>CM038146.1:141597471-142899346 GCA_021437245.1 Aegilops speltoides
GGGAGTCGACCGATAAGGAGTCGACGGCTGCCGCAGCAGAACGCCGCGGACACACGCCTGAAAATGCGTCACACCGCGGACGGGAGCGCGTCGATGTCGAGCGGAGCCTCCTGGAGCCAAGCGGAGTCGTCGGCGATGAAGGTGAGCGCGCCGAGACGGATCTCGCGGCCCTCGACCAAAACTCCACCAGAAACCATGATGAAGGCAATCGGAACAATCACAACTTCTCCAAAAATCGCTAAGATACCTGCCCCAAGGTGGGCGCCAGCTGCCGTGGTTCTAAGTCTGACAGTAGAATGGGGGTAGGTATGGAGAGGCAAGATCCTAGCTATGGAGCAGTTGTAAGGACAAGGGATGTACGAGTTCAGGCCCTTCTCGGAAGAAGTAACAGCCCTACGTCTCGGAGCCCAGAGGCGGTCGACTGGATTATGTGTGTATGGATTACAAGGGTGCGAACCCCTTACACTGAGGAGGGGGTGGCTTATATAGTGTCTGCCAGACCCCTCCGGCCCTCAGTTATGCAGGGTTTAAAGTACATTAAGGCTAGGCGTTACTGGTAATGCCTTACATAAAGTGTCCTAAATGCCATAAAGACTACTTAATTACAGACCGTTTGGATGCAGAGTGGCTCTTGATCTCCTGGTGGTCGAGTGAGTCTTCATGGTCGTGTCCTTCGAGTCCGTCGAGTGAAGTCTCTCTTGGTCGACTGGAAGGCAGTTTCTTCTGAGGGTGTCCTTGGGAGGGGTACTTAAGACAGGTCTATGACCCTACCCTAGGTACACGACTTCATCAATGAGTTCGTTGCGCCTTCCAGCCCTCCACAGGAGGGGTAAAAAACTTCTGAGCTTGATACTTTAAATTTGCCTCGGTATGCCGAGTGATTTTTGTAACCGACAAACCTTAACAGGCTTAGCGCCTTAGCACTTTCGGTTCCATTAGGTGTCATCCGAACTTGGATTCGACGTTTAAATACGCTTGCATTGGGTTTGGAGTATCTTTTGCAGGTTATAGGGAGGTGCTTATTGCAATCGACTTGTTCCCCAATTCGCTTAGGCAGGCACTGGGCTGCAACTAAGCCCCCGAGTGGGAGACCTGCTCTCCACTCGGTAGGATTTTCAAAACTTAGGCGAGCGCTGGGCTGCAACTAAGCCCTCGAGTGGGAAGTCTGCTCTCCACTCGGTAGGATTTTCAAAACTTAGGCGAGCACTGGGCTGCAGCTAAGCCCCCGAGTGGGAGGTCTACTCTCCACCCGGTAGGATTTTCAAAACTTAGGCGAGCACTGGGCTGCAGCTAAGCCCCCGAGTGGGAGGTCTGCTCTCCACTCGGTAGGATTTTCAAAACTTAGGCGAGCACTGGGCTGCAGCTAAGCCTCCAAGTGGGAGGTCTGCTCTCCACTCGGTGGGATTTTCAAAACTTAGGCAAGCACTGGGCTGCAGCTAAGCCTCCGAGTGGGAGGTCTGCTCTCCACTCGGTAGGATTTTAAAAACTTAGGCGAGCACTGGGCTGCAGCTAAGCCCCCGAGTGGGAGGTCTGCTCTCCACTCTGTAGGATTTTCAAAACTTAGGCGAGCACTGGGCTGCAGCTAAGCCCCGAGTGGGAGGTCTGCTCTCCACTCGGTAGGATTTTCAAAACTTAGGCGAGCACTGGGCTGCAGCTAAGCCCCCGAGTGGGAGGTCTGCTCTCCACTCGGTAGGATTTTTACGGTGTCTCTCTGAAAAATAAGGTGTTAATTGACCTTATCTTTCTTATGGAGAACACATTATACTTGTGGCATAGCTCGGAAGGAGAGGGTGGCGGTCAGCCTACCCCTCGTTCTCCTTGCGGAGCGCACATTGTACTTGTGGCGTAGCTCGGAGGAGAGGGTAGCAGTCGACCCGCACCTCGCCCTCCTTGCAGAGCACATGTTGTACTTGTGGCGTAGCTCGGAGGAGAGGGTAGCAGTCGACCTGCACCTTGTCCCCCTTGCAGAGCGCACATTGTACTTGTGGCGTAGCTCAGAGGAGAGGGTAGCAGTCGACCTGCACCTCGTCCCCCTTGCAGAGCGCACGTCTGAATTTGAACTTAGGCGAGTGTTTGGACTGCAGCTAAGCCCCCGAGTGGGAAGCTGGCTCACCACTCGGTAGGATTTTATTGAACTTAGGCGAGTACTTGGACTGCAGCTAAGCCCCTGAGTGGGAGGCTGGCTCACCACTCGGTAGGATTTTATTGAACTTAGGCGAGTACTTGGACTGCAGCTAAGCCCCCGAGTGGGATGCTGGCTCACCACTCGGTAGGATTTTATTGAACTTAGGCGAGTACTTGGACTGCAGCTAAGCCCCCGAGTGGGAGGCTGGCTCACCACTCGGTAGGATTTTATTGTACTTAGGCCAAACTTATTCGCAGCTAAGCCCCCGAGTGGGAGGCTGGCTCTCCACTCGGCAAGGATTTTTTTTTACAAACTTAGGCGAAGCGGATTCGCAGCCATGCCACCCACTGAGGGGGAATTTTATTGAATAAATAAAAATGACATCAATCATTAGGAAAATTATGACACTATTATTTCGTGAAACATGAACTACAGAAGTACTTTTATTACAACTCATCCGAGCGAATACTTAGGTGTAAAAGGGGCGGAGCAACTCCGCGTTCCAAGCTCGGGGCTCGTCGATGTTGTGCTCGATGTTGTAGAGACGGTACGCTCCGTTGTGGAGAACCTTGGTGACGATGAAGGGACCTTCCCAAGAAGGAGCAAGCTTGTGTGGTTTCTGCTGATCCACTCGAAGAACCAAATCTCCTTCCTGGAAGGCACGACTCTTCACATTTTTGGCGTGGAAGCGACGCAAGTCTTGTTGGTAAATGGTCGATCGGATCAGAGCCATCTCCCTTTCTTCTTCTAAAAGGTCGACTGCATCCTGTCATGCTTGTTCTGCTTCAGCTTCGGTGTAGAGCTCGACCCGAGGAGCATTATGGAGCAGGTCACTCGGCAAGACCGCTTCGACTCCATAGACCAAGAAGAATGGAGTTCTTCCAGTCGACCGGTTAGGCGTGGTCCTTAGACCCCAAAGCACCGAGGGAAGTTCGTCGACCCATGCCCCAGCCGCATGCTTGAGATCACGCATCAGTCGGGGTTTCAACCCTTTGAGAATCAAGCCATTGGCCCGTTTCGCTTGTCCATTCGACTGGGGATGGGCGACTGAAGCATAGTCGACTCGTGTGCCCTGAGATGTGCAGAACGCCCTGAATTCCTTCGAATCGAAGTTTGATCCATTGTCAGTGATGATGCTGTGTGGGACTCCATATCTGAATATCAGTTCTCTGATGAAGCTGACAGCAATACCAGCGTCAAGGTTCAGGTTTAGCCTCGATCCACTTGGTGAACTTGTCGACTGCTACCAGTACATGTGTGAAACCGCTTCGGCCTGTTCTCAAGGGTCCAACAATATCTAATCCCCATACTGCAAAGGGCCAGACGAGTGGTATGGTCTTCAGAGCCGATGCAGGCTTGTGTGACATGTTGGAGTAAAACTGACATCCCTCACACTTGTCGGCTATCTCCTTTGCCATTTCATTCGCCCTTGGCTAGTAAAATCCGGCTCGGTATGCTTTGGCCACGATGGTCCGAGAGGACACATGATGGCCACAGGTCCCCGAGTGGATGTCATCAAGGATTATCCGACCTTCTTCTAGCGTTATGCACTTCTGACCAACTCCATCAAGCTTCTCTACAACTGCCCTTTGATCACAAAGAAGGCCTTGGATCGGCGGACGATCCGTCGAGCCTCTTCCTCGCCCTCCGGAGCTCTTTCCTCAAGATATACGCTATATATGGTACTGTCCAATCGGGAGTGATCACTAAAGCCTCCATGACCAAGTCGACCACTGCTGGAACTTCGACCTCAGTCGGATCTATGGCACTCTTGGGCTGCGGAGCTTCTTCGGTAAAAGGATCTTCTTTGATCGATGGAGTATGGATATGCTCCAAGAACACATCACCGGAATGGCTTCTCTCTTGGAACCTATTTTTGCTAAATCATCACCGCTTGATTTTTTAGTCGGGTATGTGATGGAGCTCTAACCCTTGAACTTCTTTTCAAGCTTCCTCTTTGCATTGCAAGATCCAGTCATGGTTGGGCTTCTAATGTCCCGATCCTTCATCACCGTTGACCACCAAATCTGAGTCGCCATAAACCATAAGGCGACGGACGCCGAGTGAAATGGCCATGCTAACCCATACAAAAGGGCCTCAGATTTCGCTTCATTATTGGAGGAATCAAAGTGAATCTGGAGCACATATCTCGAGCTTATCTCCTCTCGGGGAAACCAAAACTACCCCAGCACCGGAACCATTTAACATCTTTGAGCCATCGAAGAACATGGTCCAGTGCTTCGAGTGAACTTGAGTCGGCTGCTGCTGTTCAATCCACTCGGCAAGGAAATCTGCTATTTCTTGGGACTTAATGGCTTTCTTTGCCTCAAATTTGATATCAAGAGGAAGGAGTTCAATTGCCCATTTCGCCACTCGGCCAGTTGCATCTCTGTTGTGTAGAATCTCTGAAAGTGGGGCGTCGCTGACAACTGTAATGGAATGATCAGAGAAATAATGAGCAACCTTCTTCGTGGTCATGTAGATCCCATACACAAGCTTCTGATAATGAGGGTATCTTTGCTTCGATGGGGTTAAAACTTCGGAAAGATAATTTACTGGGCGCTGAACTTTGAAGGCTTTCCCTTCTTCTTCCCGCTCGACCGTAAGTACTGTACTGACGACTTGTCCTGTGGCTGCAATATAAAGCAACAGAGGCTCTTTGCTCTTTGGAGCAGCAAGCACCGGCTGGGTGGAGAGCAGAGCTTTTAGCTCGGCAAACGCTACATCAGCTTCTGGAGTCCACTCGAACTTGTCTGCCTTCTTCATCAGTCGGTAAAGAGGCAATGCCTTTTCACCGAGTCAAGAGATGAATCGACTTATTGCGACCAAGCATCCAGTAAGCTTCTGGACATCGTGCACCCGCACGGGGTGTTTCATTCGGAGTATAGTGCCAACTTTTTCTGGTTTAGCGTCGATTCCTCGTTCGGAAACGAGAAAACTGAGTAACTTTCCACCAGGAACTCCGAATGTGCACTTTGATGGATTGAGCTTGATATCATACCTCCTGAGATTGGCAAATGTTTCAGCGAGGTCAGTCAACAGGTCGGAACTTTTTCACGACTTGACCATAATATCATCCATGTAGGCTTCCACATTCCGACTGATTTGAGTGAGTAAACACTTCTGAATCATTCTCATGAACATGGCTCCGGCATTCTTGAGGCCGAATGGCATGGTGACATAGCAGAAGCACCCGAACGGAGTGATGAAAGTTGTTTTGATCTCATCGGGTCCATACAAACGGATCTGATGGTATCCGGAATAGGCGTATAAAAAAGACAATCTCTCACACCCCGCGGTCAAATCGACAATCTGGTCGATGCGAGGGAGAGGAAAATGATCTTTCGGGCAGGCCCGATTGATGTGTTTGAAATCAATGCACATGCGGAGTGACTTGTCCTTCTTGGGAACCATGACGACATTGGTGAGCCACTCGAGTGGTATATCTCTCGGATAAACTCGCCGCCAACAAATGAGCCACCTCCTCGCCAATGGCCTTTTCTTACGAACGGCGGACCGTCAAGATGTTCTTTGACAGGTTTTCTTTGTTGAGTCGACTCTAAGGCGATGCTCGGCCCATTCCCTCGAGCACCGGCATGTCAAGAAGCTTCCAGCAAAGATGTCCCAGTTCTCACGGAGGAACTGGATGAGCGCTTCTTCCTACTTAGGGTCGAGTATTGTGTAAATATGGGTCGGAGCGGCATTGGGGTTGGTCGGGTGAATGTGGACGGGCTTCGTCTCACCGGACGACTGAAATGCTGATTCTGTGGCAGGCTTCTTGGCTCGCAACAAATCACTCGGATCTGCATTTTGCTTGTACCCCTCCAGCTCCACCATTGTTATCTGGGAATCGGCAATTTTCGAGCCTTTCTGAAAACACTCTTCTGCCTTCTTCAGATTACCAGTGATAGTAATCACGCCCTTGGGGTCGGGCATCTTCAGCTTGAGGTACACGTAGCATGGTCGAGCCATGAACCGTGCGTAAGCTGGTCGCCCCAAAATAGCATGGTAAGCGCTCTGGAAATCCACGACTTCAAACGTCAGCTTCTCCTTGCGGAAATGCTTCAAGTCATCGAACACCACGTCCAGAGCTATTTGGCCGAGTGACTCAGCCTTCTTTCCAGGTATAACTCCATGAAAACTCATGTTGCTGGTGCTCACCCTGGACATCAGAATGCCCATTCCTTTCAACGTCTCCGCATACAATATGTTCAGTCCGCTACCACCATCCATTAGCACCTTCGTCAGTCAAGTGCCCTCAACGACCGGGTCGACCACCAAAGCTTGCCTCCCAGGAGTGGCTATATGAGTTGGGTGATCGGACTGGTCGAATGTAATGGGAGTTTGGGACCATCTTAGATAACTTGGCGTCGCCGGGGCGACCATATTGACCTCTCGGTTGATAACCTTCAATCAGCTCTTGCTTTCCACATCAGCAAAGATCATCAGAGTGGAATTAACATGAGGATATCCTCCAACACTGTTCTCCTTGTCCTCAGCTTTGTCCGACTCCTTTTCCTTGTCCTTGGGCTGTTTTCCTTGGAACTGCTGGATCAAGAGCCGGCACTGGCGAGTGGTATGCTTCGGGTAGATGAAATTACCCTCTTCGTCTTTCTTCGTGTGGATGTGACACGGCAGATCCATCATATCATTTCCTTCTTTGTCCTTCACCTTCTCGGGGTTCCAGGATCTTTTGGGTTTTCCCTTGAACTTGCCCTGAGTCATGGCCAGAGCTTCTCCAGGAGCCGCTGGTTCGGCCTTCCGCTTCTGCTTCCGACTGGAGTTTCCTTTCTCCGACTGACTCAGCTTGTACTTGCCGCTCCGGAGTCGGTCCTCCTCTTCACCATTGGCGTACTTGGTGGCAATTTCCATCATTCGAATCAGGATCATATCTCCGGTCTGCCCAAACTTCAAACTCAACTCTCTGTTCTTAACACCATCCTTGAAAGCACAGACTGCCTGATGATCAGACAAGTTTTCCACGGTATGATGCAAAGTAATCCATCTCTGAATGTAATCTCTTAAGGTTTCATTCGACTTCTTCACGCAAACTTGCAGCTCTGTCAATCCAGCTGGTCGCTTGCAGGTTCCCTCAAATGTCCCGACGAACACTCGGGAAAGATCTTCCCAAGTGTAAATGCTGCTTGGAGCTAACTGATTCAACCACGCCCTGGCCGAACCTTCCAACATGAGTGGTAAATGCGTCATAGCCACTTCATCATTTCCGCCGCCAATCTACACCGCCACTCGGTAGTCTTCAAGCCAAGTTTCAGGCTTAGATTCACCGGTGAACTTACTTACTCCAGTCGCCAACCTGAAGTTGAGGGGAATCACCGCGGCTCTGATAGCCCTACTGAAACATTCTGGACCTGAAACATGTACTCGACTGCTAGTGGGCGCATCTCTGTCGTGGCAACCTCGATGAGCCCTGTTCCGATCGACCAGGCCTTGCACGATGATGGATCGCGCGTCAAAGCCGGTTCCTCAGGGTCGACCGAGCTCTTCGCCCTACACCGGTGGCGCTGTCATCCTGCTGCCGATGAGCGTAAGACTCACCTCTTGGGGGAGGAGTGGGCTCTCGACGCCTATCATCACGATCGTATCAGTCACCATATTGGTCACGTCGATTCTCGCGTTCCTCACGCCGCGGAGGCGATCTAGGGCTGTGAGCCGACTGAACCGTATTCGCAGCGACGGATCGACTGTGAATCCTGTTGCGTGACTGTGACATGGCTGAATTCTGATCTCCTGCTGCTCGGAGTAAATCCCTAATCTGCATCAAGCCTCTGCCAGCCTCCGACTGCGAGGGCTGAATTGACTCTGCTATACGGATCGCGGTTGCTAAATTCGAATCGGGTTCGATATACCGAGTCGGCTGCGGGAAGAGTTGACGTCGACCGAGTTGGGTACTCGTTGCAAGACGCTGCCGAGTGCTCGCTGG
The DNA here is from genome assembly GCA_021437245.1 of Aegilops speltoides. Lineage (NCBI taxonomy): Eukaryota > Viridiplantae > Streptophyta > Magnoliopsida > Poales > Poaceae > Aegilops > Aegilops speltoides. The sequence goes on from CM038146.1 coordinate 141,605,538, forward strand.
AGGTTCTCGAGACGAGTGCGTTCACCAAGTTGGCCAAACGTGCCTCCTCCAAGGCGCGAGCCTCGGGGTTTCTCTGCGATGGGAGTATGCAGGGCATCCATGTTCCTACGGCGAAGTTCTTCCCTTTGCAGGGAATTAAGTGGCTCGGGTTGATATTCCTCATGAGCCAGAGCGGGGTCGCCTCCACCGTCCATCCCGTCGTCGCAGGGGAAGCCAGGAGGGCTACGAGGCCCATTGACCATCAAGACCTCCGCCGCCGGATCATTCTTTGTCGCTTTTCGGATGCGGTCTCTACGGAGCCAGTCGACAGATCGAACAGGCCGTAGAGAGATTCGTCGGGCTCGATTGCCGCGACTTGGGTGGTGGCCGACTGGCGAGCCACCGCGTGTCTCACCCACCGCTGGAGCCTCGACCGACCGGAGCGCTTGCGCTGGCGGGAGACAGGGAGGGAGGACGACAGGGGAGTCGACCTATAAGGAGTTGACGGTTGTCGCAGCAGAACGCCATGGACACACGCCCGAAAATGCGTCGCACCGCGGACGGGGAGCGCGTCAATGTCGAGCGGAGCCTCCTGAAGCCAAGCGGAGTCATCGGCGATGAAGGTGAGCACGCCGAGACGGATCTCGCGGCCCTCGACCAAAACTCGACCAGAAACCATGATGAAAGCAATCGGAACAATTGCAACTTCTCCAAAATCGCTAAGACACCGCCCCAAGGTGGGCGCCAACCGTCGTGGTTCTAAGTCCGACAAAGAGAATGGGGGTAGGTATGGAGAGGCAGGATCCTAGCTATGGAGCGGTTATGCAGACGAGGGATGTACGAGTTCAGCCCTTCTCGGAGGAAGTAACAGCCCCACGCCTCGGAGCCCGGAGGCGGTCGATTGGATTATGTGTGTATAGATTACAGGGTGCGAACCCTTTACACCGAGGAGGGTGGCTTATATAGTGTCGCTGCACCCTCCGCCCTCGCTATGCAGGTTTAAAGTACATTAAGGCTAGGCGCATCGTAACGCTTACATAAAGTGTCCTAAATACCATAAAGACTACTTAATTACAGACCGCTTGGATGCAGAGTGGCTCTTCATCTCCCGGTGGTCGAGTGAGTCTTCATGGTCGAGTCCTTCGAGTTCGTCGAGTGAAGTCTCTCTTGGTCGACTGGAAGGCAGTTTCTTCTGAGGGTGTCCTTGGGAAGGGTACTTAAGACAGGTCTATGACCCTACCCTAGGTACATGACTTCATCAACACGCGCTACTAGTAAGTAGCAGCAGCGCCTCATTTTACCCAGCGCTACTGCTAAGATTCTGTGTATAAACTTTTCCCTAGTAGTGAAGTGGTCGGGTCCAAACACTTTTTCTACAAACTGGATGAAATTCATGCAAACCCAGTGAATTTCATACAAACCGGACGGAAACATTTACATTTTGGATATATTTAACTAAAAGTCGTAAAACTATGTGCACGTCCGGCCGTGTGGAGCTCCATTCACACGACACAGATACACTACACTAGCACATGGCTGGCCGTGACAGAACTCTTTGTCTTGCCCATGTCTGACAATCTAAGGAGGCTGTCGGGAGCCCCAAAGGTATATTCTTTCCATGTATCTTCCCTATGTTCGGCTTCGCCGCTCATCGGAGTGGCAAATAGGGTGCTTCAGCCGGAAGGGAAGGAGGGCTCCTCCGCTTCCGTGAAGCTGAGGTGGGGGTGGACGATGGTCAGCGCTGAATCGAACAAGTCAAAGTTGTGCCAGCTGGCAATACGCCGATGGCGGCCTCCCGTGTTCTACTTTCCCTCGATGTTGGCGGCGGACACAGATGCATTGGCTACCGACTCGTGGATCTTCGTGTAGCCGGCTTCTTTCTCCTACGACCAGGCATGGTTCCGCCAACGTTGATGATTGATGGCACGGCGTTTGGCCTTGTCCATGGCATCCACGATGCCTGTTGAGCCGTGCTCCCCCGCGAGCTGGCTTGGAGCGGCGAGTTTGAACCATGCGCCGACTCAGAGCGGCAAATTGCTCCGCTGGGCTAAGCTAAAGAGGCGGAGTAGCGAGTTGCCTAGCTCGTATCCGGCGGGCACGGCGGGCCATCCAACCAGCTTTTATACCGAAGAACTGCTCTTCATGCTCGCTGGATGCCATGGACAATGTAGAGAAAACGGCGCAACTAGGAGATGGGGAGCGAAGTTGTAGTGCGATTCTTGCCCTGCATCTGGCCCCGTTTAAATAGCGGGTTGGCGGGAGGAGTTTGCCCGGTGTTGTATTTAATGCCGCCTCGCTCGTGAACGGACGTGTGAGTGGAGTAAATTTCTCGGCGCGGGTTTAATGGTGGGCATTTGAATTAATAAGGAGGCGTGTTTAGCCGGAACTGCAATGGGTTCGTCCTCGGCTGGTGCGCCGCTTCAATGGCGGAACCAGTAAGAGGTCGCCTCCGCTCTAGCCGGCTTCAATATAGAGCGGCCGCTCTGCAGCGGCATGAATGCAGGGACGGGAACGCGCGCGAACAAGGGAGAAGCATTTTAGGTGGGCCAGAGTGGTCAGAAGCAGACGTGTGTTGTCCGGACGCCCACAAAGCCCCGTTAATTTGTCTCCTGTGTGTGATTTTTTTTTTGCATCCGGACCGTCAAGCGGTTCTCACACCACGTTCCCAAATGGGAAACGCTTGCGGCCGGCAGACCGGCCGAAGCGACGCGCCGGTCGTGCGCTGTCCCACGTGTCTCCTTGGACCCACAAGCTGTCCTCCTTCTATTCTTTTATTCCCTTGCCTTATCCATCCCTCACCGTATCTTCTCGACCGTTCCTTCGTTCCTGCTCATAGCCCAGCGCCTCCGTCGTGGTCTTATGCCTCCGCTGAGACGAGCTGACCCAACTTCCTGCAACCTCCCTTCCCTCCCCATCCCCTCCTCCTCCCTTCTCCCCCATCTCATCGGTTGGGTTCCCTCACGGGCCTCCACATATATGCTGCCACGCGCTGCTGTAGGTGCTCATCGGAACCACTGTGCGCTTGCTTTTTGCTACCCCCGCTGATGTCGGTGACCGACGATGGTGGTCGACGGCGCCGGCGGTGGCCGCGAATAAGTTTCTACCTTTTTTTAATTTTTTTTGCTGGAACCCGCTTTTGATTTTGCTAGAACCAGCTTTGTTTTTTGCTGCAAGGATAATGCTCAATGACGACGACGGTGGCTGCATGTTTTTGTTGCATTTGTTTTTTTTTTTGCTGGAACCAGCTTTTGTTTTTGCTGCAAAATACGAGAGAATAGTGCTGAGCGGCGACGGCGATCGCTGCCATGATTTTTTGTTGCATTTATTTTTTTGTTGGAATCAACAATCATTTTAGCTGCAAGCACGATCCAGTTTTGCTGGAATGGGTGACCACCTGGGTCACAATGTTTTGTTGCAGCAACCATAGAGCACAGAGCTGCAACCGCTTATGGTTTTTGCTACGACCAACAAAACCTTTTGCTACATCCATCCACGACGGAGGTGCGACCGGCGACGGTGGCGGTGACATTTTTGCTGCAACCGCAATTGGTTTTTGCTACGACCAACAATTTTTTTTTGCTACATCCATCCACGACGGAGGTGCGACTGGCGACGGTGGCGGTGACATTTTTGCTGCAACCGCTATTGGTTTTTGCTACGACCAACAATTTTTTTGCTACATACATGCACGGCGGACCTGCGACCCGCGACGACGGCGGTGATGTTTTTGCTGCAACCGTCGTCGGGTTTTGCTACAACGGATGAAACGTTTTGCTACATCCATTCATGGTTGACATGTGGCCGTTGTTTGTAGAACCCTGTGCGGCGAGCTCGACGGCGAGGGCAATGGCACACCGGGATGTTGCAACCATGAGCGTCGATGGCAAGGAGTTACAACCGGACAGTCGAGGAAAATGCATCCGGTTTTGACGGCAGAGCTGCAACCAAAATCGGATTTAGCCGGGAAGGCTTCTTGGAGAAACGAGGCAACACCGCAGGAGGCGAGGTCCGGCGGTACGGCCGTCGCGGAGGAGGAAGCAGGAGGCTGCTGCTATTGCGCGGGAGCGCGCACGTGAAGGCTGAGGGCACGAACTGCTGCGTTGACCAAGCCAGGGAAGAAAACGTTTGGGAAAGGAGGCATCCGACACGAACTGCTGCGTTGACCAAGCCAGAGAAAAAAACGATTGGGAAAGGAGGCATCCGACGGCTGCAGGAAGCCAAATCGGAGGGCTCGCGCGTGACCGGCTGGGCTTTCGGCCGGTCCGCCGGCGCGTATCGCTCGCCTTCCCAAATTGTGCAAATCAAAGAGGCCAATAAGAGACTGTTTGCTTCTCGAAAAAGGAAAAACAAGAGACTGTTTGGTGGAAGACCTGGCATATCTTCTCTCCTCCAGCGCACTTCGGCATGTCGTGCGCACCCCCGCCGCCAATCCTCCGCTTGCACCCGCCCTCTTCTATCTCCTCCTTCTCATCCCCACGGCGGCCGCACCTTTCCCCACGAACCTGCCCGTGGAGGCTCGCCGCGGCGCGCGAGATGCCATGGCCGCACGTGCTCACGGTTGCGGGCTCCGACTCCAGCGCCGGCGCCGGCATCCAGGCCGACGTTAAGGCTTGCGCCGCCCTGGGGGCATACTGCTCCTCCGTCATCACTGCCGTCACGGCCCAGAACACCGCCGGCGTCCAGGTGCGTAGGCTGCCCGATTTCTTCAGTCATAGGTTCCTTTTTCACTTGCTGTTACCGGCGGCATCAGTCTGATCAGGAGAAGGAAGTAAATTGGGTGGTGGTGGTGGTGATGCAGGGCGTCCATCTCGTGCCCGAGGAATTAATCCGGGAGCAGCTCCAGTCGGTTCTTTCGGATATGTCGGTGGACGTGGTGAGCCATATCTATTCCTCTTCCGGTTGTGATGCCAACTTCAAATAATTCAGTTTAGGTATATTGGGTAGTGCTACCTATTGGAAGATCTTTCTAGTGCTCTGTTTGTGCGCTGCTCAGAGTTGGTGCTGTCACCTACTACCGCTGTTGCTGTGAATCACTAAGCCGGGCATGTGTGTTTGCATTTCTAATTTTTTACTTCGCTCGAAACTGTAACATTGGACTGTCTATCGGAACTTGAAGTGATGCACAACTTAGTAACTTAGTGTGCATTGATTGCATTTTATGTTAGTCTTGCGGACTGTGTATTAAGTAGTTTTCCACTATTATTAGAAGCCATCATATGAGACTCTGGTTCTGGAACTTGAAGTGATGCACAACTTAGTAACTTAGTGTGCATTGATTGCATTTTAGCCTATCTATAGCGTATTAGCATGTTCATTGCCTTTTCTTGATTTGATCAGGTGAAAACAGGAATGCTCCCTTCGGCTGGAATAATTAAAATTCTGTGTGAGAGTCTCCGGAAGTTTTCAGTCAAAGGTATGGGGATCCATTGCAAGAGTTCGATTAAAACATATCTGTGGCAGCCCATTTATTTACTTAATATGACTTCCGTATCTGAAGGCAGCTTTAGTGGTGGATCCAGTTATGGTGTCTACAAGTGGAGATAGTCTTTCAGATCCATCTACTCTCACTTACTATAGGTACTTGACTAATATGGAAGCAAATTAATGGATGCCTGCTGGCTAATATTTGTTTTGTACTATGTGCATTTATAAGTTCTGGTTGCATTGTTGTTGGCATAACATTCTCAGTTTCATATTGCTTACTAAGCTACTGTTACAATTGCTTTGAGCAGGGATGAACTATTTGCCATGGCCGATATAGTCACCCCAAATGTGAAAGAAGCATCGAAATTACTTGGGGGTGTATCATTGCACACAATCGCCGATATGCGTGATGCAGCAGAATCCATTTACAAATTTGGTCCAAGGTTTGCATTTTGTATTCTTGTAACCTTATTTTATTTCTTTGTTTTGAAGCGGATCATACCTTATCTATTGTCATACCTTACACCTGCACTATCCTGTGCTTGTACTGATGTACATCCAGTTGTTAACTTACATGGGTAAAAGTCATCTAGTGTCTTATCCCTGGGTATGACCTTCTAAGTATATCTGTTGAAGCAAACTGGTTAAGCACATCTTGGATGAATGTGAAACCTTGTGAGCTGTTTGCCATGTGCTGTACTAGTTGAAAGCTATTTCACCTTTCAATGGTTATTTAAGAAATGTAATCACTACACGGTATTGCTAATTAGATCCATGTAAGTTTAAGTTTTCAGTCAATAAAGTAAATGATGTGTAATTTGCAGATATGTACTTGTGAAAGGTGGGGACATGCCAGATTCGTCAGAAGCTATTGACGTATTCTATGATGGTATGTGTTCTATGATTATCTTTTCATACTACATTATTACATCTAGCTTCTGCTCTTTTAGCAGCCTGATAAAAACTCTGGTCTACATCATTAGGCAAGGAATTCGTCGAGTTTCGTGGGCATCGCATAAAGACCCACAACACACATGGAACTGGTTGCACTTTAGCCTCATCTATTGCGGCTGAGTTAGCAAAAGGTTCAAGTATGCTGAATGCTGTTCAGGTTTGTGTTAAAGTACTTTGTACCCACATATACCTTCACACAGTCAAGTTGCTCTCCACAAGTTCTCCAGTATAGTGAGTTCGGAAAATAGTGCATCACTAGAATAACTAGCCTTGTATTAGATGATCTATTGTACTCCCTCTGTTCCATATTAATTGGCACTAAATCAGCGACAATTAATATGGATCGGAGTTTGTAGCATACTTTTGTTGCTGCCAGCATCTTGATCGGTAACTAGGCATATCATCTGTAGACCGTTAATTGTTGACCCATTGGCATGTCTGTTTTGGCCTATTTTTAGAATTACTACATGTATCATGCAAATATCATCATAATTGTCAGAAAAATGATTCCTAATTTGTTCTTAGAACTTAGTATTTGCCTGCTTTATCATATCATGTAGCTAAATCAACCTCTAGTGGTTTCTGAATGTTTGTTTCTTTTGCTGTATATGTGAACTCTGCAGGTGGCGAAGAACTTTGTTGAATCGGCTCTTCATCACAGTAAAGACCTTGTCATTGGAAATGGACCTCAAGGCCCTTTTGACCACCTTTTCAGGCTCAAGTGTCCTCCATACAATATTGGATCACAACGAAGGTTCAATCCAGACAGCCTCTTCCTGTATGCAGTGACAGACTCTAGGATGAACAAAAGGTGGGGTCATTCAATAGAAGATGCCGTGAAAGCTGCAATTGAAGGAGGCGCCACCATTGTCCAACTGAGGTCTGTTTATTGCAAAAGAGGAGTACTTGTGAATATCTACTATTGTATTTCACTGATGTACTTGGTGTTTGAAAATGTTCAGAGAAAAGGACATTGAATCACGAGCGTTCTTGGAGGCTGCCAAGGCTTGCATGGATATCTGCAGGTCAAGTGGAGTGCCGCTGCTGATCAACGACCGTGTAGACATTGCCCTGGCATGCAATGCTGATGGTGTCCATGTTGGCCAATCAGACATTTCAGCACGGGAGGTCCGGGAGCTCCTAGGACCGGGTAAAATCATCGGTGTCTCGTGCAAGACCCCTGCTCAAGCTGAGCAAGCTTGGAGGGACGGGGCGGACTACCTCGGATGTGGCGGCGTCTTCCCAACCACGACGAAGGCGAACAATCCCACCTTGGGATTTGAAGGGTTGAAGGCTGTCTGCCTGGCTTCAAAGTTGCCTGTGGTTGCCATTGGTGGCATCAACGTGACGAATGCAGGTTCGGTGATGGAACTTGGCCTCCCCAATCTCAAAGGTGTCGCGGTGGTCTCTGCTTTGTTTGATCGTGAGTGCGTCTCGACTGAGACGAGAAACCTCAGATCCATCTTGACGAGTGTGCGTTGCTTGGCTTAGATCTTACACTTCTCTTGTTTTATCAAGGGAGGATAAGTTTTTACTTCAGTCGAGTGTAATAATCCATCTGAAAAATTGGAAATCATGATTACATGGTGCGGTGGTACGAATATTTGCATCCACGGTTTGATACGGAAGTATATGAATTCGAAATTTCGTTCTGTGGAGAGGCAACTAAGCTATTTTTGTTTCTGCATTATAATAGTGCTAATTTGTCGGCCCCTGTCAAAAGAAAATTCTCCATGACATCTTCCTCTTTTTTTTTTTTGCCATAAATGGTGTAGTGGTATTTGACCAACATCTCTAAATTCCGCCGATATGAACGATCTGATGACCGACTCCATCTGTGGAGAGGCAACTTGAAGCATTGCCAGACTAATTTTGTTTCTGAAGCGTACTATCTCTCTCAAAGTAAATGGCCGATGATGCAGCTGGTTGTTAAGTTGGCAGACGTGCCCACTACTCGATCTGCCTGTCACCATCGCCTTAATTAAAAGATGAAAGTTCTGGTATCGCCACATCTTGGCTTTTGCAATGGAGTAGGAGATCTCATGGGGTAGTGGCATTTGACAACACCCCCGCCACCACCACAAATCTCCTTCGTCGGCGGGTCTGATTCAGCCAAGATGAACGATCTGATGACCGACTCCTTCGTCGGCGCCGCTGCAGCAGCGCCACAGGCCAAGAGGCAGCAAGACGGCGGGTCTGCCGCCGGCGCCGACAAGCTCCAGGCGTTCTTGGCAGAGGCAGAGGCGGCCAAGAACGAGATGACCGCGCTGCGCAACGAGCTGTCCCAGCTCCAGTCCGCGCACGAGGCTTCCAAGTCCCTCCTCCGGCCCGGCGCGCCCCGCGCCGCCATGCAGGCCGCGCTCGTCCGCCTCCTAGGCTCCGCCCGCCGCCTCCGCGCCCGCCTTGCATCCATGGACCGCCGCGCCCCGGCGCCTGCTGCCCAGGCCACCGCGGGTCTCCGCGGCCGCCTCCAGGACCTCACTGCCGGGGTCCAGACCCTCCGGCGTCAGGTCTCCGCCGAGCGCCGTGGCGACGCGGCCCGCTGCTACCTCGCCGTGGCCGGCGAGGCCCCCACCGAGGACCAGCTGGATCGGCTCGTCGCAAGCGGCGGAGCGGGCGCCAACGACGCCGACGAGGCGATGCGGGCGGCCATGCTGTCGTCCTCCGAGGCTGAGAAGGTGGAGGGTGGGCTCCTGGAGCTGCAGCAGCTGTTTCTCGACATGGCCGCGCTGGTTGAGTCCCAGGGCCCGCTCTTGGACGACGTGGAGCGGCATGTCGCAGCGGCAGCGGAGGACGTCGGCGCGGCCGAGGGGGAGCTGCGAGAGGCCCAGCGGCTCCACGGCGCCGCGCGGCGGAGGAGGATGTGGCTAGGCGGGGGGCTCGCGGCGCTGCTGCTGGTCGCCCTCGCCGTGGCGGCCGTCGTGGTGGTTCTCGCTCTGTCGCGGCGCAAGGGCGGCAGTGTGCAGCTCGCCGGTGCCGGTCTGTCTGGCTTGGGTGAATTTGCCAGTGTTGGTGTGTTTAGTTTTCTTGGGTTGTGATGAGCCCCGCGTTCGGTCTTTTCGGTTTGCACGGTCCGGTCTTTCGATCTTTTAAGAAAAACCGGTCTGAAATTATTTCGGTCTCCTCTGTTCTTCACTATCTGGTCTTCGGTCTCTTTTGAGTGGTGTTCAGTCCCGACCAAACATACTAATTTCCATCCTACAACTTAGATTCATGTACATTCCATTACATATGTGTCTCCAAGCATAAAACTTAGATTCATGTACTCCCTCCGTCCCGAAAAACATTGTCGCGAGGGCAACTTTACAAAAAAAAAAAAACCCTTCAATTTCTCCCGACCAAACCCGCACTTCTCATCGTCCTCCTCCAACAGAATCCCACAAGGCTGCCTCGCCATTGCCGTCGCTTCCCGCTCTCCTTGTGATTCTTGTTGCTCCCCGCCGTCGCTGCCCCCTGCCCCTCCTCGCCTCGCTTGTGGTGCCCTCCTCGCCCGGCCAGTAGGGCCTGCCCACTGCCTCCCCAAGCTCCCCCTTCCTCATAAAAATCTTTGATTTCCCCAGCTTAAGCTTGACGACCCACGCGCCACCAGAGGAGGAGGAAACCGAGGTCGGGGCAGATCTCCTCCGTCCCAAGCCAGTCCAGTAGCCCCGGGCCGAACCGGGCCCGACAGCGGCGGGGAGGGGAGTTCCTCGGGAGCGGCGGCGTGGTTCGTTGGCGTGCTCAGCGAATCGGGGGTCGGGAGGAGCGAGGGGGGGCGGAGGCGATTACGACCGAGGCGATTACGGCCCTCCGTACGTGTCACGCCCAAAATGCGACCCTATCCTAAAGGAACTCGAAGGTCCCACCAAGGATAGAAACGCATCTTGAAGACGCTTTTGCAAGGTGGATATCATTACATCAACATTACATAATAGATGGGGATACATACAAAAGGCATACAATGCCACACAAATACAACATCATCTTACATAAGAGCACCATCTGACTACGGATGAAACACAAACATAAACTCAAACGACATCCACCCTGCTAGCCCAGGCTGTCGACCTGGAACCTAACCCCTGATCGAAGAAGAAGCAGAAGAACTCCAAAACAAGCAAACATCGCTCTCGCGTCATGATCATCGCAATACCTGTACCTGCAGCTGTTGTTGTAGTAATCTGTGAGCCACGAGGACTCAGAAATCCCATTACCATGGGTATCAAGACTAGCAAAGCTTAATGGGTAAGGAAGGGGTAAAGTGGTGAGGTTGCAGCAGCGACTAAGCATGATATGGTGACTAACATACGCAAATAAGAGCGAGAAGAGAAGCAAACAAAACGGTCGTGAAGCTAGCAATGATCAAGAAGTGATCCTGAACTCCTACTTACGTCAATCATAACCCAAAACCGTGTTCACTTCCCGGACTCTGCCGAAAAGAGACCATCACGGCTACACACGCGGTTGATGCGTTTCAATTCGGATCTGGTGTCAAGTTATCTACAACCAGACATTAACAAATTCCCATCTGCCACATAACCGCGGGCACGGCTTTCGAAAGATAATACCCTGTAGGGGTGTCCCAACTTAGCCCATGATAAGCTCTCGCGATCAACGAAGCATATTCCTTCTCCCAGGAAGACCCGATCAGTCTCGGAATCCCGGTTTACAAGACATTTCGACGATGGTAAAACAAGACCAGCAAAGCCGCCCGGATGTGCCGACAAATCCCGATAGGAGCTGCACATATCTCGTTCTGAAGGCAAACTGGATGAGCAAGACGTTGGGTTGGCATAGACCCTGATTGCCCAGGGGGCGCCGGACATCGCTCGGTTCGGACCAGCACTTAGAGAAGCACTGGCCCGGGGGGGCTAAAATAAAGATGAGCCTCGGGTTGGCCGACCCAAGGGAAAGGTATAGGTGGTGGTGAAGCAAATGGTAAAACCAAGGTTGAGCCTTGCTGGAGGAGTTTTATTCAAAGCGAACTGTCAAGGGGGTCCCATAAATCACCCAACCGCGTAAGGAACGCAAAATCCGGGAACATAACCCCGGTATGATGGAAACTAGGGCGGCAAGAGTGGAACAAAACACCAGGCATAAGGCCGAGCCTTTCACCCTTTACCAAGTATATAGATGCATTAATTAAATAAGAGATATTGTGATATCCCAACATAATCCTGTCCACCATGGAGCAATCTTCAACTTCACCTGCAACTAACAACGCTATAAGAGGGGCTGAGCAACGCGGTAACATAGCCAAGCAACGGTTTGCTAGGAAGGGTGAAAAGGTTAGAGGCTGACATGGCAATTTGGGAGGCATGGTAAACAAGTGATAGGTAGCGCAGCATAGCGATAGAACGAGGCAACTAGCATAGCAATGATAGTAGTGAGATCCAGGGTAGCGGTCATCTTGCCTGAAATCCCGCTAGGAAGAAGAACGAGTCCATGAAGAAGACGAACGAGAGTAGTCAAACGAATCCTCACAATCGCAACATTACCGGAACTAAGAAGCAACACCGGAAAGAAACAAACAACATGGTAAATGCAGAAGCATAAACATGGCATGATGCACAATCAAGTATGATGCATGTTCGGTTTAAATAGGCATGGCATGGCAAAGTGCACAAACAATACTACAAGTTAAGTGGAGCTCAATATGCAACTCGTTGCATATTGATGAAACACCACATTCAATCATTTAGTTCGCTCTCGTTTAGGTACACAACAATATTAAATGTTGTTAAACATGGCAAGAGGTGTAACATAATAGAACTACCTATCTAGGCAATTTTAATGAGGCCGGAAACAACAAACAACAATTCCGGAAAATCCTCATGTCCATATTTGGATTTGCTACTGTTCTGCCCTAAACCATATTTTAAAGTTGTTAAGCAGTAAAACAAAGTGCACCAAGTTAAACTAGGCATTTTTCCACCCCATTTACATATAAAGAACATTTAAAACCGAGCTACTGTTATTAAGTTATGAAATAAACCATTTTAACATGCCATTTATGCAAATGATTACAAACAACAATTTTAAGCATTTTTAACAGGGAGGAAAGTTGCATATTGTGAAAGTACATGAAATTCTAAGCATTTTACATATATGACATGTTTCATTTGGATGCATGGATATTTAGATATGAGCAATACAATTTTAATGGCATTTATGAAAATATGCATGCAGTGGCGGAGGCTCGGTCTTGGAAACGCCATGAACGCACAGCAACTTGCCGGCAACGACGGCAAGCAAAGCAGCGGCTGCTGGTGCAGCAGAACACCGGGGGGGTGCGGGTTTGGAAGGTGGATGCACAGGCAGCGAGGCAGGCGCAGCAAAGGTTCGGGTGTGTGGGATCTCAAAGACGAGCCTTCCTTCTACATGGCGGACGGCTATCCCTCGCCGGCGACAGGAACAAGCAGCGGCGACTGCTGCGGCTACCAAGCACCGTCGGGAGTGCGGAAAAGGCTTGCGGTGGCCGTGGTGGGATGTGTGTGAAATGCAGGAAGGGCGTGAGTGCGTGGAACTGCGGTTGCTTGCGCGTGCGCGTGCATGCAGAGGAAGCAGAGCAACCTCGCCGATGACCAAAATGATGGCGGAGGTCTCGCCGGAATTACTTCCCGGCATGCTCAAGATGCAAGGGTGTGCGTGTTGTGCTCATCGCATGAATCCTCCCCTCCGAACGTGCCATCCATCTCCGGACGTCGATGGAAACGACACCGGCGACGAGCAGCCGCGAAGACGTGCGTCGGGTGTGGATGGATTGAGCCTATAGATGCTACGGCTGCTACGAAACACGAACGGAACCTCGCAAGCGCGAATGCAAAGATGCAAAAGGACAAACCAGATGTCACCGGAACAAGGCCGGTGACGTGGTTGTGGCGGAAGAACTATCAGGCATGCGAGCAAACAACGATAGAGGATGCAATCGACGGGGAAAAAGGTCCGGAGAAGCGTGGATGCTCATATAGGTTTGGTTGGAGGAGTCGATCGGGCTCGGGGACGACCGGCGGCGACAAAGTCTGACGGTGATGTCCCGGACCCGAGGAAGAAGTAGATGAATGCGACAGCATCTTGGCGTTCCACGGTGATGAAGAGGACGTCGGGGAGGAAGCACCACAGTCCTTGAGGAAGCGAGCGTAGACGACAAAGACCGAGTCAAGGGTCGCAACACTCCCCGCGGAAGTAGACGGCGGCGAAGGGAAGGATGATCGCGCCGGAGAAGAGCTCAGGTTCTCTTCAGCCATGGCGTCGGCGAAGCGTGGGCGACCTACCTGGAGCGGCGGCGGCGCGGAGGAAGGGAGGAATGGGAAGAGGAAACCCTAGGGAGTCACGGGGCTGCTTTATAGGGGAAGCGTGGCCGTTGGGGTGGCCACGGTGGCCTTGCGTGTTGCCTCTCTCTTTTTACTGTGAGAAGGAGAGGAACCGGGAGGAGGAAGAAAAGGTGAGGGGAGAGAGGTTGACAGGCGGGCCCAGGGTGAAAATGTGCTGCGTGGAGGTGGAATTACCAGAGGGCAAGGTAGTTGGCGGGCCGGGTTGTGGCTCGGCTGGGCCGCACCGCTGCTGCGCTACTGGGCTGCTGCTACTGCTGCTGTCTCTTTTCATTTTCCTCAGGCAGAAAATAAACAGAAAAGCACAGGGGTAAAAGAGGGGTGTATGAGAGAAATAAGAATATCCCCACGACGCTGGAATTATTCACTAATTGAAATAATTGGTTTGGGCATTTTTAGGGAAAGAAAATTATCGCAAGTTTGAACTAGATTCAAACTTGAGGCAATTTTGATTCCAACCAAATCAAGTCCAAAAGAGCTGAAAATTGGTAGAGAGGGTTTAGGCATGGTGAGCTAGCATTAGGAAAAGAATGAACATTAATGAAGGAGGGAATAATGTCGCTTGCAAAAACATGAAGGAAGAAGGAAGGGAGAGGTGATGATACATGGGCATGGCTTGAGAGATAGATGGCAAGGAGTGATGCACACACCCATCACAACAAGATGACTAGCACAATGAACGTGATGAGCATGGGGAATGCAATATGACAAGAAGCACAATGCAACAATTATGACCATGATGCAACAACATAGGATGGCAAAATACAATATGACAATGATGGGCATGGCATGCAACAAACAAGGATGGCATAATGCAATACAATAAAAAATGAACATGCTGCAAGAAGCAAAATAAGACAAGGCACTCAACATGGAGGAATGAAATATGCAAAATAATTATGATAATGCAACAAACAAAATAAACACACGGCAACAATGAAAAGTAAACGCAAGGCAACTCGAGCATCGGTCTCGGGGCGTTACAGTACGCGCGGAGACAGAGGTAGCTAGGTGAAGACGAAGGCTCTGCCATGCGAGTCGCTGCTCTATCTCGCTGTGTGTTGGTGTGCAGAAAGAGGGAGGGAGGGACGGCGCTGGTGGACTGGAGCAGGGCGGAGGCGCTTGAGCTGATGAGCCCGACGACGACAACAAGCTTAATCTCGTGGATTTGCGGCTTCTTCTTCATTGTTTCTCTGGTGGAAGACCCACGCCTGCGACACCGCGGCAGCGGCGGAGGCTGTCTAGTGGGTCGTGCCTCCTCACTTGGCAGCAGCGGCGGCGGCGGCTACAAATCTTCTCCTGGGTACAGCCTGGGTCACCAACGCCTAAAACTTGGGTATGAACCTCTCTTCTCTACTTCATCTTTACTGAATTTATTGAATGCGTGTATTCTCCGAACCACTTATTCTCTGTCTACTGAATTTTAGTGAATGTGAGATGTACTCCTGTAAACTAAGATGTGCTTTTGTAAAGTGTGATGTCAACTTGTGAATTATACTCTGTGCAGTTGTTTCTGAGGACAACTGTTTATTGCCTGAAAGATAACACATAACTGATCAAACATCTTGTAGGATTAATTAACTAGCTATGTTACTCAAGGAAACCTTCCTCAGATTTACTTGTTTATTTGCAGTACTTCTCTCTGTCTGTAGAACAATTCTTTAAACTAGAAAAGAGGAGGCAAGAGGGACCATGTGTAGCTGATGTCTGAGAGCCTAAAACTTGCTTATGCAGTAAATTACCCAAGTTAGCTGTAATACATTCATCTTACTGCAAACAAGAGTAGCCGTCATGTGTGTCCATTTATTGTTCAAAAATTCATGATCTGCTTGTGCTTGTGACTGACTAGGACACATGATTTAAACACACATGTATTCAGAGACACATAGCAGGTCTGAAACCCCTAGGAAATCATTTGCATATTGTTAACCTATTGTGAAATGAGTAATAGCTGCATCTTCCAGGATAGTAGTGTGGGCCTCCTAATTGGTTGTAAACCAAAGCACTAGTTGTTTAATTGACAAATCATTTTAAATGGTGTGCCCAGGTTTCAGTGAACTAGTCTCAGCTTGAAATTTGGTTCAGTTAACTCCATACAAGGGTCTCCTTTTCATACTCAAAATTTGGTTCAGTTAACTCCATACAAGGGTCTCTTTTTGGTTCAGTAGTGATTAGAAGATCATGTACTGATGATATGAGATTAGCAAAGGCCTTGCTTGCCAAGCATACAGATTAGCAAAGGCCTTGCTTGCCACTAACCTTAAAAGTATATTGATTGTGACATTAGCATGCCTCATTGAAATAAATCCAAATGTTTTAAATTAATTCAAATAACTAAAATTAATCCAAATCAATTCAAATAATTCAAATAAATCCAAATAACCCAAATTAATTTAAATAATCCAAATCAATCCAGTTAATCTAAATAACCCAGATAATTCAATTAATCCAAATAACCCAAATTCCAATAAATTCCAACAAGGAGTTGATATACAAGGATTAGACAAGGCATACACAAGGGCATGACATAAGGGCCTCTGAGGGAGTCCCGGATTAGGGGGTGTCCGGATAGCCGAACTATCACCTTTGGCCAGACTCCTGGACTATGAAGATACAAGATTGAATACTCCGTCCCGTGTCCGAATGGGACTTTCCTTGGCGTGGAAGGCAAGCTTGGCGATACGGATATGTAGATCTCCTACCATTGTAACCGACTCTATGTAACCCTAATCCTCTTTGGTGCCTATATAAACCGGAGGGTTTTAGTCCATAGGACGAACAACAATCATACCATAGGCTAGCTTCTAGGGTTTAGCCTCTCTGATCTCGTGGTAGATCTACTCTTGTACTACCCATATCATCAATATTAATCAAGCAGAGTAGGGTTTTACCTTCATCGAGAGGGCCCGAACTCAGGTAAAAACATCGTGTCCCTTGTCTCCTCGTTACCATCCGCCTAGACGCAGATTCGGGACCCCTACCCAAGATCCACCGGTTTTGACACCGACATTGGTGCTTTCATTGAGAGTTCCACTGTCTTTGTTGCCGTCAGAAGGATGCCTCATCCGTATTTAAAGACGGCATTGTTGTTAAAGGAGCTTTGGCTATCACCAAACTCTCCGCTAGGCGGTTTCCTTATGACCGTCTGTCGGCCATTGCCACGACGATGACTTCTCGGTCATCGAAAAGCAATCTTCATGTTAGCTCGGAACTCGCCGAGCAGTTAGATCTGATGGAGCTCTCTTCCTTAAATGAGCTCTTGGATCGCATTGCCGCCCTGGGAGTCGCTATAGACTACGATCAGATTGGGCCTAAACCCGATATGAGAGAGATTAACTCTCCCCAGGTTACCCACCACGTTGCTGTGGTAGAGGAACAATATGGCGACCCTTCTTCTATCTTAAGGACTAGCTATGTCCGGATTCCCGATCCCTCCATCCCGGATTCCCGCGGAGGGGAGGATGTTACTCAAGCCCTGAAGCTAAAGTCAGGCAGCGGGCTAGATTCATTGGACAACATCCAAGATCCCAAGCTTCTAAGTTCGGAAACTACTTGGCCCCGTTAAAGTGGACGGGGTTCCGAATTTAATTACTGGGCCAGATTCCTCCTGGTTATGAACAGGATAAAGGACTGCCGCGAGGAGGACGCAATTTCATTCTTCTGCAATAATTGCACGGACAAGGGAATCCTCAACGCCGTAAGTCGTCGTGAAATTACACGCTTAGCTGACTTGGCGTCCATAGTATGAAAGTACTGTGTGATGGAAAGCACCTGGAAAACCGAAATCAAATTTTAGGACAATCCGCCCTCAATACAACCCCATCCAAATAAAAGGGTGCATTATAGCTGCACTGGTCAAACACCAAAAGCAAAAACCTCTATAGGGCATGGAACCGATCGAAAGATGGCTCAATGGACCCGCAAAATTCATAGTACTGAGGGTGCCACTCCAACTCATAGCCTTAGAGCATGTTGATACTACGGCAGGTGGCCAAAAGTGGCGAACAGCTTCTAACTCCAGAGCACCAGCCCAAGGATACCAGTACGGTATTAATAGTCTTCGAGACTTTCACATCAAATAATATGCGGAAACGAGCACTCCGCAGCCTTGCCGAAGTCTACCAAGTAGCAACAATAAACCCATGGAGTGACACAGCTATTAACTTTAATGCCAAGGATTTAACCCAATTCCGAACAGCCCGAGCACCAGCCGCATTGGTCCTCAGTCCAATAGTGGATGGCTTTCGCCTTACCAAGGTACTCATGGACGGTGGCAGTGGATTGAACCTCATTTACGAGGAAACCCTCCGAAAAATGGAAATAGACTGGATCCGCATTGAGCTAAGCAAAGACAACCTTTAGAGGAATAATCCCCTACGGGAAGCATGTCAGATCGAAAAATCACACTGGATGTGGTGTTCGGCACGCTGGATAATTACAGGTCCGAGGAGGTCACACTCCAAGTGGCCCCGTTCAGCAGCGGATATCACGCTCTATTAGGGCGAGAGTCATTCACAATTTTCCAAGCTATACCCCATTATGGGTACATGAAGCTCAAAATGCCCAGGCCCAACGGAATCATCACTCTTGCTAGTGACCCGGACATAGCACTCCGCGCCAAAAACAAGACAGCCGCACTGGCCCTTGAGGCACTATCCAAAACCCTAGCAGCCGAGGAACTCTCCGCGCTGCGCTCCACGGTGAATAGGGACGATGTGATACTCGACAAGAGATCCAAGTCCACCTCCTTTAAACCAGCGGACGAAATAGTCAAATTCCAAGTCCATCCAACGGACCCTGCGAAAACGCCCTCCATCGGGGCACAATTAAACCCTGATGTAGACGCTGCACTACGAGAATTCCTACGTGAAAATTGGGACATTTTTGCCTGGCACCCTTCAGACATGCCAGGAATCCCACGCCGGCTGGCCGAGCACAGCCTAAACATCCTAAAAGGATTCAAACCGGTCAAACAAGCTCTTCGGCGTTTCTCCGAACCCAAGAGACAGGCCATGGGGGAGGAGCTACCCAAATTATTGGAGGCCGGATTCATCAGAGATATAAAACATCCGGACTGGCTAGCTAACCTGGTGATGGTACCAAAGAAGGACAAATCCTGGCGCCTATGCGTCGACTTGAAGGACCTCAACAAGGCTTGCCCAAAGGATCCCTTCCCCCTTCCCCGCATTGATCAAATTATCGATGCTACCGCAGGACACGATTCATTGTGTTTCCTCGACGCATACTCCGGCTACCACCAAATTAAATGGCAGAGCCCGACCAGGCCGCAACGGCATTCATCACCCCATACGGCCCATTCTACTTCAACACAATGCCCTTTGGGCTCAAAAACGCCGACGCAACATATCAGCGCATGATTCAGACATGTCTGGCAAACCAGATTGGCAAAATAGTGGAGGCATACATAGACGATGTGGTCGTCAAGACCAAGCACGTCGAAACTCTAGTAGACGATTTGAGGCTCACGTTCAATAATCTCCAACATATGAAATTGCTTAACCCGAAAATGTGTTTTCGGGCATCAACCAAAAAAGCTCTTGGGCTTCATTGTATCCGTAGAGGAATTGAAGCAAACCTAGCTAAGATCCGAGCTCTGTCACAATTGGATATCCCAAAGGACCTCAAACAAATACAAAAATTGACGGATGCGTGGCGGCTTTAAGCGCTTTATCTCCCGCTTAGGAGAAAAGGCATTACCCTTTATCGCCTCCCGACGCATCAACACTTCGTGGGGATGATACGCCACGGCCGGACTCAAGAAATAAAAGCCATATTGGCAACAAACCCGGTCTGGCCGCCATACCAACGTGGGCGAACCAATGCTATATATATCACGGTAACTCATCAAGTTGTGAGCGCGGTGCTCGTTGTCGAACGAGAAACGGACGGACACAAGTCCCCCCCTTCAAAAACTAGTTTATTACGTGTCCACTGTCCTGACTCCATGCAAGTCACGGTACCCGCATTATCAAAAGATAGCGTACGCGGTGTTCATGGCATCCCGGAAGCTACGACACTACTCTCAAGAGTGTTCGAAAACAGTAGCCTCCGAAGTACCAATTAATGACATTATAAACAACCGCGACGCGACGGGCCGGATTGCCAAATGGGCCATCGAGCTCCTCCTGTTCGACTATAAGCCACGGCGAGCTATTAAGTCGCAAGTTTTGGCCGACTTCGTCGCCGAATGGACCGAAGCCGAACTCCCTAAAGAGTACGGCCCATATTCCAACTGGATCATGCACTTCGACGGCTCCAAAATGTTGTTTGGTCTGGGGGCTGGCGTCGTTCTGACGCCCCCCACCGGAGATACCGTTCAATACATACTCCAGATAATGTATACTGACTCCAACAACGCAGCCGAATACGAGGCCCTTCTACATGGCCTCCGGATGGCAGTCTCCATGGGCATTCAATGCCTAGAGGTGCACGGGGATTCGAAACTCACGATATCCCAAATAAATGGAGACTTCAATGCCAAGGATCCGAAAATGGCAGCTTATCGCAACACCATCCTAAAAATGTCAGCTCGGTTTGAGGGGCTCGAATTTCACCATATAGCCCGGGATAACAACCAGGCAGCAGACGTATTGGCACGCATTGGCGCAAAGCGCGATGCCATCCCTCCCAACATCTTCCTAGAGAGGCTGTTTAAGCCATCCGTACTATGGGGAGGGGGAATCCGGAAATACTAACCCGGACCCAACTGCACTGCCTGACACCGAACATTCTGACACAATTGGTGGTTCTGCCAATGAAGTAACATCCTCAGCCCATGTAATAATCGCAGTAATTGCCCCGTGGACGGAACCATTCCTAGCCTACCTAACCAGGCAGGAACTTCCCGAGGACCAAAACGAGGCCCGCTGCATAGTGCGGCGATCTAAAGCCTATAAAGTCCATGAGGGAGAGCTTTATAAGAAAAGCACAACCGGAGTTCTTGAAAGGTGTATCTCCGAAGAGGAAGGGCGGAACCTTCTGGCTGAAATTCATGCCGGACTCGGTGGGCACCACGCCGTAGCCCGAGCCCTTGTAGGCAAGGCCTTTCGTACAGGATTTTATTGGCCGACGGCCCGGGCAAACGCTAAGGACTTAGTTCAACGATGCGTCGGTTGCCAGCTCTTTGCTAATCAAAGCCACATGCCACCCACCGCCCTCAAAACTATACCCATAACCTGGCCCTTCGCGGTCTGGGGGCTTGACATGGTTGGACCCCTTAAAGGAGGAACCCACAAGCAAAAATACCTACTGGTCATTGTGAATAAATTAACCAAATGGATAGAGGCCAAACCTGTTAAGACGGCCGAATCCGGACCGGTGATAGACTTCATATCAGGGGTCGTACACCGTTACGGCGTCCCCCATAGCATCATCACTGACAACGGCATGAACTTTACGGTCAACGAGGTTTAACTCTGGTGCAAAAACATGGGCATCAAGCTCGACTATGCTTCAGTCTATCACCCTCAAACTAACGGTCAAGTCGAGCGAGCAAATGGTCTAATCATGAGCGGAATCAAACCCAGATTAGTGTGGTCCCTCAAGGAATCTAACACGCACTGGGTAGAGGAGCTCGACCAGATCGGGGCTGCGGACCACTCCGAATCGCACCACGGATTTACACCATTCTTTATGGTATACGGCGCAGAGGCAGTTACGCCTCAGGACATAATTCATGACTCACCTCGCGTGCGCATGTACGAAGAAAGAGAAGCCGAGCTCGATCGGCAGGACAACTTGGACGCATTGGAGGAGGAGCGTGACGTGGCAAAAGCCCGTTCCACATTCTATCAACAGCAAGCTCGAAGATATCAAAGCAGAGAAGTATGGGCGAAAACTTACAATGTTGGCGAGTTAGTTCTACGCCTGCCGGACAAGAAAAAGGACAAACTCAAGCCCAATTGGGAAGGTCCCTTCATCATCGACCAAGTCCTGACCGGTGGAGCGTACCGTCTACGAGATGCATCGGATAATCGACTTGAGCCGAACCCATGGAATGCAGCCCGTCTCCGAAGATTCTACGCCTAGCGTAGGATTCTGAGTTCGTCTCCTTCCTCCGTCTATATTTTACATATTAGCTGCCTTCTATTTATCTCCTTCTCCCTCCTTTCCTACTACAGCCTTTGAAAGCTTGTTTGCACATTGTTCGCACACACTTGACGCGCTACCCGCGCTCATTATACCTGGGGGCTTCTTTAGCAGAAGCTTATTTATACGGGCTTCATGCCCAACACATGTGTCACACTTCCGCATGTACCTTTTATTCACCATTATATGCATCGATATGACTTAAGTTTTGGCCAAGCTGGGTTGCTCGCTCTGTGCTTACCCCTACGCTCCCGATTGTTCAGCTAGGCGGTAAAGGAGCACCTCTGCGATTGTTATCGCTGGTCACCGGATGTGTACCTCAGACCGGGTGAAGCCGAAGCTAGCGTTTAAGGGAATATTCGGTCGGTGAACTAAAAGACGATTTCTTACCTATTTATTTATCTGCCCCTAATGTTTTTCTGCTTTTTCACGGTCCGACATGCACTTTAAGCATGCCTCCTGTGGAAAGGAACCCCTAACGGAACTATTCTCCCCGAAGATGTTTCTTACTAACCATGTAATATAACATAACTAGTTGGGCACTTGTCCGATAAAGCACTAATGACCCCTACGCCTGGTCTCCACGCATGCCCCGGTTCTTATATAACCGCGAGGGTATTCGGACACACCTGCACTATTGGGTCTCGAGGTTGAAGCGAAGGGTCCGCTATGACAAATGATCTACAATCCAGCTAGAAGGCATTTTACATGTCATCTTAAATTACATAGTCAACTTGATCGGGCATATTCCTCTTCAATGCCATCCACAGTTGTTTAGTTTACACCTGTTGGGAATACTTTATGCCAATTCTACTTGGCCGCACACTAAGCTCACAGGATCTCCTTCCCATCGGGCCCCGCAGGTCCGACCTGGGCCATGTGGTTTGGGTCAGCCTTCGTATACCGCGTCTTCACCGTGGCCCAGGCCTCCCTGGCGCCTTGACGGCAGGCCGATATCTTCCATAAGCGGAAGCACTGCCGCGCCCCCTAAAGCCTCTCTACAAGCTCTCCAAGTCCTTCGGGCAGGGAGACAGACGGCCACAAGGCCTGGGCGACACCTTTCATCACCTGCCGAACTCGTTCATGCAGTTGCAAGAGCTCGGGAAGAAGGTCACCCGTAGAATCGGGCATTTCCTCTGCAGGACAGCCTGTGAGCATACCTACAGACATAACTCTGTTAGTCGACTTCCTCGCCGAACTCTTTTTTCAAAGTTCGCTCAAGCACTTACTAAAAATGCCGCGTCGAAGCCGCCGATTCTCCTTAACGGAGTCGATAGCAAGCACTAACATCCTTTAGTTCCTCACCCAAATGGGTGTTGGCATCTTAGAGATTATTTTTCTCTTGCCTCACCCTTGTAAGCACACTCTCGCCGGCCTTTAGCCGGCGCATGAGCTGTTGCTTGTCCGGATCTATCCCAGCGCCATCTGCAATATTATTGTCAGACTTATACACACGCCGCACTTCATAAATTACTCATCTTTTGAAGCATATATTACCGGAGGGGGTCTCTTTGGCTTCCCCCGCTGCGGCTAGTGCAGCCTCAAGTTGGACTTTGCACTCCTCCAGCTCTTGGGACAGTTGGGTATTCTTTTCCGTAAGATCATGCACAATAAATGATCCTTAAATCAGTTATTCTAACTATTTCAAGTCTCGGGGCTACCGCATATATAATCATCAAATTTTCTCACCAGATGTCTTTTACATATCGCTCCATGGCTCGCTAGACCATTTTGAGCAGCACGGAGGTGCGATCTCCCAATTGAAGGCATCCAATGCCTCGGGAGAAACATGCGCCACGAAGAACTGTCGGGCGACGCCTATGATTCATGGCACTTCCACCTCGTAATTGGTGGCAGATAACCTGTCGGCATCCTCTCGTCGGAGGAGCATCCGACGATGCCTCGTGTTCGCCTCCACTTCGGACTCGCTTTGGAGCTCGGGCGAGCGGAGGATCGATTGGCAACCTCTCTGGATATAGTCCGGCGAGCGCTCTTCTTCCTGAAAAAGCACGAGCGTTAGTATGCCTCCCGGGAATAAAACCTGGGAGCAAGATGACACGCCATACCGTTACATCGGCTTTTCGATCTGGATCGCACTTTTTTCGGCTGTTGGGCCTTTGCTGTCCTTGTCGATCGCCGCCGCAGAGCTCGCCTTCCGCCTCAAGGACTTCCCCTGCGAAACACCATTGGTATACGGTGATCAAAAACACGCATGGATGGGTCATTTTCAAAGTATTGGGACTTCGGTCTCAGTTACATGCGAGGCGGGAAGTATTCCGGGGTAATCGGCCGTAATGGCAACCAAGGCATTATCGATGCTCAGTTGGTGAAATACCCTGTCGATCAGCTCCACCGATATGTCCGGATCCTCTTGGGAGGTCGGATCGAGGAACCGTTCTAGATCCTCGGGTTGTGGAGGTGGGCTGTTTATATCCTTTATGGCCTGGCGCAGTTCGTGCGCCGAAATCACAAAATGAGATACTTGACTATGGGAGTATGGATCGGATAGGCAGAAATAAAATGTCCGCTTACCCAGCTTGGAGGATTGTTCATAGAAAATCCGCCCTGCGGATTGACGCGGAGAAATTCCTCCTCTTCTCCCTGGTACAATGCGGACAATATCTTCATCAGATCGGCGACCGATCCCGGCCCCTTACGGCCGTAGAGGGTGGCATCATCCTCCCCGTTGAAATCCCACATGGGGTGGCTCTATATCGAGCGCTGCACCCCGATAATGCATGTGGCCATGACCCCGATCATGGTCAGTGCGGAATGAGCTAACAGCCTAATTCGGCTCATCAGGTAAAGGACGTCCCTGTCATTTTCCTTCCGAGGGCTCCGTGGACGCCAGCTTAGGCGTTTCTTCAAAGGAGCGTCATTGAACTCAAGGAGGCCGATCCGAATAGGGTCCGGCAGGGGGACATCTTCTATATAAAACCATTCCGAAGGCCAGTCTTCGGACGCCTTCTTCGAAGTTCCGGATAGATATCCGGTCTCGGCAATGCGCCATAGTTTGGCTCCGCCCACTTGATATATTGACCCCTCTTAAGAACGGGGCACAAGGCAGAACAGCTTCTTCCACAGCGCAAAATGAGCCTCGATGCCCAAAAACAGCTCACAAAGGGCCACGAAGCCCGTGATATGCAAAATGGAGGCAGGCGTAAGGTTGTGCAACTGGAGACCGTAGAACTCCAGGAGCCCCCCAGAGAAACGGATGAATTGGAAATCCGAGCCCTCTTATCAAATAAGAGACAAGGCATACCCTCTCTCCTTTGGAGGGGCTGGGGACGCTCTCCACTTGCTTTCCACCCTTGTAGGTAGCGAGTCTGGCTCGAACCGGAACCATGACGGCTGGGGGAAGAAATCCCTTGGTTTGGAGTGTCACTAACTCACTGTACGGGACGGAGCATCTCTCCCAATCTCCAGGCCGAGGGCTGGGAGGGCGAGAGGAGGAGCCGCGTCGACTGTCCATGATGGAGTGGATTTCTGTCAGATGCGCTCTGATGAATGCTCGCGGAGGGAGGATGGTGTGATTCGGATCTAGATCCTCGTCTCTTTTATAGGCAACTCATTTGCGCAGCTAGGGGGGTAAATGTAAAAATACCCTGACTTTTCGCATTCGTTCAACACATGGAAGACGGCCATTATTGGTCGTGGAAGCCGAAGAGCACAATATTCACAGGAAGCCGGACGCTATTCAACAGGTACACAGGATTTGGAGAAGAACTCGCCTTGCAATGCCGAAGACAATCTACGCGCCGGACTCATCGCCATTGAAGCCTGGTTCGGGGGCTACTGAGGGAGTCCCGGATTAGGGGGTGTCCGGATAGCCGAACTATCACCTTTGGCCGGACTCCTGGACTATGAAGATACAAGATTGAATACTCCGTCCCGTGTTCGGATGGGACTTTCCTTGGCGTGGAAGGCAAGCTTGGCGATACGGATATGTAGATCTCCTACCATTGTAACCGACTCTGTGTAACCCTAACCCTCTTCGGTGCCTATATAAACCGGAGGGTTTTAGTCCGTAGGACGAATAACAATCATACCAGGGTTTAGCCTCTCTGATCTCGTGGTAGATCTACTCTTGTACTACCCATATCATCAATATTAATCAAGTAGGAGTAGGGTTTTACCTCCATCGAGAGGGGCCAAACCTGGGTAAAAACATCGTGTCCCTTGTCTCCTGTTACCATCCGCCTAGACGCACAATTCGGGACCCCCTACCCGAGATCCGCCGGTTTTGACACCGACAGCCTCTTTGTCCCCTCTTGACACAAGATTACACAAGACATACACAAGGAGCACCTGACTACATGACATAAGGGCCTCTTTGTCCCCTCTTGACTACATTCTTTTCCTTTCTCTGGCCACTTCTTCCCTTCCCTTCCCTTTACTTTTCTTTCTTTTCCCTTCTCTAGCTAATTCTTTCCTTTCATTTTCTTTTCCTATTGCAATTTCCATTTCTTCTATAATGGCCCTAGTATCAACAACTACCCGACTGTCGCACTATACATTGGTTATTTCCAGTCCAGCATTCTGAAAGCGATCCTTGAGCAAGTGGGGCAACTTATATTGATTTCCTCCTTTGTCTTTCATAACTTCAAACATAACTGCTTCTAATGTGATAAAGCTTCTGTGCAACTTGTCGGGATTGTAGTTCTCGAATTCCTCTTCCACACCCTGTACTAGTTCCTGGATGTTTGTAGGTAACCTGCAGTCAGTTAGAGACTGGAGAGAGTTATGGAAGCAGAGGTCCAAACAATTTAACTCAGGGCTATTTGGGGGCTGTTGTAGCAATCGGATGTCAAGATCAGTTTGTTCCACAGCTTCTCGAACAGCTACATCATTGGGAAGGACATGAGGCTTTGCGTTATCCTGTTGGATGAATATTGTTGCTCCCTCATCATCGTCAGGCCACTTATCTTGAATTGCCGGGATAACCTTATTGATTAGATAATCTCTGCACATAGACCTAGTTACTTTCACTAATGTCAACACTTTTGTTCCCTTTGTTCTGTTCTGACTTGTCCGCTTCGCCTCAGTCTCTTCGACAAATGCCCAAGTGCCGATATTCCCATAGAATGTTAGCTCCCCCTCATTGTTATATCGAGGCCTGGCAACACCTGTTAGGAACATTACCTTCCCAATGCTGTGAGTGTTTGATTCAGTGCGCTTCGGTTCAGGTTCTCCTGGAAGTATATAGTAACTATTCTTCACTCTCGTCATGTCAAACCACTTTTCATCGATGTGAACCATATTCGTCATTGGTTTCAACATAGCCCGAGAAGTTGAGATCGAATTGTCATCGACCATGGACATACAAAATTTCAATCTCGCAAACTTGTTCTCTAACTTGAGGTGAGGCTTCACGGTGCTTGTGATGCGGTTGAGCTCATTCAACTGGAACCTCTTATGTAGGGTCGATCGGGCCACACCTAGAGACCGTGCCAGAGATCAAATTGTCCTTCTTTTATTCGGTGGGATTGTTGTGGTCCTCTCTAGATCCAGCTCCTTTCTCTTTCGGCTAGATCTTCCTAGCTTCTTGCTTGAGACATCTACTTCTTTGCCATCGGCAATTTGCTTTTTGGCCTTTTCCCAGATTCTTTCAACAGATCGTACACTTATGTCCAACAGGTTTGAGACTAGCAGCTTGTCATCTAGTTGAACAGACCCATCTCTGAGCTCGATTACCAGCAAAGCGAAGTAAACACCATGCCTCTCCTTATCTGACAATTCTCTCCTCTTCTCTTGAAGTATCCAATTCATAACTTCATCCTCTTCCTCTTGAGCTTCAACCTCTTTCCCTTCATCTTCTTGAGGCATCCAATTCAGGGCTTCATCGTTTTCCTCTTGAGGCATCAAGTTCAAACTCATAGTTCCATCCTCTACCACTTGAGGTTCCTCCTGTTCAGGGATCCAATTCAAATTAATACCTTCATCGTCTTCCTCTTGAGGCATCAAGTTAAAATCAATAGTTTCATGTTCTTCCTTTTGAGGCATCAAGTTCAAATCCATAGTTATGTTTCCTGCCATCAATGACAAAAGATGAGTACACCATGGTACCATAACAAGAATACACACACACACACACACAAAATGAGTATGCAAGTCAAACAATAAATAGGTGCCATGGCACCATTTGTAGTTTGGTTGCCACGGTAGCCAAACAAGAAATGCTGCCATGGCAGACTTTCTACAAATGGCTGCCATGGCACCATTTATAGAAAGGTTGCCATGGCAACCAAACACTTTGCTCTAACCATAAGCCATTTTCTCTAGTTAGAGTAGTTAACAGAATTTTACTCTAGTTAGAGTAGTTTTGCTGAATTTTACTTGCTCATGGTACCATGCCTCTGGTAGAAAAGTGTCAAGAAAAATATACTCCTGCCAATAGAATCAAAACTGATTTATTACCTTTGCATATAAACTACTAGTGAATTAACATCAATAACTGTGATCAGAACTTTCTACTCCCCTTTACTGAAAAAGAATTCAGTTAACTGAAACTACAGTAGTTAGAGTAGTTCAACTGAATTTTACTCTAGTTAGAGTAGTTTAACTGAATTTTACAAAATCTGACCAAATGTGTAGTTAGTCAGTGAGCTACAGATCATTTGCACTTGATAATGTTTGTGACCATTTGCTTTTACAAAATCTGAACCAATGTGGCTCTACAAATCATAGCAGGAAGTACGCTGGCTCTACTGAAATTGTTTGGAATAGGAAAATGGATCATAATTGTTTTGAATTTTGTTGGACTCTTGTTGACCAGATTTACCAAGTGTTAATGTTCAATTTTCAATTTACTGGAAACTTTAGACTGCTGTTAGTGGATCAGAACATGCTGTTAGCAACTCTAAATTTACTCAAGGCCTTGGTATTAATGCATGTTTAACTGAATTTACTCAAGTCCTTTGTTTAACTGAATTTCCCTTTTGTTTAACTGAAAGCTTTTGTTTACACACAGTTACAATAGTTTAACTGAAATTTAACCCTGCATCAGCACATTGAGCAAGCAACATCAATAGATTAAGCAAGCAACATCACTTCTAGTTTAACTAAAATGAGCAGCAGATTAAGCAAGCAAGCAACATCAGCAGATCGGCAAATTAAGCAAGCAACACAAGTACTCCATGATCAGCAGTAGTTTCTTCAATAATTTTCAGTTAACAATCATCATGATTCTGTTCACAATGATCAGCAACATTTTCTGTATAATGAATGTACTCCATGAATTTTAAGTTAACAACTTGATTTACTCCATTATTGGCATTGTCATGATTCAGTTAACAGTAAACCATTTCACTAACTTTCAGGTAGCAGTATTCTGATGGACTACCTTCTTCAGAGTGTAGACTAGCACGACACTGTTGGGGAACGTAGTAATTTCAAAATTTTCCTACGCACACGCAAGATCATGGTGATGATATAGCAACGAGGGGAGAGTGTTGTCTACGTACCCTCGTAGACCGAAGCGAAGCGTTGACACAGCGAGAGGAAGTAGTCGACGCCTTCTCGGTTCGACCGATCCAAGCACCGTTACTCGGCACCTCCGAGTTCTTGACATGCGACAGCTCGATGACGCACCTCGATCTCCGATCCAGCAGAGGCACCGAGGGGAGTTCCACAAGACGACGACGTGGTGACGATCTTGATGTTCTCTGTCGCGCAGGCTTTGCCTAAGCACCGATACAATATGACCGAGGTGTAATATCGTGGAGGGGGGCACCGCACACGGCTAAGGAACAATCAATGATCAACTTGTGTGTTCTAGGGTGCCCCCCTACCCCCGTATATAAAGGAGGGAGGGAGGAGGTGGCCGGCCCAAGGGGGGACGCGCCATAGGGAGGGGGAAACCTACTCCAAGTAGGATTCCCCCTTTTTTTCCTAATCTTATTTGGAGGGGGAAGGAAGGAGTACTAGTATTAGGAAGTAGTACTAGTAGTAGTAGGAAGGAAGAGGGGAAGGAGAGAGAAGGGGGCCGCCCCTCCCCAATTCGGATTGGGCTTGGGGGCGCGCCTCCCTTGCTCCTTCTCTCTTCCTCCTACATGGGCCCAATAAGGCCCATATACCTCCCGGGGTTCCAGAACCTCCTGAGCTCCAAACTTCTCGGAACCTTTCGGTGTCCAAATATATCCGTCCAATATATCAATCTTTACGTCTCGACCATTTCGAGACTCCTCGTCATGTCCGTGATCATATCCGGACTCAACAAACTTCGTACATCAAAATACATAAACTCATAATATAATTGTCATCGAAACCTTAAGCGTGCGGACCCTACGGTTCGAGAACGATGTAGACATGATCGAGACACGTCTCGGTCAATAACCAATAGCGGGACCTGGATGCCCATATTGGTTCCTACATATTCTACGAAGATCTTTATCGGTCAAACCGCACAACAACATACGTTGTTCCTTTGTCATCGGTATGTTACTTGTCCGAGATTCGATCGTCGGTATCCAATACCTAGTTCAATCTCGCTATCGACAAGTCTCTTTACTCGCTCGTAATACTTCATCTCATAACTAACTCATTAGTTACATGCTTGCAAGGCTTAGGTGATGAGCATTACCGAGAGGGCCCGAGATACCTCTCGACAATCGGAGTGACAAAACCTAATCTCGAATTATGCTAACTCAACATGTACCTTTGGAGACACCTGTAGTACTCCTTTATAATCACCTAGTTACGTTGTGACGTTTGGTAGTACCCAAAGTGTTCCTCCGGTAAACGGGAGTTACACAATTCTCATAGTTACTGGAACATGTATAAGTCATGAAGGAAGCAATAGCAGAATACTAAACGATCAAGTGCTAAGCTAACGGGATGGGTCATATCAATCACTTCATTCTCCTAATGAAGTGATCCCATTAATCAAATGACAACACATGTCTATGGTTAGGAAACATAACCATCTTTGATTAATGAGCTAGTCAAGTAGAGGCATACTAGTGACTATATGTTTGTCTATGTATTCACACATGTATCATGTTTCCGGTTAATACAATTCTAGCATGAATAATAAACATTTATCATGATATGAGGAAATAAATAATAACTTTATTATTGCCTCTAGGGCATATTTCCTTGATCTCCCACTTGCACTAGAGTCAATAATCTAGATTACACAGTAATGATTCTAACACCCATGGAGTCTTGGTGCTGATCATGTTTTGCTCGTGAGAGAGGCTTAGTCAATGGGTCTGCAACATTCAGATCCGTATGTATCTTGCAAATCTCTATGTCTCCCACTTGGACTTGGTCCCGATTGGAATTGAAGCATCTCTTGATGTGCTTGGTCCTCTTGTGAAATCTAGATTCCTTTGCCAAGGTAATTGCACCAGTATTGTCACAGAAGATCTTCATTGGTCCCGATGCACTAGGTATGACACCTAGATCGGAAATGAACTCCTTCATCCAGAGTCCTTCATTTGCTGCTTCAGAAGCAGCTATGTACTCCGCTTCACATGTAGATCCCGCTATGACGCTTTGTTTAGAACTGCACCAACTTACAGCTCCATCGTTTAATATAAACACGTATCCGGTCTGCGATTTAGAATCGTCCAGATCAGTGTTAAAGCTTGCATCGACGTAACCATTTACGACTAGCTCTTTGTCACCTCCATATACGAGAAACATATCCTTAGTCCTTTTCGTATTTCAGATGTTCTTGACCGCTGTCCGATGATCCACTCTGGATTACTTTGGTACCTACCGCCAAGCTTATTGCTAAGCATACGTCCAGTTTGGTACACAAGATTGCATACATGATAGAGCCTATGGTGAAGCATAGGAACATCTTTCATTTCTCTCTATCTTCTGTTGTGGTCGGGCATTGAGTTTGACTCAACTTCACACCTTGTAGCACAGTGCAAGAATCCTTTCTTTGCTCGATCCATTTTGAACTTTTTCAAAATTTTGTCAAGGTATGTGCTTTGTGAAAGTCCTATTAAGCGCCTTGATCTATCTCTATAGATCTTGATGCCCAATATGTAAGCAGCTTCACCGAGGTCTTTCATTGAAAAACTTTTATTCAAATATCCCTTTATGCTATCTAGAAATTCTATATCATTTCCAATTAATAATATGTCATCAACATATAAAACTAGAAATGCTCTGAGCACCCACTCACTTTCTTGTAAATACAAAGCTTCTCCAAAAGTCTGTATAAAACCATATGCTTTGATCACACTGTCAAAACGTTTATTCCAACTCCGAGAGTCTTGCACCAGTCCATAAATGGAACGTTGGAGCTTGCACACTTTGTTAGCACCTTTTGGATCAACAAAACCTTCAGGCTGCATCATATACAACTCTTCTTCTAGAAATCCATTCAAGAATGCAGTCTTGACATCCATTTGCCAAATTTCATAATCATGAAATGCAGCAATAGCCAACATGATTCGGACAGACTTAAGCATCACTACGGGTGAGAAAGTCTCATCGTAGTCAACCCCTTGAACTTGTCGAAAACCTTTTGCAACAAGTCGAGCTTTGTAGACAGTAACATTACCATTAGCGTCAGTCTTCTTCTTAAAGATCCATTTATTCTCAATGGCTTGCCGATCATCGGGCAAGTCAACCAAAGTCCATACTTTGTTTTCATACATGGATCCTATCTCAGATTTCATGGCCTCTAGCCATTTTATGGAATCTGGGCTCATCATCGCTTCCTCATAGTTCGTAGGTTCATCATGGTCAAGTAACATGACTTCCGAATAGGATTTCGGACCACTCAGTGCGGATCTTACTCGTAGACCCACGAGGTTCAAGAGAAACTTGATTTGAAGTTTCATGATCAATATCATTAGCTTCCTCACTAATTGGTGTAGTTGTCACAGGAACCGGTTCTTGTGATGAACTACTTTCCAATAAGGGAGTAGATACAGTTATCTCATCAAGTTCTACTTTCCTCCCACTCACTTCTTTCGAGAGAAACTCCTTCTCTAGAAAGGATCTGAATTTAGCAACGAAAATCTTGCCTTCAGATCTGTGATAGAAGGTGTACCCAATAGTCTACTTTGGGTATCCTATGAAGACACATTTCTCCGATTTGGGTTCGAGCTTATCTGGTTGAAGTTTCTTCACATAAGCATCGCAGCCCCAAACTTTGAGAAACGACAACTTTGGTTTCTTGCCAAACCACAGTTCATAAGGCGTTGTCTCAACGGATTTTGATGGTGCCCTATTTAACGTCAATGCGGCCGTCTCTAAAGCATAACCCCAAAACGATAGCGGTAAATCGGTAAGAGACATCATAGATCGCACCATATCAAGTAAAGTACGATTCTGACGCTCGACACACCATTTCGTTGTGGTGTTCGGTGGCGTGAGTTGCTAAACTATTCCACATTGTTTCAAATGTAAACCAAACTCGTAACTCAAATATTCTCCTCCACGATCAGATCGTAGAAACTTTATTTTCTTGTTACGATTATTTTCTACTTCACTCTGAAATTCTTTGAACTTTTCAAATGTTTCAGACTTGTGCTTCATCAAGTAGATATACCCATATCTGCTCAAATCATCTGTGAAGGTGAGAAAATAACGATATCCGCCACGAGCCTCAACATTCATCGGGCCACATACATCTGTATGTATGATTTCCAACAAATCTGTTGCTCTCTCCATAGATCCGGAGAATGGTGTTTTGGTCATCTTGCCCATGAGGCACGGTTTGCAAGTACCAAGTGATTCATAATCAAGTGATTCCAGAAGTCCATCAGTATGGAGTTTCTTCATGCGTTTTACACCGATATGACCTAAACGGCAGTGCCACAAATATGTTGCACTATCATTATCAACTCTGCATCTTTTGGCTTCAACATTATGAATATGTGTATCACTACTATCGAGATTCAATAAAATAGACCACTCTTCAAGGGTGCATGACCATAAAAGATATTACTCATATAAATAGAACAACCATTATTCTCGATTTAAATGAATGACCGTCTCGCATCAAACAAGATCCAGAAATAATGTTCATGCTTAACGCAGCACCAAATAACAATTATTCAGGTCTAAAACTAATCCCGATGGTAGATGTAGAGGTAGCGTGCCGACCGCGATCACATCGACTTTGGAACCATTTCCCACGCAAGATCGTCACCTCGCCCTTAGCTAATCTTCGCTAATCCGTAGTCCTGCTTTGAGTTGCAAATGTTAGCAATGTAACCGAGATCAAATACCAGTGCTCTGCGAGCATTAGTAAGGTACACATCAATAACATGTATATCACATATACCTTTGTTCACTTTGCCATCCTTCTTATCCGCCAAATACTTGGGGCAGTTCCGCTTCAAATGTCGATCGCTTAAAGAGAAGCACTCGATTTAGGCTTAGGTCCGGACTTGGGTTTCTTCTCTTGAGCAGCAACTTGTTTGCTGTTCTTTTGAAGTTCCTTCTTCTTCCCTTTGCCCCTTTTCTTGAAACCAGTGGTCTTGTTGACCATCAACACTTGATGCTCCTTTTGATTTCTACCTCCATGCTTTCAAAGATCGCTAAGAGCTCGAATAGTCTTGTTCATCCCTTGCATATTATAGTTCATCACAAAGCTCTTGTAGCTTGGTGGCGTGATTGGAGAATTCGACAATGACGCTATCATCCGGAAGATTAACTCCCGTTGAATCAAGTGATTATTATACCCGGACATTTTGAGTATATGCTCACCGATGTAACTGTTCTCCTCCATCTTGCATCTCAAGAACTTATTGGAGACTTCATATCTCTCAATCCGGGCATTTGCTTGAAATATTAACTTCAACTCTGGAACATCTCATATGCTCCATGACGCTCAAAACGTCGTTGAAGACCCGGTTCTAAGCCGTTAAGCATGGCACATCGAACTATAGAGTAGTCATCGCTTTGCTCGCCAGACGTTCTTAACGTCATCGGTTGCATCGAAGCAGTTCGCACCCAGAAGTGCTTCCGGGACGTAACTCTTACGGCAGCAATGAGGATAATCCTCGAGTTACGGATCCAAATCCGTGTAATTGCTACCATCATCTTTCAACTTTGCTTTCTCAAGGAACACATTAAAATTCAACGGAACAACAAAGACGAGCCATCTATCTACAAACAAACATAGACAAGCAAAATACTATCAGTACTAAGTTCATGATAAATTTAAGTTCAATTAATCATATTACTAAAGAACTCCCACTTAGACAGACATCTCTAGTCATCTAAGTGATTACGTGATCCAAATCAACTAAACCATGTCCGATCATCACGTGAGATGGAGTAGTTTCAATGGTGAACATCTCTATGTTGATCATATCTACTATATGATTCACGCCGACCTTTCGGTCTCCGTGTTCCGAGGCCATATCTGATATGCTAGGCTCGTCAAGTATAACCTGAGTATTCGCGTGTGCAACTATTTTGCACCGTTGTATTTGAACGTAGAGCCTATCACACCCGATCATCACGTGGTGTCTCAAAGACGAAGAACTTTCAACGGTGCATACTCGTGGAGAACACTTCTTGATAATTAGTGAGAGATCATCTTAAAATGCTACCGTCAATCAAAGCAAGATAAGATGCATAAAGGATAAACATCACATGCAATCAATATAAGTGATATGATATGGCCATCATCATCTTGTGCTTGTGATTCCATCTTCAAGCACCGTCGTGATCACCATCGCCACCGGCGCGACACCTTGATCTCCATCGTAGCATCGTTGTCGTTACACCATCTATTGCTTCTACGACTATCGCTACCGCTTAGTGATAAAGTAAAGCAATTATGTATGCTTGCATTTCATACAATAAAGCGACAACCATATGGCTCCTGCCGATTGCCGATAACTTCGTTACAAAACATGATCATCTCATACAATAAAATATAGCATCACGCCTTGGCCATATCACATCACAACATGCCCTGCAAAACAAGTTAGACGCCCTCTACTTTGTTGTTGCAAATTTTACGTGGCTGCTACGGGCTTAAGCAAGAACCAATCTCACCTACGCATCAAAACCACAACGATAGTTTGTCAAGTTGATGCTGTTTTAACCTTCGCAAGGACGGGCGTAGCCACACTCGGTTCAACTAAAGTTGGAGAAACAGACACCGCTAGTCACCGTGTGCAAAGCACGGCGGTAAAACCAGTCTTGCGTAAGCGACGCGTAATGTCGGTCCGGGCCGCTTCATCCAACAATACCGCTGAACCAAAGTATGACATGCTGGTAAGCAAGATGACTTATATCGCCCACAACTCACTTGTGTTCTACTCGTGCAAATAACATCAAACTATAAAACCTAGGCTCGGATGCCACCGTTGGGGAACGAGTAATTTCAAAATTTTCCACGCACACGCAAGATCATGGTGATGATATAGCAACGAGGGGAGAGTGTTGTCTACGCACTCGTGACCGAAGCGAAGCGTTGACACAGCATAGAGGAAGTAGTCGACGCCTTCCGGTTCGACCGATCCAAGCACCGTTACTCGGCACCTTCGAAGTTCTTGACACGCGACAGCTCGATGATGCACCTCGATCTCCGATCCAGCAGAGGCGCCGGGGAAGTTCCACAAGACGACGGCGTGGTGACGATCTTGATGTTCTCTGTCGCGCAGGCTTCGCCTAAGCACCGCTACAATATGACCGAGGTGTAATATCGTGGAGGGGGCACCGCACACGGCTAAGGAACGATCAATGATCAACTTGTGTGTTCTAGGGTGCCCCTACCCCGTATATAAAGGAGGGAGGAGGAGGTGGCCGCCC
Source organism: Aegilops speltoides (assembly GCA_021437245.1). NCBI lineage: Eukaryota > Viridiplantae > Streptophyta > Magnoliopsida > Poales > Poaceae > Aegilops > Aegilops speltoides. The sequence goes on from CM038146.1 coordinate 141,642,056, forward strand.
AAGGGGGGATGCGCCATAGGGAGGGGGAAACCTACTCCAAGTAGGTTTCCCCCTTTTTTTCCTAATCTTATTTGGAGGGGGAAGGAAGGAGTACTAGTATTAGGAAGTAGTACTAGTAGTAGTAGGAAGGAAGAGGGGGAAGGAGAAAGGAAAGGGGGGGCCGGCCCCCTCCCCAATTCGGATTGGGCTTGGGGGGGCGCGCCCCCCTCCCTTGCTCCTTCTCTCTTCCTCCTACATGGGCCCAATAAGGCCCATATACCTCCCGGGGGGTTCCAGAACCTCCGGAGCTCCAAACTTCTCCGGAACCTTTCCGGTGTCCAAATATATCCGTCCAATATATCAATCTTTACGTCTCGACCATTTTGAGACTCCTCGTCATGTCCGTGATCATATCCGGGACTTCGAACAAACTTCGGTACATCAAAATACATAAATTCATAATATAATTGTCATCGAAACCTTAAGTGTGCGGACCCTACGGTTCGAGAACGATGTAGACATGACTGAGACACGTCTCTGGTCAATAACCAATAGCGGGACCTGGATGCCCATATTGGTTCCTACATATTCTACGAAGATCTTTATCGGTCAAACCGCACAACAACATACGTTGTTCCCTTTGTCATCGGTATGTTACTTGTCCGAGATTCGATCGTCGGTATCCAATACCTAGTTTAATCTCGTTACCGACAAGTCTCTTTACTTGTTCTGTAATACTTCATCTCATAACTAACTCATTAGTTACATGCTTGCAAGGCTTAGGTGATGAGCATTACCGAGAGGGCCCAGAGATACCTCTCCGACAATCGGAGTGACAAAACCTAATCTCGAATTATGCTAACTCAACATGTACCTTTGGAGACACCTGTAGTACTCCTTTATAATCACCCAGTTACGTTGTGACGTTTGGTAGTACCCAAAGTGTTCCTCCGATAAACGGGAGTTACACAATTCTCATAGTTACTGGAACATGTATAAGTCATGAAGGAAGCAATAGCAGAATACTAAATGATCAAGTGCTAAGCTAACGGGATGGGTCATGTCAATCACTTCATTCTCCTAATGAAGTGATCCCATTAATCAAATGACAACACATGTCTATGGTTAGGAAACATAACCATCTTTGATTAATGAGCTAGTCAAGTAGGGGCATACTAGTGACTATATGTTTGTCTATGTATTCACACATGTATCATGTTTCCGGTTAATACAATTCTAGCATGAATAATAAACATTTATCATGATATGAGGAAATAAATAATAACTTTATTATTGCCTCTAGGGCATATTTCCTTCAGGCACAACTTCACTTGGATCAGCGGCAGCACAGGCAGAGGAACCCAGTTGTGCAAACGGAGGAGCACGGGCAGAAGATCACGTTTGACGCAGACCAGGTTCGACGTAGAGGAACCCACGAGCAGAAGATCAGGTGTGACGCACATGTTCAATTTCAACCCAGCTGTGCGCATGGGTTCAGGTTCAGGTTCTCCCAGAGTGCAGAAAATCAGCAGCAGCAGCAGCACGATAGAGGGGCAATAGCAGCAACACGTAGAGCTCCACCCGTGGCAGGGGAGAAGTAGTTGCGCGGGCGCGCGGGCAAGCGAGAAGGAGCAGCACGGCGACACGTGGGAGCTCGAGGAGGACTCACGGGGGATAGAGGAGGACGAGCGTGAGCTCCTGGTCCATTGAATCATGGAGGCGGGTTCCGGCGACGCCCGTAGGGATCGCAGCTCGAGGGATCACGGTGGAGCACGCGCGGGAGCTCAAGAAGGAGACGCGGGAGCTCGAGGAGGATGCACGGGAGCTCGAGGAGGACGAGAAGGAGCTCCTGGTCCACCGGATGGTGCTAGGAAGTTCTGGCGACGCCGCAGGTAATCGCGACGGGAGGAGATCGCGGTGGCACATGATTGGGCGGTGGCGAAGCAGTTATTCGCAACGGCGGCGGCGGATGATATGTCTCCAACGTATCTATAATTTTTGATTGTGCCATGCTATTATATTACCCCTTTTGGATGTTTATGGGCTTTATTTTACACATTTATATCATTTTTGGGACTAACCTATTAACCGGAGGCCCAGCCCGTATTGTTGTTTTTTTTTGCCTATTTCAGTATTTCGAAGAAAATGAATATCAAACAGAGTCCAAATGGAATGAAACCTTCGGGAGCGTGATTTTTGGAACGAACTGTGATCCAGAGGACTTGGAGTGCCAGCCAAGAAGCAGGCGAGGCGGCCATGAGGGTGGAGGGCGAGCCCACCCCTACAGGGCACGCCCCCTGTCTCGTGGGCCCCTCGGGCGGCCACCGACCTACTTCTTCCTCCTATATATACCCACGTACCCTGAAAACATCAAGGGAGCCAACGAAAAACAATTTCCACAGCCGTAACCTTCTGTATCCGCGAGATCCCATCTTGGAGCCTTCGTCGGCGCTCCACCGGAGGGGGAATCGACCACGGAGGGCTTCTACATCAACCCCATAGCCGCTCCGATGAGTTGTGAGTAGTTTACCAAAGACCTTCGGGTCCATAGTTATTATCTAGATGGCTTCCTCTCTCTTTTTGGATCTCAATACCATGTTCTCCCCCTCTCTTGTGGAGATCTATTTGATGTAACTCTTTTTGCGGTGTGTTTGTCGAGATCCGATGAATTGTCGGTTTATGATCAAGTTTATCTATGAGAAATATTTGAATCTCCTCTGGATTCTTTTATGTATGATTGAGTTATCTTTGCGAGTCTCTTCGAATTATCAGTTTGGTTTGGCCTACTAGATTGATCTTTCTTGCCATGGGAGAAGTGCTTAGCTTTAGGTTCAATCTTGCGGTGTCCTTACCAAAGGATGTTAGGGTTGCAAGGCACGTATTGTATTGTTGCCATCGAGGATAAAAATATGGGGTTTATATCATATTGCTTGAGTTTATCCCTCTACATCATGTCATCTTTCTTAATGTGTTACTCTGTTCTTATGAACTTAATACTCTAGATGCATGCTGGATAGCGGTCGATGTGTGGAGTAATAGTAGTAGATGCAGGCAGGAGTCGGTCTACTTGTCACGGACGTGATGCCTATATACATGATCATGCCTAGATAATCTCATAATTATTCGCTTTTCTATCAATTACTCGACAGTAATTTGTTCACCCACCGTAATACTTATGCTATCTTGAGAGAAGCCACTAGTGAAACCTATGGCCGCATGGTCTATCTTTTATCATATAAGCTTTCAATGTACTTTATTTGCATCTTTACTTTTCCAATCTTTATTATAAAATACATAAAAGAGTCTTCATGACCCACAAGTATAGGGGATCTATCGTAGTCCTTTTGATAAGTAAGAGTGTCGAACTCAATGAGGAGCACAAGGAAATGATAAGCGGTTTTCAGTAAGGTTTTCTCTGCAAGCACTGAAATTGTAGGTAAAAGATAGTTTTGTGATAAGATAAATTGTAACGAGTAACAAGCAATGAAAGTAAATAAAGTGCAGCAAGGTGGCCCAATCCTTTTTGTAGCAAAGGACAAGCCTGGACAATTTCTTATAATGAGAAAAGAGCTCCCGAGGACACATGGGAATTATCGTCAAGCTAGTTTTCATCACGCTCATATGATTCGCGTTCGGTACTTTAATAATTTGATATGTGGGTGGACCGGTGCTTGGGTACTGCCCTTACTTGGACAAACATCCCACTTATGATTAACCCCTATTGCAAGCATCCGCAACTACAAAAGAAGTATTAAGGTAAACCTAACCACAACATTAAACATATGGATCCAAATCAGCCCATTACGAAGCAACACATAAACTAGGGTTCAAGCTTCTGTCACTCTAGCAACCCATCATCTACTTATTACTTCCCAATGCATTCCTCTAGGCCCAAATAATGGTGAAGTGTCATGTAGTCTTCGTTCACATAACACCACTAGAGGAAAGACAACATACATCTCATCAAAATATCGAATGAATACCAAATTCACATGACTACTAATAGCAAGACTTCACCCATGTCCTCAGGAACAAACATAACTACTCACAAAGCATATTAATGTTCATAATCAGAGGAGTAATAATATGTATTAAGGACATGAACATATGATCTTCCACAAGGAAACCAATTAGCATTAACTACAAGGAGTAATCAACGCTACTAGCAACCCACATGTACCAATTTGTGGTTTTGGATACAAGATTGGATACAAGAGATGAACTAGGGTTTTAGAGGAGATGGTGCTGGTGAAGATGTTGATGGAGATTGACCCCCTCCCGATGGGAGGATCGTTGGTGATGACGATGGTGATGATTTCCCCCTCCCGAAGGGAAGTTTCCCTGGCAGAACAGCTTTGCCGGAACCGTAGATTGGTTCCGCCTCGTGGTGGCGGAGTTTCGTCCCGTAAGCTTGCCTCTGATTTTTTTTCCAGGGTAAAAGCCTTCATATAGCAGAAGATGGGCACCGGAGGGCCACCAGGGGGCCCAGGAGAAAGGGGGCACGCCCAGTAGGTGTGGGCTCGCCCCCCACCCTCCTGGCCTGGGTGTGGGCCCCCTCTGGTAGTTTCTTCGCTCAATAATTCTTATTAATTATAAAACTGACTTCTGTGGAGTTTCAGGTTTTTTGGAGCTGTGCAGAATAGGTTTCCAATATTTGCTCCTTTTCCAGCCAGAATTCCAGCTGCCGGCATTCCCCCTCTTCATGGTAAACCTTATAAAATAAGAGAGAATAACCATAAGTATTGAGATATAATGTGTAATAACAGCCCATAATGCAATAAATATTGATATAAAAGCATGATGCAAAATGGACGTATCAACTCCCCCAAGCTTAGACCTCGCTTGTCCTCAAGCGGAAGCCGAAATCGAAAAATATGTCCACATGTTTAGAGATAGAGGTGTCGATAAAAATAAAATACGGACATGAGGGCATCATGATCATTCTTATAACAACAACATAAATAGATTTTATCATAAGATTCCTTATGCTCAAGTAACAATCAATTCACAATGTCAAGTATGGTTCAGAAACTTCATTGGGAACTAACAAACTATAATCTCAGTCATTGAAGCAATCGCAATTTATCATAACATCAGAAAGAGTCAAGAATAGAGCTTTTCAACAAGTACACATACTCAACTATCATGTAGGCTTCTACAATTGCTAACACTCACGCAATACTTGTAGTTATGGAGTTTCAACCGGACACTGAGAAAGATAGGGGCTTATTGTGTTGCCTCCCAACGTATTCACCTTTAGGTGATGTCAACAATAATAGTTCATGCTAACTTACATCCAATTGGATATATATATCAAGATCTTTCAAACACGAGGAGCTTGCCAAAGGATAAAATGAAAAAGGGAAAGGTGAAGATCACCTTGACTCAAGCATAAAGTAAAAACATAAAGTAAAAGATAGGCCCTTCGCAGAGGGAAGCAGAGGTTGTCATGTGCTTTTAGGGTTGGATGCACAAAATCTTAATGAAAAAGAACGTCACCTTATATTGCCACTTGTATATGGACCTTTATTATGCAGCCCGTCGCTTTTATTGCTTCCATAAAAAGATCGTATAAAGCTTATTTTCTCTGCACTAATAATTCATACATATTGAAAGAGCAATTTTTATTGCCTACAACATGACAACTTAATTGAAGGATCTTACTCAATTAATAGGTAGGTATGGTGGACTCTCATGGCAAAAACTGGGTTTAAGGATATTTGGAAGCACAAGTAGTATCTCTACTTGGTGCAAGGAATTTGGCTAGCATGAGGGGGAAAGGCAAGCTCAACATGTTGGGAAGATCAATGACAATATACTTTAACTGAGATGTGAGAAAACATTAACCATTACGTTGTCTTCCTTGTCCAACATCAACTCTTTTAGCATGTCATACTTAATGAGTGCTCCCAATCATAAAAGATGTCCAAGATAATATATTTGTATGTGAAAACCTCTCTTTCCTTATTACTTCCAATTAATTGCAACAATGACCAAAACTACGTTTGTCAACTCTCAACAACTTTTATGCCTCATACTTTCTATGTGTGAAGTCATTACTATCCATAAGATCAATATGAACTCTTTTATTTTTTTTGTTCTTTCTACTTTCTCAAGATCATGGCAAGATAGCAAAGCCCTTGACTCAACACTAATCTTTATTATAGATAGCTCACAGACTCGATTACATAAAGAGATCAGAAAGAAAAACTTAAAACTAATTGATACTGAAACTTCAATCTACTAGATCAAGATACTACTAAAAGGATCGAACTAAATAAAACGGTAAAGATAGGAGTGTGATGGTGATACGATACCGGGGCACCTCCCCCAAGCTTGGCAGTTGCCAAGGGGAGTGCCCATACCCAAGTGATTATGTCCTCGGAGGTGGTGAAGCAGGAGTTATTGATGATGTAGGCTTGTCGTCCATCTTCCAAGGCATAGGCTCACCATCATAGAAGGATGATCGAGTCTCCGTGATCATTAAATCTGCAGTCAAACTCATCCTCTTGAATCTATATTCATACTCACAGTTTTGGTTTTGCAGGTCATAGATCTGGGCTTGGAGGTGCTCGATTTTCTCTTGAAGCTTGAAGATGGTCTCCCCAATGACCTTGGCATCTAGCTTGTGGTTGTTGGTGAACTCCGTGATCATCATCTGGTTAGCGTTGAGTCCACGCTCCACCATCCCTTGGCACTTTAAAACTTGTTGCTCCATGGCTTCGAGCTTTGTCTCCACGCTTCCGGTACGCCTTGGTCCCTCCACATCGCGGATGTGCAGCACCCCCTCACGCATATCAATGGTTTGAGGGTGTTGCATCACCTCTGCGAGATAGTTGAGCTCTTTAATAGCCCAATATGCTTTATGTTAAAGTTCTAGAGGTAAGTAACATGCTTTTTCATAAACCATCTTATACGGAGACATACCCATGGGATTTTTGTATGCAGTTCTATAGGCCCATAATGCATCATCAAGTTTTTTTGGACCAATTCTTTCTAGATCTATTCACACTCTTTTGCAAAATTAATTTGAGCTCTCTATTGCTCAACTCTACTTGACCACTAGACTGCGGGCGATAAGGAGATGCAATTCGATGGTTAACATCGTACTTAGCAAGCATCTTACGGAAAGCACCATGAATAAAATGTGAACCACCATCAGTCATAAGATATCTAGGGACTCCAAACCTCGGAAAAATAACTTCTTTAAGCATTTTAATAAAAGTGTTATGATCAACACTACTAGTTGGAATAGCTTCTACCCACTTAGTAACGTAATCAACATCAACTAAAATATGTGTGTAACCATTAGAGGCAGGAAAAGGTCCCATATAATCAAAGCCCCAAACATCAAACGGTTCAATAACAAGAGAATAATTCATAGGCATTTCTTGACGTCTACTAATATTACCAATTCTTTGACATTCATCACAAGGTAAGACAAACTTACGAGCATCTTTGAAGAGAGTAGGCCAATAAAACCGGATTGCAATACCTTATGTGCAGTTCTATCTCCAGCGTGGTGTCCTCCATATGATTCAGAGTGGCACTTGTGTAGGATATGTTTCTGTTCATGCTCAGGTACTCAACGTCTAATAACACCATCTACTCCTTCTTTATAAAGGTGTGGGTCATACCAGAAGTAATGTCTTAAATCATAGAAGAACTTTTTCTTTTGCTGGTATGTGAAACTAGGTGGTATAAATTTAGCAACAATGTAATTAGCATAATCAGCATACCAAGGAGCAGTACGAGAAGCATTAATGACTGCTAATTGTTCATCTGGAAAGCTATCATCAATAGGCAGTGGGTCATCAAGAACATTCCCTAACCTTGACAAGTTGTCTGCAACGGGGTTCTCGGCTCCCTTTCTATCAATAATATGCAAATCAAATTCTTGGAGCAAGAGAACCCATCTAATAAGTCTAGGCTTGGCATCTTTCTTTTCCATAAGATATTTAATAGCAGCATGATCAGTGTGAATAGTAACTTTGGAATCAACAATATAAGGTCTAAACTTATCACATGCAAACGCAACTGCTAAGAACTCTTTTTCAGTAGTAGCATAATTTCTCTGGGTAGTATCAAGAGTCTTACTAGCATACTGGATAACATTCAATTTCTTATCAACTCTTTGCCCTAGAACAACACCTACAGCATAATCACTAGCATCACATATAATTTCAAAGGGTAAATTCCAATCAGGTGGCTGAACAATAGGTGCAGTGATTAAAGCTTTCTTAAGTATTTCAAATGCTTCTACACAATCATCATCAAAGACAAAAGGAATATGTTTTTGCAATAAATTAGTCAGAGGCCTAGAGATTTTAGAGAAGTCCTTAATGAACCTCCTATAAAAACCGGCATGACCAAGGAAACTTCTTATACCTTTTATGTCCTTGGGACATGGCATCTTTTCAATAGCATCAACTTTAGCTTTATCAACTTCAACGCCTCTCTCGGAAATCTTATGCCCCAAGACAATGCCTTCATTAACCATAAAGTGGTACTTTTCCCAATTCAAGACAAGACTAGTGTCTTCGCATCTCTGCAAAACTTGATAAAGGTTGCTCAAGCAATCATCAAAAGAGGATCCATAGACGGAGAAATCATCCATGAATACCTCACAAATCTTTTCACAAAAGTCAGAGAATATAGCCATCATGCATCTTTGAAAGGTAGCAGGTGCATTACATAAACCAAAAGGCATACGTCTATAAGCAAAAGTATCGAAAGGGCAAGTAAAAGTAGTTTTTGATTGATCCTTCGCTGACACAGGTATTTGAGAGAGACCAGAATAACCATCTAGAAAGCATAAATGTGTGTGTTTGAAAAGTCTTTCTAGCATTTTATCAATAAAAGGTAAAGGGTAATGATCTTTCTTAGTAACTTTATTTAATTTACGGAAATCAATTACCATCCTATAACCTGTAATAATTCTTTGCGGGATCAATTCATCTTTATCATTAGGAACGACAGTAATACCTCCCTTTTTAGGAACGCAATGGACAGGGCTTACCCAATCACTATTAGCAACGGGATAAATTATACCTTCCTCAAGGAGCTTTAGTATCTCCTTTCTTACCACTTCTTTCATCTTAGGATTCAATCGTCGTTGAGGATCTCTAACTGGTTTGGCATCGTCCTCCAAATTAATTTTGTGTTGGCATAACGTGGAACTAATGCCCTTGAGATCATCCAGAGTATATCCAATAGCAGCACGATGCTTCTTCAGAGTTTTCAATAATCTTTCTTCTTCTTGATCTGAAAGGTTAGCACTAATAATAACAGGATATATTTTCTTTTCATCAAGATAAGCATACTTAAGATTATCAGGTAATGGTTTGAGTTCAAACACGGGATCACCCTTGGGTGGAGGGGGATCCCCTAGAATTTCAACGGGTAGGTTGTGTTTCAGAATAGGTTCCTGTTGAAGGAACACTTCATCTATTTCCCTTCTTTCCTTCATGAACATATCATTTTCATGGTCTAGCAAATATTGTTCTAACGGATCAATAGGAGGCACGACAATAGAAGCAAGACCAATAATCTCACCCTTTCTAGGTGATTCTTTATCATGGGGTTGTCTACGAAATTTAGCAAACTTAAACTCATGAGACACATCCCCTAAGCCAATCATAATAGTATCCTTTTCACAATCAATCCTAGCATTAACAGTATTCAAGAAGGGTCTGCCAAAAATAATGGGACAAAAGTCATCTTGTGGGGAACCAAGAACAAGAAAATCAGTAGGATATTTAACCTTCCCACACAAGACTTCAACATCTCTAACAATCCCAAATGGCTTAATAGTATCCCTATTGGCAAGCTTAATAGTAACATCAATATCTTCTAATTCAGCGGGTGCAATATCATGCATAATTTCTTTATATAAGTCATAGGGTATTGCACTAGCACTAGCACCTATATCACATAAGCCATGATAAAAATGATCTCCTTTTTTAACAGAAATAACAGGCATGCCTACAACAGGTCTATGTATCTTAGCATCTGATCTAGCAATATTAGCAGTCTCACCACAGAAATAAATAACATGCCCATCTAAATCATCATCCAAGAGATCTTTAACCATAGCAATACTAGGTCCAACTTTGATTTGCTCAGGAGGTGTATAAGTCCTAGTATTACTCTTACGAACAACAGTCAAAGTTTTAGCATGATCCTTTATCCTAACAGGGAAAGGAGGTTTCTCAACATAAGTAGTAGGAACAATAGGATCACTATAAGTGACTGTCTTTTCTTCAACTATAATAGGTGCAACTACTTTTACTTCAATGGGAGGATTATATTTAAACTACTTCTCCTTAGGGAGATCAACGTGAGTAGCAAAAGATTCACAAAAAGCAGCTACTATCTCAGAGTCAAGTCCATACTTAGCGTTAAATCCACGAAAAGTATCGATATCCATAAAAGATTTAACACAATCAAACTTAGGTGTCATACCTGACTCCTTACCATCGTTGGAACCCCAATCTTCAGAGTTGTGTTTAATTCTTTACAATAAATCCCATTTGAATTCAATAGTCTTCAGCATATAAGAACCAGCACAGGAAGTATCGAGCATGTTGCGATCATTGGGAGAAAGCCGAGCATAAATTTTTTGAATAATCATTTCTCTGGAGAGCTCATCATTGGGGCATGAATATAACATTGACTTAAGCCTCTCCCAAGCTTGAGCGATGCCTTCTCCTTCGCGAGGCCAGAAATTATATATGTAATTACGATCACGATGAACAAGATGCATAGGATAGAACTTCTGGTGAAATTCCAACTTCAATCATTTATAATTCCAAGATCCCGTATCATCACATAGCCTATACCATGTCAATGCATCTCCCTTCAAAGATAAAGGGAAGACCTTCCTTTGGACAACATCATCGGGAATACCTGCAAGCTTAAATAATCCACAAACTTCATCCACAAAGATAAGGTGTAAATCGGGATGCAATGTTCCATCTCCCGCAAAGGGATTAGCTAGCGTTTCTCTATCATACCGAAGGAATCTCAAAGTAAATATTTTCAGTAGGTTCAGTAGGTTGAGGAGAAACTCTTTGTTTCCTCTGGTCGGGGTGAAGATACCCGAACAAGCCCCTCAAAGGATTAGTTTCATAGTAACAAGTGATGTAAAATTTCAGCACACTATATAAATGTTTCCTTACCAAGTTCCACTCACCAAAGGCGCTTCACTCCCCGACAATGGCGCCAGAAAAGAGTCTTGATGACCCACAAGTATAGGGGATCTATCGTAGTCCTTTTGATAAGTAAGAGTGTCGAACCCAACGAGGAGCAGAAGGAAATGACAAGCGGTTTTCAGTAAGGTTTTCTCTGCAAGCACTGAAATTGTAGGTAACAGATAGTTTTGTAATAAGATAAATTGTAACGAGTAACAGGCAATGAACGTAAATAAAGTGCAGCAAGGTGGCCCCACCCTTTTTGTAGCAAAGGACAAGCCTGGACAGTTTCTTATAATGAGAAAAGAGCTCGTGAGGACACATGGGAATTATTGTCAAGCTAGTTTTCATCACGCTCATATGATTCGCGTTCGGTACTTTGATAATTTGATATGTGGGTGGACCGGTGCTTGGGTACTGCCCTTACTTGGACAAGCATCCCACTTATGATTAACCCCTATTGCAAGCATCCGCAACTACAAAAGAAGTATTAAGGTAAACCTAACCACAACATTAAACATATGGATCCAAATCAGCCCCTTATGAAGCAACGCATAAACTAGGGTTCAAGCTTCTATCACTATAGCAACCCATCATCTACTTATTACTTCCCAATGCCTTCCTCTAGGCCCAAATAATGGTGAAGTGTCGTGTAGTCGACGTTCACACAACACCACTAGAGGAAAGACAACATACATCTCATCAAAATATCGAACAAATACCAAATTCACATGACTACTAATAGCAAGACTTCACCCGTGTCCTCAAGAACAAACGTAACTACTCACAAAGCATATTCGGGTTCATAATTAGAGGAGTAATAATATGCATTAAGGATCTGAACATATGATCTTCCACCAAGTAAACCAATTAGCATCAACTACAAGGAGTAATCAATGCTACTAGCAACCCACAGGTACCAATTGTGGTTTTGGATACAAGATTGGATACAAGAGATGAACTAGGGTTTTAGAGGAGATGGTGCTGGTGAATATGTTGATGGAGATTGACCCCCTCCTGATGAGAGGATCGTTGGTGATGACGATGGTGATGATTTGCCCCTCCCGGAGGGAAGTTTTCCCGGCAGAACAGCTCTGCCGGAGCCCTAGATTGGTTCCACCAAGGTTCCGCCTCGTGGCGGAGGAGTTTCGTCCCGTAAGCTTGCCTCTAATTTTTTCCAGGGTAAAACCCTTCATATAGTAGAAGATGGGCACCGGAGGGCCACCAGGGGGCCCAGGAGACAGGGGGCGTGCCCAGTAGTGGTGGGCACGCCCCCGACCCTCCTGGCCTAGGTGTGGGCCCCCTCTGGTATTTTCTTCGCTCAATAATTCTTATTAATTCCAAAACTGACTTCCGTGGAGTTTCAGGATTTTTGGAGCTGTGTAGAATAGGTTTCCAATATTTGCTCCTTTTCCACCTGAATTCCCTGCCAAAGATTCCCCTCTTCATGGTAAACCTTGTAAAATAAGAGAGAATAACCATAAGTACTGAGATATAATGTGTAATAACAACCCATAATGCAATAAATATTGATATAAAAGCATGATGCAAAATGGACGTATCAGCGGCGCAAGTACGCAGCGATGGCAGCAGATCACTTCCTGGTGGGCAACGAATCGCGTAGCTGGGCGGCGCCGGCCCCTGGCCATCCGCGTGCGACGGCAGAGGAAGAAGACGATGGAGGAGGGACTTGTTTGAGATGTTTTGAAATTGTGAGGTCTTTTTTGCAAAATTACCATTGAACTACGCGTGCGACATGTTTTTCGGGACAGAGGGAGTTCATAACATTACATATGTGTATGCAAGCATAATTTAGACAACATGTATGTGTAACAGATGTATGCAACTAAAATTCAGAAGACAACATGTATGTGTAACAGATGTATGCAACAATCCTAAGTCTTCTTTGATGTTTATGGCACCACTTATAGTAGGTCTTCTTTCTAGGTAGGAGTATATATAATTGTGCCATAAACATCTAGAGAGAAGACTGAGTATTGTGCTAATTGTGTGATAAACATCTAGAGAATTGTGTCAATTTGGTCTATTTAGGTAATTCAGTCATCCAGGGAAGACCTTCAAGTATGATGGCCTGGCGACCCTCTACGTGAGGGTGTTCAGGGAGGACTGCCGCCGCGTGGGGTGCTGCCCAGAGGATGGCAGCGATGACGATGGTGGCGACGGAGAGCTCGGTCTTGACGGTGCGCGCTCCTCCTCCTGCGACAGCAGCTCTTCCTCGGACGAGAGCTCGAGCAGCGGTGGCTACAACCGGCCTCTGCGTCGGCGTGCTTGTGTCGAGGACACTGGTGGTTCATCCCGCCGCGGCACCCCTGTGAAGCTGGAGAGGAGCCCGGCGTGAGGCTGGGGGCTGGCGAACTTGGGCTCAAGGCCAGCACCTTGAGGCGCTGCTTGAGGATGTGGTGTTGGTGCCGGGTTCGCACGCTTTTGAGCCCCCCTTGTTCAGCTTTTCCTTTCTCCTATAATTCGAAAAAAGAAGATGGTGTACCCCGCAAGGTGTGTAATGAATCATGGCAGTTATGCCCTTATGCTATGCTTGTTGCCTTAATGTTGTGTCGTAATGTTTGTGCTCTAGAAATGCAAGGGTATGATGACTTAGCTTGGTATGTGCATAGTAGTTTGTTGCCTCGCGAGGCTTGGCCTCAGGCACTCGATGGTCCCCCCTTGCCGTGGGGTCTAGAGAGCTACTGCGGAGCCGCTGCAGGGCTGCTCTCGAAGAAAAAGAAAAGGCTGTCAAGCGGCTCACTCCCTCTTGCGTGATCCCCCTGTCATAGATTAGCTTGAGCTTGACGCACTGTATCGCGCTGCCTGAGAGGCACGTATATGAGGGGTGATGGTGCCCGTGAGCTTGATCGAGGGCTCCTCGCGAGGACGAGGCTGAAACACAAGGGTTCGGCGCATTGCGTGCGCGCGAAGGCGTGCCTGAGGTGCACACACCTGCCTAGCCCCACGAGCGAGGTGTGTGAGAGGAAACGACGGGCGACTGCCATCTCCTTCACACCCTCAGGCAGAAATAACTCAGGAAGAAAGCAACTCGAGGAGCCAGAGTTCAAGAATACCAAATCCATTGAAAGATTACTAAAAAACTGCAAGCAACTTCAGAAAGCAAATGAACAGCCGCGTCCGGCACCTAATCTAGTATTCTCACCAGCGCAGAGCTAAGTGCTGCCACTAGGACGTGGGAGGGAGCCCCCATGAGGCCCCAGGGCGGCTCTTAGGAGACTCTGGGGCGTGTACAGCCCCACTCGTTATTACGTGAGAGTGTCACGAGCGGAGACCTTCACAGGACGGAGCCTTGCTTCACAGGCCGGAGCCTTTCTTCAGGGGTAGAACTTCCGGAGGTGCTGGATGTTCCAGGCGTTCCGGATGGGGACCCCGTCCTGTGTCTCCAGGTGCGCGGCGCCAGGCCTAGAGACACGTGCAATCCCAAACGGGCCCTCTCACATGGGAGAGAGCTTGTGCAGCCCCTCCCTGGAGAGCACTCGCCTCAGGATGAGATCGCCCACCTCTAATGTCCTGGAGCGGATGATGAGGATACAGACCTGGGGTAGGGTCATGGGCCTGACCCATACGTCCTACCCAAGGTCACTACCCTAGAAGATAAGAAGTCCAAGAGGCAACAAAGGACCCCCAGTCAAAGATGTCGAGTGCAATCCACTCGACCAGTCATATCACTCGGGTGTCCCCCTACCTATTGTCACTCGATCATTCAAGGAATCACTTGACCTACCGAAGATCAGGAGTCACTCAGCATTGCAACGGGCAGGCGTTCACTCCGTAGTCTTTAAGGTCATTAATAGCACTTAAGGCCGGTGTTATCAGTAACGCCCCTACTTTATGTATATTAAGCCCCTTGTAATGGAGGACGGTGAGGGTCCTAGCGTACTCTATATAAGCCACCCCCTCCTCTGGCACAAGGATTCGCACCCCCTATAACATCACACACATATAATCCAATCGACCGCCTCCGGGCACCGAGACGTAGGGCTATTACTTCCTCTGAGAAGGGCCTGAACTCGTAAATCCTGTGTGTACACCTTCATCATAGCTGAGATCTTGCCTCTCCATACCTACCCCCGTTTCTACTGTCAGTCTTAGAACCACGACAGTTGGTGCCCACCATGGGGCCGGTGTCTTGGCGACTTGTTGGTGAAGTTGCAATTTTTTCGATCATCATCATCATGGTTTCCAGCAGCTGATTGGCTGAGGGCCACAAGATCCGTCTCGGCGCGCTCGTTTTCATCGTCGATGACTCCGCTTGGCTTCAGGAAGCTCCCCTTGACGTTGAGGCACTCCCCGTCCGAGGGGCGACGCATTTTCGCGCGTGCGTTTACGGCGTCCTTCTCCGGCAGCCGTCGACTCAGTATCGGTCGGCTCCGATGGTGTCTTCCCTCCCCGCTGTTCGCCGCCGCAAGCGATCCGGTCGGTCGCGGCTTCAGTGGTGGGTGAAACATGCGGTGGCTCGACGTTCGGCCACCCATCAAGTCGTGGCAATCTAGCCCGACGAAACTCTCCACGTCCTGTTCGATATGTCGACTGGCTCCGTGGAGACCGCATCCGAGTGCGATAGCAGCGACCCTGTGGCTGAAGTCTTGATGGTCGATGGACCGCGTGGTCCGCCTGGTTTCCACCGTGAAGACGGCGAGGATGGTGGCAGCGATCCGTCGCGCGTCCATGAGGAATACCATCCCAAACCCCTTTCTTCGCAGCAGAGGGAAGAACTTCGTCGCCGCAACATGGATGCACTCCACACGCCCATCGTTGGAGAAACCCCCGAGGCTCGGGCCTTGGAAGAGGTGCGCTTGGCTAATTTGGCTGAGCACACTCGACCGGAGAACCTTCAGCGCGCTCTCGACGAGCGTGCTCGGGAGCGGATCCCCGAGTCCAGTCGATGACAGCTTTTCCCGCCTCCACCTAAGGTATACCGCACTCCGATCCAAAATCTCACAGCTGCGGCCCGAATAGCAGAGTCAATTCAACCTTCCCAGTCGGAGGCCGGCAGAGGTTTGATGCAGATCCGGGCCTTGCTCTGGGCAGCAGGAGAACAGAACACAGTAGTGTCTCACTCGCGGAATAGGATTCACAGTAGATCCGTAGTAGCGGATATAGTTCAGTCGGCCCATAGCCCAAGATCACCCCTACGGCGTGAAGGCCGTGGACTGTATGATCATCGGCTCGATAGTGACAATCGTCGTCGAGTGCCCACACCTCCTCTGAGGAGTGCATCATATGTGCCTCGACAGTACGATGATAGACGCCATCACAGTGGCAAGCGCAGAGCACCAGTCGACCCAAGAGAGCCAGGCTTCGATGCAAGATCTATCCTTGTTCAAGGTCTAGTCGACCGGAACAGAGCGCATAGAGAAGACCCTAACAGAGATCTTCCGAGTGGCAGCAGAGTGCATGTTTCAGGTCCAGAGTGTTTCAGCAGAGCCATCAGGGCTGCGGTGATTCCTCCCAGCTCCAGGTTGGAGATCGGAGTCAGTAAGTTCACTGGAGAGTCCAAGCCTAAAACTTGGCTTGAGGATTACCGAGTGGCTATGCAAATTGGTGGCGGGAATGATGATGTAGCAATGAAACATCTTCCTCTGATGTTGGAAGGGTCGGCCCGAGCGTGGTTGACTCAGTTAGCTCCAAGCAGTATATATAGTTGGGAAGAGATTGCTCGAGTGTTCGTCAGAACTTTTGAGGGCACTTGCAAGAGGCCAGCAGGGTTGATAGAAATGCAGCATTGTGTGTGCAGAAACCCAGTGAGACTTTAAGGGATTTCATTCAGAGGTGGATCACTTTGCATCACACCGTTGAAAATGTATCAGAGCATCAAGCAGTGTGTGCCTTCAAGGAAGGCGTCAAATACCGAGAGTTGGTTCTGAAGTTCGGTCGGACTGGAGATATGACTCTGACTCGGATGATGGAAATAGCCACCCGGTATGCTAACGGAGAAGAAGAGGATCGACTCTGCAACAAAAAGGGTAAACCAGTCGGCCAAGAGGCCGGTGGAGGTAATTCCAGTCGGAAACAGAAACGTAAGGCCGAGCCTGCAGCACCCGGTGAGATTGCAGCAGTGGCTCAAGGAAAGTTTATAGGAAAAACTAAAGGGCCCTGCCCCCCTAAGATGGTAAAGAATCGAGCAGGAAATGATGTGTTGGATTTACCATGTCACATCCACACGAAGAAGGACGAAGAGGGTAATCTGATTTACCCTAAGAATACCACTCGACAATGTCGACTCCTGATCCAGCAGTTCCGAGAAAAACAACCCGGTGAGAAGGAAAAAGAGTCGGACAAAGACGAGGACGAAGAGGAAGACGATGGTTATCCCAAAGTCAATTCCACCCCGATGATTTTTGCCGATGTGGAGAGCAAGAGTCGGTTGAAAGTTATCAACAGAGAAGTGAATATGGTTGCTCCAGCGACGACGACCACATACCTGAAATGGTCTCAGACAGCCATCACATTCGACCAGTCTGATCACCCTGCGCGTATAACCACCCCTGGAAGGCAGGCATTGGTGGTCGACCCAGTGGTCGGAGGCACTAGACTGACTAAAGTGCTGATGGATGGTGGTAGCGGCTTGAATATTCTTTATGCTGAAACCTTGAAGGGGATGGGCATTTCAATGTCCAAACTTAGCGAGAACAATATGAGTTTCCATGGCATTATCCCTGGAAAGAAAGCCGAATCACTCAACCAGATCGCTCTCGACGTGGTTTTCGGTGATTCCAAGCATTACCGTAAGGAAAAGTTGACATTTGAAGTCGTGAATTTCCAGAGTGCTTATCATGCCATTCTGGGTAGGCCTACCTACGCACGTTTTATGGCTCGGCCATGTTACGTGTACCTCAAGTTGAAGATGCCTGGCCCCAGAGGTGTGATCATAGTTACTGGCAATCGGTAGAAAGCAGAGGAATGCTTCCAGGGGTTCAAATTGCCGATGCGCAAATGGCAGTAGTTGAATTTCAAGAATATCAGAAGAATGCAGATCCGAGTGATTTGCTCCAAGCTAAGAAGCCTGCCACAGATTCTGCATTTCAATCATCTGGTAAAACGAAGCTGATTCATATTCACCCGACCGATCCCAATGCTGCACCGACTCATATATCAACGACACTCGACAGCAAATAGGAAGAAGCGCTCATCTAGTTCCTCCGTGAGAACTGGGACATCTTTGCATGAAAACCTTCTGACATGCCGGGTGTACCCAGAGAACTGGCTGAGCACCGTTTGCGTGTCGACCCCAAGGTAAAACCTATCAAAGAGCATCTTCGGTGGTCCGCCGTACAGAAGAGAAAAGCAATTGGCAAGGAAGTGGCTCGACTCCTAGCAGCAGAGTTCATCCGTGAGATCTACCACTCCGAGTGGCTTGCCAATGTAGTCATGGTCCCTAAGAAGGACGATTCACTTCATATGTGCATTGATTTCAAGCATATCAATCGGTCCTGCCCGAAAGATCATTTCCCTCTCCCCCACATCGATCAGAATGTTGACTTGACAGCGGGGTGTGAGCGCTTGTCTTTTTAGATGCATATTCCGGGTATCATCAAATCCGACTGTATGGTCCCGATGAAATAAAAACAGCCTTCATCACCCCATTCGGGTGCTTTTGCTATGTCACCATGCCATTTGGTCTTAAAAATGTCGGAGCCACATTCATGAGAATGATTCAGAAGTGCCTGCTCACTCAAATCAGTCGGAATGTGGAAGCATACTTGGACGACATTGTGGTCAAGTCTCGCAAAGGTTCCGAACTATTGACTGACCTCGCAGAAACCTTTGCCAACCTAAGAAGGTACAATATCAAGCTTAATCCGTCAAAGTGCACATTCGGAGTTCCAGGTGGAAAGTTACTCGGTTTTCTCGTTTCTGAACGAGGGATTGATGCCAATCTAGAAAAGTTGATACCATCCTCCAAATGAAATGCCCTGTGCGTGTGCATGATGTTCAGAAGCTTACTGGTTGTTTGGCCGCCTTGAGTCGATTCATTTCTCGTCTCGGTGAAAAGGCCTTACCTCTTTACCGATTGATGAAGAAATCTGATAAGTTCGAGTGGACTGAGGAAGCTGATGTAGCGTTTGCAGAGCTAAAAACCCTGCTTTCCACCCAGCCGGTGCTTGCTGCGCCAATCAGAAAAGAGCCTTTACTGCTTTATATTGCAGCCACTGGACAAGTTGTCAGTACAGTACTCACGGTCGAGCGAGAAGAAGAAGGAAAGGCTTACAAGGTTCAGCGCCCAGTATATTATCTCTTTGAAGTTTTGACTCCATCCAAGCAACGATATCCACATTATTAGAAGCTTGTCTATGGAATCTACATGACCATGAAGAAGGTTGCACATTATTTCTCTAATCACTCCATTACAGTCGTCAGCGACGCACCATTATCTGAAATTCTGAACAACAGAGATGCAACTGGTCGAGTGGAAAAATGGGCGATTGAACTCCCTCCATTGGATATCAAGTTTGAGGCAAAGAAAGCTATCAAGTCCCAAGCAATCGCAGATTTCCTTGCCAAGTGGATTGAGCAGCAAATCCCGACTCAAGTTCACTCGGAGCATTGGACTATGTTCTTCGATGGCTCCAAGATGCTGAATGGTTCAGGTGTTGGGGTAGTATTGGTATCTCCCCGTGGAGACAAGCTTAGCTATGTTCTCCAGATTCATTTTGATTCCTCCAATAATGAAGCTGAATATGAAGCACTTTTATACGGGTTGCATATGGCCATTTCACTCGGTGTCCGTCGCCTTATGGTCTACGGCGACTCGGATTTGGTGGTTAATCAAGTGATGAAAGAGTGGGATGTCAGGAGCCTGGCCATGACTGGTTATTGCATTGCGGTAACGAAGCTGGAAAATAAGTTTGAAGGGTTGGAGCTTCACCATATACCCCGACTGAAAAATCAAGCTGCAGATGAATTGGCAAAGATATGTTCTAAGAGAGAGGCCATTCCCAGCAATGTGTTTTTGGAGCATATTCATTCACCTTCAGTTCAGGAAGATCCTTTCACTGAAGAGTCCCCACAGCCTAAGAGCGCCACAGATCCGACTGAAGTCGAAATCCCAGCCGTGGTCGACTTAGTCATGGAGGTTTTGGTCGTCACTCCCGGCTGGACAGTGCCGTACGTTGCATACATTCTTAGGAAAGAACTTCCAGAGGATAAAGAAGAGGCTCGCCAGATTGTCCGACGATCTAAAGCCTTTACCGTGATAAAAGGTCAGTTGTTCAGAGAAAGTGTAACTGGAGTCTTCCAGAAATGCATCACGCCAGAAGAAGGCCGAATGATCCTCAATGATATTCACTCGGGGACCTGTGGTCACCATGCGTCCTCTCGGACCATCGTGGCCAAAGCATACCGAGCCGGATTTTACTGGCCACGTGCCAATGAGATGGTGAAAGAAAGTGGACAAATGTGAAGGCTGTCAGTTTTACTCCAAGATGTCCCATAACCTTGCGTCAACTCTGAAGACTATTCCACTCGTCTAGCCTTTCGTTGTCTGGGGATTGGACATGGTTGGACCTCTGAGGACTGGCAGGAGTGGATTTACCCATGTGCTGGTGGTAGTCAACAAGTTTTCCAAATGGATCAAAGCCAAACCCATTAAAAACCTTGAAGCAAGTACAACTATAAGTTTGATCAGAGAATTGATATTCAGATATGGTGTTCCGCATAGCATCATCATGGATAACAGGTCGAACTTCGACTCTGACGAGTTCAGAGCCTTTTGTGCTTCCCAAGGCACGAGGGTCGATTACGCTTCGGTCGCCCATCCTCAGTCGAATGGGCATGCTGAAAGAGCAAATGGATTGATTCTCAAAGGACTGAAACCCCGGTTGATGCGTGACCTCAAGCATGCAGCAGGGGCCTGGGTCGATGAACTTCCATCAGTACTTTGGGGATTGAGGACAACTCCTAATCGGTCGACTGGTCGAACTCCATTCTTCTTAGTCTACGGAGCCGAAGCCGTACTCCCGAGTGATTTGCTCCACAATGCGCCCCGAGTTGAGCTATTCTCAGAAGAGGAAGCAGAACAAGCTCGGCAAGATGCAGTCGATCTCCTAGAAGAAGAAAGAGAGATGGCCTTGATCCGTTCGACCATTTATCAACAAGACCTGTGTCGATTCCATGCCAGAAACGTAAGGGGTCGGGCATTTCAGGAGGGAGACTTGATTCTTCGAGTGGACCAGCAGAAACCACACAAGCTCGCTCCTGCTTGGGAAGACCCTTTCGTCGTCACCAAAGTGCTCCACAATGGAGCATATCATCTTTTCAACATCGAGCACAATAAAGATGAGCCACGCACTTGGAATGCGGAACTACTCCGCCCCTTTTAGCATTCCGACTGTTGAGATGTAATAAGAAGTACCTTTTAGTTTGATTATCAAAAGACATGATTTTTTAGTCTTCCGAATGATTGTTGTTGATTTTTTACATGTTCTAAAATCCCCAGTGGGTGCCTTAGCTGCGAATCCATTTCGCCTAAGTTGAAGAGAAAATCCTACCGAGTGGTGAGCTAGCCTCTCACTCGGAGGCTTAGCTGCGAATCCGTTTCGCCTAAGTGTTAAAAAAATCCTACCTAGTGCTGAGCCAGCCTCTCACTCGGACGCTTAGCTGCAGTCCAGTGCTACCTCTTGAGCACTGCGTTGGATTTCCCCGAAGAGGAGAGGACGATGCAGCAAAGTAGCGTAAGTATTTCCCTCAGCTTTTGAGAACCAAGGTATCAATCCAGTAGGAGACCACGCACAAGTCCGTCGTACCTACACAAAACGATAGCAACTCGCAACCAACTCTTAGGGGTTGTCAATCCCTTCACGGTCACTTACGAGAGTGAGATCTAATAGAGATAATATTTTTGGTATTTTTGATAGATAGATGCAAAGTAAAAAGTAAAGGCAAAGTAAAACAAAGCAAGAAAATAAAGTGATAGAGATTGATATGATGAGAATAGACCCGGGGGCCATAGGTTTCACTAGTGGCTTCTCTCAAGAGCATAAATATTCTACGGTGGGTGAACAAATTACTGTTGAGCAATTGACTGAATTGAGCATAGTTATGAGTATATCTAGGCAATGATCATGTATATAGGCATCACGTCCAAAACAAGTAGATCGAAACGATTCTGCATCTACTACTATTACTCCACTCATCGACCACTATCCAGCATGCATCTAGAGTATTAAGTTAAAAACAGAGTAACGCCTTAAGCAAGATGACGTGATGTAGAAGGATAAATTCATGCAATATGATTAAAAAAACATCTTGTTATCCTCGATGGCAAGAATACAATACGTGGCTTGCTGCCCCTTCTGTCACTGGGAAAGGACACCGCAAGATTGAACCCAAAGCTAAGCACTTCTCCCATTACAAGGACTACCAATCTAGTTGGCCAAACCAAAAAGGATAATTCGAAGAGACTTGCAAAGATAACTCAATCATACATAAAAGAATTCAGAGAAGAATCAAATATTTTCCATAGATTATACTGGATCATAAACCCACAATTCATCGGTCTCAACAAACACACCGCAAAAGAAGATTACATCGAATAGATCTCCACGAGAGAGGGGGAGAACACTGTATTGAGATCCAAAAAGACAGAAGAAGCCATCTAGCTACTAGCTATGGACCCGAAGGTCTGAAGTAAACTACTCACACTTCATCGGAGGGGCTATGAATATGATGTAGAAGCCCTCCGTGGTGGATGCCCCCTCCGGCGGAGCTCCGGAACAGGCCCCAAGATGGGATCTCATGGATACAGAAGGTTGCGGTGGTGGAATTAGGTTTTTTGGCTCCTGTTCTGATCGTTCAGGGATACGTAGGTATATATAGGAGGAAGGAGTACATCGGTGGAGCGTCGAGGGGCCCACGAGGTAGGGGCGCGCCTAGGGGGCGCGCCCTCCACCCTCGTGACCTCCTTGGGCACTGCTTGGAGTAGGGTCCAAGTCTCCTGGATCACGTTCGGTTGGAAAATCACGATCCCGAAGGTTTCATTCCGTTTGGACTCCGTTTGATATTCCGTTTCTTCGAAACACTGAAATAGGCAAAAAACAGCAATTCTGGGTTGGGCCTCCGGTTAATAGGTTAGTCCCAAAAGTAATATAAAAGTGGAAAATAAAGCCCAATATAGTCCAAAACAGTAGATAAAGTAGCATGGAGCAATAAAAAATTATAGATACATTGGAGACGTATCAGGCATCCCAAGCTTAATTCCTGCTCGTCCTCGAGTAGGTAAATGATAAAAAAGAATTTTTGATGCGGAGTGATACTTTGGCATAATTTCAATGTAAATTTTCTTAATTGTGATATGAATATTTAGATCCGAAAGATTCAAGACAAAAGTTCATATTAACACAAAAATAATAATACTTCAAGCATACTAATCAAAGCAATCATGTCTTCTCAAAATAACATGGCAAATGAAAGTTCATCCCCACAGAATCATATAGTTAGGCTATGCTTCATTTTTGTCACACAAAGATGTTCCCAACTTCTATACCCCCGATGACAAGCCAAGCAATTGTTTCATAATTAAATAATCTCAAACTTTTTCAACCTTCACGCAATACATGAGCGTAAGCCATGGATATAGCACTATGGGTGGAATAGAATATGATGATGGGGATTGTGTGGAGAAGACAAAAAAGGAGAAAGTCTCACATTGACGATGATAATCAACGGGCTATGGATATGCCCATCAATTGATGTCAACATGAGGAGTAGGATTGCCATGCAACGGATGCACTAGAGCTATGAATGCTCAACAAAAGAAAACTAGTGGGTGTGCATCCAACTCGTTTGCTCACGAAGACCTAGGGCATTTGAGGAAGCCCATCGTAGGAATATACAAGCCAAGTTCTATAATGAAAAATTCCCACTAGTAAAGACAACTTATGAGACTCACTACATGAGGAACAAGGTGCTACTTTGAAGCACAATATATGAGACTCACTACATGAAGAACAAGGTGCTACTTTGAAGCACAAGTGTGGAAAAAGAGATAGTAGCATTACCCTTTTTATATTCTTTTTTTTTGGCCTTTCTCTTTTTTTTGGGCAATGCTCTAATAATGATGATCATCACACTTCTATTGATTACAACATAAGGATTACAACTCGAAACTTAGAACAAGATATGACTTTATATGAATGCCTCCGGCGGTGTACCGGGATGGTGCAATGAATCAAGAGTGACATGTATGGAAAATAATGCATGGTGGCTTTGCCACAAATACGATGTCAACTACATGATCATGCAATGGCAATATGACAAAAGTAATGTATGTCATGATGATGATGGCTGAAGTTGCATGGCAATATATCTCGGAATGGCTATGGAAATGCCATAATAGGTAGGTATGGTGGCTGTTTTGAGGAAGATATAAGGAGGTTTATGTGTGATAGAGCATATCGTATCACGGGTTTGGATGCACCGTGAAGTTTGCACCAACTCTCAAGGTGAGAAAGGGCAATGCAGTGCATCAAGAGGCTAGCAAAGGCGGAAAGGTGAGAGTGCGTATAATCCATGGACTCAACATTAGTCAAAAGAACTCATATACTTATTGCAAAAATTTAGAAGTCATCAAATATCAAGTACTACGCGCATGCTCCTAGGGGGATAGATTGGTAGGAAAAGACCATCGCTCGTCCCCGACCGCCACTCATAAGGATGCACAAGCCAGGTACACTTCATGTTTCAAATTTGTTACACAACTTTAACCATACGTGCATGCTACGGGACTTGCAAACTTCAACACAAGTATTTCTCAAATTCATAATCACCCAACTAGCACGACTTTGATATTATCACCTCCATATCTCAAAACAATTATCAAGCATCAAACTTATCTTAGTATTCAATTCACTCAAAAGAAAGTTTCACATATCTTGAATACCAAGTATATTAACATTAAGCAAATTACCATGCTATTAAAGACTCAAATAATCTAAGTGAAGCATGAGAGATCAATAGTTTCTTTAAAACAAATCCACCACCGTGCTCTAAAAGATATAAGTGAAGTACTAGAGCAAAAAATATCACGCTCAAAAGATATAAGTGAAGTAATATGAGCAAAACTATCAAGCTCAAAAGATATAAGTGAAGCACATAGAGTATTCTAACAAATTCCAAATCATGTATGGCTCTCTCAAAAGATGTGTACAGCAAGGATGATTGTGGTAGACTAACAAGCAAAGACACAAATAATACAAGACGCTCCAAGCAAAACACATATCATGTTGGTGAATAAAAATATAGCTCCAAGTAAATTACCGATGGAAGTGGACGAAAGAGGGGATGCCTTCCGGGGCATCCCCAAGCTTTGAATTTTTGGTGTCCTTGGATTATCTTGGGGGTCCGATGGGTATCCCCAAGCTTAGGCTCTTGCCACTCCTTGTTCCATAATCCATCAAAAGAATTCACCCAAAACCTGAAAACTTCACAACACAAAACTCAACAGAAATCTCGTGAGCTCCATTAGAGAAAGAAAACAAAAGACTACTTCAAGGTACTGTAATGAACTCATTATTTATTTATATTGGTGTTAAACCTACTGTATTCCAACTTCTCTATGGATTATAAACTAATTTACTAGCCATAGATTCACCAAAATAAGCAAACAACACACGAAAAACAGAATCTGTCAAAAACAGAACCGTCTGTATCAATCTGTAACTAACGCAAACTTCTGGAACTCTAAAAATTCTACAAAAATAGGAAGTCCTGTAAAATTTGTTTATTGATCAGCAGCAAAAAGAATCAACGCAAAAGCACGTTCCTGTGATTTAACAAAATTATATTCGTGCGCACAAAGTTTCTGTTTTTCAGCAGAATCAAAGCAACTATCATCGTAGGTTATCCTATAGGTTCTACTTGGCACAAACACTAATTAAAACATAAAACCACATCCAAACAGAAGGTAGATGGATTACTTATTCCTAAATAGAAGCAAAAACAAAAACACAAAATAAAATTGGGTTGCCTCCCAACAAGCGCTATCGTTTAACGCCCCTAGCTAGGCATAAAAGCAAGGATAGATCTAGGTATTGCCATCTTTGGTAGGCAATTCTTCAATGAGGCATCTACCTCCTTTGGAATTTTCTTTATTTCTATTAATTGTCAATTTTTTAGGCAAAAGATCGAAAAATTCATTCATAGCAAAAGGTTCCTTAATGATGGAAAAAAGATTGGGATGAACGCTTATAGATTTAAGATCTGCAGTTTCCTTACTAGATGATTCACCCTTATTCTTAGGAACATAAATAAGCTTAGTATTTTTGGTAGACAAACTTGGAGTGTTTTGCACGGAAGAAAAACCGGTTCCCAAGTTAGTAATGATACCCTCAAGTTTATCGATTCTTGTAGAGTCTAGATTTATTTTTTCATTAACTATGGGATCTTTTTCTTTAATATTTTTCAAAGTCATTCCTACCTTAGATCCGTATTGGGTAATTTGATTGTGGATCTTTTTATCAAGATTTTCAATTGATTCAGTGGTAGCAACTTTATTTTCAATAGTTTCAAGCCTTTGCATAACATGCTCCAAAGTTAACGTAGTTCCATTAATCAAAAGGGGTGGTGAGCCAAATATATCTATTAAAGCATTATAAGAATCAAAAGTATGGCTACCCAAGAACCCCCCCCCCCCTGGTAATGGTATCAAGGATATATCTATACCAAGGATTAGCACCTACGTAAAAATTGCGAAGAAGAACTGAAGTAGATTGCTTCCTGGTAGATTTATTATGAGCATTGCAAATTCTATACCAAGCATCTTTTAGATTTTCTCCCTCCCTTTGCTTAAAATTTAGAACTTTATTCTCGGGAGATAACAGAGAAGATAAGAGACTAGTCATGATGACAAACAAGCAAACTAACACATGAGTAAACAAGCGGACAGGAAAAAGGTAAACGGGAAAGAGAGGAGGAGATAGGGAAAGAGAGGGCAAATAAAACGGCAAAGGTGAAGTGGGGGAGAGGAAAACGAGAGGCAAATGGCAAATAATGTAATGCGAGAGATAGGGATTGCGATGGGTACTTGGTATGGTTGACTTGCTTGCGTGAGCCTCCCCGGCAACGGCGCCAGAAATTCTTCTTGCTACCTCTTGAGCACTGTGTTGGATTTCCCCGAAGAGGAGAGGATGATGCAGCAAAGTAGCGTAAGTATTTCCCTCAGTTTTTGAGAACCAAGGTATCAATCCAGTAGGAGACCACGCACAAGTCCGTCGTACCTACACAAAACGTTAGCAACTCGCAACCAACACTTAGGGGTTGTCAATCCCTTCACGATCACTTACGAGAGTGAGATCTGATAGGGATAATATTTTTGGTATTTTTGATAGATAGATGCAAATTAAAAAGTAAAGGCAAAGTAAAACAAAGCAAGAAAATAAAGTGATAGAGATTGATATGATGAGAATAGACCCGGGAGCCATAGGTTTCACTAGTGGCTTCTCTCAAGAGCATAAGTATTCTACGGTGGGTGAACAAATTACTGTTGAGCAATTGAAAGAATTGAGCATAGTTATGAGTATATATAGGCAATGATCATGTATATATGCATCACGTCCAAAACAAGTAGATCGAAATGATTCTGCATCTACTACTATTACTCCACTCATCGACCGCTATCCAGCATGCATCTAGAGTATTAAGTTAAAAACAAAGTAACGCCTTAAGCAAGATGACATGATGTAGAGGGATAAATTCATGCAATATGATAAAAAACCCATATTGTTATCCTCGATGGCAACAATACAATCGTGCCTTGCTTCCCTTACATCCTTTGGGAAAGGACACGCAAGATTGAACCCAAAGCTAAGCACTTCTCCCATTGCAAGAACTACCAATCTAGTTGGCCAAACCAAAAGGATAATTGAAGAGACTTGCAAAGATAACTCAATCATACATAAAAGAATTCAGAGAAGAATCAAATATTTTCCATAGAGAATCTTGGATCATAAACCCACAATTCATTGGTCTCAACAAACACACGCAAAAGAAGATTACATCGAATAGATCTCCACGAGAGAGGGGAGAACATTGTATTGAGATCCAAAAAGAGAAGAAGCCATCTAGCTACTAGCTATGGACCCGAAGGTCTGAAGTAAACTACTCACACTTCATGGAGGGGCTATGCTGATGATGTAGAAGCCCTCCGTGGTGGATGCCCCCTCCGGCGGAGCTCCGGAACAGGCCCCAAGATGGGATCTCGTGGATACAGAAGGTTGGGGCGGTGGAATTAATTTTTTGGCTCCTGTTCTGATCGTTCGGGGATACATAGGTATATATATGAGGAAGGAGTACATCGGTGGAGCGTCGAGGGGCCCACGAGGTAGGGGGTGCGCCCAGGGGGGCGCCCTCCACCCTCGTGACCTCCTCGGGCACTGCTTGGAGTAGGGTCCAAGTCTCCTGGATCACGTTCGGTTGGAAAATCACGATCCCAAAGGTTTCATTCCGTTTGGACTCCGTTTGAAATTCCGTTTCTTCGAAACACTGAAATAGGCAAAAAACAACAATTCTGGGCTGGGCCTCCGGTTAATAGGTCAGTCCCAAAAGTAATATAAAAGTGGTATCTATAATTTTTGATTGCTCCATGCTACTTTATCTACTGTTTTGGACTATATTGGGCTTTATTTTCCACTTTTATATTTCTTTTGGTATCTATAATTTTTGATTGCTCCATGCTACTTTATCTACTGTTTTGGACTATATTGGGCTTTATTTTCCACTTTTATATTACTTTTGGGACTGACCTATTAACCGGAGGCCCAGCCCAGAATTGCTGTTTTTGCCTATTTTAGTGTTTCGAAGAAACAGAATATCAAACGAAGTCCAAACGGAATGAAACCTTCGAGATTGTGATTTTCCAACCGAACATGACCCAGGAGACTTGGACCCTACTCCAAGCAGTGCCCGAGGAGGTCACGAGGGTGGCAGGGCCCCCCTGGGCGCGCCCCCTACCTCGTGGGCCCCTCGGAGCTCCACCAACGTACTCCTTCCTCCTATATATACCTCGCACCCCGAGCGATCGAATAGGAGCCAAAACCTAATTCCACTTTGCCAGTAACATTCAGATCCACGAGATCCCATCTTGGGGCTGTTAAAGCTCACGGAGGGGCATCCACCATGGAGGGCTTCTACATCATCACCATAGCCCCTCCGATGAAGTGTGAGTAGTTTACTTCAGACCTACGGGTCCATAGCTAGTAGCTAGATGGCTTCTTCTCTCTTTTTGGATCTCAATACAATGTTCTCCCCCTCTCTCGTGGAGATCTATTCGATGTAATCTTCTTTTTGCGGTGTGTTTATTGAGACCGATGAATTGTGGGTTTATGATCCAGTATTATCTATGGAAAATATTTGATTCTTCTCTGAATTCTTTTATGTATGATTGAGTTATCTTTGCAAGTATCTTCGAATTATCTTTTTGGTTTGGCCAACTAGATTGGTAGTTCTTGCAATGGGAGAAGTGCTTAGCTTTGGGTTCAATCTTGCGGTGTCCTTACTTAGTGACAGAAAGAGTTGCAAGGCACGTATTGTATTGTTGTCATCGAGGATAACAAGATGGGGGTTTTATCATATTGCATGAATTTATCCCTCTACATCATGTCATCTTGCTTACGGCGTTACTCTTTTTTACTTAATACTCTAGATGCATCTTTGGATAGCGATCGATGAGTGGAGTAATAGTAGTAGATGCGAATCGTTTCGATCTACTTGTTTTGGACGTGATGCATATATACATGATCATTGCCTAGATATACTCATAACTATGCTCAATTCATCAATTGCTCAACAAGAATTTGTTCACCCACCATAGAATACTTATGCTCTTGAGAGAAGCCACTAGTGAAACCTATGGCCCCGGTCTATTCTCATCATATCAATCTATATCACTTTATTTACTTGTTTTGTTTTTACTTTGCTTTTACTTTTACTTTGCATCTATCTATCAAAAATACCAAAATATTATCTCTATCAGATCTCACTCGTAAGTGACCGTGAAGGATTGACAACCCCTAATCGTTGGTTGCGAGTTGCTATCGTTTTGTGTAGGTACGAGGGACTTGTGCGTGGTCTCCTCTTGGATTGATACCTTGGTTCTCAAAACCGAGGGAAATACTTACGCTACTTTATCGCATCATCCTCTCCTCTTCGGGGAAATCCAACGCAGTGCTCAAGAGGTAGCAAGAAGAATTTCTGGCATCGTTGCCGGGGAGGCTCACGCAAGCAAGTCAACCATACCAAGTACCCATCGCAATCCCTATCTCTCGCATTACATTATTTGCCATTTGCCTCTCGTTTTCCTCTCCCCCACTTCACCCTTGCCATTTTATTCGCCCTCACTTTTCCGTTCGCCTTCTTCCCGTATGTATCTTTGTTTGTGTTTCCACGTGCCCTCTATTTGCTTGCATCTTTGCTTGCTAAAAATCTATTGATATGGATCCACTTAAAGTGTTCTACTTGGATCATCTTTGATCCTTATCTTTCGTCTTTGAAACCCCAACTAGCCTAGTTGATGGGAAATCTTTAGATGAGCATGCTTATTTTGTGCGTCATCGTTTGTCTGAAAAAGGGAGACTCTTACGGTATCATATAAATAGTTTGTTGTGCTATGCTTGGAATCTTTGTGAAATGTGTGACTTTACTTGTTGCTCTAAGAACCCTAAAAAACACCTTCCCTAACTATGTGAGTTTAATGAAAATGAAATCTTATCTTCTTATGCAAAGGGTGTTTATAGTTACTATGATATCGAACAAATTGAAGAATTTGACGTTTTTAAGGGTGCTCATGAAGTTGATTCTTTGATTGAAAAGTATGATTTTACTCTCAACAAATCTGAAAATTCCGTCATACTTAAATATTGCGATGAAAACCTTGCTCATAATGTCTATGTCCAAGAATTTATTGAAAGAATGACCCTTGCTTTGGAAGAAAATAATGATATGCATGAATCTATAGATAATGATGATTCTAATGATTTGATTGAAATATCCCTTGATGAACATGATGCTTGCTATTCTTGTGGCCATGATGCCAATATTTATGAAGACGAATTTCCTATAGTTCCGTATGTTAAACATGGGATCGTTGCTATTGCACCCATACTTGCTAGTTCCTTTGATAAAAAGCATGATTGCAATGATTTCACTATAAATTCTCTTGATGTCAATTGTGCTAATAATATGCAAAACCCTAAGCTTGGGGATGCTAGTTTTGCTATGACTACTATTTGTTGCAATGATCATGATTGGGGTGATTCTTCCTTTGATCTTGAATTTTTTTTAAGCCCCATGATGAATATAAGATTGATAATAGTGTTTGCAATATTATTGAAAGTGGGTTTGGAAGAGTGTCAACTTTAGATCCCACATATTTGGAGTATGTTCAATCTTATAATATTTTTGATAAAAGTGGGTTTGGAGAGGTCATGACTTTAGTTAATGATAATCCCACTATTTTGGAAGAGTGTCAACTTCGCATGCATGTGGATCGTGTTGAGAATATGTTATGTGATAGCTATATTGTTGAATTTTCTTATGATCCTACATGTAACTATTATGAGAGAGGGAAATATGGTCGTAAAAAGTTTCATGATAATAAATTACCTCTCGTTATGTTGAGATTGCTATTGTTTCTTTCCGCTTCCTTGCATATGCTAGTTTTTGCTTGCTATGATAATTTGTTTGCCTATAAGATGCCTATGCATAGGAAGTATGTTAGACTTAGATGTGTTTGTCACGTGTTTCATGATGCTCTCTTTGTGCTTTAATTCTTGTCTTTGATGTGAGCATCATTAAAATTATCAATGCCTAGCTAGGGGCGTTAAACGATAGCGCTTTTTGGGAGGCAACCCAATTTTATTTTGTGTTTTTTGTTTTTGCTTATGTTTAGGAATAAATAATCCATCTACCTTATGTTTGGATGTGGTTTTATGTTTTAATTAGTGTTTGTGCCAAGTAGGACCTATAGGATAACCTACGATGATAGTTGATTCTGCTGAAAAATAGAAACTTTCCACGCACACATTTAGTTATTATAAATCACAGGAACATGTGTTTGCGTTGATTCTTATTGATGCTGATCAATAAACAAATTTTCCAGGACTTCCTATTTTGATAGAAGTTTTAGAGTTCCAGAAGTTTGCGTTAGTTACAGATTGCTACAGACTGTTCTGTTTTTGACAGATTCTGTTTTTCGTGTGTTGTTTGCTTATTTCAATGCATCTATGGCTAGTAATTCAGTCTATGAACCATAGGGAAGTTGGAATATAGTAGGTTTAACACCAATATAAATAAAGAATGAGTTCATTACAGTACCTTGAAGTAGTCTTTTATTTTCTTTCTCTAACGGAGCTCACGAGATTTCTGTTGAGTTTTGTGTTGTGAAGTTTTCAAGTTTTGGGTGAATTCTTTTGATGGATTATGGAACAAGGAGTGGCAAGAGCCTAATCTTGGGGATGCACATGGCACCCCCAAGATAATCCAAGGACACCAAAAAGTCAAAGCTTGGGGATTCCCCGGAAGGCATCCCCTCTTTCGTCCACTTCCATCGGTAATTTACTTGGAGCTATATTTTTATTCACCAACATGATATGTGTTTTGCTTGGAGCGTCTTGTATTATTTGTGTCTTTGCTTTTTAGTCTACCACAATCATACTTGCTGTATACATCTTTTGAGAGCGCCATACATGAATTGGAATTTGTTAGAATACTCTATGTGCTTCACTTATATCTTTTGAGCTTGATAGTTTTGCTCATAGTGCTTCACTTATATCTTTTGAGCGTGATAATTTTTGCTCTAGTGCTTAACTTAGATCTTTTAGAGCATGGTGGTGGATTTGTTTTAAAGAAACTATTTTGATCTCTCATGCTTCACTTAGATTATTTTGAGAGTCTTTAATAGCATGGTAATTTGCTTAATGTTAATATACTTGGTGTTCAAGATATGTGAAACTTTCTTTTGAGTGAATTGAATACTAAGATAAGTTTGATGCTTGATAATTGTTTTGAGATATGGAGGTGATAATATCAAAGTTGTGCTAGTTGGGTGATTATGAATTTGATAAATACTTGTGTTGAAGTTTGCAAGTCCCGTAGCATGCACGTATGGTTAAAGTTGTGTAACAAATTTGAAACATGAAATGTACCTGGCTTGTGCATCCTTATGAGTGGCGGTCGGGGACGAGCGATGGTCTTTTCCTACCAATCTATCCCCCTAGGAGCATGCGTGTAGTACTTGAATTTTTGATGACTTCTAAATTTTTGCAATAAGTATATGAGTTTGTTTGACTAATGTTGAGTCCATGGATTATACGCACTCTCACCTTTCTGCCTTTGCTAGCCTCTTCGGTACCGTGCATTGCCCTTTCTCACCTTGAGAGTTGGCGCAAACTTCAGCGGTGCATCAAACCCGTGATACGATCGCTCTATCACACATAAACCTCCTTATATCTTCCTCAAAACAGCCACCATACCTACCTATCATGGCATTTACATAGCCATTCCGAGATATATTGCCATGCAACTTCCACCACCATCATCATGACATGCATTACTTTTGTCATATTGCCATTGCATGATCTTGTAGTTGACATCATATTTGTGGCAAAGCCACTGTAACGCCCTCGATGCGGCTATAGCTCCCACGTGTCGAAGCACGACTTAGAGGCATAACCGCATTGAAAGCAATGTTGCAAGTGAGGTAATCTTCGCACAATCCATGTAATACAGAAGGGGAAAGATACATAGTTGGCTTACAGTCGCCACTTCACACAATTACATGAATAAAGCATTACATCATCCAGATACAATCAAGGTCCGGCTACGGAACCAAAATAAAAGAAGAACAACCCCACATGCGACACAGATCCCCGATCGCTAGCTGGGCTCCACTACTAATCGTCCAGGAAAGGAAACATAGTAACGACCAAGTGCCTCATCATATTCCCACTTTAGCTCGGTTCGCCATCTGCTATTTGGCATCACCGGTACCGCATCATTTTGGTAGAATCATGAGCCACGGGGACTCAGCAATCTCACACCCGTGAGATCAAGACTATTTAAGCAAGGGAAGGCTGGTGTCAAAAAGGAGGAGCTGCTGCAGCGACTAGCATATATGGTGGCTACATCGCAAAAGAGAGCGAGAAGAGAAGCAAGGCGCGGTCGTGAAGCTATTAGCGATCAAGAAGTGATCGACTACTTCGTCAAGCATAACTCCAACACGTGTTCACTTCCGGACTCACGAGAAGAGACCATCACGGTTACATACACGGTTGATGTATTTTAATTAAGGTCAACTTCGGGTTTTCTACAACCGGACATTAACAAATTCCCATCTGCCTCATAACCGCGGGCACGGCTTTGAAAGATTATACCTGCAGGGTGTCCCAACAGCCCATCACAAGCTCTCACGGTCATCGAAGGAATAAACCTTCACCCAAGACACACCGATCGACTCGGTATCCGGTACATCAAGACATTTCGACAATGGTAAAACTAAACCAGCAAGACCACCCGATTGTGCCGACAAATCCCGATAGGAGCTGCACATATCTCGTTCTCGTGGCACAACGGATGGGTCGACCACGAGTAAAACCAGCCCTCGAGTTGCCCGAGGTGGCCCATGATCTGCCGGTTCGGACCAACACTCGAAGGAGCACCGGGGGGCTAAAATAAAGATGACCCTCGGGCTCGCGAAAACCCAAGGGAAAAAGGGTATAGGTGGCAAATGGTAAAACCAAGGTTGGGCCTTCTTTGGAGGAGTTTTATTCAAAGCGAACTGTCAAGGGGTCCCATAAATCACCCGACCGCGTAAGGAGCATAAAATCAAGGAACATAACACGGTATGGCGGAAACTAGGGTGGCAAGAGTGGAACAAAACACCGGGCATAAGGCCGAGCCTTCCACCCTTTACCAAGTATATAGATGCGTTAATTAAAACAATAGATATTGTGATATCCCAAAATATCCGTGTTCCAACAAGGAACAAACTTCATCTTCACCTGCAACTAGCAACACTATAAGAGGGGCTGAGCAAAGCGGTAACATAGCCAATCAACGGTTTGCTAGGACATGGATGGTTAGAGGTTGACCTGGCAATATGGGTGGCATGATATAGCAAGTGGTAGGTATCGCAGCATAGGCATAGCAAAAGAGCGAGCATCTAGCAAGCAAAGATAGAAGTGATATCGAAGGTATGGTCATCTTGCCTGTAAGGTTCTCAGAGTTGTCGAAGGGTGGATCCTCGTAGATGCTCTCAACAGGCTCCTCGTTCACGTACTCGTCTCCCGGCTCTACCCAAAGCAAGAACACAAGCAACGGAACCACAATCAAACAAGGAACATATGCACAAGCAATATGATGCAATACATGACATGCTATGCGAGATGTGACATGCTATGCATATGTATGCTCCGGAAGGAAAATGATGAACCGGGCATCAACTTGGCAAACCAAGTATGCCGCTGGAAAGATGAGATGATTTCGGTTGAAATCGATATAAAGATCACGGAATCGGATGCACGGTTTGCAAATGACAAGCAAAACAAGAATAGCGCAAATCTGCGTTTAACAGCCCGATGCTACTTAGCACGCAACACGAAACTATGCTACAGCACCCCAACATAAAAACAAAGCATATGGCAACGAACTACAGGAGAAGCTTAACAATAGAGGAGCACTGAGCTACGGCTAAATCACATCATAACATGTTCAAACAAGCATGGAGAGAGTGCTCAAAATATCAGGTTCACAGACTTAGTGAAAATACTAACATGGCAGGAATTAACATCAGGAAGGCATGTTTAGAGCAAGCAAACAACATGCTACAGGAACTTATAATAGCAAAGCAAGGCATGACATGATTCTACTCAAAGCATATTTCAATAGTCCCTTACTGACCATAAGCCAAAAAGGACTCTAAGAAATGATGGCACCCATGTAAACATTGCAAGTTTTATTACAGATTTCAGACTTAGTGAAATATCAGGACATGGCAAAAACAGATTCCACATGGCATGTTCGTGAGCTCGATGCACTCACTACAGAGCACCTCATGATAAACTAAGCATACACCCATCAAGAACACATGGCATAGAAGCTATACATGGCAAGAACAACATCATAGCATACACGGATCAACTACACCGACCTCGTGAAAATTGAATCTAATGCAAACAGTCTGCCAGGAAACAATTTCAAGCAAAAGTAGAGCACGAAAATGACATGCTAGACTACTCCATAAATACGAACAAAGGCATGGATGGATAGAGCACAACCATATGCACAAAACACCTTTACTGATCATGCTCAAAAAGGGCATAGATCTCTCTGAAACAACATGAACATATGGCATAAAATTATCAGCAGGACAAGACTTAGTGAAATCACTAAGTTCCTGAAATCAGTAACATCTTCATCCCTACTTTGCATGCTTGTTCTAGTCAACACATAGCTCACAAAAATACATGGAAAATACCCCTGGAAAGATGGCATGGCAATGTTCAACTCACATGTAGGACTCAAATTCATAGGGTGCACACATAATTCATGGCAAAAATGACAAAAGAGCTCGAACTGATAAGATTCTGGAACTAACGATCTGAAGCTATCTTCCAACAGCATTTCGGGCATCAAGATGAGCTCAAATGCAAATGATGCAATGGAATGAAATGATGTACTCTTCGTGACGAACAATTTTACATATTATACGCCCAAAACGGAGCTACGGTTGCGGAGATGTGATGCGTTGAAAAATGCACAAATAATTTCAGAAAAGGGACTTAGTGGATTTTGGGGGAAGAAGTCAACCGTGGCATCAGAGATCGGATCTGACCGGGCCCGAGGTCGGGCTCGCCGGAGGAGCTTGGGCCGGCCGGAGGAGAGGTTGCTTGGGCGGGCGGCGAGACGCGCCGGCGCCGGGGACAGCGTGTGGCGAATCTTGGCCGGCGAGGAGCAGGCATGGCGGACGCGCCAAGACCCGAGGCGGCGGCGGCCGAGGCGGGCCGGATGGCGGTGTGTGCGGCGGCGTGGGCTTGATGGCGGGCGTGCCTGGCAGTGACACGGAGGGCCATGGCGTGGCCTCAGGGTGGCCGGCGGAAGGTGTGGCGGGCGCCACGCGTGGCGTCTCCCGAGTGGCTCTGGCATGCGCTGTGGCGGATCGTCCGGCGCCGTCCGGACATGTCCCCATGAGGAGAGGAGCGGGGAGCTAGGGTTTGCCGGGATTTTCGGGAGGTCTATATATAGAGGTAGAGGGAGCTAGGAGTGTCCAAATGAGGTGTAGTTTTCGCCCACACGATCGTGATCGAACGACCGAGGGCATGGAGGGGAGTTAGATGGGTTATTGGGCTGTTTTGGAGGGGTGTTGGGCTGCAACTCAAAAGAGGCCTTTGCGAGGGTGCGGTTAACCGTTGGAGTACCAAACGAACTCCAAATGACCCGAAAACTTGACAGGTGGTCTACCGGTGCTATATCAGGGCCACTTGGCAAGGCTCGGTCCATTTCGAGAATGTTCAACACCCACACACGGAAAAAGAACAAAAGGGGACGCGGGGAACATAGGAGTGCGGATTGCAAAAGCAGACAACGGGAATATGCTCGGAATCATGAGGCGAACACGTATGCAAATGAGATGCACATGATGACATGATATGAGATGCATGACATGGACAAAATGCAAAACGAAAACAAAACCCAACCATGGAGGGAATATCATATCACATATCTGAAAATGGCAAGAGTTGGAGTTACAAATATGGAAAGATACATCCGGGTGTTACAACACTCCACCACTACAAGAGGATCTCGTCCGAGATCTAGGGTGAAAGAACTCCGGATATTCGGAACGGAGGTGATCCTCGCGCTCCCAGGTGGCTTCTCGGTCGGAATGGTGTGACCACTTCACTTTCAGGAATTTGATTGACTTGTTGCGAGTCTTGCGCTCGGTTTCTTCAAGAATAGCAACGGGGTGCTCATGATCTGAAAGATCTTCTTGGAGGTCAATTTCTTCAAAGTTGATAGTGCGCTCGGGAATCTTGAAGCACTTGCGGAGCTGTGACACGTGAAACACATCGTGCACGCGTTTGCAAAGTTGGATGGAAGCTCAAGTTGATAGGCGAGATCGCCTCTTTTGCCAATGATCTTGAAAGGACCCACGTATCTAGGAGCAAGCTTCCTTTGATACCGGGCGACGAGTACCTTTCATTGGAGACGCGGAGGTAGACATGGTCTCCAATTTCAAAAGCCACATCACGGTGCTTGTCATCATAATAGCCCTTACGGCGCGATTGCGCGGCTTTGAGATTCTCACGAATGACTTTGCACATTTCTTGACTTCGTGATCAAGTCGTTGCCAAGAAGTTGGCGTTCACATCTCGGACCAATTGAGAGGAGTACGGCACTTTCGCCATATAAATTTCGAATGGGGCCTTGCCGAACTTGCTTGGAAGCTGTTGTTGTAAGAGAACTTCGGCATATGGGAGACACTCTTCCCACTTCATGCCAAAAGAAATGACACAAGCCCCGAGCATATCTTCAAGGATTTGATTGACTCGCTCGACTTGGCCACTAGTTTGAGGATGGAAAGCTGTCTTTGAAAGCGGATCTTTGGTGCCCATGGCCTTCGAAAAGAATCCCGAACTTAGAAGTGAAGATGCTTCCACGGTGCGAAGAGATCAATTGTGGAATACCGTGCAAGGAGACAATTCGGAGGTGTATAGCTCTGCCGGTGAGCTGCTGTGATAGATTCTTTGCGGGAAGAAAATGAGCCACTTTAGTAAGCTTGTCAATGACAACGAAGATAGCATCATTTCCACGCTTGGACTTAGGAAAACCAGTCCACGAAGTCCATCTCGATATGATCAAACTTCCATTCGGAATAGCAAGAGGTTGGAGGAGACCAGCTGGTCTTTGGTGTTACCTTTCACCCTTCTGCAGACATCACATTCATTCACGAATTGAGCAATTTCTCGCTTCATTCGAGTCCACCAATCTGACCGCTTGAGGTCATGGTACATCTTCGTACTTCGGGATGAATGGATAGGAGGAATTGTGTGCCTCATTCATGATGACTTTTCTCGGATCGCCTTTAGGAACCTGTCGATCCTCGAAGAAAAGAGTGTCTTTGTCATCAAGCGATAGCACTTGTATTTGGAAATGCCCTTGTCAATACCACGTTTCACCTTCTTCACCATGGTATCCGAAGTTGAGCCTCACGAATTTGATCTTCCAAAGTAGGAGAGACTATGAGGTTGGCAAGAAATCCTTGAGGAACAACTTGAAGATTCAGCTATGGAAAGCTTCACAAAGATCCGGTTGGAAGGGCTTGAGAATTAGACTGTTGCAATAAGCCTTTTGCTCAAGGCATCTGCAATCACATTCGCCTTGCCGTGAGTATATTCAATACTTGGATTGTACTCTTGAATCATTTCGACCCATCGAGTTTGCCTGAGGTTGAGGTTTGGTTGAGTGAAGATGTACTTGAGACTCTTGTGATCGGTGAAAATGTCCACTTTCCTTCCCAACAAGAGATGTCTCCATGTTATCAATGCATGGACAACTGCCGCCAACTCAAGATCGTGAGTGGGGTAGTTCTTTTCGTTGGGCTTCAACTGGCGAGAGGTATAGGCCACAACTTTCTTCTCTTGCATTAACACAGCACCGAGACCTTGCAAGGAAGCATCACAGAAAACTTCGAATGGCTTGGATTCATCAGGAGGAGTCAAGACATGAGCTGTAACTAGCTTCTCTTTGAGGGTGTTGAAAGCGACATCACACTCAGGCGTCCAAACATACTTGACATGCTTCTGGAGGAGGTTGGAAAGAGGCTTTGCAATCTTGGAGAAATTCTCAACGAATCTTCGGCAATAGCTTGCAAGACCGAGAAAATCATGGAGCTGCTTGACATTCGAGGAGGTTCCCAATTCACAATTGAAGACACCTTCTCGGGATTAACAGCGATGCCCTTGGCTGAGATGATATGACCAAGATAAAGAACTTCATCAAGCCGAACTCACATTTGGAAAACTTAGCATAGAATTGATGCTCTCGAGCTTGTCGAGCACCAATCGCAAATGTTTGGCATGATCCGCTTGTTCTTGGAGAAGACCAAAATATCATCGAGATACACCAAGACAAAATCATTTGTGTAGGGGTTAAAGATAAAGTTCATCATGCGAGAGAAAGTTGGAGGAGCATTGACAAGGCGAAAGACATGACGGTATATTCATAAGAACCATAGCTTGTTCGAATCTTTGTCTTGGGAATATCTTGTTCACGAATGCGAATCGATGATAACCCATACGGAGGTCAAGCTTGGAGAATACTT
The DNA here is from genome assembly GCA_021437245.1 of Aegilops speltoides. Classification (NCBI taxonomy): domain Eukaryota; kingdom Viridiplantae; phylum Streptophyta; class Magnoliopsida; order Poales; family Poaceae; genus Aegilops; species Aegilops speltoides. Next base: position 141,682,562 of record CM038146.1, read on the forward strand.
TAGCACCTTTGAGTTGCTCGAATAGCTCATTGATGTTGGGAAGTGGATACTTGTTCTTGATTGTCTTCTTATTCAATGGGCGGTAATCAACACAAAGTCGGTCCGTGCCATCCTTCTTACGGACAAAAGAACTCCACATCCCCATGGAGATGAACTCGGTCCGATCAAACCAGACGCTCTTGTTCATCGAGCTGCTTCTTCAATTCTTTCAGCTCCTTGGGTCCAAGCTTGTAAGGGCGCTTGCAAGCGGGTTGATGCGGGCTCAAGATCGATAACGAATTCGGTGGCCGATGAAGAGGCATACCCGGAAGCTCTTCTGGAAAGACATCTTGGTACTCACAAACGACTGGAATTTGAGAGATAGCATCCAATTCGCCCTTCTCATTGAGAGAAAACAACCGAATGGTTTCATCACGAGCGGCATAGATGATAACATCCTCAGAAGGGTGTGTCAATTGAATTTCCCTGACAGCACAATCAAGCTGAGCCTTGTGCTGAGAAAGCCAGTCCATCCCAAGAATAAGATCAATATCAGAGTCACCAAGGACAATTGGAGAAGACAGAAATCTATAGTCGCCCATCTTGATAGAAACATCCGAAACCCTCAAACGAGAACTCATGTGCTTGCCCGGGGAAACAATTGCTAGAGTTTTATCCAAATATTCCGAAGAGAAATCATGCTTGGTAAAGAACGGTGTTGACATGAAACAATGCGATGCACCAGTATCAAATAAGACTTTTGCAGGAATATCATTAACAGGAAGATTACCCATGATCACATCTGAAGAATCCTCTGCTTGAGCTGCATTCATCATATTCACCTTTGCATACTTGGGATTATGCTTAACCACTGCATTGCTTGAAGACCTCACAGGGGGAGGAGGAGGAAGGCGCCTTTGGTTATGGCATTTGTTCGCATAGTGACCTTTCTGCTGGCACTTGTTGCAGGTCACCTCTGAGAGCGGACGGTGATAAGGAGCATTTGACCTTGGAGCTTGAGGTGAGACTTGTTCAGTAGCTTGGGTTGGGTGGGTGGGAAGATCCACGACCACCTGAGTTCTTCTGCGATAAGGGTGGCGGACGGAGGAGGAGGAAGGTAGAACTTTTGCTGCTTTCTTTGCCACTTGAGAGGATGAAGAAGACTGAGCTGCATCCCCGATTCTCTTCTTTGAAGCCTCACACTTGAGCTGAGCACCTTCTAGCTTGAGTGCCATATTATAGAATTGATCAAACCGAGTAGGCTCATAAAGAACAAGAGATAGCTGCAGATCCTCTCGAAGGCCACCTCTGGCGATAGATCATACTTTTCTCATCAGAGCGTCTTGTTTGGCAAAAGCGAGCAAGTTTACAAAGCTGTATGTTGTATTAGTACATCGACATGCTTCCTTGCTTGAGATTGCGAAACTCCTCACGCTTGCTCTCAACAACTTTGGAAGGAATGTGGTGAGCTTTAAAGTCCCGGTAAATCAGTCCAAGTAATCACTCGACCACCTCTAGAATCCTTGTATTCTTTGGAACCAATCATTTGCTGATCCTTGAGCTGAAAAGACGCGAACTTGACGTAGTCCTCGGTCGACATTGCTGCATTCAAGTGCTTGTTGATATCCACGAGCCAATCGTCGGCATCTGTGGCCTCGCACGATGGTGAAAGACTTTGGCTGGTTGGCAAGGAACTGGTTGAGTGTAGGAAAGCGTGGTGATGATAGAACTGCCCTTGACCTTGATTCCTTGGTTGCCTTGGCCTTGGTTACGCTCTTGCATCAGCTGGATCAACAAGCGGCGTTGGCGTTAGTGGTTGCCATCAAAGTTTGCCATGCCTCCGGAGGCGGAGGTGGAGGTGGAGGGTTCGCCGACTCCCATCACTGCGTTCCGGATTACGGCGTTGGAGGAGCCATCCTGAAGAGGGTGACATCCGTTAGCATCTTGATTGACGAGATAGACAAGTTGAATCAACGGATAGAAATTGCAACATATAGTCTTCACAATAAACATTCGAACATGGATGAACGAATGAATTCCAAAGTAAACATCACACTCATTAAGGTGAGAAGCCACTTGATAAGAGATTGATGAATAAAAAATAAAACAAGGTATGAATGGAACAAATATGTGGTAAGGATTACCCAATCACAAACCAAATATCTGCGGAAGAAAATGCTAGAGCTACTTGAATCCCACCTATAAACTCCGAAACTTTCGGTTATGCAATCAGGTGTTGGGGATACAGGAGCAGCAATATATATCTCACCCAAGCTAACAATCCCTACATCCAATTGTATCCATCCTTCAACACATAACCAAGAAACCTTCGAAATCGTGTACCTCAACCTTGAAAAGCATCCGTTATCTGAGTCATGGCAATACTCCGTACTCACCACATCTTGGGTTAGCGGGGTTATCTCACCAACAAGCGCATAAAAGAGATTTTTCGATGTCGTGCTAAACTCATGTATTCGAGAATCGCAGCGATAAAATTATGACGACAACACCTCGGAGCTCAACTCCCCGGGACACTGCCACAACCCCTAAATGTCAGGAGGCAACCAAGACAATGTTGTCATCATAAGAATATCGGAACGATCCCAAGATACCCGCGTGATCCTAAAAAAAAATTTTAGTGAAATTTGAGAAGAGAAGAGTCAAAACTCTACGTCAGGATACCTCACCAGAAGGTCGAAGGGACTGGGAAGTAAAAAGAATTCCTAACTCTCCGATACATATAATCCTAAATGACTCAAAACATTTTTTCTAGACACACTCGGCCACTAAAAACGATCAAGCAGTGGGGGCTCCTAAGGTCGGGGATGGCTCTGATTACCAACTTGTAACGCCCTCGATGCGGCTATAGCTCCCACGTGTCGAAGCACGACTTAGAGGCATAACCGCATTGAAAGCAATGTCGCAAGTGAGGTAATCTTTGCACAATCCATGTAATCTGAAGGGAAAGATACATAGTTGGCTTACGATCGCCACTTCACACAATTACATGAATAAAGCATTACATCATCCAGATACAATCAAGGTCCGACTACGGAACCAAAATAAAAGAAGAACAACCCCACATGCGACACAGATCCCCGATCGCTAAGCTGGGCTCCACTACTAATCGTCAGGAAAGGAAACATAGTAACGACCAAGTGCCTCATCATATTCCACTTTAGCTCGGTTCGCCATCTGCTATTGGCATCACCGTACTGCATCTGTTTTGGTAGAATCATGAGCCACAGGGACTCAGCAATCTCACACCGCGAGATCAAGACTCTTTAAGCAAGGGAAGGCTGGTGTCAAAAAGGAGGAGCTGCTGCAGTTTACTAGCATATATGGTGGCTACATCGCAAAAGAGAGCGAGAAGAGAAGCAAGGCGCGGTCGTGAAGCTATTAGCGATCAAGAAGTGATCGACTACTTCGTCAAGCATAACTCCAACACCGTGTTCACTTCCGGACTCCGAGAAGAGACCATCACGGTTACATACACGGTTGATGTATTTTAATTAAGGTCAACTTCGGGTTTTCTACAACGGACATTAACAAATTCCCATCTGCCTCATAACCGCGGGCACGGCTTTGAAAGATTATACCTGCAGGGTGTCCCAACAAGCCCATCACAAGCTCTCACGGTCATCGAAGGAATAAACCTTCACCCAAGACACACCGATCAGACTCGGTATCCCGGTACATCAAGACATTTCGACAATGGTAAAACTAAACCAGCAAGACCACCCGATTGTGCCGACAAATCCCGATAGGAGCTGCACATATCTCGTTCTCAGGGCACAACGGATGGGTCAGCCTACGAGTAAAACCAGCCCTCGAGTTGCCCGAGGTGGCCCCATGATCTGCCGGTTCGGACCAACACTCGAAGGAGCACGGCCCGGGGGCTAAAATAAAGATGACCCTCGGGCTCGCGAAAACCCAAGGGAAAAAGGGTATAGGTGGCAAATGGTAAAACCAAGGTTGGGCCTTCTTTGGAGGAGTTTTATTCAAAGCGAACTGTCAAGGGGTCCCATAAATCACCCGACCGCGTAAGGAGCATAAAATCAAGGAACATAACACGGTATGGCGGAAACTAGGGTGGCAAGAGTGGAACAAAACACGGGCATAAGGCCGAGCCTTCCACCCTTTACCAAGTATATAGATGCGTTAATTAAAACAATAGATATTGTGATATCCCAAAATATCCGTGTTCCAACAAGGAACAAACTTCATCTTCACCTGCAACTAGCAACGCTATAAGAGGGCTGAGCAAAGCGGTAACATAGCCAATCAACGGTTTGCTAGGACATGGATGGTTAGAGGTTGACCTGGCAATATGGGTGGCATGATATAGCAAGTGGTAGGTATCGCAGCATAGGCATAGCAAAAGAGCGAGCATCTAGCAAGCAAAGATAGAAGTGATATCGAAGGTATGGTCATCTTGCACTGAAGGTTCTCGAGTTGTCGAAGGGTGGATCCTCGTAGATGCTCTCAACAGGCTCCTCGTTCACGTACTCGTCTCCCGGCTCTACCCAAAGCAAGAACACAAGCAACGGAACCACAATCAAACAAGGAACATATGCACAAGCAATATGATGCAATACATGACATGCTATGCGAGATGTGACATGCTATGCATATGTATGCTCGGAAGGAAAATGATGAACGGGCATCAACTTGGCAAACCAAGTATGCCACTGGAAAGATGAGATGATTTCGGTTGAAATCGATATAAAGATCACCGAATCGGATGCACGGTTTGCAAATGACAAGCAAAACAAGAATGACGCAAATCTGCGTTTAACAGCCCGATGCTACTTAGCACGCAACACGAAACTATGCTACAGCACCCCAACATAAAAACAAAGCATATGGCAACGAACTACAGGAGAAGCTTAACAATAGAGGAGCACTGAGCTACGGCTAAATCACATCATAACATGTTCAAACAAGCATGGAGAAAGTGCTCAAAATATCAGGTTCACAGACTTAGTGAAAATACTAACATGGCAGGAATTAACATCAGGAAGGCATGTTTAGAGCAAGCAAACAACATGCTACAGGAACTTATAATAGCAAAGCAAGGCATGACATGATTCTACTCAAAGCATATTTCAATAGTCCCTTACTGACCATAAGCCAAAAAGGACTCTAAGAAATGATGGCACCCATGTAAACATTGCAAGTTTTATTACAGATTTCAGACAGTGAAATATCAGGACATGGCAAAAACAGATTCCACATGGCCTGTTCGTGAGCTCGATGCACTCACTACAAAGCACCTCATGATAAACTAAGCATACACCCATCAAGAAGACATGGCATAGGAGCTATACATGGCAAGAACAACATCATAGCATACACGGATCAACTACACCGACCTCGTGAAAATTGAATCTAATGCAAACAGTCTGCCAGGAAACAATTTCAAGCAAAAGTAGAGCACGAAAATGACATGCTAGACTACTCCATAAATACCAACAAAGGCATGGATGGATAGAGCACAACCATATGCTCAAAACACCTTTACTGATCATGCTCAAAAAGGGCATAGATCTCTCTGAAACAACATGAACATATGGCATAAAATTATCAGCAGGACAAGACTTAGTGAAATCACTAAGTTCCTGAAATCAGTAACATCTTCATCCCTACTTTGCATGCTTGTTCTAGTCAACACATAGCTCACAAAAATACATGGAAAATACCCCTGGAAAGATGGCATGGCAATTTTCAACTCACATGTAGGACTCAAATTCATAGGGTGCACACATAATTCATGGCAAAAATGACAAAAGAGCTCGAACTGATAAGATTCTGGAACTAACGATCTGAAGCTATCTTCCAACAGCATTTCAGGCATCAAGATGAGCTCAAATGCAAATGATGCAATGGAATGAAATGATGTACTCTTCGAGAAGAACAATTTGACATACTATACGCCCAAAACGGAGCTACGGTTGCGGAGATGTGATGCGTTGAAAAATGCACGAAATAATTTCAGAAAAGGGTGGATTTTGGGGGGGGGAAGAAGTCAACCGTGGCACTGTAGATCGGATCTGACCGGGCCCGAGGTCGGGCTCGCCGGAGGAGCTTGGGCCGGCCGGAGGAGAGGTTGCCGGCGGGGCGGCGAGACGCGCCGGCGCTGGGACCGGCGCGGCCGGTGGATGATCGCCGGCGGGGGACGGGCGGCGCGGCGGCGGCGCCGGCACCGGGAGGCGGCGGCGGCCGGCAGGCGGTGGTGGCGGGTGGCGGCGCTGGCGGCGCAGGGGCGTGTGTGCGGGCGTGTGCCAGTGCGTGCACACGGAGGGCCCATGGCGGGCCTCATGGGCAATGGGCGGCGGGTGGCGGCGCCACGTGGCGTCTCCCAGTGGGCTGCTGCCTTGTGCATGGATCGTCCGGCGCCGTCCGGACGTGTCCGGCGCGGGGAGAGGAGCGGGGAGCTAGGGTTTGCCCGGGATTTTCGGGGGAGGGTCTATATATAGAGGTAGAGGGAGCTAGGAGTGTCCAAATGAGGTGTAGTTTTCGCCCACACGATCGTGATCGAACGACCGAGGGCATGGAGGGGAGTTAGATGGGTTATTGGGCTGTTTTGGAGGGGTGTTGGGCTGCAACTCAAAAGAGGCCTTTGCGAGGGTGCGGTTAACCGTTGGAGTACCAAACGAACTCCAAATGACCCGAAAACTTGACAGTGGTCTACGGTGCTATACCAGGGCCACTTGGCAAGGCTCGGTCCATTCGAGAATGTTCAACACCCCACACACGGAAAAAGAACAAAAGGGGACGCAGGGAACATAGGAGTGCGGATTGCAAAAGCAGACGGGAATATGCTCGGAATCATGAGGCGAACACGTATGCAAATGAGATGCACATGATGACATGATATGAGATGCATGACATGGACAAAATGCAAAACGAAAACAAAACCCAACCACGGAGGGAATATCATATCACATATCCGAAAATGGCAAGAGTTGGAGTTACAAATATGGAAAGATACATCCGGGGTGTTACAGCCACCATGCATTATTTTCCATACATGTCACTCTTGATTCATTGCACCATCCCGGTACACCGCGGGAGGCATTCATATAGAGTCATATCTTGTTCTAAGTTTCGAGTTGTAATCCTTGTGTTGTAATCAATAGAAGTGTGATGATCTTCATTATTAGAGCATTGCCCAAATAAAAAAAATAGAAAGGCCAAAAAAGAAAAAAAAAAGAAAGGCCCAAAAAAAGGGGGCAATGCTACTATCTATTTTTCCACACTTGTGCTTCAAAGTAGCACCTTGTTCTTCATGTAGTGAGTCTCATATATTGTGCTTCAAAGTGGCACCTTGTTCCTCATGTAGTGAGTCTGATAAGTTGTTTTTTCATACTAGTGGGAATTTTTCATTATAGAACATGGCTTGTATATTCCTACGATGGGCTTCCTCAAATACCCTAGGTCTTCGTGAGCAAGCAAGTTGGATGCACACCCACTAGTTTTCTTTTGTTGAGCATTCATAGCTCTAGTGCATCCGTTGCATGGCAATCCCTACTCACTCACATCGATATCTATTGATGGGCATATCCATAGCCCGTTGATACGCCTAGTTGATGTGAGACTTTCTCCTTTTTTGTCTTCTCCACACAATCCCCATCATCATATTCTATTCCACCCATAGTGCTGTATCCATGGCTCACGCTCATGTATTGCGTGAAGGTTGAAAAAGTTTGAGATTATTTAAGTATGAAACAATTGCTTGGCTTGTCATCGGGGGTATAGAAGTTGGGAACATCTTTGTGTGACGAAAATGAAGCATAGCCTAACTATATGATTTTGAAGGGATGAACTTTCTTTTGCCATGTTATTTTGAGAAGACATGATTGCTTTGATTAGTATGCTTGAAGTATTATTATTTTTGGGTCAACATGAACTTTTGTTTTGAATCTTTCGGATCTAAATATTCATATCACAATTAAGAAAATTTACATTGAAATTATGCCAAAGTATCACTCCGCATCAAAAATTCTTTTTTATCATTTACCTACTCGAGGACGAGCATGAATTAAGCTTGGGGATGCTTGATACGTCTCCAACGTATCTATAATTTTTTATTGCTCCATGCTACTTTATCTACTGTTTTGGACTATATTGGGCTTTATTTTCCACTTTTATATTACTTTTGGGACTAACCTATTAACCGGAGGCCCAACCCGAAATTCTTGTTTTGCCTTTTTTCAATATTTCAAGAAAGCAGAATATCAAGCGGAGTCCAAAGCGGAATGAAACCTTAGGGATCGTGATTTTCCAACGAGCGTGACCCAGGAGACTTGGACCCTACTCCAAGCAAGGTGCGAGGAGGTCACGAGGGTGGAGGCCCCCCGCGCCCCTACCTCATGGGCCCCTTGGAGCTCCACTGACGTACTCCTTCCTCCTATATATACCTACGTACCTCCGAACGATCAGAACAGGAACCAAAAACCTAATTCCACCGCCACAACCTTCTGTATCCTGGAGATCCCATCTTGGGGCCTGTTCCGGAGCTCCACCGGAGGGGGCATCCACCATGGAGGGCTTCTACATCATCACCATAGCCCCTCCGATGAAGTGTGAGTAGTTTACTTCAGACCTTCGGGTCCATAGCTAGTAGCTAGATGGCTTCTTCTCTCTTTTTGGATCTCAATACAATGTTCTCCCCCTCTCTCGTGGAGATCTATTCGACGTAATCTTCTTTTTGCGGTGTGTTTGTTGAGACCGATGAATTGTGGGTTTATGATCCAGTATTCTCTATGGAAAATATTTGATTCTTCTCTGAATTCTTTTATGTTTGATAGAGTTATCTTTGCAAGTCTCTTCGAATTATCTTTTTGGTTTGGCCAACTAGATTGGTAGTTCTTGCAATGGGAGAAGTGCTTAGCTTTGGGTTCAATCTTGCGGTGTCCTTACTCAGTGACAGAAAGAGTTGCAAGGCATGTATTGTATTGTTGACATCGAGGATAACAAGATGGGGTTTTTATCATATTGTATGAATTTATCCCTCTACATCATTTCATCTTGCTTACGGCGTTACTCTATTTTTACTTAATACTCTAGATCCATGCTGGATAGTGGTCGATGAGTGGAGTAATAGTAGTAGATGCAGAATCGTTTCGATCTACTTGTTTTGGACATGATGCCTATATACATGATCATTGCCTAGATATACTCATAACTATGCTCAATTTCATCAATTGCTCAACAGATAATTTGTTCACCCACCGTAGAATACTTATGCTCTTGAGAGAAGCCACTAGTGAAACCTATGGCCCCCGGGTCTATTCTCATCATATTAATCTATATCACTTTATTTACTTATTTTGTTTTTACTTTGCTTTTAGTTTTACTTTGCATCTATCTATCAAAAATACCAAAAATATTATCTCTATCAGATCTCACTCTCGTAAGTGACCGTGGAGGGATTGACAACCCCTAAGCGTTGGTTGCGAGTTGCTATCATTTTGTGTAGGTATGAGGGACTTGTGCGTGGTCTCCTACTGGATTGATACCTTGGTTCTCAAAAACTGAGGGAAATACTTACACTACTTTACTGCATCATCCTCTCCTCCTCGGGGAAATCCAACGCAGTGCTCAAGAGGTAGCACCAGTACTCGCCTAAGTGTTAGAAGATCCTACCGAGTGGTGAGCCAGCCTCTCACTCGGGGGCTTAGCTGCAGTCCAGTACTCGCCTAAGTGTTAAAAAATCCTACCGAGTGGTGAGCCAGCCTCTCACTCGGAGGCTTAGCTGCATCGAAGACTCGCCTAAGTTTAAAGGTCCTACCAAGCAGTGCGGATCGACCACGACCCCTGTGGGCTGCACCGTCAAGAAGAAGGACGAGATTGTGAGAGCAATCCTCTCACTCAGGGGCTTAGTTGTAGTCCAGTACTCGCCTAAGTTTAAAAAATCCTACCGAGTGGCGAGCAACCCTCCCACTAGGGGGCTTAGCTGTAGTTCAGTACTCGCCTAAGTATAAAAAATCCTACCGAGTGACGAGCAACCCTCCCACTCAGGGGCTTAGCTGAAGTCCAACACTCGCCTAAGTATAAAAAATCCTACCGAGTGGCGAGCGATCCTCCCACTCGGGGGCTTAGCTGCGGTCCAGTAATCGCCTAAGTATAAAATATCCTACCGAGTGGTGAGCATTCCTCTCACTCGGGGGGCTTAGCTGCAGTCCAGTACTCGCCTAAGTATAAAAAATCCTACCGAGTGGCGAGCAATCCTCTCACTTGGGGGCTTAGTTGCAGTCTAGTACTCGCCTAAGTTTGAGAAACCCAGCCGAGTGGTGCAGGTCGACCACGACCCCTCCCCCCGGGGCTGCACCGTTAAGAAGAAGGACGAGATTTTTCGCACTGCCAAAGGCTCATCCAACAGCCGACGCCAAGGCGAGCTGCTTCCAGGAACATCAAGACCATTGCTGAGTGCCTTCTGATGAGCTGATCAATGCTGCCAAAGGCTCATTCAACAGCTAATGCCAAGGCGAATTGCTTTCAGGAACGTCAAGGTCATTGCTGAGTGCCTCGCTGATGAGCTGATCAATGCTGCTCAAGGCTCGCCCAACAGGTCGACTGCGGCCTCTTCCTCGGAAGCTGCATCGAGAGCACAAAGACCAATCCGAGAGAAGAACAATTTTCACTCAAAGATAAACACAACATATTCAAAGATAAGCCAGGGGCAGATAAATCCAAAGGTTTCTAACCGTAGATTAAAGTACTCGGGCGTCAGGCCCAAAGGAGTTTCAATGATTACAAAATCACTCGGCATTCCAAGGCAAATGAGGGTGAAGCATAACGTTTTTTCGGTCACTCAGCGGGAGAAGGGCTGGCTGGATCGCACAAGCTGTCAAGGTCGATGCTATCAACAATACGAGTGGCTGCCTCAAGGAAGGTGTCCATGAAGGACTGGAAGGAGTGCTTCTTAGTATTCACAACCTTGAGGGCCGCCAACTTGTCTTCTCTAGCCTCCTTGCAGTGCACTCAAACCAATGACAGGGCGACATTAGCGCCACAGCGAGCGGATGACTTCTTCCACTCTTGCACTCGGCCAGGAATCTGGTTGAGTCGAGTCATCAGCGACTCGAGGTCTGGAGAAAGTTCCGCCTGAGGCCAGAGTTCGGCGTCCACTCTTGTCATCGCAGCCTTCAGTCGAGACAGATAGGCAACAGCGCCGTCCATGCGTGATTCCAATCGCAGCAAGTTCATCGCAACATCATCTTTCACAAGACAATTGATGGGGTCGAGACCTGTCTCGACCCGCCCGGTTTCAGCTTCAAAGTCCTGGTAAAGTTCTGTTCCATCGTGAAAAATAGTGAGTCGAAAATATTACAACATACTTCAGTCGACGACAATTAACCAGTCGAGTGGCTGTACCTTCAAGCTTAAAAACTAGTTTCGCGGCAAGTTGTCCCAGATAAGACTCTAGCTTGCCTGTCTTGGTTCTGAGGCCTCCAACTTCAGTGGTCAGGTTCTCCTTGTCCTTTTTCAATTGCTCGACTTCTTGATTGGCTTCCGAGATGGCGGTCTTCAACTTCCCGTTCTCCTCTTCCAACTTGCCGACTGAAGCCAGCTTCTGGTCCACAAGCGTTGTCTTCTCACGTGCTTCCTTCTGAGCAGCAGCAAGGTCCCGGTCCTTCTTCTCCAAAGCTTCCTTCATTCTCTCTAAAGAAACAACACTCTTTAGACGAGCCTGAAGTTGATGATTTTCACTACGCACATCTGCTTGTGTGAAACTCGGTTCAAAGAGACTGAAAGAAAAAGCAGTGAAAGACGCGAGCTACTAAGTAGGAAAGGGTCAAATAGTTACCTCCCATGATGGCCATCTCTTGTTGAGCAGTCTTGAGGTTCTTCTTTGCGAGTTCAAGGTCAAGTTCAACGCTGATATGCTTCTTCTTTAATTCAGAAAGTCGAGCTCCAAGATCACAAGACTTCTGCAATCAGCGAGAGAGATATGTCAGTCGACAGAAATAAGAGGCAATGACAGTGAAAAGTTATTCTAAGACCTCAGCCGACTGCCAGCAGTCGAACATGGTCTCGGGGACTACACCCAGTGGGTGCACTTAGTGTGCCCCCACCAGTTCAGATCAACACTCAACGGGGTCTGCCCAGCGTGAGTCAAAAAAAATAAAGAGAAGATTTTAAGACCTCAGTCGACTGCTAGCAGTCAACCGTGGTCTCGGGGACTACACCCAGTGGGTGCACTCGGCGCACCCCCACTGGTCCAGACAGACTACTACGACTCAACACGAGTCGAGTGAAGTGGAAGATTTCCTAAATCCTAAACAAAGGCACACCCTAGTGGGTGATCGGATATGGAACAGCATTCAAAAGCTTAGTCAGAGTTCGCTGACCTGAACATTGGTCTGCAGGGCAGTGCTGGCATTATAAGCCACCTGACTAGCCTCGTGCATCACCTTCACCTGCTCCATGACAAGGTTCACCTGGCGAAGAGCCTCCCTGGCAGCACTTGGCGAGTCGTCTGGGGTCTGATATGCAGCGAAGAGTGATGGCTCCAAGGCGGTTGAAGTAGCTACTGGGTTAGATGTGTGGAGTTGCACTTGAGCGGCAGGAGTCGGAGCAGTCGACCTCGATGGACGACCAGTCGTCGGTGTGTTGGCGAATGTGACATTGGTCCGAACCGGATCTCCGGAACGTTCGACCACCGCCTCAAACGCCGGCGTTGACTGAGGGACTTGAACTTCAAGCCTCCTCCTGCTTGAGCCCAACTCCTCTTCCTCCTCTCCTGTAAAGGCGCTTCTTCTTCTTTGTTGTTAGGGAGCACGATGACCTCTTGCGGAACTACAGAAAGAGAGAAATATTGGAAATTCAGCCGACTGACAATCCACTCGACTAAATGAAACTTGGTCGAACGGACTTACCAGCTCGAGAAGTGGCTGCATCGTCGGTCTCCTTGTCTCCTGGTGCCTTGTAGATGTCCATGTCAGTGGCAGCAGAGGTGGGGCTAGAAAGATACATGATCCAGTTGGTCAGAACAAAAACTTCAGTCGGCCTATATAAACACAAGCAAGATATTCACCCCGAAGCAACAGGGACGTCCATCTTGATCCACGGCAAAGTCTTCCGAGCCTTTGGAGGAGCAACCTTGGGCTGCTTGGCGACCTTATCTGTCGGCTCCGAAGTCGACGTCCGTGTGCGCTTCTGAGTGTGGGTACTCGGAGCCATGTTCTTCCCGTGCCCGCCCGCCAGGTCATGGTGCTGCTTGGATCGGCATTCGGAGCGCGGCGGCGAGTCAACTTCTTCCTCGTCGTCCGACTCCTCGCTCTCCTCCTCCTCCTCTTCATCCGAAGACTCCCATTCACCACTCTCCTCTGCGCTGGCCTCTCCCTCCTGGTCCTGCTCCAGAGCTTGTTCGCCGTTGGGCATCGAATACATCTCAGTGAAAACCTACAAGACAAAAATTCGAGTAAAAGTCAGTCGAGATCAAGTACAGTCGGAACATATATGCAAGACAGTCGGAATAAAGAGCATACCTTGTCGAGCTGATTGTCGTCGCTGAAGGGGATGACTCACCTGGCTCCTCTGGGGTTTTCCTGGTTGCCTATGATGCTCTTCAACCACATGGCCATGGTCTTGGGCGGCACTTCTTCTGGATGGACCCGAGCGGTGTCGTCAGATCCGGAGTACAGCCACATAGGATGGTCACGAGCCTGAAGAGGCTGGATGCGTCAACTGAGGAACACTTCCAGCAGGTCCAGGCTAGTGACACCCTCATTAATCAGTTGGACCACTTTCTCCACTAACATCTTCGTCTCCACGTTCTCAGCAGCAGTCACTTTTAGTGGAGAAGGAGTCTGGACATGGTCGAATGTGAAGTGGGAAGGCGGTCGACCGACTGAGTTATGACGTCTGGCGGTAGAACCGGTCATTGCCGACCTCTAACCGATTCAGGGAGAGTCATAGTAGGGAAAGCACTCCTATGCCTCTTCTGAATACCCAAACCCCCACACATCTGGATGACATGGGTCTTCGAGTCACTCGTTTTTGCTTTCTTCACAAACTGGGATCGTATGGTGAAGATATGTTTGAAAAGACCCCAGTGCGGTCGACACCCCAAAAAGTTTTCACACATCGACACGAACGCGGCCAGGTACGTGATGGTATTGGGAGAAAAATGGTGGAGTTGAGCACCGAAGAAGTTCAGGAAGCCCCAGAAGAAGGGGTGCAGAGGGAGCAAAAATCCCCGGTCGACGTGGGTGGCGAGCAATACACACTCACCTGGTCAAGGTTGTAGCTCCATCTCCCCCTCAGGCAGCCTTGCCGCACCCTTGGCGATCAGTCCGGACTCCGCCAGCTCGTCCAGATCTTCCTGCCGGAGCGAAGACCGGATCCAATCGCCCTGGATCCAGCCTGACGGCAGCCCCGCATGCGATGACGACCTGTGGTTCTGCTTCTTGCCTTTCGCCGCCCCTGTCGCCTTCTTCGCATGCTCCAGCGCCACCGTCTTGTCCTTCACCATGGCGGCAGAGCGGCAGCGTCAGGAGTAGAAGAGCTGGATGCGGTGGAGAAGCAGGGGAAGTAGAAAGAGAAACAGGCGTGCGCAGTGCAGACGCCTCGGCTCCGTCGCCTTATAAAGGGCTGCTTCCGAGTGGCTGACGCGTGGGACCAGACGATCCTGTCAAATCCCGCAATAGTCGCGCGCAACATACGTGGCAAAAAAGGCAGCGCGAAAATCGAGGCACCACTATTTATCCGCTCCGCCTACTTTGGCGCTCCTCGTCTAGCGCGCTTCCTCGAAATTTTGTATCCCATGAAATCCGAGATACACTGCAGGCAATCGCGCCAAGGATTCTACACTCCAAGAAAGCACTCGGCAGATGGTGCTATAAGTTCAGTCGACAACTTTTTGAATGGATCAAGGCGACTGAATCGACGCTGAAGTACCAATGTGAGTTTTTCATCTTGCGTAAAACGCTCGCGAGGTGCAAAGCTCGGAACAAGTTCAACTTCAACCTACTTTCCACTCGAACCTTAATCCATTCGGGGGCTACTGATGAGGATACAGACCTAGGGTAGGGTCATGGGCCTGACCCATACGTCCTACCCAAGGTCACTACCCTAGAAGATAAGAAGTCCAAGAGGCAACAAAGGACCCCCAGTCAAAGATGTCGAGTGCAATCCACTCGACCAGTCATATCACTCGGGTGTCCCCCTACCTATTGTCACTCGATCATTCAAGGAATCACTCGACCTACCGAAGATCAGGAGTCACTCAGCATTGCAACGGGCAGGCGTTCACTTTGTAGTCTTTAAGGTCATTAATAGCACTTAAGGCTGGCGTTATCAGTAACGCCCCTACTTTATGTACATTAAGCCCCTTGTAATGGAGGACGGTGAGGGTCTTGGCATACTCTATATAAGCCACCCCCTCCTCGGGTTCGCACCCCCTGTAACATCACACACATATAATCCAATTGACCGCCTCCGGGCACCGAGACGTAGGGCTATTACTTCCTCCGAGAAGGGCCTGAACTCGTAAATACCGTGTGTACGCCTTCACCATAGCTAAGATCTTGCCTCTCCATACCTACCCCCCTTTCTAATATCAGTCTTAGAACCACGACAACGGATGCTGCGGTAGTGGTACCACCGCAGCGCCTGCTGGTACCTCGCTGCTCGGAGAGAGGCTTGACGGTGGTGTTCCTCCCCCAGCACGAGATCCATCCTCCGCGTGGCGTCCTGCTGCGCCTCATCGAACACCAGGACCTGCGTGGAGCGATGCTTGACCTCGTGAGGAAGAACCACTTCTGCTCCATAGACGAGGAAGAATGGCGTTTCTCCTGTTGGCTTGGTCACGGTGGTGCGGATGGACCATAGCACGGACTGCAGCTCGTGGAGCCAGCCCCTGCCGCAGGCCTCGAGCTTCTTCTTGAAGGTCAGGGTCTTGAGGCCCCTCAGGACTTCTGCATTGGCCCTCTCAGCCTGTCCATTGCTCCGTGGGTGCTCTACTGAGGCATAGCAGATCTGCGTTCCAAGGTTAGCACAGTATGTTTTGAAAAGGTTGCTGGTGAATTGCGAGCCGTTGTCGGTGATGATGCAATTGGGGACTCCAAACCGGCTCATGATTCCCTTGATGAACTTGATGGCAGACCCAGCTGGGATGGTGCGCATGGCTTCTACCTCCACCCACTTGGTGAACTTGTCAATGGCAAATATAGGTATCGGTAGCCCCCTGGCGCCGGGGGGAACGGTCCCAAGATGTCTAGCCCCCAGACCACGAACGGCCACGTGAGCGGAATCGTCTGGAGGCCCTTCGCGGGCTGGTGGATCTGCTTGGCGTGAAACTGGCATGCTTCACAAGAGCGCACTAGCTCTGTAGCATCATTGAGCGCGGTGGGCCAGTAGAAGCCGTTGCAGAATGCCTTGCCCACCAGAGTGCGCAACGAGGAATGATGCTCGCAGTCCCAATCGTGTATGTCCGCTAGCAGCTCGAGCCCCTGTTCCCTGGAGATGCACCACAACGAAACGTCATTGGGCCTCCTGCAATATAACTCACTATCCTTGATGCAGTATGCGGTGGCTTGAGGGGCCACACGCTCGGCGTCCTCCTCCTTCTCTGGCAGGGTCCCTGATACGTCTCCAACGTATCTATAATTGTTTTATTGTTCCATGCTATTATATTACCCCTTTTGGATGTTTATGGGCTTCATTTTATACATTTATATCATTTTTGGGACTAACCTACTAACCGGAGGCCCAGCCCGTATTGTTGTTTTTTTTTGCCTATTTCAGTATTTCGAAGAAAGGAATATCAAACGAAGTCCAAACGGAATGAAACCTTCGGGAGTGTGACTTTTGGAACGAACGTGATCCAGAGGACTTGGAGTGCAAGTCAAGAAGCAACTAAGGCTCCCACGAGATAGGAGGCCCCCCCTATAAGGCGTGCCCCCTATCTCGTGGGCCCCTCGGGCGTCCACCGACGTACTTCTTCCTCCTATATAAGCCTATGTACCACGAAAACATCCAGGGGCAAACGAAACACAATTTCCACCACTGTAACCTTCTATATCCGCGAGATCCCATCTTGGAGCCTTCGCCGGGGTTTTGTCGGAGGGGGAATCAACCACGAAGGGCTTCTACATCAACATCCTTGCCCCTCCGATGAGTTGTGAGTAGTTTACCACAGACCTACGGGTCCATAGTTATTATCTAGATGGCTTCTTCTCTCTTTTTGGATCTCAATACAATGTTCTCCCCCTCTCTTGTGGAGATCTATTCGATGTAAACTCTTTTTGCGGTGTGTTTGTCGAGATCCGATGAATTGTGGGTTTATGATCAAGTTTATCTATGAATAATATTTGAATCTTCTCTGAATTCTTTTATGAATGATTGAGTTATCTTCGCAAGTCTCTTCGAATTATCAGTTTGGTTTGGCCTACTAGATTGATCTTTCTTGCCATGGGAGAAGTGCTTAGCTTTGGGTTCAATCTTGCGGTGTCCTTACCCAGTGACAGAAAGGGTTGCAACGCACGTATTGTATTGTTGCCATTGAGGATAACAAGATGGGGTTTATATCATATTGCTTGAGTTTATCCCTCTACATAATGTCATCTTGCTTAAGGCGTTACTCTGTTCTTATGAACTTAATACTCTAGATGCAGGCAGGAGTCGATCGATGTGTGGAGTAATAGTAGTAAATGCAGGCAGGAGTCGGTCTACTTGTCACAGACGTGATGCCTATATACATGATCATGCCTAGATAATCTCATAATTATTCGCTTTTCTATCAATTGCTCGACAGTAATTTGTTCACCCACGGTAATACTTATGCTATCTTGAGAGAAGCCACTAGTGAAACCTATGGCCCCCGGGTCTATCTCTTATCATATTTGCTTCCAATATACTTTTATTTGCATCTTTACTTTTTGCATCTATATTATAAAATACCAAAAATATATTTATCTTATCATACTATCTTTATTAGATCTCACTTTTGCAAGTGCCCGTGAAGGGATTGACAACCCCTTTATTGCGTTGGTTGCGAGTTCTTTGTTTGTTTGTGTAGGTGCGTGGGACTTTTGAGGAGCCTCCTACTGGATTGATACCTTGGTTCTCAAAAACTGAGGGAAATACTTACGCTACTATTGCTGCATCTCCCTCTCCTCTTCGAGGAAAACCAACGCAAGCTCAAGACGTAGCAAGAAGGATTTCTGGCGCCGTTGCCGGGAAGGTCTTCGCTCAAGTCAAGACATACCAAGTATCCATCACAAACCCATCTCCCTCGCATTTACATTATTTGCCATTTGCCTCTTGTTTCCTCTCCCCCACTTCACCCTTGTCGTTTTATTCGCCCTCTCTTTCCCAATCTTCTCCTCTCTTCCGTTTGCCTTCTCGTTACCATGGCCGAATCAAAAAGAACTAAGGGCTCTTTCCTAGGTTCTGGTACCTTGGATAACCCTCTATCCTCTCTAAGCTCATAAATAATGATGCTATAGAAAGACCCACCAGGGTCACCAATGAGAGCTTGAATGATTTTGATGAAGATTACTCTAGAATTTTTCGCTATTTGCTTAATGAGTCTTTGAAAGATGCTTGGGATAGGTTATTAAGGATTCGGGCTAGCTTTGTGCCACAATATCAAATTGAAGTTTACCTAAAATGTTTTTATGTTAGCTTGCCCGCTTCTTTTAAACAAGTGTTAGATTCTATTTTTGAAGAAGGTTTTCTTGAAGGGGATGCTATAGATACTTATGAGAAAATGAAAACCATATTTGGGCAACCCATGAATGATAAGGTTGAATCTACTACTCTCTTGTGTTTTTATCAAAATGAATTTATCAAAGAGATGAAGTCTAGTTTAGAGGCAAACTTCCGTAACGTGCTTAATCTTACTTCCTCCATTAATGGCCATGTGCTTACCCTAAATAGAAGAATAAATGCCATAGAAAGGAGATCCTCCTCTCCAGGTACCAATGATGGCACTCATTAGATCTATCTTTGCTTTTCTGCCTAGCTACGGGCGTTAAACGATAGCGCTAGTTGGGAGGCAACCCAATTTTCTTTATGTTTTTTGTTTTTGCTCCTATTTAGTAATAAATCTTGCATCTACCTTCTGTTTAGATGTGTTTTTATCTTTTAATTAGTGTTTGTGCCAAGTAGAACCTATAGGATAACCTATGATGATAGTTGATTTGATTCTGCTAAAAAACAGAAACTTTGCACGCACGAATTTCGTTTTGTTAAATCACAGAAACGTGCTTTTGCGTTGATTGTTTTTGCTTATGATCAATAAACAAATTGTCCAGGACTTCCTATTTTGGTAGGATTTTTGGAGTTCCATAAGTTTGCGTTAGTTACAGATTGCTACAGACTGTTCTGTTTTTGACAGATTCTGTTTTTCGTGTGTTGTTTGCTTATTTTGATGCATCTATGGCCAATAAGATAGTTTATAAACCATAGGGAAGTTGGAATACAGTAGGTTTAACACCAAAATAAATAAAGAATGAGTTCATTACAGTACCTATGTGGTGGTTTTGTTTTCTTTCACTAACGGAGCTTATAAGGTTTCCTGTTGAGTTTTGTGTTGTGAAGTTTTCAAGTTTTGGGTCAAGCTTTTATGGACTATGGAATAAGGAGTGGCAAGAGACTAAGCTTGGGGATGCCCATGGAACCCCAAGATATTCAAGAATAGCCAAAATCCTAAGCTTGGGGATGCCCCGGGAAGGCATCCCCTCTTACGTCTTCGTTCATTGGTAACTTTACTTGGAGCTATATTTTTATTCGCCACATGATATGTGTTTTGCTTGGAGCGTCGTGTATTATATTAGTATTTGCTTTTTAGTTTACCACAATCATCCTTTGTGTACACACCTTTTGGGAGAAACCTATTTGATTAGAATTTGCTAGAATACTCTATGTGCTTCACTTATATCTTTTGAGCTTGATAGTTTTTGCTCTAGTGCTTCACCTATATCTTTTAGAGCACGGCGGTGTCTTAATTTTGAAGAAATTACTAGTCTCTCATTCTTCACTTATATTATTTTGAGAGTCTTTTATAACAGCATGGTATTTGCTATGGTTACAAAGTTGGTCCTAGAATGATGAGCATCCAAGTTGGGTATAATAAAAACTATCATAGAAAAAGAATTGGATGCTATGATCAATTTGATGCTTGATAACTGTTTTGAGATATAAAGGTAGTAATGTTAGGGTCATGCTAGTGGGTAATTATGAAATTGAGAAATACTTTTGTTGAAGTTGGCAAGTCCCGTAGCATGCACGTATGGTAAAAGTTGTGTGACAAATTTGTTGCATGAGGTGCTCTTTTGATTGTCTTCCTTATGAGTGGCAGTCGGGGATGAGCGATGGTCTTTTCCTACCAATCTATCCCTCTTGGGGCATGCGTAGTATTACTTTGCTTCGAGGGCTAAGTAGACTTTTGCAATAAGTATATGAGTCCAAGCATTGGGAGCGCGCCTGCTCTCGTCGTGGCGACAGGGTGATCCTTGGGGCTGAAGGTGAGGTCAGCTTGGGGCGCCGCCCAGCCCGGGAGAGCCCCCGAGCTCGCCTGAGTGGCGCCTGCCCGATGATAGAACTGCTTGATGTGGCGTAATGGGCGAGGAAGAGGTCGCGCAGATCCTCCCAGGAGACCACAGAAGATGCCGGCAGGTTGAGCAACCAGGCGTGTGGCGCGCCTACAAGGACCATGGGGAGCCAGTTGGCCTTCACCTTGTCGTCTCCGCCGGACGCCCAAACTACCTCCTCGTATGCTTGGAGAAAGGGGGCCGGATCTGCCGCACCGTCGTAGCGCGGCGGCATCTCCTGTCGGAACATGGGCGGCCACTGCACCTGCCACAGAGAGAGGGTGAAGCAGCGCAGCCCCAGCGCTTCTTTGAGAACGCGCGTCGACCGAGCCGACGGAGGAGTGCCTGCCATAGGAGTCAGTGGCACGATCTAGAGGTCAAGGAAGAAGATTCCGACGCACCCCTACCTGGCGCGCCAAATGTCGGATTTAGGGATCCGCAAACCCTTGAAAGGTTCAAACTCTGGGGTGCGTGCGAAGATCTCAACCTGCCCAGCCTGCCTACTCGCGATCCTCCTAAGCCTAGTGCATCGAGCTCAAAGAGACACAAAGACACAACGATTTATAATGGTTCGGGCCACCGTTGTGGTGTAATACCCTAATCCAATGTGGTGTGGTGGATTGCCTCGAAGGGCTGTGGATTAACTGGTATAGTGGATGAACAAGTCTCAGGAGGTGAGGTGTTCTTGAGATGGTGTTGTGTACGCTAGCTCTACTTGCTCTTATCCCGTCCCCCTCTATGGTGGTGGCTAGTCCTATTTATAGTGGCCTTGGTCCTCTTTCCAGATATGAGCGGGAAGGGGTCCCACAACTGCCGGATTTGAAAGGGGACAAGTAGTACAGTCTATCCTGACAAAAGTAGTCTTCGCCTGCGAAAAGCCTCTGGTAATGACGCTGCGGTGGGCTCGTCGATGACCTCCGTCCTGCCGTCCTGGCGGTCCTGGTCTCGTTGCACCAGAATGGAAACATTTGGCTGATTCCTCGTGACTCCGCACCTGTGGATTGCCTCCTTTGCACTGAAGAGGAAACCTGCGCTCTGCGCCCGCCTGGCGCCCGCTTGCCCTTGGTCGTCATGGCTCACGTCAGTTGAGCCTCGTGAGGTAACCTGCATAGAACTCTCCGCCCCTCACGAGCCCTCCTGAGAAGGCCAATTCCTTTGGGGGTCATGGCATTGCCCGCCTCGCAAGGCTTGACCCCTCGCGAGGGTCTTGCAGTGTTGGTGTTGAAGCTGGCCGTACCAGGTCGTCGATGAAGCCACGTGATGGGCCGCAGGCAGGCAGGGCTGGATACCACCGAATCCAGGACAGCTGGGCCAGCGATGGTGCGAGCCGCGCACAGGCGGCGAGATCCAATCAACAGAGGAACACGCGCGTGCGGAAAATCTTACGTCACCACCGACCACCGTAAGAGACTTTGCCCTGGTGGCCTCGGCCAACAGCAGCGAGGGGGAGAACCTACGAAGGATGGGCTATAATGGCGGTGACGATTCTGCCACCCGATTTGCCCGCTAGACGACGCATGGGTCGTTTGTCTGGAAGATGGACTTGCTGGACTTCTCTCAAAGACAAATAGAAAAACAAAATTGGTTTCTCTAAGTAACTCGTCATGCAGTCGGGTGAGGGTTAAGTCATTGCGCGCGAAAGGTTGTTCGTGGCTGTGTTGTTGTCCAACTCCGCCATGCTGAACTATAAATGTGTTAATTAGAGATAAAAGGAGATAAATATGTGCTCGATAATTTTTCTCCAGTCCTAACAAAACGGATGGTCTCATGACTTTCACATGGTGCAAGGATCACGACTATAGCTCCGCCATCTATAACATAGCGCAAAAAAACCACCTCCGGCTATGTGCGGCTACACCAGCTACGTCGACTACACCATCGATTACAACTAATTTGACCGCGGCAACCTCACCAAGGTCGGCTATCTCAACCTCGACATCAAGGGCCACGTCTACAACTACTCATCGGCAACAACTTCAGTCAACAATGCTTGTGTCGCCATTAGAGTTCACGCCACTCCCGCTGTGATTGCGCGAGGGAACATAAGAGATACAAGGGATGGCAGGCACCACCCTAGGTGCCAGACCATGCATCAGAATGTAGTTGATGATGACAAAGAAGAAGAAGACGGGAATGCAAGACTGCAAATTTAGTCGCAATCATCAGTTTTACTCCCGCTACGACTGAGGGGGACGTTACAAGTATAAACGTGTGTTAGTTAGAGATAAATTTATATTTGGTTAAAACCAATAATGAATTATCTTGTACTCCAATCCTCTCTCCACGTTGTACTTCATATATACCAGCGAGGGTCATTGCAAATACACAATCAAAATATTCAGGGTTCATGTAATTTTCACACTTAACTTAGGCGATAAATATCTGCTTCAGTTTGAAAAATACATTGCCACTGAGTTTAGTTATCCCGGGTCAGACATTGTAGACCAAATTTATAGGGGGGAGATAAAACAAAAATGCCATGGTGAACTACCTGAATTGCAAAAAAAAGGTAAAAACTTCAAATATTTCTGAAACTTTTTTGCAACAAACATTGTCTACTATCTCTCCGTTCCTAAATATAAGTCTTTTTAGAGATTTCAATAAATGACTACATACAGAGCAAAGTGAGTGAATCTACACTCTAAAAATATCTATATACATCGGTATGTTGTAGTTCATTTGAAACCACTAAAAAGACTTATATTTAGGAACGGAGGGATTATATTACTAATATGTAAAGTTTTGCGTAAAAATCACTTCTGTGATATTGTGGGCGAATAAAAAATGATATCATATAAAAGTTCTAGTTCACATGTTTCTAATTGCAATTTTATCTTTTTTGCCAACAAGTCCACAAAATCGCAACTACGTAATTGCAAAATCATAATACCAGATGCAGACTAAATGCCAACCACACACAATTTGATACATTTTCAACACTACAAAGATGAAAGAAGATTTGTGACATGCAAAGGTGGGGCACATGGATTATGGGCCGTGCATCCGCGCCAAGATTCGAAAAGTCATTTGTGTGTGTAGATTGTTTGCTCTTGTATAGCATTCATTATATCTATGTAATGCATTTGTAAATCAAAGCAATATACCTGTCCCTCTGTGAGTCACGTATCTTCTCGTTTAGACTACCCACAGTGGGAGTAACATAGGTGGTAACATCACACATATTTAGATAAAATAGATGATGTGGCAAGAAGCAATTAATGAAGAAAGAGAGGCATGTAGTAACATAGCTAGGGGAGGCATGGCAATTTTCTGGAACACAAGGATAGTCGACATTGCCACGCATTCAGTTGGTTGTTTCTCAATCACAGCAAAGGTCTCGGTAGTTCAGTGCAGCTCTTCGTTCTGGCTGACGACCGTCTACGGGCCGGTCGATGACGCCCGCAAGGAAGCTTTCCTGGCCGAGCTAGTCCATGCAGCCCCACCCAGTGGAGAACCGTGGCTGATCACAGGTGACTTCAACGTCATCTACGAAGCCAGAGACAAAAACAACCTCAACCTGAACAGAAGAATTATGGGCCAATTCAGAACAGCCATCGATTCTGCTTGCCTGAAGGAGATAAAATGCAAGAACAGGCGTTTCACCTGGTCAAACGAGAGGGAGTGCCCGACTCTTGTCAGCATCGACAAAATCTTCTGCAACTCAGAATGGGACGCCCTATTCCCTAACCACATGTTGATGGCTGCCTCCACGGCCTGCTCTGATCATTGCCCCCTGCTGCTCGCCAACGCTGCACCTTCTGCACACCGGCCCTCGTTCAAGTTTGAATCCTTCTGGACGCGCTTCTCGCGCTTTCAAGAAACTGTGGAACGAGCCTGGCAGCGTCCAGTGGCTAGCTCCTGCCCCATCGCCATGATCAAGCTCAAGCTCAAACGCACTGCGTTCGATCTCAGAATTTGGGCCAGGTCTTTATTCAGTGACGCCAAGGTTCAGCTACACCTGGCTGCATAAATCATTCTCCGCTTGGATATTGCCCAGGAAAAGCGACAACTCACGCCTGCTGAGTTTCGTCTCCGAAAGCAACTGAAGCAAAGAGTGGTCGGCCTTGCAACTATCGAGTGCGCACGCAAAAGGCGGGCATCCAGGATCACTTGGCTCAAGGCAAGTGATGCAAAAACTGCATTTTTTCAGGCCAAGATCAACAACCGCGGACGGAAGAACTTCATACATTCTCTGCAAACCAACTCAACCACGGCCATCTTGCATGAAGACAAGGCTGAGGTTGCACACAAGCACTTCACCTCCCTCCTAGGCACCAAGCAAACTAGGGGCAGCTCCATAAACTGGGAAGCGATTGATCTTCCATGCGTCCAAAATACTGGGTTGGATAACCCCTTCACTGAGCCTGAAGTGTGGGCTGCCGTCCTCGCCTCTCTAGTTGACAAAGCGCCAGGGCCGAACGGCTTCTCAGGTGCCTTCTTCAGAGCATGCTGGAGCACAATTAAGCATGATGTCATGGCAGTCTTCGACCACTTCTACAGGCTGGCCGGGGGAAACTTCTCTGACTTGAACTCGGCCATGATCGCCTTGCTGCCAAAGAAAGACGGAGCGACGAGCATGAGTGATTTCAGGCCCATAAGCCTCATCCACTCCATTGCCAAGGTGCTCTCAATGAAGCTGGCTGCTGTCATTGACACGATCATCTCCCCCATGCAATCTGCATTGCAGAAGGCCAAATGCATCCACGACAGCTTTCTCTTCGTCCAGAATAGTGTTCGCGCACTGCATCGCCGCAAAACTCCCACCCTACTGCTGAAACTAGACATAGCAAAGGCTTTCGACAGTGTGTCATGGGAGTATATCTTAGAGCTACTAGAAAAAATGGGCTTCTCGGCACGTTGGAGGGACTGAGTTGCCCTGCTACTCTCAACCTCGTCATCTGCCTGCCTTCTCAATGGCGTTCCTGGCTGCCCCATCGAGCATCGACGCGGCCTGCGGCAGGGAGACCCGCTCTCCCCCCCTCCTGTTCATCCTCTGCATCGACCCACTGCATAGACTATTAGAAGCTGCAACTAGAGACAGCCTCCTTCAACCAATCCCCGGAAGAACATTGCGCATGCGCACTAGCCTGTACGCCGACGACGCAGTCATCTTCATCAACCTTGTGCGCCAGGAGATCGACGAGCTGTTGCGCATCCTTCGTCTCTATGGAGAGGCAACCGGGCTACACATCAACTTAGAAAAATCATCTGCCATTCCGATCGCGTGCGACGGAATAGACCTGCACACGGTGCTGCAAAATTTTGGGGGGGGGGGGGCGATCGCATCCCTACCAATCCGATACCTCGGCCTGCCAATCACTACGGGTAGGCTTAGGTTAGTGCACCTACAATTCATCCTCGATAGGATCCGTGCACGCCTTGCAGGCTAGAAAGGGAGGCTCATGCCCTTCGCCGGCAGACGCGTTCTGGTACGCTGTGTTCTCTCGGCAATGCCCACCTTCGCCCTCACAGTGCTGCAGGCGCCCAAAAAGTTTTACAAGGAAGTGGACAAGGCAAGAAGAAGATTCCTCTGGGCGCAAGACGAAGTGGCCACTGGTGGAGAGTGCAAGGTGCGATGCGCGCACAGGAGGCCTGGGCATCCATGATCTGGCGAAGTTCGCCCGGGCCCTCCGCCTGCGATGGCTATGGCTTGCATGGACGCAGCCCTCCCGCCCCTGGGTTGGCACCGGCTCTCCATGCGACGATGCCGATCGCTCCCTGTTCGCTGCCTGCACAGCCGTCACCGTCGGGGACGGCTCAACGGCTTCCTTCTGGCACTCTCCCTGGCTCAACGGCAGACAGCTATGTCAGGCATACCTCGCAGTGTTTGCTCACTCCGCCCGCAAGAACAGGTCCGTTCAAGAAGCCCTGCATCAAGACTGATGGGTACTCGACCTCCGCCAAGGTGATCATGACAACATGATGCACATGGTGCTGCAGCTCGCCAGGGAGATCCGAAGCGCTGGCATCACGCTTCAAGCTGGCAGGGCTGACACCATCACCTGGACCCGAGGCAACTCTGGCAACTACTCCGCGCGCTCAGCCTACGACGTTCAGTTTGAAGAGCGCCCGGCACTCGACTTCACAGCAACCATCTGGAAGGCCTGGGCTCCTGACAAGATGAAAGCCCTTCTCTGGCTGCTGCACTTAGATCGACTATGGTGCAACGATAGACTACAGAGACGCGGATGGATTAACGGCTACTTCTGCCAGCTATGCCTGTGCAACCTTGAGTCCTCGTTGCACCTGTTCTGGGAGTGCACCGTTGCCATTGAGTGCTGGAACGAGGTGGCAACCTGGCTAGGCTGCCACTCTTTCAGCCATTCCATCTGGAGCACGGGAAGGTCCACTGCCGAGAGGGTTCGTTTGATCATCGATGGAGCCAACCCAGCACGAGGAAGGGCACCAGATCGCTGCTCATTTTGATGGTCTGGCAAATCTGGTTAGAGCGGAATGCGTGCACCTTCAGAGGGAAATCACCATGCGCCCGCGGCATCATAGCGGCCTGCCGGCGCGACATGGAGCAGTGGAGGATTGCCGGAGCCAAATGCATAGCGCACCCCTTCGGGGACGTGCCATGAAAATAACTTAATCAGGCCCCTCTCGCCGGCTTACACTCTTGCTAGGTTGGCTATGTAATCTCTTTTCCACCCCATCGATCACTTGATCAGACTATGTACTTTTCCCGCTCTCTCCTGCTATGAAATGAAAGCCAGAAATGGCCACTTTCAAAAAAAAAAGATAACATCACACATACCAAGGCAAGATGAGTCTATAACCTGATAAATGAAGTTTTGCATGAAACCACACATATGTTACTCCCCATTGAAGAGGTAGTAACATAAACTAGTAATGTATGCATGTAACTAGTGTAAGTTACTATCCAGTGTGGCTAGTCTTAGCTGGGCCACCTCCTCGGATCACCCGATGTGTTTGCTGCTCCTCGGCTTCCATGAGAAGAGCTTGGCAAGTGGGGTAGGTGTGAAGGGGGTGGCTATCCCAGCCCGAGGAGAGCTCTCCAGCGGTACATCGGAGATATAAAACCACTCCTCTTGCCTGCTTTTAGTGGTTTCAATAAAGGTTCCATCTAGATAGCCGGAACTAGGGATCTTGTTGATTGTCGTGCCGCTACATCCACATGCCTTCGGGCTGTTTCTTGAGCCTCACGTTGAAATACTTGCACCAGAGCCCGAAGTGCGGTTCGCATCACAAGAACGCTTCGCTGAAAGTAATGTAGCAGGCGATGTACAGAATGGAGTTGCGGGTGAGGTGGTAAAGCTGAAGGTCGTAGAAATGGAGAAGGCCTCAGAGGAAGGGGTGAATTAGGAGGCCAGGATCATGCACGAGATGAGAGACGTAAACATACCCTTTCGGTCGTGCAGGGCAGAGGCACCCTTACTGACCAGGAATGGTCGTCCTTGGTGACGGGCGCGGAACGTCAGAGGCCTGCTCTGATGGGGCTTGGTCTACAGTGGAGAGCCTCCACTTTCCCCTCGTCCCAGACGGGACCTTGGGTCTTGTCGCTGGCTTCTTGCCAGCATTCGTCTCCTGGCTCTATGTCCTATCTCCGGCCACGACGTCGCCTCCTGGCTCTATGTCCTATCTCCGGCCACGGCGTCGGATGAGGCTATGGATGGAAAGCACGGTTGAAAGTATCAGTATGATCGATTTTTTTTGGGGGGGGAGGGGGGGTGGTAAATAGGCGACTAACATTTTTTAACTTTGTTCTCAATTTCAGGCTCAACAAATGATAGGTTGTCTAGATATGCAACTAGGTGGACAACCTATATGACAAGTACAAGGAGCAACACAAGCTAGCAAGAGTAAACACAAGGCGTAATCTAGCAACAAGTAAAGGAACGAGATAATCGCAAGTGGAGACGATGAAGACGGTGATGTGTTTCCGAAGTTCCCTTCTTTGGGAGAGATGTGCCTTTGTTCGAGGGGTGTGGAGGTACAATGCTTCCCAAGTGTCCCAAGGACTCACTCTATTCTCCTCATGCCCTCACACAATTCAAGGTGCCACGAATCCACTAGCGGCGCCCTTGAAGTCGGCAACCGAAACCTGTACAAACAAGGTTGGGGCTCATAGCACTTCTATGATACGCGTAAATAAATAATGTATTCTTTATAACCAAATTGGTCAGATTATCTTATACTCCAAAGTAAGCACATCAAACAATGAATAGTGCAATGATTTGATCGGTAGCATCATTATTATTTTTATATCTCCCGTGGCAACGCGGTCATTCGACTAGTACACTAAACATGCATTTGCAACATGTAATGGAGCAATATATAAGGAAAAGAATAATAACATGGCTCCACAAACATGAACTTAAACAACATGATAAAGATAGATAGGGATAGCATGTCTCGCACCACGTAACATAGAAAGTCTCCAAACCAAATAAGTGCACAACTCAAAGCAAATAAGTTTCAACGAGAACTTCAGTGAGATTTGGCGAAAGCTATCGCAACATTTTTGTTCTACAAAAACATCATTTTCCATGTGATGGGATATTTGTTGCATACAGTGGAAACGCGTAGGCTAGGGTCGGACTACAAATATATAGCATCTCCTTCGTCCACTCCATGATCCACTTCCAGATTTCAGGGCGTGTCGAAATCAACCCAGATGCACAGGAGGAGGATTGTGAGCGATGCAAGGAACACTTCCGCAAATTTTGGTGGGAACCAACAGAGTACACTTTTTCCATAAATGTGAAGCCTCAGAAACCCCAAGTTCTGTTGTGAGCAACTAGGGGTTTTCTTTTCCTTCCTCGAGAGATGTTTTCTATATCGAGGTAAAAGAGCACAAAGGATAAGCATAGCTGTAGAAGTGTGGTGAATGAAGAATAGTAGACAACAGAAATGAACTCGGCGCCATCATCTTACCATAGCTGATAAAGTTCTTCAGTCTTGGTTGGAACCAAATTGTTTCCTTATGTCACCAAATGATACAGTGGCAGAACCCCTTCTCTTAGGCTTTTGCTGTGATGAATGCTCTTTCCACCCAGTCATGTAAATTACCTGCACAAAACAACTACTCCCTCAATTGCAATATATACAAAGAGCGTATTTGTTCTTAGTAAAGAAAAGAACTGCACCCTGCAATATGAAATGAATGGAGGAATGGAGTAACAAACTTTAAATACATGGAATGTTTATAATGAGGAACTGCACGGTTTCTACTCTGTATTTAGTCAAGTTGGACAAGATGGGATATTATTTTTGAACTGTACAAAACCTGAAAGGTTGCTGGGATGGTTCCATCTTCTAACCCAAACATTGACTGGTAAATGGCTGCAGTAGCTAGTGCTGTATCTCTCTTTAATATCTGACAATAGAAAACCAATGTAAATTCAATTACCATGTTAACTAAATAATTGGGACTAAGGCATTTTCAGTAAACATTATGATAAGAAAGGCTCACAGGGCTTCTTTGAAAGAGAGCATTTGTTTCTGCCATTGCTCTAAGATGTTCCACAAGTTCAAGAGCTAGTTGGCAATAAGTAATAAGATTGTTAGGACAAATAAATAACTTGGTGAATCGACATATGCAAATATTGTGGAGATGTTTAAAACAATAACAAATTAACGTGGTTCTTGAATATAAAATATATTTATCAGACACAACATTGCTAATTGTATGTTGATGAGACAAAAGTGACCATTGCAGTCTGATAGTCATAAGAATATTTACTGAGCAGTCAGAATAAAGAAAAGATGTTCATTCAATCTTCACAAAATATTGTACGAAGAAATTCACTAATTGGAAAATCCAAGTTTTTTTGTACACACCACTATTGTACTTGACTGTATATCGATCTACATCAACTCCTGGAAGGGCAAAGCCTGCCCTTGACAAAAGGTTTCCTGCATCACGGACCTTGAAATGTGCAACCCAATGTCGCCATTAGAACCAAAGACACTAACAAGTCAAGGTAAAAGCAATGGTTTGCAATGACAGGCTATTCAACAGAGGCATACAAGAAGAACAAGCAATCCACATTGGACGAAATCTCGGATTATAAAGGAGTCATACTTGTGCTAATGGTGACATTCGAGGACTGATGCCTCCCTCACGTTCCATTTGAGCAATAGTGCATGCAATTCTTAGTTCCCTGATCATAGCATCCAAGAAAAGGCAAGTCAAACAAGAAACTGGAAAATGTCTATAAATGGTAAATCTAAGATTATCACTTCAGAGTCTCCCCGCCAAGAATTGCTGCAAGAAAAAGGCCATCAGGCTTCAACGCCAACCTACACTGCCATCAAAGGACAGCCAATTACCATAGTTCAGATGTTTTAGCGCTTGATAACTTGATGCTTTCAGTGTTTAAAATAAAAGACTTACCTGTATCATTGCTCCAGGTAGATCATTTGTCCAATGAAGCCCAAGACAGCTCATTATCAAATCCTGGGAGCTTCAGAAACCAAGAGCCACATCAATAGAGGAGTAGACAATGCAAGATGACAATTTATTTACTTTTAAATTTGACAATTAGCCACTCACACCTAAATATATTGACCCACTCAAGCATAAGATAGCAGACTAGCAGACTACACATTGACAGTTTATCTCTTTGGTGTATTAGTTTTCGATTCGCGACTCATCCGAGCCGCTGTGGGGTAGCGTCTCTGAAAAAGTCGAGCCTACAGCTGCGACTAGTCGCGACTCGCGACTCGAGTCGACACTAAGTTGAGTCGACATTTTTTTGCGACTCATCGACTAGTCGCGCGACTCAAAATCCATAATGTATAAAGTGGGGGCCCCAATACATTAGCATTAAAGGGAGCTGGAGAAAGTATGCGGATCCAATGCAGTTTACTCTAATCATACGTAAATGGAACCAACAAACACACTGAAAGTATAACATGGCTGGTATTAACTTCTCTTTGATAGGAAGGTACTCTTCATCTCCAACGATAAAGTTCATCTCGGGGCCGTCGTCAGTAGCACTCTCCAACTCCCGCCACTTGTTCACCATGTCTACCGACATGTCCATCATGGTCAATTTCTCGATTCCACCTGGCACAGAAATCATCAGCGCCATCTTGCAGGTTAGTTCAAGATATCAAGGAGAAGCAACGTGTGGCAGATCATTTCAACTGTCGGATGAGAAAATCGGAACTTTCAGGAAGACATTTGACATGGTTCAACGCAGTGATTAGTACACATGATAAGAGGTTGGTGCAAGAAATAACAAGAAAAGCGAGTTGAGTAGCTTCTTACCACGGCCGCGAAGCGACCGGCGGACGGCGCCGGCCGAACCGCCGAGGCAGAGCGCCGAGGGGAACGCCTTCCTGCAGTCCTCGAGGCGGTCGAGGAGGTTATCGGCGACCGCGCCTACCAGTGGGTCAGTTTCCCGCATCGCCCACGCCGCCCTGTCCCGGTGTCGGCGCTTCAGATCGCGATCGAAGATCTTGACGCGGCCCCCGTCCAGCACTTCGTCCGCCGAGGAGGAAGAGAAGTAGTGATTGGGAACGAGGTGGCGGCGCCGGTGGCGCAATAGCAGAAGGCGACGCGCGGCGGCCGCGGCCCCGGAAGCCATGGCGAGCGACGGAGCGAGCACCGGCGGTTGGAGGAGAGAGAAGGGCTTCTTTTTGAGTTCAGGAGACCTTTGTCTTTTCTTAGAAATGGCTTTCTAGGCAATCCGGCAAAGCTTTAGGGCCTCTTTGGTTCCAATAAGTCACCTGACTTATAAGTCAGAGTGACTTATAAGTCATGTATGTTTGATTGTCACCTGACTTATAAGTCACCTGACACACCTTTCCACACCAATCCACATCATGCAGGTGGTGGGACCCACGTAAAAAAGAGTGACTTATAAGTTTTAAGATGGGGTGGAGCAACTTATGAGAGGGTGTTTGTTTCCAGGGACTTATTGGTCTAGGGACTTAAAAAAGTCCCTATAAGTCCCATCTAAACCAAACAGGAGGGACTTAAAGTGGGCATTTGGGACTTATGAAATAAGACTCTCAAGGAGGGATTTATAGGGACTTATAGTTGTAATATGGTCTTATAGGGACTTATAAGTCCCAGGAACCAAATAGGTAGGTACTTTTTAGGGACTTGGAACTTATAAGTTGGGACTAAAAAAAGTCGTAGGACTTATGAACCAAACAGGGCCTTATAAATTGGGGTGACTTATAAGTCGCATCCGTTTGGCAAAATAAGTCACTTTTTTCACTTTTCGACTTATAAGTTGGTGACTTATTTGGAACCAAACAGGCCCTTACTAGTAGTACTATTCATCAACAATATTTAGAGAAACTAGTTAAATGTCTGTGTTTGATTCAAATACAACATCCACATGAGCAATTTCATGACCAAGTGAATAATTATTTGATAGAATAATTTTATCAACCAACCAATGATTAGTCCATGAGCAAGTTCATGAGCCCCTTTATCAACCATCCACATAGTTATCTGATTTTATTAGATATATTTACTTAAATAAATTTGGTAACTAGCCATTCTTAACAATAAAAATGTCTTGATAGCAAAAATGCCCTAGGTTAACTACACATGTCAGGAAAGATAGAAATTGAGTTAAAAAAATGGCTAGATAACAAAAATGCCCTTGGTTAACTACACTGACACAAATTCAATCAAATTAAGTTACAAATAAGAGGAAAAGAGATACAAATCCAGGAGGAGGTTCACGTTCATTTGACAGATAGTACACATTCTAGGAAAGATACAAAGTCATTTTTACACAATGACACAAATTCATTCAGCATGCCCTTCAGCTTCCTTATCTTCTTCTTGGTGGCCTCTTTGTGTTTGAATAGGTCACCAATCATGTACTCAAGCTTCCTTTTCTCATGCTTCAAATCATCCCTCTCTTGAATCACCTGGTCCCTCTCCTGCACTGCTTGGTCCCTCTCTTTCTCCGCTTTAACCCTGAAGACCTGATGAATGTTGGTTACTGACATGTCTGTCATCTTCTTCTTCTCAAGTTCTTCCTTTAGATCAGTCAAAGCAAGTTGTGTGCTGCCTAATTGGCCTATTGCCTGCTCCTTCTCAGCCACCATCTTAGCAAAATCAAGCTTGAAATGCCTCAACTCATTCTCCATCTTCTTCTTCTCTTCAAGAACCTTCAAGTTTTCTTCAGCACTCACAACATTCTGTATGAGCCTATGTTTTTTATCCTCTTCATACATGGTCCATATACTATCTAGGCTCATCTTCAGAGCATCAGGCCACTCAGGGTCAACCCACTCAACATATCTGCATTTAGGTACTTCCTAACAATTTAGACCAAACAAAAAATTCAGTTAACTGCCAGTATTCAGTTATGTGCATGATGATGAAACTTAAAACATACTTCAAATGACTTCCTATTTAACAGTGCCAAATGCAAAAAAATTACTAACCTTCTGTGCGCAAGCTAGAAACCTTCTGCCACTATCAACAGATTCAAATGCCACATGCTTCTCACACAAAGATCCATGCCTACATCTAAAGCTAGGCAGATCTGTAGCCAAGCCACTCCATTCCTCACAGGAAATTGTGGCAGGTGGCTAAACAAAAGAGAGAGATTTGAAATCAATTGATAGAGAACCTGTTGGGGAACGTTGCAGAAAATTAAAAAAATTCCTACGGTTTCACCAAGATCCATCTATGAGTTCATGTAAGCAACGAGTCAAGGGAGTGAGATTGCATCTACATACCACTTGTAGATCGCGTGCGGAAGCGTTCAAGGGAAGGGTGATGATGGAGTCATACTCGCCGTGATTCAGATCACCGATGGCCAAGTGCTGAACGGACAGCACCTCCGCGTTCAACACACATACTGAAGGAAATATGCCCTAGAGGCAATAATAAAGTTATTATTTATTTCCTCGTATCATGATAATTGTTTATTATTCATGCTAGAATTGTATTAACTGGAAACATGATACATGTGTGAATACATAGACAAACATATAGTCACTAGTATGCCTCTACTTGACTAGCTCATTAATCAAAGATGGTTATGTTTCCTAACCATAGACATGTGTTGTCATTTGATTAATGGGATCACATCATTAGGAGAATGATGTGATTGACATGACCCATTCCGTTAGCCTAGCACTTGATCGTTTAGTATATTGCTATTGCTTTCTTCATGACTTATACATGTTCCGGTAACTATGAGAATTATGCAACTCCGTTTACGGAGGAACACTTTGGTACTACCAAACGTCACAACGTAATCGGGTCATTATAAAGGAGTACTACTGGTGTCTCCGAAGGTACATGTTGAGTTGGCGATTTCGATATTAGGTTTTGTCACTCCGATTGTCGGAGAGGTATCTCTGGGCCCTCTCGGTAATGCTCATCACTATAAGCCTTGCAAGCAATGTAACCAATGACTTGGTTACGGATGATGCATTACGTAACGAGTAAAGAGACTTGCGTAACGAGATTGAACTAGGTATTGATACCAACGATCAAATCTCGCAAGTAACATACCGATGACAAAGGGAACAACGTATGTTGTTATGCGGTTTGACCGATAAAGATCTTCGAGAATATGTAGGAACCAATATGAGCATCCGTGTTCCGCTATTGGTTATTGACCGAGAATAGTTCTAGGTCATGTCTACATAGTTCTCGAACCCGTAGGGTCCGCACGCTTAACGCTACGATGATGTTTTATTATGAGTTTATAAGTTTTGATGTACCGAGGTTTGTTCGAGTCCGGATGTGATCACGGACATGACGAGGAGCCTCGAAATGGTCGAGACATAAAGATTGGTATATTGGAAGCCTATGTTTGGACATCGGAAGTGTTCCGGGTGAAATCGGCATTTTACCGGAGTATCGGGAGGTTACCGGAACCCCCCGGGGGGTTATTGGGCCTACATGGGCCTTGAGGGAGAAGAGGGAAGGAGGTAGGAGGGGGCCGCGCACCCCTCCCCTTCCTAGTCCGAATAGGACAAGGGAAGGGGGGCGGCGCCCCCCCTTTTCCTTCCCCTCTTCCTCCTCTTTCCCCCCTTCTCCTACTCCAACTAGGAAAGAAGGGAGTCCTACTCCCGGTGGGAGTAGGACTCCCCCCTTGGCGCGCCTTCCTTGGACGAGCGCCTCCTCCCCCTGGCTCCTTTATATACGGGGGCAGGGGGGCACCCTAGAGACACACAAGTTGATCTACGGATCGTTCCTTAGCCGTGTGCGGTGCCCCCTCCACCATATTCCACCTCGGTCATATCGTCGCAGAGTTTAGGCGAAGCCTCGCGCCGTAGAACATCATCATCGCCACCACGCCGTCCGTCGTCGATGTAACTCATCTCTGGAGCTTTGCTGGATCGGAGCCCAGAGATCGTCATCGAGCTGAATGTGTGCTGAACTCGGAGGTGCCGTACGTTCGGTGCTTGGATCGGTCGGATCGTGAAGACGTACAACTACATCAACCGCGTTTTGCTAACGCTTCCGCTTACGGTCTACGAGGGTACATGGACAACACTCTCTCCTCTCGTTGCTATGCCATCACCATGATCTTGCGTGTGCATAGGAAATTTTTTGAAATTACTACGTTCCCCAACAGTGGCATCAGAGCCAGGTTTTATGCGTTGATGTTATATGCACGAGTAGAACACAAGTGAGTTGTGGGCGATACAAGTCATACTGCTTACCAAAGATGTCATACTTTGGTTCGGCGGTATTGTGAGATGAAGCGCCCGGACCGACATTACGCAGACGCTTACACGAGACTGGTTTCACTGCTACGAGCACTCGTGCTTAAAGGTGGCTGGCGGGTTTCGCTCTCTCACTTTAGTTGAATCGAGTGTGGCTACGCCCGGTCCTTGCGAAGGTTAAAACAGCACCAACTTGACGAACTATCGTTGTGGTTTTTGATGCGTATGTAAGAACGGTTCTTGCTAAAGCCCGTAGCAGCCACGTAAAATTTGCAACAACAAAGTAGAGGACGTCTAACTTGTTTTTGCAGGGCATGTTGTGATGTGATATGGTCAAGACGTGATGCTATATTTTATTGTATGAGATGATCATGTTTTGTAACCGGTTATCGGCAATCGGCAGGAGCCATATGGTTGTCGCTTATTGTATGAAATGCAACGCTTTGTAATTGCTTTACTTTATCACTAAGTGGTAGCGATAGTCGAGAAGCAATAGATGGCGAACGACAACGATGCTACGATGGAGATCAAGGTGTCGCGCCGGTGACGATGGTGATCACGACGGTGCTTCGAAGATGGAGATCACAAGCACAAGATGATGATGGCCATATCATATCACTTATATTGATTCCATGTGATGTTTATCTTTTTATGCATCTTATCTTGCTTTGATTGACGGTAGCATTTTAAGATAATCTCTCACTAATAATCAAGAAGTGTTCTCCCTGAGTATGCACCGCTATGCGAAAGTTCTTCGTCTTTGAGACACCACGTGATGATCGGGTGTGATAGGCTCTACGCTCAAATACAACGGATGCAAAACAGTTGCACACGCGAATACTCAGTCATACTTGACGAGCCTAGCATATACAGATATGGCCTCGGAACACGGAGACTGAAAGGTCGAACGTGAATCATATAGTAGATATGATCAACATAGTGATGTTCACCATTGAAACTACTCCATCTCACGTGATGATCGGACATGGTTTAGTTGATTTGGATCACGTGATCACTTAGATGACTAGAGAGATGTCTGTCTAAGTGGGAGTTCTTAAGTAATATGATTAATTGAACTTAAATTTATCATGAACTTAGTACCTGATAGTATTTTGCCCTCCTATGTTTGTTTGTAGATAGATGGCTCGTGTTGTTGTTCCGTTGAATTTTAGTGCGTTCCTTGAGAAAGCAAAGTTGAAAGATGATGGTAGTAATTACACGGACTAGGTCCGTAACCTGAGGATTATCCTCATTCTTTGCACGTAAAAGTTACGCCCCGAAGCACCGCTGGGTGCCGAACTGCTTCTGATGTAACCGACGACGTTAAGAACGTCTCGCGAGCAAAGCGATGACTACTCAATAGTTCAAGATGTGCCATTCTTTACGGCTTAGAATCGGTCTTCAACGACGTTTTGAACGTCATGGAGCATATGAGATGTTCCAAGAGTTGAAGTTAATATTTCAAGCAAATGCCCGGATTGAGAGATATGAAGTCTCCAATAAGTTCTATAGCTGCAAGATGGAGGAGAATAGTTCGTCGGTGAACATATACTCAAAATGTGCGGGTATAATAATCACTTGATTCAACTAGGAGTTAATCTTTCCGATGATAGTGTCATTGATGTAATTCTTCAATCATCGCCACCAAGCTACAAGAGCTTCGTGATGAACTATAATATGCAAGGGATGAACAAGACTATTCCCGAGCTCTTCGCAATGCTAAAAGCTGCGGAGGTAGAAATCAAGAAGGAGCATCAAGTGTTGATGGTTAACAAGACCACCAGTTTCAAGAAAAACGGGCAAAGGGAAGAAGAAGGAACTTCAAAAGAACGGCAAGCAAGTTGCTGCTCAAGAGAAGAAACCCAAGTCCGGACCTAAGCTGAAACTGAATGCTTCTACCGCAAGCGATCGACACCGGAAGCGGAACTGCCCCAAGTATTTGGCGGATAAGAAGGATGGCAAAGTGAACAAAGGTATATGTGATATACATGTTATTGATGTGTACCTTACTAATGCTCACAGAGCATCTGGGTATTTGATCTCGGTTCATTGCTAATATTTGCAACTCAAACAGGACTACGGATAAGCTTAAGATTGGCTAAGGACGAGGTGACGATGCGCGTGGGAAATGGTTCCAAAGTCGATGTGATCGCGGTCGGCACGCTACCTCTACATCTACCATCGGGATTAGTTTTAGACCTAAATAATTGTTATTTGGTGCCAGCGTTGAGCATGAACATTATATCTGGATCTTGTTTGATGCGAGACGGTTATTCATTTAAATCAGAGAATAATGGTTGTTCTATTTATATGAGTAATATCTTTTATGGTCATGCACCCTTGAAGAGTGGTCTATTTTTATTGAATCTCGATAGTAGTGATACACATGTTCATAGTGTTGAAACCAAAAGATGCAGAGTTGATAACGATAGTGCAACTTATTTGTGGCACTGCCTTTTAGGTCATATCGGTGTAAAACGCATGAAGAAACTCCATACTGATGGGCTTTTGGAATCACTTGATTATGAATCACTTGGTACTTGCAAACCATGCCTCATGGGCAAGATGACTAAAACACCGTTCTCCGGAACTATGGAGTGAGCAACTGATTTGTTGGAAATCATACATACTGATGTTTGTGGTCCAATGAATGTTGAGGCTCGCGGTGGGTATCGTTATTTTCTCACCTTCACAGATGATTTGAGCAGATATTGGTATATCTACTTAATGAAACACAAGTCTGAAACATTTGAAAAGTTCAAAGAATTTCAGAGTGAAGTGGAAAATCATCGTAACAAGAAAATAAAGTTTCTACTTTCTGATCGTGGAGGAGAATATTTGAGTTACGAGTTTGGTCTGCACTTGAAACAATGCGGAATAGTTTCGCAACTCATGCCACCCGGAACACCACAACGAAATGGTGTGTCCGAACGTCGTCATCGTACTTTACTTGATATGGTGCGATCTATGATGTCTCTTACTAATTTACCGCTATCGTTTTGGGGTTATGCTTTAGAGACGGCCACATTCACGTTAAATAGGGCACCATCAAAATCCGTTGAGACGACGCCTTATGAACTGTGGTTTGGCAAGAAACCAAAGTTGTTGTTTCTTAAAGTTTGGGGCTGCGATGCTTATGTGAAGAAACTTCAACCAGATAAGCTCGAACCCAAATCGGAGAAATTTGTCTTCATAGGATACCCAAAAGAGACTATTGGGTACACCTTCTATCATAGATCTGAGGGCAAGATTTTCGTTGCTAAAATCGGATCCTTTCTAGAGAAGGAGTTTCTCTCGAAAGAAGTGAGTGGGAGGAAAGTAGAACTTGATGAGATAATCAGATCTACTCCCTTATTGGAAAGTAGTTCATCACCGAACCGGTTCTGTGACAACTACACCAATTAGTGAGGAAGCTAATGATATTGATCATGAAACTTCAGATCAAGTTTCTCTTGAACCTCGTGAGGTCTACCAGAGTAAGATCCGCACTGAGTGGTATGGTAATCCTATTCGAAGTCATGTTACTTGACCATGATGAACCTCACGAACTATGAGGAAGTGATGATGAGCCCAGATTCATAAAATGGCTAGAGGCCATGAAATCGAGATGGGATCCATGTATGAAAACAAAGTATGGACTTTGGTTGACTTGCCCGATGATCGGCAAGCCATTGAGAATAAATGGGCTTTAAGAAGAAGACTGACGCTGATGGTAATGTAACTATCTATAAAGCTCGACTTGTTGGCGAAAGGTTTTCGACAAGTTCAAGGGGTTGACTACGATGAGACTTTCTCACCCGTAGCGATGCTTAAGTCTGTCGAATCATGTTAGCTATTGCTGCATTTCATGATTATGAAATTTGGCAAATGGATGTCAAAACTGCATTCTTGAATGGATTTACGGAAGAAGAGTTGTATATGATGCAGCCGAAGGTTTTGTTGATCCAAAAGGTGCTAACAAAGTGTGCAAGCTCCAACGATCCATTTATGGACTGGTGCAAGCATCTCGGAGTTGGAATAAACGTTTTGATAGTGTGATCAAAGCATATGGTTTTATCTGAGACTTTTGGAGAAGCCTCAGATTTACAAGAAAGTGAGTGGGAGCTCAGTAGCATTTCGATATTATATGTAGATGACATATTGTTAATCGGAAATGATATAGAATTCTGGATAGCATAAAGGGATACTTGAATAAAAGTTTTCAATGAAAGACCTCGGTGAAGCTGCTTACATATTGGGCATCAAGATCTATAGAGATAGATCAAGACGCTTAATAGGACTTTCACAAAGCACATACCTTGATAAAATTTTGAAAAAGTTCAAAATGGATCAGGCAAAGAAAGGATTCTTGCCCGTGCTTCAAGGTGTGAAGTTGAGTCAAACTCAATGCCCGACCACGGCAGAAGATAGAGAGAAAATGAAAGATGTTCCTATGCTTCAGCCATAGGCTCTATCATGTATGCAATGCTATGTACCAG
This sequence comes from Aegilops speltoides, assembly GCA_021437245.1. Lineage (NCBI taxonomy): Eukaryota > Viridiplantae > Streptophyta > Magnoliopsida > Poales > Poaceae > Aegilops > Aegilops speltoides. The sequence goes on from CM038146.1 coordinate 141,723,198, forward strand.
ACCTGACGTATGCTTAGCAATAAGCTTGGCGGGAAGGTACCAAAGTAATCGAGTGGATCATGGACAGCGGTCAAGAACATCTGAAATACCGAAAAGGACTAAGGATATGTTTCTCGATATGGAGGTGACAAAGAGCTAGTCGTAAATGGTTACGTCGATGCAAGCTTTGACACCGATCCGACAATTCTAAATCGCAAACCGGATACATTTTTTATTAAGCGGTGGAGCTGTAAGTTGGTGCGTTCTAAACAAAGCGTCGTGGCGGGATCTACATGTGAAGCGGAGTACATAGCTGCTTCGGAAGCAGCAAATGAAGGAGTCTAGATGAAGGAGTTCATTTCCGATCTAGGTGTCATACCTAGTGCATCGGGACTGATGAAGATCTTCTGTGACAATACTGGTGCAATTGCCTTGGCAAAGGAATCTAGATTTCACAAGAGGACCAAGCACATCAAGAGACGCTTCAATTCCATTCGGGACCAAGTCCAAGTGGGAGACATAGAAATTTGCAAGATACATACGGATCTGAATGTTGCAGACCCATTGACTAAGCCTCTCTCATGAGCAAAACATGATCAGCACCAAGACTCCATGTGTGTTAGAATCATTACTATGTAATCTAGATTATTGACTCTAGTGCAAGTGGGAGACTGAAGGAAATATGCCCTAGAGGCAATAATAAAGTTATTATTTATTTCCTCATATCATGATAAATGTTTATTATTCATGCTAGAATTGTATTAACTGGAAACATGATACATGTGTGAATACATAGACAAACATATAGTCACTAGTATGCCTCTACTTGACTAGCTCATTAATCAAAGATGGTTATGTTTCCTAACCATAGACATGTGTTGTCATTTGATTAATGGGATCACATCATTAGGAGAATGATGTGATTGACATGACCCATTCCGTTAGCCTAGCACTTGATCGTTTAGTATATTGCTATTGCTTTCTTCATGACTTATACATGTTCCGTAACTATGAGAATTATGCAACTCCGTTTACGGAGGAACACTTTGGTACTACCAAAGCGTCACAACGTAATTGGGTGATTATAAAGGAGTACTACAGGTGTCTCCGAAGGTACATGTTGAGTTGGCGTATTTCGAGATTAGGTTTTGTCACTCCGATTGTCGGAGAGGTATCTCTGGGCCCTCTCGGTAATGCTCATCACTATAAGCCTTGCAAGCAATGTAACCAATGAGTTGGTTATGCGATGATGCATTACGTAACGAGTAAAGAGACTTGCCGGTAACGAGATTGAACTAGGTATTGGATACCGACGATCAAATCTCGGGCAAGTAACATACCGATGACAAAGGGAACAACGTATGTTGTTATGCGGCTTGACCGATAAAGATCTTCGTAGAATATGTAGGAACCAATATGAGCATCCAGGTTCCGCTATTGGTTATTGACCGAGAATAGTTCTAGGTCATGTCTACATAGTTCTCGAACCCGTAGGGTCCGCACGCTTAACGTTACGATGATAGTTTTATTATGAGTTTATAAGTTTTGATGTACCGAAGTTTGTTCGGAGTCCCGGATATGATCACGGACATGACGAGGAGTCTCGAAATGGTCGAGACATAAAGATTGATATATTGGAAGCCTATGTTTGGACATCGGAAGTATTCCGGGTGAAATCGGCATTTTACCGGAGTACCAGGAGGTTACCGGAACCCCCCAGGGGGGTTATTGGGCCTACATGGGCCTTGAGGGAGAAGAGGGAAGGAGGTAGAAGGGGGCCGCGCGCCCCTCCCCTTCCTAGTCCGAATAGGACAAGGGAAGGGGGCGGCGCCCCCCCTTTCCTTCCCCTCTTCCTCCTCTTTCCCCCTTCTCCTACTCCAACTAGGAAGAAGGAGTCCTACTCCGGTGGGAGTAGGACTCCCCTGGGCGCCCTCCTTGGCCGGCCGCCTCCTCCCCCTGGCTCCTTTATATATGGGGGCGGGGGGGGGGGGGGCACCCTAGAGACACACAAGTTGATCTACAGATCATTCCTTAGCCGTGTGAGGTGCCCCCCTCCACCATATTCCACCTCGGTCATATCGTCGCAGAGTTTAGGCGAAGCCCTGCGCCGGTAGAACATCATCATCGTCACCACGCCGTCGTGCTGACGGAACTCATCTCTGGAGCTTTGCTGGATCAAAGCCCGGAGATCGTCATCGAGCTGAACGTGTGCTGAACTCGGAGGTGCCATACGATCGGTGCTTGGATCGGTCGGATCGTGAAGACGTACGACTACATCAACCGCGTTGTGCTAACGCTTCCGCTTACGGTCTACGAGGGTACGTGGACAACACTCTCCCCTCTCGTTGCTATGCCATCACCATGATCTTGCGTGTGCATAGGAATTTTCTTGAAATTACTACGTTCCCCAACACGTACGGGACGGGAGACGTCTCCTCCTTCTTGATCCAGCAAGGGGGAAGGAGAGGTTGATGATGATCCAGCAGCACGACGGCGTGGTGGTGGATGCAGCAGAACTCCGGCAGGGCTTTGCCAAGCTGCTGCGGAAGGAGGACGAGGTGTAGCAGGGGGAGGGAGGCGCCAATGCACATGGTGTGGATGCCCTCCCCCTGCCCTCCTTTATATAGGCCCCCAGGGGGGGCGCCGGCCCTGGGAGATGCCATCTCCCAAGGGGGGCGGCGGCCAGGGGGTGGGGTGCCCCCCAAGGCAAGTGGGGCGCCCCCCCACCCTAGGGTTTCAACCCTAGGCGCAGGGGTTGGTGCTAGGGGGCGCACCAGCCCACTATGGTCTGGTTCCCCTCCCCACTTCAGCCCTTGGGGCCCTCCGTGATGGGTGGCCCCACCCGGTGGACCCCCGGGACCCTTCCGGTGGTCCCGGTACAATACCGGGTGACCCCAAAACTTTCCCGATGGCCGAAACAACACTTCCTATATATAATTCTTTACCTCTGGACCATTCCGAAACTCCTCGTGACGTCCGGGATCTCATCCGGGACTCCGAACAACATTCGGTATGATGCATACTCATATTCATACAACCCTAGCGTCACCGAACCTTAAGTGTGTAGACCCTGCGGGTTCGGAAGACACGTAGACATGACCGAGACGACTCTCGGGCAATAACCAACAGTGGGATCTGGATACCCATGTTGGCTCCCACATGCTCCTCGATGATTTCATCGGATGAACCATGATGTCGAGGATTAAACAACCCCGTATACATTTCCCTTTGTTAGACGGTATGTTACTTGCCCGAGACTCGATCGTCGGTATCCCAATACCTCATTCAGTCTCGTTACCGGCAAGTCACTTTACTCTTACCGTAATGCATGATCCCGTGATCAAACACTTTGATTACTTTGAGCTCATTATGATGATGCATTACCGAGTGGGCCCAGTGATACCTCTCCGTCATACGGAGTGACAAATCCTAGTCTCGATCTGTGTCAACCCAACAGACACTTTCGGAGATACCTGTAGTGCACCTTTATAGTCACCCAGTTACATTGTGACGTTTGGTACACCCAAAGCACTCCTACGGTATCCGGTAGTTACACGATCTCATGGTCTAAGGAAAGGATACTTGACATTAGAAAAGCTCTAGCAAACGAACTACACAATCTTGTGCTATGCTTAGGATTGGGTCTTGTCCATCACATCATTCTCCTAATGATGTGATCATGTTATCAACGACATCCAATGTCCATAGCCAGGAAACCATGACTATCTGTTGATCAACGAGCTAGTCAACTAGAGGCTTACTAGGGACATATTATGGTCTATGTATTCACATGTGTATTACGATTTCCGGATAATACAATTATAGCATGAATAAAGACAATTATCATGAACAAGGAAATATAATAATAATCCTTTTATTATTGCCTCTAGGGCATATTTCCAACAGTCTCCCACTTGCACTAGAGTCAATAATCTAGTTACATTGTGATGAATCGCACACCCATAGAGTTCTGGTGTTGATCATGTTTTGCTCGCGAGAGAGGTTTAGTCAACGGATCTGCGACATTCAGATCCGTATGTACTTTGCAAATATCTATGTCTCCATCTTGAACATTTTCACGGATGGAGTTGAAACGACGCTTGATGTGCTCGGTCTTCTTGTGAAACCAGGCTCCTTGGCAAGGGCAATAGCTCCAGTGTTGTCACAGAAGAGTTTGATCGGCCCCGACGCATTGGGTATGACTCCTAGGTCGGTGATGAACTCCTTCACCCAAATTGCTTCATGCGCTGCCTCCGAGGCTGCCATGTACTCCGCTTCACATGTAGATCCCGCCACGACGCTCTGCTTGCAGCTGCACCAGCTCACTGCTCCACCATTCAACATATACACATATCCGGTTTGTGACTTAGAGTCATCCAGATCTGTGTCGAAGCTAGCGTTGACGTAACCCTTTACGACGAGCTCTTCGTCACCTCCATAAATGAGAAACATGTCCTTTGTCCTTTTCAGGTACTTCAGGATATTCTTGACCGCTGTCCAGTGTTCCTTGCCGGGATTACTTTGGTACCTTCCTAACAAACTTACGGCAAGGTTTACATCAGTCCGTACACAAGCATGGCATACATAATAGATCCTATGGCTGAAGCATAGGGATGACACTCATCTCTTCTTTATCTTTTTGCCGTGGTCGGGATTGAGCCGAGCTCAATCTCACACCTTGCAACACAGGCAAGAACCCTTTCTTGGACTGATCCATTTTGAACTTCTTCAAAATCTTATCAAGGTATGTGCTCTGTGAAAGACCTATGAGGCGTCTCGATCTATCCCTATAGATCTTGATGCCTAATATGTAAGCAGCTTCTCCAAGGTCCTTCATTGAAAAACACTTATTCAAGTAGGCCTTAATGCTATCCAGAAGTTCTATATCATTTCCCATCAAGAGTATGTCATCTACATATAATATGAGAAATGCTACAGAGCTCCCACTCACTTTCTTGTAAACGCAGCTTCTCCATAAGTCTCAAGATAAACCCAAACGCTTTGATCATCTCATCAAAGCGAATGTTCCAACTCCGAGATGCTTGCACCAGCCCATAAATGGATCGCTGGAGCTTGCATACTTTGTTAGCATTATTAGGATCAACAAAACCTTCCGGCTGCATCATATACAGCTCTTCTTTAAGATGTCCGTTAAGGAATGCCGTTTTGACGTCCATCTGCCATATCTCATAATCATAGTATGCGGCAATTGCTAACATGATTCGGACGGACTTCAGCTTCTCTACGGGAGAGAATGTCTCGTCGTAGTCAATCCCTTGAACTTGTCGATAACCCTTAGCGACAAGTCGAGCTTTATAGATGGTAACATTTCCATCCGCGTCCGTCTTCTTCTTAAAGATCCATTTGTTTTCTATCACTCGCCAATCATCGGGCAAGTCTGTCAAAGTCCATACTTTGTTTTCATACATGGATTATATCTCGAATTTCATGGCTTCAAGCCATTTGTTGGAATCTGGGCCCGCCATCGCTTCTTCATAGTTCGAAGGTTCACCGTTGTCTAACAACATGATTTCCGTGACGGGGTTGCGTACCACTCACAGTGCGGAACGTGTCCTTGTGGACCTATGAAGTTCAAGAGCAACTTGATCCAAGTACCTTGATCATCATCATTATTTTCCTCTTCGATTGGTGTAGGCATCACAGAAACATTTTCTTAAGTGCACTACTTTCCCGGTCGAGAGGTAGTACTTCATCGAGTTCTACTTTCCTCCCACTTACTTCTTTTGAGAGAAACTCTTTTTCCAGAAAGGATCCGTTCTTGGCAACAAAGATCTCGCCCTCGGATCTTAAGTAGAAGGTATACCCAATGGTTTCCTTAGGGTATCCTATGAAGACGCATTTTTCCGACTAGGGTTCGAACTTTTCAGGTTCAAGTTTCTTGACATAAGCATCGCATCCCCAAACTTTTAGAAACGACAGCTTAGGTTTCTTCCCAAACCATAATTCATACGGTGTCGTCTCAACGGATTTAGACGGTGCCCTATTTAAAGTGAATGTAGCTGTCTCTAGAGCGTATCCCCAAAATGATAGCGGTAAATCGGTAAGAGACATCATAGACCGCACCATATCCAATAGAGTGCGACACGACGTTCGACACACCGTTCTGTTGAGGTGTTCCAGGCGGCGTGAGTTGTGAAACGATTCCACATTTCCTTAAGTGTGTACCAAATTCGTGACTTAAATATTCTCCTCCACGATCTGATCGTAGGAACTTTATCTTTCGGTCACGTTGATTCTCTACCTCATTCTGAAATTCCTTGAACTTTTCAAAGGTCTCAGACTTGTGTTTCATTAAGTAGACATACCCATATCTACTCAAGTCATCAGTGAGAGTGAGAACATAATGATATCCTCCATGAGCCTCAACGCTCATTGAGCGCACACATCGGTATGTATGATTTCCAACAAGTTGGTTGCTCGCCCATTGTTCGGAGAACGGAGTCTTGGTCATTTTGCCCATGAGGCATGGTTCGCATGTGTCAAATGATTCATAATCGAGACTCTAAAAGTCCATCGGCATGGAGCTTCTTCATGCGCTTGACACCAATGTGACCAAGGCGGCGATGCCACAAGTATGTGGGACTATCGTTATCAACTTTACATCTTTTGGCATTCACACTATGAATATGTGTAATATTACGCCGAGATTCATTAAGAATAAACCATTGACCATAGGGGCATGACCATAAAACATATCTCTCATATAAATAGAACAACCATTATTCTCGGATTTAAATGAGTAGCCATCTCAGATCAAACGAGATCCGGATACAATGTTCATGCTCAAACTTGGCACTAAATAACAATTATTAAGGTTTATAACTAATCCGTAGGTAAATGTAGAGGTAGCGTGCGACGGCGATCACATCGACCTTGGAACCATTCCCGACGCCAAGATCGTCACCTTGTCCTTCGCCAATCTCCGCTTATTCCGCAGCTCCTTTGTGAGTTACAAATATGAGCAACGGCACCGTATCAAATACCCGGAGTTACTATGAGTCTTGGTAAGGTACACATCAATTATATGTATATCAAATATACCTTTGGTGTTGCCGGCCTTCTTATCCGCTAAGTATTTGGGGCAGTTCCGCTTCGGTGACCCTTCCCTTGCAATAAAAGCACTCGATCTCGGGCTTGGGTCCATTCTTTGACTTCTTCCCGATGGCGGCTTATCGGGCGCGCAACATCCTTGCCGTCTTTCTTGAAGTTCTTCTTGCCCTTGCCCTTCTTGAACTTAGTGGTCTTATTGACCATCAACACTTGATGTTCTTTCTTGATTTCAACCTCTGCTGACTTCAAGATTGAAAATACTTCAGAATGGTCTTCACCATCCCCGCATATTGTAGTTCATCACAAAGCTCTTGTAGCTTGGTGGGAGCGATCAAGGATTCTGTCAATGACCGCCTCGTCGGGGAGGTTAATGTCCAGCTAGGTCGGCGGTTGTGCAACCTGGACATTTTGAGTATGTGCTCACCGATGTAACTACTTTCCTCCATCTTACAACTATAGAACTTGTCGGAGACTTCATATCTCTCGACCCGGGCATGAGCTTGGAAAACTAGTTTCAGCTCCTCGAACATCTCATATGCTCCATGTTGCTCAAAACGCTTTTGGAGCCCGGTTCTAAGCTATAAAGCATGCCGCACTGAACGAGGGAGTAATCATCAGCGCGAGACTGCCAAGCGTTCATAACGTCTTGGTTCTTTGGGACGGGAGCGTCACCTAGCGGTCCTTCTAGGACATATTGTTTCTGGCAGCTATGAGGATGATCTCGGGTTAGGACCAATCCGTATAGTTGCTTCCATCATCTTTCAGCTTGGTTTTCTATAGGAATGCGTTGAAGTTCATGTTGACATGAGCGTTGGCCATTTGATCTACAAGACATATTTGCAAAGGTTTTAGACTAAGTTCATGATAATTAAGTTCATCTAATCAAATTATTACAATGAACACCCACTTAGATTAGACATCCCTCTAGTCATCTAAGTGTTACACGATCCGAGTCGACTAGGCCGTGTCCGATCATCACGTGAGACAGACTAGTCATCGTCGGTGAACATCTTCATGTTGATCGTATCTTCCATACGACTCGTGTTCGACCTTTCGGTCTCGTGTTCGAGGCCATGTGCGTACATGCTAGGCTCGTCAAGTTAACCCTAAGTGTTTTGCATGTGTAAAACTGTCTTACACCGGTATGTGAACGTAAGGATCTATCACACCCGATCATCATGTGGTGCTTCAAACAGCGAACTTTAGCAACGGTGCACAGTTAGGGAAGAACACTTCTTGAAATTGTTGTAAGGGATCATCTTATTTACTACCGTCGTTCTAAGTAAACAAGATGCATACACATAATAAACATCACATGCAATTATATAGTAGTGACATGATATGGCCAATATCATATAGCTCCATTGATCTCCATCTTCGGGGCTCCATGATCATCTTGTCACCGGCATGACACCATGATCTCCATCATCATGATCTCCATCATCGTGTCTTAATGAAGTTGTCACGCTAATGACTACTTCTACTTCTATGGCTAACGCGTTTAGTAATAAAGTAAAGTAATTTACATGGCGTTCTTCAATGACACGCAGGTCATACAAAAAATAAAGACAACTCCTATGGCTCCTGCCGGTTGTCATACTCATCGACATGCAAGTCGTGATTCCTATTACAAGAACATGAATACATCACAATATATCATTCATCATTCATCACAACTTCTGGCCATATCACATCACATGGCAATTACTGCAAAAACAAGTTAGACGTCCTCTAATTGTTGTTGCATCTTTTACGTGGCTGCAATTGGGTTCTAGCAAGAACGTTTTCTTACCTACGAATAACAACAACGTGATTTTGTCAACTTCTATTTACCCTTCATAAGGACCCTTTTCATCGAATCCGCTCCAACTAAAGTGGGAGAGACAGACACCCGCCACCACCTTAGGCAACTAGTGCATGTCATCGGTGGAACCGGTCTCACGAAGCGCGTGTAAGGTTGGTCGGGCCGCTTCATCCCACAATACCGCTGAAGCAAGAAAAGACTAGTAGTGGCAAGCAAGTTGACAAGATCTACGCCCACAACAAAATTGTGTTCTACTCGTGCAATAGAGAACTACGATAGACCTAGCTCATGATGCCTTTGTTGGGGAACGTTGCGAGAAAATTAAAAATTTCCTACGGTTTCACCAAGATCCATCTATGAGTTCATCTAAGCAACGAGTCAAGGGAGTGAGATTGCATCTACATACCACTTGTAGATCGCGTGCGAAGCGTTCAAGGAAGGGTGATGATGGAGTCGTACTCGCTGTGATTCAGATCACCGATGACCAAGTTTGAACGGACAGCACCTCCGCGTTCAACACACGTGACGGACGGAGACGTCTCCTCCTTCTTGATCCAGCAAGGGGAAGGAGAGGTTGATGATGATCCAAAGCAAGACGACGGCGTGGTGGTGGATGTGAGAACTCCGGCAGGCTTCGCCAAGCTGCTGCGGAAGGAGGACGAGGTGTAGCAGGGGAGGAGGCGCCACACACAGGTGCGGCTGCCTCCCCCTGCCTCCTTTATATAGGTCCCTGGGGCGCCGCCCTGGAGATGCCATCTCCCAAGGGGGCGGCAGGGGTGGAGTGCCCCAAGGCAGTGGGCGCCCCACCCTAGGGTTTCAACCCTAGGCGCAGGGTTGGGCCTGGGGGCATACCAGCCCACTATGGGCTGGTTCCTCCCCACTTCAGCCCTTGGGGCCCTCCGAGATGGGTGGCCCCACCGGTGGACCCGGGACCCTTCAGTGGTCCCAGACAATACCGGTGACCCGAAACTTTCCGATGGCGAAACAACACTTCCTATATATAATTATTTACCCCCGAACCATTCCGAAACTCCTCGTGACGTCCGGGATCTCATCCGGGACTCCGAACAACATTCGGTATGCTGCATACTCATATTCATACAACCCTAGCGTCACTGAACCTTAAGTGTGTAGACCCTACGGGTTCGGGAGACACATAGACATGACCGAGACGACTCTCGGGCAATAACCAACAACGGGATCTGGATACCCATGTTGGCTCCCACATGCTCGTCGATGATTTCATCGGATGAACCACGATGTCGAGGATTAAACAACCCCGTATACAATTCCCTTTGTCAGACGATATGTTACTTGCCCGAGACTCGATCGTCGGTATCCCAATACATCATTCAGTCTCGTTACCGGCAAGTGACTTTACTCGTACCGTAATGCATGATCCCGTGATCAAACACTTTGATTACTTTGAGCTCATTATGATGATGCATTACCGAGTGGGCCCAGTGATACCTCTCCGTCATACGGAGTGACAAATCCCAGTCTCGATCCGTGTCAACCGAACAGACACTTTCGGAGCTACCTGTAGTGCACCTTTATAGTCACCCAGTTACGTTGTGACGTTTGGTACACCCAAAGCACTCCTACGGTATCCGGAAGTTACACGATCTCATGGTCTAAGGAAAGGATACTTGACATTGGAAAAGCTCTAGCAAACGAACTACACGATCTTGTGCTATGCTTAGGATTGGGTCTTGTCCATCACATCATTCTCCTAATGATGTGATCCCGTTATCAACGACATCCAATGTCCATAGCCAGGAAACCATGACTATTTGTTGATCAACGAGCTAGTCAACTAGAGGCTTACTAGGGACATATTATGGTCTATGTATTCACACGTGTATTACGATTTCCGGATAATACAGTTATTGCATGAATAAAGACAATTATCATGAACAAGGAAATATAATAATAATCCTTTTATTATTGCCTCTAGGGCATATTTCCAAGAGAACCCTAGCTGAGAAACCCTAGACTGGGTGGGGAGCACACTAACCTTGATGGTCACAGAGTCATCTTTAGAAGAACTGGGAAGATCATCCCAGGACACCATGGTTACTGCTGGATGAAGATGAAAAGGGGATCTAGTGGTGCTATTGGGAGGAGAGAAGGGATCTGGTGGTGCACGAATTTGAAGATGAAAGATGAGGAAGAAGAAGGGGATCTTGCGGTGGTGGACCAAAGCTACATGTAGAGTGCAATGCTGGGTGGGTGTTTGCAGTAGGTGCAAGTACATGCTTGCTTTTGAGTTCAGTTGTGTTGATAAAGGGGATCTAGGCTGACATGAGTTACAGTTATGACATCAATTAGTTAACATAAGTTAGTTCAGTTATGACAACAATTAGGTTAAGTGCATTTCTGTCAGCAATTAGTTATGACAGCAGTTTTGTCGGTAATTTCAAAGCAATGGGGATAAGTACAATTATGACAGAATGAGGAGAAAGTACACTTCTGTCAGAATTAGTTTAACTACACTTCTGACATCAAATATAGTTCAAACATTAGCACAAAGTCTTCAGATTACTGATATATTATCCATTACAACAAGCATTACAACCAAGACTTCATACTGAGCAAACAACCGTGCGACTACAATGGCTTTTAGTATGCTCAATTTAGAACAAGAGATCTCTTAGAACACCTACACCTACTCATTTAACAACACTTCACTTCTTCACAATTAAGGTGCAACACATCACACAAAGCACTATAACAATAGCCATCAACAGCTTTAGCAGCATCAAAATCTCTGTGCCTAATCCTAACAGCATAGCAACTTGATGCTTGGTAGCATACTTATTATCACTGGAGCTGGCATGATTAGTTCTACCTACAGTGCCTCTTCCAGCCATGCCCCTTCCAACTATGCTTCTGCCTGCCATTGATTCAGTCCTCTGCCTCTCAAGCTCTTCCCTCCTGTCCTCAGTTGCACCAATTGCATCTACAGCAACATCACCAACCAGATGCCTTGTTTCAATCAGATGCACCACATATTCAAGCTCCCAGCGCCAGAAATCACAAGTGACCTGAGAAAAAAATTTATAGTGACAGTAAAGTTCAGAGTGCATGAATCAATGGTAGATTAGTTAACCAACTAGTTCTGTGAGTAATTTTGCATCCAAGGACAGTCTAAACTACTGTATTAATCAGAGAAATGACTAGTTAACCAACTAATGTGCCTAACTTAATCAGTGCTCTACTTCAATACTACTGTTGCTAAGAATTGACACGGCATGAATCAACAAGTAGCTAGGAACTTGCACTTATAGTGTGGTTGACACACTTGTAGAAGATCCATCCATCATGCTCATCGGTGCTAGACCGGTAGAATCTCACCTGCTCGCCGCAATCTGGGCACCCGATCAATGGTACAACAACGAAGCGGCCACGCAATGCATTGCGGACGAAGCTGGAAGACGACATGATGATGGGGACGAAGGCGGCAGAGGAGGGCGTCGGCAATGGCTGCGGCGGTGCAGGGCGTCGACGTTGGCAATGGCTGGCGCGGCGGGGACAGGAGTTGGGCTAGGGTTGGGAGGAGAAGAAGAGGATAAGCGAGCATCCGACCAGGTGCGCGGTCGGTCCGACCAGGTGCGACCAGGTCATGGCGTTTTTGTAAAAAAACGGATCGACTAGTATTCACCCTAGGATCGACTAGGTGGCTGTCAAAGCGAGCTGGCGACCACTGACTTGGCCAAGTCAGCAAATACGTACACAAAATCGTACAAATGGACCAAAGTGAACCCCTTGCGCAAGTACTTGGACCGTAGTTAGGGTATTTTGAAGTAGTGGTACCAAACTGTCACCCGACTCAAGTTTAGTGACGTAAAGTGAATTTTTCTCATGATTGAAACACAAATCCAAAACAATAAGCTACGTGCTATGGGCGCCCTCTCGCAGCATCCATGTGGGCAAGAGCGACTAGCAAGGCCACTATTTTGTCGATCAAGGATTTTGCATAAGCGCAGCAAAAAGGCCTCAACCATGCGGCCCAGCCCCACATTCCACGCTCTCTCCACCCCACATGCAACCTCCTCTTCTCGTCTCTCCTCTGCCTCGCCGTCGCCGATGCTTCACCCCCTCTCCATCCCATTGCAGCAACACGCTGCCGGCCTGCATGGTCTCCCCTCTGCCATATGCTCTCCGCCACCGCCGCTCTGCCTCATGAGTAGGTATTCTCCGTCTTGGTGCTGAGCAAGAAGAAGCAAATAGATGGGTGGACTTGGGTGACGGCTCCCATGCCAACTTCCAAAAAGAGGGATTCACCAATCTCCCCACACGATGAGGGGGGGAGTATGTCGTCCACCGCGCGGTGCGGCCACCCGATGCTGGTGAACGGCGACGGGGCCGGGTTGGCGTTGAGAACTGCAGTGATAGGTCGTTAGATCCGTCGTCCGCTATTCTTCCACTTGAGGTAGTCGTCGTCCACACGTGCTCCTCCTAAAGCTCGTCCTCGCCACCACGGGTGGATGCCGATGAGGCCAGCCTTCCCTCTACGTGCAAGTACTCCCCCACTCCCCTATCCCTTCCCCTATCTCTCTTCCCTGACCCTCTCTCTGTTCCATGGTGGTAGCACATTAGTGGTTCGGTAGATAGATTGGATAGTTTTTGAAGTTTGTAGAGAAGACTGCACCAAATCTTCCCCATGCTGATTCTTCCATTTGTCTTTTTTATTATTCATCTGTATTGCCGGTCAGTTTAACCATCTTTCTTCATGATGAAATTTGTAACTCTCTTTCCAAGTTTCGAGTTGAGTACTATCAATGACACGATGACAATAATGAGCACATAGATGGACATAAGGATAATCAGTGCGAACTAGGAGTATTTCACTTGGATAATAATAGCAGGGAAGACCTTGTGTTTCCACAGCTTTGGTCCAACTAGCCTGCTCCTGTGTGGATTACAACTAATCTTACAATGATGAAATTATCGTTGAATAAGTAGATCGAGTATAAGAAGGCCTAATAGGGTAATCACCTAAGCGAGCTGGCGGGCAACGGTGTTGCATGGGCCCTAAGCCATGAATGACTATGTGCAGGAGGAGGAGAAGGTTGCTTTCGATGACACGAAGACAAAATGGTGGCATCGATGTATTGATGAGTAAGGCGATTGTGTGAAGGCATCATGTTGTCAAGCTATCATTCATCGATGTACTTATGAGTATGGCCGTTCCATGAACATGCATATCTGTTTCATATATGTAGGACTCTGGCACTTCGTTATGTGCTATGACTGATGTATTTGCGATTGCGTGTCTTTTGTGGCTTGTGAGAGATGCCAGAAAAATAAGATCTTTCTTACTCTTGTTTTATTATGAATTTTCCTTTGTGGACTTCTGATGATCACTAGAACATTGGCAGGCTGCTACTTTGACCTGTGGTGCTATCGTTTGGAGCCGATGTACAGCTGTTCCTACTCTGCCCTTCTCTCAGCATTATTCATTTATTCAGTTAATTGACTTTCCATGTTGGATCTCTATGACGGCTAACAGCGAGACATCAAGAAGCCAAGAAAAAGGTTTAGATGCAGTTTCAAGAGTATGTAGGGCGACAAGAAGCCAAGAAAAGGAAGTTAATCTTCATATTCGATATTCAGGACATATATATTCTTCAAGCTCCATGGCGCGTGGTTTGTTGCTTGTTTGGAGATTAGAAGTGTATGAGGAAAATCATGTTGGATTTCATTCACAGATCGATTCTATCGAATTATCACGAAAAATGTAGAATATCAAGTGAGATTCTGAACTGACAATTCAACAGCGAGTATGATTCTAAAATGCTAGTGTCTTCAGTAATTTACAGGTAGATGTTATTTCATCATATTCGTCTATTCAGTTGGTGCTGAATGGCTTTAGGTTTTAGGCTTGTTGACGTATTTTATTGTCGTACATACAACAAGAGTCGACTCATTTAGTGTTTGGTTGACTCTTACTTATTTCTTTGCAATGAAATGTTGCTCTGGCTAATAATCTTGTGTCTAGCTGCGTGGGGGAAACGAGGCAGAGCAACATTTCACTAATCACATATTGGATTTTGTGTAATTAGTGAACTATTATAACCATAATCACATACTGGATTATTTAACCTAAAATTGTGATTAGTGATTCTGCTTTGGATCTTGTAAGTTATAACAATTCATCAATCACATAGTGCTAATCTCTAAGGTAAATCCAATATATGTTTCATAAGAAAAAATGGTGCATGCTATTCCTTTTAAAAGCGGCCATCAGTTTCAAGAAAAATAGGTTTACTTATTAGGTCTCATTTCTTGCGAAGAATTATTGCTTGTGGAATCTGTCAATTATTAAGAAAATATCATTGTTGCAGAGTTCAGGAACCAAGCTCCTTCAAATGAAACTTATCGTGTCATACTCAGTGATTCCAAGGATAACTTATATTATACGTGCGGACGTTCTCGCCATATATTGACAACTGGAGTTTCAGGCATCCTGACGAGTCAGGTGTACTAATGTCGAGATGGTGAGCTCTTATCATCAAATATGACTTCTTTGTGAATGTTGCTGCCATTATTTGTCTAATTCTCCTCACATGTTCCAGTTTCTCGAGCTAGGCTACAAATCTTTGTGCGCTTGCGGCGACAAACCTTTAGCTGATGAAAGCCTTCTTGAATTCTTGCGACAAGTATCAATATGCTTTCAAAGGTAGATCCCAAGACAAGAACAAACACTATCGGGCGATGTTAAATGTACCAGTCCTTTTTTATAATAGCTTCTTGCATAGATGTTCCTGGGCAACATGCGATGGCACAGAGTAAGGTAATGTTGCATGAACAGAAACAGAATACCTCTATAACCCCGGATAGTAACTTCGGTATGCTTATGTAAATCGAATTACTTGTTTTGTTTACTCCAAGTTATTGTTCTGTGTAAAATGCCATTCCTTTCCTGCGCAACATGAGTTTTTTTGGAAGGAGGGGGCATGGTATTGGCTGATGGCGAAATAGTTTGTATAGATGAATTTTGACAAAATGAGGCCAAAAGATAGGTTAAATTTAACTAATTCTTTGTCAAAACTAGAATATAACAGTGTGCGTGTATATTTTGTAGCCTCTTATAATCATTTTCATCTGGTTTGTTATTGCACCCAACAAATTCATGGATGGCCTTGCAAACCCCCTCAAGTATATTTGTAGTTAAACTGTGAATTTGAAAACAAAAAATTCATACATTTGTTGATGCTAAATTTATCAGTCCTT
Source organism: Aegilops speltoides (assembly GCA_021437245.1). NCBI lineage: Eukaryota > Viridiplantae > Streptophyta > Magnoliopsida > Poales > Poaceae > Aegilops > Aegilops speltoides. Next base: position 141,739,291 of record CM038146.1, read on the forward strand.
TTGTTTTGATAATCACCTCCTACATATGTGTTCCTGGGCAACAATTGATAGTAGAGAATACATGATGGAAGACGGCCTTCATTGTTACAAGTACTTTTCCTATCCCTCCTTATTTACTTGGATGTATATTAGTTTTTGTTTGCCCCTTTGTTTTTAGGGGGAGTTTTCTCACTGCCACAACTTGTTTGTTCTAGCAGGATAATGTATTTGTTATGAAAAACATAGATGAGTAATTACATGATATATTATTAATATTAAACTGTGTTGTTTCTCCGAAACTAACTTGGTATTCAGGATATGGCGAGCCTTCACCGAGCACACTGGCCTCGGAAGCGCCGGCAGCAATGACACGAGGTAAGCAACCTTACCAGTGTTGCGTTGTTCATTTAGACATGCGTACATGCAACAATGAAGTCCTGATCTTTCTATGCACCTTGTGCCATAATTTATCAACTTGGATATGGATTGGTACCAAGACAGAAGGACCAAAGGCACCTTTCTATTTCAATTGGCCAGACCTATGAATGTGCATAATTCGGGATTGGTTCCATATTCCAATTGAGCAGAATTCTGTCGGCCTTTCTATTTATGATGGGTACATTGCCACTGGGTCAGAAACAAATGAGGTATGCATGTAGTTCATCGTCAACGGTATCGTTACGTCCATAACTCCTTTATTTTCTGTGCGTCTATGCAAAAATAAAAAGGTCAGATACTCCACCTTATAGCTTCGATCCTTGTCGATAACCATATGATTCTTTTCTGACCGAGCAAAATTAGATTCTCATGCGTACCTTTATATGCTCAATTTGTATTCTGCAAGTCAAATCTAATTCTTGTCAGATTTACTTGCAATGTTCATTACTCACCATTCACAGCTCGGTCGATAAAATTTGTTCCATTTAGCCTTCTTTTTTTCATCTAACTTTATTGATTATCTTGGTTTCAAACAAACGGTTTACATATCTAATGTTTAAATATCATTATCTCCTGCATCAACATGTTCCATTCCATTATTTTACAAAACCGAATCAAAATAAGGTGCTGACACTAACAACAAGCATGTCCCTGCTGACGAGTTTCAATACATTGTTGTTGCATCAATATCATACAGAGTCATGACATTTCATATTCATCCATTGTGTTGTATGCCTTTCTTTGATTTTAAAATTAAAGTTCTATTGTTGATGTATCCATAAGCACATAATTCTATTATCCATCTGTCTTGCCACCAATGGCCTCATAAGAACCGTCATCTTTTATCCGAATACATGATTCACAGAGCGTTGATGAGGAGTCTCAAAATTACATCATCTGTGGTAAGTGTGTCCCTAATTCGTAATGTATCCACCGCTCATACATGATACATCTCATACATGATACATCACTTCTCGAATCTTGGTTGTACTATACAATGTGGCACCGCCCAGCTTCCTCTCAGGTGGTGGCAGCGAGTCTCTGATGGGCAAGGATGGTGGTCTTATATGGTGGTTGGATGCAAGGTGGAGCTGGAAAAAGTATTTGAAAAATTAGTGGTTGCTTATTCCATTGTAAACCAACTAAAATTTGTGTTCTGCTAAGGGGTTAAAATAGTAGGCTACAGAGTTATGAACTTTATAGCCAACAATGGTTGTCTTTTACAGTAAATCTGCAAAAGAAGGAATATATAGAAGTATAATCATTTAATGGTTTCCAACTTGAGAAAGCAAAATGGTTGAGAATGGTTTATTTACAACTTAATGTTTTCCACACAATTTCCCATGTCTACCTATGATATGAGGAACTACGCCTTTGCTTTTGGAGACTGCTAAACCTTGATTTGAACTATGTTAATATAAACCTATTAGTATCTATGAAACTACTAAGCTTCCTCTACTTTATGAATAGACACTGCTTGTTGATATTTCTAGACACCGCTTGTTGATATTTCTGGCATATAATTGATGAAATTTACATAAATATGTGTTCTTTCTTATAAGTTTGCACAAGAATCAAGGATCGGTTCAATGGCAATTGGAATGATGAAGACGCTTGTTTGAACACACGTGATCCTCCTAATAACAAGTTTGTAATAAATTTTAGAACTCCTTGCGAGGTTAAAGTCAACAAAGATAGCATATACGCTTGTTTGTAAATTACTTTTGTTGTATATAAGTGCCATCAAGAATAAACTTAGACCCATGAATGTGCGTAAGCATAAGTGCACAAAAGAACACACAGGAGACGTGCCAATGGCACACCCCAACCACTAGTTCAATATCAATCGCGTTTAAGCAAACTCATCGACAATCTTTGGATTAGCCGGGTGTGTGCTACACTTGCTATTCACAATGAGAGGTAGTCTTGTATAATTGTTTTATGTCTTCTATAAAAATATGGTAGGTGATGACCCACAAGTATAGGGGATCTATCATAGTCCTTTCGATAAGTAAGAGTCTCGAACCCAACGAGGAGCAGAAGGAAATGACAAGTGGTTTTCAGCAAGGGATTCTCTGCATGCACTGATATTATCGGTAATAGATAGTTGTGTGATAAGGTGATTCATAATGAGTAACAAGTAGTAAAAGTAAACAAGGTGCAACAAAGTGGCCCAATCCTTTTTGTAGCAAAGGACAAGCCTGGATGAACTCTTATATGAAGCAAAGCGCTCCCGAGGAGACATGGGATTGTTGTCAAGCTAGTTTTCATCATTCTCATATGATTCGCGTTCGTTACTTTGATAATTTGATATGTGGGTGGACCGGTGCTTGGGTGTTGTCCTTCCTTGGACAAGCCTCCCACTTATGGTTGACCCCTCTCGCAAGCATCCACAACTATGTAATAAGAATTAAGGTAAATCTAACCATAGCATGAAACATATGGATCCAAATCAGCCCCTTACGAAGCAACGCATAAGCTAGGGTTTAAGCTTCTGTCACACTAGCAACCCATCATCTACTTATTACTTCCCAATGCCTTCCCCCTAGGCCCAAATCATGGTGAAGTGTCATGTAGTCGACATTCACATAACACCATCAGAGGAAAGACAACATACATCTCGTCAAAATATCGAACGAATACCAAATTCACATGATTACTTATAACAAGACTTCTCCCATGTCCTCAGGAAAAACGTAACTACTCACAAAGCATATTCATGTTCATAATCAGATGAGTATTAATTATCATTAAGGATCTGAACATATGATCTTCCACCGAATAAACCAAATAGCATCAACTACAAGGAGTAATCAACACTACTAGCAACCCACAGGTACCAATCTGAGGTTTTGTGACAAAGATTGGATACAAGAGATGAACTAGGGTTTGAGAGGAGATGGTGCTGGTGAAGATGTTGATGGAGATTGACACCCTCTAGGATCGATGGTGATGACGATGTCGATGATTTCCCCCTCCCGGAGGGATGTTTCCCCGGCAGAACAGCTCTACCGGAGCCCTAGATTGGTTCTGCCCAGGTTCCGCCACGAGACGGCGGCGCTTCGTCACGAAAGTTTCCTTCTTATTTTTTCCAGGTCAAAACACACCATATAGCAGAAGATGGGCATCGGGGGCCTGCCAGGGGGGGCCACAAGGATGGAGGGCGCGCCCAGGGGGTAGGGCGCGTCCTCCACCCTTGTGTATGGCAAGTGGCCCCCCCTCTGGTGCTTTCTCTGCCCAATATTTTTTTATTTATTCCAAAATGATTCTCCGTGAAGTTTCAGGACTTTTGGAGTTGTGACATTTGCTCCTTTTCGAGTCCAGAATTCCAGCTGCCGACATTCTCCCTCTTCATGTAAACCTTATAAAATAAGAAAGAATAGGCATAAGTATTGTGATATAACGTGTAATAACAACCCATAATGCAATAAATTTCAATATAAAAGTGTGATGCAAAATGGACAATTAGTACGCCATAGTGTACTTTTGAAAAGTTTTTTTTTTTTGAGAAACTTCTCAAAAAGATTTTTTTTTCTGAAAAGAATCTTTTTTAGGACAAAGTTAAGCTTTATTGATCATAATCCACATGGAGTTTGATACAGTTCGGGTTATGAGGGTTAGCCAACCACAAATGGCGCCCCGCACCGAGAGAAAGTGCATGCTTAGCTAAACTATGAGCTTCACCATTTGAAGAATGGCTTTCAAAAACAAAATTACAGATAAAACTCAAAGAACGCATCTTGATTTCTGTTATCACCGACCCATATGATCCCTGATTGCCATTCTTGATGTCATCGACAACCTGCTTGCAGTCCGTAGTGATGATTAAGTTCCCTAGAAGAAGATCATCTGCCAAAGCAAGTCCTTCTCTACATGCTATTGCTTCCAAGGTGGCTGGGTCTGTAACTCCGGCTATGACAGGGCCGAGCTTCCCAAGTAATTGCCAGCATGGTCCCTGCATACTGCAGCGACGGATCCCCGTCGATCTTGATACACTGCTCCATCCATGTGGATCTTTACGTATCTCGCTGGTGGAGCTCTTGGCCTTGCATGTGCCACCCTAGTTTGCCGGGGGGCTCTCAACAAGTTGAGTTGAGGCTTTGCATGAATTAACTCGAGCTCTCTAATGAACCTGCTCACAAAAAGATGAATGTACTGCGGGCTTTGTGTGACTCCCCTCGTGTATAAACTTCTGCCATGCCGTCCATATAGACCAAAGGGTCACGGCCACTCGAACAAAGCTGTTAGGCAGCAAAGAGGCCATAAGAGTGAAGATCCACTGTTTCGCGTTCGGTTCCTTCGTGGCAATCATCTGATCTACCGTTTCCCCATCTTCTAATGCCCAGACACATCTTGCCATTGAACACTCAAGGAGGGAGTGTCTCCAGGAATCTCGTGAGCCACAGAAACCACAAGAGCTTGAGGTAGACATGTTGCGATGAGATCAAATATCTTCGGTAGGGAGAGACTATCTTGCTAATCGCCACAAAAACATTCTGATTTTTGGTTTCCATGACTTCTCCTCATTAATTACACACAGTTGAAGGTCCCGCAGCACCCTCGAGCCAAGCCCCCCTCCGATTCCGCGTCACCACAATCATCCTATAGGTCGAGCAGACTATGAACTTGCCATTTCTTTCAAAGTGCCAAGCCCAATAATCCTCAAAATTGCGAGTGCATATAGGAATCGCTAGGATAGTCGCGACGTCCATTGACATAAAAGTCTGTTCCACTTTTCTGCTTGTCCCATGAGGTTGTACTTAGATTGAAGTAGTCTGAAGCCAGCCTTGGCGGATTTGCAATCCTGCTGCCATAAGCTTGAAGCATTTCATCTCTAGGGATCCAGTTGTCCATCAAAAAAATCAGTGGAATTCGCATTACCAATGCGCTTAATGAGACCCAATTTCAGAATATCCACTCCTTTTATAGCTCTCCAGATCTGACTCGGGCGAGAACCTAACTCCGCTTGCAGAATCATTGAATCTGGGAAGTAAACACTCTTGAGGATCCGGGCACTCAACGTGCTTGGCTGTTACAAAATCCTCCAGCCCTGTTTTGCTAGCATTGCAAGATTAAAAAGTTCAAAGTCCTTGAAGCCTAATCCACCCATCGCCTTAGGTTGAGTCATCACCTCCCAAGACCCCCAACTAGGTTTCCGGTGACCATCTTTGTTGCCCCACCAAAACTTCCTTATGAGCATGTTGAGATGTTCACAAAGTCCCCTCGGAAGCTTAAAGCAAGACATAGAGAAAACGGGTATAGCTTGCGCCACTTATTTAACCAAAACTTCCTTGCCTGCTGTAGAGAGTGTTTTCTCAATCCACCCTTGAATTTTACTCCATAAACTATCTTTCGAAAACTTGACAGCTCCATTTTTTAAGATCCCACATCAGAAGGCATACCCAAATATTTTTCATTGAGAGATTCATAAGGAACTTGGAGAGTTTCTTTGATCTCATCTCAGACACTTTTCGGAACACCCTTACTGAAAAAATATTGATGATTTACCATAATTTATGCGTTGTCCAGTGGCTTGACAATAGATATCCAAGACCTGGTTAACCTCATCTGCTCCCACACTATTTGCCTTGAAAAACAGTAGATTGTCATCTGCAAAAAGAAGATGGTTCACATGCGGCGGTGAGGGTGCCACTTGTAATCCATGAAGGTTCGATGACTCATCTCGAGATTTTAACAGGCGCGAAAGGCCCTCTGCTGCTAACAAGAACAAGTACGGGGAAATGGGTCCCCCTGTCTGATACCTTGTGAAGGGGTAAATTGTTCCAACTGCTTGCCATTAAACATTACAGAGAGTTTCACCGAAGTAACCATGCCCATAACAATATCCACCCATCTCTGTGTGAAGCCGAGTTTAATCATAATGGAATGAAGATATGCCCACTCAACCCTATCGTACGCCTTCATCATATCCAATTTCAAAGCAAAATACTAGTTTTTCTTTGCCTTATTTCTCTTCATGAAATGTAGACATAAATTGGCTGCAATTATGTTGTTAGTGATTGATCTGCCCGGGACAAAAGTAGACTGTTCCGAAGAAATAATATCAGGCAATACTAGTTTCAAGCGGTTCGAGATCACTTTTGAGGCAATTTTATAAAGGACATTGCATAAGCTGTAACGCCCTCGATGCGGCTATATCTCCCACGTGTCGAAGCACGACTTAGAGGCATAACCGCATTGAAAGCAATGTCGCAAGTGAGGTAATCTTCGCACAACCCATGTAATACATAAGGGAAAGAGATACATAGTTGGCTTACAATCGCCACTTCACACAATTACATGAATAAAACATTACATCATCCACATACAATCAAGGTCCGACTACGGAACCAAAATAAAAGAAGAACCCCAAATGCGACAAAGGTCCCCGATCGACCCCAACTGGGCTCCACTACTGATCAACTAGAACGAAACAACACAAAGGGCAAGATCTTCATCGAGCTCCTCCTTGAGCTTGGTTGCGCCACCTTTCGATAACATAGGCACCGCAAACTAGTTTTGGAAGTATCTGGTGAGCCACGAGGACTCAACAATCCCATTACCATGGGTATCAAGACTAGCAAAGCTTAATGGGAAAGGAAGGGGTAAAGTGGTGAGGTTGCAGCAGCGACTAAGCAAGTATGGTGGCTAACATACGCAAAGAAGAGCGAGAAGAGAACAAGCGGAACGGTCGTGAAGCTAGCAATGATCAAGAGGTGATCCTGAACACCTACTTACGTCAAACATAACACAGAAACCGTGTTCACTTCCCGGACTCTGCCGAGAAGAGACCATCACGGCTACACACTCGGTTGATGCGTTTTAATTCGGATCATGTGTCAAGTTATCTACAACCGGACATTAACAAATTCCCATCTGCCACATAACCGCGGGCACGGCTCTCGAAAGTTTAAACCCTGCAGGGGTGTCCCAACTTAGCCCATGACAAGCTCTCGCGATCATCGAAGGAATAGACCTTCACCCGAGACACTCCGATCAGACTCGGTATCCCGGTACATCAAGACATTTCGACAATGGTAAAACAAGACCAGCAAAGCCGCCCGATGCGCCGACAATCCCGATAGGAGCTGCAGATATCTCGTTCTCAGGGCAACACCGGATAAGCGAAGCGTACAGGTACCAACATAACCCAAGTTGCCAAGGGATGGTCCCGCACGGTGCTCTAGGTTGGACCAACGCTTAGACAAGCACTGGCCCGGGGGGGCTATAATAAAGACGACCCTTGGGTTAATTACTCCCAAGGGAAAAGTAGGTGGTGGTGAGGCAAATGGTAAAAGTCAATGTTGGGCCTTCTTTGGACAAGTTTTATTCAAAGCGAACTGTCGGGGGTCCCATAAATCACCCGACGCGTTAGGGACGCAAAATCCGGGAACATAACACGGTATGCGGAAACTAGGGCGGCAAGAGTGGAACAAAACACCGGCATTAGGCCGAGCCTTCCACCCTTTACCAAGTATATAGATGCATTAATACTATAAGAGATATTGTGATATGCCAACCAAAATCCTGTCCACCATGGAGAAATCTTCAACTTCACCTGCAGCTAGCAATGCTATAAGAGGGGCTGAGCAAAGCGGTAACATAGCCAAACAACGGTTTGCTAGGAATGGTGTCAAAGGTTAGAGGTTCATGGCAATTTGGGATGGCTGGACAAGCAGTAATAGGTAGCGCAGACATAGCGAAAGAACGAGGCAACTAGCATAGCAATGATAGTAGTGAGATCCAGGTAGCGGTCATCTTGCCTGAAATCCGCAAGGAAGAAGAACGAGTCCATGAAGAAGATGAGCGGATGAAGCCGAACCAAACGTGAGACGAGCGAATCCTCACGAGCAACGAAAGCAGGAACTAACAAGAAGAAGCACACAACATAGGTAAACACACCACACATGAACAAGGCATGATGCACAACAAGCATGATGCATGACCAAGCTACATGAAGCTACTCATGGCAAGAGATGAAGCAAACAAGAACAACACATCAAGGCAAGTTTAAATGAGGCCGGAAACAACATATGACAATTCCGGTAAATCCTCATATGCAAATTTCGAAATTGGTCCAGAACTGAATAAACATTAAGTTGAAGTTGTTAAACAGCAAGTTAAGATGCACCAAGATGATCTACACGAAATTCTAGTCAAGTTACATATAAAGTTCATTAGATTCGGAGCTACGGCCTAGAAGATATGAGCAAAACAAGTTAAGCATGGCATTGATGCAAAATGCACCCAAACATCAAGCAAACACACCAAAACAAGGATGCAACATGGTAATATGAAGCTACATGCAAAAACAAGCAAGTTTCATATAGATCACACTCAAAACGGAGCAACGGTGCAACACACACACACTATACAAGTCATATCAACAATCTGACCATAACAGCAACTAGGCATCTTACAAGCATCAAAACAATATGCTACAGCACCCCAACATAATAACAAAAGGAATGGTCATGAAGTACACGTAAAGCATAACAAAACATGAACACTGAGCTATCTCCAGAAACAACTAGAACATGCTCAAAAACACATGGAAATATTGCAAATAATAACAGTTTCAGACTTTAGCAGAAATAACATCAGGTTGCAATGTTTAGAGCTATCAAACAACATGTTACAGGAACTTATCATGGCAAACAAAGGCATGGTATGAATCTACTAATTGCATATATCAAAAGACCCTTACTGACCATGAGCCAAAAAGGCACGGAAAATATGATGGCACCCATGTAAACATGGCAAGTTATGTTACAGACTCAAACATGGCAGGAATAACAATAAGTAGGCATGTTCGTGAGCTCGAACCACTCACTACAGAGAAATACATGGCATGACAAGGAAACCAACAGTAAGAAGGCATGATTATGAAGCTAAGCATGGCAAGAGCAAGGTCATAGGGTACATGGATCACTAGGAAAACACATGGGAACAAGTGAACTTAATGATAACCGGCTGACAAACAACATTTCCAAGCAACTTTGGAGCAAGATATGAACATGTTCCAGCAGGCTATAATTGCAACCAAGGGCATGAATGGATAGAGCATGACATGTAGTTAAAAACATGTTTATAGGACATCTCCAGATTATGCATAGAATGATTAGTGGAAGCATGTTAACATAGCAACAAAATATAACAGAATCTGCCAGGAAAAACAGCAACAGCAACTACCCTACTTTGCAAGCTTGATACACTCAGCACACAACTCACAAAAATACAAGGTCAACACCTCTGGAAAGATGGCATGGCATAGTTCAACATTCATGTAGAGCTCATACTCATAGGATGCACACATAAATCATGGCAAAAATGTTAAAACGAGAAGTTATAACAGTTTATTGATTAACATCAACATGCACTCTTCCAACAGCATTTCGGGCATCAAGATGATCTCAAATGAAAATGATGCAATGGAATGAAATGAAGTACTCGTCGAGGCGAACAATTTGACATATTATACACGCAAAACGGAGCTACGAATGCAGAGATGTGATGCAATAAATATGGCATGAAAATTACTGAAATCTGGGACAGTCATTTTCAGGGAAAAAACATGGAAGCGCAAAATAACTAAGACGTGACCGGGCGGGGAATAGAGGGGTTGCTCACCCTGGGCTCAGCCCATCTGGAAAGAGGCAAGGCGGGCCGGCGGATCTGGGCCGTGGGCAGCAGGTCGAGGCCCACGAGCGAAGCTGGCTGCGGCTTGCCGCGACGCACGCAGGTCGAGGAGGCCGCGCGGCGATGGTCTCCGGCGAGGGCGGCTCGCCGGCGGCGGAGAAGGCGCCGGCAGAGGTCGGGACGGCGGGCGAGCGGATCTCGGCCAGATCCGGCGGAGCGGCTCCGTGAGGACGCGGGCGGCGGGGGGGAGCGGCGGCTGGTCGGCGGGAGAGTGGGCGGCGCCACGGCTCCGGCGGAGGCCAGCACGCGGGCGGGAGGAGGAGGCGGCGGCGGCGTCGCCGCCGGACTAAAGGCGGCGCTGGCGAAGCGGCGCGCGGCATGGCTGGCGGCGGAGGCGCCCGGCGGGCGACGGCCGAGGCAACGCCGGCGAGGTCGGGCGGCGGTGATGGGCCAGGCGGCGGGCTTGTGCAGAGGCGCGTGGCCTTCGGGCCGGTGCGGCTCAGGCGGGCGGCAGGTCCCGCGGGCCCGGCGGCGAAGTGGGGCGGCGCGCGGGTGACGTGGCGCGATGGGAGTGGAGGAGGGAGGCGGCGCGTTGAGGTGGCGACGCCCGATTGGTCGGAGTGAGGTGGAGGCTGGACGTGTCCGGCCGGATGGACATGTCCGGCGGCGCGGAGAGGAGCGGGGCTAGGGTTTGATCTACGAGAAAATTCGGGGGGAGGTCTAGTTTTATAGGTAAAGGGAGCTAGGAGAATCCAAATGAGGTGCGGTTTTCGGCCACGCGATCGTGATCGAACGACCGAGAGAATGGAGGGGAGTTTGGTGGGTTTTGGGCCACTTTGGAAGGGGTGTTGGGCTGCACACGAAAGAGGCCTTTACGGTTACCCGGTTAATCGTTGGAGTATCAAACGGCCTCCAAATGACACGAAACTTGACAGGCGGTCTACCGGTGCTATACCAAGGCCGCTTGGCAAACCTCGGTCCATTCCGAGAATGTTTACACCCGCACAAGAGAAGAGGCAAAAGGGGGACGCCGGAGGGCATAGGAGTGCCGGATTGCAAAACGGACAACGGGGAAAAGGCTCGGATGCATGAAACGAACACGTATGCAAAATGAAATGCACATGATGACATGGCAAAATGCATATGATGACATGGCAAACTGCAACACGCAAGAAAATGACATGGCAACGACAACGAATAATTGGAGGACAACTGGCACATCGGTCTCGGGGCGTTACATAAGCTAATTGGACAAAATTGAGTTAGCTGGGTCGGATCCTTTACCTTAGGAATCAGGACTAAAATTATTTCATTGATGCACTCAGCGGACTCATTACCTTCAACTATGCTGAGCACCATCTTTGTGACTTCTTCCCCACACACACCCAATGTCGCTGGAAAAAATGAGCGGGAAAGCGGTCGGGCCGGGTGATTTTATAGGAAACATTTGAAAAAGGGCGTCCTTCACCTCCTGCTGTGAGTATGGTGATACGTCTCCAACGTATCTATTATTTTTGATTGTTCCATGCTATTATATTACCCGTTTTGGATGTTTACAGGCTTTACTTTACATTTATATCATTTTGGGACTAACCTACTAACAGGATGTCGGCCGAATTGTTGTTTTTGCCTATTTGGTGTTTGAAGAAAAGGAATATCAAGCGAGTCCAAGCGGAATGAAACCTTCGGGAGCGATCTTTTTGGAACAAACGTGATCCAGAGGACTTGGAGTGGAAGTCAAGAAACAAGGGAGGCGGCCACGAGGGTGCCCGGCGCGCCCCCTATAGGTGGGCCCCTCGAGCGTCCACCGACCTACTTCTTCCTCCTATATATACCCATGTACCCCGAAAACATCAAAAGCGACCATGAAAAACTAGTTCCACCGCCGTAACCTTCTGTATCCACGAGATCCCATCTTGGAGCCTTCGCCGGCGCTCCGCCGGAGGGGGAATCGACCATAGAGGGCCTCTACATCATCTCCAAGACCCTTCCGATGAGTTATGAGTAGTTTACCACAGACCTTCGGGTCCATAGTTATTAGCTAGATGGCTTCTTCTCTCTCTTTGAATCTTAATACAAATTTCTCCTTGATCTTCTTGGAGATCTATTCGATGTAACTCTTTTTGCAGTGTGTTTGTCGAGTCCAATGAATTTTGGGTTTGTGATCAAGTTAGTCTAGGAGAAATATTTGAATCTCCTCTGAATTCTTTTATGTGTGATTAAGTTATCTTTGCAAGTCTCTTCGAATTATCTTTTTGGTTTGGCCTACTAGATTGATCTTTCTTGCAATGGAAGAAGTGCTTAGCTTTGGGTTCAATCTTGCGGTGTCCTTTCCTAGTGACAGCAGGGGCAGCAAGGCATGTCTTGTATTGTTGCCATCGAGGATAAAAAGATGGGGTTTATATCATATTGCATGAGTTTATCTAGGCATGATCATGTATATAGGCATCACGTCAGTGACAAGTAGACCGACTCCTGCCTGCATCTACTACTATTACTCCACACATCGACCGCTATCCAGCATGCATCTAGAGTATTAAGTTCATAAAGAACAGAGTAACGCATTAAGAAAGATGACATGATGTAGAAGGATAAACTCATGCAATATGATATAAACCCCATATTTTTATCCTCGACGGCAACAATACAATACGTGCCTTGCTGCCCCTGTTGTCAGTGGGAAAGGACACCACAAGATTGAACACAAAGCTAAGCACTTCTCTCATTGCAAGAAAGATCAATCTAGTATGCCAAACCAAACTGATAATTCGAAGAGAGTTGCAAAGATAACTTAATCACACATAAAAGAATTCAGAGGAGATTCAAATATTTCTCATAGATAAACTTGATTGTAAACCCACAATTCAACGGATCTCCACAAACACATCGCAAAAAGAGTTACATCGAATAGATCTCCAAGAAGATTGAGGAGAACATGGTATTGAGATTCAAAGAGAGACAAGAAGCCGTCTAGCTAATGACTATGGACACAAAGGTCTGTGGTAAACTACTCACAACTCATCAGAGAGGCTATGGTGTTGATGTAGAATCCCTCCGTGGTTGATTCCCCCTCCGGCGGAGCGCCGGTGAAGGCTCCAAGATGGGATCTCGCGGATACAGAAGGTTAATGTGGTGGAATTAGGTTTTTGTGGTAGTTGCTGATGTTTTCGAGGTACATAGGTATATATAGGAGGAAGAAGTAGGTCGGTGGACTCCTGAGGGGCCCACAAGACAGGGGGGGCGCGCCCAATGGGGGGTGGAGGCACCATCCACCCTCGTGGCCGCCTCGTTTATTTCTTGACTTCCACTCCAAGTCCTCTGGATCACGTTTGTTCCAAAAAGATCGCTCCCGAAGGTTTCATTCAGTTTGGACTCTGTTTGATATTCCTTTTCTTTGAAACACTGAAATAGGCAAAAAAACAGCAATACAGGCTGGGCTCCGGTTAGTAGGTTAGTCCCAAAAAATGATATAAAAGTGTAAAGTAAAGCCCATAAACATCCAAAACGGGTAATATAATAGCATGGAACAATCAAAAATTATAGATACGTTGGAGACATATCAAGCATCCCCAAGCTTAATTCCTGCTCGTCCTCGAGTAGGTAAATGATAAAAACAGAATTTTTGATGTGGAATGCTACCTAGCATAATTCTCAATGTAATTTTCTTTATTGTGTCATGATTGTTTAGATCCAAATGATTCAAGATAAAAGTTTATAAAACAAAAAAATAGTAATACTCAAAGCATACTAACAAATAATCATGTCTTATCAAAATAGCATAGACAAAGAAAGCTTATCCCTACAAAATCATATAGTTAGGCCATGCTTCATTTTCATTACACAAAATACTCCCATCATGCACAACCCCGGTTTCAGCCAAGCAAGTGGTTCATACTTTTTAACGCGCTTCAGCTTTTTCAACTCTTATGCAATACATGAGCGCAAGCCATGGACATAGCACTATAGGTGGTATATGGTGGTGGTTGTGAAGACAAAAAGGGAGAAGATAGTCTCACATCAACTAGGCGTATCAACGGGCTATGGAGATGCCCATCAATAGATATCAATGTGAGTGAGTAGGGATTGCCAAGCAACGGGTGCACTAGAGCTATAAATGTATGAAAGCTCAACAAAAGAAACTAAGTGGGTGTGCATCCAACTCGCTTGCTCATGAAGACCTAGGGCATTTTTAGGAAGCCCATCATTGGAATATACAAGCCAAGTTCTATAATGAAAAATTCCCACTAGTATATGAAAGTGACAACACAAGAGACTCTCTATCATGAAGATCATGGTGCTATTTTGAAGCACAAGTGTGGAAAAGAGATAGTAGTATTGTCCCTTCTCTCTTTTTCTCTCATTTTTTTATTTGGCCTTTCTCCTTTTTTTATTTGGCCTTTCTCTTTTCTTTATTTAGTGGGCTCTTTGGCCTCTTTTTTTTTAAAGTCTGAAGTCTCATCCCGACTAGAATTTTTTTCATTATTTCCTTCCTCTATCCATTATCCATATTCATGCAGAATTGCTCATGAACTAATACCCAACTCTTTCCATTTATTAATTGAATTCCTATAACAAGTAACAAGTGTTTTATTCCAAGATTAAGTTATTACTGAAGAAAGAAAAAATTTCATTGTATTATAAAGGATGAGATCAATTCGGAAGCGCTTTTTCTTATTCTAGCAGACGGATATCCTTTGGTCTAATTTAGGACTTTGAAATCTATTTTATTTTATCTAATTCTATCTATGCCCCAGGGGCTAGGAACAAAACAGTCCTTTCCTTTTTCTGATCATAGAGAAGCCGTATGAAGCGCTATCGAGGACTTGTTTTCATGTGGAAAATACTCGGTGCCACAAAGCCCAAGTTGCTTAGCAAAGCTCTCGTTAATGCTTGGCTTCCGAAAACCTCAACCGATAGCCTAACAAGGGACATCATTTGAGTTCCTAGCCGTGAACGAACTGCATACATCCATTTTTGCGTGATCGGTCTTCCTCGTCGTTCAATCAATCGTGATTTCACGACTCATCGACCTTGTTTAGGAGTTGGTGTAGCTTTCCTGAAAGGGAGATCGGTCTCCTCGATCTTTCCCTCAAGTGATCGGTCACTCCTCGTCAACCTTGTTCTGAGTTGGGCGCCTATGCCAATCCCATTTCCGAAAACCTGGCATAGTCTTCATCATCCTTTCCTCACTGGGACAATACTCTAATAATGAAGATCATCACACTTTTATTAATTTACAACTCGAGAACTACAACTCAACACTTAAAACAAAATATGACTCTATATGAATGCCTCCGGCGGTGTACCGGGATATGCAATGAACCAAGAGTGACATGTATGAAAATTATGAGGGTGGCCTTGCCACAAATACAATGTCAACTACATGATCATGTAAAAAGCAATATGACAATGATGGAGCGTGTCATAATAACGGAACAGTGGAAAGTTGCATGGCAATATATCTCGGAATGGCTATGGAATGCCATAATAGGTAGGTATGGTGGATGTTTTGAGGAAGGTACATAATGGGTGCATGATACCGGCGAAAGTTGCGCGGTATAATAGAGGCTAGCAAAGTGGAAGGGTGAGTGTGTGTATATCCATGTACTCACCTTAGTCATAAAGAACTCATATACTTATTGCAAAAGTCTACTTGCCCTCGAAGCAAAGTACTACTACGCATGCTCCTAGGGGAAGGGTTAGTAGGAGTTAACCATCGCGCGATCTCGACCTCCACTCATAAGGAAGACAATTAAAAGAGCACCTCATGCAACAAATTTGTCACATAACTTTTACCATATGTGCATGCTACGGGACTTGCCAACTTCAACACAAGTATTTATCAATTTCATAATTACCCACTAGCATGACCCTAACATTACCACCTTTATATCTTAAAACAATTATCAAGCATCAAATTGATCCTAGTGTTTAATGCACTTTCTATGCTAGTTTTTATTATACTCAACTTGGATGCTCATCATTCTAGGACCAAATTCATAACCATAGCAAATACCATGTTGTTCTAAAAGACTCTCAAAATAATATAAGTGAAGCATGAGAGATCAACAATTTCTTCAAAATTAAGCCACCGTCGTGCTCTAAAAGATATAAGTGAAGTACTAGAGCAAAAACTATCTAGCTCAAAAGATATAAGTGAAGCACATAGAGTGTTCTAATAAATTCCAATCAAGTGAGTTTCTCCCAAAAGGTGTGTACAGCAAGTATGATTGTGGTAAACTAAAAAGCAAAGACTAATATCATACGAGACGCTCCAAGCAAAACACATATCATGTGGCGAATAAAAATATAGCTCCAAGTAAAGTTATCGATAAACGAAGACGAAAGAGGGGATGCCTTCCGGGGCATCCCCAAGCTTAGGCTTTTGGATATTCTTGAATATCTTGGGGTGCCTTGGGCTTCCCCAAGCTTAGGCTCTTGCCACTCCTTATTCCATAGTCCATCAAATCTTTACCCAAAACTTGAAAACTTCACAACACAAAACTCAACAGGAAATCTCATAAGCTCCGTTAGTGAAAGAAAGAAAAACCACCACATAAGGTACTGTAATGAACTCATTCTTTATTTATATTGGTGTTGAACCTACTATATTTCAACTTTTCTATGGTTCATACCCTTACATACTAGGCATAGATGCATCAAAATAAGCAAACAACACACGAAAAACAGAGTCTGTCAAAAACAGAATAGTCTGTAGCAATCTGTAACTATCGAATACTTATGGAACTCTAAAAATCCTACCAAAATAGGAAGTCCTGGGAAATTGGTCTATTGATCTACAGAAAAAAGAATCAACGCAAAATCATGTTTCTGTAAATTACTAAAATTATTTTCGTGTGCGCAAAGTTTTTGTTTTACAGCAGAATCAAATTAACTATTACCATAGGTTATCCTATAGGTTCTACTTGGCACAAACACTAATTAAAACATAAAAACACATCTAAACAGAAGGTAGATGCAAAATTTATTAATAAATAGAAGAAAAAACAAAAAACACAAACAAAATTGGGTTGCCTACCAACTAGCGCTATCATTTAACGCCCCTAGCTAGGCATAAAAGCGAGGATAGATCTAAGTAGTGCCATCTTTGGCACTCAATTCTTCAATAGAGCACTTATAATCCCAAGGAGTTTCTTTCTTTTTAGTAATGATTAAGATCCTCGGTAAGAAATCAAGAATTTCGTTTGTAGCAAAAGGTTCCTTAATGATAACAAGAAAATTGGGGTGAACACTAATTGATTTGAGATCGGCACTTCCTTTACTAGAAGATTCACCCTTATTTTTAGGAACATACATGACCTTGGAAAATTTGGTAGGAGGAGTTGGGGTATTTTTCACAGATGAAAAGGCAGACCCTAAGTTGGTGATAATGTCCTCCAGTTTACCAATTCTTGTAGAATCTAGATCTATTCTTTCATTAACTATAGGTTCTTTTTCTTTAAAAAATTTCAAGGTAACACCAACCCTAGATCCATATTGGGTAATTTGATTGTGGATCTTTTTATCAAAATTTTCAATTAACGCGACAGTGGCAAATTTATTTTCAATAATTTCAAGCCTTTGCATCACATGTTCCAAAGTTGAAATAGTTCCATTAACCAATAGATGAGGTGGACCAAACAAATCTAACATAGCATTATAAGCATCAAAAGTATGGCTACCCAAGAAATTCCCTCTGGTAATGGTATCAAGGATATATCTATTCCAAGGAGTAATGCCCACATAAAATTGCGAAGAAGAACGAAGTGGATTGCTTCCTAGTAGATCTATTTTGAGCATTGCAAATTCTATGCCAAGCATCTTTCAAAATTTCTCCTCCTTTGTTTAAAATTGAGAACTTCATGACCGGGAGTATTAATGATAATAGGAGGACTAGCCATAGTGACGAGCACACAAAAAGGCAAGCGAAAGAGAGAGGAGATTGGGAAAGAGAGGGCGAATAAAACGGCAAGGGTGAAGTGGGGGAGAGGAAAACGAGAGGCAAATGGCAAATAATGTAAATGCGAGGGAGATGAGTTTGTGATGGGTACTTGGTATGTCTTGACTTGAGCGAAGACCTCCCCGGCAACGGCGCCAGAAATCCTTCTTGCTACGTCTTGAGCTTGCGTTGGTTTTCCTTGAAGAGTAAAGGGTGATGCAGCAATAGTAGCGTAAGTATTCCCCTCAGTTTTTGAGAACCAAGGTATCAATCCAGTAGGAGGCTCCTCAAAAGTCCCACGCACCTACACAAACAAACAAAGAACTCGCAACCAACGCAATAAATCGGTTGTTAATCCCTTCACGGGCACTTGCGAAAGTGAGATCTAATAAAGATAGTATGATAAGATAAATATATTTTTGGTATTTTATATATAGATGCAAAAAGTAAAGATGCAAATAAAAGTAGATTGGAAGCAAATATGATAAGAGATAGACCCGGGGGCCATAGGTTTGACTAGTGGCTTCTCTCAAGATGGCATAAGTATTATGGTGGGTGAACAAATTACTGTCGAGCAATTAATAGAAAAGCAAATAATTATGAGATTATCTAGGCATGATCATGTATATAGGCATCACGTCCGTGACAAGTAGACCGACTCCTGCCTGGATCTACTACTATTACTCCACACATCGACCGCTATCCAACATGAATTTAGAGTGTTAAGTTCATAAAGAACAGAGTAACGCATTAAGAAAGATAACATGATGTAGAAGGATAAACTCATGCAATATGATATAAACCCCATCTTTTTATCCTCGATGGCAACAATACAATACGTGCCTTGCTGCCCCTGCTATCACTGGGAAAGGACACCGCAAGATTGACCCCAAAGCTAAGCACTTCTCCCATTGCAAGAAAGATCAATCTAGTAGGCCAAACCAAACTGATAATTTGAAGAGACTTGCAAAGATAAATTAATCACACATAAAAGAATTCAGAGGAGATTCAAATATTTCTCATAGATAAACTTGATCATAAACCCACAATTCACCGGATCTCGACAAACACACCACAAAAAGAGTTACATCGAATAGATCTCCAAGAAGATCGAGGAGAACATGGTATTGAGATTCAAAGAGAGAGAAGAAGCCATCTAGCTAATAACTATGGACCCGAAGGTCTATGGTAAACTACACACAACTCATCGGAGAGGGTATGGTGTTGATGTAGAAGCCCTCCGTTGTTGATTCCCCCTCCGGCGGAGCACCGGCAAAGGCTCCAAGATGGGATCTCGCGGATACAGAAGGTTACTGTGGTGGAATTAGGTTTTTGTGGTTGCTTCTGATGTTTTTGAGGTACATGGGTATATATAGGAGGAAGAAGTAGGTCGGTGGACTCCTGAGGGGCCCACAAGACAGGGGGGCGTGCCCAATAGGGGGGTGGGGGCGCCCTCCACCCTCGTGGCCGCCTCGTTTATTTCTTGACTTCCACTCCAAGTCCTCTGGATCACGTTTGTTCCAAAAGGATTGCTCCCAAAGGTTTCATTCCGTTTGGACTCCGTTTGATATTCATTTTCTTCAAAACACTGAAATAGGCAAAAAACAGCAATACAGACTGGGCCTCCGGTTAGTAGGTTAGTCCCAAAAAATGATATAAAAGTGTAAAGTAAAGCCCATAAACATCCAAAACGGGTAATATAATAGCATGGAACAATCAAAAATTATAGATACGTTGGAGAAGTATCAAGCATCCCCAAGCTTAATTCCTGCTCGTCCTCGAGTAGGTAAATGATAAAAACAGAATTTTTGATGTGGAATGCTACCTAGCATAATTCTCAATGTAATTTTCTTTATTGTGGCATGATTGTTCAGATCCAAATGATTCAAGATAAAAGTTTATAAAACATAAAAATAGTAATACTCGAAGCATACTAACAAATAATCATGTCTTATCAAAATAGCGTAGCCAAAGAAAGCTTATCCCTACAAAATCATATAGTTAGGCCATGCTTCATTTTCATTACACAAAATACTCCCATCATGCACAACCCCGGTTTCAGCCAAGCAATTGGTTCATACTTTTTAACGCGCTTCAGCTTTTTCAACTCTTACGCAATCCATGAGCGCAATCCATGGACATAGCACTATAGGTGGTATATGGTGGTGGTTGTGAAGACAAAAAGGAAGAAGATAGTCTCACATCAACTAGGCGTATCAACGGGCTATGGAGATGCCCATCAATAGATATCAATGGGAGTGAGTAGGGATTGCCATGCAACGGATGCACTAGAGCTATAAACGTATGAAAGCTCAACAAAAGAAACTAAGTGGGTGTGCATCCAACTCGCTTTCTCACGAAGACCTACGGCATTTTGAGGAAGCCCATCATTGGAATATACAAGCCAAGTTCTATAATGAAAAATTCCCACTAGTATATGAAAGTGACAACACAAGAGACTCTCTATCATGAAGATCATGGTGCTATTTTGAAGCACAAGTGTGGAAAACAGATAGTAGTATTGTCCCTTCTCTCTTTTTCTCTCATTTTTTATTGGGCCTTTCTCCTTTTTTTATTTGGCCTTTCTCTTTTTTTTATTTGGTGGGCTCTTTGGCCTCTTTTTTTAAAAGTCCGAAGTCTCATCCCGACATGTGGGGGAATCATAGTCTTCATCATCCTTTCCTCACTTGGGAGAATACTCTAATAATGAAGATCATCACACTTTTATTAATTTACAACTTGAGAATTACAACTCAACACTTAGAACAAAATATGACTCTATATGAATGCCTCCGACGGTGTACCGGGATATGCAATGAATCAAGAGTGACATGTATGAAAATTATGAGGGTGGCCTTGCCACAAATACAATGTCAACTACATGATCATGCAAAAAGCAATATGACAATGATGGAGCGTGTCATAATAATGGAACAGTGGAAAGTTGCATGGCAATATATCTCGGAATGGCTATGGAAATGCCATAATAGGTAGGTATGGTGGCTGTTTTGAGGAAGGTAAATAATGGGTGCATGATACCGACGAAAGTTGTGCGGTATAATAGAGGCTAGCAAAGTGGAAGGGCGAGTGTGCGTATACCCATGGACTCACATTAGTCATAAAAACTCATATACTTATTGCATAAGTCTACTTGCCCTCGAAGCAAAGTACTACTACGCATGACCTAGGGGAAGGGTTGGTAGTAGCTAACCATCGCGCGATCCCGACCTCAACTCATAAGGAAGACAATAAAAGAGCACCTCATGCAACAAATTTGTCACATAACTTTTACCATACGTGCATGCTACGGGACTTGCCAACTTCAACACGAGTATTTATCAATTTATAATTACCCACTAGCATGACCCTAACATTACCACCTTTATATCTCAAAACAATTATCAAGCATCAAATTAATCCTAGTGTTTAATGCACTTTCTATGCTAGTTTTTATTATACTCAACTTGGATGCTCATCATTCTAGGACCAAATTCATAACCATAGCAAATACCATGCTGTTCTAAAAGACTCTCAAAATGATATAAGTGAAGCATGAGAGATCAACAATTTCTTCAAAATTAAGCCACCGCCGTGCTCTAAAAGATATAAGTGAAGTACTAGAGCAAAAACTATCTAGCTCAAAAGATATAAGTGAAGCACATAGAGTGTTCTAATAAATTACAATCAAGTGGGTTTCTCCCAAAAGGTGTGTACAGCAAGGATGATTGTGGTAAACTAAAAAGCAAAGACTAATATCATACGAGACGCTCCAAGCAAAACACATATCATGTGGCGAATAAAAATATAGCTCCAAGTAAAGTTACCGATAAACGAAGACGAAAGAGGGGATCCCTTCCGGGGCATCCCCAAGCTTAGGCTTTTGGATATTCTTGAATATCTTGGAGTGCCTTGGGCATCCCCAAGATTAGGCTCTTGCCACTCCTTATTCCATAGTCCATCAAATCTTTACCCAAAACTTGCAAACCTCACAACACAAAACTCAACAGGAAATCTCATAAGCTCCGTTAGTGAAAGAAAGAAAAACCACCACATAAGGTACTGTAATGAACTCATTCTTTATTTATATTGGTGTTAAACCTAATGTATTTCAACTTTTATATGGTTCATACCCGTACATACTAGCCATAGATGCATCAAAATAAGCAAACAACACACGAAAAACAGAATCTGTCAAAAACAGAACAGTCTGTAGCAATCTATAACTCTCGAATACTTATGGAAGTCTAAACATCCTACCAAAATAGGAAGTCCTGGGAAATTTTTCTATTGATCTACAGCAAAAAGAATCAACGCAAAATCACGTTTCTGTGAATTACTAAAATTATTTTTGTGCATGCAAAGTTTCTGTTTTACAGCAGAATCAAATTAACTATTACCATAGGTTATCCTATAGGTTCTACTTGGCACAAACACTAATTAAAACATAAAAACACATCTAAATAGAAGGTAGATGCAAAATTTATTACTAAACATAAGCAAAAACAAAAAAACACAAACAAAATTGGGTTGCCTCCCAACTAGCGCTATCGCTTAACGCCCCTAGCTAGGCATAAAAGCGAGGATAGATCTAAGTAGTGCCATCTTTGGCGATAATTCACGAGTGGACATGGTACCACGCGAGGTCTCTATCATGCCCGCCCGTTCCCACATGATTCGTGCTATTGTAATACACTCACCAGGTATATGCATTTCTCTGGGTGAAGTATTCCTATATGGACAATGTATTCCCAAGAGTCAATTACTGACCATGGCCCACCAATCTAACAAGAGGAGTTAATCTCTCATTTATCTGAAGCAGATGTCTACGGCAACCTGCACACTAGTCTACATTTTGTCCCCAGCCCCTCTCCATCCCATAGCTCCTCCTCTGGTTCTCGTAGTCTCTTCATGTGCTACTCATGTATGTTACACATTAGTTCAGTAGCTCTAATCTATGTACAGAACGATGGGGGTGTTCTCTCCCCTGATCTGCTGCCTCGGTTGTAATGGATGGGTATGTTCTCACAGTTCTTGCTATATATAGTACTAGTTAACATGACAAATTGCAAACGCTCTGCCCTCGCGAGCGCTGGAGCTTGATGCCATGATCACCTTCTTGTTCTATCTTTTCGCAGCTGGCAGGTTGAAGAAGGTTGTACAGTGTAGGAGTATTCCAGTTACCTACGCTAATTAATCTATCATGCCTAATTTTCAGAACCAGAGACTTGTTTTGTGTTACCTTCCCGTGAATGATTTTTTTACCACATGCGTGTATGTTGGGTATCCCGTCATGCGCCAGGTAATACAACGTCATTATCATGAACACATAATTTTGATGAACTAATACAGCAGTACACCAGAATTATACACACGCAAAATGAACTTGGACAAAACAAACCAAAACGGCAGGGCCACACTTGTTAAATGTCATTCAAGGCGTAAGTATTGAATACACACACCTTTAAACCATGTTGACCAGCGTTTTAAATGGTCTCGTCAGATTAACATGGCAGAATAGCCAGGACCATATTTTGCATGGTTAATGCATGTGTATCCAGCTCCATTTAAGATGGCTAGCCACCAACACATATACGTGTATTTGTCGAATTGACCTGAAGTATCATTCAAGTATTCATTCAATCACTATATTAATTGCTAATCTCATAGCATGGATGGGCTGCCTAGATTACAACCTCGCTTGCCACCATGTCCTAAAAATTCGCGTCCCATCTTTGGCACTCAATTCTTCAATAGAGCACTTATAACCCAAAGGAGTTTCTTCTTTTTAGTAAGGATTAAGCTCCTCATTAAGAAATCAAGAATTTCATTTGTAGCAAAAGGTTCCTTAATGATAGCAAGAAAATTGGGGTGAACACTAATTGATTTGAGATCGACACTTCCTTTACTAGAAGATTCACCCTTATTTTTAGGAACATACATGACCTTGGCAAATTTGTTAGGAGTTGGGGTATTTTTCACAGATGAAAAGGCAGACCCTAAGTTGATGATAATGTCCTCCAGTTTACCAATTCTTGTAGAATCTAGATCTATTCTTTCATTAACTATAGGTTCTTTTTCTTTAAAAAAATTCAAGGTAACACCAACCCTAGATCCATATTGGGTAATTTGATTGTGGATCTTTTTATACAAGTTTTCAATTAACTCGACAGTGGCAAATTTATTTTCAATAATTTCAAGCCTTTGCATCACATGTTCCAAAGTTGAAATAGTTCCATTAACCAATAGATGAGGTGGACCAAACAAATCTAACATAGCATTATAAGCATCAAAAGTATGGCTACCCAAGAAATTCCCTCTGGTAATGGTATCAAGGATATATCTATTCCAAGGAGTAATGCCCACATAAAAATTGCGAAGAAGAACGGAAGTGGATTGCTTCCTAGTAGATCTATTTTGAGCATTGCAAATTCTATGCCAAGCATCTTTCAAAATTTCTCCCTCCCTTTGTTTAAAATTGAGAACTTCATGACCGGGAGTATTAATGATAATAGGAGGACTAGCCATAGTGACGAGCACACAAAAAGGCAAGCGAAAGAGAGAGGAGATTGGGAAAGAGAGGGCGAATAAAACGGCAAGGGTGAAGTGGGGGAGAGGAAAACGAGAGGCAAATGGCAAATAATGTAAATGCGAGGGAGATGAGTTTGTGATGGGTACTTGGTATGTCTTGACTTGAGCGAAGACCTCCCGACAGCGGCGCGAAATCCTTCTTGCTCGTCTTGAGCTTGCGTTGGTTTTCCTTGAAGAGTAAAGGGTGATGCAGCAATAGTAGCGTAAGTATTTCCCTCGTTTTTGAGAACCAAGGTATCAATCCGGTAGGAGGCTCCTCAAAAGTCCACGCACCTACACAAAAAACAAGAACTCACAACCAACGCAATAAAGGGGTTGTCAATCCCTTCTTTGCAAATCTCACTTTTGCAAGTGGCCGTGAAGGGATTGACAACCCATTTATTGCGTTGGTGGCGAGTTCTTGTTTGTTCGTGTATGTGCGTGGGACTTTTGAGGAGCCTCCTACTGGATAGATACCTTGGTTCTCAAAAACTGAGGGAAATACTTACGCTACTTTGCTGCATCACCCTTTCCTCTTCAAGGAAAACCAACGCATGCTCAAGACGTAGCATAGGGTGCATTCAGCTAAGCATTCATATCATTTGTAACTTTTCGTGGTACTGCCCCAATTACTCTCTCCATGTCTTGAACTCCCTCGTGTTGGGGAACGCGGTAATTTCAAAAAAATTCCTACGATCACGCAAGATTTATCTAGGAGATGCATAGAAACGAGAGGGGAGAGTGTGTCCATGTACCCTCGTAGACTGAAAGCGGAAGCGTTTCAATAACGCGGTTGATGTAGTCAAACTTATTCGCGATCCAACCGATCAAGTACCAAACGTACGACACCTCTGCATTCAGCACATGTTCAGCTCGATGAAGTCCCTCATACTCTTGATCCAGTTAAAGACGACGGTGAGTTTCGTCAGCATGATGGCGTGGCAATGGTGATGATGATGTTACCGACGCAGGCTTCGCCTAAGCTCTACGATGGTATGATCGAGGTGTGTAACTGTGGAGGGGGACACCACACACGGTTAAGAGAAACTTGTGTGTCCTAGGGTGCCACCCTACCCCCGTATATAAAGGAGCAAGGGGGAGGCCGGCCAGCCCTAGGGCGCGCCCAAGGAGAGGGACTCCTACTAGGACTACTAGTCCTAGTAGGATTCCATCAAAAGGAAGAGAGGGGGAAGGAAGGAGAGGGAGAGGGAGTAGGAAAGGGGGCGTCGCCCCCTTCCCCTAGTCCAATTCAGACCCATGGGAGGGCGCGCTGCCAGCCCTCCTGCGGCCCTCCTCTCTCCCCACTAAGTCCCATGGTGGCTGATAACCCACAAGTATAGGGGATCGCAACAGTTTTCGAGGGTAGAGTATTCAACCCAAATTTATTGATTCGACACAAGGGGAGCCAAAGAATATTCTCAAGTATTAGTAGTTGAGTTGTCAATTCAACCACACCTGGATAACTTAGTATCTGCAGCAAAGTATTTAGTAGCAAAGTAGTATGATAGTAACTGTAACAGTGGCAAAAGTAACGGTAGCAGTTTTGTAGTAATTGTAACAGTAACAACGGTAAAGTAAATAAGCAAAGCACAATATGTGAAAAACTCGTAGGCATTGGATCACTAATGGATAATTATGTCGGATGCGGTTCCTCATGTAATAGCTATAACATAGGGTGACACAGAACTAGCTCCAGTTCATCAATGTAATGTAGGCATGTATTCCGAATATAGTCATACGTGCTTATGGAAAAGAACTTGCATGACATCTTTTGTCCTACCCTTCTGTGGCAGCGGGGTCCTAATGGAAACTAAGGGATATTAAGGCCTCCCTTTAATAGAGTACTGGACCAAAGCATTAGTACTTAGTGAATACATGAACTCCTCAAACTACGGTCATCACCGAGAAGTATCCCGATTATTGTCACTTTCGGGGTTGTCGGATCATAACACATAATAGGTGACTATAGACTTGCAAGATAGGATCAAGAACTCACATATATTCATGAAAACATAATAGGTTCAGATCTGAAATCATGGCACTCGGGCCCTAGTGACAAGCATTAAGCATAGCAAAGTCATAGCAACATCAATCTCAGAACATAGTGGATACTAGGGATCAAACCCTAACAAAACTAACTTGATTACATGGTAAATCTCATCCAACCAATCACCGTCCAGCAAGCCTACGATGGAATTACTCACGCACGGCGGCGAGCATCATGAAATTTGTGATGGAGGATGATTGATGATGATGACAGCGATGAATCCCCCTCTCCGAAGCCCTGAACAGACTCCAGATCAGCCCTCCCGAGAGAGATTAGGGCTTGGCGGCGGCTCGTAAAATGCGATGAAACTTTCTCTCTGATTTTTTCCTCCGCGAAACGGAATATATAGAGTTGGAGTTGAGTTCGGTGGAGCATCAGGGGGCCCACGAGACAGGGGGCGCGCCCAGGGGGAGGGGGCGCGCCCCCCACCCTCTTGGACAGGGTGTGGCCCCCATGGCCTTGATTCTTTCGCTAGTATTTTTATATTTTCCAAAAGGTATCTCCATGGATTTTCAGATCATTCCGAGAACTTTTGTTTTCCGCACAATAAACAACACCATGGCAGTTCTGCTGAAAACAACGTCAGCCCGGGTTAGTTTCATTCAAATCATGCAAGTTAGAGTCCAAAACAAGGGCAAAAGTGTTTGGAAAAGTAGATGTGTTGGAGACGTATCAACTCTCCCCAGCTTAAACCTTTGCTTGTCCTCAAGCAATTCAGTTGATAAACTGAAAGTGATAAAGAAAAACTTTTACAAACTCTATTTGCTCTTGTTGTTGTAAATATGTAAAGCCATCATTCAAGTTTTCAGCAAAGATTATGAACTAGCCATATTCACAATAATACTTAGGTCTCATATTTACTCATGTCAATGGCATAATCAGCTAGCGAGCAATAATAATAAAAATCAGATGACAACACTTTCTCAAAACAATCATGATATGATATGACAAAATGGTATCTCGCTAGCCCTTTCTGAGACGGCAAAACATAAATGCAGAGCACCTTTAAAGATCAAGGACTGACTAAACATTGTAATTCATGGTAAAAGAGATCCAGTCAAGTCATACCCAATATAAACTAATAGTAATGCATGCAAATGACAATGTGCTCTCCAGCGGGTGCTTTTTAATAAGAGGGTGATGACTCAACATAAAAGTAAATAGATAGGCCCTTCGCAGAGGGAAGCAGGGATTTGTAGAGGTGACAGAGCTTGATTTTAAAATAGAGATGAATAACATTTTGAGCGGTATACTTTCACTGTCAACGAAACAACTATGAGATCTTGATATCTTCCATGCTACATACATTGTAGGTGGTTCCCAAACAGAATGGTAAAGTTTATACTCCCCCACCACCAACAAGCACACTCCACGACCATCTGAAACAACGGGGTACCGTCCATACCAACAACAGTCCCGGGGGAGTTTTGTTTCGATTATTTTGATTTGTTTTGATCTTTTTGATCATGGGACTTGGCATCCCGGTTACCAGCCATTTTCTCATGAATGAGGAGCAGAGTCCACTCCCCTTGAGAATAACCCACCTAGCATGGAAGATACAGACAACCCTAATTGAAACATGAGCTACTCGAGCATACAAAACAGAATTTCATTTGAAGGTTTGGAGTTTGGCACATACAAATTTACTTGGAACAACAGGTAAATACCGCATATAGGAAGGTATGGTGGACTCATATGGAATAACTTTGGGGTTTATGGAGTTTGGATGCACAAGCAGTATTCCCACTTAGTACAGGTGAAGGCTAGAAAAAGACTGGGAAGCGACCAACCGAGAGAGCGACAACGGTCATGAACATGCATTAAAATTAATCTACACCAGATGCAAGCATGAGTAGGATATAATCCACCATGAACATAAATATCGTGAAGGCTATGTTGATTTGTTTCAAGTACATGCGTGAACATGTGCCAAGTCGAGTCACTCAATTCATTCAAAGGAGGATACCATCCCATCATACCACATCATAACCATTTTAATAGCATGTTGGCACGCAAGGTAAACCATTATAAGCTCCCAGCTAATTAAGCATGGCATAAGTGAGTATGATCTCTAATTGTCATTGCAAACATGTTTATTCATAATAGGCTAAATCAGGAATGATGAACTCATCATATTTACAAAAACAAAAGAGGTCGAGTTATACCAGCTTCTCTCATCTCAATCAGTCCATCATATATCGTCATTATTGCCTTTCACTTGCACGATCGAACGGTGTGTATAATAATAATAGTGCATGTGCATTGGACTAAGCTGGAATCTGCAAGCATTCAATTCAAGAGAGAAGACAAAGTAATATGGGTTCTAAGTTAAATCAACAATCATGCATATGAGAGCCACTAAGCATTTTCAATATGGTATTCTACACTAAACCCCCAAAAGAAAGAAAAGAAATAAAACTATTTACACGGGAAAGCTCCCAACAAGCAAAAAAAGAACGAGAAATCTTTTTGGGTTTTCTTTTTAATTACTACTACGAGCATGGAAATTATACTAACTAATTTTTTTTGGTTTTCTTAAGGTTTAACAAACACACAGGAAGAAAGCTGGAGAAGGAAATTTACACTAGCATGGATAATACAATGAAAGAGTATGAGCACCGACAACTAGAATAGTGTGTGAGCATGAATGTAAAGTCGGTGAGAAATGCATACTCCCCCAAGCTTATGCTTTTGGCCTAGGTTGGTCTAATGCCAAGGGTAGCCTGGCTGATATCCGAAGTTATAACCGGGGTCGTACTGAGATGCAACAGCCAATGCCTCCTGAGTTGCGGCATGTTGGCGAGCTGCCTCCACTCTCCTCTCGTGTTCGGCTGCCTCCTTCCTGGTGACAACATATCTTTGTTTTGCTTGGTAATCAAAAAGGGAAGGAGCAGGGAGAGTAACATGGACAGCGCGACGTCTGTCAAAGATTAGTCGATACTGGAGGAATTGTTCATTCCTCACAAGAAAACAGTGCCTGACCATAGCGTCAAAATCTAAATAAGCGGCAGGCAACTCAATATCACCCTCACGTGGGGATATACCAAGATAATTAGCAACATGGGTCACATAAATCCCTCCAAATAAATCTCCAGATATACCATTATTATGCAACCTACGTGCAACTATTGCCCCCAAGTTATAATCTTTATTACCTAATACAACACTCTTGAGGACACAAAGATCAGGGACACACATATGACATGCTTCATCTTTAACGTTAATGCATCTACCAATGAAGAGAGCAAAATAATGTATAGCAGGAAAATGAATGTTCCCTATGGTAGCTTGTGCTATATCCCTAGATTCTCCCACGGTGATACTAGCAAGGAAGTCTTTATATTCAGATTTGTGGGGTTCATGAACATTGCCCCACCGCGGGAGTTTGCAAGTAGTAGTAAAATCTTCTAGGTCCATGGTGTAAGATTCATCATAAATATCAAACAGGACATTCTGAGAATTACGCGAAGATGTAAATTTAAACCTTCTCACGAATGAATCAGTCAATTGGTAGTACTGAGGACACTTATCTTGTATGAAGTCCTCAAGATCGGCATTATGCACATATGCGTCAAATTCATCCTTAATGCCTGCATTGACCATAAACTCTTCTGACGGCCATTCACAAGACTGTACTTCAGCTTCCCTTGGTGGTTCATCGTCTTGCTCGCGCATAGCACGCCTAGGTCCTCTCTTAGTTGAGGAACCACCTTGGTACATTCTCCTGGACATATTTCTTCCTCTAAAAAAATTCTGAAATTTTTAGTAACTTCAAAATAAAAGTGAATGAAACTAAACATGATTGATAGCAACTACTCCCACAAGTGCCTAGAGCTTATATCATGCATTAGACTTACTTGGGACCTCATAAATTTGACATGCAAGCTCAAGAACAGGGTCACCTATGCAGCAAAAATTTGCAATGAATAAAGCACTAGAACAAAAACTAATTGGACCAATGGAGGAGTCACATACCAAGCAACAATCTCCCAAAGCAGTTTTGTGAATGGAGCTTTGAGCAAGGAGATCGAAAAACGCACCAAAATGAGCTAGAACTCGTGCTTGAGCTGAATGGGGATTTTTTTGGGAGGAAGATGGAGTGCATGGGTGCAGGAATAAGTGGAGGGGGCCACCGTGGGCCCACGAGACAGGGGGCGCGCCCAGGGGGAGTGCGCGCGCCCTCCACCCTCGTGGCCAGGTGCTTGCCCCCCTGCTGTGTTCTCAGTGCCTAAAATCCTCAAATATTCCATAAAAAATCATACTAAATTTGCAGGGCATTTAGAGCACTTTTATTTTCGTGATATTTTTTATTGCATGGATAATTCAGAGGACAGACAGATAATACTATTTTTGCTTTATTTATTACTCAAGCACGACGGTGAGCATCATGAAATTGGTGATGGAGGATGGTTGATGATGACGACAACAACGAATCCCCCTCTCCGGAGCCCCAAACGGACTCCAGATCAGCCCTCCCGAGAGAGAATAGGGCTTGGTGGTGGCTCCATGTCGTAAAACGCGATGAAACTTTCTCTCTGATTTTTTCCTCCGCGAAACGGAATATATAGAGTTGGAGTCGAGGTCGGTGGAGCATCAGGGGGCCCACGAGACAGGGGGCGCGCTTAGGGGGAGGGGGCGCGCCCCCATCCTCATGGACAGGGTGTGGTCCCCCTGGCCTTGATTCTTTCGCCAATATTTTTTATATTTTCCAAAATTTATCTCCGTGGATTTTCAGGTCATTCCGAGAACTTCTGTTTTTTGCACAATAAACAACACCATGGCAGTTCTGCTGAAAACAGCGTCAGTCCAGGTTAGTTTCATTCAAATCATGCAAGTTAGGGTCCAAAACAAGGGCAAAAGTGTTTGGAAAAGTAGATATGTTGGAGACATATCAGTGGCCCATTAGTTCCCCCAGGGGGTTCCGGTAACCCCTCCGGCACACCGGTTTTACCCGAAACTTCCCGGAACACTTCCGGTGTCCGAATAACATGGTCCAATATATCAATCTTTATGTCTCGACCATTTCGATACTCCTCGTCACGTCCGGATCTCATCTGGGACTCCGAACAAACTTCGGTCATCAAAAAACACATAACTCATAATACATATCGTCATCGAACGTTAAGCGTGTGGACCCTACGGGTTCGAGAACTATGTAGACATGACCGAGACACATCTCCGGTAAATAACCAGTAGCAGAACCTGGATGCTCATATTGGCTCCTACATATTCTACGAAGATCTTTATCGGTCAAACCGCATAATAACATACGTTGTTCCCTTTGTCATTGGTATGTTACTTGCCCGAGATTCGATCGTCGGTATCATCATACCTATCTAAATCTCCTTACTAGCAAGTCTCTTTACTCGTTTCGTAATACTTCACCCCACAACTAACGTCACAATGCTTGCAAGGCTTATTGTGATGAGCATTACCAAGAGGGCCCAGAGATACCTCTCCAAAACACGGAGTGACAAATCCTAATCTCGATCTATGCCAACCCAACAAACACCTTCGGAGATACCTGTAGAGCATCTTTATAATCACCCATTTACGTTGTGACATTTGATAGCACACAAGGTGTTCCTCCGGTATTCGGGAGTTGCATAATCTCATAGTCTAAGGAACATGAAGTCATGACGAAAGCACTAGCAATGAAACTGTAACAATCATAATGCTAAGCTAACGGATGGGTCATGTCCATCACATCATTCTCCTAATGATGTGATCCCGTTCATCAAATGACAACACATGTCTATGGTTAGGAAACATAACTCTCTGATTAACGAGCTAGTCAAGTAGAGGCATACTAGGGACACTATGTTTTGTCTATGTATTCACACATGTACTAAGTTTCTGGTTAATACAATTATAGCATGAATAATAAACATTTATCATGAAATAAGGAAATAAATAATAACTTTATTATTGCCTCTAGGGCATATTTCCTTCAGTCTCCCACTTGCACTAGAGTCAATAATCTAGATTACAAAGTAATGATTCTAACACCCATGGAGTCTTGGTGCTGATCATGTTTTGCTCGTGGAAGAGGCTTAGTCAATGGGTCGGTAATATTCAGATCTGTATGTATCTTGCAAATCTCTATGTCCCCTTCCGACACTTGATGACAGATGGAATTGAAGCGTCTCTTGATGTGCTTGGTTCTCTTGTGAAATCTGGATTCCTTTGCCAAGGCAATTGCACCAGTATTGTCACAAAAGATTTTCATTGGACCCGATGCACTAGGTATGACACCTAGATCAGATATGAACTCCTTCATCCAGATTCCTTCACTTGCTGCTTCTGAAGCAGCAATGTACTCCGCTTCACATGTTGATCCCGCCATGACGCGCTGCTTGGAACTGCACCAACTGACAGCTCCTCCATTCAATAAAAATATGTATCCAGTTTGCGACTCAGAGTCATCCGGATCAGTGTCAAAGCTTGCATCGATGTAACCGTTTACGACGAGCTCTTTGTCACCTCCATAAACGAGAAATATATCCTTAGTCCTTTTCAGGTATTTCAGGATGTTCTTGACCGCTGTCCAGTGCTCCACTCCGCGATTACTTTGGTACCTCCCTGCTATAATTATAGCAAGGCACACATCAGGTCTGGTACACAGCATTGCATACATGATAGGACATATGGTTGAAGCATAAGGAATGGCTTTCATTTTCTCTCTATCTTCTGCAGTGGTCGAGCTTTGAGTCTGACTCAACTTCACACCTTGTAATACAGGCAACAACCCTTTCTTTGACTGATCCATTTTGAACTTCATCAAAAATTTATCAAGGTATGTGCTTTGTGAAAGTCCAATTAAGCGTCTTGATCTATCTCTATAGATCTTGATGCCCAATATGTAAACAGCTTTACCGAGGTCTTTCATTAAAAACTCTTATTCAGGTATCCCTTTATGCTATCCAGAAATTCTATATCATTTCCAATCAACAATATGCCATCCACATATAATATTAGAAATGCTACAGAGCTCTCACTCACTTTCTTGTAAACATGCTTCTCCAAAAGTCTGCATAAAACCATATGCTTTGATCACACTATCAAAGCGTTTATTCCAACTCCGAGAGGCTTGCACTAGTCCATAAATGGATCGCTGGAGCTTACACACTTTGTTAGCACCCTTTGGATCAACAAAACCTTCTGGTTGCATCATATACAATTCTTCTTCCAGAAAGCCATTCAGGAATACAGTTTTGACATCCATCTGCCAAATTTCATAATCATAAAATGCAACAATTGTTGACATGATTCGGACATACTTAAGCATCGCTATGGGTGAGAAAGTCTCATCGTAGTTAACTCCTTGAACTTGTCGAAAACCTTTCACAACAAGTCGAGCTTTGTAGACAGTAACATTACCGTCAGTGTCAGTATTCTTCTTGAAGATCCATTTATTTTCTATGGCTTGCCGATCATCGGGCAAATCCACCAAAGTCCACACTTTGTTCTCATACATGGATCACATCTCAGATTTCATGGCCTCAAGCCATTTCACGGAATCTGGGCTCATCATCGCTTCCTCATAGTTCGTAGGTTCACCATGGTCTAGTAACATGACTTCTAGAACAGGATTATCGTACCACTCTGGTGCGGATCTCACTCTGGAGGACCTACGAGGTTCGGTAGTAACTTGATCTGAAGTTTCATGATCATCATCATTAGCTTCCTCACTAATTGGTGTAGGAATCACTGGAACTGATTTCTGTGATGAACTACTTTCCAATAAGCGAGAAGGTACAATTACCTCATCAAGTTCTAGTTCCCTCCCACTCACTTCTTTTGAGAGAAACTCCTTCTCTAGAAAGGATCCATTCTTAGCAATAAAGATTTTGCCTTTGGATCTGTGATAGAAGGTGTCTTCAGAGCGACAGGACCTCAAGCGATCGATCTACGTGCTTTAGTGTCATCCTGGATCGATGTCTTGACACGCACAATACTTGAAGGATTTATAACGAGTAGCAATCACACACTTATTACATCAAATGTCTCAAAAGAGAACTTATTACAATAAATATGGCTTAAGGCCATCTAATAACGATAACAGCGGAAGGCTTGGAAGATAAGCGAGTCCATAATCTCCAACGACTTCACTGAATATAGAACCACGACCTAAAGGCACCATACTCGTCGTCTGAAAAGTCTGCAACATGAACGTTGTAGCCCAAAAACGGTCAGCACATGGAATATGCTGGCAATGTAACACATAGAGAGTAATGAAAGAAAAGCTATACTACATGCATGTATGGCTTGGTGGAAAAGCTCTATGGTTACAGTTTTATGTAAAGCCAATTTTCCCTACTACAAAGGAATAATTTTTTTAAACTATCAGGGTGGTTGTTAAACATTGAGAAGATAGACATCCTCTCAATCCCAATTAAACATCATCATTAAAACCCAACAATATTAATTAAAGTAACATGATGAGATTCACATGATGATCCAAGTACTAGATACTCAAGATGTCCATAACCGGGGACACGGCTAACCATGATTAGTTTATACACTCTGCAGAGTTTGCGCACTTTTCCCCACAAGACTCGATCTCCTCCATTGGGATTCTCGCACTACATGATGTTTGAGAAACGGATGATCGAGACATAGTCTTTCAGAAGCGCTAGCACCTTACGATCGGGTAGACAGTACCAACCTACATCCTCTACATATGCTAGTCTATCACTGTAAGAGTTCACACGACTTAGTCAACTATGCTAGAGCCCATAGTAGCTTGTGGCTGCACACGGAAGTTTCTAGCATGAATAATCTCATGATCCCTTTGAGCCTGGGTGGCGGTCCAAAAGAAAAAAACAGTAATCATTGGAATACCAGTGCCTCAATCCACCCAGATGTGTATTAAAGTTGCCACCTTAAATAAACCATTAAATTAACAATCTCACATCTGTCATGGATACACTTACCCAATCCACGTCTACTAGCATAGCATAGCAATATAAGCAAACGTAGAAGTAACTCCCAAGGGTTTAATAATAAAACAGGTAATAGGTACTACCTCATCTACTTCCCAAAATCCCACATATTAACAGATCCTAATCATGCAATTGTTTGAGGATTGATCTAATGCAATAAAACTAGGTAGTAAAGAGGTATGATCAAAGTGTTACTTGCCTTGCTGATGATCCGCGAAACCTAGCGATTCAAAGTAGCAAGCGGCGCACTCCGGGTACTCTATCGCAAACAAACAAGCATACAATAAGTACTCATCTAATGCACATGTAAAACTCGAATAAGAGAACTAACCAGAAAGTTCAACTTAAGAACTCCGGTTTGCAAAAAGAATCAAATCAAACGAAGCAACGAAAGTCAAACGGCGAAAGAAACAAGCTTCGTTTACTAATCTGGACCTAAATAAAATTTTACAGAAGCAAAAACTTGTTTGAGTTAGTTAAGCGGAAAGAGGGTTTCGAGACGAAACTCTAGGCGCTTGAATCGCCTGATTCCGATAAATGAGCGAAAAGTTATACTAGAACGAAAATCGGATCAGAAATCGCGATCAGAAATAACCGTGGAAAAATCCGAGAAAAGAAAAACTAACAAACAGATTAACGAACGAATGTTCGTTAACTAAAACTAAACGGTGAATTCGTTCGTTAAAAACGAACAAACGGGCGAACGCTCGCTAAATAAATAAACCGAAAAAATAAAACAGATCTATAAAAAACGAATCTAGGGTTTCTAAAAAAAACCGGATTGTTTTTTTTTTAAACTAGACCACGGCGGTGGTGGCGGTTACCTCCGGCTCGGCTCCAGTGGGGCTCTGGCGGGCTCACGGCGGGGACGGCGGGGCAGGCGGAGTGGCGGGCTGCAGTGCGGCGGCCCGGCGGCTGCTGCTGCTTCTTCTTCTTGAGGCGACAGGTGGTGGCGGTGGTGGCGGCGGGGGTTATTTAAGGGGGCTCGGCGGCTTGGGGAGGAGAAAGGCAGCGGCGGTGGGGTCGGACTCCCGAGTCCGGCAATGACACCATGTGATGGGGAGGATGGTGTGGCTGGCTGGGCACTGTTTGGTTAGCCTTGGCACAGTGGTAGCGGAGAATTTTTTTAAATAATTTCACCGAGCTAAAAAAAATCCTAGAAAAAATAAATAAAAATCTAAAAATGGAAAAACAAATTTTCACCGTCTAAATAAAGTATTTAAAACAAGATGAACATTTTCTTTGCCCTAAAATGCAGTTTTGAAAACGTGCAATTTTTCCAAAATTTAAATAAAATAGCAAAAACTCCAAAATAAGTCTTATTTGATTTTTTTTATTAAATCCTCTATATTTCTTTATTTTGGGACACTCATTTTATTCCCTCTCTCATATTTTTATAGTTGAAATAATTAAAGATAAAATAAATAAAATCAAATGATCCTATTTTCAAAATTTGAGAAAACTCAAATATGAAAATAACGAAATCCCCAACTCTCTCCGAGGGTCCTTGAGTTGCGTAGAATTTCTAGGATCAACCCAAAAGCAATAACATATGATATGCAATGATGATCTAGTGTATAACATTCCAAATTGAAAATTTGGGATGTTACTAACCTACCCCCCTTAAGATGAATCTCGCCCTCGAGATTCGGGTTGGCTAGAAAATAGGTGAGGGTGGTCCTTCAGCAGATCTTCCTCTCGCTCCCAGGTGGCTTCATCCTTGGTGTGGTGGCTCCACTGAACTTTGCAAAACTTGATAACTTTGCTGCAGGTGACTCGGCTGGCATACTCAAGAATCTTAACTGGTTTCTCCTCGTAGGTCAAATCACCGTCCAATCAATCGCTTCGGTGACATTGTATCTCTCGGTATATCACCATCTCGTGGCACTTCTTCAACTGGGAAACGTGGAACACATCATGAACTCCTGACAATCCTTCGGGCAACTCCAACTTGTAGGCAACTTCTCCCATACGTTCCAAAACTTTTTATGGTCCCACAAAACGTGGTGCTAACTTTCCCTTAACTCCAAAGCACTTAACTCCTCGAAGTGGAGATACACGAAGATAAACTCTGTCTCCGACTTTGTAAACTGTCTCCTTGCATTTAGAATCTGCATAGCTCTTCTGCCTGGACTGGGCTACCTTGAGCCCATCGCGAATCAATTTCACTTTCTGTTCAGACTCCTTAATCAAATCCGGTCCAAACAACTGGCGGTCTCCAACTTCATCCCACGATAACGGGGTCCTGCACCTTCTTCCGTACAAGGCTTCAAAAGAGGCCATCTTCAAACTGGTTTGATAACTATTGTTGTAAGAGAACTCTGCATATGGCAAATTGTCGTTCCAACTAGATCCATAATCTAGCGCACAAGCTCTCAGCATATGCTCCAAAATCTGATTGACTCTCTCGGTCTATCCATCTGTCTGCGGATGAAAGGCAGATCTTGAACTCTAGCTTTGGTACCCAAAGTTTCGTGCAACTGATTCCAGAACTTTGAGGTAAACTGAGTTCCTCTATCTCATACAATGCTCCTCGGAACTCCATGCAGACATATGATCCTGGTCATGTATATCTTTGCCAACTTAGCACTGGTGTAAGTGGTCTTCACTGGGATGAAATGAGCTACCTTCGTCAAACGATCAACTACAACCCAAATCGAGTCGTAGCCTGAACGAGTCCTGAGCAATCCCGTGATGAAATCCATGCCTAACTTATCCCACTTCCATTCGGGTATTGGCAATGGTTGTAACAATCCTGCTGGCTTCTGATGCTCTGCCTTTACTCTCTGACATACATCACAAACTGCTACATACTCCGCAATATCCTTCTTCATTCCGGTCCACCAGAAAGTATCCTTCAAATCCAAATACATCTTGGTATTTCGTGGGTGAATCGAATATGGTGAATCATGGGCCTCTTGCAGAATCAACTTCTTGATCACCGGGTCATTAGGCACATAAACACGGTCTTCAAACCATAGGGTATCGTGCTCATCCTCACGAAATCCTTTAGCTTTTCCTTTGCTCATCTTCTCCTTTATAGAGGCAATCTCCTTGTCAGTCTTCTGAGCTTCTCTGATCTTATCCATCAAAGTAGATTGAATCTCCAGTGCTGCTACATAGCCTCTCGGAACTATCTCCAAACATAGCTCACGAAGGTCCTCGGCTAACTCCTTCAGGAAATCCCCGGTCATTAGTGTGTTGACATGGCTCTTGCGGCTCAACGCATCGGCTACTATGTTAGCCTTTCCGGGATGATAATGCAATCTCATATCATAATCCTTGATGAGCTCCAACCATCTTCTTTGCCTGATATTCAGCTCCTTCTGCGTGAAAATATACTTCAAACTCTTGTGATCCGTGTACACTTCATAATGGTTTCCGATGAGAAAATGTCTCCAAGTCTTCAACGCGTGCACTACGGCTGCTAACTCCAAATCATGGGTGGCATAATTCAAGTCATGAGGTTTCAGCTATCGTGAAGCATACGAAACAACTCTTCCCTCCTGCATAAGCACTGCTCCAAGTCCTCGACGTGAAGCATCGCAAAACACCTCGTAATCCTTGCTATGATCTGGCAAAATCAACACTGGCGAGGTAACCAAACGTTTCTTCAACTCCTGGAAACCGGTCTCACATTCCTCAGTCCATTTGAACTTGGTATCCTTCTTCAACAACTCCGTCATAGGCTTCACAATCTTTGAGAATTTTTCAATGAATCTCCGGTAGTATCCTACCAGTCCAAGAAAACTCCAGATCTCTCCAACTGTCGTTGGTGCTACCCAATTGGTTACAGTGTCAACTTTGGTGGGATCAACTGCTATTCCTTCTCCGGATATCACATGTCCGAGGAACCCAACTTCCTTCAACCAAAACTCACATTTGCTGAACTTGGCGTATAACTGATGTTCTCCGAGCTTCTCAAGTACCAAACGCAAATGCTCCTTATGCTCCTCTTCGTTCTTCGAGTAGACCAAAATATCATCAATGAACACCACGACGAACTTATCCAGAAACTCCATAAATACCTTGTTCATCATGTTCATGAAATAGGCAGGTGCGTTAGTCAGACCAAATGACATAACGGTATACTCGTACAGCCCATACCTGGTGGTAAAAGCCGTCTTAGGTATATCCTGCTCTCGAATCTTCAACTAATGGTATCCTGATCGCAAATCGATCTTGGAAAATACCTTAGCTCCTTGCAATCGGTCAAACAGATCATTGATCATCGGCAGTGGGTACTTGTTCTTGATTGTTACTGCATTCAATCCTCGATAATCAACAACCATCCTCAATGATACGTCCTTCTTCTCCACTAGAAGTACTGGCGATCCCCAAGGCGAAGAACTTGGGCGAATATAGCCTTTATCCAATAACTCCTTAATCTGCTTCTTAATCTCCTCCAAATCTTTTGCAGGCATCATGTATGGTCTCTTAGATATTGGCCATGTGCCTGGCAAAAGCTCAGTCAAAAACTCAATGTCTCTATCCGATGGCATGCCTGGCAACTCCTCTGGAAATACATCAGGGAAATCCTTCACCATTGGTACTTCCTCCTGCACAACTCCTGATAAGGAATTTACTTGAGTCCTCTTCGGCTCATGTCGTGATACATACTTGATCCTTCTTCCTTCTGGCGTTGTGAGCAAAATCGTCTTACTGGCGCATTCAATGTTCCCTCCATACTTCGATAACCAATCCATGCCTAATATCACATCCAATCCTTGCGATTCCAATACTATTAGGTCTGAGGGAAACACGTAGTTACCAATCCTTAATGGTAACCGATCACACCATAGACTAGCCATATATTCTTCTCCAGGCGAGCTTACTAACATGGGTGACCTAAGGGCTTGGGTTGGCAGTTTATACTTATCCACAAATCCCCTTGATATGTATGAATGCGATGCACCAGTATAAAAAAGAACGAGTGCAGTAAATGACTTAACCAAAAACTTACTATTACTGCATCTGGCTGAGCTTCAACCTCTTCCATGTTAACGTGGTTCACCTGTCCCCTATTGAAAGGGTTTGGCTTCTTCCCTGAGCTTCCATTGCCATTTCCATTCTGGGCTTCAGGACATTCATTGGCATAATGTCCAGTCTTCTGACACTTATAGCAAGTGACTTGGCTCAGGTCTCTCTTGGCTGGTGTTGAGGGATTGGTACGGTTCTGGCCATTGCTTCCTCCATTCCCATTACCATTCTTGGGACCATTATGATTGTGCGACCTACCTCCTCCATGGGTATGCTGGAACTGTCCTCCCGATTTCGGGTAAAAGCGTAACCTGCTTTGAACTCAATTGTACTTCCCTTGTCCATACTTCCTCTTGCTGTTTTCAATCTGCTGATGCTTCCCTTCAATCATGAGAGCTCTATCTACCAACTCCTGGTAGTTATTGAAAGTTGCTACCATCAACTGCATGCTCAGCTCATCATTCAGCCCTTCCAGAAACTTCTCCTGCTTAGCTGCATCCGTAGCAACGTCATCTAGGGCATAATGTGCTAGCTTACTAAAGTCATCTACATACTGGCCAACAGTCTGTCCTCCTTGGCGCAAGTTGCAAAACTCACGCTTCTTCATGGCCATAGCTCCTGCTGAAACATGGGCAGTATGGAAAGCCTGCTGAAACTGATCCCATGTGACAGTGTCGATAGGGTAAGTGGCGCTGAAATTCTCCCACCATGATGCTGCTGGTCCTTCAAGTTGATGTGCGGCAAAACGCACCCTCTCCGCATCTGTGCATCCTGCAGTGGTCAACTCCCTTGCTGTCTTGCGGAGCCAATCATCTGCAACAATCAGCTCAGTGCTACTGGAGAACACCGGCGGATTTAGCCTAAGAAAACGGGTTAAGTGATCGACAGGTGGTGGCGGTGGTGGGTTGTTGTTGTTGTTGTTGTTGTTGTTGTTGTTCCCCTGATTCTGATTCTGGACTAGCAACTACATCAACGCATTCTGCTGCTGGATCAACTGAGTGAGCTCCGGTGGGAAAGCAAATCCATTGTCACGTCTCGGAGGCATCTGAGGGTTTAGAAAAGATGAGAAAATAGAGTAGAAAGAGGTCTAGAGAGAAAACACTACCCATATGCACATGAGACAAAAGCAAACAAAATCACTTCATTCAATCA
The DNA here is from genome assembly GCA_021437245.1 of Aegilops speltoides. NCBI lineage: Eukaryota > Viridiplantae > Streptophyta > Magnoliopsida > Poales > Poaceae > Aegilops > Aegilops speltoides. The sequence goes on from CM038146.1 coordinate 141,780,977, forward strand.
AACAAGGGCATACAACGGTCTAACTATCGTTATAGAAGTGCTCGGACTATACTAGATACATGGGGGAATACTACTACTGTTATGGTGGTTGACTAGAAAAACTGGTCCGATGAAGACTCCATGATATCTGCTCCAGCTTCATCAACATAGTCATCATCGCTATCGTCTGGGTCCGAGTCGGTGTCGTCGATGATGATGTAGTTCTCTGGACAGGTGCAATCTTCGTCTTCTCCTCCAGTCACGGGAAACCCCATAAATACTTTTAGCTTCTTCTTCAGATCATCATTCTTCTCCACAAGTGTTGCTATTTCCTCCTTATCCATCGCGTGTAGACTTGAGTTCTTCCTCTAGTTCCGTGATTTTGGTCATGGCCTTCTTCAGGTCTATCATGCCTGCGCACATCTGGTTCTACTGCATTGAATGTGCTGGTTTAACTCCTGGATGAAAGCTGCAATTGATCTATCCTTCCTGGTGCTGATCATCTCCCATTGCTCATCTCGGCGCCCACAAATCTAGTAGATAGTATCCTTGAGATCCTTGTGGTAAACTTCTCCAATGCATCCCATTGTGATGTGGGCTGACATGCTCTTTCCTAGACTCCAGGTTGGTGCATCAAAGGAAAACTCTATGGGCCCAGTGACGGGCATGAACGTCCTTCCTGGTACTTGAACTTGAATCATCCAGCGCTCCTCTTCAGGTAAAGTGGCAGTGTAGGTCCCGGTGAAGCTTGGTACTCCGATGTTCAAGCATCTAGTGACTTCCTTCAAGTGACGTCCAAAGGGTGTATCTTCATCCGGTTGTGTGAACTTGTTCCTTGCCATCCTAAAAGAGTAGAAAAGATGAGGAGTCAGAAATGAGAAGAGTAAGTAGTGATCTAGGGCTTTATCTTAGTGGTCATGTCCTACAGTCAGTGTGTGCTCTGATACCATCTTGTAGCGACCGGACATCAAGCAGTCGATCTCGTGCTTTAGTGTCATCCTGGATCGAGAATCTTGACACACACGAGACTTGAAGGATTTATAACAGAGTAGCAATCACACACTTATTACATCAAATGTCTCAAAAGAGAACTTATTACAATAAATATGGCTTACAACCATCTAATAACGATAACAGCGAAAGGCTTGGAAGATAAGCGAGTCCATCAACTCCAACGGCATCACTGAGTATAGAACCACGACCTAAAGGCACCTTACTGTAAATCGAAAAGTCTCGCAACATGAGCGTTGCAGCCGAAAACAATTCACACATGGAATATGCTGGCAATGTAACACATAGAGAGTAATGAAAGAAAAGCTATACTACATGCATGTATGGCTTGGTGGAAAAGCTCTATGGTTACAGTTTTATGTAAAGCCAATTTTTCCCTACTACAAAGGAATAATTTTTTTAACTATCAGGGTGGTTGTTAAACATTGAGAAGATAGACATCCTCTCAATCCCAATTAAACATCATCATTAAAACCCAACAATATTAATTAAAGTAACATGATGAGATTCACATGATAATCCAAGTACTAGATACTCAAGATGCCCATAACCGGGGACACGGCTAACCATGATTAGTTTATACACTCTGCAGAGGTTTGCACACTTTTACCCACAAGACTCGATCTCCTCTGTTGGGATTCTTGCACTACATGATGTTTGAGAAACGGATGACCGAGACATAGTCTTTCAGAAGCGCTAGCACCTTACGATCGGGTAGATAGTACCAACCTACATCCCCTACATCTGCTAGTCTACCACTGTAAGAGTTCGCATGACTTAGTCAACTATGCTAGAACCCATAGTAGCTTGTGGCTGCACACGGAAGTTTCTAGCATGAATAATCTCATGATCCCTTTGAGCCTGGGTGGCGGTCCAAAAGAAAAACAGGCAATCGCTGGAATACCCAGGTGCCTCAATCCACCCAGATAGCCACTCGATTCTAGCCCGATGACACCACGGAATCTCTTCCCAGTGGTACAGTTCCACCAGTCTGTCCATTACCTTCATCTCCAGGTGAGTAGGCCCGGACCTGCCTTGTTGGGCACGCAAGACATCCAATTCAAATTTTAGTTTCTTAATCTCTGCCATGATAAAGCCAAACTCCGTTCGGTCCCAAGCGGACAATCCTTTCGAAAGGGTTTTCACGTTTCCATGCAGCTCCCCTACTGTGGCAGCAGTAGAGTTGTTCCAACTCTCATTCACTAGATCCAAGAAGCCCGGGTGGCGCTCCCACATAAGCTCATACTTGAAAGATCTTGGCCGCAAACTAAAGGCATGCTCACCAATCAAAGTTAACAGAATAGCTGCATGATCCGAGGTAGCTGTATTTTTGTGTTCTAGCTTTGCTGATGGGAAAGTCAAGGACCATGCCGGGGAAGCGGCGCATCTATCCAACCTCACCCGGGTGAAAATGCCCCCTGTAACCTTTTTTCAAAAGTCCAAGGGTTCCCCTGATATCCAACATCTGCTAACCCACATGTGACGAGTGCATCGCGAAACGCATCCATTCGGGCCTGGTTCCTATTGCCAATTCCGTCATGTTCATTTGTTCTCAGGACTTCATTAAAATCCCGCAAGGCTGCCCACAGTAAAGGGCTCGAGCTAGCTATGCCCCTCAACATATTCCATGTTTTGAACCTCTCGTTTACCTGGGCTTCTCCATATACAAAGGTAAACCTTGCCTGGACACCTGCTAATGAATCCACTTCAACATCCACATGGTATTCAGAGTAACCGATAATCTCAACCTTTAATCATTCCAAAAAACACCTAAACCACCGCTTCTACCAGAGCTACTAACAACAAAACTTTTATTGTAACCTAGTGCATCAGATAAGTTTTCCACACGACTACCCTCTAATTGAGTTTCAACTATGCATACAATAGCGGGGGAAAACTGCTTCGCCATATCACGAAGCTCTCGAACTGTCGCTGGTTTGTCGGCACCATGACAGTTCCACACTAGGATACTCATTGGGCCCGGTGGCGCCCGTCATTGGGGCCCGCCACACTTGGTTTTGCTGCTGCACTGATTCCATCATTTCCATCAGAAGCCTTGGCTCTTTGCATCCCTCTTGGGAGGGGGGCTTGTATGGTTTAACCGCTAGCTGGTTGGTGCTTAGCTTGAGCTTTTGTTGGTACCCACTTCCTTAGCCGGCGTCCTCCCTATCTCCTCGCTTCCTATTTGCCTTAGACATATATGTGTCCTCATCCGCAACAATGCCATCTCAATTAACAACTTCCAATCCATCGACTTCCTCTGCTTGCCATTCCCTTATGTTGCTCGTCCGCCACGATCGCCTCTTCCTCCTCTGCATCCACGGCCCCCACTAGGGCCCGTTCTAGTCCGCATAGCCCAAGAAGCACGGAGGTCTTTGAAGTACAGTGTTGACGGTGCATGAATTCCATCATCGTGTTCCTTAAACACATGGCCAACATGCCCACAAACTGGACACCATTCCGGGATTTTTTTTATAGTGAACCCTGTAAATTTGACGAGCGCCGTCTCTCACCATAGTAACAACGTTCTTGAGAGGTTTTAGAACATTGATCTTGACCCACACACGATAAAAATTGCCTACAAAATCTTGAGATTGCTTTTCTGAGAAGAGAACTTCGCCCAACCTACTAGCAAGAGCCTCAACAAGATGTGCATACTTGTCTGGAACGTCATAGATCTGATCCATATGTCAAGTCTATCCAGCGGAACCATGGAAGGTTGTGTTATGCCATCGTATGGTGCAAGGATGACTGCATTCCCCCGGAAGTTCCAAGGGCCTTCCTGCATGACGCGCTCCCAGTCTCCTAGACAGAAAAACTGCACTGTATAGAGATTGTCCTCCAGGGGGCGGAATTTGCAGTCTTGGGCCAGACCCCAAGCAGCTCGCATATTCTTAAAGAACTAATATTGGCTGTATGTTTTGTTTATGTGCACCCGCACCACAGCGGTCCATCTGGTCGAATCTGGTGGCGCCTCTTTCTCGTCGTAGATCACGTCGTCTAAGTCCTCCTCGCGGAGCCCAAGCTCTGCAATCATCTTCTCTATCTCAGCAATGGGGTCAGCTTCGGACGCCTTTGCCGACACTGAACTTTTCGCTCCCATACTCGAAACCCTAACCCGATTTTTCGATCCGACCAGGTATTGGAAAGAACCCTAGCCCCTTCACCCACCTTTGGAGATCAACCAAGGCCGGGCGGTGATCCAGGATCACCCCTTAATCAGCCCGAGTCGGTCCAGAGGTAAGATCGGGGGAGGGGAGGGAAGGTCTCGACAACGGCGAGAAAATCGCCCCCAGGAGGAGAAAAACCCTAACTAGAGGGAAACTTTCGTGGGCAAAGATATTCCCGAAAAGAAATATAAGTACTGGTTGCGTTATCTTAACGAACAGCCCAATTGGTTCCAAGCCCATACTTGCTTTTTTTTAGGTGCAGCCCATATATCTGAGTCCAGGACATATTAAGCCCCGATAGGGCCAGAGTTTGAAGCCCATCATAAACCGCCGCTTCTCCCTGTTCCCTTCCCTCCCCGCACTTCCCTTCCTGACAAGCCGTCGCTGCCGCCAATCCACCACCGCCCACCGCCCACCGCCCTCGAGAGGGAAAAGCCTCGGCTCACACAGCCGTCCACCGACCCAGCATTCCACACTGAAAGCCCAGGTAAATTGGCTTCGTCTCCCCGCTCTGCGGCGATGGAGGAAGAAGGAGGTGCAGAGCACCGCGAATTCCATCGCCACGGCCTCGTGCAGCCGCTTCGCCCTTCTCCGGCATCTCGCGATCCATGGCAGGTTCGAGACACTCCCACCTCCTTGGCTCTGCCCTAGCCTCTCCCTTCTAGCTCTAGTCGATTCGCTCCGCTTACACCGTGCGATGGCAGAGGCGAATTGGGGCGTCCTTTGGTGTATTCCGATGGCGATTCGTACGGTTCAGGTTCGTGAGAGCCGGTGATTGATTCGGCGCTGTTTATGCTAGCTTTGCGGTTCCGTCCCGGCATTTTCGTGCGCCTCTGCCTACGAATTGAGGCTTCGAGTGGTTTGTTTTGGGCTGCAGAGTTACGTGCGGCTTCCTTATGATCATTTGATCGATAGACTTTGATTAGTCATTATCCTGAGTTGGGGTTTGTTCATCATCCTTTGGTACGAAGCGAGTTTTATGTCGAACTGGTAGGCATGTGCAGGAGCAGTTACCTGTAACCTGTTCTGTATTATGTTGGAGTCTGTTTCTGCAATCTCAGCAATCAAGTGTCTGATCATCATCTACAACCTGAGCAGTTATCACCTGTTCATGCCGTGCTCTGTAGATTCCTGAGTCAATTGCAATATCTTACACACAGCTCTGATCAAATTTTTGGAATGTATACATGTGGATCTCTATTGCAGTTGCCTCATATGAAATCCTGTTTGCATAGCTGTTGCGCTATGTTTATGTCGCTGAGTTGTCGTGGTAATTATTTTTTTACTGAATCACCTCAACAGCCTTCTGTTTTGCCTTGAATCGGTGAATCCATTTGATGCCAACTGCCCAATCATGTCTCACTGTAGAGTTCATGCGCTGATAGTAGCCACCAATATAAGTTAAAATGAGTGTTTCAGGGAATGTAACTACTCTGGTAATATCAGTTAAAATGCTTAATAAGAAATGTTGTCCATGTGTGTGTGATCCATGCCGCTGAAAGACATGGCCATCGACTAGCTTGTTCACCCAACTAAAGTTCTAATTATCATTCCAAATGGTGTATGAATATTTGATTCTTCCAGAAAACAACCAACTGTTTGACAGAAGAAAACGGATAATTCAATTTCTGTTTTTCTATCTTATGATCAGGAATATTTCATTCTATTTGATTAAGAAATAGTTACTGAAATCTTGCCATTATTTCACATGTTTGTTGGAACAGACAGATTAACAAAGAAAAATTAAGTGGTGGAGATCTTCCTAATATGAAATGAAGACGATGAGGTAAGAATGGAGATTTAATGTGGTTTGTTGGAGATGCCAAAGGTAGGAGATGAAGGACAGTTGGAAGGGGATAATGGAGGACAATTATAGCTTCACTAGAGCCTGGGGCGGAGAGGTAGGGGCTGTCTGTGCAGGTTTGCAGTGCAGCTGGGCCAAACATCGCTTACAGTTTAAGCTGTAGCCTGTTATGAAGTAAAAGCTGCGGACGTACAGTTTCGGCCACTGTGTGCGGGAAGATGAGAAGTCAAGGTACGGGATTTGATCACTCTAGTTTTTCTTTTACAACTTAAGAATTATGTAGATCCCTGTGTATTCATTTGAATCCTGTATATTTACATAGGATTTTATGCTGCACTGATCTACGACCGCTATCTCCTGTTTATTATCTACTACTTCACATAGGTTACATATATGATCTTGTTTCCAGTTGTTGGTGCTTGTATAGATATTTTCATTGGACCCTTGTGTCATATTTACTCTGTCTATTTGGCAGTTGGCACTTGCTATGCGCTAATATAGGAAGGTAATCAGATAATCATAAAATATGAAGTCATACAAAATGATCAGAAATCAGAAGCTGCCATGTTGTTGTTGTTGTTGTTGTTGTTGTTGTTGTTGTTGTTGTTGTTACAAGCTAGCCTATGCTTGGAGAGACAAGCCTGCAGTGTGGCATTAACACTGCAAGATTAAGTGGTGGTTTGGAAAATCTAAGCGTGTTGGGGATAGATTTTAACATAGTTGGGTTGTGTCATCAGGATGAAAATCAGCGATAATGACAAAACATTCATAAGATGAGACTTTTCGAACTGGATAAATCACATTCAAATGCTCCCATCTGTAGTAAATTGTGAATTTTAATTTTATAATATATTTATTATTAAAGCCAGCACTGATTCACCCAAAGAAAGCGATGTTGGTGAAGACTTTAAATGGTGGACCGCAAACGAACGTGGCAACCTCATCCTACTGTGTGTGCCCTCTCGTTGTACTAGGTTCTAGATAAGTCTTGTACCTCTTCTGCACACATCATATCAACAAAAGTTGATTTTGCTCGAATCAAGCTTATATGTGAGCATGACCATTTAGCTCAGGAGCTGACACCACATAAATTTATTCTGCGTAAATCAACCTGACTGTAGATTGTCCTGCCGGTATCTGCATTGTTCAATAGAATTTAAGGTTAATTACTCCCTATTCCAAGTAACAGTAAAGTTGGTCCCATGGGCCCATGCAAGTCAAGGTAGTTTGTGAGTTTATTTGAGACATCACGTCCTCCAAGTAGTTGTTTCTTTGATTCTAGAACAGTGCATATGGTCCAGCTAACCAGCTAGCAGACCCTCTCGTGAATTACTGCTGATCTGGTCGAGTGCCAGAACGCAGCAATGAACCCATACCATAGAATCACGGAGAGGAGGGGTCGGACATTCGTGTAGGTCCTGCGAGAAATTATGGTGTGGCGCACCAGACTTGACTTTGACAACTTGTCTGTGCAGCAGTAGCAATTGGCGCATGTAGGTTCCACGGGGCACTCAGCGAGATTCAATCTTCACGTGACATTTAGGCCGACCTTTTATTATGGATCGCTGGTGAGTGTCCTTCCCATGCTCCTCTTGCCGGCGGTCCTAGCTTGTTGCGGATAGCCGCTCAGTTCCATGTCAAAACGGTCGTCTTCTGAATGCAGGGGGGAAGAATCGTAAAAGTTTCAGGTGTCAACAAATTGTGTCGCTGCGGAAAAGAGGGATCGGACCAAAGCAGCGGCCTTGGTAGGGTAAGGTAATGCTGGTTTCCTTTGGTTAACAGTGCCTCATGTTTCAATGTCAGTTACATCACTTATCCTGCTAGCTCCATTGTTTTCAAGATCTGTCTGGTCAGTCGGCCGGCCACGCTGATCTTACAAGCTACTAGATGCAGCATAATGGCTTTGTTCTCTTATCTTTTTGCTTTACCGACTACGATGGGAAAAGGAGCTATCACAACATGACATTGCATCTATTCTCTTCGGGAAAGAGATTGCCTAGGTGTCAAAGGATGTGTGGTTATTCTGTAGCACAAAAAACATACTGTACCTGGATGACTCTGAATTCATCTAACGGCTCTCGACCAGTAGATTGGTCCCACATCGCCTTCAATGGCCTATCTAAATGCTGAATGGCCTGCAAGTGCCATCTCAGTCACATCTGCAACACCTTTGCAGTCACAGGTTACACGACACCCAAGTGGCCGAACCCACCAGTGCGAGGAAGCTATATGTCTATTTCCGGAGTATAAAACTATTCCAGATACAAAAAATCCTGAAGGATAGACACAACTAGCCTCTGCACTGCCTCACATGTGGTTTAAGATGTTCCTGGTACTGAACACGAGATGCATGCATCACTGTTTCACAACAGTGCTCGCTACATAGATTCTAATTAAATGGGACTGTGATTTGTTTTGCTACAGGATAGCTGCATCAGACATGCAGTGTCGTCTAGTATAAGCTTGACTTGTCACGTCCTTCCTGCTTTCCTAATTGTTTAACTCTTGCTACTGATATGGTGTTATCCATGTGTCCATATTACACTGTTGGGTGTGGCTAGGTCTCAGTCGACTGAGACTTAACCAAGTCTTAGTCAGTGACATAACATATAAGAAAGGAAAAAAGAAAAACTAAAAAGAAAAAAGAAAAATTTGCACGAATATAGCATCGACCAAGACTTCGTTAAGTCTTAGTCGATTGAGATTTAGCAATCCCGTACACTGTTGTATAGTGAGTTCAAACGAGTAGGCTCCATTTGGTATTGTAGCAGAGTTGATAGATAGTTACAGAATTTCCTTCACAGAACCTTGTGAGGTTTTTTAGTTTAAATGGTTATTAATGTATGGTCGCATGTTGTCACAACTGTTCTGGAACGCACCATAGCAGCGCTGGTGGGTGCAAGCTGTTGATACCTGTAGTAGATGGAACCACAAATAAAATAATTTCTTTGTGGTGAAGACACGCTAAATAGTTTTTCCTTTCAGTGTGCAGTGTGTAATTTTAGAGGGAAAATCAAATTTGCGTGTAAATTGATCAATACTCTAGCAGTGACTTTAATTTTCACTTGTGTCAGTTCTACCCAATAACTTTTAGTCCACGTAAAACTGGAAATGGAGACTGGGAGTTGTTGATTGCATTACAACATGGTTTGAGGAGAAAAAATGGGTTGTTATGTAGACTCTGGCCTCATAACAAAATTCTCTTAGGGTCTCGAAAGAATATTTTGTAGTACTGAAATCCCAGAAGTTTGATATGGCTTGCCATTTTAAAGGAGCTATAGAGCTTCTAACAGACCAGAATCAGTGTAAACAATAATATTCCTTCGAAATGCTGGAAAGTTAATCGATTGGATTTTTCTGATAGGTGGCTTTGGTATACAAAACCAATCGAAGTAGATGGGCTGCAATTCCGTAGTATTTATTTAAGATTTATTTGCTTGCTAATACATACTTCAAATTTCCATCTAAATTATCCAATAATTCTGACGCCTTCTTTTGATATAATTAGATGTGATATTCACATTGGTATTATCCTCGACGACACAAAGGTTCATGCCCAAGCACCCATATTTAAATGGCTATAGTCGGGATATTTTCTTGAGTTGGGATTTGCATCTCTCAGGTATGTAAATTATTTGACCTTTACTTTGTATTATTTACTCACTATTATCAAGAATTACTCATGCAATATGCTGTTTTGAAAATTCTGCATAAAATTTATGTAGTAAATAAGAGAAAATAATATTTTTGAAAGAATTACTTGTATACTTAGATGTTTAGTTCGATGTCTATTTAAAAAAGGCATAAGCTGAATATCTTTTTGAACAATCAGGTGAGGCTAGTTTCCCTCTTATTTTTAGTACAACAGGGCTGCCATACATCATCATCATGTTTTGTCTGTCGAAAATAAAGTGTAGTTGGACTTGAGACTAAGTGAAAACTCCCAAGTTATCAAAGTAAATACAAGAACCAAAAAACCTCGTATGAAGGAAAATAATCAAGGAGTACTAGGTATCTAAAATTTACAATAAAGACGCAGTACAGATGAGATGAGATCGAACTCAGATTTGTCAGCTCAGATGCAGCTATGGGATATGTCACCCTTGTACTTGTTTGCTTATGTATAGATAAGATATACGATCCTAGTACCTGGCATCTGTCAGTTTCTAGCTACTACTGTTCATAACGAAACGTCATAGTACATCCACAACCCAACCCACAGAAAATTTGACACGTGCTTGTACATCCAAATATCCAATCTAAATAATGGCTGAATCTGATGTAACCTTTTCAAAGTTTGCTCTGACGTCTATAGTGTAAATGAGCAACATGTTCTTTTCGATGCATATGGGAGAAGATTCCTCGAAAGTATTCTAGTAACAAGAGAGAATCTCTATACCTTGGAGCTAGTATATTCAGATGCGGTGTGATCTTGTTGCCTGTTGTACTCGGTAGTACTCAAATTATTCAGGTTTAGTAGTGTTACATTGAAGCTTATAGAATTTAGGGCCTGTTTGGTTCAAATACTAAGTATGGCAACGTTTGTCATTTTTATTTCAAATACATACCTAAACTTAATCCATTCTTTCTGGGCAAGCCAGTTCAGTTCCTTTCTGGTAGCAAGAGATCAGTAAAGATCAAATCTGTTTATCAAAGTGCTTCTCTGATTGCTCAATACATCTCTTTTCAACTGAGGAACAATCCAATCTCATTTTGTTCCTCTCGGCTATATATTCATACGCATTTCTAACTATTCTTTTGAAACGGTCAAAACTGGTGCCACACTTGATATAATTTTGTCACACTTTTCCAAAGTCAATGGCACATAGGACCTATATTTGAATGGTCAAACTTGCTTACACCTTGTGTTGTGGCAAAGTGTGGCAACCTTACTATGTGTACCAACCAAACCTGTGTTTTGGACTTAAGATATTTAATGCAATATTTGATGCATGTGGGGGTGGTCGCAATCATAGTGGCCTTGTTTGTGGTGCGATGGTCTATTCCCCAATCCGGGGTCGATCGACAGTGGTGAGTTCATGGAGGTTTACCAGGCAATCTAATCCGTGAAAGATTTCGGAATCCGTTCATCTAACGTCCAATCATCAAGTTGTTGCATTATCTCTCCCGCCACTGCGCATACGTCGACTAGAAGGTCTCATGATGCCTTCCCCTACTCCAATCAACTATAGTTGCTTTCACCATCGTTGGCCATGGCTTGGTTGCCTTGGTAGTAGGGATTAGGGACGACATGTCTTCAGGAGAGAACAGCGGCCCAACAAAGAGCGCTGGGGTTCTTGGAACCATGAGGTCCGGCACACCGCGTGGGAGATTATAAATGAAGCCATGTTTTGTTGGAGCTTTAGGGGGAGACGTCTGGGGAAAGTTTCGAGTAATGATTCCCGTAAAGATAATTGGAATGAGGAGATTGCCATCTTAGTGGGTTGTGCTAGATCTGTAGATGTGAAGTTTCTGGCGTTTTTTTCCTCTAAGCGGTATTAGGAAGGAATCACAAGAAAATAATTTTCTTTTGAAGTAAAACAATGGAATCTTTCTCTCCATTTCATGTTTCGTTGCGGGTCATCGACCCAAAATTATCGGGATGAGGATCGCGACCCATGTCCCAATATGACGTCAAAGAGGTACGCCCGGCGTCACACCTCGTCCCGAAGGTGTGGTGACCCACGACTCCATTCCTCGACTCGGACGACATGGTTTCCTGGCAACTATGGTCGCAACACGTAATGCGATGACATCAATTGTATCTAAAAAATGCCAACTAGGCAAACATGTACTACCCATTGTTGACGAAAAAGAGATATGATGTATTTTAACCTTAGACACGACTCGTATCATGGAACCATGAGTCAAATTATATCCTTTTTATCTCATAGAACATATTGAATTATAACTCATTTAGCTATAATAAGAATTCACTACACCATTTCCAGAATATAAGAAGTAAAATCTATCCAAAATCAACCTTTGTCAAGTTTGACTAAGTTTATATTACTATTTTTTACAACATCACGGTAACGAATACCCACTCATGTTTTTACTCTGCAAATTAGGCCTCGTGAGGACAAGCCTGCAACCAATAATTAATTAGTCTATTAGTATGTAATTTCTGTGACATACAATTGGTGCCATTAGAATATTCGTATTCGTAAGTATCTTTATGATTATGATTTTGTATCACAAAAGTTATATATTAATAATGTATATGTTGGTCAAAGGTTTGTCGTCCTAACAAGACCTAATAATATTCGGAGTTAAAAAACTGGGAGACTAATACATTATGAAGAACCTATTTCATGGCTTAATATGCGGCGTTATATTTTGGGATGGAGAGAGTACAAGCTACAAGAAGAGTTGTATATCTGCATATATCAATTGTTCATATGACCTGGCTTAAGATATGATCCATCGGACTGCCATAAGCTGCAGAAATCACGCTGGTTTTTATAAGAGGGTATTTGGACTAAATGTTCCCATTTCGTTGTGAGCAATTAATTTTTTTAAATCAACTTGTTGTGCTCCGAAACATCCAGACAGACGTTACTGTCCGTAGGCAGGGAGTTTGTTGACAATAACCCATTCTCAAGGGTACGGTTGTAAGTTTTAAATTGCCAAGAGACATTGCTGTACTGCGCCCACTCTACCCGCCATCGCGCACTGCCCAGGACGAGGCTCCAAGCCCTCAGGGAGGCCGGACAGCAAAGCCCCACACGCCTGTGACCACTCACACCTAGCCACGTAAAGGGTTGGGGCTCGTGGGCCCACCGTCAGCACGGCCAATCAAGGCTCGACAACGCCGTTCCTAATCTCTCCGACACGGCCCGCTGTTTACGATTACCACTGCCGAGGGTCACCTCGAGAACGAGACGCAGAGAAAATAGGAGAAAAAGGCGATTATGCCTTTTCGTTTCTATATATTTCTAGGTGATTTTTCTTGCCCTCACACTAGTCCCTTTTCTTTTTACTTTTCCCGGCCGGATTCTTTACTGGAAAGAGGGAAGACGAGGGCGTACGCATGCCACCTTTCGCGGCCGTGGGGGGTTGAAAATGGCTGCTCCTATTGGATGATGGGAAAAGGCACCACAAGATAACGTCTTGGGGCCTACCGCCGGCGACCACATCGCATCGGGGCATGCCTTCGGTACCACACGCACTGATGGCTGCTAGTAGTCACTAAGCAGTGCATTAAGGTAACCTCTCCCTCTCCCTCTCCCTCTCTCTCTCTCTCTCTCTCTCTCACACACACACACACACACACACACATTAATGTTTTGTGTAAAAATGATGAAAGCGAATTTCTGTCCTTTTCAGGATGTAACATCAGCTCATTAATTAAGGTAATATCCTAGAGTTTTTGAAAGAACAATTTTCTAAGCCTTCTTTAACCATGTCCTTTAATAGTATAAATCGTAATCAAACTGGTCAGTAGTGACTAAGACTAAACATGGGATGGACTAGGAGCAGTGGTAGATCTTGAAAGTGCTCTTTTGACTTGCTACACTCAACTACCTTTTATTTTTGTCCAATTAGATTTCTGATCTTTAGGTGTGTCCTTGAAGATTCACATGGCCCCGTGCCATCTCCAGCGAGACAATTTATTTAGGGCCGGCGGCAGTTTGAGTGGACGATCCAGAAGGCCGAAGAGCCTTGACGTTGGCACTTGAAAATTTTCTGACACACCAAATTAGATCAATGTGGTCATGTTTGTATTGGTTTTCGCCTGGTTTTTGTTGAGTTAACTACAATTTTCTTCTTAATTAATGCATGAGGTCCATTTCAAAGAATAATAATTAGGTCAACATGCCTGAAAATTTGACTTAAATCCAATATATTCTTTACTTAATTGTTTGTGTACAAATCCTGCTTATAAAGAAAAGAGAATGCACATGTTAACTTGGGAGGTGGCCGTGTTTTTCTTTTTTATCTGTTTTTCATGAGTTTCCTTTTTTATATCTTTGCCAATGATAGCCACTGAAGTTTGTGTCTCTAGTCGCCGGGATTTATGGAAGAGGGAGTATTTGTCAACTTGAAGAGGGAGGGGGTGAGAAGTGACCTTCTTGCTTCCTTTAAATCTCGTTGTGAGGGTACACAGTGAAGGCTATACCTTTCTTCATATTTATGCTGGCAAATCTCTCCTTTTTTATTCAAGTTCTTAGATTTTTATGAATGGTTTCTTGTACATGATGCGGAGCCATGCATTTTACGGAGGGACCTAAACTAATATAAGAGCGTTTAGATGACTATTTTAGTAATCTAAATGCTCTTATATTTCTTTACGGAGGGAGTATTAGAGAGGGATTGTGACGAGTAATGGCATCAGCGTATAGTTAATTAAGTCAACATCAGCCCATGAACTATGTGACAAGGGTATATGTTGAATATTGAATATCCAAGCACTCAAGACATGCAAAGAGAATATGCGGCGTATTTCTTTGATCTTTGAGCACAACTGAACAGTATAGTTGCATTACATCACCTTTCAGCTGTGTATGTGGTTTGCTAGCATTATTGGTATTCTTGCTCAATCCATTATGAATTATCTCCGCCTCTGTTATATATTATTGCCATTGTGTTGATAGCTGATTTGTCTGCTTGATATCTTCATACACATATGATGTAGGACGGTCGATGCCGGCAGTTTCTTCTATGTAATATATATACAAAACAGGTAGGGGGCAGCAAAAGCCATAGACAGCGGAGGGACCATCATGGATGGTTTCATGGATGCTGGGCAGTTGCAGATAACTCACCTATCCTTTTATTCTATGGTATACACGATAGCCAGCGAGGAGATCATGAGATCAAACCAGATACTCTTGGCCGTGTGAATTGGCTGGCGGAGAGTAGCTTGATCTATCCAGATTTAATTCCCAAGAGACAAAAAAGAAAAGAAAAAAGAAAGCAATGGTCATTAAAAAAAGAAAAGTAAAATGGACTGAAGACATAAAATTATAAAGCCTCGTTTGAGATACTACCTATAGTTCTGACGTACTACCAACAGTGCTAGGTTTAATTCGTTTTCGGTGGGATATTTGTACTATGTACGACTGCCAAAAGAATATAATATTATGGACAGTTAAGTAAAGATGCATACTGTAGTGTCAACTGTTGCTGATTGGAACTACTACTTGGCAGCCGCAGCATGGGTACTACTCCTCCCGGTACTACTTAAAACCATGGGAGGGCTCAGCACTGGAGGTACGACCACCTATCCCATCCATCTCCTCTGCTCCAAAACCAACGCCAAGAGCCCTTTCTCTCACCACCTCTCCTTTCGATTCCAGTACGGCGGTCGCTCACCGGATCCAAGAAGAAAAAACCTCTCCCATTTCCTGTTGTGCTTGGAGGTTTTATTTGGGTTTCCTTTCGGATTTTTGGGTTGTTTAATTGCTGCTTTTGTGTCGGAAGTTGTTCTTCGGTTGTGCAATCTGTGAAGTAATGTTAGCTCCTGGTGTGGAGAGGCCCTCGAGAGATTGACAGAAGAGAGTGAGCACACGGCGTGATGCCGGCATAACATGTGTGCCGTCTTCGCCGCGTGCTCACTCCTCTTTCTGTCAGCCTCTTTCTCTCAGGAGTTTACGTTACATTCAGATCCACTGGTGGGTATGTAGAATTAATTCGATTCAATTTCAATTTAATAGTTCATAATTTCCACACAAAAAAAGAAGGTCAAACCCTGCTTATGAGAGGAACTCAGCCACAAAAGAAAGACAGAACACGCATGCGGCATGTACTCTGGCTTTTCTCCGTCTTTACCATGCCACTTCCTTATCTCTTTAGATGTGTGCGCACGGAAAAAAAATTGCTCTGTTGTTTTGATCTTTTCAGTCAAGTTGCTCCTGGGAACTACTACCGAGGAGAGTGATACGGATGCTAGTGGTAATTGTAAGGAGTGGCAGCTGTAGGCTTGGTAGTACTGGAATAAATGATTGGATTTGTTACTTGTTTTTTTCATCCCCAAATTGTTTTATCTTCCCCCTTTGCAGTTGTACTCGCCTTGGGAGCTGAATCATGAAGATGCTGCCGGTACACTGCAACATGCACCCCCTCTCTTTCTCACCCTAACTACCCCCTTCTTCTTTCCTGTTGCCTTGTTTTCCATGGAAGCAGGTTTTAGCCATGGTGGTGGGGCTTCATCAAGTTCTTGTTGGGGTAAAAATGGAGCATGGAGTAAGCTAAGAGATGAGCCATATTTGGCAAGGAAGGTGGCCTCACTTTGCTTTTGCCAGATCTAGTTTGCATCTTAGGTTAGGCCTCTTGTCTTTCTCTCACTTTGGCCTTTGGTCTCTCTCTCTCTCTCTCCTTCCTGTTCCTCATACACGCTGTAAAAGGGTGCACTGTAACTCCTGCTGTTGCAGTTTTACTGATGGGGGCTTGCTTATGTCTCTTTGCTTTAATTTTCTTTTTATCTGTTCAAGTTCTTGTTTTATTTTTTATGATGAGAGCTCCTTGGTTATATTTTGGTTTGCACCTTGTTTGTGATCTTCACTGCTACTCACTGGTGATTCTTCTTCCATTATTCTTTTTTCCAGGATAAGAGCATCATGTTAATAGCGAACGTAACAGCTGCACCATCAATTTGGACAAGGTACCACTCCCATGGTTTCTTTAGCCCCCTTTTTGTTGGTTATACTATCTGGTGCCTCCTTCTGATGGTGCGAATTGCAGCTGCTTTTGGTGTCATTAAGATGTGTTATTGGTTGCATCTGAATACAATTTAGTTTTCCTTGCTTTGACATAGATGTGATTTGGTCTATGAGTGAGAAGTTGATAAAAATAAGTCCAGATGACTAATATGTGTGCTTGGTTAACTGAAGCTGTTCTTCAGTTCTAGAAAAAAAAAGTCCATCTTGCTTGTTGTTGAACACAGACTTGCCAAGAAGAATCTGAAACGCGTCTAGTAACCTACCTAAGCACAGCCATATCAATTTGCGTGGAGAAATAAGTGACACGTAGTAAAATCTAATCTCTTGAATGATCTGGTTGATGTGATTCAAGGTGATGCACGCTTTAGACAAGTTAATTGCTAGTCTAGCTAACATATATGCATAGACCCATTTTCCAAGCGATGGTAAATCATTAAATTGTCAACATCCTCGTGCTAAGTTTGTTTGTGGTGGCAGTTTTTTCTAGCTATCTACGTGTTAGTTTTCTGTGGTTCAATAAAAAAATTAGTTATTTCTGTGGATCCATTGTGTTGATGTGATGTATTATTTCTCATTCGTTCATTTCACTATGAAAGTTCTTATTATTTTATCTTTTTAGCTACCTTAATCATAAGTGCATTAGTTTTTAGCTACCTTGTTACTTCATGTTGGCCATATTTCTATCTAAGTCAGATTCACCTTGTCTTTCACAAATTTCAACCAGCATATGTTTGCTTTCATCATCCCTTTCCCCTAGATGTCCTCATATAAAAGCATAGGATAACATTACATATGTGGAAAGCATATGTGCGACGTGTCCAAGTTAACAAAATTTGTGCAAATTATGGCAGATTCAGCTGTGGTTGGATTAAGTAATCTGGTTTACTAATCTGAGTATCTTAGTTATCATGCTAGATTCGCCTTGAAAATTGTCACCCAATTTCATGTGGCGAGATACATATCGTAGCGTTTACTTTAGTTGCTTCAAAAATAGTAATTCTAAATCGGTTTGAATCTTATTTCATCTTTGATCTACCTTTTTTGAATGCTTCTTGAAGGAAAGAGATGTAAAGGGAGAACTTTTACGAACTTTTAGACATTGAACCGTAGTTCCTTAGTCTTACTGTCAAATTTTGTTTATAATTCAACTTGTAGATAAATGTGCATGCTTTCGAACTATATATAAAAGGTGATTTTCTATATAACATCCATTTTAAGTTATGGAACCACCGAAATTCAGTTGAAGCTTCTTTAAAGTACATATTATTTACTATTGAGCAGACTCGTAGTTTATATCTTGGAAATCAGAAGTAGATAACGAAGATTATCATGATAGTAATTTAATCAGAAAGTATTTGCTAATATGTCGCATACATGTTTGAAGAAATTATCTGCATTTTGAGTTTGAATGATTGCTCTGATGTGTTGTCATTGTCACTGTGCTACAGAGCTAGTTCGGGAAATGTTTTAACAATTCTAGAGATAAACAATTGTTGTTTCAAAAGCCACCACAATATTGATGCCTGAATCGAAGGGTCTAGCAAATCTCACATCGATTGATGGGCATTGTCTTAAAAAACTGTTTGTTTTGCAATCTTATTCATAACTACATAACTTGTGAATCTTATATAGTTAATGGCATTCCTCAAATTTCCCTTATTGAGTTCATTCTCTTTATAGAACATTCTTGAGAATGTGTATATGACTAACCAGACAATACTGTTCTCTCACCTTTAAATGATACTCCCTCCATATCAAAATATAAGTCGTTTTTTGACACTGTTATAGTGTCAAAAAAACGCAGTGTCAAAAAATGACTTATATTTTGATAGAGGGAGTACTTAGTTAAAAATGAAATCTTGCCACTCTCTCTGGTACTTAATTAAATCCAGACAATACTGTTCTCTCACCTTTAAATCTATGTGTTGTTCAAAATATGCCTTATAAAAATGGCATACATTTAGAGAGGTGTATAATTGTACATATAGAAAGAGAATATACGCATGTTCAACTATTGTAACTAACCTTACATAAGCCATCCAACATGGGAAATGCATGTCGTTGCACTCATGTTCTCTTCCATTGTGTTTACGAATAAATATTTTCGTTTTCTGTACAATATTTTCTTATTTTTAAACTAAGGCAGAAGTTTGCCATATTTCACTGATTAAGGAGAAGAAAAATAAAGTTATGTACAAACAAGGATGTAGCAGAAGAGCTGAACTACTCTCCCAGCCTTCTATGAATTGGGCATAGTACGCAGAGGATGCGTAGCAGGAGTTTTCCGTAAGCTTCCAATGTCCTCACCTTTGTTTGTAGCTCAACAGGGAGAAATTCTCTCCCAAAGGGTGAAGAACTCATAGATGTGGAATGTTCACCTAATTCAAGTTTAGGGAATATTAGTTCAAATGGATAGATAAGAGGCAATAACTGTGAGAAACTAGATATCTATTATGTTAAGGAAAATAGGGTCGTCCTACTATAATTACAAGAGAGTAAGTAAACAACATGTAATACTAGACGATACGCTACGTGTTTGCCGTTGAATTGGATATATAGTTTCCAAATATTTTGTAGAATACCTTACGTTTTAAACTACTTGAGAAAATTTTGCATGAGAAAAAAAGATAATTTTAGCATGAAAAGTTGTGCATGTCACAAATAAATGCAATGTGATTTAAAATTCACTTAGAATGCACTAATGCATGTTCATGGTAGAGGATTCTCATGCATATATCATATGGATGCTAGTGGATCAAGCTGGTAAATCTAATGGCTACAACAACTTTGATGATGTGGGATGTGGAAGCATGCATGATGAGATAATTAGAAATAGTGAGGATCACTCTCTTAGGTATATACTCCCTCCGTCCCAAAATAAGTGTCTTGACCTTAGTACAACTTTGTACTAACTTTAATATGAAGTTGAGACTCTTATTTTTGGACGAAGGAAGTATATGATTAGGGGTATTCATTCCTTTGTTGGAACGTACAATGCCAAAACCAGGCAGATATGCCCTAGTTCGAATTTCCTCTTTGCCAGTGATAAGGCTAGCTTTCATAGGTTGTATTTGAACACCCTGGTAATTGTAAACACATGAATGAATAAGATAATAAAAAAGATACACAAAGCTCATTCATTTGTAGTGGAATATTATTAATGAATATCCATTTCTGAGCCCAGGCTCATCTGCATCCAGTGAAGAGAAAATTCACAAAAAATAATAATAAAATATAACAATCTAAGTCACATGCGGAATGAAAGGGAAAACAAAAAAAGCTTGCACCGGGGCGGCTTCACATCAGTAAATGAAGTTCTTATAATGAACCTTTACATGTAACTTTACCATGCATACACTCAGTGGCAAGATGGTTCCCTGGAACCCCTATTGCAGCTAATTATATGTGACTATCTCTAAAGCATTCCGGCCCATAGAAGAAATCTGATATAGTTTGCAGCAAATGGCAAATAGTTTTCACCACTTCTGTTTGAATTTTATACTCATATCTCTCCCTATGATTCTATTCAAGCATACTGTGTGTACAAGTTTTTTTAAAAAGACGAACTAGCTAGTAATAAAAGACCTGTGCATCATGCATCCACTCTCCAGCCATTTCCATGATATATGGTATTGGTCGTAACTATGGTTAGAATTATAATTCCTCCATTTTCATTTAATTTTGGATTTACGTCGACTCTGTGTATGTGCATGGCTTCGTGTAAGCCATTAAAATCAACTCCTGGTCTGTTTTGTTCAATGCATATGTATTTGAAAACTACCAACTCTGGGTGGCAACTGGTGTAACCTATCAGGAAAACTCCAAACACATGTATGTAGTTTCATATAGTATATCATGTAATCCAGGTTGCGGGAAAAAAAAAGTGTATCAACAGAAGCAGAAATAATAATAACGAGGTTCCTTTCGTATCAGATTTTCTTCGGGGTGCAGATTCTTCAGTGTGCATTGCAGATCGAATATACACTAGAGAGTAATTAAACAATAAATCCATTTATGTTATATTCCTGGGGATTTTATTAGACCCATTACATCGTTTTGCCGAGGTTGGGAGCATATCAGTAGCACCAAATTACAGCCTTTTTTCTTTGATTGTGTGGATCCTTAATAGCCTTTGTGACAACGGGGCCTGGTGTGAACTGTTAAGCCATGGTCGACATGTTCAAAAAAATAATAAAATAAAAGGATCAGGTCATCATGTTCCAATGCTGGCGGAAAGAAGGACATGACAGTACAATTGCCTTACCTGTCACACTTCATGAGGCATCACGCCTAGTGTCGTAGCCTAGCTGCATGCTGCAGGTTTGTCCTGCCTCTAGGCATGCGCTGTCGATCCCACCATGCATGCATATTGTGCCGCCGTGTCGTGCATGTATGCATGCACTTGTGCTCATGATAATCTCGGCAGGGAAATACACTCGTCAGCATTTTTAGTGATGGGATTGTTTCTTGTTTAAACGTGTTTGAGGTTTTAATTTTATGCGTCAGCAGGAAGAGTCCTTCACACACGGTTTGTACGGAGGTATAATAACAGCAAGCAAAACTATCATATTCAAAAATATTGTAATTTTGATGCAACTTTGAAACAATTTTGTGTGTTTTGTGATAGTTTTCTTTGTGTAGTTGGAATTGTTGGGCACTGGAAATTTCTTAGTCTCTTCCTCAACCCATACAGATTCTATCAAAGAGGTAGCATGATAGCAAAACTCCTCCAACGAAGTGCTAGTCAACTTCCACATGCAAAACATATATTCTCTCCTTTCCGGTTTATAGAGCTCATCTCAAAAAGTTTGTTTTCCTGTTTTATAAGTCTCAATTCTATTACTTACCATCACATGCTTAGATTTCTAGCTGTATTAATTCACTGCATGCAAGGATGAAGAAAAAACTCACCAATGCATGTAGAAGTTCTTGGTCACTAAGTGGTCATGTATGCATGTGGTGTAATTAATGCATCGGTGTACACAAATTTTTGAGAAAAAGAGAGTACAAATTAAGTACTTTTACAAACTGGAATTAATTTCATCATTCATCGTCTACTACCTTGGTTGAACAAATTAAGCCCTATAAACCGGAAAGAAGGGAGTACATAGCTTAATTAATGATATCATAACAAACTGTTCATGCAGTTTGAAGGTATGGCTCAGTTAACGATGCAACGATTATATCATAGGCGATGCTTGATTCTTCATCAGATTGCAAGCACTTCGTTGGCTGAATGACTAATCTGTGTGTTGAATGAAACTGACTTCATAGGTATGCATACACAAGATCAGAGAGGGAGTTAGTAGAGAAAGCGCATACACAAGATCACGACGAACAACAAGCAGAAGTTGGCCAAAACAGCATGACTCTCCGAACGAGACTCCAAAGAAGGCACGCTTGTATGCTCTGCTGCCAGGTGCCAACTTGATCGGTTTGTTGTACTCGCTGAGTCAGACAAGGTGAAAAACTAGGTGCTGGTGGAAGAACATCGACCAGGGAAAATATTTGGCATATATCACTGAAGTTGCTCTGTAGCGGTGTGCTGTTCCAGGCAACAGTGCAGGCCAACACGGCGCTCCTACACAAAGTTGGCAGTTTGCTACATACAAGAACTGGCCAGCAACATACTTATCACTTAATCAAATGAATTACAATTCCCATGACGGCGAACTGCATTGTTACTCTGTGCAGAAGCCCGTCAAAGTTTCGACATAAACATGGGCGCCGTTGAATTCTGAGGCGGCGAGCTCCCTCTACTAGCAGGCACCTGCACCGGCAACTATAACTCATAATAACAAAACTCGTCCAATGAAAGTGCTAGTCAACTTCCACTTGCAAAACCCAGTACATAGCTTAATTAACGACATAATAACAAATTGCTTGGCATCCAATTTTTCATTCTTCATCCATTTGGAAGGGTTTTTTTTCTGAGAAGGAGGATCACCTCCGGCCTCTGCATCCGACAGATGCATGCAGCATCCATTTGGAAGGTATGGCTCGTCCATTGTATCGCAGGCCATAGTTGATTCTTCATCAGATAGGAAGCACTTGGTTCACTGAATGATTAATCTCTGTGTTGAATGAAACTGAGTCCACAGGTATGCATACACAAGATACGAATGGGAGTCAGAGAAAGCGCATACACAAGATCATCACGAACAACAAGCAGAAGCTGGCCAAAACAGTATGACCTCTAGGAACGAGGCTTGAAAGAGGGCACACATTGTATGCACCGCTGCCCAAGTTGATCGGTTTGTTGTACCCGCTGAGTCAGACAAGATGAACAACTAGATTCTGGGGGAAGGACATCGACCAGGGAAAATATTTGGCATGTTCCAGGCAACAGTGCAGGCCAACACGGCGCTCCTACACAAAGTTGGCAGTTTGCTACAAACAAGAACTGGCCAGCAACATGCTTATCACTTAATCAAATGAATTACAATTCCCATGACGGCGAACTGCATTGTTACTTTGTGCAGAAGCCCATCAAAGTTTCGACATAAACATGGGCGCCGTTGAATTCTGAGGCGGCGAGCTCCCTCTACTAGCAGGAACCTGCAACGAAAAATTGATGAACACAGTGAGGACCTCTATCTATCTGTGCTATATACATCTTCAGAAAGGGCGCGGCGCATCAGGAAAGCGTGTTTGATCAAATTAGCAGCAGGTTAAGTGCATCTTGCGGATTATGATGGTCCTTCCTCATTCTGTAAAGACACGAGCATCAATGCAATCATGCATGTGGTTGTTCTATTTTGATCCTCCTTTCTGAAGAAACCTTTTTTTTTTCAAGTCCTTTTGAAGTAGTAACTTGAGATGTTCGAAATGCAAGGTCTCATAAGATAGCCCTGTTAGCTCAAATGGTTTTATTAATATGGTGCTATGGTTTGTACGTACGTACCTTGGTGCCGGAAGCCTTGTGTATGAATCCCTTCTCTTGCAGGGATTTCACCGCTTCATAGAGGTATTCTTGCACAGGGGTGAACCTCATGCCAAGGTCCTTGAGAGGCTGGTTGGTGTACTTGTAACCCTTCTTTGGCGGATTCACCTCGTCCTTGCATCTGTACAGGTTAGTGAAGGATTAGACTGTCACTGTCCCAAGACGCCCACCTAATTAAGTCATTGTTTAGTGTGTTGAGAGGGCTTTAAAAGTTGAGGATGAAATCTCAACAGCCTGCTTTGTCTTTAAGGCGAAGCAAAGCCATCGCTTTCGTTTTACGAAAGTTACAGGCAACTACCAACAACTTGTGGTCTATCAAGGGAACAATTGCAAGCAAGATTGTGTAAAAACATTAGCACATTCGTGGAAAGATCTATTCTTAGTTCAGTACTACGAACTAAGAATAGTACTCTACTTCTATTTTAATTTGGAAGAATTATCATTTATTCCTGTTCTCATTTACGTATCTAACTGTCGGCTGAACAGGGAGTCCGAAGTTTGGAGCATTCGTTTGAAGAAGAATGCAGGACGGAATTGTACCTTGTGGGAATCGGGTACTCCGGGAAGAGGCCGGCGAGGATCCGGCAGAGCTCGCCGCGGTGCAGCGTCCTCTCGGCGCAGACGTAGCGCCGTCCCCCGGCATTGGGCGCCTCGAGCACCCTGACGTGCGCCTCGGCGGCGTCCTTGACATGCACGTAGGCGTGCGACTCGTTGACGTACGCCTTGGCCTCGCCGGTGAGGTACTTGAGTATGTGCTTGGTGCTGGTGTTCATGCTCGGCTGCAGCAGCTCGCCGAGCGTCACCACCGGGATCACCACCGCCAGGTCCAGCCCCAGCGCCCGCGCCGCCTCCCACGCGCCCCGCTCCGCGATCGTCTTGGCGTAGCAGTACCAGTTCTGCCGTCGTTCGTGCGCACGGGCGTCAATGGCGAAGATCGGGTGGATAAATTAGAGTTGGAGGCTGCAGGGTGCAGGCAGGTTCCGGACCTTGGTTTGTTTGCAGTAGTCGAGGTCGCTCCAGCACGACTCGTCCAGCGGCGCGTCCGGGTCGCGGTGGGGGTTCATGTACATGGTGCCGATGGTGGAGGACAGCACCACGCGCCGGACGCCGGCGTCGGCGGCCATCTCCACGACGTTGAGCGTCCCGGTGATCACCGGCTCGATGATCTCCTCCTGTCGAACGGCACAACCTCCGTCAGCGTCAGCTTTATTCCGGCGGAAATAGAGGAGGATATACTAATACTGAGCGGCCGCTACTCACGGGGGTGTCGTGCATCGGCGACGCGGTGTGGATGACGCCGTCGCATCCGTCGAAGGCGGCGCGGAGGCTGGCCCGGTCGAGCAGGTCGACCTGCACCATCGTCAGCCGCCCCGCCGCGCCGTCGAGCGCCCACAGGTGCGCGTTCTTGGGGCCATCTGCGCGCAAGAGCTCGTCAGCCCAGTCCATTCCTGGAGCAGACTTGGCAGACCCGGCGCGCCCAAGAATCGTGGGCGGTGGCAAAGGGACGCAACGAGAGACAGAGAGAGGAACCGTACCGGCGTGGCGGGAGGTGCCGCGGACGGCGTAGCCGCGGGCGAGGAGGAGCTTGACGATCCAGGATCCAATGAAGCCGCCGGCGCCGGTGACGCAGACGACGACGGCCATGGCCACGCCTGTGCCAACAGATCAGTTAATGCTGAAAAGGTGGGGAGGAATAGGAAGAAACCAACAAATCTTGGCGCAGAGGGTGTACTAGGCAGCGGGCCGGGACACGATTTTATCAGCCGGGCCGCTGGCCGGTCTCTTATCACTCGGCAGAGCAGAGAGACCCCGCTGAAACGGCGGAGAAACCGAGCGGCAATTACCGTGGAAACTAGCGCGGGCCGGTCATGTGAGAACCGCGACGCGCGGACCGGGACGGGGAGACCGGGACGGCGACGAGACCACCGCACCGCAGCCGTGTGAACCTCTCTCCGAGTCCGAGCAGCGAGCAACGTGTGGAGTGCACTCCAAGCGCGGTGGGGGAAATAGTAAAGAAAACGACCTGGACCGAGCTCTCGTGACCGGGAACGTGTTCCGCCACCCCTTTTCGCTTTTGTTAAATCATCATGCCTCATGCCTCATGCGTTGCGTTGCGTTTATAGGACGCTTCCGGTGCCGATTATTGGTGCCGGTGACGGTGAGCATCTGGACGCTTCCGGTGTCGATTAGTGCCGGTGACGGTGAGCATCTCCGGGCTTTGGGTGCGCCTCGTAACAATGGGACTCGTCGCTGTGTCCTTTTCTATGGTGCCAGTGGGCTGCTGCTGCTGCAGTTGCAAGGATCATGTGTGTCCCAAAGCGCTTCGCTTCGCTCAACACGTGAATGTTGGAGCTGGGACGAATGGGGACGGTTGCGGTTGTCCGGGAGCGAGTGGAGTAGGTAGGTGGGTGGGAGGGGCGGACGGCGCCTGCTTCGCTTTCCCACCTGTGCCCCAACGAAAAAATATCTGTGGCAAACTAGGCTACACGTACGCCGGATACCGTTTGGCTTGCGCGCCAGATGCCGTTTTGCTAGCCTCCACGTACGTAACGTACGACGCGCCGGGCTGCGCGGGAAACATGACAGCGGGACGCTGCTTGGGTTACGCCCACGTGTCATTGGCCCAACTGCAGGTGCAGTTACGGCAGTGAAGTTCAGTCCATGACAGCGATAGCGCCGATGTTTCGCTTCGGAGAACACCCGTGTCTCTGTTGATTTTTTTTTTTGTGTGCGCGTATTTTGTATTCTTTTTTAGAAACTTTCAATCTATTCATTTTCAATCATGACAGTACAAGCAACAACAGAGCTATGGACCACCTAGCGACTGCAAGCACTGAAACGAGCCGAAGGCGCACCGCCGTCATCGCCCCTCCCTCGCCGAAGCCAGGCTTTAACATCCTAAAATTATAATTTTTGGAATGTTACATTAAATAAATAAATACGTAAATACGTTTGTTTGTTTGTTTGTTGTGTGATTGATTGTGTGAAATTGAGTGAGATTTGAAACTTTTTGAAAGTTGAATGAGAGAGAATGAAATGACTTTCCCAAACTTTCATCCTTACATTTTGATCCCAATGAATTCCAACACAAAACCCTAGAGTGAAGATGACATGACTTCCTCCATTTGAAATGAATAAGGTTTTTTGTAAAGATTTGAATTCCATCTGAAAATATTTCAAATTCAGAAAAATTTATGCAATTCAATGATTTTCATGAGAGAAGATAAAATGACTTCTTCAAATTATATGAAATATGAGTTGGAAGTTTAAAAGAATCATATTGAAGGTCCCTTTGAAGGTATTTTGAAACCCACTTTTAATTTGGAGTTATTTCAATTTTCAAATTTCAAATTCTCTGAAAGTTATTCAAAATGAGAGAAGTAACATGACACTTCAAAATTTAGAGGCATTTGAATTATATTTGAACTAGGAAAAAGGAAAAGATTTAAAAGTGCTTTGAAATTCAAATTCAAAACCACTTAGGAGTTATATGGTTTTTAATCAAATTAATTTTCTCCAAAAGTAAAATATATAGAAATTAGAGTAAAATGATTCCCTACAACATAAAAATGGAGAAAAATAAATTTGAATTCATTTTGGTATTTTAAAATAATTATATTTGCATTTCAAATGCAACAGTGGCACTGTTTGACTTTTGAGATTTTGTGACTATTTTATTTGAACTTGAAAAATAGTTCATATTTTAGGATTTATTTTTCTGAAACTGTTGATATATTATATGCCTATATGGTATTTTTATTTTATTAGTTTTCTTTTTTTGTTTTTCCATGTTTAATTAAAAAAATCTTTTCGAACCATGCCACGACATGGCCCAACACTGTTCTCTCTCCTCACAAATTTAATCGCCAATCGCCCAATGGGCATGCGCCGCCTTGAACTCCCCTGGCGTCGGCCGCCCGCCCCCTCGCTCGCCTCCCTTTGCCGCTGACCTGTGGGACCCGCCTCATCTTCTTGCCCTTCCGCACGCAACGCCACGCCAGAGCACGTTCAACATGTCATCGAATCCCGATCCTTAGGGATTCATATCCCCAAGATCAACCCCTCCTCCACGCCGTGTCCACTATAAAACCCTCGAATCCCTCGCTAGTTTGCCCCTCTTCGCAAGCCCTTGCTCCGCCCCTCGTCGTCGCCCCGTCCCACCACCCTTCGCCACTGCCAAAACCCTAACCTGCTAACTTCTGGCACCGCAATCCTCGCCTCGATCCCCTACTCCGCCCACGCCCTCTCCACGACCTCGCCCCACCAGCTAGACATCACCGTACATGCTCACGCGCAGTCGGAGCACGTCCACGGAGTACGACATCGCCGCTGCAAGCCGAGGAGTCTGCCTGCTCCATTCACTCATCATCGTCGCCCCCGAGCTCGCCTTCGACCACCCTTAGATGTGTCATTCAGCGTTGCATCAGCTGGACATTGTCGCCATTGCCGGAGATTGCTTGAGCACCATCGCCGACGACCTCGCTCGCCTCGGCCACGCCTTCCCCGCGGTGAGCCTCACCCTGCCCTTTCCCCCGTTTGATCTAAATCAACAGTAGAGATTAGATTAGATAGAACGGTTAGGTTTTATTTATCAGAGTGGTTTTTATTTACGGTTAAGTCTGGTTTAGTTTGAATCGAGCCGCCCCGGTTTTTCCTGTTAGTCACCGCCCACCATTTTATTATGTAGCGGTCGTCCGCCCGTAGCACTCACACGCACGCCTCGCTGGCCCAATTAGAGCACGCCACATATACCCCTGCTCGATGCATATAGTTTTTCTTTTTTCTGTTTTTCTTTTATTTACAGAATAGTTTCTGTTTTAGACATTTAATATCTTTTTGTGTTCTTATCCAAATTGAATGATTCTTTTTGGCATTGGATTCAAAATTTTATGAAGTTTCTGTTGGTGCATTTGGATTTCAAATTTGAGTAGTTTAAATTTGAACTTGATGAAATTTGGTCAAATCACTATTTTGGCCATATCTTGAGTTTTAAATATATTTTTGATTAATTCTTTTTTCTACTGCTTTGCTAATGTTTTGTTTATGCAGTAGCATATAATTAATTTTTTTAGTTTATTTTAAATTAGGTTATTTGCAAAAACACTACTGTTTTGCTTATATAGTTGTTTTAGCCATTAAATTATTGTTTTAATTATTTTTAGTTAATTTTTGTAGCTTTTTACATGTTGTTATATATTTATTTTAGACTACAGTAGATTAATTTTTATAATTAATTATTAGTATTTAGCTACTATTTTGTAATTTGTCATTTAGTTCATAACTATAGTAAATAGAAATAGTTTTATTAGTTTCAAAAGTAATTCTTTTTGCCATGTCAAGTTATGCTATTATTATTTCTATTATTTAGAAATAAATTAGGTTTTCTAATTATTTTAGTATTGGTTACTATTGTCTTAGTGTTTTCCTGGTTGTTATAGTTGTTTTAGTGTTAACTAGATAGTTATAATAGCTTTTAAATTAATTCTTTTTGCTAGATAATAATTTAGTAAAATACTTTATGTTGTCTTATTAAAATTGTATTTTCTTTGTTGTAGAAAGGTTATCTATAATAGTTTAGTGTTGTTATCAGAGTTATTGGTTGATATTGTGTGAGTTGGTTTTCCCTAGTTTTTCTTTAAAGTTTTCTTTGGATGTTTTTTGGCCTTCTTTGATTTCATTACTGATTTCTTTAGTACTTTCATTTGATTGAGTGTTAGTTTGATTGATAGTATTTATTGCTAGAATTGATGGCTTATGTGAATATTATGTTTGATTATATAGATTTTCTGGGAGTGACGAATAGTTCTATCAAGTTTCCCGAGAGCGTTAATATCTTCATCAACTTACACTCTGTTTTGACTCGAGACAAGATTATTTTGATTATTTTGACTCGAGACAAGATTTGAATACACACTACTGGGTGGAAATTGGACCGTGTGGCACCCTGGAGCACCCAGTGGATGCGTTATGAGCTGGACTAGGCCAGTACTCATGTGGAAATTTCCACCCAGACTCAAAGAGACGGGTGAATATGTTGGGGAACGTTGCATGGGAAACAAAAAATTTCCTACGCTCACCAAGATCAATCTAGGAGATGAACATCTACAAGAGGAGAGATTACATCTACATACCCTTTTAGATTGCAAAGCGGAAGCGTTAAGAAACGCGGTTGACATAGTCAAACGTCTTCGTGATCCAATCATGATCCGTCCCGCGAACTCCCGATCCAAGTGCCAAACGGACGACACCTCCGTGTTCAACACATGTACAGCTTGATGACGCCTTCACCTCCTCGATCCAGCGAGTGATGGTGAAGTAGTAGATCGAGTCCTCTCGCAGCACGACGGCGTGGCGGCGGTGGTGGTGGAGCAATCTCGGAAGAGCTTCGCTAAGCTACGCAGAGAAAGACAGACATAAACTATTAGGGAGGGGGAGGGCAATGCCATGGCATAGATTAGGTGCGGCTGCCCTCCCTCCACCCCTTTATATATAGGGGGAGGAGGCGCCCTAGGGTTATTCATAGGGTCCGGGAGCCACAAGGCAACCCTAGATGGGTTTTGGGTGCCCCCCTAGGTGCCTTGCCCCCCAAGCAAGGGGGAGGCAGCCCTGGTGTCGTAGGATGGGGTGAGGGGGGCACACAACCCCTTAGTGGGCTGGTGGGACCCTCCTCTAGGCCCATGAGCCCCCTCCCACACTTGTCGGGGCCTCCTGAAACCCCTTTCGGTCATCCTGGTCACAACGCGGTGCCCCTGGAACACTTTCGGACTCCGATACCCTTTGTCCCATATATCAATCTTCACCTCTGGAGCATTCTGGAGTTCCTCGTTATGTCCGAGATCTTATCGGGGACACTGAACAACCTTCGGTAACCACCATAATGACTCAACTATACTTATATCGTCACCAAAGGTTAAGTGTGTAGACCCCGCGGGTTCGAGAACTAGGTAGACATGACCGAGACACCTCTATGGTCAATAACCAATAGCAGGACCTGGATGCCCATATTGGTTCCTACATATTCTACGAAGATCTTATCGGTCGAACCTCGATGCCAAGGATTCAGCTAATCACGTATGTAGTTCCCTTTGTCTATCGGTATGTTACTTGCCCGAGATTCAATCGTCGATATCTCCATACCTAGTTCAATCTTGTTACCGGCAAGTCTCTTTAGTTGTTCCATAATACAAGATCCCGTGGCTAACTCATTAGTCACATTTCTTGCAAGCTCATTGTGATACTGCATTACCAAGTGGGCCTTGAGATACCTCTCCGTCATACGGAGTGCAAAATCCCAGTCTTGACCCATGCCAACTCAACCGACACCCTCGGAGATACCTGTAGAGCACCTTTATAGTCACCCAGTTACGTTGCAACGTTTGGTACACACAAGGTACTCCTCCGGTGTAAGTGAGTTGCATGATCTCATGGTCATAGGAACATATACTTGACATGTAGAAAACTAAAGCAATAAACTTGACACGATCATATGCTACGTTCATAGTTTGGGTCTTGTCCATCACATCATTCTCCTAATGATGTGATCCCATTATCAAATGAAAAGTCATGTCTATGACTAGGAAACCATAGCCATCTTTCATCAACGAGCTAGTCTGGTAGAGGCTTACTAGGGACACGTTGTTGTCTATGTATCCACACATGTATTTGAGTTCTCGGTCAATACAATTATAGCATGGATAATAAACGATTATCATGAACAAGGAAATATAATAATAACCACCTTATTATTGCCTCTATGGCATATTTCCAACAGTCTCCCACTTGCACTAGAGTCAATAGTCTAGTATTACATGGTAATGAATCTAACACCCATAGAGTTCTGGTGTGATCATGTTTCACCCGTGGAAGAGGTTTAGTCAATGAATCTGCAACATTTCAGATCCATATGTACTTTGTAAATGTTTATGTACTCCTCCTCGACCCAGTCGTGGATGGAATTGAAGCGTCGCTTTATGTGTCTGGTCCTCTTGTGAAACCTTGGTTCCTTGGCCAGAGTAATGGCACCAGTGTTGTCACAGAGCAGAGTCATTGGGTCCAGTGCACTGGGCACAACTCCAAGATCTGTCATGAACTGCTTCATCCAAACTCCTTCCTTCGCTGCCTCCGAGGCAACTATGTACTCCACTTCGCATGTACAATCAGCTACCATGCTTTGCTTGGAACTGCACCAGCTTACCGCTCCCCCATTTAGAATATACAAGTATCCGGTCTGAGACTTAGAGTCATCCGGATCAGTGTCAAAACTTGCATCGACGTAACCCTTTACGACAAGCTCTTGATCACCTCCATAAACGAGAAACATTTCCTTAGTTCTTTTCAGGTACTTAAGGTATTCTTCACCGCTGTCTAGTTATCGATTCCTGGATTACTTTGAAACCTTCTGGCCATACTTATGGCAAGGCTGACATCCGGTCTTATGCACAGCATCGCATACATGATAGAGCCTATTGCAGAAGCATAGGGGATGACACTCATCTTTTCTCTATCCTTTGTAGTCGCTGGGCATTGAGTATGACTCAACTTCACACCTTTCAAAACAGTCAAGAACCCCTTCTTGGACTGATCCATTTTGAACTTTTTCAAATTCTTATCATGGTATGTGCATTGTGAAAGTCCTGTTAAGCGTCTCGATCTATCTCTATAGGTCTTGATGCCTAATATGAAAGCATCTTGTCCTAGGTCCTTCATTGAAAAACTCTTGTTCAAATATTCCTTCATGTTTTCCAAAGTTCAATATTGTTTCCAATCAGCAATATGTCATCCATCTATAATATTAGAAATGCTATAGAGCTCCCACTAACTTTCTTGTAAATACAAGATTCTTCGGAAACTTGTATAAACCCAAACGCTTTGATCAACTCATCAAAGCGAAGATTCCAACTCCGAGATGCTTGCACCAGTCGATAAATGGATCGCTGGAGTTTGCACACTTTGTCAGCATTCTCTGGATCGACAAAACCTTCCGGTTGCATCATATACAATTCTTCCTTAAGGAAACCGTTAAGGAACGCTGTTTTGATGTCCATCTGCCAGATTTCATAATCAAAAGATGCAACTATTTCTAAGATGATTCTGACGGACTTAAGCATCGCTACGGGTGAGAAAGTCTCATCGTAGTCAACTTCTTGAACTTGTGAAAACTCCTTTGCCACAAGTTGAGCTTTATAGACGGTGACATTATCGTCCGCGTCTGTCTTCTTCTTGAAGATCCATTTATTATGAATGGCCTTTCGCCCTTCAGGCAATACTTCCAAAGTCCATGCTTTGTTTTCATACATGGAACCCATCTTGGATTTCATGGCCTCTAACCATTTGTCGGAATCCGGGCCCACCATCGCTTCTCCATAACTCGTAGGTTCACCTTGTCCAACAACATGACCTCTGAGACAGGGTTATCGTACCACTCAGGAGCTGTACGTACCCTTGTGGACCTACGAGGTTTGATAGTAACTTGATCCGAAGCTTCATGATCATCATCATTAGCTTCCTATTCAACTGATGTAGGTGCCACAAAAACATCTTTCTGTGCTACGCTACTCTCTGGTTGAAGTAAAGGTTCAACAACCTCATCAAGTTCTATCTTCCTCCCACTTAATTCTTTCGAGAGAAAATCTTTCTCGAGAAAGGACCCATTCTTAATGACAAACACTTTGCCTTTGGATCTGAGATAGAAGGTATACCCAACCGTCTCTTTTGGGGATCCTATGAAGATGCATTTATCCGCTTTGGGTTCGAGCTTTTCCGGCTAAAGCCTTTTGACATAAGCATAGCAGCCCCAAACCTTAAGAAACGGCAACTTGGGTTTCTTGCCAAACCAAAGTCCATACGGTCTCGTCTCCACGGACTTATATGGTGCCCTATTTAAAGTGAATGCAGCTGTCTCTAAGGCATAACTCCAAAACGATAGTGGCAGATAGGCAAGAGACATCATTGAACGCACCATATCCAATAAGGTACGATTACAATGTTCGGACACACCATTACACTATGGTGTTCCATGTGGCATCAACTGTGAAACAACTCCGCATTTTGATTGCCAAACTCATAACTCAGATATTCCCCCCTCGATCGGATCATAGGAATTTAATCTTCTTGTTGCGATCTCAACTTCACTCTGAAATTGCTTGAACTTTTCAAATGTTTCAGACTTATGCTTCATTAAGTAAACATACCCATATCTACTCAATTCATCGGTGAAGGTGAGAAAGTAACGATATCCACAGCGTGTGTCAACGCTCATCGGACCACACACATCAATATGTATGATTTGCAAGTCACTTGCCTGCTCCATTGTTCTGGAAAATGGGGTCTTAGTCATCTTGCCCATGAGGCATGGCTCGCATGTGTCAAGTGATTCAAAATCAAGTGACTCCAAAAGTCCATAAGCATGGAGTTTCTTCATGCGCTTTACACCAATATGACCTAAGCGGCAGTGCCACAAGAAAGTGGTACTATCATTATCAACTCTACATCTTTTGGCATCGATGTTATGAACATGTGTGATTCAATAAGAATAAACCCCTCACTATGGGTGCATGACCATAAAAGATATCACCCATATAAATAGAACAACCATTATTCTCTGATTTAAATGAGTAACCATCTCGCATTAAACAAGATCCAGATATAATGTTCATGCTCAACACATGCACTAAATAACAATTATTCAGGTTCATCACTAATCCCGATGGTAATCGAAGAGCGAGCGCGCCGACGGCGATCACATCAACCTTGGAACCATTTCCCACGCGCATCGTCACTTCGTCCTTCGCCAGCCTCCATCTATTCTGTAGTTCCTGCTTTGAGTTGCAAATGTGAGCAACCAAACCGGTATCAAATACCCAGGCACTACAACGGGAGTTGGTAAGGTACACATCAATAACATGTATATCATATATACCTTTGTTGATGTTGGCCCCCTTCTTGTTGGCCAGATCCTTGGGGTAGTTCCGCTTCCAGTGGCCAGTTCCTTACAATAGAAGCACTCAGTTTCCGGCTTGGGTCCAGCCTTGGGTTTCTTCACGGGAGGAGCAACTGATTTGCCACCATTCTTGAAGTTTCCCTTCTTTCCCTTGCTCTTCTTGAAACTAGTGGTTTTATTGACCATCAACACGTGATGCTCCTTCTGGATGTCCGACTCAGCGACTTTCAGCATCGCGAACAGCTCAGAGACTGACTTGTTCATCCCTTGCATGTTGTAGTTCAACACAAAGCTCTTGTAGCTAGGTGGTAGCGATTGAAGAATTCTGTCAGTGACAACCCCTGGTGGAAGCTCTACTCCCAACTCAACCCGACGGTTGTAGTACCCAGACATTCTGAGTGTCACTGACAGACCCGTACTCCTCCATCTTGAGGCATAGAACTTATCGGAGGTCTCATACCTCTCGATCCGGGCATTCTTCTCAAAGATAAACTTTCTTGGAACATCTCATATGCTCCATGATGTTCGAAACACCTTTGAAGTCCCGGTTATAGGCCATACAACATGGCACATTGAACTATTGAGTAGTCATCAACACGCGACTGCCAGGCATTATTCACAACGTCCACAGTCACCGGAGGGGGTGGCGCACCAAGCGGTGCATCAAGGACATAAGACTTTTGGGCAGCCGTGGGGATAATCCTTAGATTACGGGCCCATGATACGTCTCCAACATATCTATAATTTTTGATTGTTCCATGCTATTATATTACCCCTTTTGGATGTTTATGGGCTTTATTTTACACATTTATATCATTTTTGGGACTAACCTACTAACCGGAGGCCCAACCCACATTGCTATTTTTTTGCCTATTTCAGTATTTCGAAGAAAAGGAATATCAAACGGAGTCCAAACAGAATGAAACCTTCGGGAGCGTGATTTTTGGAACGAACATGATTCGGAGAGCTTGGAGTGCAAGTCAAGAAGCTTCCGAGGGCCCCACGAAATAGGGGGCGTGCCCCTGTAGGGCACGCCTCCTGTCTCGTGGGCCCCTCAGGCGGCCACCGATGTACTTCTTCCTCCTATATATACCTACATACCCCGAAAACATCCAGGAGCACCACGAAACACAATTTCCACCGCCGTAACCTTCTGTATCCGTGAGATCCCATCTTGGAGCCTTCGCCGGCACTCTGCCGGAGGGGGAATCAACCACGGAGGGCTTCTACATCAACATCCTTGCCCCTCCCATGAGTTGTGAGTAGTTTACCACGGACCCACGAGTCCATAGTTATTAGCTAGATGGCTTCTTCTCCCTTTTTGGATCTCAATAAAATGTTCTCCCCCTCTCTTGTGGAGATCTATTCGATGTAAACTCTTTTTGCGGTGTGTTTGTCGAGGTCCGATGAATTGTGGGTTTATGATCATGTTTATCTATGAATAATATTTGAATCTTTTCTGAATTCTTTTATGTATGATTGAGTTATCTTTGCAAGTCTCTTTGAATTATCAGTTTGGTTTGGCCTACTAGATTGGTCTTTCTTGCCATGGGAGAAGTGCTTAGCTTTGGGTTCAATCTTGCGGTGTCCTTACCCAGTGACAGAAAGGGTTGCAAGGCACGTATTGTATTGTTGCCATCGAGGATAACAAGATGGGGTTTATATCATATTGCATGTGTTTATCCCTCTACATCATGTCATCTTGC
This sequence comes from Aegilops speltoides, assembly GCA_021437245.1. Classification (NCBI taxonomy): domain Eukaryota; kingdom Viridiplantae; phylum Streptophyta; class Magnoliopsida; order Poales; family Poaceae; genus Aegilops; species Aegilops speltoides. The sequence goes on from CM038146.1 coordinate 141,817,193, forward strand.
TTAATGCGTTGCTCTGTTCTTATGAACTTAATACTCTAGATGCAGACAGGAGTCAGTCGATGTGTGGAGTAATCATAGTAGATGCAGGCAGGAGTCGGTCTACTTGTTATGGACGTGATGCCTATATACATGATCATGCCTAGATAATCTCATAACTATGCGCTTTTCTATCAATTGTTCGACAGTAATTTGTCCACCCACCGTAATACTTATGCTATCTTGAGAGAAGCCTCTAGTGAAACCTATGGCCCCCAGGTCTTTCTCTTATCGTATTTGCTTTCAATCTACTTTTATTTGCATCTTTACTTTTTGCATCCATATTATAAAATACCAAAAATATATCTATCTTATCATACTATCTTTATTAGATCTCACTTTCGCAAGTGGCCGTGAAGGGATTGACAACCCCTTTATTGCGTTGGTTGCGAGTTCTCAGTTTGTTTGTGTAGGTGCGTGGGACTTTTGAGGAGCCTCCTACTGGATTGATACCTTGGTTCTCAAAACTGAGGGAAATACTTACGCTACACTTTGCTGCATCACCCTCTCCTCTTCGAGGAAAACCAACGCAAGCTCAAGACGTAGCAAGAAGGATTTCTGGTGCCGTTGCCGGGGAGGTCTTCGCTCAAGTCAAGACATACCAAGTACCCATCACAAACCCATCTCCCTCGCATTTACATTATTTGCCATTTGCCTCTCATTTTCCTCTCCCCCACTTCACCCTTTCCGTTTTATTCGCCCTCTCTTTCCCAATCTCCTCCTCTTTTTCGCTTGGCGTTTTTCTGTTTGCTCGTGTGTTAGTTTGTTTACCTTGTCGTCATGGCTAGTCCTTCTATCCTTATTCTCACTCCCGAACAAGAAATTCACAATTTTAAGCAAAGGGAGAGGGAAAGTTTAAAAGATGCTTGGCATAGAATTTGCAATGCCCAATATAAAGCTACTAGGAAGCTTGCTACTTCCGTTCTTCTCCGCAATTTTTATGTAGGCATTACTCCTTGGAATAGATGTGTTCTTGATATTGCTACCGGAGGTGATTTTATGAGTAGCCATACTTTTGATGCCTATAATGCTATGTTAGATTTGTTTGGCCCACCACCTCTTTTGGTTAATGGATCAGTTTTAACTCTAGAACATGTGATGCAACGACTTGATATTATTGAAAATAAAATTGCCACTGTTGAGTTGATTGAAAATTTGGATAAAAATATTCATAATCACATCACCCAATTTGGATCTATGGTTGGAGTTACTTTGAAAAATCTTAAAGAAAAAGAACCTGTAGTCGATGAAAAATAGATCTAGACTCTGCTAGAATCGGTAAACTTGAGGATATCATTACAAACATAGATTCCGCATTTTCCCCCATCAAAAACACTCCAAAACCCCATACTAAAACTTCCAAGTTTATTTATGTTCCTAAAAATAAGGGTGAATCTTCTAAGGGAGACGCGGATCTCAAATCCATAAGTATTCTCCCCAATTGTCTCTCTATTGTTAAGGAACCTTTTTCTACCAATGAATTTCTTGAATTTTTGCCTAAAGGATTAGCCTTTACTAAAAAGGGAGAGATCCCTAGAGATCACAATCTCTCTACTTATGAATTTAGTGCCAAAGATGGCACTCGTTAGATCTATCCTTGTTTTTATGCCTAGCTAGGGGCGTTAAACGATAGCGCTAGTTGGGAGGCAACCCAATTTTTTCTTTATGTTTTTTGTTTTTACTCTTGTTTAGTAATAAATCTTGCATCTACCTTCTGTTTAGATGTTTTTTATCTTTTAATTAGTGTTTGTGCCAAGTAGAACCTATAGGATAACCTACGATGATAGTTGATTTGATTCTGCTGAAAAACAGAAACTTTGCACGCACGAATATAATTTTGTTAAATCACAGGAACGTGATTTTGTGTTGATTCTTTTTGCTGCTGTTCAATACACAAATTGTCCAGGACTTCCTATTTTGGTAGGATTTTTAGAGTTCCATAAGTTTGCGTTAGTTACAGATTGCTACAGACTGTTCTGTTTTTGACAGATTCTGTTTTTCGTGTGTTGTTTGCTTATTTCAATGCATCTATGGCTAGTAATTCAGTCTATGAATTGTAAAGAAGTTGGAATACAGTAGGTTTAACACCAAATTAAATAAATAATGAGTTCATTGCATTACCTTATGTGGTGTTTTTGTTTTCTTTCACTAACGGAGCTTATAAGATTTCCTGTTGAGTTTTGTGTTGTGAAGTTTTCAAGTTTTGGGTAAAGCTTTTATGGACTATGGAATAAAGGGTGGCAAGAGCCTAAGCTTGGGGATGCCCATGGCACCCCAAGATATTCAAGAATAGCCAAAAGCCTAAGCTTGGGGATGCCCCGGGAAGGCATCCCCTCTATCGTCTTCGTTCATTGGTAACTTTACTTGGAGCTATATTTTTATTCGCCACATGATACGTGTTTTGCTTGGAGCGTCGTGTATTATATTAGTATTTGATTTTTAGTTTACCACAATTATCCTTGCTGTACACACCTTTTGGGTGAAGCCTATTTGATTAGAATTTTCTAGAATACTTTATGTGCTTCACTTATATCTTTTGATCTTGATAGTTTTTGCTCTAGTACTTCACTTATATCTTTTATAGCACGGTGGTGTCTTAATTTTGAAGAAATTGCTAGTCTCTCATGCTTCACTTATATTATTTTGAGAGTCTTTTAGAACAGCATGGTATTTGTTATGATCATAAAGTTGGTCCTAGAATGATGAGCATCCAAGTTGGGTATAATAAAAACTATCATAGAAAGTGAATTGGATGCTATGATCAATTTGATGCTTGATAATTGTTTTGAGATATGGAGGTAGTGATATTAAAGTCATGCTAGTTGGGTGATTATGAATTTAAAGAATGCTTGTGTTGAAGTTTGTGATTCCCGTAGCATGCACGTATGGTGAACCGCTTTGTGATGAAGTTGGAGCACAATTTTATTTATTGATTGTCTTCCTTATGAGTGACGGTCGGGGACGAGCGATGGTCTTTTCCCACCAATCTATCCCCCTAGGAGCATGCGCGTAATGCTTTGGTTTTTGACGACTTCTAAATTTTTGCAACAAGTATATGAGTTCTTTTGATTAATGTTGAGTCCATGGATTATACGCACTCTTTCACCCTTCCACCATTGCTAGCCTCTCTTGTACCATGCAACTTTCGCCGGTACCATATACCCACCATTTACCTTCCTCAAAACAGCCACCATACCTAGCTATTATGGCATTTCCATAGCCATTCCGAGATATATTGCCATGCAACTTTCCACCGTTCCGTTCATATGACACGCATTACTTTTGTCATATTGCTTTTTGCATGATCATGTATTTGACATCGTATTTGTGGCTAGACCACCTTCATAATTTTCATACATGTCGCTCTTGATTCATTGCATATCCCGGTAAACTGCCAGAATCATTCATATAGAGTCATATCTTGTTCTAGCTTTGAGTTGTAAATCCATAAAAGTGTGATGATCTTCATTATTAGAGCATTGTCCTAGTGAGGAAAGGATGATGAAGACTATGATTCCCCCCACAAGTCGGGATGAGACTTCGGACTTTACAAAAAGAAAAAAAAAAGAAAGATAAAATAGAAAGGCCAAGAAGAAAAAAAGGGAAGGCCAAAGAAAAGAAAAAGAAAAAGAGAAAAAAGAAAAAAAAAGAGAAGAAAAGAAAAAAAATGAGAGAAAAAGAGAGAAGGGACAATGCTACTATCTTTTTTTCCACACTTGTGCTCCAAAATAGCACCATGATCTTCATGTTAGAGAGTCTCATATGTTGTCACTTTCATATACTAGTGGGAATTTTTTTTCCATTATAGAACTTGGCTTGTATATTCCAATGATGGGCTTCCTCAAAATTGCCCTAGGTCTTCGCGAGTAAGCAAGTTGGATGCACATCCACTTAGTTTCTTTTGTTGAGCTTTCATATATTTATAGCTCTAGTGCATCCGTTGCATGGCAATCCCTACTCACTCACATTGATATCTATTAATGGGCATCTCCATAGCTCGTTGATACGCCTAGTTGATGTGAGACTATCTTCTCCTTTTTTGTCTTCTCACAACCACCATTCTATTCCACATATAGTGCTATGTCCATGGCTCACGCTCATGTATTGCGTGAAAGTTGAAAAAGTTTGAGATTATTAAAGTATGAAACAATTGCTTGGCTTGTCATCGGGGTTGTGCATGATTAAATACTTTGTGTGATGAAGATAGAGCAACAACCAGACTATATGATATTGTAGGGATAACTTTCTTTAGCCATGTTATTTTGAGAAGACATGATTACTTTGATTAGTATGCTTGAAGTATTACTATTTCTTATGTCAATATGAACTTTTATTTTGTATTCATTTGGATCTGAACATTCATGCCACAATAAAGAAAATTACATTATGAATTATGCTAGGTAGCATTCCACATCAAAAAATTTCTTTTTTATCATTTACCTACTCGAGGACGAGCATGAATTAAGCTTGGGGATGCTTGATACGTCTCCAACGTATCTATAATTTTTGATTGTTCCATGCTATTATATTACCCCTTTTGGATGTTTATGGGCTTTATTTTACACATTTATATCATTTTTGGGACTAACCTACTAACCGGAGGCCCAACCCATATTGCTGTTTTTTTGCCTATTTCAGTATTTCGAAGAAAAGGAATATCAAACGGAGTCCAAACGGAATGAAACCTTTGGGAGCGTGATTTTTGGAATGAACATGATCCGGAGAGCTTGGAGTGCAAGTCAAGAAGCTTCCGAGGGCCCCACGAGATAGGGGGCCGCGCCCCCCTGTAGGGCGCCCCCTATCTCGTGGGCCCCTCGAGCGGCCACCGACGTACTTCTTCCTCCTATATATACCTACGTACCCCGAAAACATCCAGGAGCACCATGAAACACAATGTCCACCGCCGTAACCTTCTGTATCCGCGAGATCCCATCTTGGAGCCTTCGCCGGCACTCTGCCGGAGGGGGAATCAACCACGGAGGGCTTCTACATCAACATCCTTGCCCCTCCGATGAGTTGTGAGTAGTTTACCACAGACCCACGGGTCCATAGTTATTAGCTAGATGGCTTCTTCTCTCTTTTTGGATCTCAATACAATGTTCTCCCCCTCTCTTGTGGAGATCTTTTCGATGTAAACTCTTTTTGCGGTGTGTTTGTCGAGGTCCGATGAATTGTGGGTTTATGATCAAGTTTATATATGAATAATATTTGAATCTTTTCTGAATTCTTTTATGTATGATTGAGTTATCTTTGGAAGTCTCTTCGAATTATCAGTTTGGTTTGGCCTACTAGATTGGTCTTTCTTGCCATGGGAGAAGTGCTTAGCTTTGGGTTCAATCTTGCGGTGTCCTTACCAAAGGATGTAAAGGGTTGCAAGGCACGTATTGTATTGTTGCCATCGAGGATAACAAGATGGGGTTTATATCATATTGCATGTGTTTATCCCTCTACATCATGTCATCTTGCTTAATGCGTTGCTCTGTTCTTATGAACTTAATACTCTAGATGCGATGAGAGTCGGTCGATGTGTGGAGTAATAGTAGTAGATGCAGGGGAGTCGGTCTACTTGTTATGGACGTGATGCCTATATACATGATCATGCCTAGATAATCTCATAACTATGCGCTTTTCTATCAATTCCTCGACAGTAATTTGTTCACCCACCGTAATACTTATACTATCTTGAGAGAAGCCTCTAGTGAAACCTATGGCCCCCTGGTCTTTCTCTTATCGTATTTGCTTTCAATCTACTTTTATTTGCATCTTTACTTTTTGCATCCATATTATAAAATACCAAAAATATATCTATCTTATCATACTATCTTTATTAGATCTCACTTTCGCAAGTGGCCGTGAAGGGATTGACAACCCCTTTATTGTGTTGGTTGCGAGTTCTCAGTTTGTTTATGTAGGTGCGTGGGACTTTTGAGGAGCCTCCTACTGGATTGATACCTTGGTTCTCAAAACTGAGGGAAATACTTATGCTACACTTTGCTGCATCACCCTCTCCTCTTCGAGGAAAACCAACGCAAGCTCAAGACGTAGCAGCCCAGTCCACAAAGTTACTTCCATCATCTTTCAGCTTAGCTTTCTCTAGGAACGCATTGAAATTCAGGGGAGCTACTGCACGAGCCATTGATCTACGACATAAATTTGCAAAGATAACTTAGACTATTGTTCATATAAATGAGTTCAATTAATCATATTACCTAAGAACTCTCACTCAAATCAACATCCATCCGGTTATCCAAGTGTAATACGATCCAGATTCACCAACCCAAGTCCGATCATCACGTGAGATGAGGTGGTTTCAATGGTGAGCATCTCTATGTCGATCATATCTACTATATGACTCGTGTTTGACCTTTCGGTCTCTTGTGTTCCGAGGCCATGTCTGTACATTCTAGGCTCGTCAAGTTTAACCCAAGTGTTCTGCACGTGCAACACTGGCTTGCACCCATTGTATGTGAACGTAGAGTCTATCACACCCAATCGTCACGTGGTGCTTCGAAACGACGAACTTTCGCAATAGTGCACACTTGGGGAGAACACAATTTTATCTTGAAATTTTAGTGTGGGATCACCTTATAATGCTACCGTCGTCCTAAGCAAAATAAGATGCATAAAAGGATTAACATGACATGCAAATCATAAGTGACATGATATGGCCATCAACTTGTGCTTTTGATCTCCATCTCCAAAGCACCCGCATGATCTCCATCGCCACCGGCATGACACTATGATCTCCATCCTCGTGTCGCCATCGGGGTTGTCACGCCAACCATGCTTCTACTACTATTGCTACCGCTTAGCGATAAAGTAAAGCATTACATAGCGCTTAATGATTGACACGTAGGTCATACAATAATTAAAGACAACCCTATGGCTCCTATCGGTTGCCGTATGCATCGACATGCAAGTCGATATAAACTATTACAAACATGATCATCTCTACATCAAATATATTTCATCATGTCTTTGGCCATATCATATCACAACATTTCCTGCAAAAACAAGTTAGACGTCCTCTAATTGTTATTGCATGTTTTACGTGGCTGCTATGGGTATCTAACAAGAACGATTGTTACCTACGCAAAGCCACAACTGTGATATACAAGTTGCTATTTAACCTTCTACAAGCACCACCTTTGTCGAATCCCATTCAACTAAGGTGGGAGAGACAGACACATGCGATCCATCTTTATGCAACAAAGTCACATGTCAGTCGATGGAACCCGTCTCATGTACGTGGACATGTAAAGTTGGTCCGGGCCGCTTCATCCCACAATACCGCCGAATCAAAAAAAGACCAAGGAAGGAAGCAATCTGAATATCAACACCCACAAACTCCTTTTGTTCTACTTGTGATGTCATCTACGCATAGACCTAGGTCATGATTCCACTGTTGGGGAACATTTCATGGGAAACAAAAAATTTCCTACGCTCACCAAGATCAATCTAAGAGATGAACATCTCCGAGAGGAGAGATTGCATCTACATACCCTTGTAGATCGCTAAGTGGAAGCGTTAAGAAACGCGGTTGATGTAGTCGAACTTCTTCGCGATCCAATCATGTTTCGTCTCGCGAGCTCCCGATCCAAGTGCCAAACAAACGGCACCTCCGCGTTCAGCACACGTACGGCTTGATAACGCCTTCACCTCCTGGATCCAGTGAACGATGGCGAAGTACTAGATCGTGTCCTCTGGCAGCACGACAGCATGGCAGCGGTGGTGGTGGAGCAATCTCGGCAGAGCTTCGTAAGCTACGCAGAGAGAGAGAGAGAGAGAGAGAGAGAGAGAGAGAGAGAGAGAGAGAGAGAGAGAGAGAGAGAGAGAGAGAGAGAGAGAGAGAGGAACTACGAGGGAGAGGGAAGGCAGCGCCACGACATAGATTGGGAGCGGCTACCCTCCCTCTACCCTCTATATATAGGGTGAAGGGGAAGGAGGAGGCGCCCTAGGGTTTGCCCAAGGGGGGCCGGCGGCCACAAGGCAACCCTAGATGGATTTTGGGTGCCCCCTAGGGGCGCACCAACCCTTCCTAGTCTCGTAGGATGGAGTGAGGGAGTGCACATCCCCTTAGTGGGATGGTGTGCCCCCTCCTCTAGGCCCATGAGGCCCCCAACACTTGTCGGGGCCTCCCAAAACCCCTTTCGGTCATCCTGGTCACAACCCGGTACCCCTGGAACACTTCCGGACTACGATACCCTTCGTACCATATATCAATCTTCACCTCCGACCATTCCAGAGTTCCCTGTCATGTCCGGGATCTTATCCGGGGCACCAAACAACCTTCGGTAACCACCATAATGACTCAACTGTACTTATATCGTCACAAAACGTTAAGTGTGTAGACCCTGCGGGTTCGAGAACTATGCAGACATGACCGAGGCACCTCTACAGCCAATAACCAATGGCGGGACCTGGATGCCCATATTGGTTCCTACATATTCTACAAAGATCTTATTGGCCGAACCTCGATGCGAAGGATTCAGCTAATCCCGTATGCAGTTCCCTTTGTCTATTGGTATGTTACTTGCTCGAGATTTGATCATCGGTATCTCCATACCTAGTTCAATCTTGTTACCGGCAAGTCTCTTTACTCGTTCTGCAATACAAGATCCTGTGGCTAACTCATTAGTCACATTGCTTGCAAGCTCATTGTGATACTGCATTACTGAGTGGGCCGAGAGATACCTCTCCGTCATACAGAGTGACAAATCCCAGTCTTGATCCATGCCAATTCACCAGACACCCTCGGAGATACCTATAGAGCACCTTTATAGTCACCCAGTTACGTTGCAACATTTGGTACACACAAGGTACTTCTCCGGTGTCAGTGAGTTGCATGATCTCATAGTCATAGGAACATATACTTGACATGCAGAAAACGATAGCAATAAAATTGACACGATATATGCTATGTTCATAATTTGGGTCTTGTCCATCACATCATTCTCCTAATGATGTGATACCGTTATCAAATGACAACTCATGTCTATGACTAGGAAACCGTAGCCATCTTTGATCAACGAGCTAGTCCTGTAGAGGCTTACTAGGGACATGTAGTTGTCTATGTGTCCACACATGTATTTGAGTTTCTGGTCAATAAAATTATAGCATGGATAATAAACGATTATCATGAACAAGGAAATATAATAATAACCACTTTATTATTGCCTGTAGGGCATATTTCCAAAAGAATACTTCATGCCCGGAAGTTTACCTGTGCAGCCATATATGGGCTCTGGCTTGGTTGAGCTTAGTAGTGACCCTGGTTGGGACGGTGCTAGCAGATGTAAACTACGGTAGAATTGGATGAGCACCGGACAGTGGTCAGGGGAACTCTTTGGAAGATCATGTTTCGATCGTCCTGTTCTCAAACACTCTAAAGTGTGAGGACTTAAGGGAGGGATAAATTCTTGTGGGTAAAGTGCACAACCCTTTGCAGAGTTAAAACCTAATCGATTAGCCTTGTCATTGGTTGCGGACAACCTGAGCCTCTGGACTTGGATCTATCTCTGAACTCTCAACACCAGACTAATAATTAATTAAGGGCTACTTATTGTTATCATGGGCTATGTGAAATCAGTTGGCGGAACCATGTCATATATAGGTATCTACTTTGTAGTAGAGATTCCTGGACATTCCTTTGTTGTTAGAAAAATGAAACCAGATTTTACGCAAAAACCTCAGACACAAAGCCACAAAGCCATATTGCATATAGTATAGTTTATCATATGTTTTCTTACAGTGATCTTGCTGGTACATTCTATGAACTGACCTACATGGCTACAATGTATCATGTTGCAAGATTTGTACGAGGAGTAAGAGTACGGTATAGGGTTACCGTCTACACTCAACCTGCCGATGGCGTTGATGGGACCCCATACCCGTTTGATTGTTCCCACTGAGACTCATGATGTATATATATACATATATATATATATACTATTTTCTACAATAGCTTGCCACAAAACTAGTTAAGGTTTTCAACGATGTAAAAGTTCTCAAAAATCCTAGAAAAAATACTGAACCAACACACCTACAATATAACATGATCCAAAGGATGGATTGAAAAAATATGACTGCATGATCCAACGGATGGATTGAAATGCTTGTTTTTTCACTGAGGACACATAAATGCATATTTTCACAATCACACCGTTGGATCATCTTATTATATTAGAGTGAGGTGTAAGGGCATATTTATCCCCAAGATGTTTTGGTGATTGATGACAATGCTTTTGCGGACTAATTGTGTGCGTTAAGTTCTTTCAGAAATTCATCCATTGGCATGAGACGATTACCTCCCTTTGGTGTTTTATTCAAGACGGTGTAGCTCCTTCGTTTCTCTGTTGGTGGACTAGTTTTGTAGGAGTCACCGTACTATCAAGAGGGGATCCGCTTTGGTAAGGCTAGGGTGGAATCAACACGTACACATCCGTATCACACCCAATGTTTTCCTTCCGCTTCATTGGAGCTGCCTTTCCCTCTGTGCCTGCCCTGTCCTGTCCCAGCGGTAGTACCGTGGTCCTCAGCGGTAGTACCGCTGAAGCACGTCAAGCGGTAGTACCGCTCTCAGAGCGGTGGTACATCTCCCCAAGCGGTAGTATCGCTTGTGGTCTTCGGCTGTAGTACCGCAGTGGTTCCGGGCTACTACCGCCTCGACTCGAGACCGATGTTTTTCGTGTCGGGTTTTACGGTACTAGTAGCGGCAGTAGTGGCGGTAGTACCTCTGCAAGCGGTAGTTCCGCTCGTACTCCCGCGGTAGTACCGATCTGGGGCCAGGACCCTGCCTTCCTCGTCAGCGCGGCAGTACCGCTGGGTGGGAGTGGTAGTACCGCTCTTCACCGGTAGTACCGCCCTGCCCAAGCGGTAGTACCACTCTATGCGTGGCTGTTCAGTGGGGTAACGGTTGGATTGTTTCCCCCACTATATAAAGGTGTCTTCTTCCCCAAAGTTGACCTACCTCTTTCCCTCAAAGCTCCATTGTTGCTCCAAGCTCCATTTTCGCCCGATCTCTCTCCCTAGCCAATCAAACTTGTTGATTTGCTCGGGATTGGTTGAGAAGGCCCCGATCTACACTTCCACCAAGAGAAATTTGATTCCCTCTCTTATCCCTAGCTGATCTTGTTACTCTTGGGTGTTTGAGCACCCTAGACGGTTGAGGTCACCTCGAAGCCATACTCCATTGTGGTTGTCGGTGTCAAAACCGGCGGATCTCGGGTAGGGGGTCCCGAACTGTGCGTCTAGGCGGATGGTAACAGGAGACGAGGGACACGATGTTTTACCCAGGTTCGAGCCCTCTTGATGGAGGTAAAACCCTACGTCCTGCTTGATTAATATTGATGATATGGGTAGTACAAGAGTGGATCTACCACGAGATCAAGGAGGCTAAACCCTAGAGGCTAGCCTATGGTATGATTGTTGTAATGGAGGTTATGTCCTATGGACTAAAGCCCTCCGGTTTATATAGACACCGGAGAGGGCTAGGGTTACACAGAGTTGATTACAATGGTAGGAGATCTACATATCCGTATCGCCAAGCTTGCCTTCCACGCCAAGGAAAGTCCCATCCGGACACGGACGGAGTCTTCAATCTTGTATCTTCGTAGTCTTGGAGTCCGCGGACGATGATAGTCCGCTGTCCGGACACCCCTAGTCCAGACTCCTCGGTAGCCCCCGAACCTAGCTTCAATGACGATGAGTCCGTGGCGCATAATGTTCGGCATTGCAAGGCGGGTTCCTCCTCGAATAATCCAAAGAAGATTGGGAACACCAGTATAGTGTCCGGCTCTGCGAAATAAATTCCACATTCCACCATAGAGAATAAAATGTACACAAGTTCAATCTGGCGGCGTATTTTGCGGCATGACGTCACATCACTACCAAGCCTTTACTTGAATCATTTTTATTATACCACCTCAAAGACGTTTAGCGGAAGGTTTCTTGGCACGTCTTGTTGAAGCGAGATCGTGTTCCCCTTATTCTGGGATTCTCATCAATACGGACGTGGGTAACCCAACCGCGCCATTGATGGTGGCGCTTGGGAGATAAGTGAGTTTTACCGGGCTAGTGGGGACGCATAGTCTTCGTTCGCCTATATATAAGGGATAAGGATTCACCTTTTTACCCACGCCTTCTTCCTCCTTTGCTTATCCATCTCCGTGCACTCGAGCTCCAGTGCCCAAGTTCGCGCATCTCGTCTCAACTTTCTCCGACCATGTCCGGAGCGGGAGGCAAGTGGTTGGCCTCCACGGTTAAGGAGGAGCACATCACAAAGTTGCGCAGCGCCGGATACCTTTCCGGCGACATCGCGCACCGGCTGCCCGACGAGGGGCAGCTCATCCCCACCCCCAGGCCCCATGAGAGGGTCGTTTCCTTCCCCACTTCCTCCATGGATCGGGCTTTCCACTTCACCCCTTTGTCCGGGGGCTCATGTTCTACTACGGCCTGGATTTCCATGATCGGGCGCCGAACTTCATCCTCAACATCTCGGCGTTTATCGTCATGTGTGAGGCCTTTCTCTGCATCCAGCCCCACTTCGGCTTGTGGCTCAAGACCTTCAATGTCAAGCCGAAGGTAGTGAAGGGCACTCAAGCGGAGTGCGGAGGCGCCATGTTAGGCAAGATGCCCAACGTCCTTTGGTTCGAAGGGGCCTTCGTGGAATCCGTTAAGGGGTGGCAGTCGGGGTGGTTCTATATCACCGAGCCGCGCGACCCTACGTGGGCGGCGGCCCCCGAGTTCAGATCTGGTATGCCTACGCAGCTCACCTCCGGAAAGAGAAGGGCTTTTTGTGGGGTAATTGAAGGAGCCGCGGGACTCCAAGCCTGTATCCGTAAGTGGTGAACAAGAAGCTCGAGCTAGTTAACGTGGTCCAAGTCATGCTTTCACGGATTCTCCCATGCCAAGAACGGGCATTCAATCTGTGGGAGTTCGATCCAGAACAGCACCAGGCGTTAAGCGGGCTCTTCGACACGACGTACGAAGGCGCCTGGAGGGTGCTGTTTAAGGGCGCCGATGCCCCCGCATCCGCGACGGAAGATCGCGGATTTCACTCGCAGCGTCCAGCTGACGAGGTAAGTGATTCTACCCCTTTACGGGACACTTGTTAATAGTTCAATCTCCCTTTTCCTTTGACAGGAGTGGATGAAGAAGGCCGAGCAGCTCATCTGCCCGGCTCCCATGCCAGAAGACCCAGTGGATGCCCGTCTAGCGGGGCTGCTGGTTCCGGCACCGCACGTGGTGCCGGAGAAGAAGGCCAAGAAGGTGGCCACGGGTACTCGAAAGAGTTCCCGTTTTTAGGTGTCCGACGACTCCGAGGCGGATTCCTCCCCCGAAGATGAGGAGGAGGAAGAAGACTCTCTCCCAGAGGAGGGAGAGAGGAAGAGGAAGGCTTCCCCAACAGGGGAGGCCGAAGGGTCCAAGAGGGGGAGAACTATTCCCCCGGACAGCTCCGCCAACACCAACATTAGCGGTGAAGAGTGGCCCTCAAGGGCCAGGCCTCAGGCGAGATCGTAAGCATCAGGATCCCTAAATGAACTGCAATTTCTTTTGTGTCACATAGTGTCCTTCTAATGCATATCGCCTGCTGATCCGCGAAGATGATCTCCCGCTTCGCCGTCGGCGGGTCGTTGGCTGCGTCGGATGTGGATTCCATTTATCGCCTCCACCCCTCGCGCACCGATGATGCCGAGGTGGGATCCCGGGAAGGGACCCATCAGGAGGAGGCTCCGGAGGTGCCGCAAGGCAGCCTCCCGGACTTTGCGCCGGACTCTACGCCGGAACCTGCAGTGGTTCCAGAGTCCGACAGGCGGCCCCTTCGCAAGAAGGGCAAGACCGTGACACCGGCGGCCCCCGTCCAACCGGAGGCGCTGGACAACTTTTTGGAGGCGCTCAAAGGCGCTTCCATCAAGGAAGAACACCGCACTATCATGAGTGCGGTGATTGAAAGGTTCGGCTTCGCCAAGAGCGGGCCGACCGAAGCCTGCAGCAGCCTTCCAACAAAGCTTTGAGGTAAGAAGTTAAAATTATGTAATGTAATACCGCATAGACAGTAGCCACGATGCTCGGTTCGGTGTTCGGAAAGAAAAGCGGACCGAGGATCTAAAAAGATATCTGTGAGGTTGCTAATAAATTATCTCAATATGGGTTTGCAGGCTGCTGCGCGCTGGCCTCGCCAGACCGACTACGGAGGTTGGTGCATTGAAGCAAGATCTCGGCGGTCGGCGAGAGCTCGCCATGCCAAGAGGCAGCTCGAGGACAAAGAAGGTGAGTAGCACCACTTTGAATATTTACCTTACAGAAAAGGATTTCGGTTGCAATAAAACTAACAAGGATAACGTGGGTACTGCAGGGGCCACGAACGAGGTGGCAACCCTGAAGGAGGCTGTGTCCGCGGCCAAACGCAATGCGGCCGTGGAACGGGCAGAGCGAGAGAAGCAGGAGGCACGGGTGGCGGAGGTGCGGCAAGAGCTCCAGGCTCTCATGGAGAAGCATGAGGGTTTGGAGCGCGACTCAAAGACTCGAGAGTCCGAGCTCGCCTCGGCTCTCGAAAGTACCAAGTCCACCAAGGCCGAAGCCCGTAAGGCCCTTCAGGAGGTTGAGGATATGAAGAAGATAGCGACGGGTAAGGCATTTTTCATGCAAAGCAAGCATGTTAATGTAAACTACCTGACACTTACCTGAATTCGGAGCTCTCCAGGGGCGTTTGCAGATCTGCCTCATAGTGTATCCGATGCCGCCGCATTCTACCGTGGCGAGGAGGGGAGCTCAACGGAGAAGGTCTTCTGGTCTCAGTACGCTGAGGCCGGCCATCCGGTGCCCCCTAGCGACCAGCTGAAGCAGCTGGTCGAGCTCCACAAGGTAGCTGAGGAGGCCATGAAGGGCCTCATAGTCCGGTTGTGGCCTGGACAGGCCATGACTGGGAGCTATTTTGGCCTCGGCGGCGGTGGTGGATCGTGCCCCAGGAGGAGGTCATCAAGCGCTCCGCTTTGTATTGAAGGTGCTCGCTGGCCCTTGCCCGCACAAAGGTGCTGCTGGGCAAGCTGGATGGAGAAGCTCATCATCGACGCGCCGCCAGCGGCAAGGAGTATCATCGCCCGAGATGTACTATAACACCGTCTGAAGGGTGCTCGTAAGATTGCGGATGAGTGCCCCGAGATGTAATTATTGAGTAGACTCGCTATGCATTATCTGTCGCGCGCTGAAAACTTTGTTCATATCTTGTGAAGCAACGCTTGTTTGATTTAAAATATTACCTTACATGCGGTCGTTTATAAAATCGAGAGATGGCAAGTCGTTGGCTTGACCCCCAAGCCATGATCTTTGGGGTGTTAGGGATAAACTTGAGCACTCTTGTTCCCATTTTGGGTCCATCTAGGAGGCGCTCAACACAACGAACAAGGCAACCGGACTTATAATGCTTGAACACTCTCACTTAGCCATAGAATTCTATAATTTTAAATTTAGTGAAGCCCCTAGTATTCGAAGACCGAATTGAGGCGCTATCCACGCCTTCGGACATTATCCGATTTCGCCGAGGCGGCATAGGTCTTTAGGGACTGAAAAGACCTCTCGAACAGCGACGATCTCTCGCCTTATCATGCCGGTCGGTTTAGCTTTCTCATCGAGGCGCTCGTCTAGCTCAGCCGGGCGCAATCGCATGGTTCTCCCAGTGCCACCTTAGCCGCGTAGCGGGCGTAAGGCACCAAAAGCGTGGGAGCCGGGCATACCCAGCTATTGACCCAAGACATGATTGAGCCGATTCATATAATGCTATAAGTTCGAGGTGCCGCACTTGTGAAAGTGTTGGACTTATCACACCATAATCACGGGAACATAAGCCCTGGTGTATTCGGCCGTACCAAAATATACGGGTGCGAGATGTCATTAATGAACATATGTGTAAAGTAATGCAATAATAGGCAAAAAGTGCTGCATTATTTATTCAAGGAATTCTGCTATGAGTGCGGAAGGATACAAATAGTGCGGTAAGCAAGGAATTGGACTTAAATAAACATGTCCCCCTCCAGGGGTGGGCTGCGAACTGGTGTATATAATTGAATTTAATGCTCATAATGGAGAACACCTGAGTGTTCGTCGCAGCCTTTTTCCCTCCCTGGCTGTTGCATCGTGAGTTCGGTAGGTTCACCGCCGGACAGGGCCTCTAGTTAACGGAGTCCTGTGTATACAAAGAAGGAAAATAAAATAAAATAAAAAGGAGCGGCACATTTGTTAGCCCCTGGTGTGGTCGAGCCGCACTCTGGGTCTGTTGTGGTCGTGCCCCTCCCCCTAGGCCCATGGTATCTCCAGAGCGTAATGATGTACGCAGAGGGTTGGTCTTGCAATCATGCGAGGGCTGGGGTTGGGGCCGCATTGCTACACGCGCTCGGAACGTGCCAGGTGGTCTTGGTTGATGTTGCTCCGGGCACGTTTGGCCATGTCCGGCCGTTTAATGGCCGGACTCGAAAATTGCCTTAGAAGGCTGTTACGCATTTACGCCACGAGAGCATTGTATGTTCCTCCGTTCGGAGGAGCGCCCGTATTTCCGTTGACCGTGATGACTCCACGAGGGCCTGGCATCTTGAGCTTGAGGTATGCATAATGCGGCACCGCGTTGAACTTTGCAAACACGGTTCATCCGAGCAGAGCGTGATAGCCGCTGCGGAACGGGACTATGTCGAAGATTAACTCCTCGCTCCGGAAATTGTCCGGGGATCCGAAGACCACTTCGGTGTGGAGAGCTGTACAATTGGCCTCAACGCTGGTATGGCGCCTTTGAAGGTCGTCTTTGTAGGTTTAATCCTTGAGGGGTCTATGCCCATCTTGCGCACTGTATCCTGATAAAGCAGGTTCAGGCTACTGCCACCGTCCATTAGGACTCTCGTGAGGTGAAATCCATCGACGATTGGGTCTAAAAACAATGCGGCGAATCCGCCATGGCGGATGCTGGTCGGATGGTCTCTTTGATCGAAAGTGATCGGGCAAGAGGACCATGGATTGAACTTCGGGGCGACTGGCTCCATCGCATATACGTCCCTTAGTGCACGCTTCCACTCCCTCTTGGGTATATGGGTTGCGTATATCATGTTTACCGTCCGCACTTGTGGGGGGAAACCCTTCATCCTCTTGTCGCTCGGCGGGTCTCTTCCTCGTCGTCGCTGTGCAGCCCCTTGTCATTGTTTTCGGCAATTAACTTGCCTGCCTGCTTCAATACCCAACAATCTCTGTTGGTGTGGTTAGCTGGCTTTTCGAGGGTGCCATGTATCTGACATGAGCGGTCGAGTATTCGGTCCAAATTGGACGGACCCGGCGTTGTTCTTTTAAATGGCTTCTTCCGCTGACCGGGTTTAGAGCCTCAGAATCCGGCGTTGACTGCCGTATCCTCCTTGTCGTCGCCGTTAACGCGGCGTTTATTTTTGCTTCGACGCGACCGCCATTGTGGTCCTTAGTATCCGGACTGCGAATTTTACCGAGGTTGTTCTTTGCGAGCTAGCCAGCTGTCCTCTCCCGCCTGTAAGCGGGTCATTAGTGATGTGAGGGCTGCCATGGATTTCGCTTTTCTGTCCTAGGTGCCGGGCTAGCCACTCATCGTGGATGTTATGTTTGAAGGCTGCGAGGGCCTCGCATCCGGACAATCGATGATTTGATTTTTCTTTGTTAAGAACCGTGTCGAATCTGTTCGCCGATTCATCTGGCTGCTGAATTATGTGGCTTAGGTCATCGGCGTCTGGTGGTCGCACATATGTGCCCTGGAAATTGTCGAGGAATGCAGCTTCTAGGTCTTCCCAACACCCAATTGACTCTGCGGGCAAGCTGTTAAGCCAATGCCGAGCTGGTCCTTTAAGCTTGAGTGGGAGATACTTGATGGCGTGGAGATCATCGCCGCGGGCCATATGGATGTGAAGGAGATAATCTTTGATCCAAACCGCGGGGTCTGTTGTGCCATCGTAGGATTCAATGTTTACGGGTTTAAACCCTTCAGGGATTTGATGATCCATTACTTCTTCAGTGAAGCATAGCGGGTGTCTGGCGCCTCAGTATTGAGCAATATCACGACATAGCTCGAGGGGCGTTATCTGCTGTGTTCGCCCGGCGGAGTTGTTGTATCCGGCGCGACGGTATTAAATGCGTGGGTCGTTAGGCCCACGTGATCCGTAGATGGATCTGGATTGCCTTGCTTTATCCTCCAATATATCTCGCAAGTCCGGCGCGTTCCCTATTGGCTTCGTACTTTTGGAGCGATGCCGGGGAACGGTCTTGGTGGAGGGCCTGGATGCCTCTCTGTCGCGACCACGGGGTGGTCGGTCGGCCCGACAGCGCTGGTGATGAAGGTATGTATGCTTCTTCCTCTAGTCGGGGAGAAACTTGCGTTTTGGGTAACTCTTGGAGGGGACTTCGAGTTCATACTTTTCGACGCGAGGACCTCGGTCCATCTGTCGGCGGCAGGTCTTGATCAGCTTGAAGCTCGCTGCTGCTTTTCTTTAGGCTATTTGCCGTGGCGATAAGCCTGCGTTTGAAAGCAGCTCTTGTGCGACGGGATCCTCCGCACGCAGATTAATTCGTCGTTGAGGCTTGCCTCGTCTCCGGAGGGAGGTATGTAATTATCATCCTCGACCTCTTCATCTGCCGCTCTCGTGAGGGCTTGTACGCATCCTCCCTGCGCTGAATCTTGCGGGAGGGGATTGTCTTCGGCACTATCGGGGTATTATTATCTCTCGTGCGGAATCTCCATTCTTCTTTGTGGCGGGATTTAGAAGCGACGCCACGACGCCGTCGGCGCTTGGGCTGTTTCTTTAAGGAATCTGCCTCCGCTGCTCCTTCGCCGTCCCCATCTTTTGGGGTGTCCACCATGTATATATCATATGACGAGGTGGTCTTCGGTGCCTCGTAGGCGCTGGTTCTTGTTAAATCTCGGCATAAATCGTCCATACCGTCGATGTCATCGGAGTCATAGTCTAGCATGTCGGTTAGATCATCAACAGTGGCTACAAAGTGGGTGGTGGGAGGGCTTTGAATTTCTTCGTCGTCCGCATCCCAACCATCATGGCCATAGTCCGGCCAGGGCTCTCCGGATAGCAAGAGATGTTTTAGCGAATTCAGGATGTCGCCAAAGGGTGAGTGTTGGAAGATGTCCGCGGCAGTGAACTCCATGATCGGCGCCCAATCAGATTTGATTGGCAGGGGTGCAGGAGGTTCGGAGTCCGGCAAGGAGTCCGGCACCTCCGAGTCACGAGCTTTACAAGGGACAAGGTTAGTGTTCGGCTCCATCGCCGTGGAAGGTGCAGCCCCCGAGGCGGTGTCCAGCATCCGGTCCTCGATCTGGGCGACCGGCTTCGGACTAAGGTCCGGAGCGGATTCGAGTGTGGCCACCAAGGCACTGTCCGGCGGCAGAGCTAAATCATGCCCATCGCGACAGCGCGGCCCGCTTGGCTGTGGCTCAAGTCCGTCCAAGATTAAGTCCCCGCGGATGTCGGCCGTGAAGTTTAAGCTTCCGAACCTGACCTGATGGCCAGGGGCGTAGCTTTCGATCTGCTCTAGATGGCCAAGTGAATTAGCCCGCAGTGCGAAGCCACCGAATACGAAGACCTGTCCGGGGAGAAAAGTCTCACCCTGGACGGCGTTGTTGTTGATTGAAGGAGCCATCAAGCCTATCGGTGACGACACAGAGGAACTCTCAATGAAAGCACTAATGTGGGTGTCAAAACCGGCGGATCTCGGGTAGGGGGTCCCGAACTGTGCGTCTAGGCGGATGGTAACAGGAGACGAGGGACACGATGTTTTACCCAGGTTCGGGCCCTCTTGATGGAGGTAAAACCCTACGTCCTGCTTGATTAATATTGATGATATGGGTAGTACAAGAGTGGATCTACCACGAGATCAAGGAGGCTAAACCCTAGAAGCTAGCCTATGGTATGATTGTTGTAATGGAGGTTATGTCCTACGGACTAAAGCCCTCCGGTTTATATAGACACCGGAGAGGGCTAGGGTTACATAGAGTCGGTTACAATGGTAGGAGATCTACATATCCGTATTGCCAAGCTTGCCTTCCATGCCAAGGAAAGTCCCATCCGGACACGGGACGGAGTCTTCAATCTTGTATCTTCGTAGTCTTGGAGTCCGGCGGACGATGATAGTCCGGCTGTCCGGACACCCCCTAGTCCAGGACTCCCTCAGTGTTGAAGCTTCATGGTGTTGTTGGGAGCCTCCAATTGTTGTGGAGATTGCCCCAACCTTGTTTGTAAAGGTTCGGTCACCGCCTTCAAGGGCCCCAATAGTGGAATCACGGCATCTCGCATTGTGTGAGGGCGTGAGGAGAATACGGTGGCCCTAGTGGCTTCTTGGGGAGCATTGTGCCTCCACACCGCTCTAACAGAGATGTACTTCCCCTTAAAAGGAAGGAACTTCGGTAACACATCCTCGTCTCCACCGGCTCCACTCTTGGTTATTTCGTGCCTTTACTTTTGCAAGCCTACTTGTGTTGTATCCCTTGCTTGCTTATGTGCTAGTTGTTATTGCATCATATAGGTTGCTCACATAGTTGCATATCTAGACAACCTATTTTGTTGCAAAGTTTATATTGGTAAAGAAAAGCTTAAAAATTGTTAGTTGCCTATTCACCCCCCGTCTAGTCAACCATATCGATCCTTTCAATTGGTATCAGACCTCGTCTCTTTATATAGGACTTTGCCGTCCGAAGAGTATGGTTGACACCACAGACGGTGCGGAGGAGCACTCCGGTGTGAATCCTATCTCGTCTATGGCCGATGGGGGAACCTCGGTCTCTCGCGAGGAATTCAATGTGGCTCTGGACACATTGAAAGACTCCATGAAGACCAAGGTTGAAAGCATGCTTACTAAATTCCTTGAAGGGCTTAAACTGTCCACCTCGCTGATGAAAGTGGGTGATCCCACTAACAAGGTGACGGATGCTACCTTCGACAAGGGGGAAGCTAACAGTGAAAAGGGGGAAGCTAACAATGAAAAGAGTCCTTCTACTAGTGGTAGAAATGGCACCAGCATCTGTGCCCATGTGGAACCCCCAATTTATGGAGGACCGATTCCCTCTACTCATTTGAATCATGCCGGTCCTCCTCCTAAGTATGAGAAAAATGAAGATTTTGATTCTTGGGTTTATCGCTCCAAGCGTCATTTTAAACATGTGAATACTAACCTTTGGAGAATCATTGAAGAAGGTTTCTATCCTCATGACCCAAGCAACTTCACCCCTTGAGAAGCCGTGGATAATCAATTCAATGAGAGTGCTCTCTTCATCATCCAAGATGCAATCCTTCCCGAAGATCTCCCTCATCTTCGACCTCATGCCGTGGCTAAAGACGCATGGCAATGTGTTGTGTCTCTCTATCGAGGAAGTGCTAGCATTCAATGCTCCAACTATGAAGTGGTGCAAGATGAAGCCGATGAGTTTGCAGTGAAAGAAGATGAAGAACCTCATGAGCTCTTTCGAAGAGTGACCAAACTCGCGGTCTCACTCTGAGATCATGGAAGCAAGGACACGGATGACAATTGGATCAAGCGCAAGTTCCTCAAGGCCATGATTCCCTACAACAAGGCCATGTCCTCCGTCATCCGTCAAAGACCGGACTTACACTCCATGACCTCAAGTGAAGTGTTGGATGAGTTCGTTGCAATGAGCATCTTGGACAAGACCGCCGACAATGCGGTGCTCCATTCTCAAAGGGCAAAGAAGCCCAACCTTGCTTTGAAGGCCAAGGTTATTATGGAAGAAGAGGAAGAAGTGGAAGATGAGGAGAGCAACCCTGAAGACACCA
The DNA here is from genome assembly GCA_021437245.1 of Aegilops speltoides. Taxonomy (NCBI): domain Eukaryota; kingdom Viridiplantae; phylum Streptophyta; class Magnoliopsida; order Poales; family Poaceae; genus Aegilops; species Aegilops speltoides. Next base: position 141,839,023 of record CM038146.1, read on the forward strand.
AATATGATTATCATGAGCACATGGCCCTTGCTTCAAGACAATTTTGGAGCAAGAAGAATACAAGACCCAACTTCAACAAGAACAACTCAAGTGGCATCAAGGGCAAGCAACGAGTTAGAAATTGCTTCAACTGTGGCAATGTGAGCCATTTCGTTGCAGATTATCCTTACAAGAAGCGGGAAGACAATGGTGGCAAGTTCATCCGAAAAGACAAAGCCAAGTCCTTCCCCAACAAGAACAACTTCGCCAAGAAGACTCCCACTCGTGGGTTAGTGGTTCAAGAAGAATACCAAGAGGATGACAACGATGATGAAAATGGAGAAGCGATGGCCATGGCATCCGTTGCCATTGCTACTACTCCACGGGTGTCTCTCTTTGATTCACCCAACGAGAACATCACCGCCAAGTGCCTCATGGCTAAAGCTTCAAACAAGGTAACCCCCAACATCAGAACCACCATCATTACTAATCCCTCCTTGGAGGATTGCATTGATGAACATGATGGGTCTAATGAGGAAGTGAATGAATGTGACGCCCCTGATTCAATCGTACACTAATCATGCACGCAAACGTGTACGATCAAGATCAGGGACTCACGGGAAGATATCACAACACAACTCTAAAAACATAAATAAGTCATACAAGCAACATAATACAAGCCAGGGGCCTCGAGGGCTCGAATACAAGTGCTCAATCATAGACGAGTTAGCGGAAGCAACAATATCTGAGTACAGACATAAGTTAAACAAGTTGCCATAAGATGGCTAGCACAAAGCGGGATCAGATCGAAGAGGCGCAGCCTCCCGCTCAGGATCCTCCTAACTACTCACTCGGTCGCCGCCCATAGTGGCTGCACATAGTAGTAGGCACCTCTAGTGTAGTAGGGGTCGCCGCCGACGGTGGCGTCTCGCTCTGGACTCCGACATCTGGTTGCGACAACCGTAAAGAAAGGAAAGGGGGAAAAGGGGAGAAAGCAACCGTGAGTACTCATCCAAAGTACTGCAAGCAAGGAACTACACTACATATGCATGGGTATATGTGTAAGGAGGCCATATCAAGGACCTGAAGCGCAAAATGCCGAGAATAAGAGGGGATAGCTAGTCCTATCGAAGACTACGCTCGGCAGCCTCAAATCTTCTGACATGTAGAAGAGAGTAGGTGAAGTCCTCCTAGTAGCATCTCCAAGTAGCATCTCCAAGTAGCATCTCCAGTAGCATCGCATAGCATAATCCTACCTGGCAATCCTCTCCTCGTCGCCCTGTTAGAGAGCGATCACCGGGTTGTATCTGGCACTTGGAAGGGTGTGTTTTATTAAGTATCGGGTTCTAGTTGTCATAAGGTCAAGGTACAACTCCAAGTCGTCCTGTTACCGAGGGACACGGCTATTCGAATAGATTAACTTCCCTGCAGGGGTGCACCACATAACCCAACATGCTCGATCCTATTTGGCCGGACACATTTTCCTGGGTCATGCCCGGCCTCGGAAGATCAACATGTCGCAGCCCCACCTAGGCACAACAGAGAGGTCAGCCCGCCGGTCTAAATCCTATGCGCGCAGGGGTCCGGGCCCATCGCCCATTGCACACCTGCACGTTGCGAGGGCGGCAGGAAACAGACCTAGCAACCTCCATTACAAAGGAAGTTGCGTTAACGCAGTCCAATCCGGCGCGCGCCGCTCCGTCGCTGACGTCAAGAAGGCTTCGGCTGATACCACGACATCGGGATACCCATAACTACTCCCGCGTAGATGGTTAGTGCGTATAGACCAAATGGCGGACTCGGATCAAATACCAAGATCTCGTTAAGCGTGTTAAGTATCCATGAACGCCGAGCAGGCCAGCCCACTGTCTCCTAGGTGGTCTCAACCTGCCTGTCGCTCCGCCACAAAGTAACGATCGGGGCCGTCGGGAACCCAGGCCCACCTCTACGGGATGGAGCCACTGTCCTTTCGGCCCCACATCGTAATCACTTGCGGGTACTCCTCGGTGACCCGACTTTAGTCACCATCTGTATAGTATGTATGTATGTATAGTATATACCGTGATCACCTCCCAAGTGATCACGGCCCGATAATATAGCAAGGCAGACTACCAAGAATGTAGGGCCAATGATGATAAACTAGCATCCTATACTAAGCATTTAGGATTGCAGGTAAGGTATCAACAGATGTAGCAACAATGTCGGGCTATGCATCGAGAATAGGATCAGCGGAAGCAGTAACATGCTACACTACTCTAATGCAAGCGGTATAGAGGAGAATAGGCGATATCTGGTGATCAAGGGGGGCTTGCCTGGTTGCTCTGGCAAGAAGGAGGGGTCTTCAACTCCGTAGTCGAACTGGGAACGCCGACAGTCTCGGGTTCTACCAGAAAGAAGTAATGGAGGGGGAACATAATAAATAACAAATCAATCAAAGCATCACAAAGCGTAACAAGGCAATACGCGGTGCTAGAGGTGACCTAACGCAGTAGGAGGTGATACTGATGAAGGGGGGAAACATCCGGGAAAGTATCCCCGGTGTTTCACGTTTTTGGACAGATGAACCGGAGGTGAAATGTTGCAGGTTCACTATGCTAGGGATGTGTGGTGGACAAACGGGTTGCGTATCCGGATTCGTTTCGTCGTTCTGAGCAACTTTCATGTAGAAAGTATTTTAATCCGAGTTACGGTTTAAAAGATATGATTTTCTAAAGATTTAAATCATTTTTAGCATTTATCTAATTATTTTAATTCGAAATTTGGATTTATGACATCAGCATGATGTCATGCTGACATGAGCAGTCAACAGGTGTTGACTGGGTCAATCTGATGGTAGGTCCCGCATGTCATACACTATTTATTTAGCAGGTTAATTAAACAGAGTTAATTAGTTTACCAAATGGTTAGGTTAATCTAAACAGAATTAATTAAGTTAATTAAATAATTAATTATTATTATTTTAATACTTATTTTCTTAAATCTTTTTTTTCTTTTTATAAAATGTTCTGGGGCATGGGCCTCCTAGTCAGTGGCTCTGGGGGAGCATTAGCGGGTGAGCGGGTAGCGGGCGACGGGCGCCTGAGCGTGGGCGCACCCGCCTAGCGTCAGGGGAGCCCGCCCAGGAGGTTGAGGCCGCGGCGACCGGTGCCGGCTGTGGGTGCCGGACCCGGCAACAGGGTGGCACAGCGTCAGAGGCCGAGCGGGCGGAGGGCGAACGGGGCGGAGACGAGCCTTGGGAGGCGCGAAGGCGAGATCTGGGATGCGCGATGAACACGGCAGCCGAGAGCGCGACGGAGATGGGGAAGGGCGAGGCGCGGGCGGCTCCGGCGCCTTGACAAGCGAAGGGATCGCGACGGGCGCGACGCATCTTGTCTGCGTGGTAGAGAGAGGGCGGCGCGCGAACGGCGCCCGCGCGCAGAGGGAAAAGGGGAGAGAGGGAGCTCACAGGCGGTAGGGATTCGGGAAGCGGGGTCGAGGAGGTCGTCGGGGACGATGTCTGGCGAGGAGGCAGACCGGTGGGGAGGCTGGCGTCGTGGTGGCTCGGGCAGCATGGCGGGGTCCATGTGGCGTCCGGAACGTTGAGCGGCAACGGGCGCAAAGATAGCTTTGGGAGGCCGTCGGGAGGAGGTCCGGCGTGGGGAGGAGATGGGGAGGTGGCGATCCAGTCGACGGCGCGGTCGGCACGAGGAGCGGCCGCGGCTTCCGTCGGGCGTCGCGCGAGGGAGAGGAAGGGCGAGGTCAACGGGGCGGGGCGGGCGTGATCGCCCGATCCCGATCTGGATCGAGGAGCGGGGGAGAGCGAGTGGGGAGGAGTGCGTGGTGGGGTTAGGGTTTGGGGCGTGGGGAATAAGGGATGGGCAGTTCGGCGATTGGGCCTTTGCCAGATTGGGCGGTGGCTTGCTTGGGTCGAGCCAGTTGGCGGCGGGGTCTTTCTTCTCTTTTACTTTTTGTTAATCTTCTTTTATTTATTTCTTTTCGGTTTTCACTTAGTTTCCTATTATTTCTAGTTTTAGCAATTACCAAAAGCGGCACATAATTTGTTGTTACCAAATATGCCATGGCCACATTAACTTGCTACCCAAACTAAAATAGTTTTGTAATTATTTAATATCTAAAAGTATTTAAATAATAGTCTTAGCTGATGTTTTATCATTTAATAGTATTTAAATATTTTATAAAGGTGTTGTTTCTCCACCATAGTTACCTATGCTTTACTTGGTTCACTCCGAACATTTTAGTTTTAATTTTCGAAAACTTTTATTGTTTGCTTGATTTTGAATTTGAACTTGAATCGGTTTCGAACTAACGCGAGATTAGCAATGATGTCAAGTGACATGGCATCATTGGCGAGAGGTTTCTTGTAGCTTGATTATCCAAGGTCACAATTCTCCTCCACTACAAGAAATCTCGCCCCGAGATTTAAGAGGGAGTAAGGGGAAAGTTCAGTTACATAATTCTAACGGGTGTCCTCGGTCTTGGCTGCTCTTCTCGAAGAGGTCGATCCATTATGTTGATGTCTTCATTCTCTGTTTCAAGGCATCATGATGAAGTCTTCATCCTTTCTCCGGGATCTCCATCGTCCTACGAACGCGATCAAGGGGAAAAACTCGGGAAGAACGCATCTCCACTAAGATGGGCATCTGAAGGTGAACTCAATGGGAAATACACAAGGTACCCCCACAAGTTGTATTTTAGTGAATTCGTTGAGTGCAATATACGATGGTACCAAAGTTTCAAACGGGTAGGCAATCATTCAATGACTAGACAGAAGCTGGAATGGGGGTTTGAACAACGAGAATAACATGGTGTTTGATTCCAGGATGAATAGTGGTATAGCATTTAGCTCGTGAATCACATATGAAGCCAGGTGCAAAGGATACATTAGAATCCGGGTTGTAAAGGAGAGTCAGGTTTCGATCCAGTAGACCTGTGGGTTATGGGCCCACCATGTGGGTTGAAAGTAGGAAGGGTGGTGACATCTTGCAATACCGCATGACGAGGAGGCATGTCGGTGGATAGCTTGTCGGTATGCCGCAACAATGTCGGTACCAAGGGCGGGAACGAAGAAAGCAATTTTGCTGCTTGATGAGCGAGGCGAACCAATTGGCAAAGTTATCACCCATCGGTGGTTACCGAATGTCATCAACAATAGTGAGGATCTTCAGTAGAATGGTACAACAAGGTGCCTACCAAAGCAGGGAATTCTCTATGATCAGTTAAGTCAGATTCAGGAAAGGTTAAACAAAAGAATGGAAAGGAAAATGCGATTATCAGATTAAACAGAACAATGGAAAGAAAAATTGTGATTACACACAATTATTAGGAGTATATCCTTCCCATGTACAAGCAGAATATGGCATACAGGGTAGGAGAGCAAGTACCCAACCATTCAGATAAGAGGCAAGGATGAATCAAGATGTTACCCATACAACGGTGTTTGGATAACTTACCAAGAAACATTTAGCTTTGGGCTTCAAATGTTTTTGTTGAAAATCGAAGTACCATAGACATGCTTCGAGATAGCATTGACATGGTCTTCAAGCAAAGGTCGGACATGTGATATACAAGGGATTCATCATCATTAACCCAAGGAGAGGATGAGGGGGGTGGCTGATGGAATCAGCGGCAATTTTTGAGATTAACAAAGATTGATTTCCATAATTATGTGAACAAGAAGATAACATTTATCAGATCAAATGGTATAATGATGTATGCTCGAGGAAAACCTACACAATTAAACATTGGTTGAAAGGTGCACCCGAATATGGGCTGGGTTGCACGACCAATGTCAGAATGGTGATTCAATAATCAAAAGTCCAAGAATGAATGGCCGACCATTAACTTCAAAGCAATAGGGTTGCTAGATAGGCAGAATCCAAACAGCACCGTTCACTTGTTGGTACCCCGGTTGGGATCAACGCGAGGACCAAGAAAGAATGGTGATTATGAGAAGTATCAATATAGCAAGAATTCTTAAGAGGTGGAGCAATCCTCACAACATTCTTGACATCAAAGATGGTAATACTCCGCGGCAGAATCATAACATAAGTTGGATAACAAGGAACTCAAGGTACAACACAAAACAGGAACAATTTTTGTGTTGGAGGGAATGCAATAATGTTGTGGATGATAACCCAAACCATCGAGGGCAAAGGATGCTATTTCTCATCAAGAATTCGATAGATATCTTGGAAGACCTCAGAATGTTGATGATGATCACGACAATCTTGTCGAGAGGTTTCGAGAAGATGTAACTGATCGGTGATGACATCAAGTCAACGGAAATGATTAAGCCAAAAGTCATTGGGACCATGGGTACGACACAAACTCGAAATCAAGCTTGCTGTTCAAGAACAAACGATATGACGAGGAAGATCGATTGTAAGATTAGCTCACCGTCGAAATTTGTGCTCCGAGAAGAAGGACCCGGTAGCACAGTTAAAATTAGCACAATGATATAGCCAATCAGGCTAGGAATGACTTGAAGGATTAATAAACTCGTAAGCAATGAAAATTACTTAGAGTTATTGAATCGAAGTGTGGAATCGATTCCCTTACCAGTGTTCTCGAGTGAAATAACTCAGAACCCGGGGGAAATCTGAAATCGGTGAGAAGCATTAATAGATGAAGACTCATAGGAAGCAACACAGTTCATTGATATTCTCGAGATAGTGGAGGGTATTGCTCGAAGGAAGATTGACATAGGGGTTGCGGAGAGGTATTGATCCGCAGAAGACAAGTGTTTTCACTTGCTTGAGAAATGGGATCAAGTAGAAAATATGGTCGGAACCATGATTGCAAAGGATCAATTCACAGATACCAGATGATATTATATCAAGGCAATAGTTATTATTACAAGAAGCTTCCATGATAGGATCTACATCGTGTCCATGGGCATGAACACAAGTTCAAGGTCGACTCCCACTTCTTCAATGTATAACCTTCCATTCTCTTCTCGCCTTCAACGAAATTGTGTGTTGAAATTTTATCTGACATAACACTAGTAGAGTATGACCCGTAGTAGTTTCCGGGTTCACACAGTTTAGAGAAGGCATATGTCCAACCCATCGGGCCTCTTAGGAACATATACCACAAACTTCAGGAGTAAAAAAACACAAGCTCAATAGCAGAGCATGGTTGACAAAGCAGGGGATACAATTTACCAAAGGCGGTATACATCCTAGGAAAGGCTCAAGCTTATTGAATATGAAGGACATTGTCGGATAAAATCCAACAAAGGATCTGGGGTGAGTATCGGCACACAACCAGAGGAAGAAGCAAGGCAATTACATTGGATTATAGAAACAACTGAATAACTTAGAGCTCAATTGCTAAGGAATTATGATTTACAAAGTGAAGGATCGAAGCGGATGCTCGATCAAGGATGGATAAGTTCAATAGACTTAGGGCACAATCGATGACAATTTAATTGGCGAGAACCAGCTCATGATTAAAAGCGACGTCTGTGGTTGGGAAGGATGAATTTCGGGATCTGTTTGAGGATTCCAAGCATTCGCAACAAATCGAATCAACGGACTCAAAATGACAATGACAATGGATGTCAACAAGATTACTAGGCTTATGGGATTAACCATAATGCAAGCAATCAAGAATTTCAAGAGCAATAGGATGCTCAAGATTTACGGAAGATCGAATAGTATTTCAAAGACTTTTGTGAAACATCTGAACAACTGGGGATGAGCGGATACTCGGAAAGTGCGAGAAATTTTTTAGGGGTATTCAGTGGCAAAGAACGCAAGGCAAGAGGCACAAAATATTCTCAGGGTATCTTGTAATAAAAAGATCGACTGGGAATAAAAGTAAGCACGACAGGTGTAAGCATTTATCCATAGGGATATTTCGGTGGAAGGGAATTGCAAAAGCAACGGGCACAAGGTCTCGAGAGAAAATCGAAGAGTATCTCCGAAATCTTCTGGTGCAGCCGGCGATCATCTGGACTGAAGGGGCTCTCCGGGAGAAAGTATTATCGAGAACCTAGAGTCTGAGTTAATAAAATCGTTTAACCCGAATAGAAGAGATGTCAGAGTCCCAGAGTATAGGTCGAGGAATAAAAGATCCTACTACCACCCAATGGCGACGTGTGCCCGTAAGACACACAGCCATGTTAGTAAAAGTTTTGCAACGTCTAGACTCGACTTCGGCCAAGAAGTGTGGAAGGGGATTCCTACAGGCATTCGGCTCTGATACCAACTTGTGACGCCCCCGATTCAATCGTACACTAATCATGCACACAAACGTGTACGATCAAGATCAGGGACTCACGGGAAGATATCACAACACAACTCTAAAACCATAAATAAGTCATACAAGCAACATAATACAAGCCAGGGGCCTCGAGGGCTCGAATACAAGTGCTCGATCATAGGCGAAGTCGTGGAAGCAACAATATCTGAGTACGGACATAAGTTAAACAACTTGCCATAAGATGGCTAGCACAAACCGGGATCAGATCAAAGAGGCGCAGCCTCCTGCAGGATCCTCCTAACTACTCTGGTCGTCTCGGTGGCCGCACGTAGTAGTAGGCACCTCTAGTGTAGTAGGGGTCGCCGCCGACGGTGGCGTCGCCTCTGGACTCCAAACATCTGGTTGCGACAACCGTAAAGAAAGGAAAGGGGGAAAAGGGGGAGAAAGCAACCGTGAGTACTCATCCAAAGTACTGCAAGCAAGGAACTACACTACATATGCATGGGTATATGTGTAAGGAGGCCATATTAGTGGGTGAGCTGCAGAATGCCGAATAAGAGGGGATAGCTAGTCCTATCGAAGACTACGCTCGGCAGCCTACGTCTTCTTGACATGTAGAAGAGAGTAGATGAAGTCCTCCAAGTAGCATCTCCAAGTAGAATCTCCAAGTAGCATCTCCAGAGCATCGCATAGCATAATCCTACCCGCAATCCTCTCCTCGTCGCCTGTTAGAGAGCGATCACCGGGTTGTATCCGCACTTGGAAGGGTGTGTTTTATTAAGTATCGGGTTCTAGTTGTCATAAGGTCAAGGTACAACTCCAAGTCGTCCTGTTACCGAGGGACACGGCTATTCGAATAGATTAACTTCCCTGCAGGGGTGCACCACATAACCCAACACGCTTGATCCTATTTGGCCGGACACACTTTCCTGGGTCATGCCCGGCCTCGGAAGATCAACACGTCGCAACCCCACCTAGGCACAACAGAGAGGTCAGCCCGCCGGTCTAAATCCTATGCGCGCAAGGGTCTGGGCCCATCGCCCATTGCACACCTGCACGTTGCGAGGGCGGCAGGAAACAGACCTAGCAACCTCCATTACAAAGGAAGTTGCGTTAACGCAGTCCAATCCGGTGCGCGCCGCTCCGTCGCTGATGTCAAGAAGGCTTCGGCTGATACCACGACATCGGGATACCCATAACTACTCCCGCGCAGATGGTTAGTGCGTATAGACCAAATGACCAGACTCAGATCAAATACCAAGATCTCGTTAAGCATGTTAAGTATCCGCGAACGCCGAACAGGCCAAGCCCACCTATCTCCTAGGTGGTCTCAACCTGCCCAATCGCTCCGCCACAAAGTGTGATCGGGGCCGTCGGGAACCCGGGCCCACCTCTACCGGATGGAGCCACTGTCCTTTCGGCCCCACATCGAGAATCACTTGCGGGTACTCCTCGAGTGACCCGACTTTAGTCACCATCTGTATAGTATGTATGTATGTATAGTATATACCGTGATCACCTCCCAAGTGATCACGGCCCGATAGTATAGCAAGGCGATCGACAAGAATGTAGGGCCAATGATGATAAACTAGCATCCTATACTAAGCAATTAGGATTGCAGGTAAGGTATCAACAGATGTAGCAACAATGTCAGGCTATGCATCAGAATAGGATCAACGGAAAGCAGTAACATGCTACACTACTCTAATGCAAGCAGTATAGAGGAGAATAGGCAATATCTGGTGATCAAGGGGGGGGGGGCTTGCCTGGTTGCTCTGGCAAGAAGGAGGGGTCGTCAACTCCGTAGTCGAACTGGGGTCGCCGGCAGTCTCGGGTTCTACCAGAAAGAAGTAATGGAGGGGGAACATAATAAATAACAAATCAATCAAAGCATCACAAAGCGTAACAAGGCAATACGCGGTGCTAGAGGTGACCTAACGCAGTAGGAGGTGATACCGATGAAGGGGGGAAACATCCGGGAAAGTATCCCCGGTGTTTCGCGTTTTTGGACAGATGAACCGGAGGTGAAATGTTGCAAGTTCACTATGCTAGGGATGTGTGGTGGACAAACGGGTTGCGTATCCGGATTCGTATCGTCGTTCTGAGCAACTTTCATGTAGAAAGTATTTTAATCCGAGTTACGGTTTAAAAGATATGATTTTCTAAAGATTTAAATCATTTTTAGTATTTATCTAATTATTTTAATTCGAAATTTGGATTTATGACATCAGCATGATGTCATGCTGACATGAGCAGTCAACAGGTGTTGACTGGGTCAATCTGATGGTAGGTCCCGCATGTCATACACTATTTATTTAGCAGGTTAATTAAACAGAGTTAATTAGTTTACCTAATGGTTAGGTTAATCTAAACAGAATTAATTAAGTTAATTAAAAAATTAATTATTATTGTTTTAATACTTATTTTCCTTAAATCTTTTTTTCTTTTTATAAAATGTTCAGGCGTGGGCCCCTAGTCGATGCTCTGGGGAGCATTAGCGGGTGGCGGGTAGGGCGGGCAGGCGCTGGCGTGGGCGCTTTCCACTTTGGCGTCGAGGAGCCCGCCCGCCAGAGGTTGAGGCAGCGGCGACGGCGCTGGCTGTGGGTGCGGACCCGGCGTGTGGGTGGCACAGCGTCTGAGGCCGAAGGGCGGAGGGCGAACGAAGCGGAGACGAGCAAGGGGAGGCGCAAACGGCGCGAGGACAGAGATGCGTGGCGAGCCACGGGCAAAGCAGGAGCGCGACGGAGATGGGGGAAGGGCGAGGCGCGGCGGCGCTCCGCACCGCATGACAGCAGAGGGTCATGACGGGCGCGACGCAACGTCTTGTCTGTGATAGAGAGGCAGGCGTCATAAGCGGCGCCGGCGACAGAGGGAAAGGGGGAGAGGAGGGGGAGCTCACAGGGGCGGTAGGGATTCGGGAAGCGGGGGTCGAGGAGGTCGTCGGGGACGACGTGCGGCGAGGAGGCAGACCGGTGGGGAGGCTGGCCGTCGTGGTGGCTCGGGGCAGCGGCGGGGTCCGGTGACGGCGTCCGGAACATTGAGCGGCGACGGGGCGCAGCATAGCTTTGGGAGGCCGTCGGGGAGGAGGTCCGGCATGGGGAGGAGATGGGGAGGTGGCGATCCAGTCGGCAGCACGGTCGGCGCGAGGAGCGGCCGCGGCTTCCGTCGGGCGTCGCGCGAGGGAGAGGAAGGGCGAGGAGTCAACGGGGGCGGGGGCGGGGGCGTGATCGCCCCGATCCCGATCTGGATCGAGGGAGTGGGGGAGAGAGCGAGTGGGGGAGGGAGTGCGTGGTGGGGGTTAGGGTTTCAGGACGTGGGGGAATAAGGGAGTGGGCAGTTCGGCCAGTTGGGCCTTTGCCTAGTTGGGCCGGTGGCCTGCTGGGTTTTCACTTTTACTTTTTGTTAATCTTCTTTTTATTTATTTCTTTTCGGTTTTCACTTAGTTTCCTATTATTTCTAGTTTTAGCAATTACCAAAACGGCACATAATTTGTTGTTACCAAATATGCCATGGCCACATTAACTTGCTACCCAAACTAAAATAGTTTTGTAATTATTTAATATCTAAAAGTATTTAAATAATAGTCTTAGCTGATGTTTTATCATTTAATAGTATTTAAATATTTAAATAAAGGTGTGGTTTCTCCACCATAGTTACCTATGCTTTACTTGGTTCACTCCGAACATTTTAGTTTTAATTTTCAAAAACTTTTATTGTTTGCTTGATTTTGAATTTGAACTTGAATCGGTTTCGAACTAACGCGAGATTAGCAACAGTAATCGAAGTGACATGGCATCATTGGCAGAGGTTACTGTAGCTTGATTATCCGGGCGTCACAATGAATTTGAGTATTTTATGAGTAAGCTCAAGGGCAAGTCCAAGAAGCATTTTGTTGCTCTCTTGGAACAACTTGGTGAGGCCAATGACATGATCGAGGCTCACGAAGAAACCATCTCTAAGATGGAAGGTCATAGTCGTGACTATGCCGATGAGATATCGGATCTCTCTAATGCTCTTGAGGAAGAGCGTGTGCATCGTTTGACTTTTGAGGAGTCATACAACGATGACCATGCTAAGTTAAAGAAAGATCCTGATCATGCTCTTGTCTTGTCTCGTGTGCTAATTTCCGAGAAGGCTAAACTTGGGGTTGATCATGCTAGACTCAAAGAGGAGTTTGAGATACTTGACAAGGCCCACAAGGTCTTGAAGGGTGCTCACGCTAACCTCAAGGAGTCTCATGCTCAACTCCAAGTTAAGCTAACCAAGGAAAAGGCCACCTTCCCTCATATGGTATTAATTGATAATGCATGTGCTACTAACCCGTGTTGTGAGCATGTGCATCTTGTGGAGGAGAATGCCAAATTGAAGGAACAACTTGAGAAAGGCCTTGTGACATGCATTCAAGGTGAGAAGAACCTCAACGACCTTTTGAGCAATCAGAAGAAAGTTGTGGCCAAGGAAGGAATTGGGTTTGCACCCAAGTCCAAGAGCAAGAAGAAGAAGAACGACAAGACCAAACGTCCTCCTCCTCTCAAGCAAACTTTTGTGAAAGAGGGAGAGGGTGCTCCTAAGGAGAAGAAAGAAAAAGTGAAGGGAGAAGTTGACGTCCAAAAGGGAAAAAGCATTTCCTCCAACAAAGTCGGCGACTTTAACCCGTCATATGTGTTGTGCCGTGCTAGTGATGGACATGTTTATGCTAAATTTGTTGGTTCTCCTTATGAGTACATTGAATGGTCTATTTGGGTTCCTAAGACCCTTGTTACTAACATCAAAGGACCCATTACTAAATGGGTACCTAAAACCAAGCATTGATCTCTTGTAGGTGTTTGCTTCCGGTGGGGGATCATGGTTGCTCGATAGTGGAGCAGCAAATCATATGACCGGAAGCAAGGACTTGGTGGTGGACGTGTAAAAGATTCCATCTATGCCCACCAATGTTGAGTGGGGTGATGCCTCACATTCTAAGGTATTGGGTCTTGGCAAGATTGTCATTTCTCATGATCTAACGATCGAGAAAGTCATGCTTGTTGAGTCCCTTGCATACAATTTGCTTTCCGTTTGTCAACTTGCACTCATGGGTTTTGCTACTTTCTTTGACAATGATACCGTGGCCCTCTTGTGGAGCAAGACTCTTAAAGTAGCCTTTGTTGGGCATGTCGAGAACGGTCTCTATGTGATTAACTTTTTGGAGCGACCCACTAAGACCGCGACATGCCTAATGGCTAAAGTTGACGTGGGATGGCTTTGGCATCGCCGTTTGGCCCATGTCAATATGAGATCTTTGCAAAGTCTTCTCAAGGGGCACCATGTCTGTGGACTAACAAATGTTAGTTTTGCCAAAGATCGTGCTTGCAGTGCTTGTATTGAAGGAAAGCTTCATGAGAAGGCTCACCCTCCCACGACCATCATCTACTCGAAGAGACCCTTGGAGCTCCTTCACATGGATCTCTTTGGGCCTCCATCTTTTGATAGTCTTGGAGGTAGAAAGTATTGCTTGGTGATTGTGGATGATTATTCAAGATACACTTGGGTATACTTCTTCAAGAGGAAGAGTGAGACTCAACAAACCGTCATCGACTTTGCAAATGAAGCTCAACGTCAACATAATGCAAAGATCTTGACAATCAGAAGTGACAATGGCACCGAGTTCAAGAACTACACCTTGGATGAGTTTCTTAGTGATGAGGGGATCAAGCACCAATATGCTGCTCCATATACCCCTCAACAAAATGGTGTTGCGGAGAGGAAGAACCGGATGTTGATGGATGCGGCAAGGACCATGATGACGGAGTTCAAGTCTCCATACAACTTTTGGGCCGAAGCCATCAACACCGCATGTCATGCATCCAATTGGCTCTATCTCCGCAAAGGCGTGAACAAGACTCCTTATGAGATACTCACCGGCAACAAGCCCAACCTCAAGTACTTCCGGGTGTTCGGTTGTAAGTGTTTCATTCTCAAGAAAGGTGTTCGTTTGTCTAAATTTGAGGCTAGAGCTCATGAGGGCATATTTGTTGGTTATGCTACAAACTCTCATGCTTATCGTGTTCCCAACATGTCCACCGGACTCATTGAGGAGACGTGTAACATGGAGTTTGATGAAAATAACGGCTCCCAAGTGGAGCAAAGTGGTACTTGTGATGTAGGTGATGAAATTCCTCCCCAAGCCATAAGAAGAATGGGTATTGGTCATATTCTACCCATTGAGGAACCCCTTGTGGCTGAAGGAGAAGGACAATGCTCCACTCAAGTGGAGCCATCACCTCCCCAAGACCCACACGCTTCCGAAGAACAAAGTGAAGGCCCTCAACCTCGTGAACAAGACCAAGGGCAAGATCAACCTCAAGATGGTGGTGAACCTCTAAATGATGCCCAAGGTCAAGTTCTCCCCCTCGAGCAAGTTCAAGATCATGAGCAAGCTCAAGATCAAGAACAAGCTCAAGACGGCGCTCAAGATAATCAAGTTAACCCTCCTCCTTCCACACCCGAGGAGGAATTAGAGCGTCGATCGCGAAGATTGCTTCAAGCTCACCACCCAAGGCCATCTCATGGAAAATGTGGTTGGAAGCCTAAGAAAGGGGTAAGCACTCAGTAGACAATTAGCAAACTATTGTGAACATCACGCGTTTGTCTCTTGTGTTGAACCCCAAAAGGTCTATGAGGCGCTCGAAGACTCGGATTGGCTCAATGCCATGCATGAAGAACTCAACAACTTCGAGTACAACAAGGTGTGGAGATTGGTGCCAAGGCCATCAGGGGACCACAACTTCTTGGAACCAAGTGGATTTTCGAGAACAAGCAAGATGCTCATGGGAACATCGTTCGCAACAAGGCAAGATTGGTAGCACAAGGCTACTCCCAAGTCGAGGGTATCGACTATGGTGAAACCTTTGCTCCCGTTGCTCGTCTTGAATCCATACATTTGTTGATTGCTTATGCTTCCCATCACAACTTTAAGTTGCAACAAATGGATGTGAAAAGTGCTTTTCTTAATGGTCCTATTAATGAGTTAGTCTATGTCAAGCAACCCCCCGGGTTCGAGGATCCCTACTTCCCGGATCATGTGTATCAACTCGATAAGGCACTCTATGGCCTTAAACAAGCCCCACGTGCGTGGTATGACCACCTTACCGAGTTGTTACAAGATCGTGGATTTGAGGTGGGGCTAATCGATCCCACTCTTTTTACTAAGAAGGTCAAAGGGGAGTTGTTTGTATGCCAACTATATGTTGATGATATTATCTTTGGTTCCCCTCACAAAGCTTTCAATGAGGAATTTGCCGCTCTCATGACCTCCAAGTTCAAGATGTCTTCGATGGGAGAGTTGAAGTTCTTCCTTGGTTTTGATATCAAACAAAGAAGAGAAGGAACCTTCATCAACCAAGCCAAATACACTCAAGACATGCTAAAAAGATTCAAGCTAAGTGATGTCAAGCCGGCTACTACACCAATGCCCACCAAGTGCCAACTTGACATTGATCCAAATGGTAAAGCGGTGGATCAAAAGGTATACCGCTCCATGATTGGCTCCTTGCTTTACCTTTGTGCATCTAGACCGGATATCATGTTGAGTGTGGGGATGTGTGCATGGTTTCAAGCCGCACCGAAGGAAAGTCACTATGTGGCGGTCAAGCGAATCTTTCGATATTCGGCTCATACCCCAAACTTTGGCTTATGGTACCCAAGAGGGGCAAACTTCAAGCTTGAAGGATTTATGGATTCCGATTGGGCGGGAGACAAAGTGGATAGGAAGTCCACTTCCGAAGGGTGCCAGTTTCTTGGGTGCTCTTTGGTGAGTTGGTCTTCCAAGAAGCAAAGTTGTGTGTCTCTCTCGTCCACCGAAGCGGAATATGTGGCGGCCGGTAGTTGTTGTGCACAACTCTTATGGATGAGGCAAACTTTAAAGGAATACAGTGTCATTTGTGACAAAGTGCCTCTTTGGTGTGATAACGAAAGTGCCATCAAGATTTCTCTCAACCCGGTGCAACACTTCAAGATGAAGCATATTGAGGTTCGGTATCATTTCATCCGGGATCACATTAGGCGAGGGGAGATCGAGCTCAAGTATGTCAACACTCATGATAACCTTGTAGATATTTTCACAAAGCCCTTGGATGAAGTAAGATTTCGCAAGTTAAGGCATGAGCTAAATATCATTGATTCGAGCAATGTGACTTGAGCCCTAGCACACCCCACCTCACTCAACTTGTTTTCTTGTTTAGATGTAGGCATGGACATAGGGGGAGTGTTGTTCTCTCAATGAACTCTCCCTCCCCCCATTATGCATAAATCGATCAACTCTTTCACATTAGCCATTTTTGATGGTACTTGTGCTTCAAAGACGAGTTTTGGTCATGGGCCCAAGGATAATTCTTCGCGGTGCCATACCAATTGACTCAAACATAGGTGGCTCTGGCCACCGCCCTCTCGTGAGAGAGGCCAGAGCTCGCTCTGCTTTCGTGTGGTTGTTTTGAAGAGGTGAGTTTTGGACCGTTGTTAGTGTGTTTGTGGCCTTGTTGGTCTTTCCTCTTTCTTGGCTGTGTTTGTCGTTTCTTTTTTGAGCTTTTGCCGTGTGTCTAGAGGCCTTTCGGTTGCTGAGCGGTACTACCGCTGGTGGTGAGCGGTACTACCGTTCTAAGCGGTACTACCGCCCTCCAGCGCGGTACTACCGCTACGAGGCGGGGGCAGGGGTTATATCGGGGGCAGGGGGAGTTTTCTTCTCCCCCATACCCATTCGCTCGCCCCCTCACTCTGTTCGTCTCTCCAGCAATCGGCGCCGCGGGAGGGCTCCGGCGGATCTCCCTCTCCGGGGCGTTCCTCTCCATTTCCTTCGGTGGAGACGATCCCCACCTTGTCCTCTTGCCATGGATGCCGGTATTGACCCCGTTCCCTCTATCTTCTTGTCTAGATTTCCAATCTAGCATCTTAGGGGCAATAGTGGTTGCATCTCTTGATTTTTGTCCAAATTTAGGCTTGAGTAGGATGGAGATGGCATCTAGGCAGTTTGGATTGGTGACTGGTAGGAATATTTTTGAATTTGGTAGGACGGTAGTGCCGGATCTGACCACGGCAGTAGGAAACTGATGTTCCCCCGTCTCAAGCGGTACTACCGCTCTCTCTGGAGTGGTACTACCGCTTGGAGCGGTACTGCCGCTCATAGGTCGCGTTACTACCGCCCTCTACCAGATTCCACCATACTCTTGGCTCTCATTGATCTTTTTGCTTGTGTTTTGTGGCTTATGCTCGTTCTTTCTAGTTGTTTGCGTGTTCTTGTGTGTTGTTCCAGGTGATGAGCTTCCTGAGCATCAGGCTCGGTGTATCAACCCCGGTTGTGCCACGTCCAAGCGTTACCGCACAACTGAGTCTGCAGGAGGTTCCTCAAGTGCTCCACCTCCACCTCAACTCAAGAAGAAGTCTGGTGTCAAGCCGAAGCCCTCTGGCAAAACCGTGCCAGAAATGCAACCCAAGGAGTTCTGGGCAAGGCTTCGCCGCAACCCCTATGAGGCAGATCAAGATCCCACTTTGGTCAACCGTCCATTCCGGAACAGGTTTCAGTTTGCCATCCTCTTTGATGTTCTCCAAGCCAAAAAGAACCTCTTTGTCAACATGCACTCCATCGACACTGACCATATGGAGAAGGATCTTGGATACTTTGGTGAAGCTCTTCAGATGTGCCCTCAACTGAACATTCTTGGGGTCATGCAATTCAACAAAGATTATGATGCTGATATTGTGGCCCAATTCTATGCCACGGTTCATCTCGGGGTGATGAGGACAGAAAGCGACTTGGATGACCAATGGCAAGTTGCTTTCAGTCAAGTGGAAAGCATTCATGGAGTTGATTGGGGTGGAAGATCAAGGACTTGAGTCTCCTGTCGGCTTTCGCCCACACCGCAACACCACCTCCACTCACAAGCAAGCTCTATGGCCCTACTGCACTTTGAGGATCAACCCTGAGACGAAGAAGGAAATGTATGAGCTGTCTACCTTTCTGGATATTCTTCACCGTGTTTTCCGAGAGAATCTTTTCCCTCGTATCGGGAATCTGGATATGGTTCACTCTTATCTCGTGGACATGCTTCTCTTACGCTTGTCGGAAGGAGCAGTAACACGGAGAGTCCCTGTATATCTCTCATGTTATGTGGTCTGAGCTGTTATCTGCTATCTCCAAGCGCAAGTGCCCGATTTATGGTCCGTTCATCATGATGCTTATTGAGAAGGCCTGGGCTCGTGTCTATCCCAAGGTGATGCTAGAGACTGGAGAGCTGGTTTCTCACGACATCAAGCGTCTGAGGAAGAAGGACAACTGGGGCACTCAGGTCCCTAAATCTGGAGGCCCTTCGTCTGCTATTGCCATGGAGACCGACGAGGAGACTGGTGCTGAGGCTGAGGATGATGATGATGACTATGTGCCTTCTGAGGCAGAGCCCTCTTGGGAAAAGAAGCTCAAGCTCAAGATGAAGAAGTTGTTCTACATGGAGTCTCACGGTCAGTACATGACTCATGTGGCTGAGAAGAAGGCCCGAGGTCGTCACAAGGAGCTCATGCGTCAGTTGAGTGCCATAGTTAACAGTGGATCTGAGGACCAGCTTACTAAGGAGGAGGAGTGGATTCAGCAGCACTGCCCGTGGACCGATTCTGATGCCGAGCACTTCCCAACCGACGACGGTGGCGCAGATGATCCCGCTGAGATCTGATGTTTGTGTCCCTCTATTGCTATTACTTGGAGCCGTAGCAACACTCCCTCTCCTTTTTGGTGTCTCGATGCCAAAGGGGGAGAGAGTTTAGGGATTTGTGCTTTGTGTCTTCCGTCTTCTGTGTTTGTGTTTTCCTCGCAGTTTGCTTTGTTTGGTTTGTGTCAGTGAGACCTAAGTTCCAGTCATATGGTGTGAGACATATGCTACCTTATCTTTCAAGTATCATTATCTATGTCACTATCTAGCTTATGAGTAGCATGCTTATCCTGTTATCTATGCTACTCTCATATACCCTGCTTAGGTGGTTGGTCTCTAAAATGTAGGGGGAGCGTTGATCCTAGTATGTGTGCCGTGCAGTCCAAAGCACTTATCTAGATGGGAAAATTTTGTTTTTGCCACTCTAGATTTTGCCAATTTTCCTTATGCCACTCTAGATTTTGACATTTCACTTTTGCCACTCTTAGTTTTTGACAATTATCACAATTACCATTCCTGTGGCAAAAGCAAAATTTTCAGAGTGGCAATTGTGATAATTATCAAAAGCTAAGAGTGGCAAAAATGAAATAAAATTATTTTGATTTTGTCACAAAATGGCAATTGTGATAATTGCCAAAAACAAAGAGTGGCAAAAGTGAAATGTCAAAATCTACAGTGGCATAAGGAAAATTGGCAAAATCTAGAATGGCAAAAACAAAATTTTCCCTATCTAGATAGCACACATCTAGGGGGAGCCCATCTACATTTTAGGACGGTGGGGTTTTTGCGCTTGTCCTTTATCTCTCATGTTTGTGCAAATCCCGTATTGTCATCAATCAACCAAAAAGGGGGAGATCGTAAGGGCATATTTATCCCCAAGATGTTTTGGTGATTGATGACAATGCTTTCGTAGACTAATCGTGTGCGTTAAGTTCTTTTAGAAATTCATCCATTGGCACGAGACGATTACCTCCCCTCGGTGTTTTATTCAAGACGGTGTAGCTCCTTCGTTTCTCTGTTGGTGGACTAGTTTTGTAGGAGTCACCGTACTATCAAGAGGGGATCCGCTTTGGTAAGGCTAGGGTGGAATCAACACGTACACATCCGTATCACACCCGATGTTTTCCTTCCGCTTCATTGGAGCTGCCTTTCCTTTGTGCACGCCTGTCTGTCCCAAGTGATGTAGTATCATGTCCTCGTGATAGTACCGCGAAGCAAATCAGCGGTAGTACCGCTCCCGAGCGATAATACCGCTCCCCAAGCGGTAATACCGCTCCCGAGCGATAGTACCGCTTGTGGTCTTCGACCATAGTACCGCAGATGGTTCCGGCTACTACCGCCTCGACTCGAGACCGATGTTTTTGTGTCGGGTTTTACGGTACTAGTAGCGGCGATGAGTGGCGGTAGTACCGCTGCAAGCGGTAGTACGCTCCATACTCCAGCAGTAGTACCGCTCTGAAACGAGACCTGCCTTCCCGTCGTGGCAAGATGCACTGGGTGGGAGCGGTAGTACCGCTCTTCGGTAGTATGCCGCCCCCTAGCGGTAGTACCGCTCTGCGTGGCTGTTCGATGGGGTAACGGTTGGATTGTTTCCCCACCATATAAAGGTGTCTTCTTCCCCAAAGTTGACCTACCTCTTTCCCCCAAAGCTCCATTGTTGCTCCAAGCTCCATTTTTGCCGATCTCTCCCTAGCCAATCAAACTTGTTGATTTGCTCGGGATTAATTGAGAAGGCCCGATCTACACTTCCACCAAGAGAAATTTGATTCCTCTCTTATCCCTAGCGGATCTTGTTACTCTTGGGTGTTTGAGCACCCTAGACGGTTGAGGTCACCTCGAAGCCATACTCCATTGTGGTGAAGCTTCGTGGTGTTGTTGGGAGCCTCCAATTGTTGTGGAGATTGCCCCAACCTTGTTTGTAAAGGTTCAGTTGCCGCCTTCAATTGCCCCAATAGTGGAATCACGGCATCTCGCATTGTGTGAGGGCGTGAGGAGAATACGGTGGCCCTAGTGGCTTCTTGGGGAGCATTGTGCCTCCACACCACTCTAACGGAGACGTACTTCCCCTTAAAAGGAAGGAACTTCGGTAACACATCCTCGTCTCCACCGGCTCCACTCTTGGTTATTTCGTGCCTTTACTTTTGCAAGCCTACTTGTGTTGTATCCCGTGCTTGCTTATGTGCTAGTTGTTATTGCATCATATAGGTTGCTCACATAGTTGCATATCTAGACAACCTATTTTGTTGCAAAGTTTAAATTGGTAAAGAAAAGCTTAAAAATTGTTAGTTGCCTATTCACCCCCCTCTAGTCAACCATATCGATCCTTTCATGAGGCTTCCCTATTTATTTCATATTTTTACTTACTTTTAAACCGTTAAATATATATATATATATATATATATATATATAGTGACACTATTCTAATCCCGAGATCAAAATAACTATTTGGATCACATCGCTATTTTTCTTGTGTACAAACAGCGATGGTCTTGTTATCTTTTGTGTCTGTTTGATTTTTGTGAGAAGTTCACGCTAATATAACAACATGTCGTTGTATGAGAAGACGCATGATGATTTCATTTTCAGAAACTTTCAGAAAATAACTACATAGAGAAGTTCATGTTTTAGAAATTCCGAAGTTCAAGTGTACTACATACAGAAGAAACTCATATATTTTCACGTAACCGAGATAAAGTTTAGATTGATAATTGTGTGAAGTGCACTACGCGGTGTGCTTTTGTATGAAAAAGAAGTCCAATATATTTTCCCGTCAATCAAATAAAAGAGCCGTTCAATATTTGGACCAAAAAAACATGTTATTTCGTTTTTAAATACCCCAAGAAGGTCAAATTAAGTAAATAGAGCAGTTCAGAAATAGTTTATAAAAGGATTATCTTTCCTTCTAGGAAAAACCTAGAAGTGCAAATTAAAATAATAAAGCGATCAAATATTCATTTACACACAAGGTTCAATGCTTGTTACAAACCCAAAGAAGGTAATTAAAAAAAGCATCTCAAACAATTTTATAAAAAATATTTTCTCCGTTAAAATAAACCTAGAAGTTAAAATTTTGAAACGGAGCGGCTCGATGTCTATCAAAAAGTATGATTTTTTCCATTACTAAAAGAAATAAAATGAGGAAGTCCAATTTAAAAAGATGGAGAAGTTTGATGATTATAGAAAACTCAGATTTTCCTCGTTATTAAAAGAATGGAAATAAGAAGTTCAAAAATTAAATAACAAGAAGTTCAACTTTTAAAAATAGAGTGCTTCAAAATTTCATTAAAAAGATTAAGAAAAAACCCAGGAAGTCCATATTAAAAAGATGGAGAAGCTCGATGATTATAGAGAACTTAGATTTTCCTCATTATTAAAGAGTGGAGACAAGAAGTTCAAAAATAAAATAACAAGAAGTTCAAATTTTAAAAATAGAGCGCTTCGAAATTCATAAAAAAGGATTAAGAAATTCAGATTAATATTTATAAAAATCAGATATTTTCACGTAACCGAGAGAAGTTCAGATTGATAACTGTCAGAAGTTCACATACTATAGGGTGTGCATTTTGTATTAAAAAAGAATGAAAATGCAAAGCATAAAGTTTTGTTGCTAGAAGTTTAAGGGCTCGACTCAAGAAAGTTCAAAAATTCTTGTGTGGGAGAGGTTGAACAATAATACGTGACAGAAATTCAAGGTGAAAACGACGAGAAGTTTAACTACTGCAAGGAATGCATTTCAAATGAGAATAAAAGTATAGAAAATTAGAAGCTTAAATGGTTTTTTGAAAGAAGTTCAAGTGCTCTGTCCGGGGAAGTTCAAAAATTCTTACGAGAGAGGCTCTTCTTGTATTTTCATGTTTGATTTTTTCCGTATAAAAATCAAATACAATTCTTTACCCAAAATATAAAAAGGTGAAATCCAAATTGAAATAACACAGAAGTTCGGTGTTTATTAAAACCTAGGATTTACCTTTCAAAAAAATAAAAAGCGCAACGCCATTTTTTGCACTTTTGAAAACAATCTCATAAATGTAAAATGGTTGCTAGAAGTTGAAGTGCTTGGCGAGGGAAAGTTCAAAAAATTTTGTGAGAGAGGTTCACCGTGTATTTAGATGTCCAAAATACATAAAAAAATATGTTGTTTTTTGTGTTTCAAAATAATTCTCTCAAACCAGAGAGAAGTTCAAAGTGATAACAACCGGAAGTTCACATACTACATGGTGTGTATTTCATATAAAAAATACATTAAAGTGAAACAAAGTGAACTTCAAACAGACATGCCCGAGAAGTTCAACTACTTCACACAATGCATTTCCATTCACGATGAAGGCAGAAATCATGATCTCGTCGTTTTCTAATTTACTTCAAAACAGCAGGAATATCATTTGTGTAAGTTCAAGTCCTCGGTCGGAGAAAGTTAAAAAAATATTGTGAGAGAGGTTTGTATAAAAAGAATATCATTTGTGTAACACTGACAAAAATGGATGGGAAAATTACAAACAAAAATATGTCACAGAAGTCGAACGTGAAAACACCAGGAAGTTCAACTACTACACTGAATGAATTTCACAAGAAAAACTTTTAAAACCGTCGCAAGTATGAAAAAATGATCAACACGGAAAAGTTGCGTGTTTATAACAGCTATCCATCGGTATATCACTTGCTTAATTCCGGTGAGTGAATGAAGAGCTACGAGCAAAAAAAGTACGTGAAAAACAGAGTGAAGTTTAGGCAGAATTGCCACAGAAGTTCAAGTACTTCATGCGATGCATTTTCGACGAACCTGTTTTGCGATAAAGGCAGAACGAGTGATCTCGCCGTTTCTGAAATTACTTGAAAATGGCTGGGATTCAAAGAAAACCATCAACATGAAAAAGTTTCGCATTTTTCTTAGCTTTTCAACAGTATATTATTTGCCCCGTTCCGATGAAGTTTGTAGAAATTATGGCGAAAAATCGTTTTTAGTCATTTTGAAAATCAACATAAAACCGTAATGAATTTGGAGAAAAATTATATACCAAAAAGTTTCTCATTTGTCCAGGCTTTCCAACGCCATATAATTTGCTACGTTCGGACGTATGATTAAAAAAATATATCGAAAATACAAACTTGGTAGAACTTGTACCGTTTTCTAAATTACTCTTAAACCATTCAAAATTAGAAAAAACTTTCAACATGAGAAAAGAGCGCATTTTCATAAGCTTTCCAACGCCATATCGTTTGTGTCAATTGGATTAGGTATTTAGAAATGGCAATGAAAATACTAAATTGGTTGTTTGGTTTACGAAATTTTACGATTTTCCACATTACTCTTTAACCATAGGGAGTTAGAAAATACTTTCAGCATGTGGAAGGAGCGGTTTTACAGCAGCTTTCCAACGCCATATTATTTGCCTCATTCTGATAAACGGTTTAGAAATGCGATCGAAAATATGATTCATGTTTTTTGTATGAAGAAAAAACGGCTTTCAAAACTGCTCTTAAACCACTTACATTTTGCCAAAATTTAAGTTGGGTGATGATACTGGTGTCCATAGCTTTCCAATGGTATATCGCAAGCCCCATTTGGGCAATGTTGACAGAAGTTCAACCTAGCGCTAGGGGAAGTTCAGGTCGAACAACTCAGGCAGTAAAATTGCAAAAAACACAATTTCATCACGACTCGAGAGCAAAATCCGCCAGCGAGCGAGATTTCTATTTAAAACTTGTATTTAGTTGGTAAAAAACGTTTCTAGATTACACTAACATCATATAGAACACTACTAACCAGAATAATTCGTGGGGGAAGCCACGGTTGCAAAGATAGCCCGAAGGTCGGGTTCGTACAAAGGGAAGTTCGGGCGCGTGTACAAACAAAACTACGTCACAAAAGTTCAACGTGAAAATAGCATGAAGTTCAACTACTACGCTAAATGAATTTTAGATGAAAAACTTATAAAATTGTTGCGAGTATGAAAAAATGATCAACACAGGAAAGTCGCGTGTTTACAGCAGCTTTCCATCGGTATATCACTTGCTCAATTCCGGTGAGTGGATGGAGAGGTAGGAGCAGTGGATAGAGATATACGAGAAAAAAAGCACATGAAAAACAGAGTCAAGTTCAAGTACACATGCCGAGAAGTTCAGGTTCTTCACGCGGTGCATTTTCGAAGAATCAGTTTCGCAATAAAGGCAGAACGAATGATCTTGCCATTTTCATAATTACTTGAAAACGGCTAGGAATCAGAGAAAACCATCAACATGAAAAAGTTTTGTATTTTCCGTAGCTTTTTAGCGGTATATTATTTGCCCCATTCCGATAAAGTATGTAGAAATTATACCAAAAATACGTTTTTACTCATTTTCCAATTTGACTTAAAACTGTAAAGAATTAGGAGAAACAATCACTACTGGAATCAGCTACTTTGCCATCTGCCAGCTCTTTGCCGTCAGCTAGCGGACGACAAAGAAGCTCTTCGCCATCACTACCGTAGCGAGCGGCAAAGAAAGTGGCCGATGGCAACGAAAGCCTTTGCCATCAGCCGACTCTTTACCGTCGACTAGCCGACAAAAAAATTCTTTGCCGTCCGCTAGCCGACGGCAAAGAGGAGGGGGCCCACCGAGGAGCTGGTTAAAAATACTTAACGTCCCCGCTTTGCCGTCCCGCCGCAGACGGCAAATATGAAGAAAAGCGGACGACAAAGGGGGCGGACGGCAAAGGCTGCCCTAACTAACCTAACTAATGGTGAGCCCTCCCCGCCGTTACTCATCTCTCGATCCCTCGACCTCCTCCCTCGCCCGCCCCCCGCCCCGCCCCCCCCACCGCCCCACCCCCCGCCCTTACCGACCCACCCCCTGCCTGCTCTCCACCCTTCCCATTGCCCGACCCCTTGTGCCCGCCCCGCCCCGCCCCTCCCGCATGGCCGCCCGCCCATGGCCGGCCATCCGCCACGAGACCCCCGCCCCCACCCACCACCACCCGGCCACCTCGCCCCTCCGGTGAGTTTTTTTTCTGTTTTTCTTTTTTTTGCTGTTTAATTCTTGTTTAATTTTTAGTGTTAGATTTAGTGTTAGAAAATAAGAAAATTTAGTGTTAGTGTTAGAAAAAAGAATATGTAGAAGAAAAGAAGAAGAAGTGGAAAAAAGATGAAAAAGAAGAAAAGAAAAGAAGTAGAAAAAAAGATGAAAAAGAAGAAGAAGAAAAGAAGTAGAAGAAGTAGAAGAAGTAGAAGAAGAAGAATAGAAGAAAAGAAAAGAAGTAAAAGAAGTAGAAAAAAGATGAAAAAAGAAGAAGAAGTAGAAAGGAAAGAAGAAGAAAGGAAAGAAGAAGAAGAAGAAGAAGAAAGGAAAGAAGAAGAAGGATAGAAGAAGAAGAAGAAAGGAAAGAAGAAGAAGAGAAGGAAAGAAGAAGAAGGATAGAAGGAAACACCCCGACCACTGACCCCGACACCCCGACCATGACACCACACCCTGACACCTGACCCCGACACCCTGACCCCGACACCCCGACCCCAACACCACACCCCGACACACAGACCACGACACCACACCCCGACACGACACCCTAACCCCGAAACAGCACCCGGACACCGACATGACACCCCGACCCCCTAAACCTCTCGAAAAGGTGCTCTTTGGCCTTCCAGAGGCCGACGGGGTTATATATTTGTGAATTATTAGTTAGGTCATATATTTTTCGATTTTGTTATGAAAAACATCATATATAATTGTGTTGATCGGGTAGATTTAAATGTGCAGTTGTTTCATCGCTGCGAGGTTTGGTGTTCGACGACCTCGCCGTGCGTTTGACGAGCTCTGCCCCTTCATTCGTGGGTGAGCACAAATGACATGTACTTCTCCCCCATTAATTATTTGCACAAATGACATGAAATTTGGTAGCTAGCTATATATGTGTCTTGAATCATCAATATGTGTAACCAATATGTGTCTCCCGTTCGAAAGCGTCATAGTTATAAATATGCATGCATTTGCATATTTATAACCTTGATTCTTCAATTGTCCAACGCTATCCATGGACAGCCCAGTATGTGTAGATTGGGTTCGTTTTCTCATATGCTTTGCTCGGATCGGCGCATAAATTTTGCTGCCTCCCTGTTGTTCTCGGTACACATCCTCTCATTTATTGCGAGACGTGTATCGAGGAGAACAGCGGGAGGTGCTGCCAAATTTTTGCGCCGGATCCGAGCATAGCATATGGGAAAATGAACCCAATCTACACATACTGAGTGAGATTAGGACCTATCATTACCTATTAGAGTGTAGGTTGCATGGACGTAATAAAATTGACAAAGTAGATCAACCGATGAATATATACATGGTGAATTATATATATAATTGTTGTGTGTCCAGTAGCTCGAAAGTCAAGATGAGTGATCGTATGCGTGGATGTATACGGTCACATTGGTCGAGAACAAATGGAGCGCTGAATGGTTCACAAAAACCAAGGGGTTTGTGCAAGCCACATTTGCAAATGGCCGAGGAAAACTTGGTGCCCTGTTTCCGCGCGGCAATTGGGAAAAGAGGACGAGGCTGAAATGGGTAAACACCTGCAGAAGAATGGTTTTACGCCCGATTATACGGTGTGGACATTTCATGGTGAGTCGCCCAATGTGACCGAGCTGAGGTGGATCATCGCCGCACCGACGAGCATGGTACCGGATGGAAAACATGGTGAAAGACTATGATGATGCTCGGGATTGGACGAGGAGATGGAGGAATCTGCAAAGGCCTTCAATGAAATGTTGGAGTCTTCAAACGTCCGCTCCACGAGCACACCGAGCTTTGTCGGTTGGATGCCATCTCACAAGTAATGGCTTTGAAGGCTCAGTTCAACTTGGGCGAGAATGCTATGACGCAATTATGACAAGATTTGGACGCTTTCTACCCAAAGGCCATGTAATGCCCGCAAACCTGTACGGTCGGACAAAATCCTCCGTGCAATGAAGATGCCCTATGAGAAGATACATGCACGTGAGAAAGGATGTGCCTTATTTAGGCTTGACTATGCGGACTTGAACTATTGTCCCATTTGCAAGTGTTCCAGGTATATTGTGGTAGACAACGGTATGGGTGAGAAGACACAGACCACAATCCCTGTTAGTGTTCTTTGGTATATGCCAATCGTACCAAGACTTCAACGTCTTTTCATGGTCGAAGAGGCAGGCGCATGATGACATGGCACAAAACAGGCAAAAGAACCGAACTAGATGCGATGGGAATCGATGATGGTACACACATTGGATGGTGTTGCGTGGAAAAGGTTTGATGAATTACATCTTGACAAAGCGGCAGATCCGAGGCATCCTCGAGTCGGCATCAAGACCGATGGGTTCGAGTGTGTTTGGTATGACGACAGCCAATCTGGTTGTTGGACCGTATTTGTCTTTCCTCAATCTCCCCGGACAGATTATGCAAAGAAAGAACATTTTCTGACGTTGATAATTCCAGGCCCAACTATCCGGAGAAAAATATGAATGTGTACATGCAGCCGCGCAGGACTAATTGCAAGAAGCACAGGATAATGGGTTCAAGACATCGACACCTATAGCAAACGAAACTTCATAATGCGCGGTACGGTACATGTACGACTTGCGGCGCGATGCGCTATTCGTTGGCTGGTGTGTGCATGGAAGGTTCCGTGCCCCACATGCAAGGGAGCTCTTGAGTTTCGTTGGCTTCAGGCGGTCGCATGTTTTCTTGCTTTGACATGCATAGACAGTTCACGGATCCTCGCCATAAGTTCGGGAAAGACAAGAAGAACTTCATCGAGGTAGAGTTGTAAAAACTCGCACCACTGCGTTGATGTACCAATGCACTGGATCGATTCGCGCGCCTCGAGCGGATCCAGAGCGTCGAGTGGTACTTCAAGGGTATAATTACGAGCATGCTCGGCTCACAAAACATGCTTATGGGATCGCCTTACTTCAAAGACCTCCTTTGCCCACACAACATCGACGTGATGCACACTCGAGAAGAATATCGCCGAGGCACTTTTTGGTACATTGTTCAGCATAGATGGGAAGTCAAAGGATAATACTAATGCTAGAGTCGATCCGAGGCGCTATGTGATAGGCCGTTACAAAACATGAAAGAACCGAAGGAAAGCAGAATGGACGAAGCCAAAGGCATGGTTCAATCTTGGAAGGCCAGCTATGAGGGAAATTATCTTGTGGGTGAAAATGCAGTTGATGTTCCCCGATGGGTATGCAGCGAATCTAAAGAGGGGAGCGAGTCTTGATAAATTGAAGATATTTGGTCTCAAGAGTCATGATTGGCACATATGGATTGAGCGGGTAATGTCGGTGATGTTGCGTGGCTTCATCCCTGAGGATGAATGGCTAGTACTGGCAGAACTCAGCTATTTCTTCCGTGTTCTTTGTGCGAAAGAACTATCGCCTGGCGTGCTAGAAGAAATGGAAGAGTTGGCGCCAGAGTTGATCTGCAAGTTAGAGAAGATCTTTCACCAGGCTTCTTTAATCCAATGCAGCATTTGATTTTGCATCTCCCGACAGAGGCAAGATTGGGGGGCCCGTGCAAAATCGTTGCTGCTACCCAACTGAGAGGATGCAGAAGACGCTTCGAGAAAAATGTAAAAATAAACGTAGAATTGAAGCGTCTATGGCTGAGGCATTCATCACTAAGGAGGCGGCAAACTTCGTGACAGCACACTACGAAACCAAAAATCGTCATTTGCATAATCCGAAGCCTCGGTACAATGCTGACGA
This sequence comes from Aegilops speltoides, assembly GCA_021437245.1. NCBI lineage: Eukaryota > Viridiplantae > Streptophyta > Magnoliopsida > Poales > Poaceae > Aegilops > Aegilops speltoides. The sequence continues at coordinate 141,868,601 of CM038146.1, forward strand.
GCCTAAAAAGGGTGGATCCAACCTCAGCCTATTCAAAGGCAATCTCGCACCAGCCAGTGGTTCAAATCCAGTATCTTTGGATAACGAAGAATGGCTGACCATTTTGTTGTATATCTTCACCAACCTGATAGAAGTGCGGCCGTACATCGAGTAAGTTCTCGGTACATTGTTTTGCAACTTCTATTTCCTTTGAAAAGCTCTTATTCCTGGATATTTCGTAAAGTCGATACGTCTCCCTATTCTCGTATGGAGCGGTGATCCAAAAGGATTCCGTCGAAGAGTATTTGCTTCTCACAAAGCAAGGAGGCGGCTATCCCGGTTTCATCTCCTGGTTCAAACAAACGGTAAATTCTATTAGACAACTTCATTTCATTCGCTAATTTGTGCGTAATGCAACAATCCTTTCATATTAAATTTGTAGGCTAATTCAGAGTCTATGGACGCTGAATTGAGACAAGTCGCTAATGGTTTTGACTATAAGGCCCGTTCATTTGACAAATACGACATCAACGGGTATCGTTTTCATACATATGGCAAAGAGCTATCTATGGCCGACCGAAAGTCTACACATTGTTGTGTATCTGCTATCGGCGAAGGAGGTACCGAGTATTATGGGAGAGTTGAAGCAATTTATGAACTTCTATTCTATGGTGAAAACCCACTGAATGTCGTAGTCTTCAAATGTTATTGGTTTCAGCCGAAGGAGACTAGAAGGACTCATGAACATATAGGGCTAGTTGAAATCAACCAAAGCACCCATTTAGATGTTCCTGATGTCTATATTATGGCTCAACAGGCGACCCAAGTATTCTATCTACCCTGGGCCTGCCAAACTAATCCAAATCTAAAAGGTTGGGATGTCGTTTATGAAGTGCCGCCACGTGCTAGACTATCTCCCCCAAAGGAAGAGGATTATGAACCTCACATTAACCCAGACACATATGAAGGAGAATTCTTCCAAGAGACACGTCTTTCCAAAAAGCGTTTCAAGAACTGGTATACTTCACCCCAAAACATTGAAGTAGACAGCGGCAGTGAATCCCATATCACCCTAGAGGAGGAACAAGAAGAGCCGGAACAAGAAGAGGTTACTGCTGCGGAAGACCTCTCAATGCTTGACCGATTACGTAAAGGTGGCCTTCCACATGTTGATGCCACTGAACCCTATGAGCCCGTCATTGATTATAGTGATGATGATGATTATGCATTTATTGATGATACTGATCAATATTATTAGTAGTGTCAGGTATTCAATTTTTTTATGTTGTACTTGATGATGATGCACTTAAGTGATATACATATTATTATTCATGTCGGTATTTTTTTATGTTGTACTAATTTCGTTTACTCTTTGTCATGGCAGGTGTTGAAAGATGGAAGGGGAGCCGACTGAGGCCAAGGACAAACGTGCCCAAATTGAAGGTGCCACACCATCAAGGTAGCTCCAGCTTATATCAGTTCGGGCGGAATTGGGCAATGTGGTTTGCTTCATGATTAATGCAATTCATTCATCATGCTAGCTTGAGCCCTTTAATTACTAATTTACTTTGTTTCTCTCTTTCAGGCATGCTACAATAAGACGGATAAGGTGCCAGAGGGTACGACACTGTATGCCATGGCCCACACCGCTTACAAGCAAGTCAAGGGAAGGCAAGGAAAGGGAGGAGTTTAATCCGAGCGGATCCCTACAATCCAGAGGCGGTGATGAGGTCCCATGGCTCCATAGCCATTGATCCGAGATTGCTCCCCGAGACCACGGTGAGTTTAATTTGAATGGACGTTACTTGCTAGTCTTAACATTTGAGTGTCATCATGATAACGAAACATTGAAATAATCTTTGGTGCAACGTAACTCCACACAAGCATCACACGATCCTTCTCCACTCTTGGCATGAGCCAGCCCGCCCCACACCTCCATGATCAAGGTAAGTTTCTCTAGTTTTTGCTTAACAAATGCATAAAGACCTAGACTTAGCTTTATTTCATCCAATATGCTTACCTTAATGACCTAGCTAGAGTTAGCTTCTTTTCCTGCAAAATGACTTAATAAGCTTACCGACCTCCAAAACCAGCCATTTTACCTAAGTTAGCTCTAAAATGATCTTTACTTAGCTTTGTTTCCTCCAAAATGACCTAAGTTAGTTATAATATGCTTAGTTAACTAGGTTTGCTCAATAATGACATGTACTTACCTTACTTATATAAAAAAACGGCATAATTAGCTTAGTTAGCTCATAAATGATCCATTTTACCTACATTAGCTCTAAAATGATGCATTTTACCTAAGTTAGTTCATAAACGATCCATTTCACCTAAGTTACCTCACAAACGATGGCGTGCTTCTTCTTCTAGTCTTCTTCTTCTAGTCACCTTTTCCTAACTTTCTTATTTGCCATTTTGCAGATTTCATTCACTTCTCGGAAGCTAGCTTGCTATGGAGTGCTTGTTTTTTATTTCATTCTCTTCTAGTATTCTTCTAATGGTTGCAACTTATGTGTATGCTACGATGGAACTTGCTATCTTGATGAAACTTTGCATTGTAATATGTATGTGCAACCTCCTAATGGTTGCAACTTATGTGTATGTGCAACTTGCTATGTATGAGTGGATGGAACTATATATGTATGTACGATGAAACTTATGTGCTGTTAAATAGCCCTGTGAAATATATCTATATATGTCATATATATTTGCTGTGAAAATTGTTGAATTTAAAAAAACAGAAAAAATAGACAATATCACGGGCTCTTTGCCGTGCGCCACCGACGCAACAAAGGGCTCTTTGCCATCGGCAGACGACGACAAAGGGGCCACGTGGCGGCAGCTGTGCTCCTGGGAGGCTCACCTATTTGGTCGGTTTGCAACAATGGTCGACGGCAAAGAGGAAAGAAACTTCGCCTACAGCAGCGGACGGCAAAGAGGAAAAAAAACTTTGCCTATAGCGGCGGACGCAAAGGCTTGCCGTTAACCACCTGACGGAGTAACAGTGCAAATATTGCCGTCAGCATTCTTTGCCGTCGGCAGCTGATGGCAAAGGACCCTTTGCCGTCAGCCGCCCGAAGCGGACGGCAATGTATCTCTTTGCCGTCCCTTACATTGCCGTCCACTTTTGCTATCCGCGGCGGACGGCAAAGACCTTTGCCGTCCGCCATCCATGCCTTTGCCGTTCGCCGTGGCAGATGGCAAAGTAGCAGATTCCTGTAGTGAATATATACAAAACAGTTTCGCATTTGCTCAAGCTTTCCAACACCGTATCATTTGTTGCATTCGGACGTACGGTTAAAAAATTAGCTCGAAAATACAAACTCGGTGGAACTTGTACCGTTTTCTGAATTACTTTTAAACTGTTCCAAATTAGAAAAAACTTTTAACATGAAAAAGTAGCGCATTTTTACAAGCTTTCCAATGCCATATCATTTGCCTCAAATGGATTAGCCGTTTAGAAATTACATTGAAAATACGAACTCGGCTATTTGGTTTGCGAAATTTTACAGTTTTCAAAATTACTCTTTATCCACGGGGAATTAGAGAAAACTTTCAACATGTCAAAGGAGCGGTTTTGCAGCAGCTTTCCAACACTATATTATTTACCTCATTCCGATAAATGGTTTAGAAATGCGATCGAAAATACGATTCACGTTTTTTGTATGAAGAAAAAACGGTTTTAAAACTGCTCTTAAACTGCTTACATTTTGTCAAAAATTTAACTTGTATCATGATATTGGTGTCCATAGCTTTCCAACGGTATATCGCAAGCCCTATTTGGACACTTTTTAGCTGAAGTTCAACCTAGTACTCGGGGAAGGTCAGGCGCGTTACTCGGGAAGTTCATGTCGTGATTAGAATATTATTCTGATCCCGTGATCAGAATAGTGTATGTATATATATATATATATATATATATATATATATATATATATATATATTAGTTCTACCTTATCTATACATGTGATTGCACTTGATAATTACACTGATGTACTATGTGTTCAAGCATACTGATCCACGGATGGCACAGATACACAGAGGCTTAACCGTTTGAGGTCGGGGTGCTACACGGGCAAAACTTGTTGTAGTAGATAGTCGGGAAGTTGTCGTGCTAAGGCCTCATAGGACTAGTGCACCAGAGTAGCATCCATCGCCGATGAAGAGTAGCGTAGATCGGAAGGTTCAAACCTGTAAACACACGAATGTGGACGAACTATGACTAGATCCAAGCAAATCCACCAAGGACAGATATGTCGGAGACACACCTACACACGCCTACCGACGATGCTAGACACACTATCGGGACAAGTGCTAGGTGGGGAGAACTTTATTTCATCTTCAGGGAGCATCTTCGAAGAAGGATGCAAACCCTAATAAAACACGAAGAAACAACTGAAAAAAGCTGTCCCGCCGGCAAGGGCTGAGATCCACCGCACCGCCATGGCCCTAAGAACGGATCTAAACAGATTCACCAAAGAAAAGCACCGACTGACTCCCGTGAGATCCGATGGAGACACACCTCCACATGCCCTCCGATGATGCTAGACGCACCACCAGGACAGGGATAGAACATGGGAGCCATTATTCCTACCAACAGGCATTGCCGCCGCTACACAACCCCAACCATGACGTCTCTACCACGGGCTTGGCTTGTCTCTTGTATGTGATGTTGAGGCCAATGTCTCTACTAGGCGCTTGGCTCCTCTCGTGATAAAACTAAAATTGTTGATGGCTATTTGGGAGTTGTTAGTCTAAAAAGATAAGACTTCATTCACAAAAATAAATAAAAAAGATAGACTAAATGAACTAGTACTCGATGATGGTTCTTATTTTTAAATAACGTAGGACAATGCCCATGCCTTGCAATGAGAAATACATATTCTAGTATGTTGTTAACTTGCGATTTAACTGCTTGTATAAATATGACTCTGTAAATAACTAATTATCAAATCCTATTTGTGATCGTGTAAATAAATGTTTGGTAAGTTAATTAAGGTGGAATTGGTGCAAAAAGTAAGTAAATTAGGGTAATTGATTCACGTACAAAAAATGTGTGAAAAAAGGGCATGGTGGGACTAAAATACTCGTTGGATAAAAAAACAGCGAAAGGACATGGTGGGAGGGAGGAGAACCGGTTGACGAAGCGTTCTGCTGTAAGAAAAAAGAACGTTACTCTCTTCTGTAATTATATAGTAGACAAAGTAGTGGATGATACCATTTGTCACCAAAATATCTCTTCAATTTTTTTTGCCATGTTAGAGCATCTACAACTGGAGCCTCATATCCACCCCAAACGCGTCTGGGCGGTCTACCAGGTCACCGCCCGGACAGAAAATTGCGACCCAACTGGACCAGGCAAACTCGGTTCAAACATCCGGGCAAACAGGAACCCCCTGACACATCCCAGATATAGGGCAGATATGGGGATGCCCGGACGCGTCCGAAACATCGAACTAACAAATGGGTCCACGCTAAAACTCGTCGGTTCGATGGATACCTCCGTCGGTTAGGTGAGGATGCATTCATGTTGCCGCTCTGACACGTCGCCCGAGGGACCAAGTCTGGCTATTTGAGCCGGACGATGACGCAACCCTAGGCCCATCCCATTCTCATGCCTCTCATACGTGCCACCACTGCCCCTACTCTCTATTCCACTTCGAATATGAGGTCCACCGATGTTGACGCCGCCACGGTCCAGCAAGATCACCTACTACAAACTCCTCACGACACAGTGTCGGGTGGAGATCCAGGCACAAATGGCATCGTGTAGGAGCCCCGCGCCACACTTCGTACCACATGCATTGCTGTTGGCTTGCCTCCAGATAGTTCGGAGGAGGTGGGGCTGAGCACGAGGAGGTGGATGCACAAAAGCAGGAGGGGGTGGGAGCGAAAACGCTTTTGAAGTCGTGGTTGCATGGCAGGATGATGGGCTAACTGAGACTGGTCGTTGGAGGACCACCCAGACAACCATCTCATTGCTGCCAGGTGATGACGTCGAAGAATGGCAAGAAGCTAAAAAAGCAAAGCCCCCCCGCATCTGAATGACACTAGCCGATAAATGAGCACTACATGACCCCAATCAAACCCTACTACCTAGATAAAAAATTGCTCACGAACTCAGTCGGGTCCCATCCGGCTAGCATGGATTTTCTGAATTTCACGATGGACATGACTTAGACCAAATATTCCAGCGAAAGACGATCCAATATGCAAATATAAGTCAGATAGTTATCATGGACAATAGAAAAACTTGCCCTCGACTAGCTCGCAATGCGGATAATAGGAAAAGAGACGCAGAGGCCATAAGTTTCACTAGTAGCTTCTCTCAAGATAGAAAATATTATGGTGGGCAACAAATTACTGCCGAACAATTGATAGAAGAGCGCATAATTATGACGATATCTAAGGCAATGATCATGAATATAGGCATCACGTCTGTGTCAAGTAGACCGAAACGATTCTGCATCTACTACTATTACTCCACACATCGACCGACTCCTGCCTGCATCTAGAGTATTAAGTTCATGAAGAATAGAGTAACACATTAGGTAAGATGACATGATGTAGAGGAATTAACTCAAGCAATATGATGAAAACCCCATCTTTTTATCCTCGATGGCAATAATACAATACGTGCCTTGTTGCTCCTACTGTCACTGGGAAAGGACATCGGAAGATTGAACCCAAAGCTAAGCACTTCTCCCATTGCAAGAAAAACCAATCTAGTAGGCCAAACTAAACTGATAATTCGAAGAGACTTGCAAAGATATCAAATCATGCATGTAAGAATTCAGAGAAGGCTCAAGTAATATTCATAAATAATCTGATCATAAATCCACAATTCATCGGATCTCGGCAAACACACCGCAAAAGAGTATTACATCGAGTAGATCTCCAAGAACATCGAGGAGAACATGGTATTGAGAAGAAGTCATCTAGCTACTAGCTATGGGCCCGTAGTTCTGTGGTAAACTACTCATGCTTCATCTGAAGGGTAATGGTGTTGATTTAGAAGCCCTCCGTGATCGAATCCCCCTCCGACGACGCTGGAAAAGGCCCCTAGATGGGATCTCACGGGTATAGAAGGTTGCAGTGGTGGAAAATTGTTTTTGTGGCTCTGCCTGATGTTTTGGGGTATAAGAGTATATATAGGTGAAGGAACTAGGTCAGGAGAGCTCCGAGGGGCCCACGAGGTAGAGGGCACGCCCTCCACCCTTGTGGCCGCCTCAATGAGTCTCCCACTTCATCTCCAAGTCTCCTGGTTTGCTTCTGGTCCAAGAAAGATCACCGCGAAAGTTTCATTCCGTTTGGACTCCGTTTGGTATTCCTTTTCTGCGAAACTCTAAAATAGGCAAAAAAACAAAAACTGGCACTGGGCTCTAGGTTAAGAGGTTAGTCCCAAAAATAATATAAAATACTCCCTCTGTCCCATAATGTAAGACGTTTTTTGACACTACAATAGAGTCAAAAAAACGTCTTACATTATGGGACAGAGGGAGTAGCATATAAGTGCATATTAAACATCCAAAAGACATAATATAATAGCATGGGACAATCAAAAAATATTGATACATTGGAGACGTATAAGCGACTCGCACATGTGAGTGCAGCTGGCTGCCGCGCCTTCACCCTAGAGTTGCGCTGCGTCATTTGGCCTGGCAAGTTCAAGCCGGATCTGCCTCCGCGCTACGATGGCACCCCAACCCCGCCGAGTTCCTCCAGCTCTATAAGCTGAGCATCGAGGTGGCGAACGGCGACGACAAGGTCATGACGAACTGGTTCCCCATGGACCTCAAGGATGGCACACGTTCTTGGCTCCTGAACCTCCGTGTGGATCGATCTCCTCTTGGGACAAGCTGCACGAGCGCTTCATCGCCAACTTCCAGGGCACTCATGACCACGCTCCTACAGTAGGCGACCTGCAGCGCATAAAGTAGCAACCGATGAGATCTTGCACAAGTACATACAACGCTTCACGAACATTCGCCTCAAGATCCTGAAGGTGTTGGATGAGGCCATCATCTCGGTGTTCTCCGATGGCATCCGAGATGTCAAGGTGAAGGAAGAGCTCACCATCCATGAAGACTTGTGCTCGGCTCTAGAAATGTTCAACATGGCAACCAGATGCGCGTGGGCAGAGGAAGGTCGCCTCTCCCTCCTAGAGCTTCCAGAGGCCGATCCTGAAGGCAAGAAGGCCAATGCTAAGGAAGTGAAGCACAAGGGCCCCGCTGTGCTTGTGGCTGAGCCTGAGATGAAGCACGACTGTGACCAGGCGAATCCTCCAGGGGCAACAGCTTGTTCTGCGTCTTCCACAACGTCCAAATCCACAACACCAACGACTGCCAAGAGTTCAGGGCAATCCACGGCGGGCGCCTTGGCCACCGTCCCGAGCGCAATGACCGTGGCTACGACCACGGTGGAGGCTGTTGGGACAACCGCAACCCCCGCTAGGGCTGGTGCGATCAGCCTTGTGGGGACCGCTGGCAGGGCCAGCCTCGTGATGGCCCGTGGCGTGACCAGCCTCGCGAGGACCATCCTCAGGGCAATGCTGGCCTTCCTCCGCTGCCACCGCCGCCTAGAAGGAGCGACGACAACCGCCAAGATGATGGGACTGGGGGCTTCCGGGAGCCGCACGCGATTGCCTACATCCTGGGTGGTGCTCAGGCCCCCGTTTCTCATCGCATCTTCAAGCAGTTTGATCGTGAGGTGAACGTGGCCCTCCCCAAGCTTGAGGCGTCGTGCCCCCTCAGGTGGTCCAAGCACGCCATTACCTTTGACTCTATGGACCAGCTCAAGTGCTCAGCCGCCGCTGGTGCGCTCCCGATGCTCTGCACGCCAACCATCAGCAACTTCCTCGTCACCAAGACCCTCATCGACGGTGGCGCAAGGCTTAACGCCCTCTCCATCGAGACGTCTGACACGCTCTAGGTGCCACACGACCAGCTTTTCCGACCAAGCCTTTCTCAGGGGTGACCGATGGCTCCATCGTCCCTATAGGGCAGATTCATCTCCTTGTCACCTTCGAAAAGCGCGACAACTACCAAACCGAGCTCATCGACTTCGACGTTGCTCACGCTCGCCTCCCGTACAATGCCATCCTCGGGTATCCAGCCCTTGCCAAGTTCATGGCAGCAACTCACCATGGCTACAATGTCCTCAAGATGCTAGGGAGTGGCGGCATCATCACGATGGCCTGCGATGAAAAGGATGCGGTGTGCTCCCTCGAGCGCGCCTACCAGGCCACGACAGTTGAGAACTCAAATGGCGAAGGCGCCATCCTGCCTCCTGAGGCCGTTCCCAAGAAGCAACTCCTTCCCAAGGGCTGTTAGGAGGTTAGGGCGCCTAAGATTGTGCCTCAGGCCCCGCGCTCACCACTGGGGCACCCTTCCCTCTTTCATAGGAAGGTGCGCCTGACGCCCCTCTTGGGCGGGCTCCGGGGCTCTCGTGTGGAGGGCCTCTGAACTGACAAGCGTCACGAGGGAGGCATTTGGGTACCATGTGGAGGTGTGCTTCAACTCGTGTTTCCATGAGCAAGGCGCGAGGCGCTAGGTGGTCAGGAGTTCATCACCAAGGCGACCAAAGAGCTTCAAGAGGCACGAGCCATGGGTGGCGAGCGTTGCCCCACACCATCCAGAGCAGCTACCACCCCTGACATGGGTGGCGAGCTGCACGTCTGGGTCAACATCCCAGGCCTCAATAGGACAGCTTCTCAGAAGCTCTTCCGGTCATCCCGCGTCGGCCGGAGTGGGGGCTACCCCTTGTAGCTATGTCTGCATGCCTTTCGGCCAGCTAAGCACGGCTGCCTCGCACCAGTGCTACATGCAGGGCGCCCTGGCAGCTCACAAGTCCAGGCGCCAGGCAATCTTGACGGAGGAGGTGCCGGAAACTCGCGAGCCCCCAAGACCTCCGGAGCCCCTCGGGCCTTAAGAGCCGGCTGGCCCGTGAGGGGCAATCTCTGTGGCGCGTGTCTTTAGCTACTTCAACGCTTCTACAACAATGGTGCCAGGTGACTTTTTGGTTTGTTCAGTTGAGGGCGCCCCTCGGGCTGCATTATCCTCAAGCTGCCAGGGCTCGCCCCCGCATCCTATACCGTTTTGCGCATGTATCAGAACTATTTTCACCTCTTTTATGAATTGCTTAAATACTGCAACCTGCATGTCCGGTGCTTCGCCACCATGAATGTCGCGCGCCCTCACAAATCTGCCCACGACCGCCTCATAATTAAGGACTGGCACGGCGTCTGTGCTCGGGTCCGTCCCTACAGCGTCGCTAAACCCAAGTGGCTGAGCTCTGTCTCGCAGGCCAACTCCCGTGCATGTCACCTCCCGTGGTCCTTGGTGCCCTGTTCTCGCATGAGCTAATCGAGAGTGGATGAGTGATACGTCTCCGTCGTATCTATAATTTTTGATTGTTCCATGCCAATATTATTCAACTTTTATATACTTTTGGCAACTTTTTATACTATTTTTTGGAACTAACATATTGATCCAGTGCCCAGTGCCAGTTCCTATCTGTTGCATGTTTTTTGTTTCGCAGAAACCCAATATCAAACGGAGTCCAAATGGGATAAAAATGGACGGAGAATTATTTTGGAATATTTGTGATTTTTGGGAAGAAGAATCAACGCGAAACGGTGCCCAAGGTGGCCACGAGAGTGGCCCACGCCACCACTCCAGGTGGGCGCGCTCCCCACTCTCGTGGGCCACCTGTAAGGCGGTTGATGGCCTTCTTTGGCCGTAAGAGAGCTAATTTTTGGAAAACAATCTGGGTGAAGGTTTCAATCCAATCGGAGTTACGGATCTACGGATATAAAAGAAACGGTGAAGGGGCAGAATCTGAGAACGCAGAAATAGAGAGATAGATCCAATCTCGGAGGGGCTCTCGCCCCTTCCACGCCATGGGAGCCAAGGACCAGAGGGGAAACCCTTCTCCCATCTAGGGAGGAGGTCAAGGAAGAATACGAAGAAGGGCGGCTCTCTCCCCCTCGCTTCCGGTGGCGCTGGAACGACGCCAGGGGCCATCATCATCACCGCGATCTTCACCAACACCGCTGTCATCTTCACCAACACCTCCATCACCTTCCCTCATCTATATCCAGCAGTCCACCCCCCCTCAACCCGCTGTACCCTCTACTTGAACATGGTGCTTTATGCTTCATATTATTTTCCAATGATGTGTTGCCATCCTATTATGTCTGAGTAGATTTTCGTTGTTCTATCGGTGATTGATGAATTGCTATGATTGGTTTGAGTTGCATGTTTTATTATTGGCGTTGTCCTATCGTGCCCTCCGTGTCGCGCAAGCGTGAGGGATACCCGCTGTAGGGTTTGCAATATGTTTATGATTTGCTTATGGTGGGTGGCGTGAGTGACAGAAGCACAGACCCGAGTAAGTAGGTTGTTTGCGTATGGGATAAAGGGGGCTTGATACTTTAATGCTATGGTTGGGTTTTACCTGAATGAATCTTTAGTATTTGCGGATGGTTGCTAGAGTTCCAATCATAAGTGCATATGATCCAAGTAGAGAAAGTATGTTAGCTTATGCCTCTCCCTCAAATAGAATTGCAATAGTGATTACGGGTCTAGTAACGTAGTCAATTGCTTAGGGATAATTCCACAACTCCTACCACCACTTTTCCACACTCGCTATATTTACTTTATTGCATGTTTATCTAAACAGCCCCTACTTTTTATTGACGTGTTCTTTATTATCTTGCAAACCTATCCAACCATACCTACAAAGTACTTCTAGTTTCATACTTGTTCTAGGTAAAGCGAACGTCAAGCGTGCGTAGAGTCGTATTAGTGGCCGATAGGACTTGATAGAGTATTTGTTCTACCTTTAGCTCCTCGTTGGGTTCGAACCTCTTACTTATCGAAAGAGGCTACAACTATCCCGTATACTTGCGGGTTACCAAGACCTTTTTTGGCGCCGTTGCCGGGGAGTCATAGCGTGGGGTGAATATTCTCGTGTGTGCTTGTTTGCTTTATCACTAAGTAATTTTTTTTTGCTGTTCTAAGTTGTTCTCTATCTTTAGTTATGGATATGGAACACGAAATACCAAAAAAATTAGGTGTAGATGCTACTCATGGAGATGGGGAACCTCCTAAAACCCTCGATGCTCGTTATGTGAAACAAATTATGTACTACTTCAATAATCCTGAGAAAACCCCATTCTGTTATGTTATGGGAGACACGTTGGATCAATGTGAATACTTTAGGGATTATCGCTTAACACAAAAGGGGATACTATTATGGGATCAAATTTCTATGCTGCGTTGGTATGCTCGTCAACTATGCGTGATACATGATTATACTTGTTGCTCTAGGATGAAGGCTCCACACCTTCCCTTTTCATGCAAATTCAATGATAATGAAACCTTAGCTTCATATGCTAATGGTATCTATGATTACTATGATGTGGAACAAATAGAAGAATTTGTTGCTTTTATGGGTGCTTATGAGGTTGAATCTATGTTTAAAGCATTTGATGATTTTGATGATTCAGTTTATAGACCAGAAAATCTTGCTATACTTAGATATTGCTATGAAAATTATGAATACAATTACTATATTAATGCATTTATTGAGAAAGTCTCCGCTGTCCAAGAAGAGACTAATATTTTGCAGGAAGCTATGGAAGAGGAAAGTGATGAAACTGTGAGCTCATTGGATGAAAAAGATGATGAGGAGAGCGAAGAACAAAAGGAGGAAGAGCGGATTGATCACCCGCCCACCTTCTAATGAGAGTAACTCTTCAACTCATACATTGTTTAATTCCCCTTCGTGCTTACCGAAGGATGATTGCTATGATGATTACTATGATCCCGTTGATTCTCTTGAAATATCCCTTTCTGATGATGCTTTCTATGTTTGTGGCCAAGATGCCAATATTAATTATGCTTATGGAGATGAACTTGCTATAGTTCCTTATGTTAAACATGAAATTGTTGCTATTGCACCCACACATGATAATCCTATTATCTTTTTGAATTCTCCCAACTACACTATATCGGAGAAGTTTGTGCTTATTAAGGATTACATTGATGGGTTGCCTTTTACTACTACACATGATGATTTTGATGAATGTAATATGCATGTGCTTGCTGCTCCTACTTGCAATTATTATCTGAGAGGAACTATATCTCCACATCTCTATGTTTCCAACACGATAGAATTGCAAGAAACTGTTTATACTATGCATTGGCCTTTACTTGGTGTGCATGAATTGTTCTTTTATGACATGCCGATGCATAGAAAGAGAGTTAGACTTCACTGTTGCATGATATATGTTACTTTGTGCTCACTACTAAATTACAAATCATTGCTAATTAAAATTGGCTTTGATATACCTTGGGATCCGGGTGGATTCATTACTTGAGCACTATATGCCTAGCTTAATGGATTCAAAGAAAGCACTGCCAGGGAGACAACCCGGAAGTTCTAGAGAGTCATTTATTTCTGTTGAGTTCTTTCATATAGTTTAAAAACAAAATAATAAAGAGGGGAACCTAAAACTTTTCAAAAAAGGAAAGTGAAAGTGAGAAAGACAAGCATTGTCGAAGTGGGAGAGCTCCTTGAACTTTGTTCATGCTCACGGAAACTCTGAATCTTGATTACAGAAAATTTTCATAAAAAATAATTATCCCCTTGTACAATTCCATTGTATTATAAAAGTAATGTGCTAAGGTTTTCCTTTAGGATGTTTAGAATGCTTGTTGGTTTATATGGTGCAGGACAGAAACTTTGGCTGTAGTGCGCAATTTTACATTTTTAACTGGAAAATCAATTGGTTATGATTCCTTTTGCACTATCTTTCTATACAACTCGTTTATTTTTACTAATTTTGGTAGAATTTTTGGGGTAAGAAAAGTATGGTGGATGTTCAGATTGCTACAGACTGTTCTGTTTTTGACAGATTCTGTTTTTGATGCATAGTTTGCTTGTTTTGATGAATCTATCAATTTATATTAGTAGATTAAGCCATGTAAAAGTTATACTACAGTATACACAATGCAAAAAAAAATATGAATTGGTTTTCAACAATACTTAGAGTGGTGATTTGCTTTATTATACTAACGGACCTTACCGAGTTTTTTGTTGAAGTTTTGTGTGGATGTAGTGTCTAATCGAGGATGTCTCGATATGAGGAAAAGGAAGAGAGGCAAGAGCTCAAGCTTGGGGATGCCCGAGGCACCCCAAATAAATATTCAAGGAGACTCAAGCGTCTAAGCTTGGGGATGCCCTGGAAGGCATCCCCTCTTTCTTCAACAAGTATCGGTATGTTTTCGAATTCGTTTCGTTCATGCATCATGTGCAAGTCTTGGAGCGTCTTTTGCATTTAGTTTTCACTTTTCTTTTATGCACCATGCTAGTATGAGATAGTCCTTGGTTGATTTATAGAATGCTCATTGCACTTCACTTAAATCTTTTGAGTATGGCTTTATAGAATTCTTCATGTGCTTCACTTATATCATTTGAAGTCTGGATTGCCTGTTTCTCTTCACATAGAAAACCGCCATTTGTAGAATGCTCTTTTGCTTCACTTATATTTGTTAAAGCGTGGGCATATCTTTTGTAGAAAGAATTAAACTCTCTTGCTTCACTTATATCTATTTAGAGAGATGACAGGAATTGGTCATTCACATGGTTAGTCATAAAATCCTACATAAACTTGTAGATCGCTGAATATGATATGTTTGATTCCTTGCAATAGTTTTGCGATATAAAGATGGTGATATTAGAGTCATGCTAGTGGGTGGTTGTGGATTGTAGACACTTGTGTTGAGGTTTGCAAGTCCCATAGCATGCACATATGGTAAAAGTTGTGTGACAAATTTGTTGCATGGGGTGCTCTTTTAATTGTCTTCCTTATGTGTGGAGGTCAGGATCACGCGATGGTTAACTCCTACCAACCCTTCCCCTAGGAGCATGCGTAGTAGTACTTTGCTTCTAGGGCAAGTAGACTTTTGCAATAAGTATATGAGTTCTTTATGACTAATGTGAGTCCATGGATTATACGCACTCTTACCTTTCCGCAATTTGCTGGCCTCTACGGTACCGTGCATTGCCCTTTCTCACCTCGAGAGTTGGTTCAAACTTCGCCGGTGCATCCAAACCCCGTGTTATGATACACTCTATCACACATAGGCATCCTTATATCTTCCTCGAAACAGCCACCATACCTACCTATCATGGCATTTCCATAGCCATTCCGAGATATATTGCCATGCAACTTTCATCATCATCATATACATGACTTAAGCATTCATTGTTATATTGCTTTGCATGATCATAAGATAGCTAGAATGATGTTTTCATGTTTTGATGTCATTGCTACGCTAGATCATTGTACATCCCGGTACACCACTGGAAGCATTCATATAGAGTCATATCTTTGTTCCATTATCAAGTTGTAATATCGAGTTGTAAGTAAATAAAAGTGTGATGATCATCATTATAGAACATTGCCCCAGAAAAAAAGGGAAAAGCCAAAGAAGCCTAAATAAAAAAAGGGGTCAAAGAAGCCCACCCAAAAATAAAAAAAAGGAAAAAAAGAAAAAAAAGAAAAAGAAAAGGGGTAATGTTACTATCCTTTTTCCACACTTGTGCTTCAGAGTAGCACCATGTTCTTCATATAGTGAGTCTCCTATGTTATCACTTTCATATACTAGTGGGAATTTTCATTATAAAACTTGGCTTGTATATTCCAACGATGGGCTTCCTCAAATGCCCTAGGTCTTCATGAGCAAGCAAGTTGGATGCACACCCACTTTGTTTCTTTTGTTGAGCTTTCATACACTTATAGCTCTTAGTGCATCCGTTGCATGGCAATCCCTACTCCTCGCATTGACATCAATTGATGGGCATCTCCATAGCCCGTTGATCAGCCGCGTCGATGTGAGACTTTCTCCTTTTTATCTTCTCCACATAACCTCCATCATTATATTCTATTCCACCTATAGTGCTATATCCATGGCTTGCGCTCATGTATTGCGTGAGGGTTGAAAAAGCTGAAGCGCGTTAAAAAGTATGAACCAATTGCTCGGCTTGTCATTGGGGTTGTGCATGATGGGGGCATTTTGTGTGACGAAAATGAAGCATGGCCAAACTATATGATTTTGTAGGGGTAAGCTTGCTTTGGCCTTGTTGTTGTTGTGAAAAGACATGAATGCTTTATTGGTACGCTCGAAGTATTATTGTTTTTATGTCAAATGATATTCTATTGCTTTGAATCACTCGTGTCTTAATATTCATGCCATGATTAGACATATGATCAAGATTATGCTAGGTAGCATTCCACATCAAAAATTATCTTTTTTATCATTTACCTACTCGAGGACGAGCATGAATTAAGCTTGGGGATACTGATACGTCTCTGTCGTATCTATAATTTTTGATTGTTCCATGCCAATACTATTCAACTTTTATATACTTTTGGCAACTTTTTATACTATTTTTTGGGACTAACATATTGATCCAAAGGCTCCAGTGCAGTTCTGTCATTGCATGTTTTTGTTTCGCAGAAACCCAGTATCAAAGGGAGTCCAAACGGGATAAAAACGGATGGAGAAATATTTTGGAATATTTGTGATTTTTGGGAGGAAGAATCAACGCGAAACGGTGCCCGAGGTGGCCACGAGAGTGGTCCACGCCACCACTCTAGGTGGGCGCCCCCCCCTCTCGTGGGCCACCCATAAGGCGGTTGATGCCCTTCTTTGGCCGCAAGAAAGCTAATTTTTGGAAAATGATCTAGGCGAAGGTTTCAGTCCAATCGGAGTTACGGATCTCCGGATATAAAAGAAATGGTGAAGGGGCAGAATCTGAGAACGCAGAAACATAGAGATAGATCCAATCTCGGAGGGGATCTCGCCACTCCCACGCCATGGAAGCCAAGGACCAGAGGGGAAACCCTTCTACCATCTAGGGATGAGGTCAAGGAAGAATAAGAAGAAGGGGGGGCTCTCTCCCCCTTGCTTCCGATGGCGCCGGAACACCGCCGGGGGCCATCATCATCACCGCGATCTTCACCAACACCGCCGTCATCTTCACCAACACCTCCATCACCTTCCCCCATCTATATCTAGCGGTCCACTCTCCCGCAACCCGTTGTACCCTCTACTTGAACATGGTGCTTTATGCTTCATATTATTTTCCAATGATGTGTTGCCATCCTATGATGTCTGAGTAGATTTTTGTTGTCCTATCGGTGATTGATGAATTGCTATGATTGGTTTGAGTTGCGTGTTTTATTACTGGTGCTGTCCTATTGTGCCCTCCATGTCGCGCAAGCGTGAGGGATACCCGCTTTAGGGTTTGCAATATGTTTATGATTTGCTTATGGTGGGTGGCGTGAGTGATATAAGCACAGACCCGAGTAAGTAGGTTGTTTGCGTATGGGATAAAGGGGACTTGATACATTAATGCTATTGTTGGGTTTTACCTTAATGAATCTTTAGTATTTGCGGATGCTTGCTAGAGTTCCAATCATAAGTGCATATGATCCAAGTAGAGAAAGTATGTTAGCTTATGCCTCTCCCTCAAATAGAATCGCAATAGTGATTACCGGTCTAGTAATGTAGTCAATTGCTTAGGGACAATTCCACAACTCCTACCACCACTTTTCCACACTCGCTATATTTACTTTATTGCATCTTTATCTAAATAGCCTACGTGTTCTTTATTATCTTGCAAACCTATCCAACAATACCTACAAAGTACTTCCAGTTTCATACTTGTTCTAGGTAAAGCCAACGTCAAGCATGCGTAGAGTCATATCAGTGGCCGATAGGACTTGAGAGAGTATTTGTTCTACCTTTAGCTCCTCGTTGGGTTCGACACTCTTACTTATCAAAAGAGGCTACAACTATCCCGTATACTTGCGGGTTATCAATGAGTCAGGGCGCGTGACCCGGTGCCTCATTGCCACGGGAGCCGCATGCCGGTTGTCTTTCTTTAGGAATGTTGCATGAGAAGACTGGTCACGGCGTCTGTGCTTGGGTATGTCCCTGTAGTGTCGATAAACCCAACAGTTGAGCTCTGTCTGGCAGGCCGGCCCCATTCATGTCACCTCCTGGGGTTGTTGGTGCTTGATGTCTACTACACAACCTTCTTCTTGTAGACGTTGTTGGGCCTGCAAGTGCACATGTTTGTAGGACAGTAGCAAATTTCCCTCAAGTGGATGACCTAAGGTTTATCAATCCGTGGGAGGCGTAGAATGAAGATGGTCTCTCTCAAACAACCCTGCAACCAAATAACAAAGAGTCTCTTGTGTCCCCAACACACCCAATACAATGGTAAATTGTATAGGTGCACTAGTTCAGCGAAGAGAGGGTGATACAAGTGCAATATGGATAGTAGATATGGGTTTTTGTAATCTAAAAATATAAAAACAGCAAGGTAACTAATGATAAAAGTGAGCACAAACGGTATTGCAATGATCGGAAACAAGGCCTAGGGTTCATACTTTCACTAGTGCAAGTTCTCTCAACAATAATAACATAGATAGATCATATAACAAGCCCTCAACATGCAACAAAGAGTCACTCCAAAGCCACTAATAGCGGAGAACAAACGTAGAGATTATGGTAGGGTACGAAACCACCTCAAAGTTATTCTTTCGGATCAATCTATAAAAGAGTTCATACTAGAATAACACCTTAAGACACAAATCAACCAAAACCCTAATGTCACCTAGATACTCCATTGTCACCTCAAGTATCCGTGGGCATGATTATACGATATGCATCACACAATCTCAGATTCATCCAACCAACATAAAAGTACTTCAAAGAGTGCCCCAAAGTTTCTACCGGAGAGTCAAGAAAACGTGTGCCAACCCCTATGCATAGGTTCATGGGCAGAACCCGCAAGTTGGTCACCAAAACATACATCAAGAGGCACGTGATATCCCATTGTCACCACAGATAAACACGGCAAGACATACATCAAGTGTTCTCAAATCAAAGACTCAATCCAATAAGATAACTTCAAGAGGGAAACTCAATTCATCACAAGAGAGTAGAGGGGGAGAAACATCATAAGATCCAACTATAATAACAAAGCTCGCGATACATCAAGATCGTGCCATAGAGAGAACACGAGAGAGAGAGAGAGATCAAACACATAGCTACTGGTACATACCCTCAGCCCCGAGGGTGAACTACTCCCTCCTCGTCATGGAGAGCGCCGGGATGATGAAGATGGTCACTGGTGATGGTTTCCCCCTCCGGCAGGGTGCCAGAACGGGCTCCCGAGAGGTTTTTGGTGGCTACAGAGGCTTGCGGTGGCGGAATTCCCGATCTATCTTGATTTTTGATGTTTTTAGGGTACGTAGGGATATATAGGCGAAAGAAGTCGGTCGGGAGGTGCTCGAGGGGCCCACGAGACAGGGGGCCGCACCCTATAGGGGGAGGGGGGCGCCCCTCTATCTACTGGGCTCCTCGAGGACCTTTTGGTTTGGACTCCAAGTCTCCAAGATGATAATCTTCCAACAAATCATGATGCCGAAGGTTTCATTCCGTTTGGACTCCGTTTGATATTCCTTTTCTTCGAAATACTGAAACAGGCAATAAAACAGCAATATGGGCTGGGCCTCCGGTTAGTAGGTTAGTCCCAAAAGTAATATAAAAGTGTACAATAAAGCCCATAATCACTCAAAACACATAGTAATATAGCATGAATGCTTCATAAATTATAGATACGTTGGAGACGTATCAGCATCCCCAAGCTTAATTCCTACTCGTCCTCGAGTAGGTAAATGATAAAACAAAGAATTTATGAAGTGTGAATGCTAGAAGGTGCACAAGTTTGATCAATGATAATTTCAATCACCTTTTCTAGAATGAAAATATGTCATAACAGTAGTTCATCTCATAAAACTTCTCACGATAAAGTAACAAGCAATTCACATGTCAAAGCATAGACCATAAACTTTCTTGGAAACTAGCAAACTTCATTCTCAGTCATTCAAACAATTGCAATCCATCTTATTTTCAGGAATATCAAACTCCACATACTCAACTATCATATAGTCTTCTACAATTGCTAACGCTCACGCAATACTAATGGTTATGAAGTTTTAATCAGACACAGAGAAAGATTGGGGCTTATAATGTTGCCTCCAAACGTATTCACCTTTGGGTGATGTCAACAATAATAGTTCATGCTAACTTACATCCAATTGGATATATATATCATGATCACCCCAACACAAAGTGCTTGCCAAAGGATAAAATGAAAAAAAGGGAAAGGTTAAGATCACCTTGACTCTTGCATAAAGTAAAAGATAGGCCCTTCGCAGAGGGAAGCAGAGGTTGTCATGCGCTTTTAGGGTTGGATACACAAAATCTTAATGCGAAAGAACGTCACTTTATATTGTCCCTTGTATATGGACCTTTATTATGCAGTCCGTCGCTTTTATTGCTTCCATAACAAGTTCATACACTTATTTTCTCCGCACTAACAAGTCATGCATATTTAGAGAGCAATTTTTATTGCTTGCACCGATGACAACTTACTTGAAGGATCTTACTCAATCCATAGGTAGGTATGGTGGACTCTCATGGCAAAACTGGGTTTAAGGATATTTGGAAGCACAAGTAGTATCTCTACTTGGTGCAAGGAATTTTGGCTAGCATGAGGGGGAAAGGCAAGCTCAACATGTTTGAATGATCCATGACAATATACTTTAACTGAGATGTGGGAAAACATAAACCATTACGTTGTCTTCCTTGTCCAACGTCAACTCTTTTGCATGTCATACTTAATGAGTGCTCCCAACTATAAAAGATGTCTATAATAGTATATTTATATATGAAATCTCTCTTCCTTCAATATTCTTTCATGAAATTGTTCAAATGACCAATACAATGCTTGCTAATCTCCAATAAATTTACAACCTCTACTTCTTAGAAGTGAAGTCATTACTCCCCATGGGATAAGCAAATGAGGCATATATAATTTCAGATTTATGACAATCAACTCATTCAGTCATTTACTCATAGGATATAAGTGAAGCACACGAGTAAATGACAAACTACTTCAAAAAAATATAAGTGAAGATCAATGAGTAGCTAAATAAATATGTAGCTATATGAAGACTCTCTCCCATTTAATAATTTAAGATCTTGGTATCTTATTCGAACAGCAAACAAAACAAAATAAAATGACAACGCAAGGATAGCACAACTCATGTGAAGAAGCAAAAACTTACGCTCAACCTATACTAACCGATAGTTGTTGAAGAAGAAAGGTGGGATGCCTACTGGGGCATACCCAAGCTTAGATGCTTGAGACTTCTTAAAATATTATCTTGGGGTGCCTTGGGCATCCCAAAGCTTGAACTTTTCTGTCTCCTTAATTCATCTCATATCATGGTTTCTCTTCTTTTTATGAAAAGCTTCATTCACAACAAACTCAACAAGAACTCGTGAGATAGGTTAGTATAAACCAATGCAAAACCTTATCATTTTCTACTGTAAGAAATCACTAGAATTATTATTCAACATTGCATACTAAATGCCTCTGCATATTTAATACTCCTATCCTCAAATAGAATCATTAAACAAGCAAACATATGCAAACAATGCAACCATAACAGCAATCTGCCAAAACAGTATAGTCTGTAAAGAATGCAAGATTCATCATACTTCCCTAACTCCAAAAATTATGAACTAAAATTCCCACTGCAGTAAATTTATCAGATCGCATTATGCAAAAAGTTTCAACCTTATATCATGCTCTGAATTTTCTAGGGAATTTTTGCAACAGCGGTAAACTTTCTGTTTTCAAACAGCAACATGTATATTAGCAAAATAAGCATGGCAAAGGCTATCCTTGACTTTTTATTTAAAATAAAGATGCAAAACATTATTCTAACTAACAGTAAGCAAAAACTAACAAAAGGAAATGACTCTCCAAGCAAAACACATATCATGTGGTGAATAAAAATATAGCTCTAAGTAAAGTTACCGATGAACGGAGACGAAATAGGGGATGCCTTCCGGGGCATCCCCAAGCTTAGGCTCTTGGTTGTCCTTGAATATTACCTTGGGGTGCCCTGGGCATCCCCAAGATTAGGCTCTTGCCACTCCTTATTCCATAGTCCATCGAATCTTTACCCAAAACTTGAAAACTCCACAACACAAAACTCAACAGAAAACTCGTAAGCTCTGTTAGTATAAGAAAACAAAAACACCACTTACATACTGTAATGAACTCATTATAAATTCATATTGGTGTGATATCTACTGTAATTCAACTTATCTATGGTTCATACCCTCCTATACTACTCATAGATTCACCAAAATAAGCAAACAACACATAGAAAACAGAATCCGTCAAAAACAGAACAGTCTGCAGTAATCTGTATCAAACGTATACTTCTGGAACTCCAAAAATCCTACCAAATTAGGAAGTCCTACGAAAATTGTGTACCAAGCCAGAGCAAAAAGAATCAGATCAAGAGAACGTTTCTGTGAATTAACAAAAATAATTTACAGGGTGCCAAAGTTTCTGATTTTCAGCAGGATCAACACAACTATCACCCTAAGCTATCCTAAAGGTCTTACTTGGCACTTTATTGAAAAAAAGCTATAAAACATGATTACTACAGTAGCATAATCATGTGGACACACAAAAACAGTAAGGGTAAATATTGGGTTGTTTCCCAACAAGCGCTTTTCTTTAATGCCGTTTTAGCTAGGCATGATGATAGCAATGATGCTCACATAAAAGATAAGAATTGAAACATAACGGGAGCATCATGAAGCATATGACTAGCACATTTAAGCCTAACCCACTTCCTATGCATAGGGATTTTGTAAGCAAACACCTTATGGGAACAATAATCAACTAGCATAGGAAGGTAAAACAAGCATAGCTTCAAGATTTTCAACACATAGAGAAGAAACTTGACATTATTGCAATTCCTACAAGCATATATTCCTCCCTCATAATAATTTTCAGTAGCATCATGAATGAATTCAACAATATAACCATCACCTAAAGCATTCTTTTCATGATCTACAAGCATAGAAAATTTACTACTCTCCACATAAGCACAATTCTTCTCATTCGGAATAGTGGGAGTATCATAAGAGACTTGAACACTAAAGATTGTTTCCACATTAAAAGAGTAATGTTCAGAAAAAGGATAATCATAATCATGACAAGATTTGTAAATCTAATCATCACTACTCTTTATAGCATAAGTTTCATCACAATAATCATCATAAGTAGCAACTTCGTTCTCATCATAATCGATTGAAACCTCTCCCAAGATAGTGGAATTACTAAATAAAGTTCACACTCTTCCAAATCCACTTTCATATTCATCACAATAAGATTCAACATCCTCCAAAATAGTGGGATCACTACTTCCTAAATTTGACACTCTTCCAAACCCACTTTCATCAATATAATCATCATAAGTAGGAGGCATGCTATCATCATAACAACTTTGCATATCAAAACTTGGGACGCTAAAAATATCATCTTCATTAAACATAGCATCCCCAAGCTTGGGACAAACATTAATTCCAGCAAATATATTCTCAAATATTTCATCCTCATCTAACATAGCTTCCCCAAGCTTGGGCCCTTTCATATCATAAGCATAATCACTCTCATCATTAAAAATATTGATAGCACCAATAGTATAGCAATTATCATCATCACAAGTAGTAGGAGCAACATCATTTGGAAAGGATACCTTTTTACCTTTGTTGCCCCTTCTTTTCTTTTTCTTCTTCACATTAAGTGTGGGTTCAACCTTCCTCTTTGAGCTCCTTATTGACGAGATTGGTTGAATATAAAGCTCCTCCTCGTTACCTGAATCATCATAAGAAACAATAGGAGGAGATTGGGAAGTCTCTTCACTTTCATTAGTATTTTCATCATCTTCTATTTGCTTTCTTTTCTTTAGGTAATTGTGTGACGCCCCCGATTCAATCGTACACTAATCATGCACGCAAACGTGTACGATCAAGATCAGGGACTCACGGGAAGATATCACAACACAACTCTAAAAATAAAATAAGTCATACAAGCATCATAATACAAGCCAGGGGCCTCGAGGGCTCGAATACAAGTGCTCGATCATAGACGAGTCAGCGGAAGCAACAATATCTGATTACAGACATAAGTTAAACAAGTTTGCCTTAAGAAGGCTAGCACAAACTGGGATACAGATCGAAAGAGGCGCATGCCTCCTGCCTGGGATCCTCCTAAACTACTCCTGGTCATCGTCAGCGGCCTGCACGTAGTAGTAGGCACCTCCACTGTAGTAAGAGTCGTCGTCGACGGTGGCGTCTGGCTCCTGGGCTCGGGCATCTGGTTGCGACAACTAGATAGAAGGGAAAAGGGGAAAAGAGGGAGAAAAGCAACCGTGAGTACTCATCCAAAGTACTCGCAAGCAAGGAGCTACACTACATATGCATGGGTATATGTGTAAAAAGGCAATATCGGTGGACTGGACTGTAGAATGCCAGAATAAGAGGGGGATAGCTAGTCCTATTAAAGACTACGCTTCTGGCAGCCTCCGTCTTGTAGCATGTAGAAGAGAGTAGATTGTAGTCCTCCAAGTAGCATCGCATAGCATAATCCTACCCGGCGATCCTCCCCTCATCGCCCTGTGGAAAAGCGATCACCGGGTTGTCTGTGGAACTTGTCTGGGTGTATTTTATTAAGTATCCAGTTCTAGTTGTCATAAGGTCAAGGTACAACTCCGGGTCGTCCTTTTACCGAGGGACACGGCTATTCGAATTGATAAACTTCCCTGCAGGGGTGCACCACATAACCCAACACGCTCGATCCCATTTGGCCGGACACACTTTTCTTGGTCATGCCCGGCCTCGAAAGATCAACACGTCGCAGCCCCACCTAGGCACAACAGAGAGGTCAGCAGGCCGGTCTAAATCCTATGCGCGCAGGGTCTGGGCCCATCGCCCATTGCACACCTGCATGTTGCGAGGGCGGCCGGAAGTAGACCTAGCCTCCCTAATACAAGAGCATGCGTTCCAGTCCAATCCGGCGCGCACCGCTCCGTCGCTGACGTCAAGAAGGCTTCGGCTGATACCACGACGTCGAGTGCCCATATCTTTCCAGCATAGTTGGTTAGTGCGTATAGGCCAGTGGCCAGACTCAGATCAAATACCAAGATCTTGTTAAGCGTGTTATTATGAAGTAACCGCGGACGCCGACCAGGGCCAGGCCCACCTCTCGCCTAGGTGGTCTCAACCTACCCTGTCGCTCCGCCACATAGTAACAGTCGGGGGCCATCGGGAACCCAGGCCCACCTCTACCGGGATGGAGCCACCTGTCCTTTTAGCCCCCACGTCATAATCACTTGCGGGTACTCAACGAGCCAACCCGACTTTAGTCACCATCTGTATAGTATGTATATATGTATAGTATATACCCGTGATCACCTCCCAAGTGATCACGGCCCGATAGTATAGCAAGGCAGACTGACAAGAATGTAGGGCCAATGATGATCAACTAGCATCCTATACTAAGCATTTAGGATTGCGGGTAAGGTATCAATGACTGTAGCAACAATGACATGCTATGCAACAGAATAGGATTAATCGAAACAGTAACATGCTACACTACTCTAATGCAAGTAGTACTGGGTAGAATAGGCGATTTCTGCTGATCAAGGGGGGGGGGCTTGCTTGGTTGCTCTGGCAAGAAGGAGGGGTCGTGAACACCGTAGTCAAACCAGGGGTCGCAGCGACGTCGGTCTTGTAGTCTACCGGAGAGAAGAGGGGGAAGAAACAATAAATATAATGCAAACATAAGCATGACGATGCATGTGATGACAAAGAGCGGTGCTAGGTGTGCCCTAACGCGGTAGTCGGTGATACCGGCGAAGGGGGGAAACATCCGGGAAAGTATCCCCGGTGTTTCGCGTTTTCGGACAGATGAACCGGAGGGGGAAAGTTGTGTGTTTGCTATGCAAGGGATGTGTGGCGGACAAATGGGCTGCGTATCTGGATTTGTCTCGTCGTTCTGAGCTACTCCCTCCGTTCCAAAATATATGACCCAACTTTATACAAAACTTAGTACAAAGTTGGGTCATCTATTTTAGAACGGAGGGAGTACTTTCATGTACAAAGTTTTTCCATCCGAGCTACGGTTTATTTTATATTAATTTTTAAAGTTTTAAATCTTTTTCTAAATTATTATTATTAAATTAATTCAAAATTAGTATTATTGCATCGGCATGACGTCGTGATCCAAGAGGGTTGGTGGTCAATCGACGTGGGTCCCACTGGTCATAGACTCAGGTTTAACTAAACCGGGTTAATTAGACTAACTAAGTGATTAGGTTAATTTATTTTAATTAGAATATTTAAACGTGATTAATTAACTTAATTAACTCATCAATTAAATAATTAATTAATAATTTATTTATTCTAACATTCTTTTTATTCTCTCTTTTTTTAACAAAATCGTTCTTGGGGAGGGCCCCCCTGTCATTGGCCTAGGGGCCTTAACGGGTCGGTCAAGCAGGCTCAGTGGGTGCTGGAGCGGCGCTGGCACCCGCAGAGCCGATAGGGAGGAAACAATGGCTGGCACCGGCGCGCCACAATGACTTATCTGGTGCAAAGAATGCAGGGGCGAGAGGCGGCGCGCACGGCGCGATGAGATGGCAGGCCGCCATGGACGGACGGACGGGTGGCGGTCCAGGGAGCCGATGAGCGGCAAGTGGGGATGCGTGAGGCGAACGAGGCCACGCGGTGGAGGCACGACCCCGAGCGTAGGCGGAGCGGGGGTGCGCTCGAAATGGCACGGTTGGACGGGCGCCTTGCGCTCGAGTATGACCGGCCGCGTGTGGCGCGTGAGACAGAGGGGAGAAGGAGTCGGGGCTCACTGCGGGATGCAAGGATGGGGGCAGTGGGGCGCGGGGTGGTGGTCGGAGACGACGACAAAGAAGGAAGCATGCCGGTGGGGATGAGGCGCTGGGGAGGTCGTGCTGCGGGCGGTGACGGACGGGGTGGCGACGGGCAAAGACGAGGTCGAGGCGGCGACGTAGACGATGAGGTGGCACCGGCGAGGCCTGTGGAGCTCCGGGCGGCGGCGAGGTGGCCGGGCGACTAGGGCGTCGAGCGGTGGGGTCGGCGATTCGTTCCGGCGGTGGGATCCGGGGAGGTTCGGCGTCGGGCGTGCGGCGAGGGTGAGGCTGCGAGCGGCGACCTCCTCCTCTTGATCCCGATCCAGTCGGGGGAGAGGGGGAGAGCGAGTGGGGGAGTGGGGGTGTCGGTGCCTAGGGTTTCGGCGCCAGGGGGTTAAGGGAGTGGGGATGGGCCGGCCGGTTGGGCCAGGTGGGCCGGTCGGGTGGCCTGGAGGCCAGCTGGGCCACGGCCCAGCAGGGAGGGGTTCTCTCCTATTCCTCCTTTTCTTTTTGTATTGTTTTGTTTTACTGTTTTTTATTATTTTATTTCTTTACTTTTTTCATTTGAAGTTTCTTTTATTTTAGTTTTATAAAATACTAAATGATCACCTAAATTAGTATTACTAATTAGTCCACTGCCACAAACAGTTTAGCACTGAAATAAAATAGTTTTGGAATTGTTTATTAATTTAAAAGCATTTAAATAACTGTTTCATCGCTGTTTTAACTACTATAGTGCGTTTAAGTATTTTATTTAACTATGGTTTCTTCACTATAATTACCTCTGCAATATTTGTCACACCCGAACATTTTGGTTTTAACATTTGAATTTTTTTGTTCTTTGCCTATAATTCAATTTTGAATTTGAATAGGTTTTGAACTAACCCGAGATTAACTACAGTGACAGAGGTGACGTGGCATCATTAGCAGGGAATTACTGTAGTCTAATTATCCGGGCGTCACAATTCTCCTCCACTACAAGAAATCTCGTCCCGAGATTTAAGAGGCGTAAGGGGGAGGTTCTGGTTACGAAATTCTAGCGAGTTGCTCCCTTTAGGTGATGTCTTCATTTCTCTGCTCGAGGTCATCATGATGAAGTGTCCATCCTTCCTTCGGAGTGTTCATCATACTAATGAAAGATTAAGGGGGTATACCGGAAGAATGGACCTTTGCAGGGTAGACTATCTGGTAGACAATAACGAGGAAGGTGGCGGAAAGTAACTCTCAAATTGAAATTTAAGACAACATCGAGAGCAAAGTAAGAAGGTGCAAAATAGAAGTTTCAAGCACATAGGCAATCGTTCGTTGCCTGACGCGAAGTGTGAAAGGGGTTCAGAGCAATGGGAATAAGTATTGCGTCTGATACCAGATTGATGATCTCATCGGAAGGTGGCTCGTGAATTACACACGAGGCCATGCGCGAGGAATAACTTTGGGAACATGGGGTGTACAGGAGAGTCAGGTTTCGATCCAGTGGACCTATGGGTTATGGGCCCACCATGCGGTTGAAAGTAGGAAGGGTGGTGACATCTTGCACATCTGCGACAGGGAGGCATGTCAGTGAATAGCTTGTCAGCTATGCCGGCAACAATGTCGGTACCAAGGACGGGGAATGAAGAGAGCAATTTTCCTGCTTGTTGAACGACGCAAAACAATTGGCAAGCTATCACCCATCGGTGGTTACCGGAATGTCATCAACAATAGTAACTGGGTCTTACAGACAGAGTGATACAACAAGGTGCCTACCTAAGCAGGGAATTATCTCTGCTCAGCTAAGTCAGATTATAGGAAATGTTAATCAAAAGAATGGAAAGGAAAACGCGATTATCAGATTAAACAGAGCAATGGAAAGGAAATTTGTGACTACACACAATTATTAGAAGTATATACTTCCCATGGACAAGCAGAACATGGCATACAGGGTAGGAGAGCAAGTACCCAACCATTCAGATAAGAGGCAAGGATTAATCAAGATGCTACCCATACAACAGTGTTTGGATGACCGACCAAGAAACATTTAGCATCGCGCCTCCAATGTTCTTGTTAAAGAGTGGGGTATCATAGTCATGCTTCGAGGTAGCAATGATATGGTGTTTCAATCAAGGGCCAGGCTTTGGACACACAAATGATTCATCAGGAGCAACTTATAAAATAAGTCTTACAATTTCCTCCAGGAAGAATGGTTATCCTTGCAAAAGAAATTATAATGATAGGTCCTCCAGCCAGGGGGTGCTAGGCATGACATCATATTACTGGGTTATCAAAGGACCAACATCATAACTCCTGGAAAGTTATCCCAACCATCATATCTGACCAAGATTCAGATCCGATTGGTGTCATGATACCTCAGACTCAGGACGTTTGAGAAGAAAAGGTGCGACACAAATCGACGAAATGACATTGCAAGATTCTCGGGAAATGAAGTATGGGAGCGGGTTCCTGAAACAATAGTTCATCATTAAACCAAGGAGGGGATGAGGAGGTGGCTGTTGGGCTCAGCGACAATTCATCGAGAATTCCAAACGGACAGATTTCCACAATAATGTGAACAAGAAGATGACACTTGTCAATTCAAATGATATAATGTTGTATGCCTGAGGAAAACATACACCATCAATCAGTAATTGAAAGGTGTGCCCAAAATATGACCTTATGCATCAAGATCAATGTTAGAGTGATGATTCAATAACCAACAGTCTAAGAATGAACTATCGACCATTAACTTCAAAGCAATAGGGTAGCTAGAAGTACAGAACTCAAGCGGCATCGTTAGCATATTGGTATCCTGGTTAAAAAAACAACACGGGGACCAAGGAAAAATGGTGATGGTGAGAAGTATCATCATACCGAGAATTTCTAAGAGGTGGAGCAATCCCCACAACATTCTCGACAGAAAAGGTAGTAATACTTCAAGGCAGAACACAACACTAGCTGGAGAGCAAGTTGTATTCATAATGTGGAAAAGTTCATGATGAAAGGAAGTCAAGGGTGTCGTCGATGATAATAATAATAAATCATCAAGGGCAAGGAGGATATTTCTCATCATGAACACAGTTGACATCTCGGAAGAAGTCAAAGTGTTGAAGGTGATCCGACACAGTTGTCCGGAGGTTTCAAAAGGATGCAATCAAACAACAACGGCAACAAGCAAGGAAATGACGAAGTGGCAAGTTATAGGATCAATATATAAGATATAAGCTCGGGACCAAAGTTGCCTTTCAAGACAAGCAACATGATGTTGAAATCTCGACGTAAGTCGTGGTCACACACTGAAGAATTCGTACACCAGAGAAGGACGAGGTAGCACAGTCAAAGATAGCAAGACCAGGATGTAGTCGATAGTCTAGGAATGACCAGGCTGAGTTCAGAATTTCCTAGTAAAAATACTAGGGGTATTTGATTTGCAGTGCAGAATAATTTCACTAGTCGGGGCCTCGGCTGACAACAACCCAGAACCCGTAGAGTGATTATGACAAGGAAAGACAATACTTCAACAAAGTTAATAAGATGTCATGCAATGGCAAGACATCTTTGAGATACCAGGGGGTAATACTCGAAGGAAGATGATAGAAGTAGAACCGGGTCATTGACCTATGGTAGTAGATACGTCAACCTTGCCACAAATAGACGATTGGCTGGAATGAATTCCCATCAGTTATATCAGATTAGGACAGCATGGTCGGAACCACGATTGCAAAGGATCAATTCACAGATCCAGATGATATTTTCAAGGAAATAGTTATTATTGCAAGAAGCTTCCATGATAGGATCTACATCGTGTCCATGGGCATGAACACAAAGGTTGAAGGTCGACTCCCACTTCGTCAATGCATAACCTTCCATTCACCTCTCGTATTTCAAAAATGACATTAGTTCTTGAAAGTTTTACCCAGTGCAATACCAAATAAGTATGACCCGTGAAATCATTCGGGTTCACACGGATTAGGGAACGCGTAGGTTCAATCCATCAGGGCATCTTAGGAACATATACCACAAACTTCAATAGTAATTAACACAAGCTCGATAGTAGAGCATGGGTGACAAAAGGAGAGGATACAATTTACCGAATGCATTATGTATCAGGGAAAGATCTTCTCGAGGTTTTTGTAAACGAAGGACACTGTCGGATAAAAACCCAAAAATGGATCGGGCGATCCATAACGGAGCGGATGTGAGTATCGGTACCCACTCAGAGAAAGAAAGAATGCAGAGGCATCAGATTCAAGAATCACCTGATTAGTCTAATGCTTAAATAGAAATAAATTATGGTTTCCAAAACGAAGGATCAGAAGCAGACGTTGTGATCAAGGACGGATAAGTTGAAACCACTTAGTTGGACAATCAATAAAGGTTTGAATTGCCGAGATCCAACTCATGTCCGGAATGACGTCTGAGTCGGAAAGATAATTTTAAAAAGGATAACCTGATGACTGCGTGTGTACGCACATATTGAATCAATAGGCTCAAAATGACTAAGACAAGGGATGTTATCAAGGACTACTAGTCATATGGAATTAACCATAATGCAAGCAGGCAAGAATTTCAAGAATAACTGGTCGCAGAGGATTTTTGAAAGATCGAAAAGTATTTCGAAGACTTATGTGAAACACATGATCAACTGGGGATGAGCGGATACTTGATAAGTGGAAGGAATTACCCGCTGGGGTATTAAGATGGCAAAGGAACTGCAGGGTAGTAAGCATAAAGGATGCTTGGAACATCGGAGAGTATTTGAGGGCAACTTGTAATAACCAGGGCAACTGGGGATGAGTGTGAACGACAAAAGTAGGTAGTTATCCATAAAGATTTATCGGTGGTAGGGATCGCAACGGCGAAGGTCACAAGGGTCTCGGGAAAGCATCAAAGAGTGTCTTCAGAATCTTCTGGTGCAGCAGGCGATCATCTGGCCTGAAGGGGCTCTCCGGGAGGAAGTATTTTCGAGAACCTAAAGTTAGATTTTAGCAAAATCATTTAATCCGAATAGAAGAGAGTTCAGAGTCCCAGAGTATAGGTCGAGGAATAAAAGATCCTGATACCACCCAAATGGCAACGTGGGCCCATGGGCCACACAGCCATGTTAGTAAAGCAGTTTTGCAATGTCTAGACTCGATTTCGGCCAAGGAGTGTGGAAGAGGGATTCCTACAGGCAGTCGGCTCTGATACCAACTTGTGACGCCCCCGATTCAATCGTACACTAATCATGCACGCAAACGTGTACGATCAACATCAGGGACTCACGGGAAGATATCACAACACAACTCTAAAAATAAAATAAGTCATACAAGCATCATAATACAAGCCAGGGGCCTCGAGGGCTCGAA
The DNA here is from genome assembly GCA_021437245.1 of Aegilops speltoides. Classification (NCBI taxonomy): domain Eukaryota; kingdom Viridiplantae; phylum Streptophyta; class Magnoliopsida; order Poales; family Poaceae; genus Aegilops; species Aegilops speltoides. Next base: position 141,900,806 of record CM038146.1, read on the forward strand.
TACAAGTGCTCGATCATAGACGAGTCAGTGGAAGCAACAATATCTGAGTCTGGACATAAGTTATACAAGTTTGCCTTAAGAAGGCTAGCACAAACTGGGATACAGATCGGAAGAGGCATGGGCCTCCCGCCTAGGATCCTCCTAAACTACTCACGGTCGTCGTCGCCGCCTGCATGTAATAGTAGGCACCTCCATTGTAGTAAGAGTAAATCGTCGATCTTTGGCGTCGCTCTGAGCTCCGGCATCTGGTTGCGACAACCAGGTAGAAGGGAAAAGGGGAAAAGAGGGAGAAAAGCAATCGTGAGTACTCATCCAAAGTACTCGCAAGCAAGGAGCTACACTACATATGCATGGGTATATGTGTAAAAAGGCAATATCGGTGGACTGAACTGCAGAATGCCAGAATAAGAGGGGGATAGCTAGTCCTATCGAAGACTACGCTTCTGGCAGCCTCCGTCTTGCAGCATGTAGAAGAGAGTAGATTGTAGTCCTCCAAGTACCATCACATAGCATAATCCTACTCGGCGATCCTCCCCTTGTCGCCCAGTGGAAAAGCGATCACCGGGTTGTCTGTGGAACTTGTCTGGGTGTATTTTATTAAGTATCCAGTTCTAGTTGTCATAAGGTCAAGGTACAACTCCGGGTCGTCCTTTTACCAAGGGACACAGCTATTCGAATAGATAAACTTCCCTGCAGGGGTGCATCACATAACCCAAGACGCTCGATCCCATTTGGCGGGGCACACTTTTCTGGGTCATCCCGACCTCGGAAGATCAACACGTCGCAGCCCCACCTAGGCACAACAGAGAGGTCAGCACGCCGGTCTAAATCCTATGCGCACACTTGCATGTTGCGAGGGCGGCCGGAAGCAGACCTAGCCTCCCTAATACAAGACCAGGCATTCCAGTCCAATCCGGCGCGCACCGCTCCGTCGCTGACGTCAAGAAGGCTTCGGCTGATACCACGACGTCGAGTGCCCATATCTTTCCCGCATAGTTGGTTAGTGCGTATAGGCCAGTGGCCAGACTCAGATCAAATACCAAGATCTCGTTAAGCGTGTTATTATGAAGTAACCGCGGACGCCGACCAGGGCCAGGCCCACCTCTCGCCTAGGTGGTCTCAACCTACCCTGTCGCTCCGCCACATAGTAACAGTCGGGGGCCATCGGGAACCCAGGCCCACCTCTCCCGTGATGGAGCCACCTGTCCTTTCAGCCCGACTTTAGTCACCATCTGTATAGTATGTATATATGTATAATATATACCCGTGATCACCTCCCAAGTGATCACGGCCCGATAGTATAGCAAGGCAGACTGACAAGAATGTAGGGCCAATGATGATCAACTAGCATCCTATACTAAGCATTTAGGATTGCGGGTAAGGTATCAACGACTGTAGAAACAATGACAGGCTTTGCAACAGAATAGGATTAATCGAAACAGTAACATGCTACACTACTCTAATGCAAGCAGTAGAGGGTAGAATAGGCGATATCTGGTGATCAAGGGGGGTGGGCTTGCCTGGTTGCTCTGGCAAGAAGGAGGAGTCGTCAACACCGTAGTCGAATCGGGGGTCGCAGCGACGTCGGTCTCGTAGTCTACCGGAGAGAAGAGGGGGAAGAAACAATAAATATAATGCAAACATAAGCATGACGATGCATGTGATGACAAAGAGCGGTGCTAGGTGTGCCCTAACGCGGTAGTAGGTGATACCGGCGAATGGGGGAAACATCCGGGAAAGTATCCCCGGTGTTTCGCGTTCTCGGACAGATGAACCGGAGGGGGAAATTTGCGTGTTTTCTATGCTAGGGATGTGTGGCGGATGAACGGGCTGCATATCCGGATTTGTCTTGTCGTTCTGAGCTACTTTCATGTACAAAGTTTTCCCATTCGAGCTACGGATTATTTTATATTAATTTTTAAAGTTTTAAATCATTTTCTAAATTATTAATATTAAATTAATTCAAAATTAGTATTATTGCATCAGCATGACGTCAGCATGACGTCAACAGTCAACAGAGGCGTTGAGTGGTCAATCTGACATGTGGGTCCCACTGGTCATAGACTCAGGTTTAACTAAACCGGGTTAATTAGACTAACTAAGTGATTAGGTTAATTTATTTTAATTAGATTAGTTAAACGGGATTAATTAACTTAATTAACTAATTAATTAATTAATAATTTATTCTAACATTCTTTTTATTCTCTCTTTTTTTTAACAAAATCATTCTCTGACGGGCCCCCCTGTCATTGGCCTAGGGGCCTTAACGGGTCGGGCGAAACGAGCGCGAGTGGGCTCCTGGAGCAGGCGCTGGGCACCCGCCCAGGCCGATAGGAAGGAAATGGCGCTGGGCACCGGCGGCCACAGCGATGTGCTGCCTCAGTGGTGCAGGGGGCCGGAGCGGCGCACCGGCACGACGCAGTAGCAGGGCCGCTGCGGGACGGACACGGGGTGGTGGTCCCGGGAGCTGACGAGCGGCCAGTGGGGACGCGTGAGGCGAACGATGCCATGCGGGGGAGGCACGACCCCGAGCGTAGGCGGAGCAGGGGTGCACCCACCGCGCGCAGCCATGGCGTGACCCGGCCACGGTGAGCGCGTGAGACAGAGGGGAGGAGGAGTTGGGGCTCACTGCGGGATGCAGGGATCGGGGCAGTGGGGCGCGGGGTGGTGGTCGGAGACGACGATGACGAAGGAAGCAGGCTGGTGGGGATGAGGCGCCGGCGAGGTCGTGCTTCGGGCGGCGACGGACGGGGTGGTGACGGGCAAAGACGAGGTCGAGGCGGCGAGGTAGACGACGAGGTGGCACTGGCGAGGCCCGTGGAGCTCCGGGCAGCGGCAAGGTGGCCGGGCGACCAGAGCGTCGAGCGGCGGGGTCAACGATTCGTTCCGGCGGCGGGATCCGGGGAGGTACGGCGGCGAGGGTGAGGCTGCGAGCGGCGAGCTCCTCCTCTCGATCCCGATCCAATCGGGGGAGAGGGGGAGAGCGAGTGGGGGAGTGGGGGTGTCGGTGCCTAGGGTTTCGGCACCAGGGGGGTTAAGGGAGTGGGGATGGGCCGGCCGGTTGGGCCAGGTGGGCCGGTCGGGCGGCCTGGAGGCCAGTTGGGCCACGACCCAGCACGGAGGGGTTCTGTCCTATTCCTCCTTTTCTTTTTGTATTGTTTTGTTTTACTGTTTTTTATTATTTTATTTCTTTACTTTTTTCATTTGAAGTTTCTTTTATTTTAGTTTTATAAAATACCAAATGATCACCTAAATTAGTATTACTAATTAGTCCACTGCCACAAACAGTTTAGCACTGAAATAAAATAGTTTTGGAATTGTTTATTAATTTAAAAGCATTTGAATAACTGTTTCATCGATGTTTTAACTACTATAGTGCGTTTAAGTATTTTATTTAACTATGGGTTCTTCACTATAATTACCTCTGCAATATTTGTCACAACCCGAACATTTTGGTTTTAACATTTGAATTTTTTTGTTCTTTGCCTATAATTCAATTTTGAATTTGAATAGGTTTTGAACTAACCCGAGATTAACTACAGTGACAGAGGTGACATGGCATCATTAGCAGGGAATTACTGTAGTCTAATTATCCGGGCGTCACAAATTGGCAATATAAGGATTTTCAATGCAATTCTCTGCACAAAACAAATAAATATTTTCTAGATCAATATCAAGGAATTTCTTATGGGCAAATTCTGGAAGGTCCTTAAGTAAACGTTTCAATTTTTCATAACCCAAAAGCAAACTAAGTTCATTGTAATGAGCATTGGAGATCAAATCATCACAATTTTGGGACACGATTCGATCATGAAGCAATTTGCATAGGAGATGTAAATGACCACGTTCATTGCAAAGTTCACAAGTACGGTAAAGGATTTTTAAATTTTCAGCACTCACACCTAGCCTTTCATGCAACCATTTAGTTTCTAAATGCTTATGCCTCTTGCAATAAATATCTTCTCTATTTGGTGTGTTCATGCAAACATGCACTCCACAAAAGTTGACATGCTCATAAGAGATATTTTCATCATGACTAGAGCAACCATCATTAATACTATGGATATTCAAGGAGGTTATACTAACAACATTGCAATCATGCTCATCATTCAAATATTTAGTACCAAGCATTTTAAAGCATTCTTCTTCTAGCACTTGAGCACAATTTTCCTTTCCATCATACTCACGAAAGATATCAAAAAGACAAAGCGTATGAGACAAACTTAACTCCATTTTTTTGTAGTTTTCTTTTATAGACTAAACTAGTGATAAAACAAAAAACAAAAAGATTCGATTGCAAGATCTAAAGATATACCTTCAAGCACTCACCTCCCCGTCAACGGTGCCAGAAAAGAGCTTAGTTGACGGGGTGTGAGTGAGTGCCCTTTACCTAGCCTCCCCGGCAACGGCGCCAGAAAAGAGCTTGATGTCTACTACACAACCTTCTTCTTGTAGACGTTGTTGGTCCTGCAAGTGCACAGGTTTGTAGAACAGTAGCAAATTTCCCTCAAGTGGATGACCTAAGGTTTATAAATCTATGGGAGGCGTAGGATGAAGATGGTCTCTCTCAAACAACCCTGCAACCAAATAACAAAGAGTCTCTTGTGTCCCCAACACACCCAATACAATGGTAAATTGTATAGGTGCACTAGTTCAGCGAATAGAGGGTAATACAAGTGCAATATGGATAGTAGATATGGGTTTTTGTAATCTGAAAATATAAAAACAGCAAGGTAACTAATGATAAAAGTGAGCACAAACGGTATTGCAATGATAGGAAACAAGGCCTAGGGTTCATACTTTCACTAGTGCAAGTTCTCTCAACAATAATAACATAGATAGATCATATAACAAGCCCTCAACATGCAACAAAGAGTCAATCCAAAGACACTAATAGCAGAGAACAAACATAGAGATTATGGTAGGGTACGAAACCACCTCAAAGTTATTCTTTCGGATCAATCTATAAAAGAGTTCGTACTAGAATAACACCTTAAGACACAAATCAACCAAAACCCTAATGTCACCTAGATACTCCATTGTCACCTCAAGTATCCGTGGGCATGATTATACGATATGCATCACGCAATCTCAGATTCATCCAACCAACATAAAAGTACTTCAAAGAGTGCCCCAAAGTTTCTACCGGAGAGTCAAGAAAACATGTGCCAACCCCTATGCATAGGTTCATGGGCGGAACCCGCAAGTTGGTCACCAAAACATACATCAAGAGGCACGTGATATCCCATTGTCACCACAGATAAACACGGCAAGACATACATTAAGTGTTCTCAAATCAAAGACTCAATCCAATAAGATAACTTCAAGAGGGAAACTCAATTCATCACAAGAGAGTAGAGGGGGAGAAACATCATAAGATCCAACTATAATAACAAAGCTCGCGATAAATCAAGATCGTGCCATAGAGAGAACACGAGAGAGAGAGATCAAACACATAGCTACTGGTACATACCCTCAGCCCCGAGGGTGAACTACTCCTTGCTCGTCATGGAGAGCGCCGGGATGATGAAGATGGCCACCGATGATGGTTTCCCCCTCCGGCAGGGTGCCAGAACGGGCTCCCGAGAGGTTTTTGCTGGCTACAGAGGCTTGCGACGGTGGAACTCCCGATCTATCTCGATTTTTGATGTTTTTAGGGTACGTAGGGTTATATAGGCGAAAGAAGTCGGTTGGGAGGTGCTCGAGGGGCCCACGAGACAGGGGACCGCGCCCTGTAGGGGGGGGGGGTGCGCCCCCTATCTCATGGGCTCCTCGAGGACCTTCTGGCTTGGACTCCAAGTCTCCAGGATGATAATCTTCCAAAAAATCACGACGCCGAAGGTTTCATTCCGTTTGGACTCCGTTTGATATTCCTTTTCTTCGAAATACTGAAACAGGCAATAAAACAGCAATATGGGCTGGGCCTCCGGTTAGTAGGTTAGTCCCAAAAGTAATATAAAAGTGTATAATAAAGCCCATAATCACTCAAAACACATAGTAATATAGAATGAATGCTTCATAAATTATAGATATGTTGGAGACGTATCAGTGCTTGGCCTTCTCATGCGATGTCCTTCGGAGATTCACTCGGCGCAGGCCACCCCAACATCTCCCATGATTCTTATAGGTACCCCGCAACAAAATTCAGTCGCAACCCGCCTTGAGGTAGGGCCTCGTGAGTCCCACGCCGGCTCGCGAGTGCCCAGATACACCTCCTCCAGTTCTGCCATGCAAGCCATGTGTATGAACGGGGCTGTACCCGCCCCGGAGTCTTCCCCAGAGGGAACTCCCACTGATACATCCATTTTGCATCATGCTTTTATATCAATATTTATTGCATTATGGGCTGTTATTACACATTATATCTCAATACTTTTGGCTATTCTCTCTTATTTTACAGGGTTTACCATGAAGAGGGGGAATGCCGGAAGCTGGAATTCTGGCTGGAAGAAGAGCAAACGTTGGAAACCTATTCTGCACAGCTCCAAAAGTCATGAAACTCCACGAAACAACTTTTTGGAATTAATAAGAATTTCTGAGCGAAAGAAATATGCCAGGGGGCCGACACCCTGTCCAGGAGACAGGGGGCGGCCCCCCTATAGGGCGCGCCCCCTATCTCATGGCCCCCCTGGTGGGCCTCCGACGTCCATCTTCTGCTATATCATTGCTTTTACCCTGGAAAAAATCGTGGGCAAGCTTACGGGACGAAACTCCGCCGCCACGAGGCGGAACCTTGGCGGAATCAATCTAGGGCTCTGGCAGAGCTGTTCTGCCGGGGACACTCCCCTCCGGGAGGGGGAAATCATCACCAACGTCATCACCAACGATCCTCTCATCGGGAGGGGGTCAATCTCCATCAACATCTTCACCAGCACCATCTCCTCTCAAAGCCCCAGTTAATCTCTTGTATCCAATCTTGTATCGAAACCACAAATTGGTACCTGTGGGTTGCTAGTAGTGTTGATTACTCCTTGTAGTTGATGCTAATTGGTTTACTTGGTGGAAGATCATATGTTCAGATCCTTTATGTATATTATTACTCCTCTGATTATGAACATGAATATGCTTTTGAGTAGTTATGTTTGTTCCTAAGGACATGGGTGAAGTCTTGCTATTAGTAGTCATGTGAAATTGGTATTCGTTTGATATTTTGATGAGATGTATGTTGTCTTTTCCTCTAGTGGTGTTATGTGAATGTCGACTACATGACACTTCACCATCATTTGGGCCTAGAGGAAGGCATGGGGAAGTAATAAGTAGATGATGGGTTGCTAGAGTGACAGAAGCTTAAACCCTAGTTTATGTGTTGCTTCGTTAGGGGCTGATATGGATCCATATGCTTAGTGTTGTGGTTAGGTTTACCTTAATACTTCTTTTTGTAGTTGCGGATGCTTGCAATAGGGGTTAATCATAAGTCGGATGCTTGTCCAAGTTAGGGCAGTACCCAAGTACCGGTCCACCCACATATCAAATTATCAAAGTACCGAACGCGAATCATATGAACGTGATGAAAATTAGCTTGACAATAATTCCCAATGTGTCCTCGGGAGCTCCTTCATTATTATTAGAAATTGTCCAGGCTTATCCTTTGCTACGTAAAGGATTGGGCCACCTTGCTGCACTTTGTTTACTTTATTTACTTGTTACTCGTTACTATTTATCTTATCACAAAACTATCTATCACCTACAATTTCAGTGCTTGCAGAGAAAATCTTACTGAAAACCGCTTATCATTTCCTTCTGCTCCTCATTGGGTTCGACACTCTTACTTATCGAAAGGACTACGATAGATCCCCTACACTTGTGGGTCATCAAGACTCTTTTCTGGCGCCGTTGCCGGGGAGTGTAGTGCTTTTTGGTGAGTGTAACTTGGTAAGGAAACATTTATATAGTGTGCTGAAATTTTCTGTTACTTGTCACTATGGAAACTAATCCTTTGAGGGGCTTGTTTGGGGTATCTTCACCCCAACCAGAAGAGCAAAGAATTGCTCCTCAACCTACTGAACTTTATGAAAATATTTACTTTGAGATTCCTTCGGGTATGATAGAGAAACTGCTAGCTAATCCATTTGCAGGAGATGGAACATTGCATCCCGATTTACACCTTATCTTTGTGGATGAAGTTTGTGGATTATTTAATCTTGCAGGTATTCCCGATGATGTTTTCAAAAAGAAGGTCTTCCCTTTATCTTTGAAGGGAGATGCATTGACATGGTATAGGCTATGTGATGATACGGGATCTTGGAATTATAAGTGATTGAAGCTGGAATTTCACAAGAAGTTCTATCCTATGCATCTTGTTCATCGTGATCGTAATTACATGTATAATTTCTGGCCTCGCGAAGGAGAAAGCATCGCTCAAGCTTGGGGGAGGCTTAAGTCAATGTTATATTCATGCCCCAATCATGAGCTCTCTCGGGAAATGATTATTCAGAACTTTTATGCTCGGCTTTCTCTTGATAATCACAACCTGCTCGATACTTCATTTGCTGGTTCTTATATGCTGAAGACTATTGATTTCAAATGGGACTTATTGGAAAGAATTAAACGCAACTCTGAAGATTGGGGTTCCGACGATGGTAAGGAGTAAGGTATGACACCTAAGTTCGATTGTGTTAAATCTTTTATGGATACCGATGCTTTCCGTGGATTTAGCTCTAAGTATGAACTTGACTCTGAGATAGTAGCTTCTTTCTGTGAATCTTTTGCTACTCACGTTGATCTCCCTAAAGAGAAGTGGTTTAAATATAATCCTCCTGTTGAAGTCAAAGTAGTTGCACCTATTACAGTCGAAGAGAAGACTATTACCTATAGTGATCCTATTGTTCCTACTGCTTATGTTGAATAACCTCCTTTTCCTGTTAGGATAAAAGATCATGCTAAAGCTTCGACTGTTGTTCGTAAGAGTAATTCTTGGACTTATACACCTCCTGAGCAAATTAATGTTGAACCTAGTATTGCTATGGCTAAAGATCTCTTGGATGAGGATTTAGATGGGCATGTTATTTCTTTCTTGGGTGGGACTGCTAATATTGCTAGACCTGATACTAAGACAAGTAGACCTGTCGTAGGCATGCCTGTTATTTCGGTTAAAATAGGAGATCATTGTTATCATGGCTTATGTGATATGGGTGCTAGTGCTAGTGCAATACCTTATACCTTATATAAAGAAATTATGCATGACATTGCACCCGCGGAATTAGAAGACATTGATGTTACTATTAAGCTTGCTAATAGGGATACCATTAAACCTATTGGGATTGTTAGAGATGTCGAAGTTTTGTGTGGGAAGGTTAAATACCCTGATGATTTTCTTGTTCTTGGTTCCCCACAAGATGATTTTTGTCCCATTATTTTTGGTAGACCCTTCTTGAATACTGCTAGTGCTAAGATTAATTATGAAAAGAATATTGTCACTATTGGCATAGATGGTATGCCTCATGAGTTTAATTTTGCTAAGTTTAGTAGACAAACTCGTGAAAGGGAACCATCTAGTAAAGATGAGATTATTGGTCTTGCTTCCATTGCTATTCCTCCAACTGATCCGTTAGAACAATATTTGCTAGACCATGAAAACGATATGTTTATGAAGGAAAGGGAGGAAATAGATGAAGTGTTCCTTAAACAGGAACCTATGCTAAAACATAACCTTCCCGTTGAAATTCTTGGGGATCCCCCTCCACCCAAGGGTGATCCCGTGTTTGAACTCAAACCATTACCTGATAATCTTAAGTATGCTTATCTTGATGAAAAAGAAATATATCCTGTTATTATTAGTGCTAACCTTTCAGAGAAAGAAGAAGAAAGATTATTGAAAACTCTGAAGAAGCACCGAGATGCTATTGGATATACTCTGGATGATATTAAGGGCGTTAGTCCCACATTATGCCAACACAAAATTACATTGGAGGACGATGCCAAACCAGTTAGAGATCCTCAAAGACGATTAAATCCCAAGAGGAAGGAAGTGGTAAGAAAGGAGATACTAAAGCTCCTTGAGGTAGGTATTATTTATCCCGTTGCTGATAGTGAATGGGTAAACCCTGTCCATTGTGTTACTAAAAAGGGAGGTATTACCGTTGTTCCTAATGATAAAGATGAATTGATCCCGCAAAGAATTATTACAGGTTATAGGATGGTAATTGATTTTTGTAAGTTAAATAAAGCTACTAAGAAAGATCATTACCCCTTACCTTTTATTGATCAAATGCTAGAAAGACTATCCAAACACACACATTTTTGCTTTCTAGATGGTTATTCTGGTTTCTCTCAGATACCTGTATCAGCGAAGGATCAATCTAAAACTGTTTTTACTTGCCCTTTTGGTACTTTTGCTTATAGACATATGCCTCTTGGTTTATGTAGTGCACCTGCTACCTTTCAAAGATGCATGATGGCTATATTCTCTGATTTTTTTGAAAATATTTGTGAGGTATTCATGGATGACTTTTCCGTTTATGGTTCCTCTTTTGATGATTGTTTGAGCAACCTTGATCGAGTTTTGCAGAGATGCGAAGACACTAGTCTTGTCCTGAATTGGGAAAAGTGTCACTTTATGGTTAATGAAGGCATTGTCTTGGGGCACAAGATCTTCGAGAGAGGTATTGAAGTTGATAAAGCCAAAGTTGATGCTATTGAAAAGATGCCATGTCCCAAGGACATAAAAGGTATAAGAAGTTTCCTTGGTCATGATAACCCACAAGTATAGGGGATCGCAACAGCTTTTGAGGGTAGAGTATTCAACCCAAATTTATTGATTCGACACAAGGGGAGCCAAAGAATATTCTTGAGTATTAGCAGTTGAGTTGTCAATTCAACCACACCTGGATAACTTAGTATCTGCAGCAAAGTGTTTAGTAGCAAAAGTGGTATGATAATAAAGGTAACAATAGCAACAGTAAAGATAAATGTTTTTAGGTTTTTGTAGTAGTTGTAACAGTAGCAACGGAAAAGTAAATAAGCGAAGAACAATATGTGAAAAGCTCGTAGGCAATGGATCAGTGATGGATAATTATGCCGGATGCGATTCCTCATGCAATAGTTATAACATAGGGTGATATAGAACTAGCTCCAATTCATCAATGTAATGTAGGCATGGATTCCGTAAATAGCCATACGTGCTTATGGAAAAGAACTTGTATGACGTCTTTTGTCCTACCCTCCCGTTGAAGCGGGGTCCTAGCGGAAACTAAGGGATATTAAGGCCTCCTTTTGATAGAGAACCGGACCAAAGCATTAACACATAGTGAATACATGAACTCCTCAAACTACGGTCATCACCGAGAAGTGTCCTGGTTATTGTCACTTCGGGGTTGTTGGATCATAACACATAATAAGTGACTATAGACTTGCAAGATAGGATCAAGAACACACATATATTCATGAAAACACAATAGGTTCAGATCTGAAATCATGGCACTCGGGTCCTAGTGACAAGCATTAAGCATAACAAAGTCATAGCAACATCAATCTCAGAACATAGTGGATACTAGGGATCAAACCCTAACAAAACTAACTTGATTACATGGTAATTCTCATCCAACCCATCACCGTCCAGCAAGCCTACGATGGAATTACTCACGCATAGCGGTGAGCATCATGAAATTGGTGATGGAGGATGGTTGATGATGACGACGGCGACGAATCCCCCTCTCCGGAGCCCCGAACGGACTCCAGATCATCTCTCCCGAGAGAAATTAGGGCTTGGCGGCGGCTCCGTGTCGTGAAACGCGATGAAACTTTCTCTCTAATTTTTTTCTCCCTGAGACGGAATATATGGAGTTGGAGTTGAGATCGGAGGAGATCCAGGGGGCCCACAAGATAGGGGGCCGCGCCCTAGGGGGGCGCCCTCCTATCTCGTGGACAGGCTGTGGGCCCCCTGGCATTAATTATTTCGCCAAAAATTCTTATTAAATCCAAAAAGTGCCTCCGTGGATTTCCAGGACATTCCTAAAACTTTTCTTTTCTACACATAAAACAACATCGTGGCAGTTTTGCTGAAAACAGCGTCAGTCCGGGTTAGTTTCATTCAAATCATGCAAGTTAGAGTCCAAAACAAGGGCAAAAGTGTTTGTAAAAGTAGATACGTTGGAGACGTATCAACTCCCCCAAGCTTAAACCTTTGCTTGTCCTCAAGCAATTTAGTTGATAAACTGAAAGTGATAAAGAAAAACTTTTACAAACTCTGTTTGCTCTTGTTGTTGTAACATGAAAAGCCAGCATTCAAGTTTCAGCAAATATTATGAACTAATCATACTCACAATAACACATAGGTCTCACAATTACTCATATCAATAGCATAATCAGCTAGCGAGCCATAATAATAAAACTTGGATGACAACACTTTCTCAAAATAATCATAACTTGATACAACAAAATGGTATCTCGCTAGCCCTTTCCGAGACTGCAAAACATAAATGCAGAGCACCTTTAAAGATCAAGGACTAACTAAACATTGTAATTCATGGTAAAAGAGATCCAGTCAAGTCATACCCAATATAAACCAATAATAATGAATGCAAATGACAGTGTGCTCTCCAGCGGGTGCTTTTAATAAGAAGGATGATGACTCAACATAAAAGTAAATAGATAGGCCCTTCATAGAGGGAAGGAGGGATTTGTAGAGGTGCCAGAGCTCGATTTTAAAATAGAGATTGAATAACATTTTGAGCGGCATCCTTTTGCTGTCAACGCAACAACTATGAGATGGCTGTATCTTCCATACTACATGCATTATAGGCAGTTCCCAAACAGAATGGTAAAGGTTTATACTCCCCCAACCACCAACAAGCATCAATCCATGGCTTGCTCGAAACAACGAGTGCCTCCAACATACAACAACCCTAGGGGAGTTTTGTTTAATTATTTTGATTTGCTTTGATCTTTTTGGATCATGGGACTGGGCATCCCGGTTACCGGCCCTTTCTCATGCATGAGGAGCGGAGTCCACTCCTCTTGAGAATAACCCACCTAGCATGGAAGATATAGGCAGCCCTAGTTGTAACATGAGCTGCTCGAGCATACAAAACAGAATTTTATTTGATGGTTTGGAGTTTGGCACATACAAATTTACTTGGAACGGCAGGTAAATACCGCATATAGGAAGGTATAGTGGACTCATATGGAGCAACTTTGGGTTTCAAGGAGTTTGGATGCACAAGCAGTATTCCCGCTTAGTACAGGTGAAGGCTAGCAAAAGACTGGGAAGCGACCAACTGAGAGAGCGACAACAGTCGTAAACATGCATTAAAATTAATTCACACCGAGTACAAGCATGAGTAGGATATAATCTACCATGAACATAAATATCATGAAGGCTATGTTGATTTGATTCAACTACATGTGTGAACATGTGCCAAGTCGAATCACTCAATTCTTTCAAAGGAGGATACCATCCCATCATATCACATCATAATCATTTTAATAGCATGTTGGCACGCAAGGTAAACCATTATAACTCATAGCTAATCAAGCATGGCACAAGTAACTATAATCTCTAAATGTCATTGCAAATATGTTTACTTCATAATAGCTGACTCAGGAACGATGAATCATCATATTTACAAAAAACAAGAGAGGTCGAGTTCATACCAGCTTTTATCATCCCAATAAGTCCATCATATATCGTCATTATTGCCTTTCACTTGCACGACCGAACAATGTGTATAATAATAAGAGTGCACGTGCATTGGACTAAGCTGGAATCTGCAAGCATTCAACTCAAGAGAGAAGACAAGTAATATGGGCTCTAAGTTAAATAAACAATTACGCATATGAGAGCCGCTAAGCATTTACAATTAGGTCTTCTCGACCCCCAAAGGAAAGAAAAGAAAATAAAACTATTTACACGGGAAAGCTCCCAACAAGTAAGAAGAAGAACAAGAAATCTTTTTGGGTTTTCATTTTAATTTCTACTACAAACATGGAAATTAAACTAACTAATTTTTTTGTTTTTTCTTAAAGTTTATCAAACACACAAGAAGAAAACTAGAAAAAGAAATTTAAACTAGCATGGATGAAAGAGTATGATCACCAACGACTAGTGTGTGAACATGAATGTAAAGTCGGTGAGAAATACGTACTCCCCCAAGCTTAGGCTTTTGGCCTAAGTTGGTTTAATACCAAGGACCGCCGCTACTCTCCCCGGTGTAGTGGGATGTGTAATCAGGATACCACTGGCTGGTCATCTCCAGATCCCACTGGACAGATGATGCACGATAAGGGTCCAACTCAGGTTTCGGCTCAGGTTCAGGTTCTGGAGTAAAAGCTTGGGCTCGGTGATTGTTCATCGCTTCCGACGTGACAAGACGATTTTCTGTAAAGCAAATCAAACAATAGAGGTGCAGGCAAAATAATAAACTCAAAGTGTTTCTTATCGAATCTAAGTCTATACAAGAGCATCTTCTCTTTGTTGTCAACAATAAACTTGTGTGCTACCATGCTCTTGTAATCTAAAATGTGAGGAGGTAATTTTGTCTCCTCCTCCTCATAGTGCCTAATGGGTATCTGAAAATGTTCAGCAAGACGTGCATCATAGATACCTCCAAATATGGGGCCTTTTGTCCGATTCAGGGCTAGCCGTTTAGCAAGGACGACACCCATACTAAAAGTATTGTCCCCTAGCAAAGCATGTTGAAGAATAATAATATCTGGAAAGTTGATGCCGATATGTTTGTGATAGGTACGTTATCGCACATGATTCAAGAATGTAAAATGTGTGCACTGCCTCTACTAACGCCAATGTGTACATTTTCGTGATTGTGTGCGATTGGTATTCCTATCACACACGCACACTGGTTTGAAACGTTTGCCGTATTACCATGAATCGCACACACATATGATACGAAACCATGTGTGCGTCCAACGGGCATCGCAAACGTTTCACGTCTAAGAACCGCCTGTTTCCTTTTTTCATCACACACGATGTTTTCTTTCTAACCATGTGCACATTATTTTATTTGTTCCTGTACATTTTTTGGCTGTAATTTAGTATTCGAATTGGAAATTTTGAAAAATGAAACGTGCAATTCAAATTCTCAGCATGATGGTTCAACAATGAATCCATAAATAAAGTTTTCAGTACAATATGTTCAGTAATTACAGGATTAGACAACAATTAACTATGAGGAACCACAATATTTACAGGCGGTAAAGGTGAAGAGACAAGTGTAAATCATTTTGACTGCCGATGTTGTTGAAGAAGCGGAATGCCCATAATGTGCCTTCCTGCATGCCATAGGCACGAACAACTTTTGTCCAACCCCTTGTGATGATCGCCCGCTCATCCTTCACCACCTTCAGGAAGACTTCTAGAGCATTATCATGGTAGCATGAATTATATACTTTAACCTTAGTTGCCTCCACTCTGGTAATGTAGTTTGCAAGGTAATCATCAGTAAATAGCTTCGAAACCCGAAAAGAGAAAAATATCAGACCATGAGGTCTAATAGAGTAACTTGTTGTGGGCGGGGAAAAGACAACACATTACTTACCATCCTAAAGTTCGATGATGTCTTGGACAAAGTGTAAATAAAGAGCTTAATTCCCATCACCCGTTTGTTTTCGCCTAACACTCTTTTTAGTTTCCTAACTTGACGCTTGTTCATGAATATCTCATTGCCCCATATGCCAAAGGGATCAAGCGTGGACCAAGACCGCTCATATACGTACCTACAAGCAACCAGTAAATGTTAGAAGCTAAATGAGATTGCACAAATGATATAAAATACAACTACCTACATTCCTAAGTATAGGTATTTTAGAGATTTCAATATGAACTACATACAGATGTATATAGGATTGTAGATATAGTTTAGATTAGAATCTAGATTCACTCATTTTGCTCCTTATGTAGTCTATATTGGAATGTCTAAAATACTTAAATTTAGGAATAGTTGGTGTATAAGACATGGGATCCAGCTAACCTCAACGGCAAAAACAACAGCATCGCCCATTGGAGCCCCTGTAAGTACATGGAAAGCCAATGTTAACTACAACAGGTTAACATCCACCAAAAATAGCAAATGGTAATAAAACGGCAGACATCTCAGAGTGATATCTTCATTGCGAAAAAAGTAGCACGGTAGCAAAGGGACATATTATAAAATGGATACAACTGTTAATTGCAACAGGCTTAACAACATCATAATTCATGTTTTGTAAGTTTGTAGCCATTGAAATACAACTATTTAAAAATGGATAGAACTATTAATCGCAACAGGCTTAATGACCATTGAAACTGGTACTGATAAAAATGCAATTGGTAGAGTTAAACATCACAAGGCAGGTGCTGCCAGAGCAGATAATGGCCCAGTTGTCTATAAAAAGGTAGGGAAAATAGCTAAAACGTGTTAGGCATGTTTACTACAAGATGCTTAAGACATCGACTGTACAAAACATAGCCATTAATTGCAACTGGTATTGGTAAGATTGAACTGGTGAGTTCATACTTGGTAAGTCCTGAGAGGTAGTTGTTGGGGCACTTCATCTTGGCCAGAGCCCGCCCAAAGTCAGCGGTGGCAGAGGCGAGCTCTTCCTCCGGGTCAAAGCGTGGATCAGTGCCCCCGACATGTGTACCTACAAGAAGCAAGTAAATGTTAGAAGCCAAACTGCAATTGCACAAATGATGTAAAATACTCTAAGACATGGGATGTAGCTAGCCTCGATGGCAAACGACAGCATCACCCGTTATGGCCCTGCATAAGTACATGGATAGGCATGTTAGGTACAACAGGGTTAGCATCGACAAAAAATAACAAATGGGCAGCATCTCTAGTATATCTTCATTGTGGAGAGTAGCATGGTAGCAAAGGGACAGGTTAAAAATGGATACAACTATTAATTGCAACAGGCTTAACAGCATCCTAAGTCATGTTTTGTAGGTTTGTAGCCATTGAAATACAACTGTTTAAAAATGGATTCAACTATAAATTGCAACAGGCTTAATAGCCATTGAAACCGGTACTGATAAAAATGCAATTGGCAGAGTTAAACATCACAAGGCAGGTGCTGCCAAAGAAGATAATGGCATGTTAAGTAGAACAGGGGTAGCATCCACCAAAAATAGCAAATATGCAGCATCTCTAGTGATATCCTGAGTCATGTATTAAGTTTGTTGCTAGTATTGGTGAAATTGAACTAAACAGTTAATACTTGAAGATCACACAGTGTGCAGTACTGAAATAAACAAGGCACGAATATGCTTAATACATCAACCGTACAAAACATAGCCATTGCAAGTGGTATTGGTAAGATTTAGCTGGTCAGATCATACCTATTAACTCCTGCGGGGGAGTAGTCACCGGGGCACTTCTTCTAGGTCAGAGCCTGCACCATGTCGGCGGCAGCGGAGGCGAGGTGTTCCTCCAGGTCAACACACACAGCGGCCATCACGCCATGGACCGCATCGGCTCCTCGACCTCCACGTGATATGTGGTTGGGCTTGCGCAGCGATGTTATGGAGGTAGGGACAATGGGGATTTGGAGGCATGAGGATGTTTCACAGGCGCCATTTAGGGAATCAGGCCGGGGCCATGATAGAGATCGGTGGGTTACCTGACTGGATCCGAGCAGAGCGTAGATGTGGTTGAAGCTGTGGTTGCGGCGGCAGCGGTTTGAGCTACCGGTAGGGGAGGGGGGGGTGTAGGGGAGATCTTGAGGAAATTTGATGGGTGCGGATGTGGTTGGAGGAATAAATTCTGAAATCGCGCACCTAATGAAAACTTCGCTGCAAAAGTTGAAACTTGGGCAGGGGAACACAAAACAGAGACGAAGCGCGTAAAATACTCATGTGCGAGAAAACATAAAATTGGCAGTTCCCGTCTCCAAAAAAAATGTACACGTGTAGTCTTTTTTTCGGTCAATGGTACGCCTAGTTTATTAGGAACCATCGCACAGGTAACAGACTTATGGATCATTAACGCAAAAAACGCACACGGGTACGGCATAGAAACCGTGTGTTTTGTGATCTTCTAATGATTAATGCAAAAAAGCGCACACGGTCACACATGCTAATCAACGCTCAAAGTCCTCAAGGGATGCTCTTACCGACATTGTACGTTAATACTACAAACTTAAAGTACTACTGGTAATTTGCTCTAATACTATAAACCTAAACTACTTCTCACATGCCATCGCGGCATGCTGGCCAGACGCAGGCCTTCTCCTTCCCGGCCTTGTAGGTGGCAGCCAATCGTGCTTCGATCTCCGCCAAGCTCTCCTCACCACGGCGTGCAACCTCTTCTTTCTTGCGGCAGCGGGACTCTCTTTTCTTGAGTGCTTTCTACCTTTTCTGATCCTCCGGTGCGGCTTTGGCCGCCTCTAGATCCACCGCCCATTCAGCCATGGTAGTTTTAAAGTCCGCCCACGTAACTGTGTAGTCGCCGGCGTCGATGAACTCGGTGCGGCAAGATGCCATCGCTTCCTTCCCATGTGTGCGGTCACGGGCAGCCAGGAACGCGGTGTGGCGGGATGCCGTCGCTTCCTTACCAGTTACTGTGTGTCGCAGTGCCATGAACGACACTTGGAGAGAGCTCTAGGATGGAGGGGCCGAGCAGCCGTATAGTGTGGTGGTTTTTAAGAGCTCAATGACAAACGAGAAAGGAAATTTGGCTTCCCTTACAATTTTTCTCGTTCATTATCGCACACGGTTCATCTCGGTCGCTTCCGAAAACAGTGTGCGCTGAGGCTATTGTGTGTTGCGTTATGATTGGCCGGAACCCCAGCCACGCGGATTGCGCGTGTGCACCGTAGGATGCACCGTGATCGAACGGCAATCCACGTCCCTCACATCACATCCATGCAGCTGTAGCTGGATTGGATTTATTTGCGCCAAATGCCTAGAAAATGCACATAATCCCTTAAATATGGTAAATGAGCCCAGAAAAATGCCAAATTTGAACATGGTGATTTGCAGGATGTATGTTCTTTGTAGAAAAAAACTCCAGGGCAAAGAACAAAGAAAATTTGGATTCCCCTTCAATTTTGGTGATTTCCCACTCAAAAGCATGGAACTTCCTCGACGATGGTTTGATTTATGAAGGGCGTGCATGACGACATCGGCCAAACCTTGTCAAATTTTAACCAGGGCATGGTGAGGTCATACCATGGCACCATGCCAGGCGTCATGCTTTTCAATCATTTATTTGTTTATAGTTGAAAATCCAATTAACAAACGTTTATGGTTGACTATTGCCAGACATTTCATCGAAATATCTTCCCATTCCTTGTAAAAGGCATGAGAATTTACTAAATGGCACGAGCATTGTTTTCCAGATCGTTCTTGTGCACCCTTTCATGCATCGATTGTTTGAACTTGAATTATGTGCATTAATGCCTAGAAAATGTACATAATCCCCTAAATATGGTAAATGAACCCGGAAAAGTGTCAAATTTTAATGTGGTGATTTGTAGGGTGTATGTTCATCGTAGAAAATAACTCATGGACAAAGGACAAAGGAAATTTGGACCCCCCCTTCAATCTTGGTGATTTCCCTCTTGAAACCATGAAACTTCCTCGGTGGTGGTTCGATTTATTAAAGGCGTGGATGACGATATAAGGAAAATATTCTCGAATTTTTACCAGGGCATGCTGAAGCCATACCATGGAACCACGCTAGGCATCATGTTTTTCAAGCATTTGTTTCATTTTTTGTATAGTTGCTAACCCAGTAAATGACGCGTTTATGGTTGACTATTGCCACACATTTCCTTGAAATATGTGTCCATTCCTTGTAAAAGGCATGAGAATTTACTAAATGCCATGATGATGGTTTTCCAGACCGTTCTTGTGCACCTTTTCATGCACCTATTCTTTGAATTTGAATTATGTGCATTAATGCCTAGAGAATGCAAATAATCCCCTAAATATGGTAAATGAACCTGGAAAAGTGTCAAATTTGAACATGGTGATTTGCAGGGTGTATGTTCATCATAGAAAAAAACTCATGGACAAAGGACAAAGGAAATTTGGACCCCCCTTCAATCTTGGTGATTTCCCCCTCGAAACCATAGAGCTTCCTCGGTGATGGTTCGATTTATGAAAGGCGTGCATGATGACATAAGGAAACATTCTCAAATTTTTACTAGGGCATGGTGACGCCATACCATGGCATCACGCCAGGCGTCATGTTTTCCAAGCATGTATTTCATTTTTCTATAATTGTTAACCCAGTAAACGACGCGTTTATGGTTGACTATTGTCATACATTTCCTTGAAATATCTGCCCATTCCTTGTAAAAGGCATGAGAATGTACTAAATAGCACGAGGATGGTTTTCCAGACCGTTCTTGTGCACCTTTTCATGCACCGAATGTTTGAATTTGAATTATGTGCATTAATGCCTAGAAAATGCAAATAATCCCCTAAATATGGTAAATGAGCCTGGCTTATCCTTTGCTAAATAAAGGATTGGGCCACCTTGATGTACTTTGTTTACTTTATTTACTTGTTACTCGTTACTATTTATCTTATCACAAAACTATCTATCACCTACAATTTCAGTGCTTGCAGAGAAAACCTTACTGAAAACCGCTTATCATTTCCTTCTGCTCCTCGTTGGGTTCGACACTCTTACTTATCGAAAGGACTACGATAGATCCCCTACACTTGTGGGTCATCACCCACCCACACACCAGTGGAAGCCCCATGAAACGCACTGGCGGATGACACAGTCGAGGAGCAACTATGCCCACACACCAGTGGAAGCACCATGCTCTGCGCTGGCGGACGACACGGCTGAGGAGCAGATATGCCCATGAAAGAGTGGAAGCACCATGCTCTGCACTGGTGAATAAACAACTGAGGGAGGCCCCATGGCCGCATCAACCTCAGGACAGCCTTTCGGCTCTTCGCCCGACAACACCTCCCGACTTTCCCCTAGAGAGGCCCGCGCGAGGGGGCTGGGCACGGGGGCTATGCTCAGGCATGCCTCGCGCATGCCACCTTACCTATTTTTCTCGCATCCCTCCTAGGCAAAAGCTGGCGAGGAAAGGTTGGAGGACTCCAAATCAATCTAGACGCTGCTTGCATTCCCTTCATGAGGGTTGTTCGTACGTCAAGGGGGACCCCTGAGCATCGCGACTCAGGGGCCTCACAAGTCACGTAGCCCTCACCCCTTGGTCTCATCCTGGTGATCCGGACGCCCCAAGGGCGGTTGAGCTATGTGCGGGGCTAGGCCCGGCTGATGCAGAACGCTAAGGCAAACATGAAGGGAACCAAGCACTAAAGGAAATCGCAGAGTTCCAACAAGTTATTACAAAACATAATGTTCCACGAGTTCAAACAGAATTTCTCACGCCTTCGCGATGCACGGTGAATGTTACAGGGTCAGCTAGGAAGAAGCACCGCCGTCTCCTTGGTCGCCGCAACTGCTCACCTTGGGAAGCCCGTCGTTGATGATGCTGCCACCACCTTTGCCGTCGGCCTCCGTTGCTGCAGCTGCGGGGTCGGGGACGTAGCGGAACTTCTCCAGCAGGTCTTCCACTTGCTTCATGGCTTCAGAGGCAGTGACATGGAACTCAAGGGCCACCGTCTCGATCTGCACGCCGAGGTTGAAGCTTGGGTCCCAGAGGTGGAGGTGGCTGAAGACTCGCCTCGAGGCCGAGGTGAAGAGCGCGCGACACTCCTCCTCCACCCAGGAGTCCCCCACAGCGGCGACACCCTCGAGCGCCTTGGCAAGCTCGGGGAGAAGCCTGATGACCCACAAGTATAGGGGATCTATCGTAGTCCTTCCAATAAGTAAGAGTGTCAAACCCAACGAGGAGCAGTAGGAAATGACAAGCGGTTTTCAGTAACGTATTCTCTGCAAGCACTGAAATTATCGGTAACAGATAGTTTTGTGATAAGGTAATTTGTAAAAGGTAACAAGTAACAAAAGTAAACAAGGTGCAGCAAGGTGGCCCAATCCTTTTTGTAGCAAAGGACAAGCCTGGACAAACTCTTATATAAAGGAAAGAGCTCCCGATGACACATGGGAATTATCGTCAAGCTAGTTTTCATCATGCTCATATGATTCACGTTCGTTACATAATTTGATATGTGGGTGGACCGGTGCTTGGGTACTGCCCTTCCTTGGACAAGCATCCCACTTATGATTAACCCCTCTCGCAAGAATCCACAACTACGAAAGAAGAATTAAGGTAAACCTAACCATATCATGAAACATATGGATCCAAATTAGCCCCTTACGAAGCAACGCATAAAGTAGGGTTTAAGCTTCTGTCACTCTAGCAACCCATCATCTACTTATTAGTTTCCAATGCCTTTCTCTAGGCCAAACAATGGTGAAGTGTCATGTAGTCGACGTTCACATAACACCACTAGAGGAAAAACAACATATATCTCTTCAAAATGTCGAACGAATACCAAATTCACATGACTACTTATAACAAGACTTCTCCATGTCCTCAGGAAAAAAAAACGTAACTACTCACAAATCATATTCATGTTCATAATCAGAGGGGTATTAATATGCATAAAGGATCTAAACATATGATCTTCCACCGAATAAACCAACTAACATCAACTACAAGGAGTAATTAACACTACTAGCAACCCACAGGTACCAATCTGAGGTTATGAGACAAAGATCAGATACAAGTGATGAACTAGAGTTTGAGAGGAGATGGTGCTGGTGAAGATGTTGATGGAGATTGACCCCCTCCAGATAAGGGGATTGATGGTGATGATGATGGCGATGATTTCCCCCTCCCGAAGGGATGTTTCCCCGGCAAAATAGCTCCGTCGGAGCCCTAGATTGGTCCCGCCTCGAGACGGCGGCGCTTCGTCCTGAAAGCTTCCTTATAATTTTGTCCAGGGAAAAGACACCTTATACCAAAAGATGGGCATCGGAGGGCTTCCAGGTGGCCCATGAGGCAGGGGGTGCGCCCAGGGGAGTAGGGCACGCCCCCCACCCTCGTGGACAGTGGGTGGTCCCCCTCTGGTTCTTTCTTAGCCCAATATTTTTAATATATTCCAAAACTAACTTTCGTGGAGTTTCAGGACTTTTGGAGTTGTGCAGAATGGGTCTCTAATATTCGCTCCTTTTCCAGCCCAGAATTCTAGCTGCCGGCATTCTCCCTCTTCATGTAAACCTTGTAAAATAAGAGAGAAAAGGCATCAGTATTGTGACATAATATGTAGTAAGAACCCATAATGCAATAAATATTGATATAAATGCAAAATGGACGTATCAACTCCCCCAAGCTTAGACCTCGCTTGTCCTCAAGCGGAAGCCGATATCGAAAAATATGTCCACATGTTTAGAGATAGAGGTATCGATAAAATAAAATATGGACATGAGGGCATCATGATCATTCTTAGAACTACAACATATATATTGTCATATGATTTCTTATGCTAAAGTAACAATCTATTCATAGTATGAATCAGAAACTTCAGTGAAAACTAGCAAACTATAATCTCAATCATCGAAGCAATTGCAATTTATCATAACATCGGAAAGAGTCAATATAAGAGCTTTTCAACAAGTCCACATACTCAACTATCATTTAGTATTTCACAATTGCTAACACTCACGCAATACTTATGGGTATGAAGTTTTAATAGGACACAAAGAAAGATAGGGGCTTATAGTTTCTCCTCCCAACCTTTTACCTCAAGGGTAATGTCAACAATAATGTTTTATGAAAACCTACATCCAACTGGGTATACATATCAGGATCTTTCCAACACATAGTGCTTGCCAAAGGATAAAGTGTAAAAAGGAAGGGTGAAGATCACCATGACTCTTGATAAGGTAGAAGTCAAAAAAAGGCCCTTCCCAGAGGGAAGCAGAGGTTATCATGTGCTTTTATGGTTGGATGTACAAAATCTTAATGCAAAAGAACGTCACTTTATATTGCCACTTGTGATAGGGACCTTTATTATGCAGTCCCTCGCTTTTATTTCTTCCATATCACAAGCTCGTATAAAGCTTATTTTCCCCACACTAATAAATCATATGTATTTAGAGAGCAATTTTTATTGCTTTCAACAATGACAACTTACTTGAAGGATCTTACTCAATCCATAGCTAGATATGGTGGACTCTCATGGCAAAACTAGGTTTAAGGATGTTTGGAAGCACAAGTAGTATCTCTACTTGGTGCAAAGAATTTGGCTAGCATGAGGGGGAAAGGCAAGCTCAACATGTTGGATAATCCATGACAATATAATTTATTTCGGATATAATAAAACATAACTCATTACTTTGTCTTCCTTGTCCAACATCAAATTTTTAGCATGTCATATTTTAATGAGTGCTCACAATCATAAAAGATGTCCAAGATAGTATATTTATATGTGAAAACCTCTCTTTCTTTATTACTTCCTATTGATTGCAACGATGACCAAAACTATGTTTGTAAACTCTCAACAACTTATATTCATCATACTCTTACTCTTTATATGTGAAGTCATTACTCTCCATAAGATCGATATGATCTTTTTGTTTCTTTTTATTCTTTCTTTTTCTTTTATTCCCTCAAGATCATAGCAAGATAGCAAGGCCCTCGACTCAAAACTAATCTTTATTATATATAACTCACGAACTCGATTACATAGATAGGGACCAACACAAAAACTCAAAGCTAGATCATACTAAACTTTATTCTACTAGATCAAGATATAACCAGAAGGATCGAACTAAGAAAAACAATAAAGATAGAAGTGTGATGGTGATACGATATCGGGGCACCTCCCCCAAGCTTGGTAGTTGCCAAGGGGAGTGCGCATACCCATGTGTTTATGTCTCTTTCTTCGGAGGTGGTGATGATGGAGTTGTTGATGATGTAGGCTTTTCATCCATCTTACAAGGCATAGGCTCACAATCATAGAAGGATGATCGAGTCTCCGGGATCCTCAAATCTGCTGCCAAACTCATCCTCTTGAATCTATATTCAAACTCACAGTTTTGGTTTTGCAGGTCATAGATCTGAGCTTGGAGGTGCTCGATTTTCTCGTGAAGCTTGAAGATGGTTTCCCCAATGTTCTTGGCATCCAGCTTGTGGTTGTTGGTGAACTTCGCAATTTTCATGTGGTTGGCATTGAGTCCGCGTTCCACCATCCCTTGGAACTTGAAAACTTGCTGCTCCGTTGCTTCAAGTCTTGTCTCCATGCTTTCGGTCCTCCTTGGTCCCTCAACATCGCGGATGTGCAACACCCCCGCTTGCATCTCAATGGTTTGAGGGTGTTGCAGCACTTCCGCAAGGTAGGGGTTGATGACCTTCTCGAAAAACTTGTCCTTGGGGGCGCTTGAAGACGTCATGGTGATCTAGATCTGTCAGAAAGATAGTCGAAACAAAAGTAGAGGATTTTGTCATGGTACGGTAGTCAAAACCTTTGGGAGATTATATAATGAATTTTTACCGACCAAACGAAGTATCGTGCAAGAAAATAGAGTCCGGAAGGCACACGAGGTGCCCACGAGGCAGGGGGCGCGCCCAGGGGGTAGGGCGCACCCTCCACCCTCGTGGATGCCTCGTGTCCTTTCCAGACTAATTTTTATTTTCCTATTTTGTTAAATACTCCAATACGAAGAAAAATGCTATTAGAACTGTTTTGGAGTCGGTTTACTTACTGTACCACATACCTATTCCCTTTCGGAGTCTGAAACGTTCTGGAACGTGTCCCTTATGTACTCCTCCGGTTTCGGTGTCAATAACATTGGTTTCAACATTTACGGGATTATCTGAGATATAATGTTTGATTCTTTGACCGTTCACCACCTTCGGATTCGTGCCTTCGAAGTTGTTGATTTTTATGGCACCAGAACGACAGACCTCCTCGATAATGTAAGGTCCTTACCATTTAGAGAGATGTTTTCCTGCAAAAAATCTTAAACGAGAGTTCTATAGCAAAACATAATCACCTACATTAAACTCACGCTTTTGTATCCTTTTGTCATGCCATCTTTTAACTTTTTCTTTAAATAGTTTGGCATTCTCATAGGCACGGGTTCTCCATTCATCAAGTGAGCTAATGTGAAATAGCCTCTTCTTGCCAGCAAGTTTGAAATCATAATTGAGCTCTTTAGCCTTATGTTCTAGTTCAAGAGGTAAGTGACATGCTTTTCCATAAACCATTTTATACAGAGACATACCCAAAGGATTCTTATATGCAGTTCTATAGGCCCATAATGCATCATCAAGTTTCTTGGACCAAGTCTTTTGCAAAATTAATTTAAGCTCTCTATTACTCAATTCTACTTGACCACTAGACTGTGGATGGTATAGAGATGCAATTCTATGATTAACATCATACTTAGCAAGCATTTTACGAAAAGCACCATGAATAAAATTTGAACCACCATCAGACATTAAGTATCTAGGGACTCCAAACCTCAGAAAAATAACTTCTTTAAGCATCTTAATAAAAGTGTTATGATTAGCGCTACTAGTTGGAATAGCTTCTACCCACTTAGTAACGTAATCAACAACAACTAAAATATGTGTATACCCATTAGATGAAGGAAAAGGTCCCATATAATCAAAGCCCCAAACATCAAATGGTTCAATAACAAGTGAATAGTTCATAGGCATTTCTTGACGTCTACTAATATTACCAATTCTTTCACATTCATCGCAAGACAAGACAAACATGCATCTTTGAAGAGAGTAGGCCAATAAAAACCGGATTGCAATACCTTATGTGCAGTTCTATCTCCAGCATGGAGTCCTCCATAAGCCTCGGAGTGAAACTTGTGTTGGATCTGTTCCTGTTCATGCTCAGGTACACAACGTCTAATAACACCATCTACTCCTTCCTTATAAAGGTGTGGGTCATCCCAGAAGTAATGTCTTAAATCATAGAAAAACTTTTTCTTTTGCTGGCATGTGAAACTAGGTGGTATAAATTTAGCAACGATGTAATTAGCATAATCAGCATACGATGGAGCAGTATGAGAAGCATTTATGCCAGCTAATTGTTCATCAGGAAAGCTATCATCAATAGGTAGTGGGTCATCAAGAATAATTTCTAACCTAGACAAGTTGTCTGCAACAGGGTTCTCATCTCCCTTTCTATCAATAATATGCAAATCAAATTCTTGTAGCAAGAGAACCCATCTAATAAGTCTAGGTTTAGCATCTTTCTTTTCCATAAGGTATTTAATAGCAGCATGATCAATGTGAACAGTTACTTTGGAATCAACAATATAAGGTCTGAACTTATCACAAGCAAATACAACTGCTAAAAATTCTTTTTCAATAGTAGCATAATTTGTCTGGACACTGTCTAGAGTTTTACTAGCATATTGGATAACATTTAATTTCTTATCAACTCTTTGTCCTAGAACAACACCTACAACATAATCACTAGCATCACACATGATTTCAAAGGGTAAATTCCAATCAGGAGGCTAAACAATAGGTGCAAAAAGCAAGGCTTTCTTAAGTATTTCAAATGCTTCTACACAATCATCATCAAAGACAAAAGGAACATATTTTTTAAGAGGTTAGTTAGAGGCCTAGAAACTTTTGAGAAGTCTTTAATGAACCTCCTATAAAAACCGGCATGACCAAGGAAACTTCTTATACCTTTGATGTCCTTGGGACACAACATCTTTTCAATAGCATCAACTTTAGCTTTATCGACTTCAATACCTTTTTTAGGAATTTTATGCCCCAAGACAATACCTTCATTAACCATAAAGTGGCACTTCTCCCAATTCAAGAAAAGATTAGTTTCTTCACATCTCTCCAAGACTTGATCAAGGTTGCTTAAGCAATCGTCAAAATAAGTTCCATACACGAAGAAATCATCCATGAAAACGTCAACAATCTTTTCACAAAAGTCAGAGAATATAGCAGTCATACATCTTTGAAAGGTAGCAGGTGCATTACATAAACCAAAAGGCATACGTCTATAAGCAAAGGTACCAAAAGGGCAAGTAAAAGTGGTCTTATCCTGATCCTCTTTTGACACAGGTATTTGAGAGAAACTAGAATAACCATCTAGAAAGCAAAAAATGTGTATGTTTGGATAATCTTTCTAGAATTTGATCAATAAAAGGTAAACGGTAATGATCTTTTCTAGTAGCTTTATTTAATTTGCGGAAATTAATTACCATTCTATAACCTGTAACAATTCTTTGTGGGATCAATTCATCTTTATCATTAGGAACAACAGTAATACCTCCCTTCTTAGGGATCCAATGGACAGGACTTACCCATTGACTATCAGCAACATGATAAATTATACCTACCTCAAGAAGCTTTAGTATTTCATTTCTTACCACTTCTTTCATCTTAGGATTTAACCTTCGTTTATGATCAACAACTGGTTTAGCATCTTTTTCCAGTTTAATTTTATGTTGGTATAAAGTGGGACTAATTCCCTTAAGATCATCAAGAGTATATCCAATAGCAGCACGATGCTTATTTAGAGTTTTCAATAATTCCTCTTCTTCATGCTCTGAAAGGTTAGCACTAATAATAACAAGATATATCTTCTTTTCATCAAGATAATCATATTTCAAAGTCTCAGGTAATTGTTTAAGCTCAAACACGGGATCACCCTTGGGTGGAGGAGGATCCCCTAGGATTTCAACAGGCAAGTTGTGTTTCAATATAGGTCCCTGTTTAAAAAAACTTCATCTATTTCCCTTTTTTCATTCATAAACATATGATTTTCATGGTCTAGAAAATATTGTTCTAAAGGATCATTAGGAGGCACGACAATAGAAGCAAGACCAATAATGTCATCTTTACTAGGCAATTCTTTATCATGGGTTTGTCTATGGAATTTAGCAAAATTAAAATCATGAGATATGTCCCCTAAACAAAGGGTAACAATATCTTTTTCGGAATCTATCTTAGCATTAACAGTATTCAAGAAGGGTCTACCAAATATAATGGGACAAAAGTCATCTTGTGGGGAGACAAGAACAAGAAAATCAGTAGGATATTTAACTTTCCCACACAAGACTTCAACATCTCTAACTATCCCAATTGGTGAAATAGTATCTCTATTGGCGAGCTTAATAGTAACATCAATACCTTCTATTTTAGCGGGTGCGATATCATGCATAATTTCTTTGTATAAGGAATGAGGTATTGCATTAACACTAGCACCCATATCACATAAGCCATGATAACAATGATCTCCTATTTTAACAGAAACAACATGCATGCCAGCAACAGGTTTATGTTTATTTCTAGTATCGGGTCTAGCAATTCTAGTAGCTTCATCACAGAAGTAAATAACATGCCCATCAATATTATCGACCAAGAGATCCTTAACCATAGCAATACTAGGTTCAACTTTAATTTTCTCAGAGGGTGTAGCTGTTCTAGCATTACTCTTACGAACCATAGTTGAAGCTTTAGCATGATCCTTTATTCTAACAGGGAAATGTGGTTTCTCAATATAAGTGGTAGGAACAACAAGATCAACATTATAAGTGATAGTCTTTTCTTCAACTTTAATAGGTTCAACTACTTTTACTTCAAAGGGTGGATGATATTAAAACCACTTCTCCTTAGTGAGATCAACATGAGTAGCAAATGATTCACAGAAAGAAGCTACTATCTCAGAGACAAGTCCATATTTAGTGCTAAATTCATGAAAAGCATCGGTATCCATAAATGATTTAGCACAGTCAAACTTAGGTGTTATACCTGACTCCTTACCTTCTTCGATTTCCCAATCTTCAGAGTTGCGTTTAATTCTTTCCAATAAATCCCATTTTAATTCAATAGTCTTCAACATAAAAGAACCAGTACAAGAAGTATCGAGCATGGAGCGATTATTGAGAGAAAGCCGAGCATAAAAAAATTGAATAATAATTTCTCTTGAGAGCTCATGATTGGGGCATGAATATAACATTGACTTAAGCCTCCGCCAAGCTTGAGCGACACTTTATCCTTTGCGAGGCCAAAAATTATATATATAATACGATCACGATGAACAAGATGCATAGGATAAAACTTCTGATGAAATTCCAATTTCAATCGGTTGTAGTTCCATGATCCAATATCATCACATAGCCTAAACCATGTCAATGACTTTCCCTTCAAATATAAAGGGAATACCTTCTTATTGATAACATCCTCGGGCATACCTGCAAGCTTAAATAATCCACAAACTTCATCCACATAGATTGGTGCATATCGGGATGTAATGTTCCATCTCCTATAAAAGGATTAGCAAGTAGTTTCTCTATCATACCCGAAGGAATTTCAAAGTAAAAAATTTCAGTAGATTCAGTAGGTTGAGGAGAAACTCTTTGCTCTACTGGTCGGTGTGAAGATACCCTGAACAACCGCCTCAAAGGATTATTTTCCATAGTAACAAGTGATAGTAAATTTCAGAACACTATATAAATTTTTCCTTACCAAATTCCACCTACCAAAGATGCTTCACTCCCCGACAACAACGCAGAAAAGAGTCTTGATGATCCACAAGTATAGGGGATCTATCATAGTCCTTTTGATAAGTAAGAGTGTCGAACCCAACGAGGAGCAGAAGGACATGACAAGAAGTTTTCAGTAAGGTATTCTCCGCAAGCACTGAAATTATTGGTAACAAATAGTTTTGTGATAAGGTAATTTGTAAAAGGTAACAAGTAACAATGCAGAAAGATGGTCCAATCCTTTATGTAGCAAAGGACAAGCCTGGACAAACTCTTATATAAAGGAAAGCGCTACCGAGGACACATGGGAATTATCGTCAAGCTAGTTTTAATCATGCTCATATGATTCACATTCATTACTTTGATAATTGGATAGGTGGGTGGACCGGTGCTTGGGTACTGCCCTTCCTTGGAAAAGCATCCCACTAATGATTAACCCCTCTCGCAAGCATCCGCACCTACGAAAGAAGCATTAAGGTAAACCTAACCATAGCATGAAACATATGGATCCAAATCAACCCCTTACGAAGCAACGCATAAACTAGGGTTTAAGCTTATGTCACTCTAGCAACACATCATCTACCTATTACTTCCCAATGCCTTCCTCTAGGCCCAAACTATGGTGAAGTGTCATGTAGTCGATGTTCACATAACACCACTAGAAGAAAGATAACATATATCTCATCAAAATATCGAACGAATACCAAATTCACATGACTACTTATAACAAGACTTCTCCCATGTCCTCATGAACAAACGTAACTACTCACAAATCATATTCATGTTCATAATTAGAGGGGTATTAATATGCATAAAGGATCTGAACATATGATCTTCCACCGAATAAACCAACTAGCTTCAACTACAAGGAGTAATCAACACTACTAGCAACCCACAGGTACCAATCTGAGGTTTTGAGACAAAGATCGGATACAAGAGATGAACTGGGGTTTGAGAGGAGATGGTGCTGGTGAAGATTTTTATGGAGATTGACCCCCTCCCGATGAGAGGATTGATGATGTTGATGATGGTGATGATTTCCCCCTCCCGGAGGGATGTTTCCCCAGCAGAACAGCTCCGCCGGAGCCCTAGATTGGGTCCGCCCAGGTTCCACCTCGAGAAGGCGGCGCTTCATCCCGAAAGCTTCCTTATGATTTTTTCCAGGGAAAAAGACACCTTATACCAGAAGATGGGCATCGGGGCTTCCAGGTGGCCCACGAGGCAGGGGGCGCGCCCCTACCCTCGTGGAGAATGGGTGGCCCTCCTCTGGTGCTTTCTTTGCCCAATATTTTTAATATATTCCAAAACTGACTTTCGTGGAGTTTCAGGACTTTTGGAGTTGTGCAGAATAGGTCTCTAATAATTGCTCCTTTTCCAGCCCAGAATTCCAGCTACCGGCATTCTCCCTCTTCATGTAAACCTTGTAAAATAAGAGAAAAGGTATAAGTATTGTGACATAATATGTAGTAACAGCCCATAATGCAATAAATATCGATATAAAAGCATGATGCAAAATGGACGTATCAAAGCCCATCAAGGCTGTTCTCCCGAGTGGCCAATGGCTTCTCGTACCCTCCCCCATAGATGGAGCGCATCGCCTCGTAGGACCTGAGCTCGAGGGAGACGAAGGCTCCATCCTCCACGGCCGCCGTTTTCTTAGCGGCGGCGAGGGCCTTCTCTCTGGCCTCCAGCTGGGCCGTTGCCTCAGAAACATGCTGGGCGTGAGACGCCTGGGCTCTGTCGACCTCCTTCTTCAGCTTGCTCAGATGGTCTCGCTCCATGGCTTGGTCCTTAGTCACCTGGGCTAGCTTGGCATCGCGATTGGCGAGCATTGCCTCGCGAGCCTTGAGGTCTTCCTCTTGCTGCTGAAGCTGTTGGGCGCGGGCGGCTTGCCCCTCCTGACGAGCCTTCATCTCGGCCTCCGCCTTGTCGTAGCGCTCCTTGGCAGACGCGACGCTGGCCAGTGCCGCATCATGTGCCCCCAAGGCCTTGTTGGCCTCCTTCCGTCTCTCCCTGGTGGCGGCCTCAGCACGGCCCCAGGCCGCCCTAGCGAACATGTTGGCCTGAAGCCACCTTGAGCTAGCCCCATGCGCTCCCTCGCAAAGCACATGTTGGCATCTTGGAGGTCGACTTGGAGTTGGTCAAGTGCTGCCTAGGCTTCATCAAAGGTGCCTGGCCTGATGTGGGGGGGCACAGTCAGCCAGTGCAAGGGCCTGGGGAGCAGGTGGCGTTGGCGCAGGGGCATGCGTCGTCGTCAGGGAGGCAGCATCGGGTGTAGTTCATGGTGCTGGGGGCTCCAAGCCCCCCTCAGCCATGACAGGGACCGGTGGCTCTGGAGCCTGCTGGCCTGCGGAGGCAGAGTCCCCCTAAGTTTACACCACGTCTTTGGGGGCCCGCTTCGTCATGAGGGATTGCTGGGCGACCTCTTCAGTCTACATCGGAGCCACCACGGCTTTGGCGAGCGGTGATGCCTCAGGAGTCTCGGCTTCCTCCTTCCTCTTCTTCGCCATGACGCCCACCCTGGTCACCAGGAGGGGAGTATTGTGGGTACGGCATCAAGGGAGACGAACAAAAACAAGGTAAGGTACTTACTCGTCAGAGGCAATGTATGCCCTCTTCCTAGCCGGGGCCAGGGCGCCTCCAATCTTCCTAGGTGCTGTCTTCACCATATCTTGGGGGCGGCGGGGTGCACATCGGCTGGCTTCAGCGTGGCAACAACGGACGAGGCGGAGGTGTCACTTTGAGGAGTGGGTGTTGTCCCGCCCTTCTTCGGGGTCGCTCAGCCTAGCCTCCACGGGGCCGGGGGAGTGTCCCCAGACCATGTGACAACCCTGATGGAGCGCGGGGAGTCAACGACTATGGGCACGGCGGTGGTGTCATCATCTATGAGGCCGCGGAGAAGCTCGCTCTGAGACAGGGGAGAGATCTCCGCCACATCATCCACGGTCGCCTCCAAGTCTTCTTCGCCCTCTTCGTCAGTGTGGTCGCCGGAGGAAACCAGCACCGAAGAGTTGGGGAGCTCGGGTGGCACGATCCTCAGCTCATTGAAGATAGGCATGATGGCGGCCAGCGCTGCCCAGTCGGCACGCTAGTACAGCGGGACATAGGCCGCCGGGAGGTTGCCCGGCTCCCCTCAAGATGGGTGTTCATGGCCTTGTCCAGCTCCTTGCCCGTCAGGCTCCCCGAGCGCAGCTGGATGTCATCCTCTGCACCCTTGAACTCCCACATGGGGCGCGTGTGCGCTTGCAGCAGGGCCAGGCGCTGCGTCAGGAACTCGTTGACGAGCATGCCCCCGTCAGTGCCCCGACATCCATGTCTGCAGCGATCTTCCTCGGGACCGGCGCCGCTCGGGGGTCGGAGAGCTTTGATATGTCACCAACGTATCTATAATTTTTGATTGTTCCATGCTATTATATTATCCATCTTGGATGTTTTATATGCATTTATATGCTATTTTATATGATTTTTGGGACTAACCTATTAACCTAGAGCCCAGTGCCAGTTTCTGTTTTTTTCCTTGTTTTTGAGTATCGCAAAGGAATATCAAACGGAGTCCAATTGACCTGGAAATTTATGGAGACTATTTTTGGGCCAGAAGAAGCAGACGGAGCATCGGAGATGGACCAGAAGAGTCCCGAGGTGACCACGATGGTGGAGGGCGCGCCCTACCCCCCTGGGCATGCCCCCTACCTCGTGGCTGCCTCGTGGACCTCCCCTGACTTGTTCCGGACGCCAACACCTCTTATATATCCCCAACCTTCCAGAACAGAACCAAGATCGGGTGTTCCGCCGCCGGAAGCCTCTGTATCCACCAAAAACCAATCGGGACCCTATTCCGGCACCCTGTCAGAGAGGGGATCCATCACAGGTGGCCATCTTCATCATCCCGGCGCTCTCCATGACGAGGAGGGAGTAGTTCACCCTCGGGGCTGAGGGTATGTACCAGTAGCTATGTGTTTGATCTCTCTCTCTCTCATGTTCTTGATATGGCACGATCTTGATGTATCGCGAGCTTTGCTATTATAGTTGGATCTTATGATGTTTCTCCCCCTCTACCTTCTTGTATTGGATTGAGTTTTCCCTTTGAAGTTATCTTATCGGATTGAGTCTTTAAGGATCTGAGAACACTTGATGTATGTCTTGCATGTGCTTATCTTTGGTGACAATGGGATATTCACGTGATCTAATTGATGTATGTTTTGGTGATCAACTTGCGGGTTCGGTGACCTTGTGAACTTATGCATAAGGGTTGGCACATGTTTTTGTCTTGACTCTTCGGTATAAACTTTGGGGCACTCTTTGAAGTTCTTTGTGTTGGTTTGAATAGATGAATCTAAGATTGTGTGATGCATATCGTATAATCAAACCCGCGGATACTTGTGGTGACATTGGAGTATCTAGGTGACATTAGGGTTTTGGTTGATTTGTGTCTTAAGGTGTTATTTTACTACGAACTCTATGTCTGTTTGTGACACTTATAGGAATAGCCCAATGGATTGATCGGAAAGAATAACTTTGAGGTGGTTTCATACCCTACAACAATCTCTTTGTTTGTTCTCCGCTATGAGCGACTTTGGAGTGACTCTTTGTTGCATGTTGAGGGATTGTTATATGATCTAATTATGTTATCATTGTTGAGAGAACTTGCACTAGTGAAAGTATGAACCCTAGGCCTTGTTTCGAAGCATTGCAATACCGTTTTCGCTCACTTTTATTACTTGTTACCTTGCTGTTTCTATAATTTCAGATTACAAAAACCTATATCTACCATCCATATTGCACTTGTATCACCATCACTTCGCCGAACTAGTGCACCTATACAATTTACCATTTTATTGGGTGTGTTGGGGACACAAGAGACTCTTTGTTATTTGGTTGTAGGGTTGTTTGAGAGAGACCATCTTCATCCTACGCCTCCGACGGATTGATAAACCATAGGTCATCCACTTGAGGGAAATTTGCTACTGTCCTACAAACCTCTGCACTTGGAGGCCTAACAACGTCTACGAGAAGAAGGTTGCGTAGTAGACATCATGCTCTTTTCTGGCGCCGTTGCCGGGGAGGTTAGTGCTTGAAGGTATATCTTTAGATCTTGCAATTGAACCTTTTAGTTTCTCGTTTTATCACTAGTTTAGTTTATAAAGAAACAACAAAAAAATGGAATTGAGGTTGCCTCATATGCTTCATATTTTTAATATCATTCGTGAAAATGATGGAAAGGAAAATTGTGCTCAAGTGTTAGAAGAACAAGTCTATAAAATGTTTGGAACTAAATTTTTGAATGATGAGCATGATTGCAATGTTGTTAGTATGAATTCTTTGAATATCCATGATGCTAATGATATACAAAAGCATAAGCTTGGGGATGCTATGTTTGATGAAGACGATATTTTTAGTCCCCCAAGTTTTGATGAGAAAAATTATTTTGATAATAGCATGCCTCCTATTTATGATGATTATATTGATGAAAGTGGGTTTGGAAGAGTGTCAACTTTAGGAAGTAATGATCCCACTGTTTTTGAGGGTGTTGAATCTTATGGTTATATTGATGTAAGTGGATTTGGAGAGGTCATGACTTTATTTAGTGATGAATCCACTATTTCGAAAGAGGTTCCAATTGATTATGAGAATAAAATTGCTATCTGTGATGATTATTGTGATGACATGTATGCTAGAAAGAATAATGATAACCATGAAACTTGTCATCTTGATTTTAATTTTCAATTGGATTATGCCTCACATGATTGTTATTTTGTTGAGTTTGCTCCCACTACTATTCATGAGAATAAATTTGCTTGTGTGGAGAGTAGTAAAATTTCTATGCATGTAGATCATGAAAACAATGCTTTATGTGGTGGTTATATTGTTGAATTCATTCATGATGCTACTGAAAATTATCATAAGGGAGTAATATATGCTTGTAGGAATTGCAATAATATCAAGCTTCCTCTCTATGTGTTGAAAATCTTGAAGTTATGCTTGTTTTACTTTCCTATGCTAGTTGATTCTTGTTCCCATAAGTTGTTTGCTCACAAAATCCCTATGCATAGGAAGTGGGTTAGACTTAAATTTGTTAGTCATATTCTTCATGATGCTCTCTTTGTGTTTCAGTTCTTATCTTTTGTGCAAGCATCATTGAAATCATCATGCCAGCTAAAAGGCATTAAAGAAAATCGCTTGTTGGGAGACAACCCAATATTTACCCTTAGTGTTTTTGTGTGTTTACATGATTATGCTACTGTAGTAATCATGTTCTAAAGCTTTTGTTTTAATGAAGTGCCAAGTAAAGCCTTTGGGATAGTGTTGATGATAGTTGACTTGATTTTGTGCAAAAACAGAAACTTTTGCATTTAGTCCGGGAATTTTTAAAATTAACTGAAACGTGATTTGGATCTGATTTTTTTACACAAGCTTTATATACAAATTGCCTAGATTGTCCTAATTTTTAAGAATTTTTGGAGTTACAGAGGTACGGAAAGTTTCCAGATTACCACAGACTGTTATGTTTTTGACAGATTCTGTTTTCTATGTGTTGTTTGCTTATTTTGATAAATCCATGAGTAGTATCAGAGGGTATGAACCATGGAGAAGTTGGAATACAGTAGAGATAACACCAATATGAATTTAGAATGAGTTCACAACAGTACCTAAGTGGTGATTTATTTTCTTATACTAACGGAGCTTACGAGTTTTCTGTTGAGTTTCATGTTGTGAAGTTTTCATGTTTTGCGTAAAGATTTGATGCACTATGGAATAAGGAGTGGCAAGAGCCTAAGCTTGGGGATGCCCAAGGCACACCAAATTAATATTCAAGGACAACCAAGAGCCTAAGCTTGGGGATGCGCCGGATGGCATCCCCTCTTTCGCCTTCGTTCATCGGTAACCTTACTTGATGCTATATTTTTATTCACCACATCATATGTGTTTTGCTTGGAGCATCATTTTCTCTTGTTTATATTTTCTTACTGTTATTCAGAGACATGTTTTATAGCTTTTAGTTCAATAAAAAGTCAAGTATAGCCTTTACCATGCTTATTTTACAAGTCTATACGTTGCTGTTTTGAAAACAGAAAGTTTGCTGTTATGTTTTGAATATTGGTGAATAGTCGGAACAAGATAAAATCCTGAAATTTTTACACGATGAGTAACAAAAAAATTTCTTCAGCGTGGTAATTTTTCAGAATTTTTGGAGTTAGGGAAGTATGATTCCTCCTGCATTCTTTACAGACTGTCCTGTTTAGACAGATTGATGTTATGTTTGCATTGTTTGCATATGTTTGCTTTTTTAATGATTTTATTTGATGATAGGAGTGTTAAATATGCAGAGGCATTTATTAGTTAATATCAAATAATAATTTTAGTGATTTTCTATAGTAGAGAATGATAAGATTATTACATTGATTTATACTAACTTATCTTACGAGTTCTTGTTGAGATTTGTGTGGAGGATGTTTTTAAGATTTAGGGAAACCGTGATATAAAAGGAATTAAGGAGACACAAAAGCTCAAGCTTGGGGATGCCCAAGGCATCCCTAATGAATATTTCAAGAAGCCTCAAGCATCTAAGCTTGGGGATGCCCCGGTTGGCATCTCACCTTTCTTCTTCAATAACTATCGGCCAGTTTTGGTTGAGCCTAAGTTTTTGCTTCTTCACATGATATGTGCTATCCTTGCAATGTCATTTTATTTTGTTTTGCTTGATGTTTGAATAAAATATTCAGATCTGAAACTCTTAAATGTTATAGAGTCTTCACATAGTTATATAACTATTCAACTACTCATTGATCTTCACTTATATCTTTTGGAGTAGTTTGTCATTTGCTCTAGTGCTTCACTTATATCGTTTTAGAGCACGGTGGTGGTCATATTTTGAAGAAATTGATGAACTCTCATGCTTCACTTATATTATTTTGAGAGTGTTAAACATCATGGTAATTTTCTTAGGTTATGAATTTAGTCCTAATATGGTGGGCATCCTAGAGGGATATAATAAAAACTTTCATATAAAGTGCATTGAATACTAAGAGAAGTTTGATTCCTTATGATTGTTTTGAGATATAAAGATGGTGATATTAAAGTCATGCTAGTGAGTAATTGTGGATTGTAGAAATACTTGTGTTAAAGTTTGTGATTCCCGTAGCATGCACATATGGTGAACCGTTATGTGATGAAGTCAGAGCATGAGGTATTTATTGATTGCCATCCTTTGTGTGGAGGTCGGGATCGCGCAATGGTTAACTCCTACCACCCCTTCCCCTAGGAGCATGCGTGTAGTGCTTGGTTTCAATGACTAATAGATTTTTGCAATAAGTATGTGAGTTCTTTATGACTAATGTTGAGTCCATGGATTATACGCACTCTCACCCTTCCACCATTGCTAGCCTCTCTAGTATAGGGCAACTTTCACCGGTACCATACACCCACCATATACTTCCTCAAAACAGCCACCATACCTACCTATTATGGCATTTCCATAGCCATTTTGATATATATTGCCATGCAACATTCCACCATTCTGTTTATTATGACACGCTTCATCATTGTCATATTGCTTCGCATGATCATGTAGTTGACACTGTATTTGTGGCAAAGCCACCGTTCATAATTCTTTCATACATGTCACTCTTGATTCATTGCACATCCCGGTACACCGCCGGAGGCATTCATATAGAGTCATATTTTGTTCTAAGTATAGAGTTGTAATTCTTGAGTTGTAAGTAAATAAAAGTGTGATGATCTTCATTATTAGAGCATTGTCTCGATGAGGAAAGAATGATGGAGACTATGATTCCCCCACAAGTCGGGATGAGACTCGGGACGAAAAATAATAATAATAAAATAATAATAATAAGAGGCCAAAAAAAGAGAGGGCACAAAAAAATAAAAAAATAATAAAAATAAAAAAAGAGAGAAAAAGAGAGAAGGAGCAATGCTACTATCCTTTTACCACACTTGTGCTTCAAAGTAGCACCATGATCTTCATGATAGGGAGTCTCCTATGTTGTCACTTTCATATACACTGGTACAACAAGGTGCTATACAAATGGTTTTTAACCCCTTTCCGCGACGGCATTTGGAACCGTCACCTAGTGAGTGTGGGCGATAGGGGGTCCTTCCCACACGACCTAGAAACTGTTGGGGATGGGCGAGCGGCTACTGACGATCCCCATAGAACAAACGTATGAGAAGCCGCACCAGTCCCACAATTTACATCTTGACGTTACGTTTCTGATCAGAGAGACATCCCAAACGATTAGGCCGCTATACTCATATGAAAAAGATGGACATCAACATTTAATCTGCCGATATGTTTGTGATAGGTACGTTATCGCACATGATTCAAGAATGTAAAATGTGTGCAGTGCCTCTACTAACGCCAATGTGTACATTTTCATGATTGTGTGCGATTGGTATTCCTATCACACACGCACACTGGTTTGAAACGTTTGCCGTATTACCATGAATCGCACACACATATGATACGAAACCGTGTGTGCGTCCAACGGGCATCGCAAACATTTCACGTCTAAGAACCGTCTGTTTCCTTTTTCATCACACACGATGTTTTCTTTCTAACCATGTGCACATTATTTTATTTGTTCCTGTACATTTTTTGGCTGTAATTTAGTATTCGAATTGGAAATTTTGAAAAATGAAACGTGCAATTCAAATTATCAGCATGATGGTTCAACAATGAATCCATAAATAAAATTTTCAGTACAATATGTTCAGTAATTACAGGATTAGACAACAATTAACTATGAGGAACCACAATATTTACAGGCGGTAAAGGTGAAGAGACAAGTGTAAATCATTTTGACTGCCGATGTTGTTGAAGAAGCGGAATGCCCATAATGTGCCTTCCTGCATGCCATAGGCACGAACAACTTTTGTCCAACCCCTTGTGATGATCGCCCGCTCATCCTTCACCACCTTCAGGAAGACTTCTAGAGCATTATCATGGTAGCATGAATTATATACTTTAACCTTAGTTGCCTCCACTCCGGTCATGTAGTTTGCAAGGTAACCATCAGTAAATAGCTTCGGAAACCACTGAAAAGAGAAAAATATCAGACCATGAGGTCTAATAGAGTAACTTGTTGTGGGCAGGGGAAAAGACAACACATTACTTACCATCCTAAAGTTCAGTGATGTCTTGGACAAAGTGTAAATAAAGAGCTTAATTCCCATCACCCGTTTGTTTCGCCTAACACTCTTTTTAGTTTCCTAACTTGACGCTTGTTCATGA
This sequence comes from Aegilops speltoides, assembly GCA_021437245.1. Classification (NCBI taxonomy): domain Eukaryota; kingdom Viridiplantae; phylum Streptophyta; class Magnoliopsida; order Poales; family Poaceae; genus Aegilops; species Aegilops speltoides. Next base: position 141,941,405 of record CM038146.1, read on the forward strand.
ATATCTCATTGCCCCATATGCAAAAGGGATCGAAGCGTGGACCAGTACCGCTCATATACGTACCTACAAGCAACCAGTAAATGTTAGAAGCTAAATGAGATTGCACAAATGATGTAAAATACAACTACCTACATTCCTAAGTATAGGTATTTTTAGAGATTTCAATATGAACTACATACAGATGTATATAGGATTGTAGATATAGTTTAGATTAGAATCTAGATTCACTCATTTTGCTCCTTATGTAGTCTATATTGCAATGTCTAAAAATACTTAAATTTAGGAATAGTTGGTGTATAAGACATGGGATCCAGCTAACCTCAACGGCAAACAACAGCATCGCCCATTGGAGCCCTGTGTAAGTACATGGAAAGCCAATGTTAACTACAACAGGGTTAACATCCACCAAAAATAGCAAATGGTAATAAAATGGCAGCATCTGTAGTGATATCTTCATTGCGAAAAAGTAGCACGGTAGCAAAGGGACATATTATAAAATGGATACAACTGTTAATTGCAAGAGGCTTAACAACATCATAATTCATGTTTTGTAAGTTTGTAGCCATTGAAATACAACTATTTAAAAATGGATAGAACTATTAATCGCAACAGGCTTAATGACCATTGAAATTGGTACTGATAAAAATGCAATTGGTAGAGTTAAACATCACAAGGCAGGTGCTGCCAGAGCAGATAATGGACCAGTTGTCTATAAAAAGGTAGGGAAAATAGCTAAAACGTGTTAGGCATGTTTACTACAAGATGCTTAAGACATCGACTGTACAAAACATAGCCATTAATTGCAACTGGTATTGGTAAGATTGAACTGGTGAGTTCATACTTGGTAAGTCCTGAGAGGTAGTTGTTGGGGCACTTCATCTTGGCCAGAGCCCGCCCAAAGTCAGCGGTGGCAGAGGCGAGCTCTTCCTCCGGGTCAAAGCGTGGATCAGTGCCCCCAACATGTGTACCTACAAGAAGCAAGTAAATGTTAGAAGCCAAACTGCAATTGCACAAATGATGTAAAATACTGTAAGACATGGGATGTAGCTAGCCTCGACGGCAAACGACATCATCACCCATTATGGCCCTGCGTAAGTACATGGATAGGCATGTTAGGTACAACAGGGTTAGCATCGACAAAAAATAACAAATGGGCAGCATCTCTATTATATCTTCATTGTGGAGAGTAGCATGGTAGCAAAGGGACAGGTTAAAAATGGATACAACTTTTAATTGCAACAGGCTTAACAGCATCCTAAGTCATGTTTTGTAGGTTTGTAGCCATTGAAATACAACTGTTTAAAAATGGATTCAACTATAAATTGCAGCAGGCTTAATAGCCATTGAAACCGGTACTGATAAAAATGCAATTGGCAGAGTTAAACATCACAAGGCAGGTGCTGCCAAAGAAGATAATGGCATGTTAAGTAGAACAGGGGTAGCATCCACCAAAAATAGCAAATATGCAGCATCTCTAGTGATATCCTGAGTCATGTATTTTAAGTTTGTTGCTGGTATTGGTGAAATTGAACTAAACAGTTAATACTTGAAGATCACACAGTGTGCAGTACTGAAATAAACAAGGCACGAATATGCTTAATACATCAACCGTACAAAACATAGCCATTGCAAGTGGTATTGGTAAGATTTAGCTGGTCAGATCATACCTATTAACTCCTGCGGGGGAGTAGTCGCCGGGGCACTTCTTCTAGGTCAGAGCCTGCACCATGTCGGCGGCAGCGGAGGCGAGGTGTTCCTCCAGGTCAACACACACAGCGGCCATCACGCCATGGACCGCCATCGGCTCCTCGACCTCCACGTGATATGTGGTTGGGCTTGCGCAGCAATGCTCTAGAGGTAGGGACAATGGGGATTTGGAGGCATGAGGATGTTTCACAGGCGCCATTTAGGGAATCAGGCCGGGGCCATGATAGAGATCGGTGGGTTACCTGACTGGATCCAAGCAGAGCGTAGATGTGGTTGAAGCTGTGGTTGCGGCGGCAGCGGTTTGAGCTACCGGTAGAGGGAGGCGCGGGGGGGGGGGTGTAGGGGGAGATACTGAGGAAATTTGATGGGTGCGGATGTGGTTGGAGGAATAAATTCTGAAATCGCGCACCTAATGAAAACTTCGCTGCAAAAGTTGAAACTTGGGCGGGGGAACACAAAACAGAGACGAAGCGCGTAAAATACTCATGTGCGAGAAAACATAAAATTGGCAGTTCCCGTCTCCAAAAAAAATGTACACGTGTAGTCGTTTTTTTCGGTCAATGGTACACCTAGTTTATTAGGAACCATCGCACAGGTAACAGACTTATGGATCATTAACGCAAAAAACGCACACGGGTACGGCATAGAAACCGTGTGTTTTGTGATCTTCTAATGATTAATGCAAAAAAGTGCACACGGTCACACATGCTAATCAACGCTCAAAGTCCTCAAGGGATGCTCTTACCGACATTGTACGTTAATACTACAAACTTAAAGTACTACTGGTAATTTGCTCTAATACTATAAACCTAAACTACTTCTCACATGCCATCGCGGCATGCTGGCCAGACGCAGGCCTTCTCCTTCCCGGCCTTGTAGGTGGCAGCCAATCGTGCTTCGATCTCCGCCAAGCTCTCCTCACCACGGCGTGCAACCTCTTCTTTCTTGCGGCAGCGGGACTCTCTTTTCTTGAGTGCTTCCTACCTTTTCTGATCCTCCGGTGCGGCTTTGGCCGCCTCTAGATCCACCGCCCATTCAGCCATGGTAGTTTTAAAGTCCGCCCACGTAACTGTGTAGTCGCCGGCGTCGATGAACTCGGTGCGGCAAGATGCCATCGCTTCCTTACCATGTGTGCGGTCACGGGCGGCCAGGAACGCGGTGTGGCGGGATGCCGTCGCTTCCTTACCAGTTAATGTGTGTCGCAGTGCCATGAACGACGCTTGGAGAGAGCTCTGGGACGGAGGGGCCGAGCAGCCGTATAGTGTGGTAGTTTTTAAGAGCTCAACGACAAACAAGAAAGGTAATTTGGCTTCCCTTACAATTTTTCTCGTTCATTATCGCACACGGTTCATCTCGGTCACTTCCGAAAACAGTGTGCGCTGAGGCTATTGTGTGTTGTGTTATGATTGGCCGGAACCCCAGCCACGCGGATTGCGCGTGTGCACCGTAGGATGCACTGTGATCGAACGGCAATCCACGTCCCTCACATCACATCCATGCAGCTATAGCTGGATTGGATTTATTTGCGCCAAATGCCTAGAAAATGCACATAATCCCTTAAATATGGTAAATGAGCCCAGAAAAATGCCAAATTTGAACATGGTGATTTGCAGGATGTATGTTCTTTGTAGAAAAAAACTCCAGGGCAAAGAACAAAGAAAATTTGGATTCCCCTTCAATTTTGGTGATTTCCCTCTCAAAAGCATGGAACTTCCTCGACGATGGTTCGATTTATGAAGGGCGTGCATGACGACATCGGCGAAACCTTGTCAAATTTTAACCAGGGCATGGTGAGGTCATACCATGGCACCATGCCAGGCGTCATGTTTTTCAATCATTTATTTGTTTATAGTTGAAAATCCAATTAACAAACGTTTATGGTTGACTATTGCCAGACATTTCATCGAAATATCTGCCCATTCCTTGTAAAAGGCATGAGAATTTACTAAATGGCACGAGCATTGTTTTCCAGATTGTTCTTGTGCACCCTTTCATGCATCGATTGTTTGAACTTGAATTATGTGCATTAATGCCTAGAAAATGTACATAATCCCCTAAATATGGTAAATGAACCCGGAAAAGTGTCAAATTTTAATGTGGTGATTTGTAGGGTGTATGTTCATCGTAGAAAATAACTCATGGACAAAGGACAAAGGAAATTTGGACCCCCCCTTCAATCTTGGTGATTTCCCTCTTGAAACCATGAAACTTCCTCGGTGGTGGTTCGATTTATTAAAGGCGTGGATGACGATATAAGGAAAATATTCTCGAATTTTTACCAGGGCATGCTGAGGCCATACCATGGCACCACGCTAGGCGTCATGTTTTTCAAGCATTTGTTTCATTTTTTGTATAGTTGCTAACCCAGTAAACGACGCGTTTATGGTTGACTATTGCCACACATTTCCTTGAAATATGTGTCCATTCCTTGTAAAAGGCATGAGAATTTACTAAATGCCATGATGATGGTTTTCCAGACCGTTCTTGTGCACCTTTTCATGCACCTATTGTTTGAATTTGAATTATGTGCATTAATGCCTAGAGAATGCAAATAATCCCCTAAATATGGTAAATGAACCCAGAAAAGTGTCAAATTTGAACATGGTGATTTGCAGGGTGTATGTTCATCATAGAAAAAACTCATGGACAAAGGACAAAGGAAATTTGGACCCCCCCTTCAATCTTGGTGATTTCCCCCTCGAAACCATAGAGCTTCCTCGGTGATGGTTCGATTTATGAAAGGCGTGCATGATGACATAAGGAAACATTCTCAAATTTTTACCAGGGCATGGTGACGCCATACCATGGCACCACGCCAGGCGTCATGTTTTCCAAGCATGTATTTCATTTTTCTATAAAGTTTAACCCAGTAAACGACGCGTTTATGGTTGACTATTGTCATACATTTCCTTGAAATATCTGCCCATTCCTTGTAAAAGGCATGAGAATGTACTAAATAGCACGAGGATGGTTTTCCAGACCATTCTTGTGCACCTTTTCATGCACCGATTGTTTGAATTTGCATTATGTGCATTAATGCCTAGAAAATGCAAATAATCCCCTAAATATGGTATTTGAATTATGAAACTCTCCTCGTCTTGAAACATTTGCAGCCCAGCAGGGCCGATAAAGCAAGTAGGCCTTGTTTGGGTATTTCTTTAAAAAAATAGAGCTGGGCTAGCCATTTTCAGCAAGAAAAAAACACAACTGGGCTCATGATGTGGTAAACATAAATAAAACCCTGGCTAGACGGGCCATAGCCCCCGCACAGCCCCATTGTTACCCTGATCCATTGCTAAAACTAGTATAAATAACAACTGCTTGTTCCTCATTGTCTCAAAAAAAAACTGTTTGTTCCTCAAAACAAACTGCGCGACTTGCTGGGTCCCTGGTGTCAGCCGCTCGTAGTGTAATTCTCTCATTTATTGACTACGTTGATGATGGCGTGAGCCCCAGATGTCCAACCATTTGGAGGAACCATATTTTTGGGCTTGTGCTATAGAGGCACTTGCTTGCATACTGCCATGACGCTGGTGGGTCCCTACTGTCATCCTCTCCACGTATAGTCATCTCCTTGTTCCTCTCGGTTGTTGATGACGTTGACAACGCAAGAGGGCGGCACACCGCGCACGGCGAGCGAACCAAGGCCGCAAGGCGGAGGACGACGACGAGGCCTCGGATGGAACAAACAGGAGCCGTTGAAGATGCGCTGTTGGTCGATCGCGGAGGGGAGTATCTGAGGTTGTTGGTGGGGGTGGTGGGGGCTAGTCACTTGGCTTCTGTAATGCAAAGTGAGCTCAAGCAGCCGGCGTGAGTGATGTTATTTCCCTTGGTTGTGATTTGTTACAATATTTCACTCTAAATTAAACGAATGGCAAGCCATTTGCCTTGTTTCAAAGAAAATATGACAGTCACAGCCGAGTTGAAAAGGGCAGGAACATCTAACTCTAGCTTACAAACTGTACAAAAGCACGAGGGTTGATTGTTCATCAAGTTTACAAAAAAAACAGATTGAAAAGGGCAACAACATCTAACTCCAGCACTGTTTTCGGCAGCCACAGTCAAATGGATCAGTCAGGTCCATAGAATGAACATCCTGGATCGTAAAATTTACTGGATTATGACCACAATATGTTGTAAATAGAAGCCCGGCACGTTTAGAAGCTCTTTTGCCCACCTGAAACTCCTTTTTTTGCTCTTCGACATACCCATCCGTCAAAACCATCCTGCTGATAAACTTAAGCCTGATGGACAATAGTAACCTCGCGTTCATTTGGATATATAAGATCTTGACAGAATCCAGCACCATTGATAGGCCATCCATGGAGAAACTCGTCATTGAGCATAGAACATAATATTAGTACAAAATGTGTACTCCAAGATGATATATAAATTATGCGCAGAAATTTAAAATGCAGCATATGGTTACAAGTGTAGATGATAATATAAAGTACCTGAAGAACTGTGGAGCCAAACACCATATTGAAATGAGCACAGAGATCATGTATTACACCCAAGGTCTCCAGTTTAGGTGCAGAGAGGACAGTCATTTGCAACGGTGAATAACTTGAATCAAGGATCAACCTTTGAAGTGAAGGGGCATCTTGGATGATGAGCTACCTTCTGTCAAAAGAAATTCCAATTCTTACAAGGTTAGGCGACTTTATTTGGAGACAACCGATTCTAACTGTGAAAACAAGCACCAAGCACTCCAGCGCAGGGCAACTGGAGTGGATGATGCTGTGCAATGAGGCCTCCAATATACGAACCCGCACAAGTGAAAGTTTCTTGAGAAATGGGAGTAGAAGGTTTAGTACCAGATTGTCTAGAAGGTAGCATAGCGCAAAGGTGGCGGTGTGGAGAGAAGAGGAAAACCGCGAGATGGACATCGGTGCTGAGGGCACAAGTTCATGGCGTTCTGTATGTGGTATGTGATTTCCAGGGGAATAGTAGAACTCAATGAGCTGTAGTTCTGTGAATTCAGGGGATTTCAGCCAGGCGTCCACCGTGTAGGGCATGGTATGCTTGCTCAGGTAGCATGACGGGATGCAGAGGCTTTGAACGGAGCCCTGGTGGGAGGATATGATGGCTCTGGGGATTTCAAAATCATTGAAGAGAGATAGCTGACGACAGTCGAGATTAAGGGGCACAGCGCGCCATAGAGGGCGCCACTGAATTGAGAGGACTTGGGTGCGGCAGCAATCCTTGGTGGGGAGAAGCGAGATGATCTCCCCAAGGACGGCGTTCGGGAGATCGCTGATGCGGTACACCCGAGATTCTATGGGTTCCTGGGATCCGGTGGGGGCGGGGTCGCCGCTTCTCCCTCTTGCTGCGGGTGCGGGATCTACACAGCGTCGCCGCCAAGGGAGCCTCATCTTCTTGGCGCTGTGGTCACCGACTCCATTTTCTCGAGGCGTCGCGTCACGCTCACGGATTTGAGCAGAGTAACGAATGACGAGCCTAGTTGTAGTGCGAGCGAAGAAGAAGGGGAGCTGGTTTTTTTTGTAGGAGTGAGGAAGAAGGGGAGCTGGGGTTTTCTGTAGGAATGAGCTGACGTGAGGTGGGTGGGAGCGAGGAGAAAGAAGAGCTCCCAGGTTTTTTTGTGGGGGAGGGGGGCGGTGTGCTGGGTGTGGGTAGCGCCTTTTGAATTGATTTTACTATTTACTAGTGTGGATTGGCTGTTTTGTCTTAGGCCCAGAGAAACAATTACTACTAGTACAGTGGAGACACTCTACAGCTACCCAGAAAAACAACTACTACTAGTATAGTGGAGACACTCTACCGCTTCTGGCTCCTCCTAGGTCATTGAAACGTCTCCCTCTACTGAATGCCGTTATACTTTTGTTCACCGACTTGCGGGCCATGCAGCGCGCGGGCCCAAATGCCATCCACCAAATTAGTAGGCAGTATGCAGGCGGAGAGTCACACCAGTCATAGCGCGGTAGTAACGAGCATCACAAAACCCCACCTCCCCGCAGTCTAAGTTTGATGGACGAAGCAACCATCATTTCACTCCTCGCTGAATCCCCTTCTCCCTCACTGTCTTCAAGAAAGGCAACACTCGCATCTACCATTGTTCTTCTCTCCCAACGAAGGGAAGGTAAGCGGATCCGTGATGTTGGTATATTTTCGTTCAGAGAAAAAAAAGAACTTTTGCAAAGCAGTAACCGATCCTCACTCTCTTTTTTGTTTCATTGTCATTGCAATTGTGTTTTCCTTTCAGTGTTCTCCTAGTATCGTCAGTTTCATGATGGACCAAGGAGAACCAGGCAAAGATATGCCAATATTGGAGCAGACGCGGGAGGCTGATCCCCACGAGACAGAGAGCTCCAAGAAGATGGAGGCAACCATCGAGCCGACCCCAGATACGCTCACGGCCACTACTGATATGGTCAACACCCCGTTTGAGGTTACAACCCCCGTAGCACTACAGGAGCAGTTTTCCCCCTTTGAGGATGTGTCCTCCCCCGTTGAGCTGCCCAAGGTGATTTCCTTCTTTGCCGATCTCGATTGTGGTTTTTCATCTAAGTATGTGGTGATTTTTTTTAGAAAAGGAAGTATGTGGTGATTAATGATGCAAAGTTTTATTAGCTTCGATGCCATGCTATACATAGTGGTTTAAATTATTTGTGGTTCTTATACTGAAAAGTAATTCAGAATTTGTTTCTCTTTTAGTAAGAGCCCTGATGCAGACAAGGATTGTGTGGTTGTGCATGTCACTCGCTATGAGGCGGACGACCTGAATATACGCACTGGGAAAATAGAGTTCTTAGGCTGTTGGACCCTGGAAGCCATTTGCGGTTATACCAATGAAGAGTTGTATTCTAGCCTCACTGTTGTCAGGCGTGTTGTCCAGGGTGTACTGAAGCACAAGAAGTTCAAAGCTACTCCTTCGTTTGTGAGGCATACTATTCTTGTCAAGCTTACGCAGGAAGATGACGTGGCATGCCTCCACAAACAGGTTTATTAGTGGCAAGGCCACAAGGTTGTCTTCATGAAGGTTCACAAGATTGAGCTGCTGCGGGACATCCTCGATGATGTTCATGGCAAGGTCCATCTTGTGTCTAGCCCAAATTAGATCGAGGCATGACATAGTTGCCCCAGCTAGTGTTTAATAGTAGTTTGGATTGTGTCTAATTATCCGAACCTTGCCTATTATCGACCCCTCTGGGGCTAGTGCTCTGTTTGAATTCGTCTATGGGAACTGCTGCTACTTTTGTGTGCCCGTGAATCATGTGAGAACCATCATAATTGTTGCCGAAACAGATGCATCCTCACTAGTTTTTTCATGAATATGGCATGGTAAGACATAAGTTGTCACGGTTTATCATACGAGTAGTGTGTGTTTTGATGAAATAGAGCACTCGTTCGAGAACCATGCGCCGACATATACATAAGTACTTGTAAACACTGTTGGTGCTACCCCACTTGTAAGCAGTTGTGCAAAACACGGCACATTGGCTCAGCTCGCTTCAACACTAGGCTATTGACCAGCTAACAATCAACAATCTGTTGTCTGACATATAAGCAACTACTATGTATCTTGTTACAGTGGTTCATGCAGTTAATCTAGGCCACAATGTAATAAATTCCAAACGTTCACATGCTAGTCCAGCGCTCATATGGAACACTCACAATTAAACTATTCTTCATAAAAATCTTGAAAATAATAAGTTAAGCAATTTTATACATCTCATTGATTCATAGAACATAACAAACATATACTAGTTCACAGCAAAAGACAATGTTGTGAGAAGGTTTACAAATCAGGAAAAAACAAGCAAGGCTTCTCTGAGCAAAGGGCCTCCCAACAGGCTTAAATTTCCTGGAGTTCACTCTGGTTTTTTCTTGTTGCCACCGTCCAGGGTTAGGTTCTCTCATTCCAGAATAACCAATTATAATTGTGGTCTCAGCTGGAATGCTGAACTGAACCATGCAAAGGTATCTTGACCAGCTGAAATGCTTGTGCATTCCACTTAATTTAAGCACCGCTATTTGCAGAAATAAGCAGACCACAATGCCTCTTGTCCGTGCACCTGTCCAAAAAACCACCGTGCAGCCATGCCAGCTAGTCCTTGGTCCATGGATGAACTGGTAGAAAGTGCATTCCGGACTAGGATGCAGTTGTTTTCGCTCGTCCCTGCACTGCAATCAGGAAGTAGAACGTACGAATCAGCTTCTTTTAGATTGTGTTGGTCATTCTACCTTAGTTACTACCAATGTAGGGATACCTTGAAGATGGGAGGTTAGACGACGGCAACGAGGGATAGCCATCTCATTTTGCACAGTTGTACTAAAACTGAGGTGTGTGCTTTTGATTGCGCGGATACAAACTATACGGAGATAGACATCCCGAAACGATATGGAGACAGACATCCCTGTTTGCGCAAATACGAAATACGGTTATTTAAACAGTGACACATATTACTACTTTCCCCCGTTTCCTCTTAGAACCAAGTCCTAGATTCATGCTACAGCTTTCCCACTTTCTTCCCTGTTTGAACCAACGCTTTGAGTTCACTGTATGAACTAGCTTTACTTCTAATAATAGTAGAAGTCTAGGTGGCTTTGTAACAGCGGACGGAAGTAGAAAAGGATCCACACGAAGGGGGAAGAGCTGGGGCAGTAGAGCAAGGCAGGTTTCGAAGGAATATATACCTGAGGGTCGTCGGCATGTGGCAAAGACGGCGTCGGGAGGCCGCATCTTGGCCACAATACCTCAGGGGGGAAGAAGGGGTCGGAGGCCCTCCCGAGCCGGCGCTCTCTCGGAGAGAACAGCACGGCCGACAATCGGGACTCGCGGGCAGCCTTTGGTCTCCTCCCTCGCCGCCGATGACAGCGTGAACGATGCACCTACAGCCCCTGCCCCGGTCGAGGTTGTCCGGCCGGATTTGTGACCAGCCGTGAGCTGAGAGAGAGAGTGTGGCCACCTATGTCTTGCTTAGATCTGGAGAGCATGAGAGAGTGAATGAGAGGAACCCTAGTAAAGCAAGCGCTAAGGCTCCTGCTTTTATATATAGTGGAGTGATTTTGTTGTACCGGCTTCCAAAAAATGCGCTCCTACGTGTACCCGCGAGTGGGTGTGAGAGAACTAGTGCGTGCGTGCACCGCTTCTCTTCATGAGAGTACAACATATACTATGCCCAAAGAACGTTCGCCGCAAGAGTAATAGTATAAGTGTGTGACGTGTGAGCTAAAATAAAACGTGTGTGCCGTCTTTTGTTTTTTAGAAGTTCTGAGGGTAGGGTGTGAAGAGCACATATGTGTGTGACGTCTACCTGCAGATAGAGGATGGGTGCGACGTGCGAGTCTGCGGGAGGACTCGGGAGAGTCGTGACTCGTGAGGGTGCGTGTGCGTGAGAGATAGGGGGCACGTATCAATGCAATGCATGTGTCCGTAAATCATTATCCAACAAACGTTCGCCACAAGCCTTTTCCTAATGAACGCCGTAAGAACCATTAGATCGGCATCCGACAGTGTCAGTTTTGCCATGTCATTTAACAGAACAGCCACTCCTCCTACACATAAATCTTCCACGTGAGTGTTAGCAACTGCCGTATGCTCCCTCCGTTCCGAAATGCAGTGCATATAGCTTTGTTGAAAATTAGAACCTCGCAAACTTTTACCGAGTTTTCGTGTACCAAATTGCACATGTAGAATACCCTGTATATATCATTTCATTCATCTTCGATGGGTAACTATAAAGATGGGTGAGGAGTCTACAAGAAAGACCATCGTATCACCCACAGCAATTTCAACCATCCTTTAGTGTCGAGGAATATCATAGGAACTCTATATGATATGATTTTTATAGGATTTTTTCCTTTAGAGCCAATTGGTTCATAGGAATAGATTCATATACTCTACATTTCAAAGGAAATAAACATGATATCATTTCTATAGCTTTAGAGCCACTTGGTTCATATGAATGGATTCCTATACTCCCTTAATTTCAAAGGAAAATAAACATTAGCGTATATTCAATAGAAAATTTCCTATGATATGAACCAAATTACATCTCTTTACTAATCCCTCCTCATAGGAATTGAGATACATGTCATCTCTAGATTCAATAGAAAAGTTCCTGTGATGTGACCCAAATGACATCTCTTTTCCAATCCCTACTCATAGGAATTGAGATGCTCCATGTCATCTCTTTCCCTACAACTTCCACGTATGCATCTTCTATTCCTAAATAGATAGTACAACCCACTAGTAGCTTTTTTTCCAAAACATGCAACAATGGCAAAAGAACTATATATTGTGCCAATAACTTTGAAAGATGGTCGCTGGATGAAGCTAACCTGACAGTGCAGAGATGGGGCAAATCCGAGCACTACTGGCCGTTGGATATCATCAACATTCCACCAGATCTGCCACATGTACAATTTAGAAGACTCCATGGTTGAACTTAAGCATAATGCACAAACCTCAAAACACAAGCACTTCTCCTTTGTTCTAGAATCTTCTGTATCATAATTGATTATTTTTTCTAAATGAATTGCCATTATTTGTTTTTTACTTTATGATTTCGATGCACAACCCCATGAATCTTAACATTTTTATAAAACTAATTGATTTTGAATGAGATGAACTATAAGAACTAAACGAACATCTACATCATGCATATATGACTCAAAGCTTTACATGCTATAGTGTGTATTTATTCATAATTTGGTTTCCAAATCTCATGCGTTCAATACATGTGTGCCTTACTAGTTTTGAGTAGAGTAGCAAATTTCACGCGGCCCCGGGTATATCAAAATACAGGGCCCATGCATCATTGCCTTTCGGTCGAACCTACGTCCACAATTTTTTGTACATGCTATATGTCCACTGGTCCCCGAACCCAAAATGCTGCCTCGTTCCCGTAAAACCAAGCGGCCCACACATATTTAAGGCGTCGACTCGATCACTCGAACCCGTTTACTACGACGTGGCCCCGCACGCCGTAGTACTCCTACAAACCCTACCGCCGCACTCATCATCGGTTTTCTTCAAGAGGACGAGGGAGAAGCCGATTTGTAGTGGAGGCGCTTTCAAAAAGGATCTCAGAGTGGAGACCCTACCCTAGGGTGCCCTAGGTAGCTGCCGCGACGCACCATTGTTTCTCTTTTCTTTATGCTCTTGCGCTAGAGTGAAATGATGGTTGCTTCATCCATCCACCTTAATGCGGAAAGGTGGGGCTTTGTGATTTGACCCTCATCGCTCATTTTCTACTATCTTGGGCGCCACGACCGGGTGCCTCCAATTCAACCGCTGCTCCGAACTGTAATTTGGTGCATCGCACGTGGAACAAGATGGTGGATGAGCCACATGTCTGCCAAAGGGGTCCTGCTAAGTGTGTCGCCATTTCGTGTGCGGATTGACCCTGCTTGAGTTGCTACGCCAGCACGACAGGAGTAGCCTACCACTTGGTTTTGCTCCTTGGTGAATCCCGACTATATTGATCTAAAAAGATACGTGCTGAACTACCCTCTCCGTCTCGGTTTTTTATTTGTAGGCGTCTCGGTTTATAGGGCCTACACGTAGTTCTAGGTCATCCATTTGACTAACTAAATATGAGTTACTATGTCACAAAAAGTATATCATTGGATTCTTATTGGTTGATATGTGAGGAAACAAGAAACGAGGTAGAAGTTAATGCATCGCACCTTAGTATTGTGGGATTATTTGGTTTTCGTAAGATGACGTGCGTTTGGTTGCAAGGGTGGTCATGAATGGGTTGGGATCGTTCAGAAGATAGACATGTTTGGTTATAAAGCACATGAATGGTTTGAGTCAAAAAAGAGAATATGCCTTGAAGATGCTGAACCATTCCACCCAGCCAAATCGGTCGAATCAAATGCCCACCCTTTGCATGCATGACTATGTGAGCATGATTGGTGGTCCCATCTTAAATAATTAGCTCATCTCTTATATTCAGCCAAACACATGAATTGAATGATTCAATCCCAAAAAAAATTGAATGGTCCCAATCCATTCATACGATACCTTCAACCAAATGCATCCGACGGAGGGAGTAGTTGTATTTAAAAGTCGAGGGCGGGGCTTTTCCTGCGCGGTAGGCGGGGCAATTCCGCCTAGTCGGTTCGACAGAGATGCGAGAAGACGAGGGAGTAGGCTGCTGCAAACGTCGGGCTGTGTGATTTGACAGCGAGTTACTGCTGGACAGGTGGGGGCCCGTGATTTGACTTGCCATTATCATTTTAACTGCGGCGCTACGACCAGCGTGAGTCTCCCGATTCCTGACCACCTCCATACAGGTGCCTCTACCAATGATCCACTATTAAGGACAGTAAAACTGATCCTAAACTGAGCGCTCACAGCAATTTGAATTTTTGGCCGTTCGTTTTCGCGATCTGGCCATTTCTGGCCGTCGGATCTCTGGGTTAAGCAATCTATCCCATGTCTGGTAAATAGTGGGCAAGTTGTCCTATGGGCTACTGCTCTAGAGGCCTAAATGGAGCCCTATGGTTAACTGGGCCGTCAGTCGGCCCATTCCAAGCTTCGCTAAAGAGGTCCAGTGTTTCGCGCCGCTGAAGCTGAAGGTGGGAGCGATCGCCCCCATCCAGTCCCGATGGGTCGCTCGATTGGATCGACCGGAAGTGCGGGAAGCATCGATGCGCGCGTTGGGATCGACCAGAGGATCTGGGTCCAGCTGATGCGCTCCAGCGCGCGATTGGATGTGAGGTGCGCAAGGGATCAACGGAGGCGGACAATGCGGGTGAAGAAAGGTGGGGACAAGGGCGAGGCGGTGGCACGAGCATGGAATCATCTGCTGTCGATTCGAGTTCGTTTGTCGGCGATTCCGTAATTAAATCGCAGTTTCTACATGCCATTACTGGTAATGGTTGCAGGTCAGTTACATCGTCGATTCATACTCTGTCTTTACTGTACGTACCTCCAAATGATCCGTTATGCTGCTGTTTGTCCATTCCCCTCCTCACTCCCGCAAAATTTTCTCAACGAGCTCCAACTAATTCTACTCGTCTTCCCCGTCGCCTGTCTGACATAGTTCCCTCTCCTTTTCCCCAAACTTATGCATATCCATTTTCTTACTTAGACTGTTCTTTTTGCTCCCAAATGAATGCAGGTTTTTAAGCTCGTTGGAACTTGCTTACGGTGGGTTTGCTATTTGCTGGTTCTGCTTGATTGCAAGGTGAAGCACTGCTTTCAAGTTGATGATTTGTGGGCTGAGTGTTAATTTGACTCTTATTAATTTCTATCGGTAAAATCATATGTCAGTACTTGCCTACATGCCCTGAACTCAACGAGGAATATAAAATGTGGGAGTCGAATTTTTCATCCTCTCCAACGTAGTTAGAATTAGTTGTGCGTGAGATGTGTTATTTTTTCATACTCTGAATTATTGGTGAAAGTCAGGTCAGTACCAATCCTATAATTTAGGTGTGTTTCTCTTGGTTCATAGTGTTCAGATATGTGAACTATTGGACTCGATTCTGTTTTTCTGAATGCTGTCTACAAAATTGCATCACTACAGTATGTGACTTCACTATGCATCAGTTTTCAGAAAGACAAGTTACAAATATGACACGTCTCCATTTCAGTATGAGTTTGAATTTGGATGCACTAAATATTTCTGTATGACTTGTATCACATGAGTAGTTGGCTTACAAGTTATTTAGTGATTACTTTCTGTTGGTCAATATAAGTTCACCGTTTCTTCATGCTTTTTGTTAAGAATGTTTCTTTCAGACTACTAAGCTGCCTTTTAATAAACTGGTTGTGCAGCATCATGGACTATCCAAATGCAAACATGCACATCTTTCCAAATGCATTTGGAAACCTGATGTTTCTCCTCGATGCACGCCCGCTCTGTCTCTTCCCAAAGAATCAGTTCATGTGCACTTTCCCGACCTCCATGTCTGCGGTTGTGCTGATGAAGTCTGAATACTAATCTGAAGTATTTGTCTTGTCGTGAGAAACATAGAGAAATGAACAAAATGAGCGGCTCAAGGTGCTGCAGAACCTTATGCAGAGCGGAACCAAGCTGTGATGTTTAAAATCTTAAATTCTTAATCGTTCAAACTCCGACTGGAACAAATTTTGTACTCAATCAAACATCTGGCTGTTGCTGACGCGGCTCGAAATTTCTAATGCGTGTGAGACTCTAGACTTCAGGTGGACATCAACGCGATGAAGAATAAGTTCACTACATCATAGCTACAGATCACATATTACCCTTTCTTACTTAATTAAGAATCTTGTTATCTTTTTCATGACTGCATTTTTTTGTCTTCAAAAAATTTTGTATGCAAATTGCATTTTACCGTAAAATGAGACAGGCACGGCAACATGAACTACTTTGAGGAGACACTTCATAGAAATTTTATTTTTTACGTCATCAATTCCTATCAATATATTGTAAAATTGGCTGGGTGTGGCAACGCGCACCTTCGATGATCTAGTGTTGTAGTAGAGGCTGGCTCTTGCATGAGAGCCCACTTCTCCACTTTTTCCTTGCCTCTCTTTCCTCCACATATGCAAAAATGCCATGTAAAGCCAACTATTGTACTTACTTGCTCCTACAGGTGCTTAAGCTTGCCACATAGGCATAAAGTCTGATGTGGCAAGTTAATCAAGAAGAGAGAGACTAGTTTGGTGACCCAAGGAAGAAACGGTGCTAAGCGCGTGTACCTAGGTGAAAAGACAATTTTGAGTCTATAGCTAATTAAATGAAGCAAACTTAGCAACACCATTTTGTTGGAAGAGGTCACTCCTTGGCAAATGCAATAAATACTAGTACTCCCTGTGTCCCATTATATAAGGACGTTTTGACACTACACTAGCTAGTGTCAAAACGTTCTTATATTATGGGACGGAGGAGTCTGAAAAAGATAGAGAGGAGTAAAAAAACACTTATAGCCAACCTTGTTGTAGTATGAGTGACTAAGTGATGACTATGTATGACATGCCAACATCAGATAGCCTAACGCACCGTGTTAAATCTCCAAGGGCGCGACCACGCGAGCGACGCGACGGTCGTGGTAGGCGCGACCATGATACGGGCTGCTGGCAGCCCTTGGATCTGAGATCAAACAGTCGCATGCTAAGTTGCTGAAAATTTTAAGAATAACCCTCCAGGATAGGATATTCACCCATAGGTCTAGAATCACGCCATGCAACCGTTCAATCTCAGATCCAAGGGCTCTCGGAAGCCCGTATCATGGGAGAATGGAAAGCCACTACCCTACCGTTCGCACACTGGCAGTTCGCTCCTACTCTTTCCCGCACGTCCTTTATACTACAGCGGTTCACTCCTAGTCGTCCCATCCATTCACATTACGGTAGTTCCCCTAATCCTAACCCTCCTCCCAAATCCATGGCGTCCCAAATCTCCCCGATCGACGGTGAGTACAAGGTTAGAACCATCACCGGCGATGAGTTCGACGTCATGTACACCCGTACTTCCGCGATGGTGAAAGGATGCCTTTCTCGCTTCAGACGCATGTTTGAAAACTCACATGATGAGTGGGTCGCTGGGTTAGATGTTGAGTACACCACAGTCCTGGGATGAGAGAAGGATCTAAAGGGCGAAGAGAGGAAGAAGCCTGCCGTGATCCAGGTTTGCATACATAACGCTTGCTTTGTCTACCACATATGCCATGCCGACGTTGAGTGCCAGGATTTTAAGAACTTCCTCAAGGACAAAACAGTCAAATTCGTTATTGTAGACTTTAAGAACGACAAAGAAGTCTTGCGTCGGATAGGCCTCGTTGTAGGCAACCCCTTCGACCTCAAGAAGAATTGGCTGGTGCCCTCTCGTCAGCCCTCAATGCTGACCCTGGTAGGAGCCATGGTTCATCCTTTGTACTGCAAACTGGAGAAAGCTCATTACATGTTTCATCGTCATGCATGGCAGCGAAATGTACTAGATATAGACCACATCCAGTACGCTGCAATGTGTAAGTGCATCTAGTGCCCCTTAGTGATTTTTGTGTATTGAAGCCTTATAGGTTAAGGGACTAATGTGTTTATGAGTGTACACAGGTCTATAAGTCTATGAGTAGTTTGATATTTACAGAGAAAGTCGACCCCAAAAAATGAATATCTTCGACTGAAGATTTTGGTATTTCTGAAGACTTTCATGAAGACTTTGAAAGTGAAGAAATTGGTGTGTCCATGAAGACTTGATATTCATGCGAGGAATATGAAGCTTGAAGACTTTCATTTTCATAGTTTTGTTTTTCTCTTTCTTGAGTCATAGGAAACACCGTACTGTTAAAGGGGGTCGAGGAAATACTAAGGAAAAATTTCCATGTGATGCTCAACTCAAAATCTTACACCTACCAATCCCTTGAGTGAAGCCATTGGAAATCTCATACTGATTCAGTCAATTTCTTGATGTGAGACGAAGCTCTTCTGGTCTCTGAGGAATTTGTTCTGACTGAGGAGTTAGGAATTCGCCAGTGCGGATTGCCTACATAGTGAGGAAGATGATAGCCCTGAGGAATTTGAGAGTCAAATTTCCGACCGTTGTTGTGCTTTGCGCCAGCTGTCCCAAAATATCTTATCCACATAACGGTCGTATCATTAAAGGGCATTTATGTCTTATCATGTCGTGCTGCTCCCTAGGCTATAAATAGCCGCCCCGTACAACCACTAGTTGGTTGGTTGCTCCGAGAGAAACTGACACTTGTCATTTGAGAGCAACCCATCCTCCGAGGACTTTGAGTGAAAATCATCGAGTGAGGAAAATCCAAACCCAAACACCCACAAACCCAAAGTGATTGAGCATCACTGAAGAGATTGATCTTGCGTGGATCCGACGCTTGTTACCTTTGAAGACTGTGCTTCTTCCAGACGGTTAGGCGTCATGGTCTAGAGCGTCCAAGAGGAATTGTGGATCGCCGAGTGACCAAAGTCTGTGAAGGTTTGGAAGTCGCCTGAAGACTTACCATGAGTGATTGGACGGGGTCTGTGTGACCTTAGTGCAAGGAGAATACAATGAGGACTTGGTGTCCTGAGCTGCGTGCTCAGAGACTGGGTGTCCGGGACTGTGTGTCCTCGAGTTTAAATACTCAGCCGCTCCAACCAGACGTACAACTGAGACAACAGTTGGAACTGGTCTACCAAATCATTGTCTTCACCAACCCTACTGGTTCTATTTCCTCAACTCTTTCATTTCCTCATTACTGTGTTAAGTAGTTGTTCATATCTGTGTTTGAAGACATTGACTGAAGACTTTCTCAATTTCCTCAGTTCAAATTCTTCAGTCTGTTTGTCTTCATCTTGTGTTATCTTGTGTTTACGCTTTCTGTACTCTGTGATTGTCTTCATTTCATCATGATGACTGTGCATGTCTTCTGTTATGCTTACTTCTGAGTACTTATTCCGCTGCAAGTAGTTCTTCGCTAAGGAATTTCCTCACCGGCAAATTCCTCAGTGAAGAATTCATAAAAATTGCCTATTCACCCCCCCCCCTCTAGTCGATATAACGCACTTTCAATTGGTATTAGAGCAAGGTACTCCCTTGTTCTATTTGATTTTGGCTTAACCACCTGGAGTTTTAGTTATGTCGACTGCAGGATCGAGGAACGTTTCCTACCCCATCTTTGACGGTCATGAATATCCTCGGTGGAAGGCCATGATGAAAAAGCGACTCATGGCTATGGACAGCGAACTGTGGACCGTCACCGAGATCGGTCTTACCGATCTATGCAAGATGGCTAAGGCTGATGACATTCGCAAGTATACACTGCTCAACCTCACAGCAAAGGATGTCATCTGCTCTAGTCTGTCCCGAAATCAGTTCAGGAACATCATGCATCTCAATCACGCGAAGCTAATCTGGGACCGTCTCTCTGAGGTCTATGAAGGTCATCGGACTCGTCATGATCCTTGGTTTGAGGACTACAAGGAATCTCTCAATGCAATGACATTTGAACCAGAATCATCATCGTCTACCACCCCCTGCCTTATGGCAAACGGTGCTGAGGTAACCGAATCCTACCTATCTGAATCTAGTGATGATGAATCTGGCGATGAATTTGGATCTAGCTATGTCAAACTTGCTTCCCTTGCCCATAAACAACAAAGAGCCTTGGAAAAAGTTCACTACATGCTAAATAAGAGCGATGATATGTTGGGTGAAGAAATGGATCAGTCAAAAGCATTGGCTGAAAGTCTTCAGAGACTTCATTCCAAGTTTGACGCCCTTCAAGATCAACATAATACTCTCTTGTCTGATCACGAGAAGCTTTCTTCTGAATCTCTTCAAAGAAAGCAAGATCTTGAGAAGCTAAGAGTGAGTTATGAAGATCTTCAGAAGGAGTGTGATTCATTACTAGCTCAACAAATCAGCGCCACTCAGGAACAATTTGATCCTCCATGCTTAAAGTGCATTGAACGTGAATCTGCTAATTCTTCACCTGAATGTTCAAATGCTTCAAATGTTACAAATTCTTCACCTGCCTCTGCTATCACTAATTCCTCATCTGAGGACATTGCTAGTATCACTAACAATGCAGGGCTGAAGGAATTGTACATGACAGGCATGTACAAAAGCCTCAAAGGGCATCAGACTCTTTGTGATGTGCTTAAAAAGCAGATCCTCAACAGAAACCCTAGGAAGGAGGGTATTGCCTTTGAGAGGAAACTTAATGCTAATGGAAAGCAGTACCCCAAAACCTCATGGGTTGCTGCAAAGGGACCTCCAGTTGATCCATCTAACTTATCTGGCTTTACATGTGAATCTCCTCATTCTTCTGATGAGTCATTTGACTCCAACTATAAACTGTTCAAAAATCAGAATGGTGAAGTATTTGCTAGATATGTTGGCACTAACTGCAGGAACGGTTCCCTATGAAAAAAATCTGGGTTCCCAAAAGTTATGTTGAAGGTCTTCAGGTGAATGTCCTCATGACACCACCAGTGAAGAACAGGAACCCCAGATCAAATTCTTCATATGGACCAAATTCTTCACATGGATCAAATTCCTCAAAAGGATCAAAATCCTCATATGAACATCATCGTGCTAACAAATCTGTTTCGCAGGGTAGAGCTAAGGGCTATGAATATGAGCATTATTCTTCAAATCATTATGTTCATAAGTCCTTGAAGAATTTCTCTGCTTATTCATATGCTTACCCTAACCCCTCTTATGTGAAATGAAATGGTTTGGCATCCTTGCCACCTTTCTCATACGGTGCTCGCAGAGTGATGAACTCTTTGCCACCCCTCTAGATGTGGGTGGTGAAGAAAAAGAACTAATCTCTTATGCAAGGTCAGGTCTCGGGCGTGCTTTGACGTCTGAAGAATTTTTTGGGGCCCGACAAAATGCCCGAAAGGGACTTGAGCTAATCATGATGAAATGAATCTTCATTTCACACGTCCTCAATCTCGCTTATCGTGCTTTTGCTTGCTGAAATTGAGCGATGATCTTGATATCATATTCTTCACCGATGAAGTATATGAGTTTGTAAGCTGCACTAATTCATCTCGCATGATGATCAACCCAAAGCAAACGAGTGGGTCCTTGATAGTGGTTGTACAAATCACATGACTGGTGACAAGAATCTATTGATGGATGCTCCATTAATACCGTCACATCTGAAGCATATCATCTTCGCTGACAAAGGCAAACGTCAGGTATTGGGTCTAGGTAAGGTTGCGATTTCTAAGGATCGACACATGGACAAAGTCATGCTTGTCGAGTCCTTAGGATACAACCTCATGTCTGTCTCAATGCTTTGTGATCTTGATATGGTTGTTGTCTTTGGCAAGCATCGTTGTGTTGTGATCATGGAAGCTGACAATTCCAAAGTCTTCGAAGGCTTTAGGAGAGGAGACTTGTACATTGTTGATTTCTCTACAGGACCACAACCTGCCGTGTGCTTACTTCCAAAAGCTTCAGAAGGCTGGCTATGGCATCGACGACTTGGTCACGCTGCCATGAGGAATCTGCACATGCTCGCGAAGAAGAAGCATGTCATTGGCATAGAGAATGTCAAATTCCTCAAGGATCACCTGTGTGGTGCCTGTGAAGCTAGAAAAATGACCAAGGCCAAGCATCCAGCGAAGACTATCATGACTACCACTCGACCATTTGAATTGCTTCACATGGATCTCTTCGGTCCCAATCATTATTCTGCTGTGACTAATGATGCATCTCTATATGGCTTTGTTATCGTTGATGATTACTCTCGTTACACATGGGTGCACATTGTTACTTACATGCATGAAGTGCAGGAAGTCTTCAAACGATTTTCCTCGAGGGCTTCAACCAACTTTGGTGTGAAGATCAAGCACATCAGGAGTGACAATGGAACTGAGTTCAAGAATTCAGGTCTTGATGGCTATCTTGATGAACTTGGTATTACTCATGAATTATCTTCTCCTTATACTCCTCAGCAAAATGGCATCGTGGAGCGCAAGAACAGAACTCTTGTTGAGATGACTCACACTATGCTTGATGAATACAAAACCCCTCATCGGTTTTGGATTGATGCAATTGATACCGCGTGCCACATCATCAGCAGAGTATATCTTCACAAATTCTTCAAAAAGACTGCCTATGAACTCCTCACTGACAAGAAACCCAATGTGAGTTATTTTAAAGTCTTCGGTGCTAAATGTTGGATTAGAGATCCTCATCACAATGCTAAATTTGCACCGAAAGCACATGAAGGTTTTATGCTTGGTTACGGAAAGGACTCGCACACCTACAGAGTCTTCAACATCGCTCTTCACAAGATTGTTAAAACTGTAGATGTGCGGTTCGATGAAACTAATGGCTCGCAAAGAGAGCACCTACCTTCTGTGATAGATGAACCAGCACCTGAAGATTCTATCAAGTTCAAGGATACTAAGGATGTCATTCCTACCAAAGAAACTGTTGAAGAATTCATTCCAGAACGCGAAGATCGTCGAGCAGATGCACCTGAAGATAATGCTGAAGAAAATGGTGTTGAAGAAAATGCTGATCAAATTCCTCGACGACAACCAGCTCATCCTTGCGTTGCAAAAGAAGTGCAAGTTGAAAAGATCATCGATGACATTGAAGCACCAGGTCCTCTCACACGCTCAAAAGCTTCACATTTATCTAACTTTTGTGGGCACTATGCTTTTGTCTCTATCACAGAGCCCACCAAGGTAGATGAAGCATTTCTGGAACCTGAGTGGATCTAGGCCATGCAAGAAGAGTTACATCAGTTCGAGCTCAATAATGTCTGGGAACTGGTCAAACGTCCAGATCCTCGCAAGCATAATATCATCGGCATAAAGTGGATCTACCGCAACAAGCAAGATGAAAATGGCCTTGTGGTGAGGAATAAGGCACGACTTGTAGCTCAAGGCTACACACAGGTTGAAGGAGTTGATTTCGATGAAACTTTTGCACCTATTGCTAGACTTGAGGCCATTCGCATATTACTTGCATATGCTAACCATCATAATATCACTTTATATCAAATGGATGTGAAAAGTGCATTCCTCAATGGTAAGCTTGAGGAAGAAGTGTATGTTGCTCAACCCCCAGGTTTTGAAGATCCTAAGAATCCCGACAAAGTCTTCAGACTCAACAAGGCCCTCTATGGCCTCAAGCAGGCCCCTCGGGCATGGTATGACACTATGAAGGAATTCTTCGTGAAGAATGGCTTCACACCCGGTTCACTCGACCCTACTCTCTTTACTAAATCTTATGATGGTGAAATGTTTGTGTGCCAAATATACGTTGATGATATTATCTTTGGCTGTACTGACCAGCGTTATAGTGATGAATTTGCCTATATGATGAGTGAAGAATATCAAATGTCTATGATGGGAGAGTTGAAATTCTTTTTAGGTCTTCAAATTAAATCAACAAAGACAATGGCATATTCATATCTCAGGAGAAATACCTCAAGGATGTATTGAGGAAATTCGGCATGCAAGATTGCAAAGGAGTCAAAATTCCTATGCCCACAAATGGCCATCTATGCACTGATGAAAATGGTATTGACTTCGATCACAAGGTATACCGCTCCATGATTGGTTCTTTATTGTACTTATGTGCATGTAGGCGGATATAATGCTTAGTGTTTGCATGTGTGCCCGATTTCAAGCTTCACCGAAGGAATCACACCATAAGGCTGTGAAGCATATTCTTCGATATCTAGCTCACACACCAACACTAGGATTATGGTACCCCAAGGGCTCTACCTTTGATCTCATTGGATATTCGACTCGACTATCTTTGGTGATCGTGTGGATCGCAAGTCAACATTTGGTACTTGTCATTTCCTCGGACGATCTCTGGTCTGTTGGTCCTCGAAGAAACAGAACTATGTATCACTGTCTACTGCTGAAGCTGAGTATTTGTTGCTGGTTCTTGTTGTGCTCAATTGCTGTGGATGAAGCAAACTCTCAAGGACTACGGCATCAACATGAAGAATGTGCCTCTCTACTGTGACAATGAGAGTGCCATCAAGATTTCTCACAACCCAGTTCAGCACTCGAAGACAAAGCACATTCAGATCCGTCATCATTTTCTTCGTGATCATGTGTTGAAGGGCGACATTGCTATTGAACATGTGAAGACTGAAGAACAGCTAGCCGATATCTTCACAAAGCCCTTGGATGAGAAGAAATTTAGCAAGTTGCGGTGTGAGCTAAATATCTTAGAGTCTTCGAATGTTCTTTGAAAAGGACACACATCCTAACACTTATGCAAAATTGATGACTTAGATGTGCAACACATGAAGAAACGTTTTTCTTCAATCAATGAAGAATAACACTCTAAGTGTGAGGAAATTAATGAAGAATTTGATTCTCGTAACCCTCGACAATTGTACGCGGTGTCTGAAATCATCATTCTTATACGGTGGGTCATGCCACCACAAAAAGTTGAAAATCTTCAATTTGAGTTTTTCCTCACTTTTTGAAATTCCTCAGTTTTTCAAATTCTTCAACTTTGCAAAATCTTCACTGTTTTCGTTGTCTTTCTTCATTGGCTATATATATATATATATATATATATATATATGGGTTTATGTCCTCTACAACATTCACTTATGGCTATTTCTTCAAGTTGCATTTTCTGCTAAGTGAATGTGATCGAACCCTTCCCCCTCTATGCTATACTCAACCCAATCTATTCACAAATTCTTCATGTGTGTTCTATTTGAAACCCGTTCAAAATCTTCACTGTGTCCTTGTTAGCTGAAGAAATTGTGAACGAAACTTTAAAACTAACCTTATCCAAATTCTCGTTTTGCCGCTCAAACCGTCCCATTTCCCACGATAAACTTATCTATCCACCCACGATCTAACACGATCTCCACTATTCAGTACGTGGGTGACACATGTCAAGCGAATGAGAAGGGCCACGGGCACGTTCGTCCTAAATCTTCGGGCGAACAGTTTTTCGCTGCGACTATAAATACCCCCTCACCCTTCCTCACTTCCTTTACTCCGCTCGACCGCTCTCTCCCGCACTCGAGCTTCTCAAACCCTAGCGCCGCCGCTACTCCATCGTTGCTGGAGAGGAAGAGCTTCACTCCTCGACCTCGTCGCTGTCGTACTCCTGCCGGACGCAGAAATCTTCACTCCGCCCGCCGTAGCTGTCTTCCTCCGCCAAGTTAGGGCGTGGAAGATCTAAACTGACGAGCTTCCAATCTAGTCTTCTCAGTTTGTCGTGTTCTTCAATCAGGGTAATTAAAAGTTACTTTTACTGCCCTCTTTGATTCAGATTTTCTCCACAAAATCTTCAAAGGTGTTTTACTCTTAAAATCCTCACACACAAAACACCTCACAAATTATCTGTTCTTGATTCGTTTCCCTAAGCTTCATTTTCTTCAAGATTCCTCAATTGTGTGGATCGTAGATCTATACAACTCTGGAACCTAAGACAAAGTACTCTTAGTGAAATTCCTCAAGACTCATCTGGTCAAATTCCTCAAAATTGTTCATTTTGAAAACCTTCTGAGAACGCATATGACCTCTTCAAATTCCTCGCAACTATACTCTGTTCACAGGTACTCATGTCCGCTGCTGAATCACTAGGTTCTCATCAACTTAACTCATTTGCAGCGTTCCTTGAAAATTGCATACTTCTTCAGAGTGTTCGATTGTTCAAATTCCTCATCTGAAGAATATGGCTGAAGGAAAGAAACCGCAGAAAGGAGGAAAGAAGCCTGAGGTCATGACTGCTTTCGAGATCCCTGATGACATTTATAAGGACTATTGCACACCTGATGAGGCCAAGTTCGGCAAAGAGAACAAAAATCAGCGTAAGGTGCGCATTCAGAGGATTGAAAGAAGATGGGCAAGAGAATGGAGGGAGTACAGATATGTTACTCCAAAGTATATGAAGAAATTTGCTCCAAATCCTCCATGCCCAAGAGCTCCATTGGCACCTGGCCAAGTAGCTGATCCCACCAGCATCAAGCGTGGTGAGGATTTCCCTGAGGAATGGGCCAGGCATCAAGCCAAGTTGGCTAGACAAGCCAAAGAAGCAGTGAGGAAATTTAATGAAGACTCTGCTGCTGCTGCTGCCACAAAGGCCTCTGACAAGCCTAGGAAATCTATGGCAAAGAAGCCCACACACAAGCCAAGTGCTTCATCAACTGTGCCCTCACGGCCAAGTTCCTCAGCAACGCCCTCATGGCCAGTATCTTCAAAGCCCTCATGGCCAATTCCTCATGTTGCTCCTGCTCCTCCAAAGTCCTCAGTTGCTCCGGCAAAGTCCTCAACACCGGTACATTTGGCCACATGCCAAAGGACTACAGGCATCTCCATTGCCTCTGGTGTCTCAGCAAGTTCCTCAGCTGCACCAAATTCTTCATCTGGACCCACTCTGCTGAAGACAGAGGCCACTGCTGGACGAGGTCCTCGCCCTAGTCCGAAGAAGAAACAAGTTGCTTTCCATGTGCCATCGGCGATGAAGGCGATGATGAAGAACTGCGCAGATATCATCGAGCGAGCAAGAAAGGGCCGCTAGAGCCAAAGGCACAAATGTGCCACTGGTTTTGGATCCTAAAGTGATCCTCGACTACATTGATCTCTGGCACAAGGACCCAAACACTCCTATGCCTGATTTTCATCCGACAGCTGGCCGAAGTCACGTGCTGACCCACTTCATCAATGAAGAAAAATGGAAATTTGAGAAGTCCAGGCAAATCAAGAAGGCTCAGTTCAGGAAAGAGAAGTACCTGAAGAACAATGTTGTCAAAATGACAACCGATGAACTCCTCAAGATCCAGTCTGAGATCAAAACACTCAGCGACAACTTCAATTCCTATTATGCTGATTGGCAAGGAGCCAAAGTCAGGTTTGTTAAACTGACTGAGAAGTTCACCAATGTTGCAGACCCATCGCAACATGAAATTCCTCATGCTGAAGGCTCGCTCGATGGCGAAGAACATGCCGGCACCATCGATGATTCTCAGCCTCTGAAGAAAATGCTACTTCGAGCTGATGACTCCATCCCATTCTTGAAGAAACTGCCGGGCATCCACTAGTGGTGCGCCTAAAGAAACTGAAGAAGTCAGGGCAACTGCATCAGTTGCACCTGAGGAAATTCAACCAAATTCCTCAGCTCCTCCTGCGCCTACCCCAACTCCTACCCTTCCATCTGCATTAGATGTGAGGAAGACCAAGGCTGCAGAGAAAGCTGCAGTGAAGAAAATGAAAGCATCATCTGCTTCAGATTCTTCAGCTCCGAAGAAAATGAAGACTATGACCAGCTCTTATGAAAACCCTATTGATGCTGTTCCGATTTCCACCATGACTTCAAAGGAACTTGTTCCTTATGGTGTAGAATATGTGATCCCCAGCGGATCTGATGAAGAACATCATTCTGCTGCTTCGTCAGAGCTGATTGATGAAGAAATTGAAGTGGATACGATCCCTTCAACTCCTGCTGCTTCCTCGCCCGTGCCTCAGTTCACAGCTGAAGAGGCTGGCGTTGAAGAACTTGAAGATGAAGACGTGGACATTGGATGCACCACGCCTGTGATGAATGATGACTTTTGGGAAAGTCATCATCCCAATTCCCCACACTTCACTCCACTATAGCAAATACCTCAGTCCCCTGCACCAACTGTTCAAATGGGCCCTAAAGAAACTCAGTCTGTGCATGAAGAAATTCCAGCCACTAGTGCTGAAGAAACTGCTGCTGCTGACACCCTAAACATGCAGACTACCACTGAAGAGGAACCAGAAATTCCTCAGCCTGAAGAACCTGAGATTGTGATTTCGGAGGTTGTGATGCAACTCACTGACACTCCTGTGCCCAAGCCAAAGGATCCCTTCTCAAAGAAGCAAAAGTTCAAGGCTGCTGATTTCTTCAACGAGCATGTGTTCTTCACTGATTATAATCCCTATGACTCTGCTCGCATAAGGAAGAGGCATTTCTGGACTGCTAGTCAAGCAAACTTTTATTCCTCTATGCTATTTGACAAACACAAAGTCTTCGAGCATGCACACATTCCTCACGTGGACATGGAATCTCTGTCGTGCTTCGAGCCTATCCTCAATGAGCTTCATGATGTTGGATTACTGAATTTCAGCACTGACATCTGTGATTGGAATGAAGAACTCATTCTTCAATTCTATGCAACGCTGCACATCACAGGAAATTCTGAAGATGTGAACACTTGGGTGTTGGACTGGATGTCTGAAAATACTCACTACAAGGCACCAGCAACTGAATTGCTTCGTGTCCTCCCACTCAGTCCTCCCCTTGATGGTGCTCGTTGCATCTACAATGAACCTGAGCTTACAAATCATTACATGCAAGTGCTGATGAAGCCTTTGAAGCCAGGGCAAGCCCCACGAACCAAATTCCTCGTCAAGGAGTTACTGTATGTGCCACGGACTGTCTATCGCATTCTGACGAAGCCAATGAGTCCTATCAAAGGCCACGACTCAAATGATGAAGAAGACATTTGCATCATGAAGAATATGCTTTTCAACATCATTCATGGTGTTCCCATCAACTTCCATGATTTCTTCATGAGGACTCTGGCCAATATTGCTATGTCACCGTTTAAGCTGAAGCCTTATGCACCATGGATTATGAAATTCATCAGGACAAGGTCTTGACTCAATTATAAGGCTGATACTCTGAACCATGGCAGTTTCTTGCCTCCAATTGAAGTCCTCAAAAGGACGTATTCCTCAGCTGATAACAAAGGCAAGGCAACTGCTATGATAGATGAAGATATTCGTCCATTGGATGCTCAATTTCGCAAGGCTGCATATTACTCCACCAATGATGACTCTGCCACACATGATTCTGCCGCCAACACCTCTGCCAAGCAAATTCCTCAAGCAACAGCACCCAGGGTGATGACTGATCGTGAGTTACTCCTCAGTCTTCATCAGAAAGTTGGTCGCAATCACAAATGGGTCAAGCATCAGTCTGGTTCAATTCTTCACAACATGACCTCAACCCACAATGCAGTGAGGAAGAACCAATACTACCTCCATGAAACCTTCAACCGTACCTGGGCTATTCTATCTCATATCTACAGAGCAGATGATCTGAAGAGCATGGGTCTCAAGAAAGAATTCGACTGGTCTGCACCTCCACCGAAGAAATTCAAGAAGGTTAAGGTTCCTTCCTTGGAAGCCAGCTCATATTCTTCATCGCGCGCCACTGATGAAAATGAAGACTTGGACGACACTGCGGCAGGCCCTACTACGACAATCAACCCCGACAACGCTGGCGCTCCTCCATCAACTTGATTATATTGAGGGGCGTTAGTCCTCAGTTTTGATCCTTTTGGTCGTTCGATGACAAAGGGGGAGAAATCTGAGTTAGTCTTCAAGCGGGTCTATTATATGGGCGTTTTTTTTGTTAAGTTACAACTCTCGCACTTCTGAAACTTTTATTGGATCGAGTTGTAATCTTAAACCCGATGGTGCTCGATACTTTTGATGCCTTTGTGCTCGATTTTGCATGCTTATTCCTCGTTAATATTATTGCTCGCATGCTAAATCTCTTCAGGCACCGGATTTCATCATGCATTTCAAATTTTTCATATTATATGCATGTATGAATTACAAGATATAGGGGGAGATCTCCATGATTCAACTCTTCAAGTGTGCATTGCTTCAAAAGCAAATTCCTCACTATGCACATCTTCAGGGGGAGTTCTTCTATATCTTGCAATCAAATTCTTCAATATCAGTACTTACACTTCATATGTTTATCCCCGTTGAAAACTTAACCTATATTGTCATAAATCACCAAAAAGGGGGAGATTGTAAGTGCATCTAGTGCCCCTTAGTGATTTTGGTGTATTGAAGCCTTATAGGTTAAGGGACTAATGTGTTTATGAGTGTACACAGGTCTATAAGTCTATGAGGAGTTTGATATTTACAGAGAAAGTCGACCCCTAAAAATGAATATCTTCGACTGAAGATTTTGGTATTTCTGAAGACTTTCATGAAGACTTTGAAAGTGAAGAAATTGGTGTGTCCGTGAAGACTTGATATTCATGCGAGGAATATGAAGCTTGAAGACTTTCGTTTTCATAGTTTTGTTTTTCTCTTTCTGGAGTCATAGGAAACACCGTACTGTTAAAGGGGATCGAGGAAATACTAAGGAAAATTTTCCATGTGATGCTCAACTCAAAATCCTACACCTACCAATCCCTTCGAGTGAAGCCATTGGAAATCTCATACAGATTCAGTCAATTTCTTGATGTGAGACGGAGCTCTTCCAGTGTTGAGAATTTGTTACGACCGAGGAGTTAGGAATTCGCCGGTGTGGATTGCCTACAGTGAGAACATGATACCCCGAGGAATTTGAGAGTCAAATTTCCGACCGTTGCTGTGCTTTGCGCCAGCTGTCCCAAAATATCTTATCCACATAACGGTCATATCATTGAAGGGCATTTATGTCTTATCATGTCGGGCTGCTCCCTAGGCTATAAATAGCCGCCCCCTAGAACCACTAGTTGGTTGGCTGCTCTGAGAGAAACTGACACTTGTCATTTGAGAGCAACCCATCCTCCGAGGACTTTGAGTGAAAATCATCGAGTGAGGAAAATCCAAACCCAAACACCCACAAACCCAAAGTGATTGAGCATCACTGAAGAGATTGATCCTGCGTGGATCCGACGCTTGTTACCTTTGAAGACTGTGCTTCTTCCAGACGGTTAGGCGTCATGGTCTAGAGCGTCCAAGAGGAATTGTGGATTGCTGAGTGACCAAAGTCTGTGAAGGTTTGGAAGTCGCCTGAAGACTTACCACAGTGATTGGGACGGGTGCATGTGACCTTAGTGCAAGGATAATCGGTGAGGACTTGGTGTCTGAGCTGTGTGCTCAGAGAGGCGGGTGTCCGGGACTGTGTGTCCTCGAGTTTAAATACTCAGCCGCTCCAACCAGAAGTACAACTGAGACAACAGTTGGAACTGGTCTACCAAATCATTGTCTTCACCAACCCTACTGGTTCTATTTCCTCAACTCTTTCATTTCCTCATTACTGTGTTAAGTAGTTGTTCATATCTGCGTTTGAAGACATTGACTGAAGACTTTCTCAATTTCCTTAGTTCAATTTCTTCAGTCTGTTTGTCTTCATCTTGTGTTATCCTGTGTTTACGCTTTCTGTACTCTGTGATTGTCCTCATTTCATCATGATGATTGTGCATGTCTTCTGTTATGCTTACTTCTGAGTACTTATTCCGCTGCAAGTAGTTCTCACCAGCAAATTCCTCAGTGAAGAATTCATAAAAATCGCCTATTCACCCCCTCTAGTCGATATAACGCACTTTCATAATGGATGGCTACCTTTGTTTCAATATCTGCAAGGGTTGGATGAAGAGCAACAGCCAAGTTGGCAGTTCAAGCAAAGAAGTATCGGCCAAGAGGAAGAGGGGCAAGGACGAAGTCGAGGACGTGGACGATGGCTCCGAGTAAGGTGGCAGTGTTGTTGCTCATGGCGGTTCTAAACTTCTAATGTAGTGTGTTGTGCTGAGCCCCCAGCAGAACTATGTTATGTTTCTTCTCATTACTTTAACTCTTCAGTATGTACATACTAGTACTAGTATTTCTTTAATAGAATTTAGCACCCCAATTAAGCACGTACTAGCTTTTTTAATAGTACTATATGCATAATTTGGCGATGCGCGTGTCCCTCTTGAGGCAGAAGCAATACTAGTACGTGGTTTGAGATGATGTCGAACCGAAGTGTGAAATAATGGTTGCTTCGTCTGTCTGGAAAGGTGCGGCATTGTGATTTGACGTCTCATTGCTCACTACTAACCTTTGGGCGATGCTGGCGTGGGGTCGTCCCCCCGCTGTTCTGCTTTGTTATTTCGTGCTTGACACGTCGACCGGTTGCTATATGTCCCACATGTCGTGACATGGAAGTACAAAATTCATGAAAGGGGCGTCAGCGGAGGTATACTCTGAATTCATGAAATGGGCGACTTAGTTTTGGAAAAATCTGTTTTACGGAGTACGTACCCACTAGGGTTTATAGGGCTCATCTAAAAACATTCGTTTTCCGTTTGATAAGTCTCAATTCTAGTACTATACTAGTAGTAGTACCATTACATGTTGGATTTCGAGTGCGTTAGATCACCCGGCATAGCGATGTCAAGAGAAACTAACCAATGCATGTACAAGTTCATGGAAATTTAGTGGTCATTCATGCATTCGTTCTAATTAATGCCTCGGTAAACATAACTTATTGAGAAAAACGAGCGTATTGTGCACCGTCTACCTTGGTTGGAGAGATTTTGAAATTGAGCCATAAACTGGAAAGGAGGGAGTAGTAACTTTTGTCTCGATTACTATTTGTGGCCTTGTATAGATGCAAAATGTATTTTATTATAGTGGCCTTTTATAAGTAAATAGAGGGAGTACTAACCAAAGTACGTAGTAGGGACGAGGAGTAAACGGAGGGAGGAGTAAACGGAGGGAGTAGTAAAATTTTCTCCTCGTGCTGCGAGCCACCACGCGCGTGGGCGAGGGGGCGGCGCGAAGGCGTCTGTGAGTACTCGGCTTCACCTCATCCTGTGAGCCACCGCGCCCGTGGGCGGGGGAGACGGCGTACTAAGCAAGTTTCTCCTCGTTCTGCAAGTTGAAGGGACACATCAAAAGTACTCCAGTGTATAGAGCCTTGCCTCTAAGGTAGGCCCCACATGGTTTGCCTCTTTTTTTAATTTAACATAACGCGTCAAGTCGCAATTTGTTTGTTCACCCGTGGTAGACGATCCTCCCTCCACCAAGTGGACAACCAGTACACATGCCAAATTACCACGTGGGCTGCCTTTTTCATACAGAAATGAGCTCCACTATGTACCCGCGCGGGTGTGGTTGGGAAAGAGACGGGAGTACGTGCGCCGTGCGTGCACCTCTTCTCTTCGTGCACGCCCCCACCTACGTGGGTGTGTGTGAGAGATACAAACCTAGACATAATCGCCGTCCATCCCCATGCCTCCGCCCAGTCTGACCACCAGTCACCACCACGGCACCACGCCCCACTCCTCCTCACCTTATCTCTCATATTTGTCCCTCCATTTTTATATACAAGGGGCCACTATCAAAATTACAATTTGCAGATATACAAGGCCACTAACACTAATCGATGCAATATTAATGGTGTTTGCCTCATGGTACTAGAAAAGGAGGACATTAATTATCCCTTGCATGCATGTGGGAGTTTGTAAAAAAATGCATCTTGATGTTCCGTGCAATGCACGGGCATCTTGATAGTCCATGAAAACAACACATGGCAAAATTCCACGGCGAACGAGGGATTTGAATCTGTTGGGAGGGGCTGTTTCGATCTTGCCCGGGGTAGCCAAAATACTGGCGACCCTTTTGTCCACCGGTGCCTTTGCCACCAATGAACGAGGAACGGCTCGGGTGCTCATGCTGTCCTGCATCCTCCAGCGCGCACGTTGGAGACGAGCTCACACGAGCTGTGTTTTTTTGTCCCACAACGCCGCCCGAGCCACCCGCAGACCGACCGGCGACCCGCAAATTACGCCATCCATGACAGCAACTCAACCAACCGGACGAAATTCACGCAAACACGTAGACAAACTGATACTCATTCATGCAACCACTGGAGTATTTCATATAAACAACGACAGAGATCATATAAAATACCGGATTTTCACACAAACATGACGGATTTCATTACATTCAAATGAACTACGCGGTGCTAGTTCTGGATAGCACAGGTATATAATACATGGCCTAAATGGTCGCCCGCCGATCGATTTGTGTTCCTCATGTCCGGCAGCACGATCATCGGACTGCCGGGAGCCCCGGAGGTATATGCTTCAGCGCAAAGGACGGCTCGCTTCCCCACTGCCCAACTAATATCATTGGCTGGTGCCGAAGATGATGGTGGCCGGCACCGGTTCGAGTTCATCACCGGCCACTACTTCGCCACGGCCGGCACCGGCTCGAGTTCATCCTAACATTGACCTCTTCCGTGGAGCCCATGCGGGGTTGACGAAGGTCCTCGCAACAAAAGGATCCGGCAAGACACCTGCTGTGTACGCCAGCATCGCCTCCATGGTGGCCTTCATGGGACCCAAGCGGCGGCGGCCTCCCGTGTTCTACTTCTCCTCGATGATGGCGGCGGACGCAGAGGCGCTGGCCACCGACTCGTCGCTCTCCGCGCACCCGGCTTCTGTCACTGCTTGCATGGCGCGGCCGCCAGCATGGGAGTCTCGGCCACAGAAACGGGAGACGCGGTACGAGGCGGCGGCGTGGACGGCAGCAATGACGCCCGTGCGCCACTCCTCGTCGAGCTGGCCTCGAGCGGCGAGTTGCTGAACCGCGGGCCGGCTTGGGGCAGAACTGGCTCCGTCGGGCGAGGGGAGGGAGGTGGATCAGCAAGCTGCATAGCTTGTATCCAGCAGGCTACCCAGCCGGCTTGGATGCGGAATAACTACTCTTCGTGAGCCATTGTAAGAGTGGACAAAATGGTGGAGGAGATAGGGGAGCGGCGGAGGTGTGCGATTCTTGGC
This sequence comes from Aegilops speltoides, assembly GCA_021437245.1. Taxonomy (NCBI): domain Eukaryota; kingdom Viridiplantae; phylum Streptophyta; class Magnoliopsida; order Poales; family Poaceae; genus Aegilops; species Aegilops speltoides. The sequence continues at coordinate 141,976,058 of CM038146.1, forward strand.
CGGCGTTTGGCATCGTTTAAATAGGAGATTAAATAGACGGCGGACGGGAGGAGCTCGGCCGGCGTTGAGTTTAACGCCGGCCCGGTCATGAACGAACGTGTGTCTAGAGTGGGTTTCTCGGCTTCCACACGGGCGGGTTTCATGGAGGCGTTTGAATGCGGCACAGAGGCGTGTTCAGCCGGGCGTGCCGCGAGTGGCGCCCTTGACTCTAACCTAGGACACCGCACCGTTCTTCCACTGACGTGTGGGCTCTTTGGGTGCATGGCCTGCATGTCAGTGACCCAACGCAGTCAGCGCATAGCAGAGGAACCTTTGGTGGGCCAGGGCGGTCAGAAGTGGGCATTTCATAAACCGATGATTGTTCATTGAGTGTGACATCATCTTTTTCATGTAGTTAAGTGTGTGTCTTGCGTCGTGTGCTGTGTGCATGCAGGCGTGCGAGTGTTGCGTGCGTGCAAGGGTGCGTTTCAGTGTTGCATGCATGGGTGCGTACGTGCAAGGGTGCGTTTCAGTGTTGCAAGCATGGGTGCGTACGTGTGTGTGTTCGTGAGTGCATGTGTATGTGTCAATGTTGCACGCCAGCATGCATGCGTGTGTATGTTATGTGTACGTGTCAGTGTTGCATGCCTACATGCGTGCGTGTCTTGCGTGCGTGCATGTGTACGTGCGGGGTGAGGCTACATGTCAGTCGACTGACTTTTTCATCTCTGGTCATTAGATTTTCCAGCCGTTGGATACGAAATCAAGGGCCTCCAGTTTATCATCAAACTCCACACCCCCCCCTCCCCCGAGCCACCAGCCACCACCGGCCGAACTGCCCGCCCCCGCCGCCCACGGCCGGCCCGCCCTCCCCGAAACCACTCCCCACCACCGGTCCACCGCCGCACCTTCGAGAGAGTGGGCCAACGTATATGATCTTGAGATTTTACGAAGTCACCATAGGTGCCTCGTAGTTGAGTGGAACGTCTCCTCCCACTGAACGTACATCGCCGAAAAATACTGAAATTAACACAAGATAAATGCGAGCACCGGGACTTTAACCTTGGTGGGCTCGAGAAACCACTGTCCTCTAACCATCCAACCACATGTTGGTTAGCACGACAAAATGTATGTGGTGACCGTGCTGAGCTTATTCTGAAGTCCAGTGACCATATCGTGCTTTTGCTTCAAATACAATGACTGTAAGTGTCGTCAACAAAATACAGAGCACGCATCAAATGCAAAGTCCATCAGTGTCATCAACAAAATATGGAGACGTATCGTGAGCTAGATACCGTTGTACTATTGTATATGCATATTTTCTTTGTGGCCGATTGCGTGTGTGGTGTGGTGGGCACATCATTTCTAGTTGTGGTGGGTCAACATGAAGACTCATGGGTCGGTTCCATCCTGCGCCACATATAGGTTGGACCGAGACGTGTTATACGGAGACCCATGTGGAGGACTCGGCGTACAACACGAAGCTACCAGAGTCGCGGAGGACTCTGTCCCCACTGGTGATAAGCCGACTATATATGATTTGTAACCCTAGGCCCTTAGTATGTTATACAAGCTTGGGGGATAGTTCATCGATAGTATACACACACGCACAATGCCTGGTATTCACGTGTACTTTGTACACACCCCTAACACTAATATCTGATACCAGAGTAGGCTCTTTCTTCAACTGCAAGGGTCCGGTCCGAACTAGGGTAAAACTTTGCCTCGTATTACCATCTAGCCTAACAGCCAGGGATATCTTACCAAATGATATGATGAAATCATATCTGCCAACTACTATTAGAGAGGTGTGTCGGGGGGCAATGTGTGCGAGAGAGGCCTAAAGATAATGTGCGTACGGGAGACACGTAGGCACATATATGTGCGTATAGAGGGCTAGTAGAGACCGTGCATGTGTATATATGCATGTGAGAGAAATAGTGTTTTCCAACTGAGATTAGTGAAAAGAGTGGTACATAGTAGTCAGAAAGAGAGATAGAGAAACAGAGAGAGCATGTGCGTGAGACACCCCGACACCCTGAGAGAGATTGTGAGCATGTGTGAAAGAGAAATGCCGACGCATATAAAGTGTGTGCACTTATGCGTTAGATAGAGAGATATCTACGTGTAAATGGCGGTTCTACGCATTAAATTAAAATATAAATGGCATTATTATTTTTGGATGAGATCATGAATTTTGCAAAATTGCGTATGGACGAAAATCAGTCTATCACACACCCATACTCTATTGAATTCTAGCATGTGCACGTGTTTATTTCATATTATCGGTCCATAGAGTGATAGCGATTTGAAATACAGGCAATGGATGCTTTTGCAATTCATATATAAACATTAATTAGTGCACTCCATGTTGTTAGTGTGAAGCACTTTATACATTTGTCACTTGCATGGATACATTCCAAATTGCTAGCTACGAAATAAAATACATGTCGAATTCAACATAAAGGGGGTTTCGAAGATTCGAATTCATAGGAAGTGCATTCATCTATTTGAACCCGAGATAATGGCATTTGTAAATCAGATGTAAAAGGGGGCATCAATCTTTGTTGTGAGTTTGAACATGGTATATATATTCATACGCATATCTAACTTTTTTTGCAACCAAGGAGATTATACCTGGAACCATGCATGAACTGAGGTAAGTTGCATATTTTTTAATATATACTCGTGTACAATCTATATTAAAATGTACCCCCTCCATTCCAAAATAATCGTAGCTTTAGGATTTTCAAGAGTAACGATTTGTGAAGTTTGAAAAATCCTGAAAGTTCAATTCAAGAGAACCGAAAACGTTAATGCTTCTGCTCCCAAATATTGAACGAAGAGACAAATAGGCCGCTGGTCACCCGAAACCGCGCGAGACTAATGTTTTGGTGGTAGGAAATTACTGTCCTGACTCTGGCCTGTGTAGCCTATCGGCCCGATGTCCAAAGGTCTAAACCGGGGTAGGTTTGTAACTTCACCAAGACGCCAGTCTCAACTACCTCCGAGAAGCATTCATACGCCGTGGGCGCCTAAACACTCATGCGCTCGGCCAAAATCTATCCCGCCCACATTTGGGACACTTGACATGACTGTCCTACCCCCAACCCGCAATATGTCCAAAATGTTAGATGGGCGCAAAGTTTGTAACTTTCCCCAAATTTCAAACAAGCGCGTCTCAAACCGAAACATTGTTCCCCCTTAGTTCCCCGCCTCCCTCCGTTTCCCCATTCATACTCTGTGGGAGCGAAAACGCCCTCTGCACCAGCCGCGAAACCCCAACCTCCTCCGTCCTCCACCCCATAGCGGCCAATCCACCGTCGCCCTCCTCCATCACGCCGGAGCCGGTACCCCAACATCGTCGTCCAACGCAACCGCAACCGCAACGCCCTCAAGGACTAACAGCTGAAGCCGAGGCAGAGCTGCCTCCACGACACCGACACCGATGTGCGCCGTACCAGAACCACTCCGACCACGCCGTCCTGCGACTCACTGCTGCGGCTCCACTATCGCAACCGTCCACCGCACCGGAGCTGTTCCCGCTACACCGTCGTTCGCCGCCTCAGATTTGCTTCCCCGCCACCGACAGACGGCCACCGCAGCACACTCAACAACTTGGCCATGGGTTCGTCCAAGGCTGCACCGTCCTCCACAACTTCTGGTTTCCGGCGAACAACAAGATCGTCGGAAAAACAGAAGGAGGACACATCACTGCCAGCAGAAAGAGGTACTCCTCTTCCCTTATTCGTGCAAATCTTACATCCCCGCTCACACCGTATTCATCCCACGAAAGAAACTAGTTGAGCGCTTCTTACTGCATCTTGTTCGTGATACTAAATGCACAAGGTTTCCTCCCTTTTACTTTCTCACCTTTGCTAGAGGTTAGTAGTCCGCCTGAATTTCAATTCAGGGTCAATCGAACCGCAATTAAAAGAAGCAGCACCCGCTTAGGTGTGCGGAGCACCTAGTCCGCCTGTTCCCTGGGGAAACGGCGCATCGGTGTCTATCATAGGGGTGTGGGGCGCAGGAGCTGCTTGCGCCCGATCTGGAGGTCGGCGGGGCTTGAATGGATGGCTGTGGGGCGGTGCCAAGCACGGCGGTGCGGTGAGGTCGAGGAGGGCACAGCGGGGAGGAATCTTGGGCGGTGGTCGTTGGCGTTTGAGGAAGATCGTCAACCTTGGTGGCTGGAGGTAGATGAAGGCGATCTCCCCGTTCTTTGTACATCGGACGGTGCAGAAAAAATGGACTGACCTATTTGCTTTTAGTCGACTGTTATTTTCATAGAATCCTATAGTAATTGAGTGTACCATGCATGTTGTAGAGCTATCATATGTCTCCCGTCATTTATTTTTCACCGACCTGCTATCTGCTACCTTTACACTGTACTAATTGTGCACACACTTCACCCATACTCACACTATTGATTTTTTATGCATGGGTATTTTATACTCTGACGCAGTGTTGATGAATGCAGAAAAGAAAAGACAGAGTGTAATTCGAAGATAAGCAGTAAGCGTATCAACGCTCTAATGGGTGCACTGTCAGCAGTTGGAGACAGTAAAAGTAGCTCTGCAGTTGATGATCTCAATTGCCACACACAACCATCCCAGGTGCTTGCTTTAACTTCGAGCTGTCAAATGTGGTTGCATGTTGCATATGGTGTCTAGCTTGTATTTCTTCCAATTTGGTTAAATTGCATCTGCTTACTTTACACAATATACCTTTGGTAACGACATGCCTTCCTATTTTTGATACATACTACATATGTCTATTAACCATGTTCGTACATCAAACTAATGCTCTTTTGTATCCCTCATTAATCACTTATGATGAGACAGTCACCCGGGTGGGTTACTGTGAGACGCCCTACTCGTTTAAAGAGTGCAGTGTCATCCTCCCCTCATGATTCTCATGAAACGGCAAGGCTAAATGAAGATAGTCAACGTAGCTCTCTAGTTGATCACCGTAATTCCCCCACACCACCATCGTAGGTGCTTGCTCTTACTTGGCAGTGTGATATGTGATTGCATGTTGCATATCGTGTCTACCTTGTAATGCTTCTAATTAGGGTAAATTACATATGCTTAGTTAACACATTATACCTGTGAATATGACATGCCTTCCTGTTTTTGGTACATACTACGTTCTTCTATTAACCATGTTCTTACATCAAACTACTTCTCTTGTGTATCCCTCATCAATGCTCCTAATTTGTTAAATTGCATCTGCTTAGCTTACACATTATACATGTGAATATGACACGCCTTCCTATTTTTGGTACATACTACATCTGCCTAACACACCATGTTCTTACATCAAACTCTGCTTGTGTATCCTCGTCTATCGCTTATGATGAGCAGTCCTGCAGCGTGGGTTAATATGAGACGCAATACTCTTATAAAGAATGCAATTTCATCCTCTCCACATGATTCTCAAGAAACAGCAAGCCTAAATGAAGATATTGAACGTTGCTCTGTACCTGAAGACAACACTTCCCTACACCACCATCACAGGTGCTTGCTCCAACTTCGTAGTGTGATATGTGGTTGCATGTTGCATACGGTGTCTAGCTTGTAATGCTTCTAATTAGGGTAAATTGCATCTGCTTAGTTTACACACTATACCTGTGAATATGACATGCCTTCCTATTTTTGGTACACACTACATCTATGTGTTAACCTTGTTCTTACATGAAACTACCTCTCTTCTGTATCCTGCATCAATTACTTACGATGAGTCACCTTTATTCGTTGCATATTGCATATTATTTCTAGCCTGTTGCCATGTATTGCTTCTAATTTGGTCAAATACATTTGTTAGGGCACCCTTTTAATTTGGCGAGTGATATTGGTTTCATCTTTCATATGGTTTCTAGCTTGCATCGATTCTAACAAGTTCAAGCACCTTGTGCTTAGTTTACACTTTATACATCATACATGTCAATATGTCACGTCGTCTGTTTTTCATACATATTCCATCCTCCTATCATGCGGCTGCCTTACATGAAAGTAGTGTTAAATCGGTATCATGCATCAATAAGTTCGAAGAGCAAATTTTATTCCTTTTTCTTGTGGGTTTGACTTGACAAGGCAAAATCAAGAAAGAGGAAGGAAAAAGTAAGGAAGGCAATGATGGTGGTCCTCTGCGAGAACGTAAACGGAGCATCTGTGCCGATTCTCCTTGTCTTGATAGTGCATTACATGGTCCAAGTCTCCGCTCCCTACTCCACCATCCAAGGTGCTTGCTCTAACTTGGCAAAGTGTGATATCTGGTTGCATGTTGCATATGGTGTCTAGCTCGTATTGCTCCTAATTAGTGTAAACTGCATCTGCTTAGCTTACACATGATACATGTGAATATGACACGCTTTCCTGTTTTTGGTACATACTATATCTGTCTATCACACCATGTTCTCACATGAAACTAATCTTCTTGTGTATCCTGCATCAGTCGCTTATGATGGGACACCTTTAAGTTGGCAGTGTGATATTGGTTTGCGTCTTGAATATGATTTCTAGCATGTATTTCTTCTAGTTTGATGAACGCCACCTATGACGAGACAGTTTTAACTTGGCAGAGTGATATTGATTGCACCTTCCATATTGGTGTCTTGCAGTGTTTCTAATTTGTTGAAGTGCCTTCTGCTTAGTTATCACATCATAGGTGTGAATATGTCAAGCCATCCATTTTTTCGTACATATTCCATCCTCGTATCATGACTTTGCCTTTCATCAGAGTAGTGTTAAATCGGTATCATGCATGAATGAGTTACAAGAGCGAATGATATTCCTTTTCTTGTCGGTATAACCTCACAATGCAAAATCAATAAAGCTGAAGGAAATTGGCAAGGCATTGGATGATGGTGGTCCTTCTGAGCAACTGAAATGGAGGTTCTCTACAGATTCTACTCCGCCATCCTCCCAACAAGATTCGCAAGACAACGCAAGGCTAGACAGTCAACGTAGCTGTGTAGATGATGAGCACATTTCCCCTACTCCACCATCACAGGTGCTTGTTATAAATTGGCACTATTATATGTGGTTCCATGTTGCGTATGATGTCTAGCTTGTATTGCTTCTAACTTTGTTGAATTGCATCTGCTTACTTTACACATAATGCCTGTGAATATGACATGTGTTCTTGTTTCTACATCAGACTACTATTCTTGCATATCCCGCATCAGTCACTTCTGATAATGCACCTTTAAGTCGCCACTGTGATATTGGTTGTGTCTTGCATATGATTCCTAGCATATACTGCTTCTAATTTGTTGAAACGCCATACAGTTTGAACTTGGCAGAGTGATATTGGTTGCATCTTTCATATGGTGTCTAGCTTGCAGTGCTTCTAATTTGCTGAAATGCCTTCCGCTTAGTTACCACATCATAGGTGTGAATATGTCACACCATCCTGTTTTTCATACATATTCCATCCTCGCATCATGTGTTTGCCTTTCATCCGAGTAGTGTTAAAAGTATCATGCATGAATGAGTTACGAAGAGCGAATTTTATTCCTTTTTCTTATCGGTTTGACTTCACAATGCAAAATCATTACAGCTGAAGGAAATTAGTCCCAGATGGATGATGGTGGTCCTTGAACAACTCAAGCAGGGGTCTCTCTGATTCTACTCCGCCATCCTCCCAACAAGATTCGCAAGACAACACAAGGCTGGACAGCCAACGAGCTGTGTAGATGATGAGCACATCTCCCCTACTCCACCATCACAGGTGCTTGCTCTAACTCGACACTATTATATGTGGTTGCATGTTGCGTATGATGTCTAGCTTGTATTGCTTCTAACTTGAATTACATCTGCTTACTTTACACATAATGCCTGTGAATATGACACGTGTTCCTGTTTTTCTAGAACATACGTGTACACGATGAGAACATCTCCCCTACTCCACCATCACAGGTGCTTGCTCTTACTTGGAACTGTTATACGTGGTTGCGTTTTCTGTATGATGTCTAGTTTGTATTGCTTCTGATTATGTTGAATTGCATCTGCGTAGCTTACAACTTATAACTTTAACGATCACTTACCCATAAGACACATTTAACTTGGGACTATGATGTAGGTTGCATCTTGCATTTCTTCTAGCTTGTACTGCTTCTAATTTCTTGAAATGGCACTTACGACAAGACACTTTTTACCTGATAGAGTGATATTGGTTGCATGTTCATATGGTGCCTAGCTTTCATTTCTTCTAATTTTGTTGAAATGCCTTCCGCTTACTGTTTTTTCATACATATTCCATCCTCCTATCGTACGTGTGAACATGAAACATTGTCTTTTTTGTATATATTCCATCCTCCTACGCTTGCCTTACATCAAAGTAGTGTTCGTCTGTATCATGCATCAACCAGTTATGCAGAGCTAATTTTATTCATATTCTTGTGGTTTTGACTTCATAAGGCAATATCAAGAAAATAGGAAGGAAAAGAGTAAGTTAGGGGATGTTGGTGGTACTCGCACCGACGCAAACAAAGACTCTCTAGATTTGCCAATGCTCACGCTAATGAAGTTGAAGTCCCAAGTCTACATGATGAGTTCATCTCCGACTCCACCATCGCAGTGCTTGCTCTAAGTTGTGATGTGATAATTGGTTTCATGTTGCATATGTTGTCTAGCCTGTATTTCTTCTATTTTGATTAAATTGCACCTGCTGAGTTTATGCGGTATACATGTGCATATGACATGGCTTTGTGTCTAGAATACACTGCATCTATCTATCATACCATGTTCTTACATCAAAGTATTGCTGTTGTGTATCCCGCATCAGTAACTCATGATTGGACGCTTTTAACATGGCAGTTTGATAGTGGTTGCATCTTGCATTGATTTCTATGTTGTACTGCTTCTAATTTTTCGAATTGCCACTTATGACAAGACACTTTTAACTTGGCGAGTAATATTGGTTGCATCTTTCATATGGTGTCTAGCTTGCATTACTTCTATTTTCTTGAAAATCCATACCTTAGTTTGCACATCGTAGCTGTGAATATGTCATGCCGTCCTATTTTTCTTACATATTCCATCCTCATATGGTTGTCTTACATCAAAGTATTGCTTGTCTGTATCATGCATCAATGAGTTCTGAAGAGTGATTTTATTCTTTTGTGTTGTGGGTATAGCTTGACATGGCAAAGTCAAAAAAGAGCAAGGAAAATAATATAGTAGGGAGTGCTGTTACTCGTCGGGTGAAACGGAAAAGGCTCTGCCATTGAGATTCTGCTGGTACTTATAGTGTAGTAGAAGGTCCAAGTCCACCGGCTAAATCTACAGACACAGTATCACCTGCTCCACCAGCTGCAGCATCCGCTTCAACTGTACCAGCATCTCAACGAGTTACTCGTTCGTTTGCTCGAGGCGGCGGTTCCCAAGCTGCCTTCACACCTAACACTACTTTGAAGCCTTTGTTGACACAACAGGACTTGGCAAGATCAGATGAACCTCATGAGCATCAAAACCAAGATGGTACTGACCGAGTCAAGTTGCGATTGCATGCTCCTTTATATGTACTCTCACGGTTTGATGTACACTAACACTTTCCATATTCGTTGTTGAACTAGCACCACGGCAAGCGAAAAACAGACATCGGGGATAATGCTTGAGAGATTAACAAAATCTAAAGGAGGAAGAATGGAGATCCATCTTGAGGCAGGTTTAAAAGGCCACGTGATGCTCTGAGTCAGCCAAGTTAGTATCGAGGCAGCCATTGTCGTTAGGTGTCATGCGCGTATCCTCCCAACGTGGATCCGAAGACAGGAATGAGAAAGACAATACCGGTTTAACACCTTCCTTGACCATTTATCCGTAAGTAATGTTATTCATCGCAATTAGTAATATTGTCTTGCTCTGTCCCATACTTTCTAGCTTCCTCCTAATAAGACTCACATTCTTTTTCAGCAGATGAGGTTCAAGTTGGATCCGAAAGATGATGCAACTAAACAAGCATGCACTCATGTTTTTCGGTCTACTCATGACGATGTCGGTACCACCTTAGAAAATCTCACTTTGAAGGCAAGGCTAACAATGAAATTGCCCAAACATCTCCAGTGGAATATATTACAGATGAAGACTGGATAGCCCTCGTTAAACACTGGTCTGATCCAAAGTATCAGGTAGGCTGTATGTATTTGATCAGACCACATATTGAACTTGTATTTATGTATGTGCCTTACAAGTGTATCTTCTTCTAGGCTAACTATTTGAAGAACAAAACCAACCGTTCTAAAGTGAAATTCCAACAGACAACAGGATCTCATAGCTATATTGCACACTGCGAGGCTCTTGTAAATAGCTGCTACTTCCTTCTTTTTTTGTGCCATATTATCGTATCTATATTGACTTGTTCCAAATACAGCGGAAAGCCCGTGCGAACAAAAAAGAACCTGAACCGAATGCAGTGCAAATCTTCAAGGATTGCCACACCATCAAGATGAAGGGCATGAGCACACCAGTTCAAGCCGCTGTTGTAAGTCCTTACTCCTCGTCCCTTGAATTGATTGGTACTGTGATGTGTTCATTTAACTACTTGGTTTGCAGCCAATGTCAGTTACTCTGTTCACTTTTATACACAGTTGTCTTAACGTATCACTCACCTTACATGGTTTAAAAGAGATGAAGGATATTCTTTTGGTCTTGATCTGTAATCTAGTTGTTATGTTCACGTGCGCACACAATGATAAAATAGCCTGTTTGTTTTATATCCGTTTGCCCATGATATGAATGATGTCATACTATGTTCATCCTACTTTAAACCATGTCTCTTTATCCTTAGATGTCAACGAATGTGAGGAAATAGACAATACAGTAGGCATGCTACATGGACATATGCTCCGAAAGTGATTTTATTATGTAGTTGGCACTACAATACATGCTAATGTATTATAGTAGTTCACCATAATAAGTTATGTATAAACGTTTAACCTACTTTGTTTGTTTTTTTCTCATTAGTAACTCACTGGTGCACTAATCTACAAGTTCAAACTTTCAGGAAGCTATGGAACAAATGATTGAACAGCCACAACCACCTGAAGGTGACGAGGCTACTACAGGCACAATGTCACCTCTTGCTGCAGTGCGTCAGTATCTCTCCACTAACAGTGCAAAAAGCACCTTCCTAAGTAATTCTGGGTTGGTTGTCAAGGTAACTGTCGGTGTCAAAATCGGCGGATCTCGGATAGGGGGTACCGAACTGTGCGTCTAGGCGGATGGTAACAGGAGACAAGGGACACGATGTTTTTACCCAGGTTCGGGCCCTCTCGGTGGAGGTAAAACCCTACTCCTGCTTGATTAGTATTGATGATATGGGTAGTACAAGAGTAGATCTACCACGAGATCAGAGAGGCTAAACTCTAGAAGATAGCCTATGGTATGATTGTTGTTCGTCCTACAGACTAAAACCCTCCTGTTTATATAGACACCAAAGAGGGCTAGGGTTACACAGAGTCGGTTACAATGGTAGGAGATCTACATATACGTATTGCCAAGCTTTCCTTCCACGCCAAGGAAAGTCCCATCCGGACACGGGACGGAGTCTTCAATCTTGTATCTTCATAGTCTAGGAGTCCGGCCAAAGATGATAGTTCGGCTATCCGGACACCCCCTAATCCAGGACTCCCTCAGTAGCCCCTGAACCAGGCTTCAATGACGACGAGTCCGGCGCGCATATTGTCTTCGGCATTGCAAGGCGGGTTCCTCCTCCGAATACTTCATAGAAGATTTTGAACACAAGGATAGTGTCCGGCTCTACAAAACAAGTTCCACATACCATCGTAGAGAGAATAATTTTTGCACAGATCTGCTGACGTATTCTGTGGCGTGGCATCACACCACGGCTAGGCCTTTATTCGAATCGTTTTTTGCTGTCCCACCTCAGTGCATTTAGCGAGGCGGTTTCCTTGGCACGTCTTATCAAAGCGGAGATCGTGCCCCCTTATTCCGGGATCCTCATCAATACAGGCGTGGGTAACCCAACCGCACCCGTTGGCACGCCCCCTCTATCGAAGGCGAGTCCCAAACGGCCACGGGGAGGGCTTTTGGTATTCAACCTCTTTATAACGAGACCAAGGCCTTCTCTTTTCTTTTAATCTCAATCGAATCCGCCCCTCGCTTAGAGTTCCAACACCCAAAGCTCCAGATTCAGGCGCTTCGGACCTTCGACGATGTCCGGCTCCGACCTGCAAGGCCGGTGGATGCCTTCTTCCATCACGGAAGAAGACGTGCTAAAGTTGAGAGACGCCAGGTATCTAATCGGCGAAATTTCGCATAGGCTGCCTGCCCAAGGGCGGGTTATTCCCACTCCCGAGCCTGGTGAGAGTGTGGTGTTTTTGTGTCACTTCCTTCGGGGTTTAGGCTTCCCGACGGACCCCTTCGTGAGGGGGCTCATATTTTATTATGGGCTAGAATTCCAGGACTTGGATCCGGAGTCCATCCTCCACATCTCATCGTTCATTGTCGCATGCGAAGCCTTCCTCCGCATTCCCCCTCACTTCAGATTGTGGCTCAAGACCTTCAAAGTGGAGCCGAAGATGATCAAGGGGCAGCAGACAGAGTGCGGAGGGGCTGTTATAAGCAAAAAATGCTGACGCTCCATGGCCCGAGGGCTCTTTTCAAGAGGTGCTTGGTTTATGGCAATAGGAGTGGTTTTACATCACCGCTCCTAGGGGCACCAAATGGGTGGCGCCACCTGCCTTCCGCCCGGGTCCTCCACAGCGGCTGGCGTCATGGGTCAACAAAGGGCTCGACTGGGGGCCGTCCAAGGATGTTCCTCTACTGCAGGGCCGTATTCGATACCTCCAAGAGAGAGAGATCAATCTGGTCGTAGTGGCGTAGGTCATGCTGATTCGGCGCCTTCTGCCCTGCAAACTTCGCCCCCTCCTCCCGTGGGAATTTAACCCGGAGGGACCACGAGCTCTCCAACACTTCATGGGCGCGACGCCCGTGGAGATGTATAAACTGTTCTTCGGATCACAAGAGATGTGTCCGGACTTGACCGAGGACGCAGGTCTGAGCTGCAATCGCCCGGATACTCAAGTAAGTAGTCCCGTGCCCGAACACGCTATCCGTATGTTTGTCATAAACTTTCCCTTTAAAGGGTTGTCCCTTGAACAGGAGTGGATAGCGAAAGCAAAACTAATAAGGTGTCCGGCACCCCTCCCCGAGACCACGTCGGATCCTGTGTTAACCAAGATGCTGGAGGCTGTGCCTTTGGAAGAGGGCAAAGGAGGGAATAGGGAAGGTACTGCCTCCGCGAAGGAGGCTTTCAAGAAAGGGGGGATCGATAATCCCTCCCTCCAGGGGGAGAAGAGGACCGCTTCCGAAGATCCGGAGGCCAAGGCCTCAAAGCGGGGGAAGAAATCTTCACTAGAGGGTCCTGCGCCAGGAGAAGCCCCGGCCATACTATTTTCCCAAGGAAATCAGCCCTCCAGCGAGCCGTAAGTAGAAAGAGGAGTTTTGTAATAAGGGACATCCCTGTTTTTATTTCTAAAGATAATCAAAGTTTTACCTTGTACTTCGGATCTCGGCCCTTCTCAGCAGAGCTCATCTTCGGGGGATCTTCGTCCGGAGATGATGGAGAGCGAAACGCCTCCATCTGCTGCACCGTCATGAGGGGCGGACGACCACGAGGTGTCGTCGCGGAGGTTTCCGAGTCGGCGGGGCCGGAGGTCCGCACCAAGCGGTGTCTGATCGGAGGAGTGAAGGATCTGCTCGGGCGAGCGTCTATCTCAGAAGATCACCGTGCGTTAATGGGTACGGTGATTGAAAGGATTTCATCCGCTGGAAGCGGATTGCATGAAGCCATCAGAAGTTTACTGACGAGGTTTGAGGTACGTGAGAATGATATACCTTCGGCGGTTTGCATATAGAATCGCCTGTATAGATAGTAGCCCTCGAGACTCGATGCGTTGTCGAAGGTGACAGCGCCGAGGATCATAATCTCGGTTGTTAGATGTTGCCTGTCCTATATAGGTGGCGGGCGTCCGGTGGCGGTCGGATGATCAATTTGCGAAGTGAAGCGGCAACTTGGCGTGGCGAATCACGGACATCGCGCTTGTCAATAAGCGGCAGCGAGTCACAAGGTATGCAACTTCTCCGCGGACACCTGGTAAGGGAGCTTAACGCCCATGCCTTACAACATGTATGCTTTATGCAGATGGTGCCGCTGCTATGGAGAACCTTCGGGCAGAGCTAGCCTGAGTCAAGGAGCAAGCCAGAAAAAGTGATGCGGCTGCCTTGAGGGCGGCCGAAGAGCTAAAAGCCAAACAGGCTGCTCACTGCCGACGCAGGGAAGAAATGGCCGAGATGGCCGGGAAGTTGAAGAATGCTACCGACCGCTGCGAGTTTCTTGAAAAAAAACGTCTAGCGGAGCAGGAGGGCCTGAAGAAGTCCACCGCCAAAGCCAAGGATGCCCGCTCCGCGATGAGAGCTATAAAGGAGGAGCTACGTCAAGCCGGGGATATTGCGTCTGGAAAGTCCTTTCTGCTGCGGAGGAAGTTCACGAATCCGAAGTATGCTCAGTTGGGCTAGCTGTGGGGTGCGGAGGATGCTTTTCTGGATTTGGCGGCGAGTGCCGCAGACGCGGTCGCACACTTCCGAGGCCAAAAGAATCACGGAATGGAAGAGCTTTTTTGGTCGCAGTTCCATAGTCCGGTGCGTCCCCTTCCATTGACCGATCGTTTGGCCGAATGGGCTGAGCTGAATAGGTTGTCTGGACTTGCCATGAAGGATGTCGTGACTCATTTGTGGCCGAGCAGGCTCGAGCCGAAGAGTTATTTTGGCTTGGTGCAGCAGTTCCTTGGTGCGGTGCCGCATATCGATGCCATGAAGCGGTCGGCATGCATGGAGGGTGCGCGGATGGCTCTTGCCCGTGTCAAGACATGCTGGGCGGATATGAAGGCCACCGACGTTGCATCCCAGGATTCGGACAGAAGCCGAGTACCTGCCGAGCACTATTTTGAGGAAGTCCTGCAGGGCACTCATTTAATAGAGACGAAGTGCTCGAAGGATATTATGTTCTAATGACATGTATGATTTGTGAAACTATGTTTCTATATAATATAAGGGCTTTTTATACTTGTGAGTTCAAGTATTGAAATACCTCCTATGCGGCCGTTGATGTATATAACCTGAAAGATGGCAGTCTTCGGCTTCAGCCCCCACGCACATAGTGCGGGGGTGTTTGCAAAAAATGCACATTTTCACACTTAATCCAACATCTTGGTCCTGTGAAGGAGGTGATAGCGTAGCAAACTAGGCAACCGGACTATAATGCTTTATCACTTCCACTTATCCATAGGAGTTTGATGGTGGGGCTACTATATAGCCCCTAGGGGCACCGCGCTCTCCGAATTCGGGGCGCGTATGTGCCTGACCGGGAAACGGTCCTTTGTTAATGCGGAGGAATTCTAAACATTCCGGTGGGTCATCGAGTGGTTGACCAGTCTCACGCTATATCATGACAGTAAGTTTTCGGCTTTCTCTACTGAGGTGCTCACCCGGCCGAACCGGGGCACAATCGCAGTAGTTCTCCGGTGTCGCGTTAGCGATAGAAGCGTAACGTAAGGCAGCAAAACACAGGAGCCGGGCAAACCCAACATTTGACCAAATACATGATTCAGAGCTGATGCATATAAGTCCTAACTCGAGACGCCGAACACTCCCTAAGGTATTCGGTCTTTATGAAAATGGGCAGAACAATGCCCTTGGTAACAAGCCCCTGGTGTCCAGGTACGTGCAAAATTCTGACGCGGCCGATGCCAAAACGCCATCCTCCTCCTCGGTTATAACAAGAAACCGGGGGATGTGTATCAGAAAGAGACAGTAAAAAAAGGTTTATGTAGGGTCTTAATCTGAAAAGAATCCTTGCAACGGGTCCCTACTACACGTCTGTGCCTGTGTCTCCGTTGTGCCGTATCCTGGACGGGTGTAGCACGGTGTTCATCTGTAAAAGAGAAGAACTTAGTTGGAAAAAAGATCATGTGAAAAATGTATTTTGAAATAAACAGAGTATGATTCAAAAAATGAATAAAATTGAGCTTTATTGTCTCTTGTTGTACATGCATGGAGCCCCTTGTAAGGGGGTACGCGGCTAGTAAGCCCTTGTTTATTTATACGGACTCGCCTAACCGTGTCCGGGTGCGAATGACCTGTTTAGGTGCTTTGATCAGCAAAGCCGGATTAGTGTGTGGCTGTCAAGGCAGTCTCACGTTCTTCCGTATTCGAGGAACACTTGAAGTTTCCCTTTAATGAGATGATGCCGCGTGGACCGGGCATTTTAAGTGTAAGAGATGCGTAATGCGGTATTGCGTTAAAGCGGGCGAAAGCTTCACGTCCCAATAGTGCTTGATAGCTACTTTTAAATGGGGCGATGTGGAAGACTAACTTTTCGCGACGGAAGTTGTCGGATGAGCCGAACACAACTTCTAGTGGTAGAGAGCCTGTACAATGGGCATATGGGCCTGGCATCACTCCATTAAAGGAAGTGTTGTTATGGCCGATTTTGGTTGGGTCTATCCCCATTCTGCGGATTGTGTCCTAATATAGCAGGTTTAGATCACTGCCGCCGTCCATTAGGACTTGTGTAAATTGTAGTTCGTCGATTATAGGATCTAATATCAAGGCAGTCCATCCTGCGTTCCGGATACTTTTGGAGTAATCCTGATGGTCGAAGGTGATTGGTTTTGACATCCAATGTCGGGACTCCGCTGGGGTGGACCGTGCGACGCGTATTTCAATGGGCGCCGCTCTATTTTTCCCTGTTGTCACTTGAAGTGAGTTTACTGTTTTGACCTCTTATGGGAAATTCTTTTGTTTTCCGGTGCTCTGCTTGTGGTGTTCGTCATCGTCCTCACTTGGTGTGTCGAGCCCCTTGTGTTCGGCGTTAAGTCGACCGGACTGTTTGAAGACCCAACAATCTCTGTGGGTATGGTTTGCAGGCTTCCCGGGGGCATTGTGGATTTGGCATATCTTGTCCAAGATTTTGTTTAGGTTGGACAACTCATCGCTATTGTCCTTAAGAGGCAGTTTTTTGTTGTTCTGCCGAGAGCTTTTGAATCCGGTGTTGACTGCCGTGTTCTTCGGACTGTTTCCCTTGGTCCGGCGCTGGTCCTTGCTGCATCGTGGTTTCCTATTTCCATCCCTGACCTCGGATGTACTTGGGTCGTTGGTGCTACATCTTGCCAGCCAGCCATCCTCTCCCGCGCAAAAGCGGGTCATGAGGCTTATTAGTGCGGCCATTGTTCTCGGCTTTTCTTGGCCAAGGTGTCTGGCGAGCCATTCGTCTCGGACGTTGTGTTTGAAAGCTGCTAAGGCTTCGGCGTCCGGACAGTCCACTATTTGGTTCTTTTTGGTGAGGAACCTGTTCCAGAATTTGCGGGCTGACTCTCCGGGCTGTTGAGTTATGTGACTTAAATAAATGCGCATCCGAGGGCGGACATAAGTCCCCTGAAAATTTGCCCGAAATGCATCCTCGAGCTCTTCCCAGCTTCCAATGGTATTTTCCGGGAGGCTTTTGAGCCAATGCCGGGCTGGCCCTTTGAGCTTGAGGGGTAAATATTTTATGGCATGGAGGTCATCTCCTCTAGCCATGTGTATGTGCAGGATGTAATCCTCAATCCAGACTCCAGGGTCTGTTGTTCCGTCGTATGCCTCTATGTTTACGGGCTTGAATCCCGCTGGAAATTCATGATCCAGCACCTCATCGGTGAAACATAGAAGTGCGGCACCCTGTGTTGGGTGTGCCGTGATGTTCGAATACTCGACGTGTTGCATTGCTTTCTGGAGCTTGCTTTCTTGGCCCATAGATAGACCTGACTTGGCCATCCTTTTGGTGCGGATCCTTATGCGGATCGCGTGCCGGCTTGTGTGCGGCGCCACTTGCCGCTCTATGTTTTCCCTGTGGTCGTCTATCCAACCGGGCGGCCTCTTTGTTCTTTGATTGTGGGGGCTCTACGGCCTCCTCGTCAAATTCGGGTAGTAGTTTGCGCTTCGGGTAGCTCTTTGTTTGGCGACTATCGCCGTATTTGTCTGCGGTGTTGAGTACTTTGCTCCATCTCATTCTGAGTGCGTCTTCCGCTGTTTTGAGCTTCCGCTTCTACTTCTTCAGACTACATGCAGTGGCGACGAGCCTTTTGTGGAGGTTCTTCTGCTCCAACGATGTGTCCGGTGTGAGATCGTCCGGACTGTTATCTTCGCTGGGGACGGATTGTTTATCCAAGTTATCCTGTTCGGATGGTTGCTCGAGAGCATGTTTGTCGTCCACTGGTTCGCCCTGCTCTATGGCTGGGTCTGTATGGGTGTTGTCTTTGTCGAGGCGAGACTTTGAGCGGCGCTTATGTCGCTTTTTTGACTGCTTTTCGAGGGAATTATCCTTCGCAGCGTCCCGTTGTTCCTCGTTATCGCTTCCTTTGGGTGTGTCCACCATATATACATCGTGAGTTGAGGTGGCCTTCCAGTGCCCTGTAGGCGCTGGTTCTTGGTCGTCTCCGGCATCGTCGTCCATACCATCGATGTCTTCGGAGTCAAGGTCAAGCATGTCGGTTAAATCATCGACAGTGGCTACAAAGTGGGTGGTGGGTGGGCGTTGAATTTCTTCGTCGTTCGTGTCCCAACCTTCCTGACCATAGTCCGACCAGGGCTCTCCTGATAAAGAGAGAGACTTTAGCGAGTTCAGGATGTCGCCTAAGGGCGAGTGCTGAAAGATGTCCGCGGCAGTGAACTCCATAACAGGCGCCCAACCGGATTCGATTGGCAGGGGCGCGGAAGGTTCGGAGTCCGGAGAGGAGTCCAGCACCTTGGAGTCACGAGCTTCACAAAGGATAGGTTTGGTATTTGGCTCTATCACCGTAGAGGTAGCAGCCCCCGAGGCGGTGTCCAGCCACCCGTCCTCGATCGGCGCGGTCGGCTCCGAGCTAAGGGTCAGAGCGGACACTTGTGCGGCCTCCAAGGCACTGTCCGGTAGCAGGGCTAGATCATGCCCATCGTGACAGTGCGGCACGCTTAGCTGTGGCTCGAACCCGTCGAAGATCAAGTCTCCGCGGACGTCAGCCGTATAGTTCAAACTTCCAAATCTGACCTGATGGCCAGGGGCGTAGCTTTCAATCTGCTCCAGATGGCCTAGCGAATTGGCCCGCAGTGCAAAGCCGCCGAATACGAAGATCTGTCCGGGGAGAAAAGTCTCACCCTGGACCGCGTCGTTGTTGATGATCGAAGGAGCCATCGGGCCTAAAGGTGACGACACAGAGGAACTCTCAATGAAAGCACCAATGTCGGTGTCAAAACCGGCGGATCTCGGGTAGGGGGTCCCGAACTGTGCGTCTAGGCGGATGGTAACAGGAGACAAGGGACACGATGTTTTACCTGTGTTCGGGCCCTCTCGGTGGAGGTAAAACCCTACTCTGCTTGATTAGTATTGATGATATGGGTAGTACAAGAGTAGATCTACCACGAGATCGAGAGGCTAAACCCTAGAAGCTAGCCTATGGTATGATTGTCGTCGATCCACGGACTAAAACCCTCCGGTTTATATAGACATCAAGAGGATAGGGTTACATAGAGTCGGTTACAATGGTAGGAGATCTACATATCCGTATTGCCAAGCTTGCCTTCCACGCCAAGGAAAGTCCCATCCGGACACGGGGCGGAGTCTTCAATCTTGTATCTTCATAGTCTAGGAGTCCGGCCAAAGATGATAGTTCGGCTATCCGGACACCCCCTAATCCAGGACTCCCTCAGTAACCTCGTCCAAAATGCCTACTGAACAAAATCTTCCTGCTAGACAGAGTGATATATCTGTGCTCCAGACACAAGTCCAATCCCTAGTGGACGTTGTTTCGAAAACAAGAATAGTGGTTGAGAAATGTCGTCAAGATATGAATGGTTTCGAAACCAGACTATCAGACATTCGCTTTGTTGTTGAAGAGCAATGGCGGAAAAAAGGCGGAGATCATGCTGCTCCATCAGATTCTACAGCCTGAAACATTAGCACTCAGGTCAAATGATCTATGCTTCTATACATCTGATGGTGCTTTTATCTGGAAGGACTGTAAACTTTATGCCAACAGGCCTTTTGTTGTATGATTGGAATTTATTTTGTTGTGATACAATATTTATGATACTGCCACAGGCTACAGTAATTATGACGCTATTTTTGTATAATGTAGGTTTATCTTAGTAATGTATTCGGATGAAAGCTTCGTAGGAGCCCAACATGCCAACATTCGTCGGGCCCATTCCAATTGGGCTAAAAATGATTACGGGCCGAAATTGGCATGTAGCCCACTAAAAATATCTGGGCTTAAATTAGCATAAGCTTTCAATTTTTTCTGGTAGGCCTGTGCCCATAGTGGGCCTTTAACAGGCCTAAACATAATTTGGGCCCTCAGTAAAAGTAGGCCGTTTACAGGTGTAAATATGTCGAGCCGATAAAAAACATGGGCCTTTAATAGACCGAAAGTGAGATTGGGCCCTGATTGTGCCAAATAACCCACTTGACTTAGCAGGCCGAAATGGTGGCCCATTTACGATGCGGATATTTGACAGGCTGAAATTCGGACGGGCCGTAAATGTGTCGACCTAATACACGGGCCTTTAACGGGCTGGAACTTCGGTCGGGCTAGATTATCGTCATTTTTATATGGGCCGTTAATGGGCCCGATATGACGTTGGGCCACATATGGCCCATGGTTTACGTCCGGCGTTAACGGGCCAAAAATGACAACAGGCCGAAAGTGGGCCAAATCTATAGTGGGCCTCTAACAGGCCGAATGACAGACATGGCCGAATATGACCCAAATCCTTCACGGTCGTTTATGGGCCGAAAGTTTTGATGGCCTGTAAATGTGCCCAAATGAAGCCGGACCTTTAACAGGCCGGAAATACACCGGGCCATAATTTGGCCCAGTTACTTAGCGGACTGTTAACGGGCCGGAAGTGACCATGGGCCGCATTGATGACAAGTTTAGACCAAGCCGTTGACGGGCCGATTTGACAGAGAATGTTGGGCCTTTAGCTGGGTCGGCCCATTATGGTCTGCAGAATCTTGTGGGCCTTTAGCTGGGCCGGCCCATTGTGGTCCGCAAAATCTTGTGGGCCTTTAGCTGGGCTGGCCCATTATGGTCCGCTAAATTTGGTGGGCCTTTAGCTGGGCCGGCCCATTATGGTCCGCTAAATCTTATGGGCCTTCGGTTGGGCCGGCCCATTTAAACTTTGTGGGCCACTTTTGGGCCGGTCCACATGTCAACATATCATAGGCCCATCTCGACCGTTGGATGAGTGACACCTGTGCCAACGGGGAGCTGACACGTGGATCCGTCAGCCAATGAGAATTTTACACGTGGAAAATCGGCATTGGTCGTGGCTGTTAACGGGTTATCGGATCCAAAATCTGACCCGATAGCTTAACTGCGTTCCGTTATGGTGGATGCCACGTGTCGTTCACCCTTGACGAAAGCACTTTTGTGACACGCGATTTATCGTCATGGAAGTGGACACTTCCGTGATGATAATTTTGGTAATGTCATGGAACACTTCTATGACAGCATAGGTATAACTATCTTGATTCTGTCATAAATTTGTGATGGATGTACATGCATGACAAAAACGCGACCTACTGTGACAAACACGTATCATCACGGAAGTGTATTTTTTTGTAGTGGAGAGGTGGAGATATAGTTCCTCTCTCATAATAATTGCAAGTAGGAGCAGCAAGCACATGCATATTACATTCATCAAAATTATAATGTGCAACGATAAAAGGCAACCCATCAATATAATCCTTAATAAGCACAAACTTCTCCGATATAGTGTAGTTTGGAGAATTCAAAAAGATAATAGGACTATCATGTGTGGGTGCAATAGCAACAATTTCTTGTTTAACATAAGGAACTATAGCAAGTTCATCTCCATAAGCATAATTCATATTGGCATCTTGGCCACAAGCATCATCAAAAAGAGATATTTCAAGAGAATCAATGGGATCATAACAATCATCATAGCAATCATCCTTCGGTAAGCACGAAGGGAAATTAAACAATGTATGAGTTGAAGAGTTACTCTCATTAGAAGGTGGGCATGGGTAGCTAATCCGCTCTTCCTCCTTTTGTTCTTCGCTCTCCTCGTCATCCTTTTCATCCAATGAGCTCACAGTTTCATCAATTTCTTCTTCCATAGCTTCCTGCAAAATATTAATCTCTTCTTGGACAGCGGAGGATTTCCCAATATATGGTTTAACATAGGCATTAGAAGCATAATTATCATAACAATATTCAAGTATGGCAAAATTTACAGATTTGTAGAGAGTAGCATCATACTTTTCAATCAAAGAAGCAATTTCATAAGAACCCTTAAAAGTAACAAATTCTTCAATTTGTTGAACATCATAGTAATTATAAACACCCTTAGCATATGAAGATACGATTCCATTATCAATAAACTCACATTGGTAGGGAAGGTGTTTCTTAGGGTTTTCAGAACATCAAGTAACATCATATATTTCACATAAATTCCAAGCATAGCATTGCAAACAATGAATTTGATCAAGTAAAAGTTTCCCTTTTTCAGATATACGGTGTCGCGCATAACAAGCATGCTCATCTAAAGATTTGCCCTCAACTAAGCTAGTGGGGGTTTCAGCACGAGGACAAAGGGATCGAAGATGATCCAAGTAAAAAGCTTCAGGAGTGTGATAGATTTTGAGTGGTTCTTCAACCATTGGTTCAGTAGGTACAACTAATTTTTTTTTGGTATTTTGCATTTCCTACCCATAACTAAAGATAGAAAACAACTAAGGACAGCAAATAAAAATTACTTAGTGATAAAGCAAACAAGCACACACGAGAATATTCACCCCACGCTATGACTCCCCGGCAACGGCGCCAGAAAAAGGTCTTGATAACCCACAAGTATAGGGGATAATTGTAGCCTCTTTCGATAAGTAAGAGTGCCAAACCCAATGAGGAGCTAAAGGTAGAACAAATATTCTCTCAAGTCCTATCTGCCACTGATACGATTCTACGCGCGCTTAGTGTTCGCTTTACCTAGAACAAGTATGAAACTAGAAGTACTTTGTAGGTGTTGTTGGATAGGTTTGCAAGATAATAAAGAGCACGTCAATAGAAAGTAGGGGCTGTTTAGATAAAGAAGCAATAAAATAAATATAGAGAGTGTGGAAAAGTGGTGGTAGGAGTTGTGGAATTGTCCCTAAGCAATTAACTACTTTACTAGACCGATAGCAAGTTTTATGTGGGAGAGGCATAAGCTAACATACTTTGTCTTCTTGGATCATATGCACTTATGATTGGAACTCTAGCAAGCATCCGCAACTACTAAAGATCATTAAGGTAAAACCCAACCATAGCATTAAAGTATCAAGTCCCCTTTATCCCATACGCCACAATCCCCTTACTCAGGTTTAAGCTTCTGTCACTCTAGCAACCCACTATAAGCGAATCATGAACATATTGCAACACCCTACAGCGGGAATCCCTCACGCTTGCACGACACGGAGGGCACAATAGGACAGCAACATAACCACAAGCAAATTACACCAATCATAGCAATTCATCAATCACCGATAGGACAATGAAAATCTACTCAGACATCATAAGATGGCAACACATCATTGGATAATAATATGAAGCATAAAGCACCATGTTCAAGTAGAGGGTACAGCGGGTTGCGGGAGAGTGGACTGCTGAATATAGATGGGGGAAGGTGATGGAGATGTCGGTGAAGATGATGGAGGTGTTGGTGAAGATCGCCCCCGGCAGCGCTCTGGCGCCACCGGAAACAAGGGGGAGAGAGCCCCCCTTCTTCTTCTTCTTCCTTGACCTCCTCCCTAGATGGGAGAAGGGTTTCCCCTCTGGTCCTTGGCTCCCATGGCATGGGAGGGTCAAGAGCCCCTCCGAGATTGGATCTATCTCTCGGTCTCTCTCTGTTTCTGCGTTCCCAGATTTTGCTCTTTCACCGTTTCTTTTATATCCGGAGATCCGTAACTCCGATTGGGGTGAATCTTTTGTCCAGATTTTTCTTATAAAATTAACTTTCTTGCGGCAAAAGAAGAGCGTCAACTGCCTTACGGGGTGCCCACGAGGGTCCAGGGCGCGCCCCCTGCCTCGTGGCCCCCTCGGCACCGTCTTGCGTTGATTCTTCCTCCCCAAAATCACAAATATTCCAAAATAATTCTCCGTCCGTTTTTATCCCGTTTGGTCTCCGTTTGATATTGGGTTTCTGCGAAACACAAAACATGCAACAAACAGGAACTGACACTGGGCACTGGATCAATATGTTAGTCCCAAGAATAGTATAAAAAGTTGCCAAAAGTATATAAAAGTTGAATAATATTGGCATGGAACAATCAAAAATTATAGATATGACGGAGACGTATCAGCCACCCTAAGCTTGACGGCACTATTGTCGGCGGGCGGAGGTCGCGCTCCAAACGGCACGGGATTTCGCCCCTACCGCTTTCTGCCGCCTATCTGCACCGATGTTCTAGACTCTGGTCGGCTGGGGTTTTCTGCGGGATTGGCTCGGGGATTTTTCTCATGGAGAAGGCAATCAACTTAGCGAAACATTCATTCATCTCTTATCGCAGTGCATTCGTCGCTGTTAATCAACCGGCGGAAATCACCGTGGAATCATTTTTGTTCTAGCTGATTCGTAGGTGTTCATTCATGTGTCCACAGTGCAAGCACAAATCAGGCAAGTGTGGTCGCGGCCAGTCGGAAACGAAGTTATATCTCACCATTCCGGTTGACTTCAGGGAGCGCTCGGTATGTTCAATCTCAACCTACCATGGCCGGCATGGCCTAAATATGTGAACATATACTGTCTGTTGCTACATTATCTATATATTTGCATCAAATCTTTGTTACATTATCTATTTTTAATTATATATTTTTGTACTTTGCTTTCATCTATATATTGATCTGTTCTATCAGTTACTCCCACATTTGCATCTTGCTCTGTTATTTCAATATATCTAATTTACGATCTTAATTTTCATTTCAAGCAGTACATCCCCTGCTTTGCAAGAACAGGAGTAGAAGGAAATCTTGGGCTTTACTTTGTTGATGACTCCCAGGATGTCATATTGACAATGCAGCACGGACATACAATGACAGTTAGCGTAAAACTTCATAAAGATGGCCACTCCTATTTTAATGCGGACCTTTGGAGAAAAATGTCCAAGTGTTATGAACTGAAAGCTGGCATTAAAATTCTAGTGTGTCCATCATGGTCTAGTCTAACTAACATGGATGTTTACTTCCCCAACGTCATCAGCCGATCAAAGTCTGATCGAGGTTAGTGTCCTTTCAACTTTCTCCATGCTGTCATATTACTTAGCAAAATCGGGGTATTTGTTCTGACTAATTGATCACTATTTAAGCAAGCAATTGTGATTTCATCTTCTAACTCCGTTCCTAGGCAATAAAAAATTCTGTTTACCAAATTATGTGCACTATATATTCTTCTGCCAAGTTCGGAATAAATAATACCTTTCCACCTTTTAAGCAGGATATGTTGGATGCATAGTGAACGATATGTATGTTACTAAGCGTACTAAATTTCACTGGAAGGAAGCGAAGCATGTCATAAACTTTGTTCATAATCCAACAGAGATAGCACAGCGTATGAACGCTGTATTTGCGATGGGATTAGTTATACCTATGGTGCACATATTAAACAAGACCAATTGTGTGCACAAAACGCTGGTAAAAAGTCTTATTTTAATGTTGATGCTCATAAACTATATATATCTTGAACGATATGTTACAATTGGTTTTTATTCTACATTTCAACAGAAATTCCTGCTGTAGTAGTTCCTGGTTCGATTTCCCAGCATAGTCGAATTACACTTGTCCCTGCTAATAACGCCAAAGTGATTGCAAGGTACTACATTTCCCGCAGAAATGGAACCATTCAAATTAACAAGTTCTCTCTTGTCGTGGCAATGCATCCATATTGGAAAATTGGAGACAGTGTTCTACTTATGCTCTATCAAGGCACAGGAGGGCTCTTCCTTTTCATTGATGAGATGCCAAGTCGCCGTGATCAAGCTGCTTCCAGCGGATAGTTGTGGTTGTTGGCCCTCAGCCTCTTAAAATGTGCTAGCTATTATTATGTTAAGTATGTAGATATGGACCATATGGTTGTTGGTCGTTAGCCTCTTAAAATGTGATAGTTGTTACTATGTTAAGTATCTAGATATGGACCATATGGTTGTCAAAACCGTGGTACGAAGATCCTCCTTTTTCAAATAGTGTAACCACTATATATATGTTACTCAATTGTTGTTAGCCAAGTTCTTAAATTTTCATGGAAAGTATTAGTATCGTACACAGTTCTTTGAGTTTAAGCGTGTGCTCGATGTCCAGAAGGCATTTGCATATTAACTGTCCATATTGCAAATTCACACACATGTTAACATAAGGAAACGTATGTGTAACTTACTAATCATCGCATCATATGCAATACTCCTAGCCACCGCAAGCAACTACTTTGCAGTTTTCAAAGTTTTTTGTACGAACAGAATCACACACGAACTTACTATAGTAACCGTCTGTGTTATAATTTCTCATCGCAAATAGTGATGTTTGCTATGTATCACACACATCTTTTTGACACGAATAATTTGTGCTCTTTTGGCTGATCGCAAATGCCGCATATCACACACATCTTGTTAAGATGAACCGTTTCCCTTCTCTTGCCTAATCGAAAATAGTTTGTCCGAGTGAACCATATGTTGTATATCACACACACTTTGATCTGGCTGACCATTTCTGTTGCATTCCTTATTAGCACACAATTCATCAGAGCGAATTGTATGCCACATAACGTACACACATTGATATGGCTGCCCGTTTCTATTGTTCTTCCTCATCGCAAACAGTTTTGCTGGATCAACCATATGCCCAGCATCGCACACGCAAGTAAAATCTCAATTGTGTTTGATGTGTCTGCCATCGCAAACATTTGCACCTTTTTTGATGGTTTTTTACACCACCGTTTGCGATTATTGCATCGCACACAGTCTCGTCGAAGGGACTTATCATAGTATCGCATTAGCAGCATCCTGCAGTAGTGATACTTGTGGGAATTTTTCATTATAGAACTTGGCTTGTATATTCCAATGATGGGCTTCCTCAAATAGCCCTAGGTCTTCGTGAGCAAGTGAGTTGGATGCACCCACTTAGTTTTCTTTTAAGCTTTCATAAACTTATAGCTCTAGTGCATCCGTTGCATGGCAATCCCTACTCACTCACATTGTTATCAATTGATGGGCACCTCCATAGCCCGTTGATACGCCTAGTTGATGTGAGACTATCTCCCTCTTTTTGTCTTCTCCACAACCACCTTATTCTATTCCACCTATAGTGCTATGTCCATGGCTCACACTCATGTATTGCGTGAAGGTTGAAAAAGTTTGAGAATACTAAAGTATGAAACAATTGCTTGGCTGAAACCGGGGTTGTACATGATTTGAATATTTTGTGTGATGAAGATGGAGCATAGACAGACTATATGATTTTGTAGGGATAAGCTTTCTTTGGCCATGTTGTTTTGAGAAGACATAATTGCCTTGTTAGTATGCTTGAAGTATTATTGTTTTTATGTCAATATAAAACTTTTGTTTTGAATCTTATGGATCTGAACATTCTTGCCACAATAGAGAATATTACACTGATAAATATGTTAGGTAGCATTCCACATCAAAAAATTTGTTTTTATCATTTACCTACTCAAGGACGAGCAGGAATTAAGCTTGGGGATGCTTGATACGTCTCCAATGCATCTATAATTTTTGATTGTTCCATGCTATTATATTATCCATCATGTATGTTTTATATGCATTTATATGCTACTTTATATGATTTTTGGGACTAACCTATTAACCTAGAGCCCAGTGCCAGTTTCTGTTTTTTCCTTGTTTTTGAGTATCACAGAAAAGGAATATCAAACGGAGTCCAATTGACCTGAAAATTTATGGAGACTATTTTTGGACCAGAAGAAGCCCACGGAGCATCGGAGATGGACCAGAAGAGTCCCGAGGCCACCACGAGGGTGGAGGGCGCGCCTCCCTACCTCGTGGCTGCCTCGTGGACCCCCTTGACTTGTTCTTGATGCCAACACCTCTTATATATCCCCAAACATCCAGAACATAACCAAGATCGGGAGTTCCGCCGCCGCAAGCCTCTGTAGCCACCAAAAACCAATTGGGACCTTGTTCCGGCACCCTGCCAGAGGGGGGATCCATCACCGGTGGCCATCTTCATCATCCCAGTGCTCTCCATGACGAGGAGGGAGTAGTTCACCCTCGGGGCTTGATACGTCCATTTTGCATGATGCTTTTATATCAATATTTCTGGCATTATGGGCTGTTATTACACATTATATCTCAATACTTATGGCTATTCTCTCTTATTTTACAAGGTTTACCATGAAGAGGGGGAATGCCGGCAGCTGGAACTCTGGCTGGAAAAGGAGCAAATATTGGAAACCTATTCTGCACAGCTCCAAAAATCCTGAAACTCCACGGAAGTTAGTTTTGGAATTAATAAGAATTATTGAGTGAAGAAACTACTGGAGGGGGCCCACACCTGTGCCAGAGGAGGGTGGGCGCGCCCACCTCTTGGGCGTGCCCTGTCTCCTGGGCCCCTGCTGGCCCTCGGTGCCCATCTTACGCTATATGAAGGCTTTTACCTCGAAAAATCACAGGCAAGCTTACGGGATGAAACTCCGCCGCCACGAGGCGGAACCAATCTAGAGCTCTGGCAGAGCTATTCTGCCGGGGAAACTTCCCTCCGGGAGGGGGAAATCATCACCATCGTCATCACCAACGATCCTCTCATAGGGAGGGGGTCAATCTCCATCAACATCTTCACCAGCACCATCTCCTCTCAAAACCCTAGTTCATCTCTTGTATCCAATCTTGTATCAAAACCACAAATTGGTACCTATGGGTTGCTAGTAGTGTTGATTACTCCTTGTAGTTGATGCTAATTGGTTTACTTGGTGGAAGATCATATGTTCAGATCCTTAATGCATATTATTACTCCTCTGATTATGAACATGAATATGCTTTGTGAGTAGTTATGTTTGTTCCTGAGGACATGGGTGAAGTCTTGCTATTAGTAGTCATATGAATTTGGTATTCGTTTCATATTTTGATGAGATGTATGTTGTCTCTACTCTAGTGGTGTTATGTGAACGTCAACTACATGACACTTCACCATTATTTGGGCCTAGAGGAAGGCATTGGGAAGTAATAAGTAGATGATGGGTTGCTAGAGTGACCGGAGCTTAAACCCTAGTTTATACGTTGCTTCGTAAGGGGCTGATTTGGATCCATATGTTTAATGTTGTGGTTAGGTTTACCTTAATACTTCTTTTGTAGTTGCGGATGCTTGCAATAGGGGTTAATCATAAGTGGGATTCTTGTCCAAGTAAGGGCAGTACCCAAGCACCGGTCCACCCACATATCAAATTATCAAAGTACCGAACACGAATCATATGAGCGTGATGAAAACTAGCTTGACGATAATTCCCATGTGTCCTCGGGAGCTCTTTTCTCATTCTAAGAAATTGTCCATGCTTGTCCTTTGCTACAAAAAGGATTGGGCCACCTTGCTGCACTTTAGTTACTTTCATTGCTTGTTACTCGTTACACTTTATCTTATCACAAAACTATCCGTTACCTACAATTTCATTGCTTGCAGAGAAAACCTTACTGAAAACCGCTTGTCATTTCCTTCTGCTCCTCGTTGGGTTCGACACTCTTACTTATCGAAAGGACTACGATAGATCCCCTATACTTGTGGGTCATCAAGACTCTTTTCTGGCGCCGTTGTCGGGGAGCGTAGCACTTTTGGTGAGTGGAACTTGGTAAGGAAATATTTATATAGTGGTGCTGAAATTTTTTGTCACTTGTTACTATGGAAACAAATCCTTTGAGGGGCTTGTTCGGGATATCTTCACCCCGACCATAAGATCAAAGAGTTGCTCCTCAACCTACTGAACCTACTGAAAATATTTACTTGGAGATTCCTTCGGGTATGATAGAGAAACTGCTAGCTAATCCCTTTGCAGGAGATGGAACATTGCATCCCGATTTACACCTTATCTTTGTGGATGAAGTTTGTGGATTATTTAAGCTTGCAGGTATTCCCGATGATGTTGTCAAAAGGAAGCTCTTCCCTTTATCTTTAAAGGGAGATGCATTGACATGGTATAGGCTATGTGATGATACGGGATCTTGGAATTATAAACGATTGAAGTTGGAATTTCACCAGAAGTTCTATCCTATGCATCTTGTTCACCGTGATCGTAATTACATATATAATTTCTGGCCTCGCGAAGGAGAAAGCATCGCTCAACCTTGGGGGAGGCTTAAGTCAATGTTATATCCATGCCCCAATCATGAGCTCTCAAGAGAAATGATTATCCAAAAAATTTATGATCGTCTTTCTCCCAATGATCGCAACATGCTCGATACTTCCTGTGTTGGTTCTTATATGCTGAAGACTATTGAATTCAAGCAGGACTTATTGGAAAGAATTAAACGCAACTCTGAAGATTGGGGTCCCGACGATGGTAAGGAGTCAGGTATGACACCTAAGTTTGATTGTGTTAAATCTTTTATGGATACCGATGCTTTTCGTGGATTTAGCGCTAAATATGGACTTGACTCTGAGATAGTAGCTTCTTTCTGTGAATCTTTTGCTACTCATGTTGATCTCCCTAAGGAGAAGTGGTTTAAATATAATCCTCCCATTGAAGTAAAAGTAGTTGCATCTATTACAGTTGAAGAAAAGACTGTCACTTATAGTGATCCTATTGTTCCTACTACTTATGTTGAGAAACCTCCTTTTCCTGTTACGATAAAGGATCATGCTAAAACTTCGACTGTTGTTCATAAGAGTAATACTAGGACTTATACACCTCCTGAGCAAATTAAAGTTGAACCTAGTATTGCTATGGTTAAAGATCTCTTAGATGATGATTTAGATGGGCATGTTATTTATTTCTGTGGTGAGACTGCTAATATTGTTAGACCAGATGCTAAGATACATAGACCTGTGGTAGGCATGCCTGTTATTTCTGTTAAAATAGGAGATCATTGTTATCATGTCTTATGTCATATGGGTGCTGGTGCTAGTGCAATACCCTATGACTTATATAAATAAATTATGCATGATATTGCACCCGATGAAATAGAAGATATTGATGTTACTATTAAGCTTGCCAACAGGGATACCATTAAGCCAGTTGGGATAGTTAGAGATGTTGAAGTCTTGTGTGGGAAGGTTAAATATCCTGCTGATTTTCTTGTTCTTGGTTCCCCACAAGATGACTTTTGTCCCATTATTTTTGGTAGACCCTTCTTGAATACTGCTAATGCCAAGATTGATTGTGAAAAGGATACTGTTACAATTGGCTTAGAGGATGTGTCTCATGAGTTTAATTTTGCTAAGTTTCGTAGACAACCTCGTGATAGAGAATCACCTAGTAAGGATGAGATTATTGGTCTTGCTTCTATTGTCGTGCCTCCTACTGATCCGTTAGAACAATATTTGCTAGACCATGAAAATGATATGTTTATGAAGGAAAGAAGGGAAATAGATGAAGTGTTCCTTCAACAGGAACCTATTCTGAAACACAACCTACCCGTTGAAATTCTAGGGGATCCCCCTCCACCCAAGGGTGATCCTGTGTTTGAACTCAAACCATTACCTGATAATCTTAAGTATGCTTATCTTGATGAAAAGAAAATATATCCTATTATTATTAGTGCTAACCTTTCAGAGCAAGAAGAAGAAAGATTATTGAAAACTCTGAAGAAGCACCGTGCTGCTATTGGATATACTCTGGATGATCTCAAGGGCATTAGTCCCATGTTATTCCAACGCAAAATTAATTTGGAGGACGATGCCAAACTAGTTAGAGATCCTCAACGACGATTGAATCCTAAGATGAAAGAAGTGGTAAGGAAGGAGATACTAAAGCTCCTTGAAGCAGGTATAATTTATCCCGTTGCTGACAGTGATTGGGTAAGCCATGTCCACTGTGTTCCTAAAAAGGGAGGTATTACCGTTGTTCCTAATGATAAAGATGAATTGATCCCGCAAAGAATTATTACAGGTTATTGGATGGTAATTGGTTTCCATAAATTAAATAAAGCTACTAAGAAAGATCATTACCCTTTACCTTTTATTGATCAAATGCTATAAAGACTATCCAAACACACACATTTCTACTTTCTAGATGGTTATTCTGGTTTCTCTCAAATACCTGTGTCAGCGAAGGATCAATCAAGAACTACCTTTACTTGCACTTTCGGCACTTTTGCATATAGACGTATGCCTTTTGGTTTATGTAATGCACCTGCTACCTTTCAAAGATGTATGGTGGCTATATTCTCTAACTTTTGTGAAAAGATTTGTGAGGTATTCATGGATGATTTCTCTGTCTATGGATCCTCTTTTGATGATTGCTTGAGCAACCTTGATCGAGTTTTGTAGAGATGCGAAGACACTAGTCTCATACTAAATTGGGAAAAGTGCCACTTCATGGTTAATGAAGGCATTGTTTTGGGGCATAAGATTTCCGAGAGAGGTATTGAAGTTGATAAAGCTAAAGTTGATGCTATTAAAAAGAAGCCATGTCCCAAGGACATAAAAGGTATAAGAAGTTTCCTTGGTCATGCCGGTTTTTATAGGAGGTTCATTAAGGACTTTTCCAAAATCTCTAGGCCTCTGACTAATTTATTGCAAAAAGATATTCCTTTTGTCTTTGATGATGATTGTGTAGAAGCATTTGAGATACTTAAGAAAGCTTTAATCACTGCACCTATTGTTCAGCCACCTAATTCGAATTTACCCTTTGAAATTATGTGTGATGCTAGTGATTATGTTGTAGGTGCTGTTCTAGGGCAAAGAGTTGATAAGAAATTGAATGTTATCCAGTATGCTAGTAAGACTCTTGATACTGCCCAGAGAAATTATGCTACTACTGAAAAAGAATTCTTAGTAGTTGTGTTTTCTTGACCTTATATTGTTGATTCCAACGTTACAATTCACACTGGTCATGCTGCTATTAAATATCTTGTGGAAAAGAAAGATGCTAAGCCTAGACTCATTAGATGGGTTCTCTTGCTCCAAGAATTTGATTTGCATATTATTGATAGAAAGGGAGCTGAGAACCCCGTTGCGGACAACTTGTCTAAGTTAGAGAATGTTCTTGATGACCCACTATCTATTGATGATAGCTTTCCTGATGAACAATTAGCGGTCATTAATGCTTCTCGTACTGCTCCTTGTATGCTGAATTGCTGATTGTGCTAATTACATTGTTGCTAAATTTATACCACCTAGTTTCACATACCAGCAAAATAAAAAGTTCTTTTTATGATTTAAGACATTACTTCTGGGATGGCCCACACCTTTATAAAGGAGTAGATGGTGTTATTAGACGTTGTGTACCTGAGCATGAACAGGAACAGATCCTACGCAAGTGTCACTCTGAATCATATGGAGGACACCACGCTGGAGATAGAACTGCACATAAGGTATTGCAATCTGGTTTTTATTGGCCTACTCTCTTCAAAGATGCTCGTAAGTTTGTCTTATCTTGTGATGAATG
The DNA here is from genome assembly GCA_021437245.1 of Aegilops speltoides. Taxonomy (NCBI): domain Eukaryota; kingdom Viridiplantae; phylum Streptophyta; class Magnoliopsida; order Poales; family Poaceae; genus Aegilops; species Aegilops speltoides. The sequence continues at coordinate 142,009,690 of CM038146.1, forward strand.
TCAAAGAATTGGTAACATTAGTAGACGTCAAGAAATGCCTATGAATTATTCTCTTGTTATTGAACCGTTTGATGTTTGGGGCTTTGATTATATGGGACCTTTTCCTGCCTCTAATGGTTACACACATTTTTAGTTGCTGTTGATTACGTTACTAAGTGGGTAGAAGCTATTCCAACTAGTAGTGTTGATCATAACACTTCTATTAAAATGCTTAAAGAAGTTATTTTTCCGAGGTTTGGAGTCCCTAGATATCTTATGACTGATGGTGGTTCACATTTTATTCATGGTGCTTTCCGTAAGATGCTTACTAAGTATGATGTTAATCATAGAATTGCATCTCCTTATCACCCCGCAGTCTAGTGGTCAAGTAGAGTTGAGCAACAGAGAGCTCAAATTAATTTTGCAAAAGACTGTCAATAGATCTAGAAAGAATTGGTCCAAGAAACTTGATGATGCATTATGGGCCTATAGAACTGCATATAAAAATCCTATGGGTATGTCTTCGTATAAGATGGTTTATGGAAAAGCATGTCACTTACCTCTTGAACTTGAACATAAAGCATATTGGGCTATTAAAGAGCTCAACTATGACTTCAAACTTGCCGGTGAGAAGAGGTTATTTGATATTAGCTCACTTGATGAATGGAGAACCCATGCCTATGAGAATGCCAAGCTATTCAAAGAAAAAGTCAAACGCTGGCATGACAAAAGGATACAAAAGCGTGAGTTTAACGTAGGTGATTATGTGTCATTATTAAACTCTCTTTTAAGATTTTTTGCAGGAAAACTTCTCTCTAAATGGGAAGGTCCTTACGTTATCGAGGAGGTCTATCGTTCTGGTTCCATAAAAATCAACAACTTCGAAGGCACAAGTTCGAGGGTCGTGAATGATACGTCTCCGTCGTATCTACTTTTCCAAACACTTTTGCCCTTGTTTTGGACTCTAACTTGTATGATTTGAACGGAACTAACCCGGACTGACGCTGTTTCAGCAGAATTGCCATGGTGTTGTTTTACGTGCAGAAAATAAAAGTTCTCGGAATGTCCTGAAACTCCATGGAACACCTTAGAAAAAATAAAGAAAAATCGTCGCCAAAGATGAAGGCCAGGGGGGCCACACCCTATCCACGAGGGTGGGGGCGCGCCCCCTACCTCGTGGGCCCCCTGGTGGCCCTCCGACGCCAACTCCAACTCCATATATTGGCTTTCGGGGAGAAAAAAACCAGAGAGAAGAAATAATCGTGTTTTATGATACGGAGCCACCGCCAAGCCCTAATCTCTCTCGGCAGGGCTGATCTAGAGTCCGTTCGGGGCTCCAGAGAGGGGGATTCGTCGCCGTCGTCATCATCAACCATCCTCCATCACCAATTTCATGATGCTCACCACCGTGCGTGAGTAATTGCATCGTAGGCTTGCTGGACGGTGATGGGTTGGATGAGATTTATCATGTAATCGAGTTAGTTTTGTTAGGGTTTGATCCCTAGTATCCATTATGTTCTGAGATTGATGTTGCTATGACTTTGCTATGCTTAATGCTTGTTACTAGGGCCCGAGTGCCATGATTTCAGATCTGAACCTATTATGTTTTCATGAATATATGTGTGTTCTTGATCCTATCTTGCAAGTCTATAGTCACCTACTATGTGTTATGATCCGGCAACCCCGAAGTGATAATAATCGGGACCACTCCCGGTGATGGCCATAGTTTGAGGAGTTCATGTATTCACTATGTGCTAATGCTTTGTTCCGGTTCTCTATTAAAAGGAGGCCTTAATATCCCTTAGTTTCCAATAGGACCCTGCTGCCACGGGAGGGTAGGACAAAAGATGTCATGCAAGTTCTTTTCCATAAGCACGTATGACTATATACGGAATACATGCCTACATTACATTGATGAACTGGAGCTAGTTCTGTGTCACCCTATGTTATGACTGTTACATGACGAACCACATCCGGCATAATTATCCATCGCTAATCCGGTGCCTACAAGTTTTCCATATACTGGTTCTCGCTTATTTACTTTTTCGTTGCTACTGTTACAATCACTACAAAATACCAAAAACATTACTTTCGTTGTCTTTACTTTTGTTACCGTTACCACCACTATCATATTACTTTGCTACTAAACACTTTGTTGTAGATACTAAGTTTCAGGTGTGGTTGAATTGACAACTCAACTGCTAATACTTGAGAATATTATTTGGCTCCCCTTGTGTCGACTCAATAAATTTGGGTTGAATACTCTACCCTCGAAAACTGTTGCGATCCCCTATACTTGTGGGTTATCAAGACCTTTTTTCAAGGCCGTTCTTTGGGGAGCATAGCTCTATTCTTTGAGTCACTTGGGATTTACATCTGTTGGACACTATGAAGAACTTGAAAGATGATCGAACTACTATTTTGCCCTCAACTATGAGGGGAGGTAAGGGACTACCATCTAGCCTTGCACTAGATTCTCCTTCTGTTATGAGTAAGTTTGCGACACCTAAATCTACTACTGCTATGAATTCTGATATGTGGCATGTTATTGATGACGCCACTTCTGCTATGCATGATACTTATGATGAAACTACTTCTATGCTTGAGACTACTGTGCCCCTTGGTGAATTTCTTGATGAGCAAATTGCTAGGTCTAGAGAAAGAGAAATTATTGAACCTGAACACGATGATGTTAGTGATGATGAAAATATGCCTGCTATTCCTGAAGGTTATCTTTTTGATGCTAAATCTTCTGCAGCTATTCTTGCTTGCCAGGATAGACTTGAACTTAAGAGGTTGCTAGTTAAATGGAGTAAAGAATCTTTTAGAGATAGAATGAAACCCGACCATGCTTTTGCTACTTCACCTATCTGTGTTCCTGATCAGGATTATTATGATTTTTCTGTTGATCCAGATATAATTACTTTGGTTGAATCTGATCCCTTTTATGGCTATGAATCTGAAACTGCTGTGGCACATCTTACTAAGTTAAATGATATAGCTGCCCTGTTTACTAATAATGAGAGATCACGCTACCTTTATTTACTCAAAATATTTCCGTTCTCATTAAAGGGTAATGCTAAGATATGGTTTAATTCTCTTGATCCTGGTTGTGTGCAAAGTCCCCAGGATATTATTTATTACTTCTCTGCTAAATATTTCCCTGCTCATAAGAAACAAGTTGCTTTGAGGGAAATATACAACTCTGTGCAAATTGAAGAAGAGAGTCTCCCACAAGCTTGGGGGAGGCTTCTCAAGTTATTTAATGCTTTGCCTGATCATCCTCTTAAGAAACCTGAAATATTTGATATCTTTTATAATGGACTAACTGATGCTTCCAGAGATTACCTGGATAGTTGTGCTGGTTCTCTTTTCAGGGAAAGAACACCAGATGACGCTGAAATTCTATTGAATAATATGTTGGCAAATGAAAATAATTGGGCACCTCTCGAGCCACCTCCTGAGCTAGTTCCTGAGCCAATTACTGAGCCTATTCCTAAACCAACTCTGAAGAAGAGAGGTGTTTTATTTCTCAGTCCCGAAGATATGCAAGAGGCAAAGAAATCTATGAAAGAAAAAGGTATTAAAGCTGAAGATGTTAAGAATTTACCTCCTATTGAAGAAATATATGGTCTTAATTTACCACATGTTGAAGAAGTATATGATCTCAGTTACTTATTTACTGAAGAACCTCCCGATATCCTAACACAGGTAGTAAAGGTAAATTCCCTCTATAGATATGATAAAGTTGAAGTCCCTCCTACTAAAATTGCTAGTCAGTGCTTGGATGAGTTTGATGACTTTATGTTTAAGCAAGATGACTTTAATGCTTATTTTGGTAGACAATTAAAATAGAATACCTTTATGATTAAACGCTTGGATGATTATATGGCTGATATTAGAGGTGAACTTAAACTTGTTAGCAAGCATGCTTCTATGGTTACCACTGAAGTAGAACAAGTACTTAAAGCTCAGAAAGAAGTGCTTGATGAAATTAATAGTAAGAAAAATGATTATGCTATTAGAGTGGCTACTAGAACTGGTAGAATGACTCAGGAACCTTTGTATCCTGAAGGCCACCCTAAGAGAATCGAGCAAGACTCTCAAGGAAATAATATAGATGTACCTAGTTCTTCTAAAAGGAAGAAAAAGAAAAATGATAGGACTTTGCAAACTTCTAGTGAACCTATTGCTGAACCACCTGAGAATCCAAATGATACCTCTATTTCTGATGCTGAAACACAATCAGGTGATGAACATGAACCTAGTGATAATGTTAATGATAATGTTCATGTTGATGCTCAACCTAGTAATGATAATGATGTAGAAGTTGAACCTGCTGTTGATCTTGATAACCCACAATCAAAGAATCAAAGTTATGATAAAAGAGACTTCGTTGCTAGGAAACATGGTATAGAAAGGGAACCATGGGTTCAGAAACCCATGCCTTTTCCTCCGAAACCATCTAAGAAAAAGGATGATGAGGATTTTGAGTGCTTTGTTGAAATGATTAGACCCATCTTTTTGCGTATGCGATTAACTGATGTGCTCAAAACAAATCCTTATGCTAAGTATATGAAGGATATCATTACTAACAAAAGAAAAATAGCTGAAGCTGAAATTTCCACCATGCTTGCAAATTACACTTTTAAGGGTGGAATACCAAAGAAACTTGGAGATCCCAGAGTGCCTACTATACCATGCTCCATTAATAGAAGTTATGTTAAAACTGATTTATGTGATCTTGGAGCCGGTGTTAGTGTTATGCATCTCTCTTTATATCGTAGACTTGATTTGAATAAGTTGACACCTACTGAAATATCTTTTCAAATGGCTGATAAATCAACTGCTATACCTGTCGGTATTTGTGAGGATGTGCCTGTTGTGGCTGCAAATGTTACTATATTAACGGACTTTGTTATTCTTGATATTCCCCAGGATGATAGTATGTCTATTATTCTTGGAAGACCTTTCCTTAATACTGCAGGGGCTGTTATTGATTGCACCAAAGGCAATGTCACTTTTCATGTTAATGGCAATGAGCACACGGTAAATTTTCCGAGGAAACAACCTCAAGTTTATAGTATCAACTCTATTGGAAAAATTCCATCGATTATATTTGGAGGTTTTGAATTTCCTCTCCCTACTGTCAAGAAAAAGTATGATATTCTTATTGTTGGGGATTTTCATATCCCCGTTGAGGTAACTTAGTGTTATTCGAAATTTCTCCGGTTCCGTGATTATTCGGAATGAGTTTGTTAACAAGACTTGATCAACCTTGTTAGTGGGTTCATTTTGATGATCACGAGATGGATGAAACTAGAAGCACAACCTTCTGTACCCTCTTTATATTTTCTGTTACTTAGTAGAAATAAAGTAAAATAGTATTTTTCTGTCTGTCTCCTGACTTATCCGTGCAATATAAAAATACCTTGAAAATAAAAGTCCTCAGAATACCATGCCAATTTAATATGATTTTTTCGGGAATATTTGAGGATTTACTGTGCAAAAATTACCACGGGGGGAGCTGCCACCTGGCCACGAGGGTGGAGGGAGCGCCCTACCCCCCTGGGCGCGCCCCCTGCCTCGTGGGCCCATGATGGCCCTCCTCCACTTATTCCTGCACCCATCTTCTTCCTCTGCCTCACACAAACACGAAAAACCAACTCAAGCACGAGTTCCAGCCCCCATTGTTGTGATTTTCGATCTCCTTGCTCAAAGCACCTCTCGTAAAACTGCTTGGGGAGATTGTTCCTTGGTATGTGACTCCTCCATTGGTCCAATTAGTTTTTGTTCTAGTGCTTTATTCATTGCAAATTTGTGCTGCATAGGTGACCATGTTCTTGAGCGTGCATGTCAAATTTATATGGTTCCAAGTAGTTCCAATGCTTTATATAGGCTCTAGGCACTTATGGGAGTTGTTACTATCAATTTTATTGAAGTTGGTTCACTTTTATTTGAAGTTACTAAAACTTTCAGATTGTTTCAGAAATAATGAAGAAATTTTTGAGGGGCTCGTCGAGCCGAAGCTCTAAGGAAAAACAAAAGGAAGAAGAACAGAAGCCCAAATTTAATTTGCCTCGCACCGCGGAGGTACGGCCGTGTGAATGGCCTTCCGATGACTTCTTGAGGAGAGCCGGGATTTATGAAGATTCCTATTTGTTGATTGAGAAGACTGGCCTCACCAACTTCCTCCACGACCAACGTCATCAGTATCTCTTACTCACAAATATTTTGTGCAAAATTTCTACTTTTTCCCTAAGAAATCACCTCCGACAGTAGAGTTTCATTTATATGACATTGTTAAAGAGATGGCATTAGCTGAATTCTGCGAGGTTTGCAGAATACCCTTTGAGGGCACCTTAGATGAACCCCACTGTAACGAAGTAGAAGCTTTTATTAACACCATCACGGTGGGGGAAATCAGGAAGGTTTCTGATGCAAGGATCACTAGCATACATTTTCCTGTTTTACGTTACTTTGCCTTATTTGCTAGTCGTTGCTTGATTGGACGTGGGAACTGTGGGAACCTTAGTATTCCTGATATTATTATTTTGCTCCATGGTTTATACCGCAATAACTCTGTCAGTATGGGTGGAATTGTTGCTAGACGGTTAAGTCTGAACCGTACTAAGGGTCCCATCTTTGGAGGCATTTATGCTTCACGCCTAGCTGAACATTTTGAAATACCTATTAGGCATGAGGAGAAAGAAGAAACAGCGCTGCCCCGTGTTTATTTAGATTATAAGAGTATGATAGCGCATGACTTTCTTGTTAAGAATCGCGAAGGGGAGCTCAAATATAAATTATACTTTGATAAACATCACCCTGAAACTATTACTTTGCCTGCTCCTTCTTTGTTTAACTTGTCTGCAGAACCTCACATCGTTCCGTGGTTGGCTGTTGAAGCCTATCGGAATCCTGCACCAGCCCCGGAACCGGAGCCACAAGATGAGCCCCCACGACTATCTGTTTATTCTTGGGATCCAGAGGAGGCTGCTAGCCAGTGGTAGTCAGAGTCTTCTTCATCGCAGTATGACCCCAGCTTCACCTACGGGTATCCGCCAGGCTATCCCTGGCATTAGACCAACTTAGGCCAAATGCCTAAGCTTGGGGGAGTACGTATTTCCCACCGACATTACATTTATGTTCACACACACTCATTGCTAGATGTTGGTGCTTATACTCTTTCACTGTAATATCCATGCTAGTTTATTTTCCTTTTCCTTCTTTCTTCTTGTGTGTTTAATTAACCTTAAGAAAAACCAAAAAAATTAGTTAGTCTACTTTCCATGCTTGTAGTAGAATTAAAAAGAAAACCCAAAAATATTTCCCGTTCTTCTTTTGCTTGTTGGGAGCTTTCCCGTGTAAATAGTTTTTATTTCTTTTCCTTTCTTTGGGGGTCGAGAAGACCATATTGAAAATGCTTAGTGGCTCTTATATGCATGATTGTTTATTTAACCTAGAGCCCATATTACTTGTCTTCTCTCTTGAGTTGAATGCTTGCAGATTCCAGCTTAGTCCAATGCACGTGCACTCTTATTATTATACACACCGTTCGGTCGTGCAAGTGAAAGGCAATAATGATGATATATGATGGACTTATTGGGATGAGAAAAGCTGGTATGAACTCGACCTCTCTTGTTTTTGTAAATATGATGATTCATCGTTCCTGATTCAGCTATTATGAAGTAAACATATTTGCAATGACATTTAGAGATTATAGTTGCTTGTGCCATGCTTGATTAGCTATGAGTTATAATGGTTTACCTTGCATGCCAACATGCTATTAGAATGATTATGATGTGGTATGATGGGATGGTATCCTCCTGTAAATGTATTGAGTGACTCGACTTGGCACATGTTCACGCATGTAGTTGAATCAAATCAACATAGCCTTCATGATATTTATGTTCATGGTGGATTATATCCTACTCATGCTTGTATTCGGTGTAAATTAATTTTAATGCATGTTTATTTGTTGTCGCTCTCTCGCTTGGTCGCTTCCGGTCTTTTGCTAGCCTTCACATGCACTAAGCGGGAATATCGCTTGTGCATCCAAACTCCTTAAACCCCAAAGTTGTTCCATATGAGTCCACTATACCTACCTATATGCGATATTTACCTGCCGTTCCAAGTAAATTTGTATGTGCCAAACTCTAAACCTTCAAATAAACATTCTGTTTTGCATGCTCGAATAGCTCATATGTCAAATAGAGCTGCCCTTATTTTCCGTGTTAGGCGGGTTATTCTCAAGAGGAGTGGACTCCGCTCCTCATTCACGAGAAAATGGCTGGTATCCGGGATGCCCAGTCCCATGCTTTATGCAAACTAAATCAATATAATTGCAAACAAAACTCCCCTTGGGACCCGTTGAATGTTGGAGGCACTCGTTGTTTCGAGCAAGCCATGGATTGATGCTTGTGGAGGAAGGGGAGTATAAACTTTACCATTCTGTTTGGGAACCGCCTATAATCTATTTAGCATGGAAGATATCATTGTCTTTTAGTTGTTATGTTGACAATGAAAGTATGCCACTCAAAATATAATTTATCTCTATTTCAAAACCGAGCTCTAGCACCTCTACAAATCCCTGCTTCCCTCTGCGAAGGGCCTATCTATTTACTTTTATGTTGACTCATCACCCTTCTTATTAAAAAGCACCCGCTGGAGAGCACGCTGTTGTTTGCATTCATTATTATTGGTTTATATTGGGTATGACTTGACTGGATCTCTTTTACCATGAATTACAATGTTTAGTCAGTCCTTGATCTTTAAAGGTGCTCTGCATTTATGTTTTGCGGTCTCAGAAAGGGCTAGCGAGATACCATTTTGTTATATCATGTTATGATTATTTTGAGAAAGTGTTGTCATCCGAGTTTTATTATTATAGCTCGCTAGCTGATTATGCTATTGATATGAGTAACTGTGAGACCTACGCTCTGTTGGAAAAGGCAGTGCCTAGGAGGCGCTTAGGCACGCCTAGGCGCTAGGCAATGGCCAAATGCCTCGCCTAGGGCATAAATGGAGGTCTAGGCAGGGTAAGCAAGGAATTGCCTACGCAAGCAAGAAATCATGCCACATACTGCACTAATATGCCAAACGGGTTATATTCCAATGGTAGTAGATGGTAGTTAATTTATTTATATGCCCTAAACTAATATCAACACCCAAAATAATCACAAATACACTACGAGTAAAAACTATATTACCGCCTAGGTCGCGCCTAGGGCACTTAGGCACCGCCTAGGCACTAGGCGAAGCCAACCGCCTCGCTTACGCCTACCGCTTTTTCCAACCTTGGACCTACGTGTTATTGTGAGCATGCTTAGTTAATAATAATTGCTGAAACTTGAATGCTGGCTTTTCATGTTTACAACAACAAGAGCAAACAGAGTTTGTAAAAGTTTTTCTTTTTCTCTTTCAGTTTGTCAACTGAATCGCTTGAGGACAAGCAAAGGTTTAAGCTTGGGGGAGTTGATACGTCTCCGTCGTATCTACTTTTCCAAACACTTTTGCCCTTGTTTTGGACTCTAACTTGTATGATTTGAATGGAACTAACCCGGACTGACGGTGTTTTCAGCAGAATTGCCATGGTGTTGTTTTATGTGCAGAAAATAAAAGTTCTCGGAATGTCCTGAAACTCCACGGAACACCTTAGAAAAAATAAAGAAAACTCGTCGCCAAAGATGAAGGCCAGGGGGCCCACACCCTGTCCACGAGGGTGGGGGGCGTGCCCCCCTACCTCGTGAGCCCCCTAGTGGCCCTCTGACGCCAACTCCAACTCCATATATTGGCTTTCGGGGAGAAAAAATCAGAGAGAAGAAATAATCGCATTTTACGATACGGAGCCGCCGCCAAGCCCTAATCTCTCTCGGGAGGGCTGATCTCGAGTCCGTTTGGGGCTCCAGAGAGGGGGATTCGTCGCCGTCGTCATCATCAACCATCCTCCATCACCAATTTCATGATGCTCACCGCCGTGCGTGAGTAATTGCATCGTAGGCTTGCTGGACGGTGATGGGTTGGATGAGATTTATCATGTAATCGAGTTAGTTTTGTTAGGGTTTGATCCCTAGTATCCATTATATTTTGAGATTGATGTTGCTATGACTTTGCTATGCTTAATGCTTGTCACTAGGGCCCGAGTGCCATGATTTCAGATCTGAACCTATTATGTTTTCATGAATATATGTGTGTTCTTGATCCTATCTTACAAGTCTATAGTCACCTACTATGTGTTATGATCCGGCAACCCCGAAGTGACAATAATCGGGACCACTCCCGGTGATGACCATAGTTTGAGGAGTTCATGTATTCACTGTGTGCTAATGCTTTGTTCCGTTCTCTATTAAAAGGAGGCCTTAATATCCCTTAGTTTCAATAGGACCCGCTACCACGGAGGGTAGGACAAAAGATGTCATGCAAGTTCTTTTCCATAAGCACGTATGACTATATACGGAATACATGCCTACATTACATTGATGAACTGGAGCTAGTTCTATGTCACCCTATGTTATGACTGTTACATGACGAACCACATCCGGCATAATTATCCATCGCTAATCTGGTGCCTACGAGTTTTCCATATACTGGTTCTCGCTTATTTACTTTTTCGTTGCTACTGTTACAATCACTACAAAATACCAAAAACATTACTTTTGCTGTCTTTACTTTTGTTACCATTACCACCACTATCATATTACTTTGCTACTAAACACTTTGCTGCAGATACTAAGTTTCAGGTGTGGTTGAATTGACAACTCAGCTGCTAATACTTGAGAATATTCTTTGGCTTCCCTTGTGTCAAATCAATAAATTTGGGTTGAATACTCTACCCTCGAAAACTATTGCGATCCCCTATACTTGTGGGTTATCGGTGAACGGTCAAAGAATCAAACATTATATCTCAGATAATCCTATCAATGTTGAAACTAATATTGTTGAGACCGTAACCCCAGAAGAATACATAAGAGACACTTTCCAAAACGTTTCAGACTCCGAAAAGGAATAGGTATGTGGTATGGTAAGTAAACCAACTCCAAAACAATTCTAATGGCAATTTTTATCCGTTTTGGAATATTTAAAAATTTTGGAAAGAAAGAAGTAGTCCGGGAAGGGCACGAGGGTGGAGGGCGCACCCACCCCTACTAGGAGCGCCCCCTGTCTCGTGGCCACCTCGTGTGCCTCCCGGACTCCATTTTCTTGCACTTTACGTATTTTGGTCGGTAAAAATTCATTATATAATCTCCCGAAGTCTTTGACCACCGTATCATGCAAATATCCTTTGTTTTCATTTCGAGCTGTTTTTCTGACAGATATAGAGCACCAGGACGTCGCCTTCCTTCAACAATGAAGACAAGGATGCTTGGCTATTGAAGATAGAGCTGAAAAGAGAAGAACCGGAAGAGATCAACAAGGAGGAAGGGATCAAGAAGGCCACATAGGTTCAAGCTCCGGTGATGGAAGAAGAAAACATCCCTCAACCTTTACCTAACCTCTTTACTCCAACTGAGATTGAAGCTTTCAAGATGATTGAGTTAGCTCGCATACAGAATAAGTATCTCACACAAGAGAATATTTTGTTGAAGGACATAGCGCCGGACTCAAGGGCATTATCCGCTAGTTGGAGGAGCTTTTACGCTCGATGTGCGATTATCCACCATCATCATCACCACCTTTATCACCTCCGAGGACATAATTACATGGGTATGGGAACTCCACTTGGCAACTACCAAGGTTGGGGGAGGTGCCCCGGTATTGTATCACCATCACACTCCTATCTTTACCATTTTACTTAGTTCGATCCTTTTAGTAGTATCTTGATCTAGTAGATTGAAATTTTAGTATCAAATAGTTTTGAGTTTTGCTTTGTGATCTCTTTATGTAATCGAGTCCGTGAGCTATCTATAATAAAGATTAGTGTTGAGTCAAGGGCTTTGCTATCTTGCCATGATCTTGAGAAAGTAAAAAGAACAAAAAGAATAAAAGAGTTCATATTGATCTTATGGATAGTAATGATTTCACACATAGAAAGTATGAGGCATAAAAGTTGTTGAGAGTTGACAAACGTAGTTTTGGTCATCGTTGCAATTAATAGGAAGTAATAAGGAAAGAGAGGTTTTCACTTACAAATATACTATCTTGGACATATTTTATGATTGTGAATCACTCATTAAGTATGACATGCTAAAAGAGTTGATGTTGGACAAGGAAGACAACGTAATGGTTCATGTTTTCTCACATCTCAGTTAAAGTATATTGTCATTGACCTTCCACACATGTTGAGCTTGCCTTTCCCCCTCATGCTAGCCAAATTCTTGCACTAAGTAGAGATACTACTTGTGCTTCCAAATATCCTTAAACCCAGTTTTCCATGAGAGTCCACCATACCTACCTATGTATTGAGTAAGATCCTTCAAGTAAGTTGTCATGTTGCAAGCAATAAAAATTGCTCTCTAAATATGTATGACTTATTAGTGCAGAGAAAATAAGCTTTATACGATCTTGTTATGGAAGCAATAAAAGCGACAGACTGCATAATAAAGGTCCATATACAAGTGGCAATACAAAGTGACGTTCTTTTGCATTAAGATTTTGCGCATCCAACCCTAAAAGCACATGACAACCTCTGCTTCCCTCTGCGAAGGGCCTATCTTTTACTTCATGTTTTTACTTTATGCTTGAGTCAAGGTGATCTTCACCTTTCCCTTTTTCATTTATCCTTTGGCAAGCTCCTCGTGTTTGAAAGATCTTGATATATATATCCAATTGGATGTAAGTTAGCATGAATTATTATTGTTGACATCACCTAAAGGTGAATACGTTGGGAGGCAACACAATAAGCCCCTATCTTTCTCAGTGTCCAGTTGAAACTCCATAACCACAAGTATAGCGTGAGTGTTAGCAATTGTAGAAGACTACATGATAGTTGAGTATGTGGACTTGCTGAAAAGCTCTATTCTTGACTCTTTCTGATGTTATGATAAATTGCAATTGCTTCAGTGACTGACATTATAGTTTGTTAGTTCCCAATGAAGTTTCTGAACCATACTTGACATTGTGAATTGATCGTTACTTGAGCATAAGAAATCATATGATAAAATCTATATATGTTGGTATTATAAGAATGATCATGATGCCCTCATGTCCGTATTTTATTTTTATCGACACCTCTATCTCTAAACATGTTGACATATTTTTCGATTTTGGTTTCCGCTTGAGGACAAGCGAGGTCTAAGCTTGGGGGAGTTGATACGTCCATTTTGCATCATGCTTTTATATCAATATTTATGGCATTATGGGCTGTTATTACACATTATATCTCAATACTTATGGCTATTCTCTCTTATTTTACAAGGTTTACCATGAAGAGGGGGAATGCCGGCAGCTGGAAAAGGAGCAAATATTGGAAACCTATTCTGCACAGCTCCAAAAATCCTGAAACTCCACAGAAGTCAGTTTTGGAATTAATAAGAAGTATTGAGAGAAGAAACTACCGGAGGGGGCCCACACCCAGGCCAGGAGGGTGGGGGGGGCGCCCACCCCTACTGGGCGCGCCCCCTGTCTCCTGGGCCCCCTATTGGCCCTCTGGTGCCCATCTTCTGCTATATGAAGGCTTTTACCCTGGAAAAAAAATCAGAGGCAAGCTTACGGGACGAAACTCCGCCGCCACGAGGCGGAACCTTGGCGAAACCAATCTAGAGCTCCGGCAGAGCTGTTCTGCCGGGAAACTTCCCTCCGGGAGGGGGAAATCATCACCATCATCATCACCAACGATCCTCTCATCGGGGGGTCAATATCCATCAACATCTTCAGCAGCATCATCTCCTCTCAAAACCCTAGTTCATCTCTTGTATCCAATCTTGTATCAAAACCACAAATTGGTACCTGTGGGTTACTAGTAGTGTTGATTACTCCTTGTAGTTGATGCTAATTGGTTTACTTGGTGGAAGATCATATGTTCAGATCCTTAATGCATATTATTACTCCTCTGATTATGAACATGGATATGCTTTGTGAGTAGTTACGTTTGTTCCTGAGGACATGCGTGAAGTCTTGCTATTAGTAGTCATGTGAATTTGGTATTCATTCGATATTTTGATGAGATGTATGTTGTATCTCCTCTAGTGGTGTTATGTGAACATCGACTACATGACACTTCACCATTATTTGGGCCTAGAGGAAGGCATTGGGAAGTAATAAGTAGATGATGGGTTGCTAGAGTGACAGAAGCTTAAACCCTAGTTTATGTGTTGCTTCGTAAGGGGCTGATTTGGATCCATATGTTTAATGTTGTGGTTAGGTTTACCTTAATACTTCTTTTGTAGTTGCAGAGGCTTGCAATAGGGGTTAATCATAAGTGGGATGCTTGTCCAAGTAAGGGCAGTACCCAAGCACCGGTCCACCCACATATCAAATTATCAAAGTACCAAACGTGAATCATATGAGCGTGATGAAAACTAGCTTGACAATAATTCCCATGTGTCCTCGGGAGCTCTTTTCTCATTATAAGAAATTGTCCAGGCTTGTCCTTTGCTACAAAAAGGATTGGGCCACCTTGCTGCACTTTAGTTACTTTCACTGCTTGTTACTCGTTACAATTTATCTTATCACAAAACTATCCGTTACCTACAATTTCAGTGCTTGCAGAGAAGACCTTACTTAAAACCGCTTGTCATTTCCTTCTGCTCCTCGTTGGGTTCGACACTCTTACTTATCGAAAGGACTACGATATATCCCCTATACTTGTGGGTCATCAGGGCTGCGGGTATGTACTAGTAGCTATGTGTTTGATCTCTCTCTCTCTCTCTCTCTCTCTCTCTCTCTCTCGTGTTCTTGATATGGCACGATCTTGATGTACCGTGAGCTTTGCTATTATACTTGGATCTTATGATGTTTCTCCCCCTCTACCTTCTTGTAATGGATTTAGTTTTCCCTTTGAAGTTATCTTATCAGATTGAGTCTTTAAGGATTTGAGAACACTTGATGTATGTCTTGCATGTGCTTATTTGTGGTGACAATGGGATATTCACGTGATCTACTTGATGTATGTTTTGGTGATCAACTTGCGGGTTTAGTGACCTTGTGAACTTATGCATAGGGGTTGGCACAAGTTTTCGTCTTGACTCTCCGGTAGAAACTTTGGGGCACTCTTTGAAGTTCTTTGTGTTGGTTTGAATAGATGAATCTGAGATTGTGTGATGCATATCGTATAATCAAACCCGCGGATACTTTTGGTGACATTGGAGTATCTAGGTGACATTAGGGTTTTGGTTGATTTGTCTCTTAAGGTGTTATTTTACTACGAACTCTAGGGCTGTTTGTGACACTTATAATAATAGCCCAATGGATTGATCGGAAAGAATAACCTTGAGGTGGTTTCGTACCCTACAATAATCTCTTCGTTTGTTCTTTGCTGTTAGTGACTTTGGAGTGACTCTTTGTTGCATGTTGAGGGATTGTTATATGATATAATTATGTTATCATTGTTGAGAGAACTTGCACTAGTGAAAGTATGAACCCTAGGCCTTATTTTGAAGAATTGCAATACCGTTTTTGCTCACTTTTATTACTTGTTACCTTGCTGTTTTTATAATTTCAGATTACAAAAACCTGTATCTACCATCCATATTGCACTTGTATCACCATCACTTCGCCGAACTAGTGCACCTATACAATTTTCCATTGTATTGGGCATGTTGGGGACACAAGAGACTCTTTGTTATTTGGTTGCAGGGTTGTTTGAGAGAGACCATTTTCACCGTACGCCTCCTACGGATTGATAAACCTTAGGTCATCCACTTGAGGGAAGTTTGCTACTGTCCGACAAACCTCTGCACTTGGAGGCCCAACAATGTCTACAAGAAGAAGGTTGCATAGTAGACTTCAAGCTCTTTTCTCGCGACGTTGCCGGGGAGGTTAGTGCTTGAAGTTATATCTTTAGATCTTGCAATTGAATCTTTCAGTTTCTTGTTTTATCACTAGTTTAGTTTATAAAAAAACTATAAAAAATGGAATTGAGGTTGCCTCATATGCTTCTTTTTTTAATATCTTCTTGACTGGCAGGGGTTGCCTCAGGGCGGCAGCGACTACGCGCGTATGGGGGTGCGAGTGGTCTGGCTTTCCGACCTCGCGAACCCTTTCTACGGTTGCCATGGGCCTCCTTTTATAGGTTAAGGGGTCACCACAATGGCAATTTTGTCATTAGACACTGATATGATAGCAAATAATGCTATCACACCTAACTCTGCAGGCTGATAGTGTGCATTTAATGCACCGCTTAGTGTCACGTCGTTGGTTTCCCGGTAAGGCTTGTCGGGCTATCTTGCCAGCTCCACGCCTGCTCGCTTGACACGTCATTCGCGAGTGTCATTTGTAGGTTCCCTTTGTAGGAAGTGACCGCCATGTGGAGAATGGTTGCCACTTAATCACTCCGCGGCTTGACACCACACTGATCGACGACGTGGGTCATGGTGGAGTAGTCGGTGAGGTAATATGGTCTCCGTGAGTCCCGGAAGGCCCTGCCGGGACGCCTTGGTCATTTCCTTCTGGGGGTAGCCTCACCCCTTGTCGGGCTTGCATGCCCGCCAAGGGAGGCTTCTCTCTTGATAATATCTGGCTCCTCTGACTTGGCCTTGGATCCTTCCGTTCTGCTTGTTGATGTTCTAAATCTCTTGGTATCTTGTTCATCTTGTTCTGATGCTTCAATCCTGATCTTGCGCATGTGCACAGTCAGGGCAACGGGCCCCGAGTCTGTTGCACCGACAGAAGCCCCCAGGCCTGCCTCGAATGCGCTGCTGAGAATCGTCGGGGTAGGGCCTAACAAGTGCACCGGCAGCGCTGCTGAAGAGGCTGGTCTCTCGAGATCTTCTTTGCTTCAACATTAGTCTTGATTTTGGGCCAGTTTCTGGTTTCCCCACACGTCGTGCACGATGGTATGAAAAAGTCTTAGATCGTGGCCTGCATGGCGCTCGTGCCCCACGATCACAGGGTGGAAGCGGCCATCCCACTTGTCTCCGTGCTTCTGGCCCATCCGCCACGTGTCCTTCATGCCTTAGGAAGGGTAGGTGATGGACATGGAGGGCACGGGTGTGAGTGCCGAGGCAGAATATCAGGCATCGCTAGTTGGAGCAGCGGGTCGGTCCTGATTCCCCATGTCTCTGAACGGGGAGGGGAGGCTTCATTGGACAAGCGGGGCGGCCGCCCAAGGGGCGAGGGGCCGGCCCCTAGCCTTGCTCATCTATAAAAGAGGGCAAGGATGGTGTTTTCCCATACGCACCTCTTCCTCCTTCTTTCTTCATAGTATTCATTCGCTCATCATGGTGAGGGGGCGAGGACGCGCTGGTACTCCAGTGGCGGCAACGAGCGAGGGCTTCTACTCGTCAGCGCATCGCCCCTCCTCTAGAGCTCGCAGTGGCGGAGCCCGTCGTGAGAGGAGGGATGGGGCGAGGTCGAGGTCGTCGTGGCGCTCGACGAGGAGGAGGACGGGGCAGTGCTCCGGTTGTACCTCCGCCGGCAGCTCCTCCCCCGATGGAAGGCCATGCTGGAGATCAGCCTCGAGAATTCTTATCAGGTTGTATAAGCCTATGTGCGGCCATCTTCATCCTCCTACCCCATTCGCCCGGGAAATGGAGCTCGATCCGCCATGCATTTTGAGGTTGCACACGAGGGGTTGCGGGAACGGCGGCATGTGGGTCGACGTCGACTTCCCTGCTCCTCATGTTATGTACCTCCGCCGTGGTTGGAAGACCTTCGCCCGTGCCTATAATTTGACGGATGGGCACCTTCTCTAGTTCAAATTAATGGAGAGCGGCCTGCTTTCCATCAAGGTCTTTGGGCGCTCAGGAATTCTCTTAGGGTGCTGCGCGGAGAGCTCTACCGATGATGAAAGCTCCTCCTTGAGCGGCAGCGACGAGAGGACCATGACGGCGATGACGACGCCGGCGGGCGGGAGGGCTATGACTCCGACTCCGACTGATCGCCGCCCGCACCATCTTCATCAGGCGGTAGCGCCATCATCTGCATCTGCATCTCCTCCCGGCAATAAGATTTGCCGGGGAGTTGGATGCAGAGGTGGAGATGGCGCTCCCGGGCTCCTCCACCAGTCTTCTAGTCGGGCCCCGGCAGGCTTCTTCTCGGGATGCAGCTCTGTTCATCTTGCCGTGCCCTGCTGGCCCTGGTGGCGGTGGTTGACGGGTCGCCTTCGCCGTGCTCTCCATCGACGCATTCCCCGGTGCTCCCCCTTGCCCTTCTAGCCTTCACCTGCCGTGCCTGGGAGGAGAGGGACAAGAAAGGGGATTACGTGGCACTTATCTTTTTTTCAACCTTAAACTTGTAGGCACTTGCCAAATTTTAATTCAAATTATGTAATCTCTCATGTCCATGCTTGTGTTCTGTAATGCTTGTACTTGTATCAGCATGTTAATGAAAAAGATGAACCTTGCCGGGAACCCGCGCATGTATACGTCCATGCAGAGGTGAGATGCCTCTTTAGTGTAAACAAACGAGTTTGTCCCGGTAGGCTTATCCTGTCGGCCCCCTTTTTATCTGCCGGAGAACCTTATCTGCGGGGTTACAGATAGAGGGGCCAGCCCCCCGCCAACTTCCTTTTATCAAAGGCAACTGCGACCACCCTGACCGAAGCAACGTTCAGTTCGGGAATGGGAGCACCTAAGTCTAGAAGGAGCGGCGAGGTTTTCTAATGCATAAGTTATAGCTTACAGAACACGAATGGACAAGAGGTAGAACTTATCTGTTTGGCTTGCCGGGATCGCAGCGTCGGGCAATCTTCTCACTCCGTTGTTGAAGCCAAGTCCATGGTAAGAACCTGCAGCTTCATGTAGATGAGAATGAATGCAAGATGCGATCCTATCTATATGCATATGCAGATGCTCATGAAAATGCTTATGCAGTGATCTGGAATGATCGTGCATGCATGCAATCTAGGTTGGGGGCCCCCTATGGCACTTCTTTATTTTCTCTCGCACGGGGTCATCGCCCCGGCTTTGTACAAGGGGTTACATGCAACTGAGGCAAGGCCTGTACAAATGGGTGGCTGTCGGGCAGGGCCCGGCAGCCTCGCGCCTTACGGATAGAACTTGCGGAGATGCTCAATATTTCATGAGTTTTGCAACAGAGTGCCATCTCCGATCTCCAGACGGACTACACCGGGTAAGGTGACTCGTACTACCCGGTAAGGGCCTTCCCACTTCAGTGACAACTTCTGTGTACCTTTGGCGGACTGAATGCGCCTAAGGACAAGGTCACCTTCCTCAAAACACCGGGCATGAACCCTGCGGCTATGATAGAAACACAGGGCTTGTTGATAGCGTGCAGCACGCATAGCAGCCCGGAGACGGTTCTCCTCGAGTAGCACAGCATCGTCACGCCGGTGCTGATCTTGCACGATTTCATCGTAATCAAGTACTCGAGGCGACCCGTAAATGAGTTTTGTGGGGATAACTGCTTCTGCCCGTAGACCAGGGAGAAGGGAGTCTGCCGGGTAGCTCGGTTTGGTGTCGTTCTGAGGGACCAGAGAACTACCGGCAGCTCCTCAATCCATCGCCTGTCGTGCTTCTGCAGCGTATCAAAGGTTCTTGTCTTGAGTCCGCGTAGCACTTCAGCGTACGCCCTCTCAGCTTGTCCATTGCTCCGGGGGTGTGCCATAGAGGCGAATGAGATCTTGCATCTGTGGGCATGAACATAATGCATGAAGGCGCGACTCGTGAATTGGGTGCCGTTGTCGGTGATTATCCTTGCCGGAACTCCAAAACGACACACCAGATCTTTCAAGAACTTGATAGCTGACTGAGCAGCCACCTTTCTCACAGCAGTCACTTCCGGCCACTTTTTAGACTTGTCGATGGCAACGAACAAGAATTCAAAGCCCCCGATTGCTCGGGGAAGGGGCCAAGGATATCGAGCCCCCAGACCAAAAATGGCCATGACAGAGGGATTGTCTGAAGCGCTTGGGCAGGCAGGTGGGTTTTCTTGGAATGGAACTAGCAGGCTTCACACTTAGTGACTAGCTTGACCGCATCTTGGAGGGCTGTGGGCCAATAGAATCCTTGTCGGAATGCTTTCCCAACTAACACCCTTGATTCAATGTGGGAGCCGCACATTCCTTTGTGTATCTCAACCAGCAGTTCCTTTCCTTCTTCCCGGCAGACACACTTCAATTTCACACCGTTGGGCCTCCTTCTGTATAAAGTGTCATTGACAAACTGATACATACTGGACTTCCGGGCTACTTTTTCAGCTTCGTCTTGATCGCCGGGAAGCTCTCCGGTTTGGAGAAAGCGGACAATGTGCCTTGCCCAAGTTGGAGCCTGTGGCTCGGCAACAAGGACTAGCGGCACCTCCTCCGCCGCGGGAGCACCGGCCTCGTACGCGGGGTCCATGGACCCGGCTGGAGGGGGTGGTCCGGCAGGCTGAGAGGAGTTGTTTCCGGCAGGGTCTCTGCCGGGAGCGGATGACTCTACCGGGAGAGGCTTTCCGGTGTCCAATTTTCTCGTTTTTCAGGCCATTGTTGATGGGGATATGGAGGGCTGAGTGAGACGGAGAACAAAAGTCCCAGGTTCCACAAGAAGCTTCTGCGCAGCACACTTTGACAGATAATCAGCTATGCTGTTGTCCGCACGGGGTACGTGCTCTGTTTGTAATCCATCAAAGTGCTCCTCCAATCTCCTCACTTCCTCAACATAAGCCTCCATCAATGGACTTTGATAATCCTTGTTGACTTGCCTCACCACCAGCTATGAATCTCCTCGAATGATCAGCTTCTTAATTCCCAATTCTGCTGCAATTCTGAGCCCGGCAGGGAGCCCTTCATATTCTGCTGTATTGTTGGTTGCATCTAGACGACGTACTTCGAGTGCTCCCCGGAGGGGGCAACAAGAAGCACGCCAGCCCCCGCACCTTGTAGGGAAGAAGTACCATCAAAATACATAACCCATTCGGGGGGATACCTTGTCTGGGATAGTTGTCTCTGTCACTTCCTCATCAGGGGTTGGCGTCCATTCTGCAATAAACTCTGCCAACGCCCTGCTCTGGACAGTTGATGTGCTCTCAAACCTCAAACCAAAGCTGCATAGCTCCAAAGCCCACTCCACTATTCTGCCGGTAGCCTCTGGGTTTCGGAGTATCCGTTGCAACGTGAAACGAGTAACAACCGTGATCTCATGGGCTTGGAAGTAGTGGCACAGTTTCCTTGAGGCCATGATGAGGCCAAAGATCAACTTTTGCACACCAGAGTACCTCGACCTAGCCCCCTGCAACAAGGAGCTGACGAAGTACACTAGGCGCTGCACCACTTTCTTCCTTGCTGCGTTCTTGGGGTTGTCATCGTTGTCGTGCTTGCTGCTCTTCTGATCCTTATCTGGCCCTGCTGGCCTCTGCTCACTCTCTTTCTCGTCCACTTCTCGTTGTGCTATCAAGGCTGCACTGACCACTTGGTTGGTTGCCGCTAAGTATAGCAACAACGGCTCCTGGGGTTTGGGCGCAACCATGATAGGCACAGAGGACAGGTAGGTCTTCAATTTTTGCAAATCTATGTCTGCTTCAGGGGTCCACTTCATGGGACATGCCTTCTTCAAAATCTTGAAGAACGGCACGGCACGCTCGGCAGACTTGGAGATGAATCTGCTTAGCGCGGCAACACATCCCGTCAGGCGCCTCATATCTTTGATTGTCCTTGGCGCTTGGATCTGCTCAATGGCCTTAACTTGTCGGGATTGGTTTCGATCCCCCTGTGGGACACAAAGTATCCAAGCAGCTTGCCGGAGGGGACGCCAAGCACACATTTCTCTGGGTTTAGCTTCAAGTTGATCTTGCGTAGATTTGCAAACGTCTCCTCCAAATCCTGAATGAGAGTTGCTCTGTCCTTCCTCGTAGAGATCTTCTTATGGCGAGTAAATTTATTTTAGGACTTCCATAAATCCCGAATGTTCGGGTTCGGATTTTAAGCATGTCACTCCGAACTGTTTTTTATAGCAACTTTAGTTAAGGTGACGTGGCAACTTTAGTTGTTAAAACATGTCAACTTTGACCAGTTAGTCTTTTATTAAAAAATTGTCATATTTGCTAACCTCGCATGAACTTAAGTTATCATAAAAAACGTTCGAGTTGTCATGGTTAAAATCCGAACGTTTATTATTTTCGTTATTTCAAGGTCAAATAAGCGTTGGCAATTCGCACGACATCTTCGAAGCCACTTGACCACGACGCGACGAGCTTCCTACGCGCGCCTTTCACTTTCCCCACACCCGACGAGGCGCAGAGCAATGGACTCGGGAGGCGGCGAGCAGCTGAGCCTGGCCGCGGTGCGCGACCAGCTGATCCGCGAGGAGGACTCCATCGTCTTCGCGCTCATCGAGCGGGCCAGACGCCCGCGCAACACGCCGGCCTACTCGGCTGCCGGCGGCGGCGGCTCCCTCGCCGAGTTCTTCGTCCGGGAAGCCCAGGTCCTGCACGCCAAGGCAAGCCTAGTTCCTTCTTGACTTCCCACCGAGGGTCCGGAGATTGACACAGTTGTTGGGACGACGGTGGCCGGAAGTCGCGCGGATCAGTATAGATCTGGCTGCTCTGCTCCATCCGCGACTGTTCAGGTTTTGACCATATTGTAGTGCAGCCATGATGAGCTTGCGTAGGCATGTGGAGTTCTGGCATTTCCAGTGGAAACTCTTCATAGCTAATTTGGTCTTGCGACACGTTCACCTATATAGGCAGCACACTAGCACTTCAATACACAGCCACACATGGGTAATGTATGATGGAATTAGCGGCCTTTTCTTTTTTTTGATTTTTTTTCTTTTTTTTCTTTCGTTCGTCCCTTGTCAGTCATCTTTGTCATCGTCAGATGGCAGTGTACTCTTTGAAACAGTCACACAGATCGTAGTCGCCAGACTTGACTAGGTCCTTTGGGTATGCACATCGTATTCGTGGCACCTGCCCCCTTGGGTATCATCTGCTTGTGTCATATTCCGCTCTTGCTTATGCAGGGCTAGCTAATTGTCAAGATTACCTCCTATTCCAAAGGGCAAACAAAGAACCTGAAATCTGACCAGTTCGAATGAGCAGATAGCCAATTTGATTGATAAATGCTTTGTTGATGCTTTATTAGTCAGGGAAACAATTACTAGTTGAAAAATGAAGATAGGGAAATATTTTAGGACTTCATAGCCTATGTTCGTATCCTATCCACGACAGCCTACGAAACATTCAAACTTCAACTGAACATATAGTTGACTTATTGTGTGATATACTACTAATTGTCATTGTTGAGCATATGTATGCGTGATCTAATTACATCTGTAAGATATCATAGGCTGGACACTATCAAAAGCCAGAAGATGTTCCATTCTTCTCTCAAGATCTTCCACCACCTGTCTTTCCTACCAAAGGTCACCCAAAGGTGAATACTGGATTTTGATATTATAATATCAGCACTTCAAAAATATATATATATAATATCAGGAACTGACGAGTGATGACTAACTATCGCTGGGATTCTGAGTTATTATTTGTTTTCTTCGTAGGTTTTGCACCCTTTTGCTTCATCGGTCTGTGTGAATGATGCAATATGGAAGATGTATTTCAATGAATTGCTACCATTATTCACTGCGGATGGCGATGATGGCAACTATGCAGAAACAGTTGCATTAGATTTTGCATGTCTGCAGGTATATGTTGTACACAAACATTTCTTTTAAATTTTACATATAACTGCTACTATCGGAATTTTTGTTTTTAGTTTACAGATATATTTGCAAAAAAAGCATTTTAGTTTACTGATAATTACTATGAGATCAGTGAAATGCGTTGATTATTTGCTTGTAGGCTCTCTCAAGAAGAATTCATTGTGGAAAATATGTTGCTGAGGTGAAATTCAGAGACGCACCTCAAGATTATAGCCCGCCAATACGTGCTAAGGTTAATTTAGTTGGCGTATTATACTTTACTTCGTCAAATTATCTTTCACATCGTATATCATGGTTAATTTAGTTAACATCTTTGCTTCCCCAAATTATCTTCCACCTCTTATATAGACTTACTAGATTTTTATTGCATTTTTCATAAAATTTGTTGGCTTATTTATATATTCATGCACCTTGACATTTCAAGTTTGAACAATAACCGCCAAGTGTGTTGTGTATGATGCACCGTTGCATACAAGCCTTTATTCCTATTTTATTGAAGTGCTTTCCATGTTAAGCTCCATGCATTAGCATTTGTGATAGCCTGATAGGAACTGCCAGTCTGAATCAAGCCTTTAAGTTCCTTTGTCTTGCTGTTCAATGCAGGACACCAATGCTCTTATGAACTTACTAACATTCACGGCAGTTGAAGAAAAGGTCAAGAAGAGAGTAGAGAAGAAGGCAAGGATATTTGGACAGAATGTCACTCTGGAGGACAGTGTAGGCAAGCAAGATGGTGATGCCTGTGACAGTCACTGTAAAGTTGATCCAAAAGTGCTTTCTAAGCTATATGATATGTGGGTAATGCCTTTAACGAAGGATGTTGAAGTCGAATATCTTCTTCGGCGTCTTGACTGATTCACCCAATAATTTCAAATATAAATATGTTGCATGCTTTTGAGCTTGCCATATGTATGAAACAAATTCGAGAGGCTTTATTGAATGTGGCATCGAGAAATCCGTAAAATTTGTTCAGATCCATATGAAACAACTATGAGAAGTGATATAACTGCAATGTTAAGAACCCCTGATCGGTGATTCCACAATCATTCCGAATCCGTGTGAAATTCGACCATCTGGGATCATACCTCGGGCATAACTAGCACCTGACCAGGGCGATGGTTTTCGCACCGACTTGGAACGGACCAAAACCAACTCTCTAGCAATCTATCACCTCAGTAACCTCTTTTGATGGTTCCGAACGTGTTCTGTGTTCATGCGAAGTCTGGATGATTGATCTTTGACTTCTCGAGGGCCTGTTGAATTCCCAGCAAAGCATTGGGTGCAAAATGTCTCTCTTGATAATGTCGTTTCTCTTTTCTTTTTTGAATGATCACTACCAAAGTTCCATCATCAAATTATTTTCCATTCAATTGGCCGTGCTTTGGTAAGAAAATGAACCACAGAGCTAGTATAAACCGAGCCTTGCAAAATCTGGGTAGTTAATCAAATGCTTCAAACCAAATACGGTGTGCTAGTTTTGTGCTACTTAGTGTCATTTCTGGATGTTGTTATAAGGATTTAATAATACCATTGTCACAATAACTTAGTTTTGTATAGTCTGGAAGTGATAACCATCATGCGTGCAAGTCATGCCTTTTTCATCTTCCTCGTAGGAGCCTTCAGTCTTTTGATTAGAGCACAGGCCGTGAGAGAGCAGAGCGTGCTGCCCTGCCATAGCCACGAGGGCCTTAATAGTCGGTCGCGATTGTTGTCATAGTCAACAACGGTTGGAACTTCCAGGAAATTTGGGTTTAAGTTCTTTGTCTTGGACAGGACATTTAGTTCATGTTGCCCCCAAACCCTCAGGTTAACTTGTTGCACAAATTTCAGTGGCATATGTACATGCCAAGTTGCATTGCAGTTACTGCACAAACAACTTTTGTACACAAACCCATTCTGATCCTACACTCTCTTGCCCAAGGAAATTCTAACACAAACCCTACAGAAAATCCAGGTCACTGTGGTAAGGCTAATGCTCTTCATCGTAAGTTCTATGAAACGATCACCTTAACGGTCGCCCCTTGACAGTGCAACATCATTGGTGATCCCTTTGCTGTCATATCATGCTTCGGCTTTAGCATTTCAGTTTCACTGGCGCAAACAGTTGCAGACGCATTGCACTCGTCAAAACGGAAGCACCCAACAAGGTGATCATTTGCAAGTCCAGCTGCCTGCATGAATGACCGTAGGGCCCACAACCCGGAACCCTCGCCGGACCAAGCCTTTTGCTAATCTTGTCTGCCTCGGCACTCTTGATGGTAACTTGGTTTCCATATCGAAATTTGCTTACTACTGGCTTCCAACAATACTGATCAAAGAACCAAATTCATTCACAATCTGCAGTAGTCCACAGCATAATGTGTAAGTTGAGGTAAATTAACATATGAACATAATTACCAACAAGAAAATCATGCAAAATCCACAACATTCTCCACAATTGCTTTGGTTTTTTTTTTTGCTCTGAGAAGAGAGTTGGCAATGTTGCCTCTCGGAGATGTTCATAGAATCATGGTGTGCGTACGTGTGTTCATACGGGTACGTGTGTTCATTTTCTCTCTATCTTCTACAGTGGTCGGGCATTAAGCCTGACTTAACTTCACACATTGTAACACAGGCAAGAACCCTTTCTTTGCTTGATCCATTTTGAACTTCTTCAAAATATTATGAAGGTATGTGCTTTGTGAAAGTCCAATTAAGCGTCTTGATCTATCTCTATAGATCTTGATGCCCAAAATATAAGCAGCTTCACTGAAGTCTTTCATTGAAAAACTTTTATCAAGTATCCTTTTATGCTATCCAGAAATTCTATATCATTTCCAATCAACAATATGTCGTCCACATATAATATTATAAATGCTACAGAGCTCCCACTCACTTTCTTGTAAATATAGGCTTCTCCAAAAGTCTGTATAAAACTATATGCTTTGATCACACTATCAAAGTGTTTATTCCAACTCCGAGAGACTTGCACCAGTCCATAAATGGATTGCTGGAGCTTGCACACTTTGTTAGCACCTTTTGGATCGACAAAACCTTCCGGTTGCATCATATACAACTCTTCTTCTAGAAATCCATTCAGGAATGCAGTTTTGACATCCATTTGCCAAATTTCATAATCATAAAATGCGGCAATTGCTAACATGATTCGGACAGACTTAAGCATCACTACGGGTGAGAAAGTCTCATCGTAGTCAACCCCTTGAACTTGTCGAAAACCTTTCACAACAAGTCGAGCTTTGTAGACAGTAACATTACCATCAGCGTCAGTCTTCTTCGTGAAGATCCATTTATTCTCGATGGCTTGCCGATCATCGGGCAAGTCAACCAAAGTCCACACTTTGTTCTCATACATGGATCCCATCTCAGATTTCACGGCCTCAAGCCATTTTGCAGAATCTAGGCTCATCATCGCTTCCTCATAGTTCATAGGTTCGCCATGGTCAAGTAACATGACCTCCAGAATAGGATTACCGTACCACTCTGGTGCGAATCTTACTCTGGTTGACCTACGAGGTTCGGTAGTAACTTGATCTGAAGTTTCATGATCAATATCATTAGCTTCCTCACTAATTGGTGTAGGCGTCACAGGAACCGGTTTCTGTGATGAACTACTTTCCAATAAGGGAGCAGGTACAGTTACCTCATCAAGTTCTACTTTCCTCCCACTCACTTCTTCCGAGAGAAACTCCTTCTCTAGAAAGGATCCATTCTTAGTAATGAATGTCTTGCCTTCGTATCTGTGATAGAAGGTGTACCCAACAGTTTCCTTTGGGTATCCTATGAAGACACATTTCTTCAATTTGGGTTCGAGCTTATCAGGTTGAGGCTTTTTCACATAAGCATCACAGCCCCAAACTTTAAGAAACGACAACTTTGGTTTCTTACCAAACCACAGTTCATAAGGCGTCGTCTCAACGGATTTTGATGGTGCCCTATTTAACGTGAATGTAGCCGTATCTAAAGCATAACCCCAAAACGATAGCGGTAAATCAGTAAGAGACATCATAGATCGTACCATATCTAGTAAAGTACGATTACGACGTTCGGACACACCATTGAGCTGTGGTGTTCCAGGTGGCGTGAGTTGTGAAACTATTCCGCATTGTTTCAAATGTAGACCAAACTCGTAACTCAAATATTCTCCTCCATGATCAGATCGTAGAAACTTTATTTTCTTGTTACGATGATTTTCCACTTCACTCTAAAATTCTTTGAACTTTTCAAATGTTTCAGACTTATGTTTCATTAAGTAGATATACCCATATCTGCTCAAATCATCTGTGAAGGTGAGAAAATAACAATACCCGCCGCGAGCCTCAATATTCATCGGACCACATACATCAGTATGTATGATTTCCAATAAATATGTTGTTCGCTCCATAGTTCCGGAGAACGGCGTTTTAGTCATCTTGCCCATGAGGCATGATTCGCAAGTACCAAGTGATTCCAAAAGTCCATCAGTATGGAGTTTCTTCATGCGCTTTACACCAATATGACCCAAACGGTAGTGCCACAAATAAGTTGCACTGTCATTATCAACTCTGCATCTTTTGGCTTCAACATTATGAATATGTGTGTCACTACTGCCGATATTTAACACGAATAGACCACTCTTCAAGGGTGCATGACCATAAAACATATTACTCATATAAATAGAACAACCATTATTCTCAGATTTAAATGAATAACCGTCTCGCATCAAACAAGATCCAGATATAATGTTCATGCTCAACGCTGGCACCAAATAACAATTATTTAGGTCTAAAACTAATCCTGAAGGTAGATGTAGAGGTAGCGTGCCGATGGCGATCACATCGACTTTGGAACTATTTCCCACGCGCATCGTCACCTCGTCCTTAGCCAGTCTTCCCTTAATCCGTAGTCCCTGTTTCGAGTTGCAAATATTAGCAACAAAACCAGTATCAAATACCCAGGTGCTACTGTGAGCTCTAGTAAGGTCCACATCAATAACATGTATATCACATATACCTTTGTTCACCTTGCCATCCTTATCCGCCAAATACTTGGGGCAGCTTCGCTTCCAGTGACCAGTCTGCTTGAAGTAGAAGCACTCAGTCTCAGGCTTAGGTCCAGATTTAGGTTTCTTCTCTTGAGCAGCAACTTGTTTGCTGTTCTTCTTGAAGTTCCCTTCCTTTTCCCTTTACCCTTTTTCTTGAAACTGGTGGTCTTGTTGACCATCAACACTTGATGCTCCTTCTTGATTTCTACCTCCGCAGCCTTTAGCATTGCGAAGAGCTCGGGAATTGTCTTATTCATCCCTTGCATATTATAGTTCATCACAAAGCTCTTGTAGCTTGGTGGTAGTGATTGAAGAATTCTATCGATGACATCATCATCCGGAAGATTAACTCCCAGTTGAATCAAGTGATTGTTATACCCAGACATTTTGAGTATATGTTCACTGACAGAACTATTCTCCTCCATCTTGGAGCTGTAGAACTTATTGGAGACTTCATATCTCTCAATCCGGGCATTTGCTTGAAATATTAACTTCAACTCCTGGAACATCTCATATGCTCCATGACGTTCAAAACGTCGTTGAAGTCCCGGTTCTAAGCCGTAAAGCATGGCACACTGAAGTATCAAGTAGTCATCAGCTTTGCTCTACCAAACGTTCACAACGTCTGCAGTTGCATCTGCAGCAGGCCTGGCACCCAGCGGTGCTTCCAGGACGTAATTCTTTTGTGCAGCAATGAGGATAATCCTCAAGTTACGGATCCAGTCCGTGTAATTGCTACCATCATATTTCAACTTTGCTTTCTCAAGGAATGCATTAAAATTCAACGGAACAACAGCACGGGCCATCTATCTACAACAACATAGACAAGCAAAATACCATCAGGTACTAAGTTCATGATAAATTTAAGTTCAATTAATCATATGACTTAAGAACTCCCACTTAGATAGACATCTCTCTAATTATCTAAGTGATCACATGATCCAAATCAACTAAACCATAACCAATCATCACGTGAAATGGAGTAGTTTTCAATGGTGAACATACTATGTTGATCATATCTACTATGTGATTCACGCTCAATCTTTCGGTCTCAGTGTTCCGAGGCCATATCTGCATATGCTAGGCTCGTCAAGTTTAACCCGAGTATTCTGCGTGTGCAAAACTGGCTTGCACCCGTTGTAGATGAACGTTGAGCTTATCACACCCGATCATCACGTGGTGTCTCGGCACAACAAACTTTGGCAATGGTGCATACTCAGGGAGAACACTTTTACCTTGAAATTTAGTGAGAGATCATCTTATAATGCTACCTTCAATCAAAGCAAAATAAGATGCATAAAGGATAAACATCACATGCAATCAATATAAGTGATATGATATGGCCATCATCATCATCTTGTGCTTGTGATCTCCATCTCCGAAGCACCGTCATGATCACCATCGTCACTGGCGCGACACCTTGATCTCCATGGTAGCATCGTTGTTGTCTCGCCAACTATTGCTTCTACGACTATCGCTACCTCTTAGTGATAAAGTAAAGCAACTACAGGGCGATTGCATTGCATACAATAAAGCGACAACCATATGGCTCCTACCAGTTGCTGATAACTCGGTTACAAAACATGATCATCTCATACAATAAAATATAGCATCATGTCTTGACCATATCACATCACAGCATGCCCTGCAAAAACAAGTTATACGTCCTCTACTTTGTTGTTGCAAGTTTTACGTGGCTGCTACGAGCTGAGCAAGAACCGTTCTTACCTACGCATCAAAACCACAACGATATTTCGTCAACTTAGTGTTGTTTTAACCTTCACAAGGACCGGGCGTAGCCACACTCGGTTCAACTAAAGTTGGAGAAACAGACACCCGCCAGCCACCTATGTGCAAAGCACGTCGATAGAACCAGTCTCGCGTAAGCGTATGCATAATGTCAGTCTGGGCCACTTCATCCAACAATACCGCCGAACCAAAGTATGACATGCTGGTAAGCAGTATGACTTGTATCGCCCACAACTCACTTGTGTTCTACTTGTGCATATAACATCTACGCATAAACCTGGCTCAGAGGCCACTGTTGGGGAACGTAGTAATTTCAAAAAAATTCCTACGTACATGCAAGATCATGGTGATGCATAGCAACAAGCGGGGAGAGTGAGTCCACGTACCCTCGTAGACCGAAAGCGGAAGCATTAGCACAACGCGGTTGATGTAGTCGTACGTCTTCATGATCCGACCGATCCAAGTACCGAACGTATGGCACCTATGAGTTCAGCACACGTTCAGCTCGATGACGTCCCGTGAACTCCGATCCAGCAGAGCTTCACGGGAGAGTTCCGTCGGCACGACGGCGTGATGACGGTGATGATGTTGCTACCGACGCAGGGCTTCGCCTAAGCACCGCTATGATATGACCGAGGTGGAATATGGTGGAGGGGGGCACCGCACACGGCTGGGAGAGATCAATAGACAACTTGTGTGTCTAGAGGTGACCTCCTACCCCCGTATATAAAGGAGCAAGGGGGTGGCGGCCGGCCAGGAGGAGGGCGCGCCAAGGGGGGAGTCCTACTCCCACCGTGAGTAGGACTCCTCCTTTCCTTGTAGGAGTAAGAGAAGGGAAGGAAGGGAGATAGGAGAAGGAAAAAGGGGGGCGCCGCCCCCTTCCTTGTCCAACTTGGACTAGAGGGGGAGGGGGCGCGCGGCTGCCCTGGCCGCCCCTCCTCTTCTCCCACTATGGCCCGTCAGGCCCAATATACTCCCCGAGGGGTTCCTGTAACCCCCCGGTACTCCGCTCAATCTTTGAAACCTCCCGAAACACTTCCGGTGTCCGAACATAGTCGTCCAATATATCGATCTTTACATCTCGACCATTTCAAGACTCGTCGTCATGTTCGTGATCATATCTGAGATTTCGAACTACCTTCGGTACATCAAAACACAAAAACTCATAATACCGATTGTCACCGAACTTTAAGCGTGCGGACCCTACGGGTTCGAGAACTTTGAAGACATGACCGAGACACGTCTCCGGTCAATAACTAATAGCGGAACCTGGAAGTTCATATTGGTTCCCACATATTCTACGAAGATCTTTATCGGTCAAACCGCATAACAACATACATTGTTCCATTTGTCATCGGTATGTTACTTGCCCGAGATTCGATCGTCGGTATCTCAATACCTAGTTCAATCTCGTTACCGGCAAGTCTCTTTACTCGTTATGTAATGCATCATTCCACAACTAACTCATTACTCACATTGCTTGCAAGGCTTATAGTGATGTGCATTACCGAGAGGGCCCAGAGATACCTCTCCGACAATCGGAGTGACAAATCCTAATCTCAAAATACACCAACTCAACAGGTACCTTCGGAGACACCTGTAGAGCACCTTTATAATCACCCAGCTACGTTGTGACGTTTGGTAGCGAACAAAGTGTTCCTCCGGTAAACGGGAGTTGCATAATCTCATAGTCATAGGAACATGTATAAGTCATGAAGAAAGCAATAGCAACATACTAAAGATCAAGTGCTAAGCTAACGGAATGGGTCAAGTCAATCACATCATTCTCCTAATGATGTGATCCCATTAATCAAATGACAACTCATGTCTATGGTTAGGAAACTTAGCCATCTTGGATTAACGAGCTAGTCAAGTAGAGGCATACTAGTGACACTATGTTTCTCTATGTATTCACACATGTATTATGTTTCTGGTTAATACAATTCTAGCATGAATAATAAACATTTATCGTGATATGAGGAAATAAAAAATAACTTTATTATTACTTCTAGGGCATATTTCCTTCAGCCCACACCCTGGCCACGAGGGTGGGGGCGCACCCCCTGCCTCGTGGGCCACCTGGCAGGCCTCTGGTGCCCATCTTCTGCTATATGAAGTCTTCTACCCTGGAAAAAACCGAAAGCAAGCTTTCGGGACGAAACTCCGCCGCCACGAGGCGGAACCTTGGCGGAACCAATCTAGGGCTCCGGCGGAGCTGTTCTGCCGGGGAAACTTCCCTCCGGGAGGGGGAAATCATCACCATCGTCATCACCATCGATCCTCTCATCAGGAGGGGGTCAATCTCCATCAATATCTTCACCAGCACCATCTCCTCTCAAACCCTAGTTCATCTCTTGTATCCAATCTTTGTACCAAAACCTCAGATTGGTACATGTGGGTTGCTAGTAGTGTTGATTACTCCTTGTAGTTGATGCTAGTTGGTTTATTCGGTGGAAGATCATTTGTTCAGATCCTTAATGCATATTAATACCGCTCTGATCATGAACATGAATTTGCTTTGTGAGTAGTTACGTTTGTTCCTGAGGACATGGGAGAAGTCTTGCTATAAGTAGTCATGTGAATTTGGTATTCGTTCGATATTTTGATGAGATGTATGTTGTCTCTCCTCTAGTGGTGTTATGTGAACGTCGACTACATGGCACTTCACCATTATTTGGGCCTAGAGGAAGGAATTGGGAAGTAATAAGTAGATGATGGGTTGCTAGAGTGATAGAAGTTTAAACCCTAGTTTATGAGTTGCTTCGTAAGGGGCTAATTTGGATCCATATGTTTCATGCTATGGTTAGGTTTACCTTAATACTTCTTTTGTAGTTTTGGATGCTTGCAAT
This sequence comes from Aegilops speltoides, assembly GCA_021437245.1. Taxonomy (NCBI): domain Eukaryota; kingdom Viridiplantae; phylum Streptophyta; class Magnoliopsida; order Poales; family Poaceae; genus Aegilops; species Aegilops speltoides. Next base: position 142,042,983 of record CM038146.1, read on the forward strand.
AGGGGTTAATCATAAGTGGGATGCTTGTCCAAGAAAGGGCAGTACCCAAGCACCGGTCCACCCACATATCAAATTATCAAAGTAACGAACACAAATCGTATGAGCGTGATGAAAACTAGCTTGACGACAATTCCCATGTGTCCTCGGGAGCGCTTTTCTCTATATAAGAACTTTTCCAGGTTTGTCCTTTGATACAAAAAGGATTGGGCCACCTTGCTGCACCTTATTTACTTTCATTGCTTGTTACCCGTTACAAATTACCTTATCACAAAACTATCTGTTACCGATAATTTCAGTGCTTGCAGAGAATACCTTACTGAAAACCGCTTGTCATTTCCTTCTACTCCTCGTTGGGTTCGACACTCTTACTTATCGAAAGGAATACGATAGATCCCCTACACTTGTGGGTTATCAAGACTCTTTCCTGGCGCCGTTTCCGGGGAGTGAAGCTCCTTTGGTAAGTGGAACTTGGTACGGAAAAATTTATATAGTGTGCTGAAATTTACAGTCACTTGTTACTATGGAACATAATCCTTTGAGGGGCTTGTTCAGGGTATCTTCACCCCGACCAGTAGAGCAAAGAGTTGCTCCTCAACCTACTGAACCTACTGAAAATGTTTACTTTGATATTCCTTCGGGTATGGTAGAGAAACTGCTAGCTAATCCATTTACAGGAGATGGAACATTGCATCCCGATTTACACCTAATCTATGTGGATGAAGTTTGTGGATTATTTAAGCTTGCAGGTATGCCCGATGATGTTATCAAGAAGAAGGTCTTCCCTTTATCTTTCAAGGGAGATTCATTGACATGGTATAGGCTATGTGATGATATGGGATCATGGGACTACAAATGATTGAAATTGGAATTTCACCAGAAGTTTTATCCTATGCATCTTGTTCATCGTGATCGTAATTATATATATAATTTTCGCCCTCGCGAAGGAGAAAGCATCGCTTAAGCTTGGGGGAGGCTTAAGTCAATGTTATATTCATGCCCCAATAATGAGCTCTCGAGAGAAATAATTATTCAAAATTTTTATGCTCGGCTTTCTCTCAACAATCGCTGCATGCTCGATACTTCTTGTGTTGGTTCTTTTATGATGAAGACTATTGAATTCAAATGGGATTTATTGGAAAGAATTAAACGCAACTCTGAAGATTGGGATATCGACGAAGGTAAGGAGTCAGGTATGACACCTAAGTTTGATTGTGTTAAATATTTTATGGATACCGATGCTTTTCGTGGATTTAGCACTAAATATGGACTTGACTCTGAGATAGTAGCTTCTTTCTGTGAATCATTTGCTACTCATGTTGACCTCCCTAAGGAGAAGTGGTTTAAATAATCCTCCCACTGAAGTAAAAGTAGTTGCACCTATTACAGTTGAAGAAAGGACTATCACTTATAATGATCCTATTGTTCCTTCCACTTATATTGAGAAACCACCTTTCCCTGTTAGGATAAAGGATCATGCTAAAGCTTCAACTGTGGTTCGTAAGAGTAATACTAGAACATATACACCTCCTGAGCAAATTAAAGTTGAACCTAGTATTGCTATGGTTAAAGATCTCTTGGCTGATAATATTGATGGGCGTGTTATTTATTTTTGTGATGTAGCTGCTAGAATTGCCAGACTTGATGCTAAGAAACATAGACCTGTTGTTGGCATGCCTGTTATTTCTGTTAAAATAGGAGATCATTGTTATCATGGCTTATGTGATATGGGTGCTAGTGCTAGTGCAATACCTCATTCCTTATATAAAGAAATTATGCATGACATTGCACCTGCTGAGATAGAAGAAATCGATGTTACAACTAAGCTTGCCAATAGAGATACTATTTCACCAATTGGGATTGTTAGAGATGTTGAAGTCTTGTGTGGGAAAGTAAAATATCCTGCTGATTTTCTTGTTCTTGGTTCCCCACAAGATGACTTTTGTCCCATTATATTTGGTAGATCCTTCTTGAACACTGTTAATGCTAGGATAGATTACGAAAAGGATGTTGTTACTATTGGTTTGGGAGATATGTCTCATGAGTTTAACTTTGCTAAATTTCATAGACAACCCCATGATAAAGAATTTCCTAGTAAGGATGAAATTGTTGGTCTTGCTTCTATTGTCGTGCCTCCTAATGATCCTTTAGAACATTATTTGCTAGACCATGAAAATGATATGTTTATAAATGAAAGGAGGGAAATAGATGAAGTATTCTTTAAACAGGGCCTATTTTGAAACACAACTTGCCTGTTGAAAGCCTAGGGGATCCTCCACCACCCAAGGGTGATCCCGTGTTTGAGCTTAAACCACTACCTGATACTCTCAAATATGCTTATCTTGATGAAAATAAGATATATCCTGTTATTATTAGTGCTAACCTTTCAGAGCAGGAAGAGGGACAGATTATTGAAAACTCTGAAGAAGCACCGTGCTGCTATTGGATACACTCTTGATGATCTTAAGGGCATTAGACCCACGCTATGCCAACACAAAATAAAATTGGAGGAAGACGCCAAACCAGTTATTGTTCACCAAGGACGGTTAAATCCTAAGATGAAAGAAGTGGTAAGAAAGGAAATACTAAAGCTCCTTGAGGTAGGTATAATTTATCCCATTGCTGATAGTCAGTGGGTAAGTCCTGTCCATTGTGTCCCTAAGAAGGGAGGTATTACTGTCATTCCTAATGATAAAGATGAACTGATCCCGCAAAGAATTATTACAGGTTATAGGATGGTAATTGACTTCTGCAAATTAAATAAAGCTACTAAAAAGGACCATTGCCCTTTACCTTTTATTGATCAAATGCTAGAAAGACTATCCAAACATACACATTTTTGCTTTCTAGATGGTTACTCTGGTTTCTCTCAAATACCTGTGTCAGTAGAGGATCAAGAAAAGACCACTTTTACTTGCCCTTTCGGTACTTTTGCTTATAGACGTATGCCTTTTGGTTTATGTAATGCACATGCTACCTTTCAAAGATGCATGATGGCTATATTCTCTGACTTTTGTGAAAAGATTTGTGAGGTATTCATGGATGATTTCTCCGTTTATGGATCCTCTTTTGATGATTGCTTGAGCAACCTTGATCGAGTTTTGTAGAGATGTGAAGATACTAGTCTCGTCTTGAATTGGGAGAAGTGCCACTTTATGGTTCATGAAGGTATTGTCTTGGGGCATAAAATTTCTGAAAGAGGTATTGAAGTTGATAAAGCTAAGGTTGATGCTATTGAAAAGATGTCGTGTCCAAAGGACATTAAAGGTATAAGAAGTTTCCTTGGTCATGCCGGTTTCTATAGGAGGTTCATTAAGAACTTCTCTAAAATTTCTAGGCCTCTGACTAATCTCTTACAAAAAGGTATTCCTTTTGTCTTCGATGATGATTGTATAGAAGCATTTGAAATACTTAAGAAAGCTTTGATTTCTGCACCTACTGTTCAGCCACCTAATTGGAATTTACCCTTTGAAATTATGTATGCTAGTGATTATGTTGTAGGTGCTATTCTAGGACAAAGAGTTGATAAGAAACTAAATGTTATTCAATATGATAGTAAAACTCTAGACACTGCCCAGAGAAATTATGCTACTACTGAAAAAGAATTCTTAGCAGTTGTATTTGCTTGTGATAAGTTTAGACCTTATATTGTTGATTCTAAAGTAACTATTCACACTGATCATGCTGCTATTAAATATCTTATGGAAAAGAAAGATGCTAAACCTAGACTTATTAGATGGGTTCTCTTGCTACAAGAATTTGATTTGCATATTATTGATAGAAAGGGAGATGAGAACCCCGTTGCAGACAACTTGTCTAGGTTAGAGAATGTTCTTGATGACCCACTACCTATTGATGATAGATTTCCTGATGAACAATTAGTTGGATAAATGCTTCTCATACTACTCCATGGTATGCTGATTATTCTAGTTACATTGTTGCTAAATTTATACCACCTAGTTTCACATACCAGCAAAAGAAAAAGTTTTTCTATGATTTAAGACATTACTTATGGGATGACCCACACCTTTATAAAGAAGCAGTAGATGGTCTTATTAGACGTTGTGTACCTGAGCATGAACAGGAATAGATCCTATGCAAGTGTCACTCAGAGGCATACGGAGGGCACCATGCTGGAGATAGAACTGCACATAAGGTATTGCAATCCAGTTTTTCTTGGCCTACTCTCTTCAAAGATGCCCGTAAGTTTGTCTTGTCTTGTGATGAATGTCAAAGAATTGGTAATATTAGTAGACGTCAAGAAATGCCTATGAACTATTCTCTTGTTATTGAATCATTTGATGTTTGGGGCTTTGATTATATGGGACCGTTTCCTTCCTCTAATGGGTATACACATATTTTAGTTGTTGTTGATTACGTTACTAAGTGGGTAGAAGCTATTCCAACTAGTAGTGCTGATCATAACACATCTATTAAGATGCTTAAAGAAGTTATTTTTCTGAGGTTTGGAGTCCCTAGATACTTAATGACTAATCACTACTAGGGAAAACCTTATACACAGAATGTTACCAGTAGCGCTGTACAAAATCAAACACTACTGCTACTTAGTAGGAGCGCGCGTAAATAAACCGCGCTACTGTTATGACTTTAGCGATGGCTGCATAAGTTTAAAAATCGCTGCTGCTATGTTTGAACTGGGCGCACATGGCTAGCCCAACCTAGCAGTAGTGCGTATACTGGCCCAGCGCTACTGCTATTCTCCTTAGCTGTAGCACGCTTACGTGTAAGGCGTTGCTGCTAACGGAAATAAAATAAAGTGAAAAACAAGTAGAAAAGTAAATGAAAATGAAAGAAATAGAAAAAGGAGAAAGGAAAAAAAATAAAATGTAAAGAAAAATAAAATAAAAAAGGGAAAAAATGATAAAGGAATAGCAGCAGCGGGTTTCAGGAAATGCGTTGTAGCTAACTTAGCTATAGCGCGTTTCGGAAACGCGCTACCGTTACATTTCACTTAAACAGCGGTCCCCCCCCGTCCCCCGGCCACCACACTTCTTCCCAAAATCCCTCGCCCTCGCCGCCGTCTCCCCAATTCGCCGTCGCCCCACTTCGCCGCCGTCTCCCCAATTCGCCGTCACCCCACTTCGCCGCCATCTCCTGCCGGCATGGACGCCCGCAACCTCACCGTCTCCCCCCGAGGCCGACGACATCCTCACCGCCGCCGCCCGAGACTGCCCTCAGCCTCACCGCCGCCACCCGAGGCCGCCCTCGACGTAACCGTCGGCGCCCTCCACCTCACCACTGCCCGAGCCCGCCCAGGACCGCCGTTGCCCATGCCCGAGCCCGCCCTCTCCGCCGCTGCCTCCGTCACCGAGCACCTCCCCGCCACCGTCTCTCCCCTCTCTGTAAGTCCCCCACCCCTCCCCCCGACTCCTCTCTCTCTGCATTTTAGAGAAAAAATTAGTAGAGCAAAAGTTTGTTTATAGCAAAAAAATTAGTTTAGAGCAAAGGATGTTAAGTAGTAGATGTTAGAGCAAAAATTAGTTTAGAGAAAAAATTTGGTTTACAACAAAAGTTAGTTAGAGGCAAGTAGGGTTTAATTAGGGTAGATGCTGCTTGTATAGTATATAGTGATACTAGTAGATGTTAATTAGGTTAGGGCAATAGTGGTACTAGTAGATGTTAATTAGATGTTTTTCAGTTAGGGCACCGAGTTTTGCTAGGTTAATTAGGTTAGTAGTCTTTGCTAGTAGTAGTGGTACAGAGAGGTTAATTAGCTGATGTTAAATGAATAACCTAAATGAATGAAATTAGTAGTTAACTGAATTTTTTTTCCTTTCATCATTATAGAGCACTAAAGTTAACTAAATTTTGTTCTATTAGTAGTTAAATGAATTTTCTTCTACACTTGTTTTTGAATTAGCTTGTGAAATTTGGACATGTGGTTGCTCGTGTATATTTGGACATGTGTTGCGGTGTCGAAGAGGGATATTTGAACACTGTTTCCTGGAATGATGTTGAGTGTCCTATGTTTTGACGGAATGTTGATTCATTTACATTAAGCAAATTTGTGTTCTCGATTTGTCCACTTTTAGCAAAGGTCATGCGAAATTTTCCGTGAATTTCGGCATGACTTGTGCTACAAACTAGGACATATCGAGTGCCGGATTTGCTGCACCGGAAGGAGTCAACATTCTGCAAAACAATAGGCCTTTTTATGTCATTATTCATTTTATTAGGTCTAGAATTAATTGACTAGATTTAATCATAGGAAACATGGCTAGCAACGATGAAGGACAAGTGTTCGGTGATTGCGGACGACGCGTCTACGGGCGTGAGCGAAGTTTTAGCCTTACCGACGATCAACCGATGTTGTTCTTTGGGCCCACCGGTGGCATTGGGGATCGAGACCGACACGCAGACCGGTCTTTGAGATCGAGACCGCGCCGAGGCTCGACCGGCATCGAGACCGGCGCTGGGACTGAGACCGGTGCTGCCTCGAGGAGCGGAGCCGGTGTAGAACCGAAAGCAAAGAGGCAACGACTTCCTAACAAACTCAGGACTACTAGACTGGTGGTCACAGAGGTGGACGACGGCATTTTTGAGCCAAAGGCGCCCGAGGAAGCGCGTCGATGCTACGGCAATCAAATAGGCTGCATCGTACGGACAATCGCCACCATCAACAATGAGAAACTATAGAAGATAGAAAATATGAGGAGCTCCCTCCTAAAGAAGATTCACCAGATATTCTTGTTCCCGGGCCGGAATGAGAAGGATTATGAAGATCCAGGCGAGGACCTGGCAATGAAGAAGATAAACAAACACGCCATGACCAAGTTTAGTGACGCGTTGGCCGCCTGGAAAACTCGAGTGAAAGCAAGGATCATCGACAAGAAGGAACCCTACTCCGAGATTGTAAAGGATAATCCCACAATCACGGAAGAGCAGTTTCAAATATTCAAGGAGGCTTGCGAGGCCGAAGCTGCCAAAAAAAAGTCTAAGTACATGAAGGGGCTTCAAGAGAGGAACATTGGGAGCCACCACCTCGAAAGCCGTGGTTACGGCGGAAAGAGGTCCAAATGGGCCAAGGAGGACGCGGAAACCACGAGTCTGGGCATCCCAGACCCCTTGGCGGATTTCACCGTCCCGCAGGAGCGTGACGTCCTGAGGGCCCGACACCGTTGGGACCCAATGAAGAGAACACCGGTCATTACGGAGTTCATGAGACTGCTGGTAATTTTAGTTTCTGATCAATTCGACTGCACACGTTAGTCATATTTGTAAACGATCCTTGTGCCTTTTGCAGAGAAGCAGCACCGGATTGCGGCAGAAAGCGACTTCGCCGTCGAGGCATTGGCGAGGCCAAGTGGGACACTCCATTCAACCGGGCATTGAACATATTGAAGCGACAACGGTGGATACTCGACCGTCGTATGGACGCGCGTGCGTGCGATTGTCGGAGAGCGGCGCCACATGGAAGAAGTACTACCGTGAGACCACGGAGGAGAGAAATGAAAGACGGAGGTTAACTGAAGAAAACATCGACAAGAAGGTTGAGATTGCGGTTGAGAAGAAATCATCTCAGACAATCGCAATAGCGGTAGCTGCTGCAAAACAGGTGGTTGCAGATTTGTCTACTTCCTTGGTGATGGGCGTTTCCAGAAAAAATGCAAAGGACTTTCCCCTTGCTGACTTCTTGGGAGCACCTGCTCCCGCACCGGACGTGCTCGGCGGTGCTTCGTCTTTGGCTGAGGTCGACGCCCTCACGGTATCTGTCACACCGGCCCCCTTCAATATAAATGTATAATCTCCCATTTTCGTTGCCTTTCGGATGTCTCACGTCGCAGACTTTTCTTTGCAGGCCGACGAAACCCCGTGCACCATATTGTACACCATCGGCGACCAAAAGGTGGACGTGGGGAAGGCGACGATAATGGAGCCGAAGGAACCATTGTTCCACAGCCGGCCGATCCCCCCGAACGTCTTCAAGGTTTACGTGGCGATGTAATCGGGCCACGAATTTGCCTCCTCCAATACTACTGGTGGATGACAAGGAGACACCGCGGCGGCTTGGTGATTGTTGCAATGGGTGGGTCCTGTTGTGGCCAAAGAGTCGCGCCGTGCGAGGCGGTCGGGAGCACACCCACGAGCACGCAGCCTCGGCAAGGTATGAACATCAACACCCCACCTACCCAATTAGCGTCGGGTGTCGGGTTGGGTGATAGCGGACGGGGTAAGGAGGAGGCTCCATTAGTCGCTGATGATGTCGCCATGGATGAGGATGAGGACGACGGTGGCGCTGAACAGTATGTCTATACTGGCGCCTCCTCAGGGTTTGAGCGTCATGAGTCGGTGCCTGAATTGCCGTCTCAACGTATTATGGACGACCTTCCGGTAGTAAAGAAGTCCAGGAAGAGAGCGACGAAAGGCAAAAAAGCTGATTCTATGATCCAGCCGCCTCAGCAGCCTCGGCTTCAGGTCCGTATAGATATCCCCGATGCGGATAAATGGCATATCGGTCAACCAATCCTACCGCAATAGCGCTCTGAGCCGATTCGGCGATCTAAGGAGACTTCATGACGATGTGCTGAGGGTAGAGAAAGGCCTCATCGCCTCGACAGATCCAGGATACCCACTCTATGTGGTTAACATTCCACGGCAAATGTCGTACGTCGACAGCTTCCCCGCGGATAAGTTCTTCCTCCGATTCGATTACATATTCGACATGTTTCATGTGAAGAAGCTGGATTTTACGTTTGTCCGCCTTTATGCCTTGCACATGAACTACATCATCGGGTTTGATCAGATATCGCATATCTGTGTCGCTGACCCGTACTACATGCACGAGGGCTTCTTGGGAGTCTGTGCAGAGCACCGTGTATACGCGAGGGAATACATCGTCAATTTCATGCTCGCCAATAAGGACAAGGGGGCGATTCTCGTGCCTTATCATCCCGTGTAAGTCATCCGCGCTGCTATCCTTCCTTTGATTTCAATCATTCATTTGCACGATGGAGGCTAAGTAATTTGAGGTGTACTTATTTTGCGCAGCGGCGGGCACACCGTCCTCATCATCCTATACCCCCGATTCTCCCACGCTCTTTACTTGGACTCGTCGAAGAACATTCACAAAAGGATTACACCCACATCAAGGATGTTCTCGACAGTGCTATGTTTTACTACCAAGCAAGGGGTGGAGAGGTCGGGGACAAGAAGAGAAGGGCGGTAGGGTCGCCTTCGCCATAAGACCGACTTCTGCGCATCCAAAGAACCGAACGATTCTCTTAATGATGGATTCTATGTCCTACACCACATGCTAGAGTACGACGGGATCACGGAACCTTCGCATGTCACCTAGATCCGGCGATGCCCATATTCGCAATGGGCAAAGAACATAGGAGATATCGAGGATCATCGACTTGAGCGAGTTCTATCACATCCGGTAGCGAACTTGCCCAAATCATCATGAAGGAGGTCGTCGGAAAAACAGGGATGTTCTACGAAGAAGGACAAATGTCGCGGGAAGACGTCTGAACATGGGTAGCCGCTCAGCGTCTCGACCTGAAGCCTTTCACAAGGCTCGGGGACTATCCCCCTGACATGGATGGATGGAACGACATGTTGGAGTGATTGTCGATATATGACAATGCGTCCGTTTAGTCCATACTTTCTGTATGACAAAACTTTGAGTTATGCACGGTGAAACTTTATTTGTGATGTAATTAAACCGTCCTCCTCCTCGACTAGCGAAAATCACTCTAGTTAGGGCATTTTGGGGTACGATGAACTTTGTTATTTATGCTTATGATATGTTGTTTCTATTTTTGCCAAGTCTGTCTCTTTCTGTTGCTCAACTATATATGTTGCATACCATCGACTCATGTGACGATGCAGGTGCATAGATCATCGATGGTGAATAAGTGCTACGCTAGGAGTATATATATGACAAGTGGCCGGAGTGTCAGGCCCAGGTGTACCGGTTTCCGGTTTCTGAGCGACAGGCAGTAGTTAGTTTAGGTTCACGCTAATGCGAGAGAGAGATACGAACTCATGTACTCAAAGTGATAGCTCGTCTCGCGTATACCATTGTTTAGATGGATGACGATGTATTTGCATGTAATCGAGACTTGTATCGCTATTTTCGAGATGATGACGAGAGACCACTTTGTGTTGGATGATGATTATGATGATGACATGATTTGATGAGAATAATTGTATGTATATGCTATGATTACATTTGTATGTGTATGATATGCTAAAGATTATTGTATAAAGCCTATTCAAATACAAAACAAATACAAAAACAAATATGCAGGAAAAAAATAATAAAACTAGTAGTAGCGAGGGGGGAAATTTAGCAGTAGCGCCGCATTACCAGTAGCGCTTCCCGGTAAACATCACTGCAGATAATATCAGCAGCGCCCTTTTCTAAACAGCGAGCTATTCATGTATAGCAGTAGCGTGGGACAACAGGCGCTACTGCTATACGTTAGCTGTAGCACCTTATTAGTAGCGCCTGTCCCCACGCTACTGAGAGGCCCAAAACCCGCGCTGCTGCTAGGCTTTTCCCTAGTAGTGAATGGTGGTTCACATTTTATTCATGGTGCTTTCCGTAAAATGCTTGCTAAGTATGATGTTAATCACAGAATTGCATCTCCATATCACCCACAGTCTAGCGGTCAAGTAGAATTGAGTAATAGAGAGCTCAAATTAATTTTGCAAAAGACTGTTAATAGACCTAGAAAGAATTGGTCCAAGAAACTTGATGATGCATTATGGGCTTATAGAACTGCATATAAGAATCCTATGAGTATGTCTCCGTATAAAATGGTTTATGGGAAAGCATGCCATTTACCTCTAGAACTAGAACATAAGGCATATTGGGCCATTAAAGAGCTCAATTATGATTCCAAACTTGCTGGTGAGAAGAGGTTGTTTGACATTAGCTCACTTGATGAATGGAGAACCCAGGCCTACGAGAATGCCAAACTGTTTAAAGAAAAAGTTAAAAGATGGCATGGCAAAAGGATACAAAAGCGTGAGTTTAATGTAGGTGATTATGTGTTGCTATTCAACTCTCATTTAAGATTTTTTGCAGGAAAACTTCTCTCTAAATGGGAAGGCTCTTGCGTTATCGAGGAGGTCTATCGTTCCGGTGCCATAAAAATCAACAACTTTGAAGGCACAAATCCGAAGGTGGTGAACGGTCAAAGAATCAAACATTATATCTCAGGTAATCCTATCAATGTTGAAACTAATGTTATTGAAACCGTAACCTCGGAGGAATACATAAGGGACACTTACCATAATGTTTCAGACTCCAAAAAGGAATAGGTATGTGGTACGGTAAGTAAACCAACTCCAAAACAGTTCTAATAGCATTTTTTCTCCATTTTGGAATATTTAAGAAAATAGGAAAATATGAAGTAGTCCGGGAAGGACACAAGGCGTCCACGAGGGTGGAGGGCGCGCCCTACCCCCTGGGCGCGCCCCCTGCCTTGTGGGCACCTCGTGTGCTCTCTGGACTCCATTTTCTTGCACGATACTTCTTTTGGTCGGCAAAAATTAATTATATAATCCCGAAGGTTTTGACCACCGTATCACGCAAAAATCTTCTGTTTTTGCCTTGAGCTGTTTCTACCGCAGATTCTAGTAATATGTCGTCCCAGGATTCGGAGCGAGAAAGCTATGTGGTTGATTACCTTGCAGACCCTAAGGTCTACGGGGATTTGGAGCATCATGGCTGGACCACTGAAGAAGAAGAAGACTAGGAGCCTAAAGGAAAGGAGGAGACGAGCTCAGATGAAGATGAAGCCCCATTACCTTAACCTGGGGACATGCATGTGGAGTTTAAAAAGGAAAGCCTCCCTGATAGAGCAAAGAAACCAAAGGTCGAGTTTATTCCTTTTCGTCACTTGCAGGAAAACAAACAGGAACTATGCAAAAATATATTAAGCCTTGAGCAGGAGATCGATGATCTAAGGGAGCAAAATTCCATCCTCAAGCGCAAATTGAGGAAGAAGCCTACATCATCAACAACCCCAACCGCCGCCTCCGAAGAAGGAGACACAAACACATGGGTATGGGCACTCCCCTTGGCAACTGCCAAGCTTGAGGGAGGTGCCCGGTATCGTATCACCATCACACTCCTATCTTTACCGTTTTACTTAGTTCGATCCTTTTGGTAATATCTTGATTTAGTAGAATAAAGTTTTGGTATGAATTAGTTTTGAGTTTTACTTTATGACCCTTTATGTAATCGAGTCTGTGAGCTATATATAATAAAGATTAGTTTGAGTCAAGGGCTTTGTTATCTTGCTATGATCTTGAGGGAATAAAAGAGTAAAAAGAAATAAAAGGGACCATATTGATCTTATGGATAGTAATGACTTCACATATAAAGAGTATGATGATTAAAAGTTGTTGAGAGTTGGCAAACATAGTTTTGGTCATCGTTGCAATTAATAGGAAGTAATAAAGAAAGAGAGGTTCTCACATATAAATATACTATCTTGGACATCTTTTATGATTGTGATCGCTCATTAAAGTATGACATGCTAAAGAGTTGATGTTGCACAAGGAAGACGACGTAATGGGTTATGTTTTCTCACATCTTAATTAAAGTATATTGTCATGGATCATCCAACATGTTGAGTTTGCCTTTCCCCCTCATGCTAGCCGAATTCCTTGCACCAAGTAGAGATACTACTTGTGCTTCCAAATATCCTTAAACCCAGTTTTGCCATGAGAGTCCACCATATCTACCTATGGATTGAGTAAGATCCTTAAAGTAAGTTGTCATGTTGCATGCAATAAAAATTGCTTTCTAAATATGTATGACTTATTAGTGTGGATAAAATAAGCTTTATACAATCTTGTGATATGGAAGTAATAAAAGCGACGGACTGCATAGTAAAGGTCAGTATCACAAGTGGCAATATAAAGTGACGTTCTTTTGCATTAAGATTTCGTGCATCCAACCATAAAAGCACATGACAACCTCTGCTTCCCTCTACGAAGGGCCTATCTTTTACTTCTTGTCTTACATTCATAGTTATGGTGATCTTCACCTTTCCATTTTATATTTTATCCTTTGGCAAGCACCTCGTGTTGGAAAGATCATAATATATATATATATATATATCCAATTGGATGTAAGTTAGCATGAACTATTATTGTTGACATTACCCTTGGGGTAAAAGGTTGGGAGGCAACACTATAAGCCCCTATCTTTCTCTGTGTTCGATTAAAACTCCATACCCATAAGTATTGCGTGAGTGTTAGCAATTGTGAAAGACTAAATGATAGTTGAGTATGTGGACTTGCTGAAAAGCTCTTATATTGACTCTTTCTGATGTTATGATAAATTGCAATTGCTTCAATGACCGAGATCATAGTTTGTTGGTTCTCAATGAGTTTCTGATTCATACTTGATATTGTGAATATGTTGTTACTTGAGCATAAGAAATCATATGACAAAATTTATATATGTTGTTGTTATAAGAATGATCATGATGCCCTCATGTCCGTATTTTATTTTATCGACACCTCTATCTCTAAACATGTGGACATATTTTTCGATATCGGCTTCCGCTTGAGGACAAGCGAGGTCTAAGCTTGGGGGAGTTGATACGTCCATTTTGCATCATGCTTTTATATTGATATTTATTGCATTATGGGCTGTTATTACACGTTATGTCACAATACTTATGGCTATTCTCTCTTATTTTACAAGGTTTACATGAAGAGGGAGAATGCCGGCACTTGGCATTCTGGGCTGGAAAAGGAGCAAATATTGGAGACCTATTGTGCACAGCTCCAAAAGTCTTGAAACTCTACGAAAGTCATTTTTGGAATTAATAATAAATATTGAGTGGAAGAAGTACCAGAGGGGGCCCACACCCTATCCACGAGGGTGGGGGGCGCGCCCTACCCCCTGGGCGCGCCCCCTGCCTCATGGGCCACCTGGCAGGCCTCCGGTGCCCATCTTCTGCTATATGAAGTCTTCTACCGTGGAAAAAATCGAAAGCAAGCTTTCGGGACGAAACTCCGCGACCAAGAGGTGGAACCTTGGCGGAACCAATCTAGGGCTCCGGCGGAGCTGTTCTGCTGGGGAAACTTCCCTCCGGGAGGGGGAAATCATCACCATCATCATCACCATCGATCCTCTCATCGGGAGGGGGTCAATCTCCATCAACATCTTCAACAACACCATCTCCTCTCCAACCCTAGTTCATCTCTTGTATCCAATCTTTGTACCAAAACCTCAGATTGGTACCTGTGGGTTGCCAGTAGTGCTGATTACTCCTTGTAGTTGATGCTAGTTGGTTTATTCGGTGGAAGATCATTTGTTCAGATCCTTAATGCATATTAATACCCCTTTGATCATGAACATGAATATGCTTTGTGAGTAGTTACGTTTGTTCCTAAGGACATGGGAGAAGTCTTGCTATAAGTAGTCATGTGAATTTGGTATTCGTTCGATATTTTGATGAGATGTATCTTGTCTCTCCTCTAGTGGTGTTATGTGAACGTCGACTACATGACACTTCACCATTATTTGGGCATAGAGGAAGGCATTGGGAAGTAATAAGTAGATGATGGGTTGCTAGAGTGACAGAAGCTTAAACCCTAGTTTATGAGTTGCTTCGTAAGGGGCTGATTTGGATCCATATGTTTCACGCTATGGTTAGGTTTACCTTAATACTTCTTTTGTAGTTGCAGATTCTTGCAATAGGAGTTAATCATAAGTGGGATGCTTGTCCAAGAAAGGGCAGTACCCAAGCACCGGTCCACCAACATATCAAATTATCAAAGTAACGAACGCGAATCATATGAGCGTGATGAAAACTAGCTTGACGACAATTCCCATGTGTCCTCGGGAGCGCTTTTCTCTATATAAGAACTTTTCCAAGCTTGTCCTTTGATACAAAAAGGATTGGGCCACCTTGCTGCACCTTATTTACTTTCATTGCTTGTTACCCGTTACAAATTACCTTATCACAAAACTATCTGTTACCGATAATTTCAGTGCTTGCAGAGAATACCTTACTGAAAACCGCTTGTCATTTCCTTCTGCTCCTCGTTTGGTTCGACACTCTTACTTATCGAAAGGACTACGATAGATCCCCTACATTTGTGGGTCATCACTAACACCCAAAGAGTTTACTAGATTCAATAATCTAGTTCACATCACCATGTGATTAACACCCAAACAGTACTAAGGTGTGGTCATGTTTTTCTTGTGAGAGAAGTTTAGTCAATGGGTCTGCCATATTCAGAGCCGTATGTAATTTGCAAATTTCTATGTCTACAATGCTCTACATGGAGCTACTCTAGCTAATTGCTCCCATGTTTAATATGTATCCAGATTGAGACTCAAAGTTATCTGGAACGGTGTTAAAGCTTGCATCGATGTAACCCTTTAGGACGAACTCTTTATCACCTCCATTACCGAGAAACATTTCCTTAGTCCTCTTTAAGGAACCTAAGGATAATTTTGACCGATGTCTAGTGATCAACTCCTGGATCACTATTGTACCCCCTTGCTAAACTCATGGCAAGGTACACAACATGTCTGGTACACAGCATGGCATACTTTTCAGAACCTATGGATGAGGCATAGGGAATGAGTTTCATTCTCTTTCTATCTTCTGCCATGGTCGAGCTTTGAGTCTTACTCAACTTCACACCTTCCAACACAGACAACAACCCTTTCTTTGACTGACCCATTTTGAACTTTTTCAAACTTTGTCAAGGTATGTGCCTTGTTAAAGTCTTATTAAGTGTTTTGATCTATCCTTATAGATCTTGAGGCTTAATATATAAGTAGCTTCACCGAGGTCTTTCATTGAAAAAAACTCTTTTTCAGGTATCCTGTTATGCTATCCAGAGATTCTATATCATTTCTAATCAACAATATGTCATCCATGTATAACATCAGAAATGCTACAGAGCTCCCACTCACTTTCTTGTAAATATAGGCTTCACCGTAAGTCTGTATAAAACCATATGCTTTGATCACCTCATCAAAGTGTATATTCCAACTCCGAGATGCTTGCACCAGTCCATAGATGGATCGCTGGAGCTTGCACACTTTGTTAGCACCTTCAGGATCGACAAAACCTTCTGGTTGCATCATATACAACTCTTCTTTGAGATATCCATTAAGGAATGCATTTTTGACATCCATTTGCCAGATTTCATAATCATAAAATGTGGCAATTGCTAACATGATTCAGACGGACTTAAGCATCGCTACGGGTGAGAAAATATCATCATAGTCAACTCCTTGAACTTGTCGAAAACCTTTTGCGACAAGTCGAGCTTTGTAGACAGTAACATTACCATCAACGTCAGTCTTCTTCTTGAAGATTCATTTATTCTCTATGGCTTTCTGATCATCTGGCAAGTCCACAAAGTCCACACTTTGTTCTCATACATGGATCCTATCTCAGATTTCATGGCCTCAAGCCATCTGTCGGAATCTGGGCTCATCATAGCTTCTTCATAGTTCATAGGTTCACCTTGGTCTAGTAACATGACTTCCAGGACAGGATTACCGTACCACTCTGGTGCGGATCGTGCTCTGGTTGACCTACGAGGTTCAGTAGTAACTTGATCTGAAGTTTCATGATCATTATCATTAGCTTCCTCTCTAGTTGGTGTAGGCATCACGGGAACGATTTTCTGTGATGTGCTACTTTCCAATTCGAGAGAAGGTACAATTACCTCACCAAGTTCTACTTTCCTCGCACTCACTTCTTTTGAGAGAAACTCCTTTAGAAAGGACCCAAGCTTATCAACAAAGATCTTGCCCTCAGATCTATGGTAGAAGGTGTACCCAATCGTCTCTTTAGGGTATCCTATGAAGACACACTTCTACAATTTGGGTTCGAGCTTATCTAGCTGAAGCCTTTTGACATAAGCATCGCATACCCAAACTTTTAAAAACGACAGCTTATGTTTGTTGCCAAACTACAGTTCATACGGTGTCATCTCAACAGATTTAGATGGTGCCCTATTTAATGTGAATGCAGTTTTCTCTAATGCATAACCCCAAAAATGATAGTGGTAAATCGGTCAGAGACATCATAGATTGCACCATATCTAATAAAGTACGGTTACGACGTTCGGACACACCATTATGTTGTGGTGTTCCAGGTGGCGTGAGTTTTGAAACTATTCCACATTGTTTAAATGAAGGCCAAACTCGTAACTCAAATATTCACCTCCATGATCAGATCATAGAAAATTTATTTTCTTGTTACGATGATTCTCCACTTCACTTTGAAATTCCTTGAACTTTTCAAATGTTTTAGACTTGTGCTTCATCAAGCAGATATACCCATACCTACTCAAATCATATGTGAAGGTCAGAAAATAACGATACTCACCACGTGCTTCAACACTCATCGGACCGCATACATCGGTATGTATTATTTCCAATAAGTCATCAGTTCGCTCCATTGTTCCAGATAACGGAGTTTTAGTCATCTTGCCCATGAGGCATGGTTCGCAAGTATCAAATGATTCATAATCAAGTGATTTCAAAATTCCATCTGCATGGAGTTTCTTCATGCGCTTTACATCAATATGACCAAAACGGCAGTGCACAAGCATGTTGCACTATCATTATCAACTTTGCATCTTTTGGTATCAATATTATGAATATGTGTATCACTACGATCGAGATTCAATAAACCATTAACATTGGGTGTATGACCATAGAAGGTTTTATTCATGTAAACAGAACAACAATTATTCTCTGACTTCAATGAATAACCGTATTGCAATAAACATGATCTAATCATATTCATTCTCAACGCAAACACCGAATAACATTTATGTAGGTTCAACACTAATCCCGAAGGTAGAGGGAGTGTGCGATGGTGATCTTATCAACCTTCGAATCACTTCCAACATACATCGTCACCTCACCCTTAACTAGTCTCTGTTCATTCTACAACTCCTGTTACTAATCATAGCAACTAAACTGGTATCAAATGCCCAGGGGTTACTACCAACACTAGTAAGGTACACATCAATAATCTGTATATCAAATATACCTTTGTTCACTTTGCCATCCTTCTTATCCACCAAGTATTTGGGACAGTTCCGCTTCCATTGGCCATTTCCTTTGCAGTAGAAGCACTCAGTTTTAGGCTTGGGTCTAGCTTTGGGTTTCTTCATGGGAGTGGCAACTTGCTTGCCATTCTTCTTGAAGTGCCCTTTCTTTCCATTTGCCCTTTTTCTTGAAACTAATAGTATTTTTAACCATCAACACTTGATGCTCTTTCTTGATTTCTACCTTTGTCGATTTCAGCATCGCGAAGAGCTCGGGAATTGTTTTCGTCATCCCTTGCATATTATAGTTCATCACGAAGTTCTAGTAGCTTGGTGATAGTGATTAGAGAACTCTGTCAATCACTATCTTATTTGGAATATTAACTCCCACTTGATTCAAGTGATTGTAGTACCCAGACATTCTGAGCACATGCTCACTAGCTGAGCTATTCTCCTCCATCTTGTAGGCAAAGTACCTGTCAGAGGTCCCATACCTCTCGACACGGGCATGAGTCTGAAATACCAATTTCAGCTCTTGGAACATCTCACATGCTCCATGGCGTTCAAAATGTTTTTGAAGTCCCGGTTCTAAGTCGTAAAGCATGGCCCACTAAACTATTTATTCATCATATCGAGCTTGCCAAATGTTCACAACGTCTGCATCTGCTCCTGGATTAGGTCTATCACCTAGCGGTGCATCAAGGACATAATTCTTCTATGCATTAATGAGGATAATCCTCAAATTATGGACTGAGTCCGCATCCTTGCTACTATCATCTTTCAACTTATTTTTCTCTAGGAACATCTCAAAAAATTAGGGAGCTATATCGCGAGCTATTGATCTACAACATAGATTTGCAAATACTATAAGACTGAGTTCATGTGACGCCCCCGATTCAATCGTACACTAATCATGCACGCAAATGTGTACGATCAAGATCAGGGACTCACGGGAAGATATCACAACACAACTCTAAAACATAAATAAGTCATACAAGCATCATAATACAAGCCAGGGGCCTCGAGGGCTCGAATACAAGTGCTCGATCATAGGCGAGCAGTGAAGCAACAATATCTCGATCTGTACGACATAAGTTAAACAAGTTTGCCTTAAGAAGGCTAGCACAAACTGGAATCTGAGATCGAAGAGGCGCAGCCTCTGCACAGGATCCTCCTAAACTACTCTGAGTCGCCGTCGGTGACACCTTGCGTAGTAGTAGGCACCTCCGGTGTAGTAGTCGTCATCGGCGGTGGCGTCGCTCTGGACTCCAAAGATCTGGTTGCGACAACCGTAAAGAAAGGAAAGGGGAAAAAGGGGAGAAAGCAACCGTGAGTACTCATCCAAAGTACTCGCAAGCAAGGAGCTACACTACATATGCATGGGTATATGTGTAAAGGGCCATATCGATGGGTGAAGCTGAGAATGCCGAATAAGAGGGGATAGCTAATCACGTCGAAGACTACGCTCGCGACCTCAGTCTTCTGACATGTAGAAGAGAGTAGATTGAAGTCCTCCAAGTAGCATCTCCAAGTAGCATCTCCAAGTAGCATCTCGGTAGCATCGCATAGCATAATCCTACCCGGCGATCCTCTCCTCGTCGCCTGTTAGAAGCGGTCACGGGTTGTATCTCGCACTTGGAAGGGTGTGTTTTATTAAGTGTCCGGTTCTAGTTGTCATAAGGTCAAGGTACAACTCCGGTCGTCCTTTACCGAGGGACACGGCTATTCAATAGATTAACTTCCTGCAGGGTGCACCACATAACCCAACACGCTGATCCCATTTGGCCGGACACACTTTCTGGGTCATGCGGCCTCGGAAGATCAACACGTCGCTGACCCGCTAGGCACAACAGAGCGGTCAAGACGCCGGTCTAAACCTAAGCGCCGCAGTGCAGGCCCATCGCCTTAGCACACACTGACGTTCTGAACGCGCCGGAAGCGAACTAGCCCCTTAATACAAGCGCAGCTTACGTTCCAATCCGTAGCGCCATTCGATCGCCGACGTCAAGAAGGCTTCGACCGATACCACGACGGGATACCCATAACTACTCCCACGTAGATGGTTAGTGCGTATAGACCAAATGGCGGACTCGGATCAAATACCAAGATCTCGTTAAGCGTGTTAAGTATCCATGAGCGCCGAACAAGGCCAGCCCACTGTCTCCTAGGTGGTCTCAACTCGCCTGTCATTTCGCCACAAAGTAACGATCGGGGCCGTCGGGAACCCGAGCCCACCTCTAGGGATGGAGCCACTGTCCTTCGACCCTCATCGAGAATCACTTGCGGGTACTCCTCGGTGACCGACTTTAGTCACCATCTGTATAGTATGTATGTATGTATAGTATATACGTGATCACCTCCCGAGTGATCACGGCCCAATAGTATAGCAAGGCGATCGACAAGAGTGTAGGGCCAATGATGATAAACTAGCATCCTATACTAAGCATTTAGGATGCGGGTAAGGTATCAATGATTGTAGCAACAATGACGGGCTATCTGCAATGAATAGGAGTAATCAAACGGTAACATGCTACACTACTCTAATGCAAGCGGTATAGAGAAGAATAGGCGATATCTGGTGATCAAGCGGGGCTTGCTGGTTGCTCTGGCAAGAAGGACGAGTCACCAACAAGTAGTCGAACCGGGGTCGCCGAAGCGGTCTCGGTTCTAGAAAAGAAGTAACGAGAGGAACACAATAAATAATGAGCAATCAAAGCATCACAAAGCGTAACATGGCAATACGCGGTGCTAGGTGTGCCCTAACGCGGTAGTAGGTGATCCGACGAAGGGGAAAACATCAGGAAAGTATTCCGGTGTTTCGCTTTTAATTGGAGGACCGGAGGAAAGTTGCGTGTTTGATATGTTAGGGGTGTGTGGCGGACGAATGGGTTGCGTATCGAGAATCGTCTCAAATGATTCGAGCAACTTTCATGTACAAGGTATTTTCATTCGAGTTGCAGATTATTTTATATTAATTTCCAAAGTTTAAATTCATTTTCTAATTTATTTTAATTCGAACTTAATGTTAAATTGCTAGATGTACCCAGCACAGTGTACACAAAAATTGTAAACTAGCTGACAAGTGGGACCAGGAGGACCTAGTTGACCAGTCAAACTTTGACTGGTCAACAGGGGTGGGGCCCATATGTCATAGGTTGTACCTAAACAATTAAATAAAACTAACCTAATTAAATGGGTCCCACATGTCATCTACACATAGACTAATCTAGCCACTACTTAATCCCTAAAACTAATCTGGCACTAACCTAATTAGACCGGCCACGCTAGGCAGTAGGTAGCCAGCGATGCATGGCTGGGCATGCATGAATGGGAGTGCACAGCGGCTCAGCAAGCATAGCAATCAGCGATAACAGTATGAGGCAGCAGCAGCGTTTGGAGCAGCTCAGCAGCGCGGCAGGAAGCAAGGCCGCAGTCGGCGGCGACAGCAGCACACAGAGCAGCGTAGTAGCTAGCCGGGCAGGGGACACGACCCGGGCAGACGTCCGCGCGCGAGGAGCAAGCGGGCGTGGCCATGGGCAAGAGCAGGCGGCAGGAGCAACACGTTCACGTCCGCAGCAGCAGTTCAAGGAGCAGCAGAGCAACTGCAGGGCCGAGGGCAGCTGCGGCGGCGCACCTGGGCGGCGCTAGGGAGCGACGCGCACGGTGGGGCACGGACTGGCGCGGCTTGGCCACGTCCAGTGGCGAGGCACGGTCGGGGGGATGGGAGCTCGTGATGAGCGCGGCCATGGCTTCGGTACGGACCAAGGCGAACTCAAGGTGATGGCTATGGCGGCGGGTTGAGGGGAAAAAGTAGGGGAATCGGACGAGGGCCTCACCGCGATGCTCGTGGACGAGGTTAGGAGGTCGGGGGAGCTCGGGAGGCGACAAATCTGACGACGAACGACGGCGGCCGTGGCGGGGAAGACGGCTCGATCCATTCGTAAGGTGCGGCTCCGGTTGAACGGATGCACGGGGATGACGGAGTCGACGACGAGGAAGTCCCTGGACGACCTCCCGGTCGCCGGGGAGGCCAGTAGCCACGGGGACGGCGACGGCGCGTCGACGACAGCTCGGACACGAGGTTCAGAGGAGAAGCGTGATTGTGAGAGGGGAATTTCGGGGCTAGGGTTTGATCCAGGGGGCTCGGGGTCGATCTTATCCAGCCAGAGGAGCCGCGGGATGGCCGACAACGCGACATCCATAACATGGACGGCGTCTGACACGCGCCAGTGGCATGGCCTCCTGTTCATTCAAGTGGTAGGAGAAAAGCCCACCTTGGTAATTTGGGCCTCTGTATTACTAGGCTTTTAGGTGAGCAGTGTTAGGCTTTAAATTTACTTCTCTTTCGTATTTTACTTTATTTTTCTGTTTTAATTCAATTTAAAATATTTATGCATTTTATAAAGCTGTGTCCTCTACACCATAATTATCTATGAAATATTTAGTACAAATCGAACATTTTTATTTTAATGTTTGAAAACTTTTATTGTTTGTCTTTATTTTAAATTTGAATTTGAATCGTTTCTGAACCATCGCGAGATTAACTAAAGTGACAGCGGTGACATGGCATCATTAGGAGAGGGTTACTGTAGCTTAATTATCCGGGCGTCACAATTCTCCTCCACTACAAGAAATCTCGTCCCGAGATTTAAGATGGGGACTAAAGGGGAAAGATCTTGTTATGAAAGTTCTAACGAATCTTCTCAGTTTTGGTTGCTCTTCTCGAAGAGGTCGATCCATTACATTGGTGTCTTCAGTTCTCCGCTTCGGGCCATCATGATGAAGTTATCGTCCTTCCTTGGGGATCTTCATCGTACTTACGGAAAGGATAAGGGGTAGCTTCAAAAGGACAGACCTCTACAAGGTTGACTATCTGGTCGATAACATCGGGGAGAGTGGCGGATAGCAACTCTCGAATTGAAACTTAAGAAAATATCGTGAGCAAAGTAAGAAGGTGCAAAATAGAAGTTTCAAGCGCATAAGCGATCGCTTCGTTGCACGAAACAAAGTGTGAAAGGGGTTGAGCAATGGGAAAAAGTATTGCGTCGATAGCGAGGCGATGATCTCTCGGAAGGTGGCTCGTAAATTACTTACGAGGCCCGCAGCGAGGAACAACCTTAGCGACATAGGGTTTCTGGGAGAGTCGGGTTTCGATCTGTGGGCTGTGGGTTATGGGCCCACCATGTGGGTTGAAAGTAGGAAGGTGGTGACATCTTGCTTGCCGCGACAGGGAGGCATGTCGGTGAATAGCTTGCTAGCTATGCGTGACAATCTTGGGTACCAAGCACGGGAACAAGGAGAGCAATTTTCACCTTGTTGAGCAAGCGAACCAATTGGCAAAGTTAGCATCCATCGGTGGTTCTGGGAATGTCATCGACAATAGTATCGGGATCTTACTGAGACAGTGGTACAACAAGGTGTTTACATAAGCGAGAAAAACATTCTTGCTTAGATCAAATAGATCACGAGAAGGGTTAAACAAAACAATGGAAAGGAAAAGGTGATCTTCATACTAAATGAGAACAATGGAAAGAAAAATGTGTTTAAACACAAATTTCGGGGTATATCCTCTCGAAGGACAAGCGAGCATGATATCCATGACGAGGATATAGCGTAGAAAACCCTTTAGGAAAGGGGAGAGAAATCTCATGACATTACCCATACAACGGTGTTTGGATAATTGATAAAGAAAAATTAGCATGGTGCTTCAAATGTTCTTATTGAAGATCGGAGTACCACAGACAACCTTCGAGATAGCATGGACATGGTCTTCAAGCAAAAGTCGGACTTTGGATACACAAAGGATTCATCAGGAACAACTTGTAGAATAAGTCTTACAATTTCCTCCAGGAAGAATGGTTATCCTTACAAAAGAAATTATAATGACAGGTCCTCGGCCGGGGGTGCTAGGCGTGACATCATCTTAGGGTCATCTAAGAACCATCATCATAACTCTGGAAAGTTGTCCCAACCATCATATCGTAGAGATTGAGATCCGATTGGTGTCTTGATACCTCGGACTCGGGATGTCCGAGAAGAAAAGGTCTGACACAAATAGGCGAAATGACATTGCAAGATTCTCGGGAAATGAACTATGGAAGCGAGTTCCGAAACAAGAGTCCATCATTAAAGAAAGAAGAGGGTGATAAGGTGGCTGATGGACTCAGCGACATTCCATTGGGATTTAACAAAAAAATGGATTTCCACGATTATCTGAACAAGGAGATAACCTTTGTCGGATCAAAGGATATAGTGAGGTATGCTCGAGGAAAACATACATAATTAAACATTGGTTGAAAGGTGCACCGAAATATGAAATTTGGGTTGCACGACCAATGTTAGAATAGTGATTCAATTATCGGAAGACTTAGAATGAAACTATCGCCCATTCACTCCAAAGCAATAGGGTTGCTAGAAGTGCAGAATCCAAACAACACCGTTCACTTGTTGGTACCCCGGTTGGAATCAACACGAGGACCAAGAAAGAATGGTGATGGTGAGAAGTATCACTATACCAAGAATTCTTAAGAGGTGGTGAAATTCTCATGACAATCCTGACATAAAAGATGGTAATACCCCAAGGTAAAGAAGAACAAAGGCTAGATAGCACGGATCTCAAGGTATAACACAAAACATGAACAAGTTTGTGTTGAACGGAAGGCAACAAAGTGGTCGATGATAAAACAAATCATCGAGGGCAAGGATGGTATTTCTCATCATGAATTCAATTGATATCCTAGAAGAGCTCATAAGGTTGATG
The DNA here is from genome assembly GCA_021437245.1 of Aegilops speltoides. Classification (NCBI taxonomy): domain Eukaryota; kingdom Viridiplantae; phylum Streptophyta; class Magnoliopsida; order Poales; family Poaceae; genus Aegilops; species Aegilops speltoides. Next base: position 142,067,764 of record CM038146.1, read on the forward strand.
ATGATCACGACACATTTGTCGAGAGGTTACACGAAGATGTAATCGATCGACGATGACATCAAGTCAAACGAATGATGAAGCGAAAGGTTATTGGAACCACGGTTAGGACACAAACTCGAAATTAAGTTTGTTGTTCAAGGAGAAATGATATGACGACGAAAATCGACGCAAGCTTAGTTCATCGTTGAAAGTTGTGCTCAGGGAATAAGGACCGGTATACGCTTAAAATCGACACGACAAGGATATAGCCAAGCAGGCTAGGAATGGCGTGATTGAGTTCGCACTTCGTAAGTAATGAAGGTTACCAAGAGTTGCTTAATCGCGATGCGGACTCGAGTCAGTTATCGGTGTCTTTGAGTGTTACTCAGAGCCCGTGAAAAATTGGAATCAATGAGAATGTAGCACTTGATGAAGAGCTCATAAGAAGTTATGCAGTTCCGTGATAATCTTGAGATACCAGGGGGTTAATACTCGACGACAAATCAAAGTAGAGGTTGGACTGGGGTATTACTCTGTAGAAGGCAAGTGCTTAAACTTGCACGAAAAATGGTATTTAAAGGAGAACATGGTCGGAACCACGATTGCAAAAGATCAATCCACCGATACCAAAAGGATAATATATCAAGAAAATAGTTACAAGAAGCTTCCATGATAGGATCTACATCGTGTCCATGGGAGTTCAAGGTCGACTCCCACTTTTCCAATGCATAACCTTTCATTCACTTCTCGCGTTCGATGAAGTTGCAGTGTTGAAATTTTATCCGGCGAAACATCATAAGAGTATGGCTCGTGAAAACTTTCGAGTTCACAGATATTAAGGAAGGCATAGGTTCAAGCCATCGGGGCTTCTTAGAACATATACCACGAACTTTAGGAGTAATTAACACAAACTCGATAGTAGAGCAAGTTCAAAAGCAGATGATACAATTTACCAAAGGCGGTATACATCCTAGGAAAGGCTCAAGGTTATTGAATATGAAGAACATTGTCGGATAAAATCCAACAAAGGATGCAGGGTGGTATCGGCACACAACCAAAGGAAGAAGCAAAGCGATTACATTGAATTATAGAAACAATGAATAACTTAGAGCTCAATTGCTAAGGAATTATGATTTACAAAGTGAAGGATCGAAGCGGGCGCTACGATCAAGGATGGATAAGTTCAATAGACTTAGGGGCACAATCGGCGACAATTTAATTGGCGAGAACCACTCATGATTAAAAGCGCGTCTAAGCGGAAGGATGAATTACAGGATCTGTTTGAGGATTCCAAGCATTCGCAACAAATCGAATCAACGGACTCAAAATGACAATGACAATGGATGTCGACAAGATTACTAGACTTATGGGATTAACCATAATGCAAGCAATCAAAATTTCAAGAGCAATAGGATGCTCAAGATTTACGGAAGATCGAATAGTATTTCAAAGACTTTTGTGAAACATCGAACAAGCGGGGATGGCGGATACTCGGAAAGTGCGAAATTTTTCTTAGGGGTATTCGGTGGCAAAGCGCAAGGCGATGAGGCACAAAATATTCTCGGGGTATCTTGTAATAAAAAGATCGATGGGAATAAAAGTAAGCACGACAGTGTAAGTATTTATCCATAGGGATATTTGGTGGAAGGAATTGCAAAAGCAGCGGGCACAAGGTCTCGAGAAAATCGAGAGTATCTTGAAATCATCGAGTGCGTGGCGATCATCTGGATGAAGGGCTCTCAGGAAAAAGTATTTCGAGAACCTAAAGTTAGATTTTAGTAAAATCGTTTAACTTGAATAGAAGAGAGTTGAATCCGGAGTAAAGATCGAGGAGTAAAGATCCTAATACCACCCATTTGGCGGCGTGGGCCCATGGGCGCCTGACCAAGTTAGTAAAACAATTTTCATCGACTAGACTCAACTTCGCCAAGGAGTTGGAGGGGATTCTACAGGCGATCGGCTCGATACCAACTTGTGGCGCCCCGATTCAATTGTACACTAATCATGCACGCAAATGTATACGATCAAGATCGAGGACTCACGGAAGATATCACAACACAACTCTAAAACATAAATAAGTCATACAAGCATCATAATACAAGCCGGGGCCTCGAGGGCTCGAATACAAGTGCACGATCATAGGCGAGTCGGAAGCAACAATATCCGATACTGGACATAAGTTAAACAAGTTTGCCTTAAGAAGGCTAGCACAAACTGGAATCTGATCGAAGAGGCGCAGCCTCCCGCAGGATCCTCCTAAACTACTCAGTGGTAAATCGTCGGCTGACGCTTGCGTAGTAGTAGGCACCTCCGGTGTAGTAGTCGTCATCGACGGTGGCGTTTAGCTCTGGACTCCGACATCTGGTTGCGACAACCGTAAAGAAATGAAAGGGGAAAAAGGGAGAAAGCAACCGTGAGTACTCATCAAAGTACTACGCAAGCAAGAAGCTACACTACATATGCATGGGTATATGTGTAAAGGGCCATATCGAGGGGTGAGCTGCAGAATGCGAGAATAAGAGGGATAGCTAATCACGTCGAAGACTACGCTCGGCGACCTCAGTCTTCTTGACATGTAGAAGAGTAGATTGAAGTCCTCAAGTAGCATCTTCAAGTAGCATCTCCAAGTAGCATCTCCAAGAGCATCGCATAGCATAATCCTACCCGCGATCCTCTCCTCGCCGCCTGTTAGAGAGCGGTCACCGGGTTGTATCTCGCACTTGGAAGGGTGTGTTTTATTAAGTGTCGGTTCTAGTTGTCATAAGGTCAAGGTACAACTCCGGTCGTCCTTACCGAGGGACACGGCTATTGAATAGATTAACTTCCTGCGGTGCACCACATAACCCAACACGCTTGATCCCATTTGGTAGGACACACTTTCTGGGTCATGCGGCCTCGGAAGATCGACACGCCGCATGACCCGCTAGGCACAACAGGCGGTCGAGACGCGGTCTAAACCTAAGCGCCGTGAGTCCGAGCCCATCGTCCTTAGCACACCGCACGTTCTGAAGCGGCAGGAAGCGAACTAGCCCCTTAATACAAGCGCAGCTTACGTTCCAATCCGTGGCGGGCCGCTCGATCGTTGACGTCGAAGGCTTCGGTGATACCATGACGGGATACCCATAACTACTCCCGTAGATGGTTAGTGCGTATAGACCAAATGGCGGACTCAAATCAAATACCAAGATCTCGTTAAGCGTGTTAAGTATCAAGTGAGCGCCGAACAAGGCCGAGCCCACTGTCTCCTAGGTGGTCTCAACACCGCCTGTCATTTCATACAAAAGTGTGATCGGGGCCGTCGGGAACCCGGGCCCACCTCTAGGGATGGAGCCACCGTCCTTTCAAACCCCTCATCGAGAATCACTTGCGGGTACTCCTCGGTGACGGACTTTAGTCACCATCTGTATAGTATGTATGTATGTATAGTATATACCGTGATCACCTCCAGAGTGATCACGGCCCAATAGTATAGCAAAGCGGTGACAAGAGTGTAGGGCCAATGATGATAAACTAGCATCCTATACTAAGCATTTAGAATTTGCGGGTAAGGTATCGATGATTGTAGCAACAATGACAGGCTATCTGCAATGAATAGGAGTAATCAAACGGTAACATGCTACACTACTCTAATGCAAGCGGTATAGAGAAGAATAGGCGATATCTGGTGATCGAAGGGGCTTACTGGTTGCTCTGGCAAGAAGGATGAGTCATAACAAGTAGTCGAAGGCGGGGGGCCGGCGGTCTAAAGTCTAGAAAAGAAGTAAGGAGAGGAACACAATAAATAACAGAGCAATCAAAGCATCACAAAGCGTAACATGGCGTCTGGCGGTGCTAGGTGTGCCCTAACGCGGTAGTAGGTGATCCGAAGCGAAGGGAAAACATCAGGAAAGTATTCCCGGTGTTTCGCGTTTTCGGACCAGAGGACCGGAGGGGGAAAGTTGCGTGTTTGATATGTTAGGGGTGTGTGGCGGACGAATGGGTTGCGTATCCAGAATCGTCTCGTCGTTCTGAGCAACTTTCATGTACAAGGTATTTTCATTCGAGTTGCAGATTATTTTATATTAATTTCCAAAGTTTAAATTCATTTTTCTAATTTATTTTAATTCGAACTTAATGTTAAATTGCTAGATGTACCCAGCACAGTGTACACAAAAATTGTATACTAGCTGACAAGTGGGACCAAGAGGACCTAGTTGACCAGTCAAACTTTGACTGGTCAACAGGGGGTGGGGCCCATATGTCATAGGTTGTACCTAAACAATTAAATAAAACTAACCTAATTAAATGGGTCCCACATGTCATCTACACATAGACTAATCTAGCCACTACTTAATCCCTAAAACTAATCTGGCACTAACCTAATTAGACCGGCCACGCTAGGCAGTAGGTAGCCAGCGATGCATGGCTGGGCATGCATGAATGGGAGTGCACAGCGGCTCAGCAAGCACCAGTAGCAATCAGCGATAACAGTATGAGGCAGCAGCAGCGTTTGGAGCAGCTCAGCAGCGCGGCAGGAAGCAAGGCCGCAGTCGGCGGCGACAGCAGCACACAGAGCAGCGTAGTAGCTAGCCGGGCAGGGGACACGACCCGGGCAGACGTCCGCGCGCGAGGAGCAAGCGGGCGTGGCCATGGGCAAGAGCAGGCGGCAGGAGCAACACGTTCACGTCCGCAGCAGCAGTTCAAGGAGCAGCAGAGCAACTGCAGGGCCGAGGGCAGCTGCGGCGGCGCACCTGGGTGCCGCTAGGGAACGACGCGCACGGCGGGGCACGGACTGGCGTGGCTTGGCCACGTCCAGTGGCGAGGCACGGTCGGGGGGGGGGGGGTGGGAGCTCGTGATGAGCGCGGCCATGGCTTCGGTACGGACCAAGGCGAACTCAAGGTGATGGCTATGGCGGCGGGTCGAGGGGAAAAAGTAGGGGAATCGGACGAGGGCCTCACCGCGATGCTCGTGGACGAGGTTAGGAGGTCGGGGGGAGCTCGGGAGGCGACAAATCTGACGACGAACGGCGGCGGCCGTGGCGGGGAAGACGCTCGATCCATCCGTACGGTGCGGCTCTGGTTGAACGGATTCACGGGGATGACGGAGTCGACGACGAGGAAGTCCCTGGACGACCTCCCGGTCGCCGGGGAGGCCAGTAGCCACGGGGACGGCGACGGCGCGTCGACGACAGCTCAGACACGAGGTTCAGAGAAGCGTGAGTGTGAGAGGGGAATTTCGGGGCTAGGGTTTGATCCAGGGGGCTCGGGGTCGATCTTATCCAGCCAGAGGAGCCGCGGGATGGCCGACAACGCGACATCCATAACATGGACGGCGTGCGAGCACTGCCAGCGGCATGGCCTCCCTGTTCTGTTCAAGTGGTAGGAGAAAAGCCCACTGGTAGGCTCGGCCTCCTGTAGTACTAGGCTTTTAGGTGAGCAGTGTTAGGCTTTAAATTTACTTCTCTTTTGTATTTTACTTTATTTTTCTGTTTAGTTTCAATTTAAAATATTTATGCATTTTATAAAGCTGTGTCCTCTACACCATAATTATCTATGAAATATTTAGTACAAATCGAACATTTTTATTTTAATGTTTGAAAACTTTTATTGTTTGTCTTTATTTTAAATTTGAATTTGAATCGTTCTGAACCATCGCGAGATTAACTAAAGTGACAGCGGTGACATGGCATCATTAGGAGAGGGTTACTGTAGCTTAATTATCCGGGCGTCACAGTTCATGATAAATTAAGTTCAATTAATCAAATTACTTAAGAACTCCCACTTAAATAGACATCCCTCAAGTCATGTAAGTGACACGTGATCCAAATCAACTAACCCATGTCCAATCATCACATGAGATGGGGTATTCATCAACGGTGAACATCTCTATGTTGATCATATGTACTATATGATTCATGTTCGACCTTTTGGTCTCTAGTGTTCCGAGGCCATGTCTGTACATGCTAGGATCGTCAAGTTTAACTCAAGTATTCTACATGTGCAAAACTGTGTTACACCCGTTGTATGTGAACATAGAGTCTATCACACCCAATCATCACGTGGTGCCTCGAAACGACGAACTTTCGCAACGGTGCATACTCGGGGAGAACACTTATCTCTTGAAATTTAGTGAAGGGATCGTCTCATAATGCTACCGCCGTTCTAAGCAAAATAAGATGCATAAAAGATAAACATCACATGCAATCAAAATATGTGACATGATATGGCCATCATCATCTCGTGCTTTTGATCTCCATCTTCAAAGCATCGTCATGATCTCCATCGTCACTGGCTTGACACCTTGATCTCCATCATTGTGTCGTGGTTATCTCGCCAACTATTGCTTCTACAACTATTTCTAAAGCATAGCGATAAAGTAAAGCAATTACATGGCGTTTGCATTTCATACAATAAAGAGACAACCATAAGGTTCCTGCCGGTTGTCGATAACTTACAGAACATGATCATCTCAAACAATAACATATATCACATCATGTCTTGATCATATCACATCACAACATTGCCACTTCTTGAGCTTGCATTGGTTTTTCCCTTGAAGAGGAAAGGGTGATGCAGCAAAGTAGAGATAAGTATTCCCCTTAGTTTGAGAGCCACGTTATCAATCCAGTAGGAGAAGAACGCACAAATCACCAATACCTGCGCAACAATCAAACAACTTGCACCCAACGTGATAAAGGGGTTGTCAATCCCTTCACGGTTACTTGCAAAAGTGAGATCTAATAGAGATAGATAAACAAAAGATAACATATTTTTGGGTTTTTTCGGTTTATAGATCTGAAAATAAAAGATTGCAAAATAGTAGATCAGAAGCTAATATGATGGAAAATAGACCCGGGGGCCATAGGTTTTACTAGAGGCTTCTCTCATGAAGGCAAATAATACGGTGTGTGAACAAATTAATGCCGATCAATTGATAGAAAAGCGCAAAGTTATGACGATATCCAAGGCAATGATTATGCAATATAGGCATCACGTCTGTGTCAAGTAGACCGACTCCTGCCTGCATCTACTACTATTACTCCACACATTGACCGACTCCTGCCTGCATCTAGAGTATTAAGTTCATAAAGAACAACGTAACACATTAAGTAAGATGACATGATGTAGAGGAATTAACTCAAGCAATATGATGAAAATCCCATCTTTTCATCCTTGATGGCAACAATGCTATACGTGCCTCGCTACCCCTACTTTGTCATTGGGTGAGGACACCGCAAGATTGAACCCAAAGCTAAGCACCTCTCCCATTGCAAGAAAAACAAATCTAGTTGGCCAAACCAAACCGATAATTCGAAGAGGAATATAAAGATACCAAATCATGCATATAAGAATTTAGAGGAGATTCAAAAAATATTCATAGATAAGCTGATCATAAATCCACAAATCATCGGATCTCGACAAACACACCACAAAAGAAGATTACATCGGATAGATCTCCAAGAACATCAAGGAGAACATGGTATTGAGAATCAAAGAGAGAGAAGAAGCCATCTAGCTACTAGCTATGGACCCATAGGTCTGTGGTAGACTACTCACGCTTCATCGGAGGGGCAATAGAGTTGATGTAGATGCCCTCCATGATCGAATCCCCCTTCGGCAGGCTGCCGGAAAAGGTCCCTAGATGGGATCTCACGGGAACAGAAGCTTGCGCCGGTGGAAAAGTGTTTTTGTGGTTGCCTTTGGTGGTTTTCGAATATTTGCAAATACATAGGAGGAAGATCTAGGTCAGGGGGTCACCGAGGATTTGTTTAGTTTCGGCGGAATTTATTTATTTAAAAAATGTTCGCGTGCTGGGCGGGCAATGACCCACCGAGCCGGGCCGCCTCACCAAAGACCGCCGCCTCGCCCGACCGACTCGGCCCGGGAGTCCGGTCGGCGCCGCCGCGCCGCCACGTCGAGGAGAACTCCTCCTCGACCCCCTCCCAAGCCGCCGGAGCCCCTCCCTCCTTAAATCCGCCGCCCCCCGCCTCGCCACCGCCCCCACCGCCATGGCCGCTCCGGAACGCAACCGCCGCCGCCGCTCATCGCCCCCTCCCTGCCCCACTGCCAAGCGGAGCCCCTCCAGAGCCGCCCCGCCTCGCCGGAGGTAGAAACCGCCGCCGCCGCCGATTTGTTTTTTTAAAACCGCCTGTTTTTTTAGAAACCTAGGTTTATTTTTTTATTTTATTAGATCAGATCGGTTCGGTTTTCTCGGTTTACTTAAATAGCGGACGTTCGTCCGTACGTTCATTTTAACGAACGGTGTTCACCGGTTAGCCGCAGACAGCGAACGTTCGTTCGTTAGCCTGTTCGCCAGTTTTTCTTTTTCCAAGGTTTTTCCGCGATTATTTTCCATCGCGATTTCTGCCCAGATTTTCGTTTTAGTTTATCTTTTCCCTTGTTTATCGGAATCAGGTGATTCAAGCGCCTAGATCTTCGTCTCTAAGCCCTCTTTCTTTTTAATCAACTTGAACAAGATTTTGGTACTGTAAAAATTGACTTTAGTCCAGATTACTAAACGGATCTTGTTTCTTTTGCAGTTTGAGTTTCGTTGCTTCGTTTGATTTGATACTTTTTGCAAACCGGAGTTCTTAAGTTGGACTTTCTGGTTAGATCCCTTATTTGAGTTTTACCCGTGCTTCTAGTTGAGTGCTTATTGTATGCTTGCTTGTTTTTTTGCGATAGAGTACCCGGAGTGCGAAGCGTGCTACTACGAGTCTCTAGGTTTCACAGATCATCAGCAAGGCAAGTAACACTTTGATCATACCTCTTTACTACCCAGTTTTATTGCATTAGATCAACACTCAAACAATTGCATGGATAGGATCTGTTTAATATGTGGGTTTGGGGAAGTAGATGATGAGGTAGAACCTATTGCCCTGTTTACTATCAAACCTTTGGGAGTTACTTCTACGTTGCTTATATTGCTATGCTATGCTTGTAGACGTAGTTTGGTTCGAGTGATTGATGACAGATGTGAGAGTTATCATTAATGGTTAACCTAAGGTGGCTACTTTAATATACATCTGGGTGGATTGCTTGAGGCACCCTGGAGTACCTAGTGGTTGTCAGGGCACTTAGAGAATCCAGTGTTGTCCAAGGATATCCCGGAGTACCCGTGTGATCATCCTACGGTCCGCCACCCAGACTCAAAGGGATCATAAGATTATTCATGCTAGAAACTTCCGTGTGCAGCCACAAGCTATTATGGGCTCTAGCATAGTTGAGTATGTTGCAAGACCTCTTTCAATGGTGGGCTAGCAGATGTAGGGGAAAGTAGGTGTAACTGTCCACCCAGAGTTAGAAAGACTGTGTCTCGATTCTCTGACCATGGATGTATTCGAGTCTAGTGGGGAGAAGTGCGCAAACCTCTGCAGAGTGTACAAACTAATCATGGTTAGTCGTGTCCCCGGTTATGGACGTCTTGAGTATCTAGTTCTTGGATTATCATGTTGATCTCATCACTCTAATATAATTTGATTGGGTTTAATGATGATTAATTGGGATTGAGTTGGAGGAACCTTATCAATGTTTAACAACCACCATGATAGTTAAATAAAATTTATTCCTTTGTTGTAGGGAAAAATTGGCTTTATGCAAAACTGTAACCGTAGAGCTTTCCACCAGCCATATATGCATGTAGTGATAGCAATTATTATGTTCATTACTCTATGTGTTACATTGCCAGCATATTCTATGTGCTAACCCGTTTCGAGTTGCAACGTTCATGTTGCAGACTTTTCAAACGACGAGTAAGGTGCCATAGGTCGTTGTCTTTCACTCAATGATGTCGTTGGAGTTGATGGACTCACTTTATCTTCCAAGCCTTCCGCTGTTATCGTGTTTAGATGGCCTTAAGCCATATTATTGTAATAAGTTCTCTTTTGAGACATTCGATATAATAAGTGTGTGATTGCTACTCTGTTATAAATCCTCAAGTACTGTGCATGTCAGCATTACCGATCCAGGAATGACACTGATGCACAGAGATCAGACTATTTGAGGTCTGGTCGCTACAAGATGGTATCAGAGCACACGCTGACTGTAGGACACGACCACTAAGCTAAAGCCCTATATCACTACTCTCTTCTCATTTCCGACTCCTCTCCTTTTTATACTCTTTAGGATGGCGGATGCAAGGAACAAGTTCACCCAACCGGATGAAGATACACCTTTTGGACGACACTTGAAGGAAGTTACTAGATACCTGAACATCATAATACCAAGCTTCACCGGGACCTACATCGCCACTTTACCAGAAGAGGAGCGTTGGATGATTCGAGTTCAAGCTCCAGGAAGGACGTTCATGCCAGTCACTGAGCCCATAGAGTTTTCCTTTGATGCACCAACCTGGAGTCTAGGAAAGAGCATGGCAGCCCACATCACCATGGAACGCATTGGAGAAGTTTACCACAAGGATCTCAAAGATACTATCTACCAGATTTGTGGGCGCCGAGATGAGCAATGGGAGATGATCAGCACTAGGAAGGATAGGTCCATTGCAACTTTCATCGAGGAGTTAAACCAGCACATTCGTCGCCAGGAGAACCAGATGTGCACAGGCATGATAGATCTGAAGAAGGCAATGACCAGGATCACGGAGCTGGAGGAAGAACTCAAGTCTACGCGTGATGGATATGAGGAGGAAATGACGATACTCATGGAGAAGAATGACGATCTGACGAGAAAGCTAGGAGTATTCATGGGAGACCCCGCGCTAGGAGGAGAAGGCAACGATTCCACTTGTCTGGAGAACTACATCATCATCGACGACACCGACTCGGACCCCGATGATAGCGACGATGACTACGTTGATGAAGTTGGAGCAGATATCATGGAGTCTTCCACCGATCAAGTTTTCTAGTCGACCACCATATCAGTAGCAGTATTCCCCCATGTATATAGTATAGTCCGAGCACTTTTGTAATGATAGTTGGATCGATGTATGCCCTTGTTTGAATTGATTGGAGTGATATGTTTGTGTTTGTCTCATGTGCACATGGGTAGTGTTTTCCCTCTAGATCTCATTTTATTCTATTTTCTCATCTTTTCTAAACCCATCAGATGCCTCCGAGACGCGACAATGGATTTGCTTTCCCACCGGAGCTCACTCAGTTGATCCAGCAGCAGAATACCCTGATGCAGCTACTAGTCCAGAACCAAAATCAGGGGAACAACAACAACAACCCACCACCACCACCACATGTTGATCACTTAGCCCGTTTTCTAAGACTGAATCCGTCAGTGTTCTCCAGTAGCACCGAGCCGATTGTCGCAGATGATTGGCTCCGCAAGATTGGAAGGGAGTTGACCACTAAAGGATGCACAGATGCAGAGAGAGTGCATTTTGCCGCACATCAGCTTGATGGACCCGCAACATCATGGTGGGAGAATTTTACAGCCACTTACCCCATTGACACTGTTACATGGGACGGTTTAATGAAGCTTTAGCTTTGCCCATGTTTCAGCAGGAGCTATGGCCATGAAGAAGTGCGAGTTTCGCAACTTGCGCCAGGGAGGATGCACAGTGGGCTAGTATGTGGATGATTTTAGTAAGTTAGCACGTTATGCCCCAGATGACGTCGCTACAGATGCCGCTAAGCGGGAGAAGTTTCTGGAAGGACTGAATGATGAGCTGAGCATGCAGTTGATGGTGGCAACCTTCAACAACTACCAGGAGTTGGTAGATAGAGCTCTTATGATTGAAGGGAAGCACCAGCAGATAGACAACCGCAAGAGGAAGTATGGACAAGGGAAGTACAATTCAGGAGCTCAGCAAAGGCCCCGTTTTACCCCGAACTCGGGAGGACACCTTCACCATAACCATGGAGGTCACAATCACAACGGAGGGAGTTCGCATAACCATAGTGTCCCCAAGAATGGGAATGGTAATGGAGGAAGCAACGGCCAGAACCGTTCCAACCCAGCAATGCCCGCCAAGAAGGATCTAAGTCACATTACTTGTTTCAAGTGCGGGAAGAATGGACAGTACGCCACGGAGTGTTCTGAAGCAAAGAATGGAAATGGCAATGGAAGCTCTCGGAAGAAGCCCAACCCTTTCAACAGGGGAGAAGTGAACCATGTTAACGTAGAGGAAGTTGAAGCCCAGCCAGATGCAGTAATAGATAAGTTTTTGGTTAAGTCATTTACTGCAATCGTTCTTTTCGATACTGGTGCATCACATTCATACATATCAAGGGGATTTGTGGATAAGTATAAGTTGCCCACCAAAGTTCTTATAACACCTATCTTAGTAAGCTCGCCAGGAGCAGAGCATATGGCAACGCAAGGATGTTTTTAGATGCCATTGACCATAGGTAGGCATGTTTTCCCCTCAGACCTGATAATACCGGAGTCGCAAGGTTTGGATGTGATTTTGGGTATGGATTGGCTATCGATGTATGGAGGAAACATCGATTGCGCCAGTAAGTCGATTATGCTCACCACCCCAGAAGGGAGGAGGATTAAGTATGTATCTGGCATGTGCGAAGAGGACTCAAGTGAATTCCTTATCGGGAGTTATGCAGGAGGAAGTACCAGTGGTGAAGGATTTCCCTGATGTATTTCCAGAAGAGTTGCCAGGCATGCCACCGGATAAGAGACATCGAGTTTTTGATTGAGATTTTGCCAGGCATAGGGCCAATATCTAAGAGACCGTACAGGATGCCCGCAAAGGATTTGGAGGAAATTAAGAAGCAAATTAAGGAGTTACTGGATAAAGGCTATATTCGCCCAAGTTCGTCACCTTGGGGATCACCAGTACTTCTAGTGGAGAAGAAGGATGGATCGTTGAGAAAGGTTGTTGATTATCGTGGATTGAATGAAGTAACAATCAAGAACAAGTACCCACTGTCGATGATCAACGATTTGTTTGACCAGTTGCAAGGAGCTAAAGTATTTTCCAAGATTGATCTGCGATTAGGATACCACCAGCTAAGAGTAGGATATACCTAAGACAGCTTTTACCACAAGGTACAGGCTATATGAGTATACCGTTATGTCATTTGGTCTGACTAACGCACCTGCCTATTCCATGAACATGATGAACAAGGTGTTTATGGAGTTTTTGGATAAGTTCGTTGTGGTGTTTGATACATCTCCAACGTATCTATAATTTTTTATTGTTCCATGCTATTATATTACCCCTTTTGGATGTTTATGGGCTTTATTTTACACATTTATATCATTTTTGGGACTAACCTACTAACCGGAGGCCCAACCCGTATTGCTGTTTTTTTTGCCTATTTTACTATTTCAAAGAAAAGGAATATCAAACGGAATGAAACCTTCGGAAGCGTGATTTTTGGAACGAACGTGATCCAGAGGACTTAGAGTGCAAGTCAAGCGGTAGAGGCGGCCACGAGGTGGGGCGCGCCCACCCTACAGGCGCGCCCTGTCTCGTGGGCCTCGGTGACCGACGCGTTCTTCTTCCTCCTATATACCCACGTGCCCGAAAACATCCAGGAGCCAACAAAAACAATTTCCTTTGTCAGAACCCATCAGATCCATGAGATCCCATCTTGGAGCTTTCACCGGCGCTCCACCGGAGGGGGAATCGACCACGAAGGGCTTCTACATCAACACCATAGCCTCTCCGATGAGTTGTGAGTAGTTTACCACAGACCTTCGGGTCCATAGTTATTAGCTACATGGCTTCTTCTCTCTTTTTGGATCTCAATACCATGTTCTCCCCCTCTCTTGTGGAGATCTATTCGATGTAACTCTTTTTGCAGTGTGTTTGTCGAGATCCGATGAATTGTGGGTTTATGATCAAGTTTATCTATGATAAATATTTGTATCTGCTCTGAATTCTTTTATGTATGATTGAGTTATCTTTGCAAGTCTCTTCGAATTATCAGTTTGGTTTGGCCTACTAGATTGATCTTTCTTGCCATGGGAGAAGTGCTTAGCTTTGGGTTCAATTTTGCGGTGTCCTTACCTAGTGACAAATGGTAGGGTTGCAAACACGTATTGTATTGTTGCCATCGAGGATAAAAAGATGGGGTTTACATCATATTGCTTGAGTTTATCCTTCTACATCATGTCATCTTTCTTAATGTGTTACTCTGTTCTTATGAACTCAATACTCTAGATGCATCTTTGGATAGCGATCGATGTGTGGAGTAATAGTAGTAGATGCGGTGAGTCGGTCTACTTGTCACGATGTGATGCCTATATACATAATCATGCCTAGATAATATCATAATTATTCGCTTTTCTATCAATTGCTCAACAGTAATTTGTTCACCCACCGTAATACTTATGCTATCTTGAGAGAAGCCACTAGTGAAACCTATGCCCCCCGGGTCTATCTTTTATCATATAAGCTTTCAATCTACTTTTATTTGCATCTTTACTTTTCCAATCTATATTACAAAATACCAAAAATATATTTATCTTATCATACTATCTCTATCAGATCTCACTTTCATGCAAGTGGCCGTGAAGGGATTGACAACCCCTTTATTGCGTTGGTTGCGAGTTCTTTGTTTGTTTGTGTAGGTGCGTGGGACTTCTGAGGAGCCTCCTACTGGATTGATACCTTGGTTCTCCAAAACTGAGGGAAATACTTACGCTACTATTGCTACATCACCCTTTCCTCTTCAAGGAAAACCAACGCAAGCTCAAGACGTAGCAGTGTTCACTGATGACATATTGGTCTACTCGAAGAATGAAGAGGAGCATAAGAAGCATTTGCATTTGGTACTTGGGAAGCTCAGAGAACATCAGCTATATGCCAAGTTCAGCAAGTGTGAGTTTTGTTTGAAGGAAGTTGGATTCCTCGGACATGTTATATCCGGAGAAGGAATAGCAGTAGACCCCACCAAGGTTGTCACTGTGACAAATTGGGAAGCACCCAAGTCAGTTGGAGAAATCTGGAGTTTCCTTGGACTCACAGGATACTACTGGAGGTTCATTGAGAATTTCTCTAAGATTGCAAAGCCCATGACGGAGTTGTTGAAGAAGGACACCAAGTTCAAATGGACTGAGGAATGTGAGGCCAGTTTTTAGGAGTTGAAGAAACATCTGGTTACAGCTCCAGTGTTGATTCTTCCATATCAATGCAAGGATTATCAGGTGTATTGCAACGCTTCTCGTCGAGGACTTGGAGCAGTGCTTATGCAGGAGGGAAGAGTTGTTTCATATGCCTCACGACAGCTTAAACCCCATGAGTTGAATTATGCTATACATGATTTGGAGTTAGCAGCCCTAGTGCATGCGTTGAAGACATGGAGACACTTTCTCATCATAAACCACTATGAGGTGTACACGGATCACAAGAGTTTGAAGTATATCTTCATGCAGAGGGAGTTGAATCTCAGGCAGAGGAGATGGTTGGAGCTCATCAAGGATTATGATATGAGGTTGCATTATCATCCTGGAAAGGCTAACGTAGTAGCCGATGCATTGAGCCGCAAGAGTCATGTCAATACACTCATGACCGGAGAGTTACCCAAGGAGTTAGCAGAGGATCTTCGTGAGCTATGTTTGGAGATAGTTCCGAGAGGCTATGTAGCAGCATTGGAGATTCAGTCTACTTTGATGGATAAGATCAGAGAAGCTCAGAAGATGGACAAGGAGATTGCCGAGATAAAGGAAAGGATGAGCAAAGGAATGGCTACAGGATTTCGTGAGGATGAGCATGATACCTTATGGTTTGAGGACCATGTATATGTGCCAAATGATCCGGAGATCAGGAAGTTGATTCTACTGGAGGCCCATGATTCGCCGTATTCGATTCACCAAGGAAATACCAAGATGTATCTGGATTTGAAGGACAGTTTCTGGTGGACCGGAATGAAGAAGGATATTGCAGAGTATGTAGCAGTTTGTGATGTATGTCAGAGGGTGAAGGCAGAGCATCAGAAGCCAGCAGGTTTGCTACAGCCATTGCCGATACCCGAATGGAAGTGGGATAAGCTAGGCATGGTTTTTATCACGGGATTCCCAGGACTCGTTCAGGGTATTACTCGATATAACTTGTAATCGATCGGTTGACGAAGGTAGCTCATTTCATCCTAGTGAAGACCACTTACACCAGTGCTAAGTTGGCAAAGATATACATGACCAGAATCGTATGTCTGCATGGAGTTCTGAGGACCATTGTATCAGATAGAGGAACCCAGTTCACCTCAAAGTTCTGGAATCAGTCGCATGAAACTTTGGGTACCAGCTAGAATTGATCTGACCTTTCATCCACGACAGATGGGCGGACCGAGAGAGTCAATCGATTCTAGGCGACATCTTTGAGAGCTTGTGCGCTAGATTATGGATCTAGTTGGGACGACAATTTGCCTTATGCAGAGTTCTCTTACAACAACAATTATCAAGCCAGTTTGAAGATGGCCCCTTTCGAAGCTTTGTACGGAAGGAGGTGCAGGACACCGTTGTTGTGGGATGAAGTTGGAGACCATCAGTTGTTTGGACCAGATTTGATTAAGGAGTCTGAAGAGAAGGTTAAGCTGATTCGCGATAGACTTTAGGTAGCCCAGTCCAGGAAGAAGAGCTATGTGGATTCTAAACGCAAGGAGACAAATTACAAAGTCAGAGATTGAGTGTATCTTCGTGTGTCCCCACTTCGAGGAGTTAAGTGTTTTGGAGTTAAGGGACAGTTAGCTCCATGTTTTGTGGGACCATACAAAGTTTTGGAACGTATGGGAGAAGTTGCTTACAAGTTGGAGTTGCCCGAAGGATTGTCAGGAGTTCACGATGTGTTCCACGTTTCTCAGTTGAAGAAGTGCCACACGGAGATGGCCGATATCCCTATGAGAGATACAGTGCCACTGGAAGCGATTTAGTTGGATAGCGATTTGACCTACGAGGAGAAACCAGTGAAGATTCTTGAGTTTGCCAGCTGAGTTACGCGCAGCAAGGTTATCAAGTTTTGCAAAGTTCAGTGGAGCCACCATACCGAGGATGAAGCCACCTGGGAAAGAGAGGAAGACCTACGGAAGGACCATCCGCACCTATTTTCTAGCCAACCCGAATCTCGAGGGCGAGATTCATCTTAAGGGGGGTAGGTTTGTAACATCCCAAATTTCCAATTTGGAATGTTATACATTAGATCATCAATGCATATCATATTTGATTGCATTTTTGGTTGATCCTAGAAATTCTACGCAACTCAAGGACCCACGGAGAGAGTTGGGGATTTCGTTATTTTCATATTTGAGTTTTCTCAAATTTTGAAAAGAGGATCATTTGGTTTTAATTATTTTTCTTTCCTAATATTTCTAAAATAAAAATATATGAGAGGAGATAATATGACTTCTCCAAAATAAATGAAATATTAGAGGAAAAATATTAAAATAAAATAAATAGTTTTACTTGGATTTTATTGCAATTTTATTTGAATTAGAAAAATTGCACATTTTCAAAATTGCATTTTTTAGCCCAAGAAAATGTTCATCTTGTTCTAAGCATTTTTAGATTTTTATTTTATTTTTTCTATGATTTGTTTGTTTCGATGGAATTTATTTATTTTTAAAAAAAAATGTTCGCATACCGACTAGGCAATGCCCAGCCCAGCGAGGCGGCCTCGCCACAAAGACCGCCTCGCCCGACCGACTCGACCGGAGTCCGCTTGCAAGACCGCTGCCAGCGTCCGAGGAGGACTCGTCCTCCTCGGCCCCTCCCAAGCCGTCTGAGCCCCCTCCTCCTTAAATACCGCCGCCCTGCGCCTCACAACCACCACCACCGCGCCACCCCAAGAATCAAGCGCCGCCGCCAAGACGCCGTTCTTGCCGCTGCATGCACCATGAGCCGCTCGTTGCCCCCTCGCTGCCCCGCCACCAAGAGAGCCCCGCCGGAGCCGGCCCGCCTCGCTGGAGGTAGAAACCGCAGCCGCCGCTGATTCGTTTTTTTGTTTTTGAAAACCGCCTGGTTTTTTTATAAACCTACGTTTTTTTAGATTAGACGTGTTCAGTTTTCTTGGTTTACTTAAATAGCGAATGTTTGTCCGTACGTTCGTTTTAACGAATGGTGTTCACCCGTTAGCCACAGACAGCGAGCATTCGTTCATTAGCCTGTTTGTCAGTTTTTCTTTTTCCAGGGTTTTTCCGCGATTATTTTTGATCGCGATTTCTGCCCTGATTTGCGTTTTAGTTTATCTTTTCGCTCATTTATCGGAATCAGGCGATTCAAGAGCCAAGATCTTTTTCTCGAAGCCCTCTTTCTATTTAATCAACTTGAACAAGACTTTGGTACTGTAAAAATTGACTTTAGTCTAGATTAGTAAATGGATCTTGTTTCTTTCGCAGTTTTAGTTTCGTTGCTTTGTTTGATTTGATCCTTTTTGCAAACCGGAGTTCTTAAGTTGGACTTTCTGGTTAGATCCCTTATTTGAGTTTTACCTGTGCTTCTAGTTGAGTGCTTATTGTATACTTGTTTGTTTGCGATAGAGTACCCGGAGTGCGAAGCGTGCTACTACGAGTCTCTAGGTTTCACGGATCATCAGCAAGGCAAGTAACACTTTGATCATACCTCTTTACTACCCAGTTTTATTGCATTAGATCAACCCTCAAACAATTGCATGGATAGGATATATTTAATATGTGGGTTTTGGGAAGTAGATGATGAGGTAGAACCTATTTCCCTGTTTACTATCAAACCTTTGGGAGTTACTTCTATGTTGCTTATATTGCTATGCTATGCTTGTAGACGTGGTTTGGTTCGAGTGATTCATGACAGATGTGAGAGTTATTATTAATGGTTAACCTAAGGTGGCTACTTTAATGTGAGCAGTGGCATTTTGAGTGTAATACAGGCAGACAATAGAGTCATTTCACTATTCCCCTTCCCTTAAATTTTTAGTGAGTTTCTACCCGAAACACCCCCCTCCAAAGCGGAATGAGTTAAGTCCAAGCCCATAACTCAAAAATGACTTCTTTACATCTTTTATGGCTTATTTTGACAATAAGCTCTGAAAAGGCGAAATAGAACTGGCCCTTAACCTGCAATTCAATTGTGCGTGCAATGATGAATCACTCCTGCCTGCTATAGTGTACATTTAGGCATCATACATGGCATAACCTAGTACATGTGCATTTCATTATAGAATCTAGAATATGCAATGTTTATGTTAGTTCATACACTGTGCACATGATGTTTAAATGCCCCTTAAATCTGGTCAGTCAAGTGATGGTCTTTAAACCTCCTTCTATGCTTCTTTTCTTGATATGTAAGATTTGCTCACGCATCTGTTCAATTGCTTGTTTGTATCAGCCAACCATACTAGGACTGTTTGCTTTGATTACTTGTTGTTATCGACCTAACAGAGCTTGTGAACGATTTAAACACTAAGGGCTATTGTAGTTGGGGCTTGTATAACTCATAGGTGACATAAAGGTTTGGTTGTACACTAAACTAGGCTCTCCAAGAGTAACTGGAGATCCAGTTCAAAGGTATGCCTAGTTTTTACACAGTGCACACATAGTAAATGCTCGTTCCATTGTTTGCAAGAGATGTAGCATGTTTCATTATGTGGTGTTGTTTTGTTATAAACTCATCCTTTTGTGGTGTTCATAGACTGGAAAGTATGCATATTTATATTCCAAGGAGACCAGTAACTAGTTTGTGTCACCTTGCAGAGGGGGTGCAATGAAGATAAGATTGAGGATTTCCAAGTACAAGATGTTAGGAAGGGGCCTTGCAAGAGGAGGAGCAGCACTGAGCCTGTTCAACCAGTTGTGGTAAGTAACTATATTACAATTACCAAGACATCCTATTTGTCTGACATTGTGCTTGTGTAGGGTTCTTCACCTGTAACCCAGTCATTGGGCCATTGATTAAAAAACCCTCTGCTCACTATTATATGATGTTCTAACTCTTTTGTAAATCATATGTATGTAAAACACATTTGCATATGTCTGTTCACTCATTACAGATGTAGTCTACTTTTAAATATCTAAAACATCTTATAGTAGTGAACAGTGTGAAACTGCTTCCTGCCATGGTAGAGTTGTCGATGCCATAAATGTCATAACCAAACACATATTCACATCATTAGCCTCCCTATCATTACTAGGATATTGATTACATACTAGTCGAGATACTTCATAGGGGGCAAATATTACATTACTTGTTATTTTATATAGTAAATGTAGCTAGGCCATGGATGTTATTGAGGCGTGCATGTATGCATGCTGCCAACTCAACAGTTCAATTGCCTGTTTGTTTCAGGCATAGTTAAATTGCTCTTTTCAATTGCTTTATTTGTCCTTAGTTAATGAGATGCCCAAACAATGATGCCTGATGAGGCTCACAATCTAGTTTATACTAGGCTAATGATTGCATAGTTTTGCTTCCTGTAGTATGTTTGTATGAATCCCTCTGCTGTTCATTATGCTCCCTAAGACTTTAATTAAGCTACAGAATGGCAAACTGCTTGCTTACTTATACGCAATGTGTGGTCTAAAGTTGTAACCTGTCTGTGTTTTGGATTTGGCCCCAACGTCATGCTCCTCTGGTGAGCTAATAGATATTTTTGTATGCGGGCTGCACAAACTACCATTTTAATAATTTTTAGAATATCACCTACTTATGCTTCATGACGTGTAACGTTATTGTTAGTCCTGTTTTTCCATGTACAAAATATTCTATCTTGCTTGCTTCACTGTTGTAACTATATTTTTGCCCTAGTCATGTGTACTTATAGAAACATTTCAGGATGAAGTGACATCAACACAAAGATCTGCGAGCTGTGCGGCATGGCCATTACTAGATTATTATGGATTGAAATTGGAATGTGTTGATGTCCTTGAGCATCAACTAGAGGTGGCAAGACAACGCGTACATGATTCTCAACGTGCAATCAACAAGTTGAGACTAGAGTTGCAGGTATTAGATGCAGAAGTCAAAAAAGATGAAATGAGACACTGAGGTAACCACAAAGGAATTGGAGATTTTGCATACTGAAATTTGTGCTATCTGAATCCGGTCAATACTATTTTCTGAAGAGATTATAGTTCAAATGGTAAGTTTTGTTGATGCGTGTCCATGATGTATGAGATTTATTTGCCCAGTGTATGTAATTTGCTGCTTGTGTATGCTTTATTATCACTGGTGCCGAACTATAATGCCCAGTGGGTATAATCGGCTATAATTTCTTTATTGTATAGTGTAGGATTATTCTACATTTCTATGCCTTAGTCTCTTTATTGTATAGTGTATATTTTTTAGAGGCGATAGTGTAGAGTAGGATAATTCTTTGAATATGCTATATCGTTGAAACGGGGGCCAACACGCCCAAACATTACTTGGGCGCCATCCGAACGAACAAACATGTGTAGTCAAAGCGGGCCTTAATTGGGCTGGTCAAATTAATATTTAGCAGATCCCAAATGATGTGGCCCACCGTAAAAACGGAACTTAGCAGGCCGTTAACAGGCCGAAAGCTCGATAGGGCCGTATAAATGGAAATGGCCCGCGGGTCTCTAGAAGGCCGAAATAAATATCAATTTTGTCTCGGCCCTTTCACTTTACAGACCAGCAAGAGGCCGAAAGTGTTTTGGGCCAGAGGAGGCCAAATTTGCAAACTAGGCTTTTAACAGGCTGAAAGTCGCGTCGGGCTGAAATTGTGCCTTGCGTAACATGGGCCGCTAATGGACCCAAAATTAGGTTGCACAGTCAAAGGCCCAACTGTTGGGGCAGGCCGTTAATAGGTCGGAAGACAAAATGGGATAGGAACTGGCCCATTTACCGAATGGGCCGAGGAAAGGCCTAAAGTTGATACAGGCTAGAAGTTGGCCCAACTGCAGAATGGGCCGAGAAAAGGCCGAATGATGTTCTGGGCCGTTAACGGGCTGGAACTGGTGATGGGCTGCTAATAGGCCGAAAGAAGCTCGGGCCGTAATTGGGCCCAAAGACGTAGTGGGTCGTTAATGGGCTGGAATTAACGATGGGCTATAAATTGTCAAATCTAGAATGGGCCTTTGATGGGCCGATTCTGTGTAACTTGTATGGCCCGTGCTTGTGAATGGGCCTGACTCAAGTAGGCCGCTAATGGGCCGGCCTGCTTATTTTGACAGGCTCGGCCTTTTAACCTAAACGGGCCATTGTTGGGTCGAGCCACGTTTCGACATACCATAGGCTCGTACCGTCCACTCGCTTGATGACACCTGTCCCAACACGGAGCTGACACGTGGATACTAAGGCGAATCAGAATTTTACACATGGAAAATCCCCATTGGTTCGGGCGGTTAACGGGTTATCAGATCCAAACCAGAACCCGATAGATTAACGGCGACCCGTTACGGTGGATGCCACGTGTCGGTCACCCTTGAAGAAACCACTTCTATGACACGTGATGTATCATCATGGAAGTGGACACTTCTGTGATGATAATTTTGGTAATGTCATGGAAGACTTCTACGATAGCACAGGTATGACTATCTTGATTCTATCATAAAATCATCATGGATGTACATGCATGACAGAAAACGTGACCTACTATAACAAACACGTATCATCACGGAAGTGTATTTTTTGTAGTGACAAGACCAAGCAGAAGAAATAGCTTTGTGAGAAATCAAAGGGCGGATCAAGAAGACCAAGTCAAGCCAAAGGAGCAAGATACCACGAAGGAGCAAAAATCGTTGCCGGGCAGGCGAGCCTCGTGGGGACGAGGTTGCCCCAGAGACAAGTCTCAAGACTGCCCCGGCAAGCTTACCGGGGACGCCAGAGGGCGGACTACCCTGCTAAGATTCCACCGCTCCACCTCACAACGATGCAAGTCATCGATCAATGCAGTGTCGAGCCCCCAAGTAACTAAGTGGGCGTTATTTGACACATGGCAGCCACTTCCGAAGGAAATCACCTCCAAATGACACCCGTCCAGAGATGTGTCAAGCAGACAGGCGAGAAGGTGGCCGAACGGCCTGGTAAGGTTTACCGGGCACGCCATGATGTGACACTAAGTGGCGCACTTAATGCACTCTGCCCTGTCTGCAGAGTAAGGTATGATAGCACTGTTTGCTATCTAATCAGTACACAATGACTGATTTGCCATTGTAGTGACCCCTTGATCTATAAAAGGAGGGCCATGGCAACCTTAGGAAGAATTCGGACCTTTGTACACCCATACGTGCATAGCTACTATTGCCCTGAGGCAACCCTGCCGGGCTAGAGCGCTGCATCACCACCACGGTCCTCCCATCAATCCACCATAGCAGGAGTATGGTTTTACGCCTCAAGGCAGCCTGGACCTGGGTAAAACTGCCTGTGTGATTGCTGCCGCGCTGCCCCTGCCCCTCCGCTCTTTGTGCAATGCGTTACTAAAAGGATCGAGAAGAGGTGTCTAGAGGGGGGGTGATTAGACACTAAGTACCAAAAGTTGCAGTTTTTAACTTCTTTAAGTTGGAGTGCAGTTTAGGCACAAGTTCAACACTCACAATACATATCAAGCAAGCATGCAAAGAGTATATGAGCAGCGGAAAGTAAATCATGCAACTTGCAAGAATGTAAAGGGAAGGGATTGGAGGATTCAAACGCAATTGGAGACACGAATGTTTTTGTCGTGGTTCTGATAGGTGGTGCTATCGTACATCCACGTTGATGGAGACTTCAACCCACAAAGGGTAACGGTTGCGCGAGTCCACGGAGGGCTCCACCGACGAAGGGTCCACGAAGAAGCAACCTTGTCTATCCCACCATGGTCGTCGCCCACGAAGGACTTGCCTCACTAGTGGTAGATCTTCACAAAGTAGGCGATCTCCTTGCCCTTACAAACTCCTTGGTTCAACTCCACAATCTTGTCGGAGGCTCCCAAGTGACACCTAGCCAATCTAGGAGACACCACTCTCCAAGAAGTAACAAATGGTGTGTTGATGATGAACTCCTTGCTCTTGTGCTTCAAATGATAGTCTCCCCAACACTGAACTCTCTCTCACAGGATTTGGATTTGGTGGAAAGAAGATTTGAGTGGAAAGGAACTTGGGGAAGGCTAGAGATCGAGATCATATGGTAGGAATGGAATATCTTGGTCTCAACACATGAATAGGTGGTTCTCTCTCAGAAAATTTATGCTGGAAGTGTAGGTTCGTTCTGATGGCTCTCTCCACGAATGAAGAGTGGGTGGAGGGGTATATATAGCCTCCACACAAAATCTAACCATTACACACAACTTGCCAAACTTAGTGCGACCGAATGGAGAAACTCGATCAGACCGATTCAGCAAATCTAGTGACTGTTAGGATTTTCGATGGGACCGACATGCAACTCGGTAGGACCGATATGGTTACGGTTAGGGCATAACATAATCTCGGTGAGACCGATTACACAAACTCGGTGGGACCAATTTTGGTAATAAGCTAACCAGAGAGTTGGTCAGGCAAACTCGGTTTGACCGATTACACAAACTCGGTAGGACCGATTTTGGTAATAAGTTAACCAAAGGGTTTGCATTGTAATCTCGGTAGTACCGATTGCTCAAACTCGGTGAGACCGATTTTGGTAATGGACATACACAGAGAGATTACAATCCCATCTCGGTGAGACCGAGATCCCTATCGGTGAAACCGATTTGCCTAGGGTTTGTGGCAGTGGCTAAGACATCTGAACTCGGTGGCGCCGGATAGAAAGAATCGGTAGGGCCGAGTTTGACTTTTGGTTTAGGACATATGTGGATGTGAGAAAGTAGTTGAGAGCTTTGGAGAATATCACTAAGCACTTTGAGCAAGCAAGTCATTAAGCAACACCTCATCCCCTGTTGATAGTATTGGCTTTTCCTATAGACTCAATGTGATCTTGGATCACTAAAATATAAAATTCAGAGTCTTGATCTTGGAGCTTGAGCCAATCCTTTGTCCTTAGCATCTTGAAGGGGTTCCACATCCTTTAGTCCATGCCACTTTATTTTTGAACTTGTCTGAAACATACTAGGTAAAAGTGTTAGTCCAACAAGAGATATGTTGACATTAATTACCAAAACCACCCAGGGAGCAGTTGTGCTTTCAATCTCCCCCTTTTTGGTAATTGATGACAACATACATCAAAGCCTTAGATAAAGATATAAAGTATAACAAGTAAAGCTTTGGAAAGACATGTAACATGCATAGGCTCCCCTACATGTATGCAATCATGTGAATATGGAATGTAGAGGCATGTGAGAGCATAACCATGACAGAGTACGCGATGCGTTACATGTATCTTGGCTATATGCATCAGAGCAAATGATGTGAATATGGGAAATGTACCTTCATGCTCATGAGTCCTTCTTGCAAACAATATGTACATCAGCAAGAATTCCTCATACACATGATTGTGATGCATATACTTACCTTGTGGTCTTGAGTTGGCTTAGGATGGAATGAACCTGTGAAAATAAGGTTAGATAACACTGATACATTTGCTGGCCAGAGCAAACAAAAGAAACCACAAGAGTACCAAGACTGGGATGACATGTAGAGAGTGAGTACTAACTACCACATTTAACTTAGACATGTCCCCAAAGGTAAGGATGTGCAATGCATTTAAAGAATTTCTTTCCCTTAGAGGTCTTGCTCCCCCTGAATATAGCATGGGATACTGGGAGAAGATAGGGAACAGAAAATCAGAGCAAAATGCAAAATCAGATCTCAAAGAAACAAATAAACAAAGCTAATGCAAATAAGCACATATGAACATGTCTTTCCCCTCAAGAAGACATGTGGCATCTCTCCTCTTGAACACCAAGCATCTGGGATCCTTGAAGATTACTCTCTTCTTGAGTATTCTCTCCCCCTAGAGATATCTCTCTCCCCCTGTTGAAGTATATCTCTCTCCCCCTGTTGAAGTGATAAGCTTTGATGTGATCTCTCTCTCCCCCTTTGACACCAATTTCCAAGAAGGGCCTTCTGGAATTTTTCGTGAATGGGTTTGGTCCTTGAGTCACAGCACAAAGCAATGATGAAAATGTGATGCTTGTAGAGGACAAGATTCATTGAGTGGAGCTGGATCAAAAGTAAAGCAGGAATGAATGGCAAAATGTTTTTCCTGTTGTGAAATCGGTGGCACCGAGTTGGATGCTTCGGTTGCACCGAATGATTTCGGTTAGACCGAAAACAAGAAACCGGTTTGACCGAGTTCATCACAGAGAAAACACTTGTCACCTCAGCTCACTGGACAAGTAAGATCTCACAAGGACTTGCAAGGAATTAATAGAAAGATTTGCAATGAATTGGATGCAGGGAATGCAAAACAAATAGAAAAGAAAAGAAATCTAGATGAAGTTTTTTTGAAAGGGGAAACAAACATGCATGAGATAAATGCAAGAGCACAAAAAAAGAACACATGAGAACTTCATCTAGAGATGGTCGGTGACAAAGTCACCTATGTTAGAGTATATTGACTTAGGAGTCAAGTGAGATCACTTGATCATAGGTCATACTCGTCGTTTAAGCTCAAAATGGGGTTACCATTTTTTGTTTAAGCATCTTGATGTATTCACATCTTGTCGAGTTGCTTTGACTCATGACTTGGAGTAAAGCTTCTCTAAGATGGAATAACATACCTTGGGTGGTGGTGTTGATCGTGATCATGTAGTTGAACTTGTGTGGATTTGCTCAAGGTTGATGTAGCTCATCAAGAGTTGGGAGCACCACTTGGAATTTGAGTTCATCTACCTACATGGGTTAGTTCTTGCAAGGAAGAGCACTAGTGTATCCAAAATGACAATCATGAAGATCAACATAGAATTTGTCAAAGGATATGTTTGAATGGTTTCGTGCTTCCTTGTCTTCAACCACCATTGTGTAGAGACTTGGTGATGTAGAGATTGCTGAAGATGCGAGTGAGTTACAATCTCATGGAATTAGATTCATCAAAGTACCTACAAGGGTTAGATAACATGCAAGATGCAAATATATCCAAGACATAAGATTTTCATCATAAGAGAAATATCAAGGATTAGTCATAAGATCATGTCTTGCATGTATCCGATGGAGTTCCTACTCCAAGTTTGAAGCATCAATGATGTTCAATTCACCTCTTAACCTGCAAAACACTTTCTCATCAAGTGGTTTAGTGAATATATCCACTAATTGTTTTCGGTGCGAACATGCTTAAGATTAATGTCCCCTTTGGCAACATGATCTCGAATGAAATGATGACGAACTTCAATATGCTTAGTTCGAGAGAATTGCACGGGATTATGAGCAATCTTGATAGCACTTTCACTGTCACAAAGTAATGGAACATGTTTCACATATATCCCATAATCTTTAAGAGTTTGGGTCATCCAAAGTAATTGAGCACAACATGAACCAGCGGCAATGTATTCCGCTTCGCCGGTGGATAAGGATACCGAGTTTTGTTTCTTGGAAGACCAAGACACAAGAGATCTACCAAGAAATTGACAAGTACCCGAAGTGGACTTTCTATCAACCTTGTCACCGGCATAGTCCGAGTCGGAGTAGCCAACAAGATCGAAAGAGGCCCTCTTTGGATACCAAATGCCAAAGTTTGGTGTATGGATTAAGTATCTCACTATCCTTTTCACGGCCTTAAGATGACATTCTTTAGGAGCATCTTGATATCGTGCACACATGCATACACTTAGCATGATATCGGGACGTGAAGCACATAGATATAACAATGAACCAATCATAGAGCGATAAACCTTTTGATCGACCGGTTCACCATCTTTGGTCAAATCAAGATGTCCACTAGTAGGCATGGGTGTAGTCATACCTTTGCATTCTTGCATATTGAACTTCTTGAACAAGTCCTTGGTGTACTTCGTTTGAGAGACAAAGGTACCTTCCTTAGTTTGCTTGATTTGCAAACCAAGAAAGAATTTGAGTTCACTCATCATAGACATCTCAAACTTCTCCGACATTAGCTTCCCAAACTTTTCACTCAAATGAGGGTTAGTAGAACCAAATATAATATCATCAACATAGATTTGGCATACAAATAGTTCTCCATTGACCCTTTTAGTAAAAAGAGTAGAATCTATTTTTCCAATTTCAAAGCCTTTTTCAATAAGGAACTTGGTCAAGCATTTATACCACGCTCTAGGAGCTTGTTTAAGACCATAAAGAGCTTTGTGAAGTTTGTAAACATGATTAGGTTTCTTAGGATTAACAAAGTCGGGAGGTTGTTTAACATAAACTTCCTCCTCTATTTCACCATTTAGAAAAGCACTTTTAATGTCCATTTGCTACAAGGTGATATCATGGTGATTAGCATAGGCAAGTAAGATGTGAATGGACTCAAGTCTAGCAACGGGAGCATAAGTCTCACCATAGTCCATACCTTCGACTTGTGTGTAGCCTTGGGTGACGAGACGTGCTTTGTTGCGAACTACTTGTCCATTTTCATCTTGCTTGTTGCGAAACACCCATTTGGTACCGACGATGTTGTGGTTGTTGTTGGGCTTCTCAACCAATGTCCAAACTTGATTTCTCTCAAAGTTGTGTAGCTCTTCATCCATGGCATTTATCCAATCCGGATCTTCCAATGCTTCTTCAACCTTCATAGGTTCAATGCTAGAGATGAATGAATAGTGTTCACAAAAGTTAGCTAAACGAGTTTTAGAGCGAGTGATTCTCCCGGTTTGGATATCATTGTAGATTTGCTCGACGGGATGATCTTTAGCAATTCTTGCTCGAACTCATGAAAGCTTTTGCTTGGGTTTTGGTTGAACATCTTCTTCATCTTGTTCTTCTTGGCCTTCTTCGTTGTTGGCGTTGTCGTTCTCTTGTCGTGGTGGGGAAGGCGGTTGTTTACGTTCTTCTTGGTGCACTTCCTCGTTTTCTTCATCTTGGTGTGTCCCACTTGTGGCTGCTTCCGTGTCAACTCTTGGTTCACCTCGTCGTGAGGTAGAAGCTTCCACTTGGACAGATGAGGTACTCTCCTTCACCTCCGTTGGACGAATCTTGCCAATAGACAAGTCTTGGATTGCTTCCGAGGGGTCTTTGTCTCCTACATCAATTGGAAATTGCTCTACTTGCGAGCCGTTAGATTCATCAAACTTCACATCTACCGTTTCTTCAACCTTTCGGGTGAAATTGTTGTAGACACGGTATGTGTGAGAGTTTGAGCCATAACCAAGTAGGAAACCTTCATGAGACTTAGGAGCAAATTTAGAATGACGATGCTTATCAAGAATGTAGCACTTTGAGCCGAATACTCGAAAGTATCCAACTTGGGGTTTGTTACCGGTGAGAAGCTCGTATGCCGTCTTGCCGAGTAGCTTGTGAAGATACAAGCGATTTGTTGCATGACAAGCTGTCTCAACCTCTTCCGCCCAAAAGTGCTTCGGCGTCTTGTACTCATCAAGCATCGTTCTCGCCATTTCGATGAGCGTCCGGTTCTTCCTCTCAACAACTCCATTTTGTTGAGGTGTGTACGTAGCCGAGAACTCATGTGAAATCCCTTCTTCGTCAAGAAAGGTGTCCACATTTGCGTTCTTGAACTCCATTCCGTTGTCGCTGTGAACCTTCTTGATCTTCACTTCAAATTGATTTTGGGCCTTCCTAGCAATTTTTTTGAAGATCTTTTGAACCTGCGATTTATCATCGCGAAAGAACACCCACGTAAATCTTGAAAAATCATCAACTATAACTAGACCAAAAGAATTTCCACCGAGACTTTTGTAGGCGTTAGGACCAAAAAGATCCATATGAAGTAGCTCGAGTGGCCTCCTTGTGGTCATGATGTTCTTCACGGGATGCCTTCTTCCAACCTGTTTACCTGCTTGACAAGCGTTGCAAAGTCTATCCTTATCAAATATGACATCGTTAACTCCAAGGATATGATTTCCTTTAATAAGCTTGTCAAGGTTTCGCATACGAACATGACCCAGTCGTCTATGCCATAACCAACCTTTAGAGGATTTAGCAATAAAGCAAGTTCTAGGTTGAGCCTTTTTAGTGAAATCAACAATGTATAGATCACCTCTACGTACACCGGTAAAGACCATTTTATGATTATCTCTATGAAGCAGTTGGCAATCTACTTCAGTAAATAGGACATTGAAACCGAAATCAGCAAGTCTAGATACTGAAAGTAAGTTGTAGCCAAGAGATTCAACGAGCATGACATTTTGTATGGAGCTATCATGTGATATGGCCACCTTACCGAGGCCAACCACCTTACCCTTTGAGTTGTCACCGAAAGTGACATACTTTCGATGACCATCGTTTTCAGCAAGCTAACAAAACATGTCTTTATCTCCGGTCATGTGATCGGTACATCCACTATCAAGAACCCATTCCTTTCCTCCTGCCATATATCCCCGAATATTTGCCATAAGACCAAAGTGTCTCATTACATCATCAAGATCGAAGTCACTATCATCATCCTCATCATAGTATCCATGTTCAACATCGTCATGTGGTGGATCAAATCCTAGAGAGGGTGATTCGTTAGAGTGAGTTTGACAATGATCTTGCTTATGAATTTTTATAGCTTTGGAAATAATATCACTAATAATTCCAACATCTCCTTTGGCACGCATAAGGTTTCTAAGCTCAAACAAACAATTACCAAACATAGGATCACTAGAATTTATCTTACTCAAGGCAATAGACTTATGGAGAATTTCATCAAGATTTTTCAAGGAATAATTTGGAAAACGTCAAGAAATTTCCATATGGTGTAGGCACACTTAAGAGTAGGCAAACATCCAATCAAGTTTCTAGGCAAGCCTCTAGTGATAAGTTCAACAGTTCTAAGATTGTGAATCATGTCAATTGACTCATCAAGAGTAGGATGCATAAGATCAACATGAGGTGCACAAGGGCTAGCAATGTACTTATTCAAATGATATTGATTGAAAATCACAAGCATCTCATTTTTTTCACTCATGAAAGTACTCTCCATCAAGTATAGGCACTCTATGTCTAAGACTCCCAATAGTAGACTCATCCATCTTCCTCCAATGGTGTTTAAACCAAAGCAATGGAGACCAAAGCTATGATACCAATTGAAAGGATCGAGAAGAGGTGTCTAGAGGGGGGGGTGATTAGACACTAAGTACCAAAGGTTGCAGTTTTTAACTTCTTTAAGTTGGAGTGGAGTTTAGGCACAAGTTTAACACTCACAATACATATCAAGCAAGCATGCAAAGAGTATATGAGCAGCGGAAAGTAAAGCATGCAACTTGCAAGAATGTAAAGGGAAGGGATTGGAGGATTCAAACGCAATTGGAGACACGGATGTTTTTGTCGTGGTTCCGATAGGTGGTGCTATCGTACATCCACGTTGATGGAGACTTCAACCCACGAAGGGTAACGGTTGCGCGAGTCCATGGAGGGCTCCACCCACGAAGGGTCCACGAAGAAGCAACCTTGTCTATCCCACCATGGTCGTCGCCCACGAAGGACTTGCCTCACTAGCGGTAGATCTTCACGAAGTAGGCGATCTCCTTGCCCTTACAAACTCCTTGGTTCAACTCCACAATCTTGTCGGAGGCTCCCAAGTGACACCTAGCCAATCTAGGAGACACCACTCTCCAAGAAGTAACAAATGGTGTGTTGATGATGAACTCCTTGGTCATCTGCTTCAAATGATAGTCTCCCCAACACTCAACTCTCTCTCAGAGTATTTGGATTTGGTGGAAAGAAGATTTCAGTGGAAAGCAACTTGGGGAAGGCTAGAGATCAAGATCATATGGTAGGAATGGAATATCTTGGCCTCAAAAAAGGAGTAGGTGGTTCTCTCTCAGAAAATGTATGCTGGAAGTGTAGGTTCATTCTGATGGCTCTCTCCATGAATGAAGAGTAGGTGGAGGGGTATATATAGCCTCCACACAAAATCTAACCGTTACACACAACTTGCCAAACTCGATGGGACCGAATTGAGAAACTCGGTCAGACCGATTCAGCAAATCTAGTGACCATTAGGATTTTCGGTGGGACCGACATGCAACTCGGTAGGACCGATATGGTTAGGGTTAGGGCATAGCGTAATCTCGGTGAGACCGATTACACAAACTCGGTGGGACCGATTTTGGTAATAAGCTAACCAGAGAGTTGGTCAGGCAAACTCGGTTTGACCAATTACACAAACTCGGTAGGACCGATTTTGGTAATAAGTTAACCAGAGGGTTTGCATTGTAATCTCGGTAGTACTGATTGCTCAAACTCGGTGAGACCGATTTTGGTAATGGACATACACAGAGAGATTACAATCCCATCTCGGTGAGACCGAGATCCCTATCGTTGAAACCAATTTGCCTAGGGTTTGTGGCAGTGGCTAAGACATCTGAACTCGGTGGCGCCGGATAGAAAGAATCAGTAGGGCCGAGTTTGACTTTTGGTTTAGGACATATGTGGATGTGAGAAAGTAGTTGAGAGCTTTGGAGCATATCACTAAGCACTTTGAGCAAGCAAGTCATTAAGCAACACCTCATCCCCTGTTGATAGTATTGGCTTTTCCTATAGACTCAATGTGATCTTGGATCACTAAAATATAAAATGCAGAGTCTTGATCTTGGAGCTTGAGCCAATCCTTTGTCCTTAGCATCTTGAAGGGGTTCCACATCCTTTAGTCCATGCCACTCCATTTTTGAACTTGTCTGAAACATACTAGGTAAAAGTGTTAGTCCAACAAGAGATATGTTAACATTAATTACCAAAACCACCCAGGGAGCACTTGTGCTTTCAGTTCCTTCCCCCCGCCGAACCACAAGGGGCTGATGGCCCCATAGGTGGGTGTAGTTTTCCATGACAACCGGCAACCGTGTCCCTCTAGTTTATCCTCCGTCTAGTTTCCATTGTGGTTGGTGAAGCCATGCGGAGATTGTTCTTCACCACCACCATCACCACGCCATCGTGATGCCGGAATTCATCTACTACTTCGCCCTTCTTGCTGGATCAAGAAGGTGAGGACGTCATCGAGCTGAACATGTGTTGAACGCGGAGGTGTCGTATGTTCGGTACTTGATCGGGATAGATCGTGAAGGTGTACGACTACATCAACCGCGTTGATAAATGCTTCTGCTTAGCGATCTTCAAGGGTTTGAAGATGCTCTCCCCCTCTCGTAGCTATGCATCTCTATGGATAGATCTTGCGTGTGCGCAGATTTTTTTTGTTTTCCATGCAATGTTCCTCAACAGTGGCATCATGAGCCAGGTTTATGCGTAGATGATATGCATAAGTAGAACACAAAGGATTTATGGGCGGTGATGTTCAAGCTTACTACCAACGTCTTATTTTGATTCGGCGATATTCTGGGATGAAGCCTGGACCAACCTTACATGTCCACGTACATGAGACCGGTTCCACCGACTGATGCAACTTGTTTTGCATAAGGTGGCTAGCAGGTGTCTGTTTCTCTCACTTTAGTTGAATCAAATTTGACTACGGACGGTCCTTGCAGAAGTTTAAAACAACAAGCTTGATAATCACCATTGTGGTTTTGCGTAGGTAAGAACTGTTCTTGCTAGTTACCCATAGCAGCCACGTAAAACTCGCAACAACAAAGTAGAAGACATATAACTTGTTTTAGCAGGGTATGTTGTGATGTGATATGGTCAAGACGAGATGTGATATACAATGTTGTATGAGATGATCATGTCTTGTAATATCGACAACTGGCAGGAGACTCAGGGTTGTCTTTTAGTTATTGTATGACCTATGTGTCAATCATTAAGCGCCATGTAATTACTTTACTTTAACAATATGCGTTAGCAATAGTTGTAGAAGCAATAGTTGGTGAGACGACCCCAACGCAACGATGGAGATCGAGGTGTCGCGCCGGTGACGATGGAGGTCATGACGTTGCTTTGGAGATGTAGATCAAAAGCACAAAATGATGATGGCCATATCATGTCACATATTTTGATTGCATGTGATGTTTATCCTTTATGCATCTTATTTTGCTTAGAATGACAGTAGCATTATAAGATGATCCCTTCACTTAATTTCAAGATAAAAGTGTTCTCCCCGAGTATGCACCGTTGCTAAAGTTTGTCATTTCAAAGCACCTCGTGATGATTGGGTGTGATAGACTCTACGTTCACATACAACGGGTGTAAGCCGGTTTTGCACAAGCAGAGTACTTGGGTTAAACTTGACGAACCTAGCATGTACAAACATGGTTTCGGAACACTGGAGACCAAAAGGTCAAACATGAGTCATATAGTAGATATGATCAACATGAAGATGTTCACCATTGATGACTACCCCATCTCACGTGATGATCGGACATGGGTTAGTTGATTTGGATGATGTATCACTTAGACAACTTGAGGGATGTTGATTTAAGTGGGAGTTCATTAGTAATTTAATTATTTGAACTAAAATTTATCATGAACATAGTCAAAATGTCTTTGCAAATTATGTTGTAGAGCAATAGCTCGCGATGTAGCTCCCCTGTTTTTTGATACGTTCCTAGAGAAAATTAAGTTGAAAGATGATGGTAGCCATAATGCGGACTGGGTCCATGATCTGAGGATTATCCTCATTGCTGCAAAGAAGAATTATGTCCTTGATGCACTGCTAGGTGATAGACCTGCTGCAGGAGCTGATGCAAATGTTATGAATGTTTGGAAAGCTTGATTTGATGACTACTTGATAGTTTAGTGCACCATGCTTTATGACTTAGAATCGGGGCTCCAAAGACGTTTTAGACACCATGGAACATATGAGATGTTCCAAGAGTTGAAATTGGTATTTCAAGCTCATGCCTGTGTTGAGAGGTAATCCCTCTGACAAGTACTTTGCCTACAAGATGGAGGAGAATAGCTTAGCCAGTGAGCATGTGCTCAGAATGTCTGGGTACTACATTCGCTTGAGTCAAGTGGGAGTTAATCTTCTAGAAAGATAGTGATTGACAGAGTTCTCCAGTCACTATCATCATGCTACTAGAGCTTCATGATGAACTATAATATGCAAGGGATGACGAAGACGATTCCCAAGCTCTTTGCGATGCTGAAATCGGCGAAGGTAGAAATCAAGAAAGAGCATCAAGTGTTGATGGTTAACAAGACCACCAGTTTTAAGAAAAAGGGCAAAGGAAAGAAAGGGAACTTCAAGAAGAATAGTAAGCAAGTTGTCGCTCCCATGAAGAAGCCCAAAGCTGGACCCAAGCCTAAAATTGAGTGCTTCTACTGCAAAGGAAATGGTCACTGGAAGCGGAACTACCCCAAATACTTGGTAGATAAGGTGGATGGCAAAGTAAATAAAGGTATATTTGATATACATGTTATTGATGTGTACCTTACAGGTGCTCGTAGTATCCCCTGGGTATTTGATACTGATACGTCTTCAACGTATCTATAATTTTTTATTGTTCCATGCTACTATATTATCTGTTTTGGATGTTTAATAGGCATTTATATGCTATTTTATATAGTTTTGGGGACTAACCTATTAACCGAGAGCCCAGTGCCAGTTTTTTTTGTGCCTATTTTAGAGTTTCGCAGAAAAGGAATACCAAACGGAGTCCAAACGGAATGAAACTTTTGCGATGATATTTCTTGGACTATAAGGAAACCAGAAGACTTGGAGATGAAGTCGGAGACGCAGTGAGGTGGCCATGAGGCAGGAGGGCGCGCCCAGGGGATAGAGCGCACCTTCCCCTACCCCTAGTGGGTCTCCTGACCTAGATTCTTCTCCTATATATACTCTTATACCCAAAAAACATCGAGGGGAGCCACGAAACCACTTTTCCACCGCTGCAACCTTCTGTGCCCGTGAGATCCCATCTAGGGGCCTTTTCCGGCGTCCTGCCAGAGGGGGATTCGATCATGGAGGGCTTCTACATCAACACCATTGCCACTCTGATGATGCGTGAGAAGTTTACCACAGACCTACGGGTCCATAGCTAGTAGCTAGATGGCTTCTTCTCTCTCTTTGATTATCAATACCATGTTCCCCTCGATGTTCTTGGAGATCTATTTGATGTAATATTCTTTTGCAGTGTGTTTGCCAAGATCCGATGAATTGTGGATTTATGATCAGATTATCTACGAATAATATTTGGTTCTTCTCTGAATTCTTATATGCATGATTTGATATCTTTGCAAGTCTCTTCGAATTATCGGTTTAGTTTGGCCTACTAGATTGATCTTTCTTGCAATGGGAGAAGTGCTTAGCTTTGGGTTCAATCTCGCGATGTCCTTTCCCAGTGACAGTATGGGCAACAAGGCACGTATTGTATTGTTGCCATCGAGGATAAAAAGATGGGGTTTTCATCATATTGCTTGAGTTAATTCCTCTACATCATTTCATCTTACTTAATGCATTACTCCGTTCATGATGAACTTAATACCCTAGATGCAGGCAGGAGTCGCTCGATGTGTGGAGTAATAGCAGTAGATGCAGAATTGTTTCAGTCTACTTGACACGGACGTGATGCCTATGTTCATGATCATTGCCTCAGATATCGTCATAACTATACGCTTTTCTATCAATTGCTCAGCAGTAATTTGTTCACCCACCGTTATATTTGCTATCTTGAGAGAAGCCACTAGTGAAACCTATGGCCTCGGGGTCTCTTTTCCATTATATTGAATCTCTTTTACATCTTACTAGTTTCTGATCTACTATTTTGCAATCTTTTACTTTCCAATCTATAAACCAAAAATATTTACTTTACCATTTATCTATCTCTATCAGATCTCACTATTGCAAGTGACCATGAAGGGATTGACAACCCCTTTATCGCGTTGGGTGCAAGTTGTTGATTGTTTGTGCAGGTATCCGGTGACTTGTGCGTTGTCTCCTACTGGATTGATACCTTGGTTCTCAAACTGAGGGAAATACTTACGCTACTTTGCTGCATCACCCTT
Source organism: Aegilops speltoides (assembly GCA_021437245.1). Taxonomy (NCBI): domain Eukaryota; kingdom Viridiplantae; phylum Streptophyta; class Magnoliopsida; order Poales; family Poaceae; genus Aegilops; species Aegilops speltoides. Next base: position 142,104,441 of record CM038146.1, read on the forward strand.
TCATCTTCAAGGAAAAAACCAACGCAAGCTCAAGAGGTAGCAAGAAGGATTTCCGGCGCCATTGCCGGGTAAATCTACGTCAAATCAAGCCATACCAAGTACCCATCATAAACTCTTCTCCCTTGCATTACATTATTCGCCATTTGCCTCTCTTTTTTTTCTCTCCCCCACTTCTAAAACGATTTTTGAAAACCTTTTCCTTTTCTTCGCCCCTCCTCCGTTTGTCTTTTTATTTGCTTCTTGTGTGCTCGTGTGTTAGATCGCTTGATTCGCCTTCATGGCTAGTCCACCTATCATTGTCAGTACTCCCGATAATGAAGTCCTCAATTTTAAACAAAGGGAGGGAGAAAATCTAAAAGATGCTTGGTATAGATTTTGTAATTCTCAAAATAGATCTACTAGAAAGCAATCTACTTACGTTCTTCTCCGCAATTTTTATGTGGGCATTACTCCTTGGAATAGATATGTTCTTGACACCATTACCGGAGGGAATTTCTTGGTAAGCTATACTTTTGATTCTTATAATGCCATGATAGATTTGTTAGGCCCACCACCTCTTTTGATCAATGGAACTATTTTAACCTTGGAACATATGATGCAAAGACTTGATATTATTGAGAATAAAATTGCTACTATAGAGTTGATTGAAAATTTGGATAAAAAGATTCATAATCAAATTACTCAATATGGGTCTAAGGTAGGAGTTACTCTCAAGAATCTTAGAGAAAAGGAACAAATAGTTAATGAAAAGATAGATCAAGATTCTACTAGAATTGATAAACTCGAAGATATTATTACCAACTTAGGTTCCGCTTTTTCTGTTGTTAAAAATACTCCAAATCTTACTTCTGCTAAAGTTGCCAAGTTTATCTACATTCCTAAGAATAGGGGTGAATCTTCTAGTAAGGAAAATGAAGATCTCAAATCAATAAGTGTTCACCCCAACCTTTTCGATATTATTAAGGAACCTTTTGCCACGAATGAATTTCTCGATTTCTTGCCTAGGAGTTTGATCAATGATAAAACCAAAGAGCCTAATAAGGAGTATACGTGTTCAAGTAAAGAATTGCATACCAAAGATGGCAATACCTTAGATCTATTCGTGTTTTTATGCCTAGCTAAGGGCGTTAAAGATAGCGCTTGTTGGGAGGCAACCCAATTTTATTTTGTTCTTTGCTTTTTGCTCATGTTTAGTAATAAGTAATTCATCTAGCCTCTGGATAGATGTGATTTTATGTTTTAATTAGTGTGTGTGCCAAGTGGAACCTTTAGGATAGCTTACGGTGATAGTTGTGTTGATCCTGCTAAAAATCAGAAACTTTTGCGCTTAGTAAATTAGTTTTGAAAATTCACACAAACATGCTTTTGATCTGATTCTTTTTTATATGGATTGGTGCACAAATTTCTCATGATTTCTTAATTTTGATGGATTTTTGGAGTTACAAAAGTATTCGAGAGTTACATATTACTACATATTGTTCTGTTTTTGATAGATTCTGTTTTTCGCGTGTTGTTTGCTTATTTTGATGAATCTATGGGCAGTATCGGGGGGTATGAACCATGGAAAAGTTGGAATACAGTAGATATTACAACAATATAAATAAAGAATGAGTTTGCAACAGTACCTTAAAGTGGTGATTTATTTTCTTATACTAACAAAGCTCATGAGATTTTCTGTCGAGTTTTGTGTTGTGAAGTTTTCAAGTTTTGGGTAAGGATTTGATGGAATATGGAATAAGGAGTGGCAAGATCCTAAGCTTGGGTATGCCCAAGGCACCCCAAGGTAATATTCAAGGACAACCAAAAGCCTAAGCTTGGGGATGCCTCGGAAGGCATCCCCTCTTTCGTCTTCGTCTATCGGTAACTTTATTTGAGGCTATATTTTTCTTCACCACATGATATGTGTTTTTCTTGGAGCGTCTTGTATGATTTGAGTCTTTGCTTTTTAGTTTACAACAATCATCCTTGATGTACACAACTTTTGGGAGAGACACGCATGAATCATGATTTATTAGAATATTCTATGTGCTTCACTTATATCTTTTGAGCTAGGCAATATTGCTCTAGTACTTCACGTATATCTTTTTAGAGCATGTCGGTGGATTTATTTTATATAAATTTTTAAACTCTCATGCTTCACTTACATTATTTTGAGAGTCTTTTAGAACAGCATGGTAATTTGCTTGGGTTCTAAAACTATTCCTAATATGATGGGCATCCAAGATGGATATAATAAAAACTTTCATATAAAGTGCATTGAATACTATGAGAAGTTTGATTCTTTATGATTGTTTTGAGATATGAAGATGGTGATATTAGAGTCATGCTAGTGAAGTAGTTGTGAATTTGAGAGATACTTGTGTTAAAAGTTTGTGATTCTTGTAGCATGCATGTATGGTGAACCGTTATGTGATGAAGTCGGAGCATGATTTATTTTTTGATTGTCTTCCTTTGTGTGGAGGTCGGGATCGCGCGATGGTTAACTCCTACCAACCCTTACCCTAGGAGCATGCACGTAGTACTTTGTTTTGATGACTAATAGATTTTTTCAATAAGTATGTGAGTTCTTTATGACTAATGTTGAGTCCATGGATTATATGCACTCTCAACCTTCTACCATTGCTAGCCTCTCTAGTATCGCGCAACTTTCGCCGGTACCATACACCCACCATTACCTTCCTCAAAATAGCCACCATACCTACCTATTATGGCATTTCCATAGCCATTTCGCGATATATTGCCATGCAACTTTGCACCGTTCCATTTATTATGACACACTCCATCATTGTCATATTGCTTTGCATGATCATGTAGTTGACATCGTATTTGTGGCAAAGCCACCGTTCATAATTCTTTCATACATGTCACTCTTGAATCATTGCACATCCCGGTATACCGCCAGAGGCATTCACATAGAGTCATATTTTGTTCTAAGTATTGAGTTGTAAGTAAATAAAAGTGTGATGACCTTCATTATTAGATCGTTGTCCCACGTGAGGAAAGGATGATGGAGACTATGATTCCCCCACAAGTCGGGATGAGACTCCGGACGATATAAAAAGAGAAAATAAAAAAAGAGGCCATAAAAAAGAGAGAAGTCCCAAATAAAAAATGAGAGAAAAAGAGAGAAGGGGCAATGTTACTATCCTTTTTCCACACTTGTGCTTCAAATTAGCACCATGATCTTCATGATAGAGAGTCTCCTATTTTGATGGGCTTCCTCAAAATGCCCTAGGTCTTCGTGAGCAAGTGAGTTGGATGCATACCCACTTAGTTTCTTTTTGAGCTTTCACACACTTATAGCTCTAGTGCATCCGTTGCATGGCAATCCCTACTCACTCACATTGATATCTATTGATGGGCATCTACATAGCCCGTTCATACGCCTAGTTGATGTGAGACTATCTTCCTCCTTTTTGTCTTCTCCACAACCACCATTCTGTTCCATCTATAGTTCTATGTCCATGGCTCACGCTCATGTATTGCGTGAAAGTTGAAAAAGTTTGAGAATACTAAAGTATGAAACAATTGCTTGGCTGAAATTGGGGTTGTGCATGATTTAAATATTTTGTGTGATGAAGATAGAGCATAGCCAAACTATATGATTTTGTAGGGATAGCTTTCTTTGTCCATGTTATTTTGAGAAGACATGATTGCTTTGTTAGTATGCTTGAAGTATTGTAGCGACCCGACCTCAGATGGTCAAGTCTCTATGCTCAGGTGTCATCCCTGGATCAGTAATGCTGACACCACACAGTACTTCAAAGGATTTATAACAGAGTAGCAATCACACACTTATTACATCGTTTGTCCAAAAGAGGACTTATTACAATAAATATGGCTTAAGGCCATCTAATAACGATAACAACGAAAGACTTGGAAGATAAGTGAGTCCATCAACTCCAACGGCATCACTGAGTATTGAACCACGACCTAAAAGCACCTTACTGTAAATGCGAAAAGTCTCGCAACATGAAAGTTGCAGCCGAAACAATTGACACATGGAATATCTTTGGCAATGTAACACATAGAGAACAAATGAATGATAAGCCTATACTACATGCATATATGGCTGGTGGAAAAGCTCTATGGTTACAGTTTTTTTGCATAAAGCCAGTTTTTCCCTACTGCAAAAGGAATAAATTTATTTAAATATCATGGTGGTTATTAAACATTGAGAATGGTTGACAACATCCTCAATCCCAATTAAAAAGTACTCATTAACAATCCCAACAAAATTTAATTAGAGTAACATGATGAGATTCATAGAATATTCAAATACTAGATACTCAAGATGTCCATAACCGGGGACACGGCTAATCATGATTAGTTTGTACACTCTGCAGAGGTTTGCGCACTTTTCCCCACAAGACTCGATCGCCTCCGTTTGGTTTCTCGCACTACATGGTGTTTGAGAAACGGATGACCGAGACATAGTCTTTCAGAAGCGCTAGCACCTTACGATGGGTAGACCGGTACACCTACATCCCCTACATCTGCTAGTCCACCACTATAAGAGTTCGCACGACTTAGTCAACTATGCCAGAGCCCATAATGGATTGTGGCTGCACACGGAAGTTACTAGCATGAATTATCTTATGATCCCTTTGAGCCTGGGTGGCGGTCCATAGGAAAATCACACGGTACCCAGGATTTCCAAAAAACAGCAATCCTTTGGATACCCCGGTGCCTCAATCCACCCAGATGTGTATTTAAGTTGCCACCTTAGATAAACCATTAATTAACAATCTCACATCTGTCATGGATATCACTCACCCAATCCACGTCTACTAGCATGGCATGGCATAATAAGCAAACGCAGAAGTAACTCCCAAAGGTTTCATAAGTAAAACAGGTATTAGGTACTACCTCATCTACTTCCCATCCCACAATTTAATTAGATCCTAATCATGCAAATGTTTGAGGATTGATCTAATGCACAAAAACTGGGTAGTAGAAAAAAGGTATGATCAAGTGTTACTTGCCTTGCTGATGATCCGCGAAACCTAGAGATTCGAAGTAACAAGCGGCGCACTTCGGGTGATCTATCGCAGACAAACAACAAGCATACAATAAGTACTCATCTAATGCACAGGTAAATCTCGAATAAAAGATCTAACCAGAAAGTTCAACATAAGAACCCTGGTGGCAAAAGAATCAAATCGAATAAAGCAACGAAAGTCAAACGGCGAGACAAAACAACTCGGTTCTAGTAAGTTGAAACTAAGTCAAATTTTTACAGTAGTAAAACTTGGTTTAAGTTGATTAGTCGGAACGGCAGTTTCGAAACGAAACTCCAGGCGCTTGAATCACCTGATTCCGATAAACGAGCGAGAAGATAAACTAGAACGAAGATCGGATGTGAAATCGCTATCAGAAAATAGCGGAATAAATCTGATTAAAAATAAAAATGACAAACGGCTAAACGAACGGACGTTCGTTCACCGGGAATAACCAGTGATCATGTTCGTTAAGATGAACGGTCCAGCGAACGCTCGCTAAACAACAAAACCGGAAATAAAAACCGATCTAGGGTTTTGGAAAAAAAACCGAACCAACGAAAAAGAAAACCGGAATGGTTTTTATAAAAAAACCGAACCGAGGGGAGGGTGGCGTGGCGCGGCTACCTCGGCGGCTAGGAGCTCGGGCGCGCGGCGGCGGCAATGACGTGGAAGCGGGCGGTGGCGGCGCAATGGCGGCGGCATTCTTCTGGCCGGCTGCTTAGGCGGGCGGTGTGGGTTGGGAGAGGGGTCTTGGGTATTTATAGGAGGGAGGGAGGGCTGCTTGGGGAGGGACAAGGCAAGGCGGCGGCGGCGGAGTCCGAGCCGGACTCGGCGGCGGTGGTTCTGCTGTGTGTAGCCTTGGAGGGCGGCGGTTGGGCCGGGCTCGGCTATTGGGCCTTAGCCCAAAGCGGTGGGCGCTGCAGTTTTTTTTATAAATATCTCGCGCAGAAAAACGAATAAAATAAAATCTAAACGAACTCCAAAAATTACAAAGTAAATTTTCCCCGACTCCTAAAAATGAGTCAAACAAAATGAACTTTTACCCGGGGCCTAAAATGCAATTTTTGAAAATACGCATTTTTCCCTAAGGCAAATAAACTCCAAAAAAATCCCAAATTTGATTTATCTATTAAATCTTCATTTTTCCTAAATTTGGGGAAAGTCGTATTATTCCCTCTCTTATTTTTGATATTGGAAAAATATTTGAAGACAAAAATAAATAAAATCAAATGATCCTCTTTTCATAATTTGAGAGAACTCAAATATGAAAATTTCAAAATCTCCAACTCTCTCCGTGGGTCCTTGAGTTGCGTGAAATTTCTAGGATCGACAAATGCAAGAAAATATGTAATGCATGATGATCTAATGTATAACATTCCAAATTGAAAATTTGGGATGTTACAAACCTACCCCCCTTAAGATGAATCTCGCCCTCGAGATTCGGGTTGGCTAGAAAATAGGTGAGGGTGGTCCTTGAGCAAATATTCTTCTCTCTCCCAGGTGGCTTCATCCTCAGTGTGGTGGCTCCACTGAACCTTGCAAAACTTGATAACCTTGCTGCGAGTAACTCTGCTGGCATAATCGAGAATCTTGACTGGTTTCTCCTCATATGTTAAATCATCTTTGAATTGAATTGCTTCAAGTGGCACTGTATCTCTTAGCGGTACCTCTGCCATCTCGGCGTGACATTTCTTCAGCTGAGAAATATGGAATACGTCATGAACTCCTGACAGTCCTTCTAGTAATTCCAACTTATAAGCAACTTCTCCCATGCGTTGCAAGATCTTATACGGTCCAACGAAACGTGGTGCTAATTTTCCTTTAACTCCAAAACGCTTCACTCCTCGAAGTGGGGATACTCTAAGATAAACTCTGTCTCCAACTTCATATTCTATCACCCTGCGTTTTGAATCCGCATAGCTCTTACATGCAGGACTGGGCTACCTTGAGCTGTCGCGAATCAACAACTTTCATTCGGACTCCTTAATCAAATCTGGTCCAAACAAGCGGCGGTCTCCAACCGTCCCATGACAACGGTGTCCTGCACCTTCTTCCGTATAAAGCTTCGGAAGGTGCCATCTTCAAGCTGGTTTGGTAACTGTTGTTATAAGAGAACTCTGCATATGGCAAGTTATCGTCCCAACTAGATCCATAATCTAGTGCACAAGCTCTCAGCATATCCTCTAAAATCTGATTGACTCTCTCGATCATCCATCATCGTGGGTGAAAAGTTGTCTTGAATTCCAGCTGGTCCCCAATGTTTCATGCAACCGATTCCAAAACTTTGAGGTAAATTGGGTTCCTCTATCGTCGATACTCCTCGGAACTCCGTGCAAACACACAATTCTGGTCATGTATATCTTTGCCAACTTAGCACTGCTATAAGTAGTCTTGACTGTAATGAAATGCGCTACCTTCGTCAAGCGGTCGACTATAACCCAAATCGAGTCATATCCTGAACGAGTCTTTGGCAAACCCGTGATGAAATCCATGCCTAGTTTATCCCACTTCCATTCGGGCATCGGCAATGGTTGCAACAATCCTGCTGGCTTTTGATGTTCTGCCTTCACTCTCTGACATACATCACAAACTGCTACATAATCCGAAATATCCTTCTTCATTCCGGTCCACCAGAACGTTTCCTTCAAATCCAAATACATCTTGGTATTTCCTGGGTGAATCGAATAGGGTGAATCATGTGCCTCTTGCAGAATCAACTTCCTGATCTCCGGGTCATTTGGCACATAAACACGGTCCTCAAACCATAGGGTATCGTGTTCATCCTCACGAAATCCCTTTGCTTTTCCTTCGCTCATTTTCTTCTTTATATCCGCGATCTCTTTATCATTTTTCTGAGCTTCTCTGATTTTATCCACCAAGGTAGACTGAATCTCCAATGCTGCTACATAGCCTCTCAGAACTATTTCTAAACATAGCTCATGAAGATCTTCTGCTAATTCCTTTGGTATCTCTCCCGTCATCAGCGTGTTGACATGGCTCTTGCGGCTCAATGCGTCAGCTACTACATTAGCCTTTCCGGGATGATAATGCAATCTCATATCATAATCCTTGATGAGTTCCAACCATCTCCTTTGTCTAAGGTTTAACTCCTTCTGAGTGAAAATGTACTTCAAACTCTTGTGATCCGTGTACACCTCACAATGATTTCCAATGAGGAAATGTCTCCATGTCTTCAATGCATGCACTACGGCTGCTAACTCCAAATCATGTGTGGCATAATTTAATTCATGAGGTTTCGATTAATGTGTGAAGCATCTGAAACAACTCTTCCTTCTGCATAAGTCTTGCTCCAAGTCCTCGGCGTGAAGCGTCGCAATACACCTCATAATCCTTGGTGCGATCGGCAAAATTAACTTGGTGAGGTAACCAATCTTTTCTTCAACTCACGAAAACTTGCCTCACAATCCTCGGTCCATATGAACTTGGTATCCTTTTTCAACAACTCCGTCATAGGCTTTGCAATCTTTGAGAAATTCTCAATGAATCTCCGGTAGTATCCTGCGAGTCCAAGAAAACTCGGATCTCTCCAACGGTCGTTGGTGCTTCCCATTTGGTTCTGGTCTCAACCTTTGTGGGGTCAATTGCTATACCTTCTCTGGATATAACATGTCCAAGAAATCCAACTTCCTTTAGCCAAAACTCACATTTCTTTGAACTTGGCATATAAGCGATGTTCCTTAGTTTCTCCAAAACCAATCGCAAATGTTCCTTATGTTCCTCTTCATTCTTGAGTAAACCAAAATACCATCAATGAACACCACGGCGAACTTATCCAAAAACTCCATAAACACTTTGTTCATCGGGTTCATGAAATAGGCAGGTCGTTAGTCGGTCCAAACGACATAACGATATACTCATACAGTCCATATCTTGTGGTGAATGTCGTCTTAGGTATGTCCTGCTCTTGAATCTTCAACTGATGGTACCCTGATCGCAAATCGATCTTGGAAAACACTTTAGCTCCTTGCAAACAATCAAATAGATCATTTATCATTGGTAGTGGGTACTTGTTCTTGATTGTTACTGCATTCAATCCACGGTAATCAACAACCATCCTTAACGATCCATCCTTCTTCTCCACTAAAAGTACGGGTGATCCCCAAGGAGAAGAACTTGGGTGGATATAACCTTTATCCAATAGCTCCTTAATCGCTTCTTGATTTCCGCCAAATCACATGCGGGCATCCCGTATGGTAAACCCGATATAGGGCACATGCACGGCAAAAGTTCAATCAAAAACTCAATGTCTCTATCCGGTGGCATTCACGGCAATTCCTCGGGAAATACATCGGGTAATCCTTCACCACTGGTACCTCTTCCTGCACAACTCCTGATAAAGAATTTACTTGATTCCTATTTGGCCCATGGCGTGATACATACTTGATCCTTCTTCCTTCTGGCGTCATAAGCAAAATCGTCTTACTTGCGCAATCGATGTTTCCTCCATACATCGACAGCCAATCCATACCGGGAATCACATCCAAACCTTGGGATTCCAGAATGATCAAATCCGTCGGGAATACATGCCTTCCTATACTCAATGGCACTTGAAAACATCCTTGTCTGGCCATGTAGTCTACTCCTGGTGAACTTACTAACATAGGGGTTTTAAGAATCTGAGTAGGCAGACTATACTTTTCTACAAATCCCCTTGATATGTATGAATGCGATGCACTAGTATCGAAAAGAACAAGTGCAGTAAATGACTTAACCAAAAACATACCGATTACTGCATCGGGCTGAGCTTCAACCTCCTCCACATCAATGTGAGTCACCTGTCCCTTGGCCATCGGGACAGTCATTTGCATAATGTCCGGTCTTGGAACACTTGTAACAGGTGACATGGCTCAGGTCTTTCTTGGTTGGGGTTGATGGTGTGGTCTAGTTCTGGCCGTTGCTTCCTCCATTCCCATTACCATTCTTGTGGCCATTATGGTTGTGCGAACCACCTCCTCCATGGGTATGCTAAAACTGAACTCCCTGTTTAGGGGTATAGCGGGGCTTCTACTGGGCTCCAGAGTTATACTTCCCTTTCCATACTTCCTCTTGCGATTCTCAATCTGCTGCTGCTTTCCTTCAATCATGAGGGCGCGGTCTACCAACTCCCGGTAGTTATTGAATCTGGCTACCATCAACTGCATGCTTAACTCATCATTCAGTCCTTCCAGAAACTTCTCGTGCTTAGCTGCATCTGTAGCAACGTCATCTGGGGCATAACGTGCTAACTTACTAAAATCATCCACATACTGGCCAACGGTCCTTCCTCCTTGGCATAAGTTGCAAAACTCACGCTTCTTCATGGCCATAGCTCCTGCTTTGAAACATGGGCGGTCGGAAAGCTTCTTGCCGATCCCATGTGGCGGTGTCTCTTGGGTAAGTGGCTGTGAAATTCTCCCACCATTTGCTGCGGGTCCGTCAAGTGATGTGCATAAACTTCACCTTCTCACCATCTGTACATCCTGCAGTGGTCAACTCCCTTTCAATCTTGCGGAGCCAATCATCTGCTACAATCGGCTCGGTGCTACTGGAATACACCGGCGGATTTAGCCTAAGGAAACGAGTCAAGTGATCCGCAGGTGGTGGTGGTGGTGGGTTGTTGTTGTTGTTGCCTTGGTTCTGTACCAATGTTTGAATCAAAGTATTCTGCTGCTGAATCAACTGAGTGATCTCTGGCGGGAAAACAAACTTGGGGTCGCGTCTCGGAGGCATCTGAAGGGTTTTAGAAAAGACGAGAAATTAAGAATAGAGTGAGGTCTAAGGAGAAAACACTACCCAAATGCTCATGAGACAATGCACACAAAATCACTTCATTCATATCAAACAAAGGGCATAAACGGTCTAACTATCGCAAAAAGTGCTTGTACTATAATGTTTACATGGAGGGATCACTACTAATATGTGGGGGTCATCTATTAACCGGTGGAAGACTCCATGATGTCTACTCCAGCTTCGTCTTCAAAGTCGGGTTGACTTGGATCCGAATCGGTGTCGTCGATGATGATGTAGTTGCTCGGACAGTCGACATACTTGTCTTCATTCTTGAGCGCTAACTTCTTCTTGAGTTCTCCAATCTCGTACTTAAGATCACTATTGTGCCTTACGACAGCTACGATCTCGTCCATGTAATCCTTGCGTAGAGTCTTCAGCTCTCCTTCAAGTTCAATGATACTTCCCTTCATATTCTTCAACTCTGTCATATCATTGCACATCTGGTTCTCCTGGCGTCGAATGTGCTGGTTTAACTTTTGGATGAAAGCTGCAATGGATCTATCCTTCTTGGTGTTGACTATCTCCCATTCTTCATTTCGGCGTCCGCAGATAGTGTCCTTGAGGTCTTCTTGATAAACTTCTCCAATGCGTCCCATGGTGATATGAGCTGCCATGCTCTTTCCCAGACTCCAAGTTGGTGCACTGAAAACACTATCTATAGGCTTGGTGATTGGTGCGAATGTCCTTCCCGGAACATGAGCTTGAATCTTCCAGCGCCCCTCTTCAGGCAGAGTGGCGTTGAAAGTCCCGGTGAAGCTTGGTAGTCCAATGTTCAGGTACTTGGCGACTTCCTTCAAGTGGGATCCAAAAGGTGTGCCTTCATCGGGTTGGGCGTACTTGATCTTTGCGTCCTTCATCCTAAAAGAGTAGAAAAGATGAGGAGTTAGAAAATGAGAAGAGAACAGTGAGCTATGGCTTTAACTTAGTGGTCGTGTCCTATAGTCAGCGTGTGCTCTGATACCATCTCTGTAGCAACCCGACCTCAGATGGTCAAGTCTCTGTGCTCAGGTGTCATCCCTGGATCGAATGTCCGACACCACACAAGATTTGAAGGATTTATAACAGAGTAGCAATCACACACTTATTACATTGTTTGTCCAAAAGAGGACTTATTACAATAAATATGGCTTAAGGCCATCTAATAACGATAACAGTGGAAGACTTGGAAGATAAGTGAGTCCATCAACTCCAAGCGGCATCATCGAGTATAGAACCACGACCTAAAAGCACCTTACTCGTCGTCGAAAAGTCTGCAACATGAAAGTTGCAGCCCGAAAACGGGTCAGCACATGGAATATGCTGGCAATGTAACACATAGAGAACAAATGAATGATGAGCCTATACTACATGCATATACGGCTGGTGGAAAAGCTCTATGGTTATAGTTTTTTTTGCATAAAGCCAGTTTTTCCCTACTGCAAAAGGAATAAATTTATTTAACTATCATGGTGGTTGTTAAACATTGAGAATGGTTGATAGCATCCTCAATCCCAATTAAAAAGTACTCATTAACAATCCCAACAACATTTAATTAGAGTAACATGATGAAATTCATAGAATATTCAAATACTAGATACTCAAGATGTCCATAACCGGGGACATGGCTAATCATGATTAGTTTGTACACTCTGCAGAGGTTTGCGCACTTTTCCCCACAAGACTCGATCGCCTCTGTTTGGTTTCTCGCACTACATGGTGTTTGAGAAACGGATGACCGAGACATAGTCTTTCAGAAGCGCTAGCACCTTACGATGGGTAGACCGGTACACCTACATCCCCTACATCTGCTAGTCCACCACTATAAGAGTTCGCACGACTTATTCAACTATGCCAGAGCCCATAATGGATTGTGGCTGCACACAGAAGTTACTAGCATGAATTATCTTATGATCCCTTTGAGCCTGGGTGGCGGTCCATAGGAAAATCACACGGTACCCCTGGGATTTCCAAAAAAATAGGCAATCACTGGATACCCCAGGTGCCTCAATCCACCCAGATGTGTATGTTTGAGGATTGATCTAATGCACAATAATTGGGTAGTAGAAAAAAGGTATGATCAAGTGTTACTTGCCTTGCTGATGATCCGCGAAACCTAGAGATTCGAAGTAACAAGCGGCGCACTCCGGGTGATCTATCGCAGACAAACAACAAGGATACAATAAGTACTCATCTAATGCACAGGTAAATCTCGAATAAAAGATCTAACCAGAAAGTTCAACTTAAGAACCCTGGTGGCAAAAGAATCAAATCGAATAAAGCAACGAAAGTAAAACGGCGAGACAAAACAACTCGGTTCTAGCAAGTTGAAACTAAGTCAAACTTTTACAGTAGTAAAACTTGGTTTAAGTTGATTAGTCGGAACGGCGGTTTCGAAATGAAACTCCAGGCGCTTGAATCACCTGATTCCGATAAACGAGCGAGAAGATAAACTAGAACGAAGATCGGATCTGAAATCGCTCTTAGAAAATAGCGGAATAAATCCGATTAAAAAGAAAAACAACGAACGGCTAAACGAACGGACGTTCGTTCACCGGGAATAACCAGTGATCACGTTCGTTAAGACGAACGGTCCGGCGAACGCTCGCTAAACAACAAAACCGGAAATAAAAACCGATCTAGGGTTTTGGAAAAAAACCGAACCGACGAAAAAGAAAACCGGAACGGTTTTTATAAAAACGAACCGAGGGGGTGGGTGGCGCCGCTACCTCGTGACTAGGAGCTCGGGGGCGGCGGGCGCGGCAATGGGCAAGCGGCGGCGGGCGGGCGGTATTATTCTTCTTCTTGCTTAGGGCGTGCAGGGGTTAGGGAGAGAGGAGTCTTTGGGTATTTATAGGAGGGGAGGAGGGCTGCTTGGGGGAGGGGCAAGGCAAGGGGCGGCGGCGTGAGTCCGAGCCGGATTCGTGGCGGCGGGCGGTGCACCTTGTGTGTGAGGAGGCGGGCGGCTGGGCAGCTCGGCAGTGGGCCTTAGCCCCAGTGTGGCGCTCAGCTTTTTTATATATATAAATATCTCATGTGAGAAAAGCGAATAAAATAAAATCTAAGCGAACTCCAAAAATTACAAAGTAAATTTTCCCGACTCCTAAAATGAGTCGAACAAAATGAACTTTACCGGGGCCTAAAATGCAATTTTTGAAAATCGCATTTTCCTAAGGCAAATAAACTCAAAAAAATCCAAAATTTGATTTATTTATAAATCTTCATTTTTCCTAAATTTTGGGAAAGTCATATTATTCCCTCTCTTATTTTTTATATTGGAGAAATATTTGAAGACAAAAATAAATAAAATCAAATGATCCTCTTTTCATAATTTGAGAGAACTCAAATATGAAAATTTCGAAATCTCCAACTCTCTCCATGGGTCCTTGAGTTGCGTGAAATTTTTAGGATCGACAAATGCAAGAAAATATGTAATGCATGATGATCTAATGTATAACATTCCAAATTGAAAATTTGGGATGTTACAAGTATTATTTTTTATGTCAATATTAAACTTTTGTTTTGAATCTTTCGGATCTGAACATTCATGCCACAATAAAGAAATTACATGGATAAATATGTTAGATAGCATTCCACATCAAAATTTCTATTTTTATCATTTACCTACTCAAGGACGAGCAGGAATTAAGCTTGGGGATGCTTGATACGTGTAACATCCCAAATTTTCAATTTGGAATGTTATACATTAGACTATCTTGCATTACATATTTTCTTGCATTTGTGGATCCTAGAAATTTCACGCAACTCAAGGACCCACGGAGAGAGTTGGAGATTTCGAAATTTTCGTATTTGAGTTCTCTCGAATAATGAAAAGAGGATCATTTGGATTATTTATTTTATCTTCAAATATTTTTCCAATATCAAAAATATGAGAGGGAATAATATGACTTTCCCAAAATTTAGGTAAAATGAAGATTTATTAAATAAATCAAAATTTGGATTTTTCTCGGAGTTTATTTGCCCTAGGAAAAATGCGTTTTTTCAAAAATTGCATTTTAGGCCCGAGTAAAAGTTCATTTTGTTCGACTCATTTTTAGGAGTCGGGGAAAATTTGCTTTATTAATTTTGGAGTCCGTAGATTTTCTTTTTCGTGTTTTTCATGCCAAGAAACCGATTTAAAAAAAAAAAAAAAAAAGAAAATGCATGGCTTGCTGGGCCAAAGGCCCCCACTAGGCCGCCAACCGCCGAGCCGCATCTTGTGTGGCAGCCCAGCCCGCCCGCGCTTGAGGAGGAGCCCATGACCGCCCTCTGTTTCCTTTTCTTTTACAAATCCTAGTAGGATTTGGACCCGTTTCATTATTCCGTTTTTTGTTCCTAGGATTCCTAATCCTACTCTTATTCCTTGATCCCTCCTCCAAGCAAAACCCTCCCCCTCCCCAATAGAAGTACCCAAGCACCCCCCCCCCCTCTAAACACCAAATCAAAACCTCTCATCTCCTCCTTGTTGTTGCAGCCAGCAACAACTTGAGCCAGCCTTGCCGCCCCCCTCACCACGCCGCCTCTGCCCGGCGCCGCCGCCGCTTGCCGCCGCCGCTTGCCACCGCCGCCGCCAAGTGCCGCCTCCGCCCAACACCGCCGCCGCCGGAGCCCCTCGCCTCTTCGAGGTACTATCCCCGCGCCGCGTCACCTTTTTCCTCTCGGTTCGATTTTCGTAAACCGTTCCGGTTTTTCTTTCCGGTTTTCCGTTCCGGTTTCTAGATCGGTTTTTCGTTTCGGTTTTCTTTCCGAAACCATAGATCGGATTTTTATTTCCGGTTTTGTTGTTAGCGAGCGTTCGCCGGACCGTTCGTCTTAACGAACGTGATCACCGGTTTGCCTCGGTTAACGAACGTCCGTTCGTTTAACCGTTCGTCGTTTTCTTTCTCGTCGGATTTATTCGCGATTATTCGTCGCGATTTCAGATCCGATCTTCTTTCTAGTTTATCTTCTCGCTCGTTTATCGGAATCAGGTGATTCAAGCGCCTGGAGTTTCGTTTCGAAACCGCCGTTTCGACTAAGCAACTTAAACAAGGTTTTGCTACTGTAAAATTTTGACCTAGTTTCAACTTGCTAGAACCGAGTTGTTTTCTCTCGCCATTTGACTTTCGTTGCTTTACTCGATTTGATTCTTTTTGCAACCAGGGTTCTTAAGTTGGACTTTCTGGTTAGATCTTTCATTCGAGTTTTACCTATGCATTAGATGAGTACTTATTGTATGCTTGTTGTTTGTCTGCGATAGATCACCCGGAGTGCGCCGCTTGTTACTTCAAATCTCTAGGTTTCGCGGATCATCAGCATGGCAAGTAACACTTGATCATACCTTTTTCTACTACCCAGTTTTATGCATTAGATCAATCCTCAAACACTGCATGATTAGGATATAATTAAATTGTAGGATGGGAAGTAGATGAGGTAGTACCTATTACCTGTTTTACTTATGAAACCTTTGGGAGTTACTTCTACGTTTGCTTATCATGCCATGCTATGCTAGTAGACGTGGATTGGGTGAGTGAATATCCATGACAGATGTGAGATTGTTTAATAAATGGTTTATCTAAGGTGGCAACTTAAATACACATCTGGGTGGATTGAGGCACCTGGGGTATCCAGTGATTGCCTATTTTTTTGGAAATCCCGGGGGTACCGTGTGATTTTCCTATGGACCGCCACCCAGGCTCAAAGGGATCATAAGATAATTCATAATAGTAACTTACGTGTGCAGCCACAAGCCATTATGGGCTCTGGCATAGTTGACTAAGTCGTGCGAACTCTTATAGTGGTGGACTAGCAGATTTAGGGGATGTAGGTGTACCGGTCTACCCATCGTAAGGTGCTAGCGCTTCTGAAAGACTGTGTCTTGGTCATCCGTTTCTCAAACACCATGTAGTGCGGGAAACCAAACGGAGGCGATCGAGTCTTGTGGGGAAAAGTCATAAACCTCTGCGAGTGTACAAACTAATCATGATTAGCCGTGTCCCGGTTATGGACATCTTGAGTATCTAGTACTTGAATATTACGTGAATCTCAACATGTTACTCTAATTTAATATTGATGGGTGTGTTAATGAGTATTTTAATTGGGATTGAGGATCTTGTCAACCATTCTCAATATTTAACAACCACCATGATAGTTAAATAAATTTATTCCTTTGCATGAGGGAAAAATTGGCTTTATGCAAAAGCGTAACCATAGAGCTTTACCACCAGCCATATATGCATGTAGTATAGGCTTATCATTCATTATTCTCTATGTGTTACATTGCGGCATATTCCATGTCTTGACCCATTTTCGGCTGCAACTTTCATGTTGCAGACTTTTCGGATAACGAGTAAGGTGCTTTTAGGTCGTGGTTCTATACTCGGTGATGTCGTTGGAGTTGATGGACTCACTTATCTTCCAAGTCTTAGATGTTTTCGTTATTAGATGGCCTTAAGCCATATTTATTGTAATAAGTCCTCTTTTGGGACATCGATTGTAATAAGTGTGTGATTGCTACTCTGTTATAAATCCTTGAAATCTTGTGTGGTGTCGGCATTCTTGATCAGGGGATGACACACGAGCACGGAGACTTGACCATCGAGGTCGGGTCGCCACAGAGATGGTATCGAGCACCGCCGTTGTAGGACACGACCACTAAGTTAAAGCCATAGATCATTATTCTCTTCTCATTTTCTAACTCCTCATCTTTTCTACTCTTTTAGGATGACGGACGCAAAGATCAAATGCGCTCAACCGGATGAAGGCACACCTTTTGGATCCCACTTGAAGGAAGTCGCCAAGTACACGAACATTGGACTACCAAGCTTCACGGGACTTTCAGCGCCACTATGCACGAAGAGGAGCGCTGGAAGATTCAAGCTCACGTTAGGAAGGACATTCGCGCCAATCACCAAGCCCATAGATAGTGTTTTCGATTGCACCAACACGGAGTGCAGGAAAGAGCATGGTAGCTCATATCACCATGGGACGCATTGGAGAAGTTTATCAAGAAGACCTCAAGGACACTATCTACCAAATTTGCGGATGCCGGAATGAAGATTGGGAGATGGTCAGCACCAAGAAGGATAGATCCATTGCAGTTTTCATCCAGGAGTTAAACCAGCACATTCGACGCAAGGAGAACCAGATGTGCAATGATATGATAGAGTTGAAGAATGCGAAGGGAAGGATCATCGAACTTGAAGGAGAGCTGAAGACTAAACGCAAGGACTACATGGATGAGATCGTAGCTGTCGTAAGGCACAATAGCAATCTTAAGTATGAGATTGGGGAACTCAAGAAGAAATTAGCGCTCAAGAATGAAGACAAGTACGTCGACTGTCCGAGCAACTACATCATCATCGACGACACCGATTCGGATCCAAGTGAACCCGACTTTGAAGACAAAGCTGGAGCAGACATCACGGAGTCTTCCACCAGTTCAAATTAATAGATGACCACCATATATTAGTAGTGTTCCCTCCATGTAAACATTATAGTACACGCACTTTTGCGATAGTTAGACCGTTGTATGCCCTTTGTTTGAATGAATGAAGTGATTTTGTGTGCCTTTGTCTCATGAGCATTTGGGTAGTGTTTTCTCCGTAGACCTCACTCTATTCTTAATTTCTCATCTTTTCTAAAACCCTTCAGATGCCTCCAAGACGCGACCCCGAGTTTGTTTTCCTGCCGGAGATCACTCAGTTGATTCAGCAACAGAATACTTTGATTTAGACATTGGTGCAGAACCAAGGCAACAACAACAACAACCCACCACCACCACCACCTGCGGATCACTTGACTCGTTTCCTTAGGCTAAATCCGCGGTGTATTCCGATAACACCGAGCGATTGTAGCAGATGATTGGCTCCATAAGATGCTGCAGATGGTGAGAAGGTGAAGTTTCTTTGCACATCGACAGCGGACCCGCAGCAGCATGGTGGGAGAATTTCACTGACCACTTACCCGATGAACTTTGTCACATGGGATCAATTTCAGCAAGCTTTCCGCTTGCCCATGTTTGGCAGGAGCTATGGCCATGAAGAAGCGTGAGTTTCGCAACTTACGCCAAGGAGGAAGGACTATTGGCGATATGTGGATGATTTTAGTAAGTTAGCACGTTATGCCCCGGATAGCGTTGCTACGGATCTGACTAAATAGGAGAAGTTTGGAAGGACTGAATGATGAGTTAAGCATGCAGTTGATGGTAGCAAGATTCAATAACTACCGGGAGTTGGTAGACCGGCGCCATCATGATTGAAGGGGAAGCAGCAGATTGAGAATCGCAAGAGGAAGTATGGGCGGGAAGTATAACTCTGGATCCCGGTGAAGCCCGTTATACACCTAAGCAGGGAGTTCGATGTCGGCATACCCATGGAGGAGGTAGTTCGCACAACCATAATGGCCACAAGAATGGTAATGGGAATGGAGGAAGCAACGGCGAACGGACCACACCATCAACCCCACCAAGAAAGACTGAGCCATGTCTGTTACAAGTGTTCCAAGACCGGACATTATGCAAGTGATTGTCCCGAAGGCCAAGGTGGAAATGAAAGCTCTGGAAAGAAGCCAAACCCTTTCAACAGGGGACAGGTGAACCACATTGATGTGGAGGAGGTTGAAGATCAGCCCGATGCAGTAATCGGTAAGTTTTTGGTTAAGTCATTTACAGCACTTTTTCTTTTCGATACTGGTGCATCGCATTCATACATATCAAGGGGATTTGTAGAAAAGTATAGCCTGCCCACTAAGCTTCCTATGACACCTATGCTAGTAAGTTCACCAGGAGCAGACTACATGGCCAGACAAGGATGTTTTCAAGTGCCATTGAGTATAGGGAGGCATGTATTCCTGACGGATTTGATCGTTCTGGAATCCCAAGGTTTGGATGTGATTCTCAGTATGGATTGGCTGTCGATGTATGGAGGAAACATCGATTGCGCAAGTAAGACTATTTTGCTCATGACGCCATAAGGAAGAAGGATTAGGTATGTATCACGACATGGACCAAATAGGAATCAAGTAAATTCCTTATCAGGAGTTGTGCAGGAAGAGGTACCAGTGGTGAAGGATTATCCTGATGCATTTCCTGACAAATTGCCAGGTATGCCACCGGATAGAGACATTGAGTTTTTGATGGAGCTTTTGCCAGGAACAGGCCCAATATCGAAGCGACCATACAGGATGCCCGCACAGGATTTGGCGGAAATCAAGAAGCAGATTAAGGAGCTATTGGATAAAGGTTATATACGCCCAAGTTCTTCGCCTTGGGGATCACCCGTACTTTTAGTGGAGAAGAAGGATGGATCGTTAAGGATGGTTGTTGATTACCATGGATTGAATGCAGTAACAATCAAGAACAAGTACCCACTACCAATGATAAATGATCTGTTTGATCGTTTGCAAGGAGCTAAAGTGTTTTCCAAGATCGATTTGCGATCAGGGTACCATCAGTTGAAGATTCGAGAACAGGACATACCTAAGACAGCATTCACGGAAGATATGGGTGTATGAGTATACCGTTATGTCATT
This sequence comes from Aegilops speltoides, assembly GCA_021437245.1. NCBI lineage: Eukaryota > Viridiplantae > Streptophyta > Magnoliopsida > Poales > Poaceae > Aegilops > Aegilops speltoides. The sequence continues at coordinate 142,124,720 of CM038146.1, forward strand.
TGGATGACTAACACACTGCCTATTTCATGAACACGATGAACAAAGTGTTTATGGAGTTTTTGGATAAGTTCGTCGTGGTGTTCATTGATGATATTTTGGTTTACTCGAAGAATGAAGAGGAACATAAGGAACATTTGCGATTGGTTTTAGAGAAGCTGAGGGAACATCAGTTATATGCCAAGTTCAGCAAATGTGAGTTTTGGCTAAAGGAAGTTGGATTTCTTGGACATGTTATATCCAGAGAGGGTATAGCAGTTGACCCCACAAAGGTTGAGATCGTAACCAAATGGGAAGCACCAACGACAGTTGGAGAGATTCGGAGTTTTCTTGGACTCGCAGGATACTACCGGAGATTCATTGAGAATTTCTCAAAGATTGCAAAGCCTATGACGGAGTTGTTGAAAAAGGATACCAAGTTCATATGGGTGAGGATTGTGAGGCAAGTTTCGGAGTTGAAGAAAAGATTGGTTACCTCACGGTGTTGATTTTGCGGATCGGACCAAGGATTATGAGGTGTATTGCGATGCTTCACGTCGAGGACTTGGAGCTGTGCTTATCAGGAAGGAAGAGTTGTTTCAGTATGCTTGGCGACAAGCTGAAACCTCATGAATCAAATTATGCCACACATGATTTGGAGTTAGCAGCCGTAGTGCATGCATTGAAAACATGGAGACATTTCCTCATTGGAAATCATTGTGAGGTGTACACAGATCACAAGAGTTTGAAGTACATTTTCACGCAGAAGGAGTTAAACCTTAGACAAAGGAGATGGTTGGAACTCATCAAGGATTATGATATGAGATTGCATTATCATCCCGGAAAGGCTAATGTAGTAGCTGACGCATTGAGCCACAAGAGCCATGTCAATACGCTGATGACGGGAGGGATACCAAAGGAATTAGCAGAAGATCTTCGTGAGCTATGTTTGGAAATAGTTCCGAGAGGCTATGTAGCAGCATTGGAGATTCAGTCTACCTTGATGCATAAAATCATAGAAGCTCAGATAAATGACAAAGAGATTGCGGATATAAAGAAGAAAATGAGCGAAGGAAAAGCAAAGGGATTTTGTGAGGATGAACACGATACCCTATGGTTTGAGGACCGTGTTTATGTGCCAAATGATCCGGAGATCAAGAAGTTAATTCTGCAAGAGGCACATGATTCACCCTATTCGATTCACCCAGGAAATACCAAGATGTATTTGGATTTGAAGGAAACGTTCTGGTGGACCGAATGAAGAAAGATATTGCGGAGTATGTAGCGAGTTTGTGATGTATGTCGAGAGTGAAGGCGAACATCAAAAGCGGCGAGGATTATTGCAACCATTGCGATACCGAATGGAAGTGGGATAAACTAGGCATGGATTTCATCACGGGTTTGCCAAAGACTCGTTCGGGCTATGACTCGATTTGGGTTATAGTCGACCGCAGCGAAGGTAGCGCATTTCATTCGATCAAGACTACTTATAGCGATTGCTAAGTTGGCAAAGATATACATGACCAGAATTGTGTGTTTGCACGGAGTTCGAGGAGTATCGTGTCGAGATAGAGGAACCCAATTTACCTCAAAGTTTTGGAATCGGTTGCATGAAACTTTGGGAACGAGCTAAATTCAATACTGACTTTTCACCCGCAGACAGATGGACAGACTGAGAGAGTCAATCAGATTTTGGAGGATATGCTAAGAGCTTGTGCACTAGATTATGGATCTAGTTGGGATGATAACTTGCCATATGCGGAGTTTTCTTATAACAACAGTTACCAAACCAGCTTGAAGATGGCACCTTTCGAAGCTTTATACGGAAGGAGGTGCAGGACACCGTTGTCATGGGACGAAGTTGGAGACCTTCAGTTGTTTGGGCCAGATTTGGTTAAGGAGTTTGAACAGAAAGTTAAGTTGATTCGCGACAGGCTCAAGGTAGCCCAGTCCAGACAGATGAGCTATGCGGATTCAAAATGCAAGGCGATAGAATATGAAGTTGGAGACAGAGTTTATCTTAGAGTATCCCCACTTCGAGGAGTTAAGCGTTTTGGAGTTAAAGGAAAATTAGCACCACGTTTCGTTGGACCGTATAAGATTTTGCAACGCATGGGAGAAGTTGCTTATAAGTTGGAATTACCAGAAGGATTGTCAGGAGTTCATGACATATTCCATGTTTCTCAACTAAAGAAATGTCCCGCCGAGATGGCAGAGGTACCGTTAAGAGATACAGTGCCACTTGAAGCAATTCAGTTAAAGGATGATTTAACGTATGAGGAGAAACTAGTCAGGATTCTCAAATATGCCAGCAGATTTACTCGCAGCAAGGTTATCAAGTTTTGCAAGGTTCAGTGGAGCCACCACACTGACGATGAAGCCACCTGGGAGAGAGAAGAAGATTTGCTCAAGGACCACCCTCACCTATTTTCTAGCCAACCCGAATCTCGAGGGAGAGATTCATCTTAAGGGGGGTAGGTTTGTAACATCCCAAATTTTCAATTGGGAATGTTATACATTAGACCATCATGCATTACATATTTTCTTGCATTTGTTGATCCTAGAAATTTCACGCAACTCAAGGACCCATGGAGAGAGTTGGAGATTTCGAAATTTTCGTATTTGAGTTCTCTCGAATAATGAAAAGAGGATCATTTGGATTATTTATTTTATCTTCAAATATTTTTCCAATATCAAAAATATGAGAGGGAATAATATGACTTTCCCAAAATTTAGGAAAAATGAAGATTTAACAAATAAATCAAAATTTGGATTTTTCTCGGAGTTTATTTGCCCTAGGAAAAATGTGTATTATCAAAAATTGCATTTTAGGCCCGAGTAAAAGTTCATTTTGTTCGACTCATTTTTAGGAGTCGGGGAAAATTTACTTTATTAATTTTGGAGTACGGTAGATTTTCTTTTCAGTGTTTTTCCGCGCGTGAAACCGATTTAAAAAAAACAAAAAGAAAAGAAAATATCCTTGTGTGATCGGGCCAAAGGCCCGACTGCCGCCGACCACAAGGCAAGCAAGACGCTGAGCCAGCGCCGCTTGGCCAGGGAGCCACCGCCGCCGCTCTCTGTTTCCTTTTCTTTTACAAATCCTAGTAGGATTTGGACCCGTTTCGTTATTCCGTTTTTTGTTCCTAGGATTCCTAATCCTACTCTTATTCCTTGATCCCTCCTCCAAGCAAAACCCTCCCCCTCCCCAATATAAATACCCAGCACCCCCCCCCCCCCTCTAAACATCAAATCAAAACCTCTCCTCTCCTCCCTTGATTCAGCAGCAGCAGCCTGTGATAACCCAGCCTTGCCGCCGCCCCCCACGCCGCCCTTGCCGCCGCCGCCGCCACCGCCGCCGCCAAGTCTGCGCCGCCGCCGCCGCCGCCGCCAAGTGCCGCCGCCCATTAACGCCCGCCGCCTTGAGCCCTCGCCTCTTGAGTACTAGCCCCGCGCCACATGACCTTTTTCCTCTTGGTTCGATTTTTCGTAAACCGTTCCGGTTTTTCTTTCCGGTTTTCCGTTCCGGTTTCTAGATCGGTTTTTCGTTTCGGTTTTCTTTCCGAAACCCTAGATCGGATTTTTATTTCCGGTTTAGTTGTTAGCGAGCGTTCGCCGGACCGTTCGTCTTAACGAACGTGATCACCGGTTTGCCTCGGTTAACGAATGTCCGTTCGTTTAACCGTTCGTCGTTTTCTTTCTCGTCGGATTTATTCCGCGATTGTTCCGATCGCGATTTCAGATCCGATCTTCTTTCTAGTTTATCTTCTCGCTCGTTTATCGGAATCAGGTGATTCAAGCGCCTGGAGTTTCGTTTCGAAGCCGCCGTTCCGACTAAGCAACTTAAACAAGGTTTTGCTACTGTAAAATTTTGACCTAGTTTCAACTTGGTAGAACCGAGTTGTTTTCTCTCGCCGTTTGACTTTCGTTGCTTTACTCGATTTGAATCTTTTTGCAACCAGGGTTCTTAAGTTGGACTTTCTGGTTAGATCTTTCATTCGAGTTTTACCTGTGCATTAGATGAGTACTTATTGTATGCTTGTTGTTTGTCTGCGATAGATCACCTGGAGTGCGCCGCTTGTTACTTCGAATCTCTAGGTTTCGCGGATCATCAGCAAGGCAAGTAACACTTGATCATACCTTTTTCTACTACCTAGTTTTATGCATTAGATCAATCCTCAAACACTACATGATTAGGATCTAATTAAATTGTGGGATGGTAAGTAGATGAGGTAGTACCTATTACCTGTTTTACTTATGAAACCTTTGGGAGTTACTTCTACGTTTGCTTATTATGCCATGCTATGCTAGTAGACGTGGATTGGGTGAGTGAATATCCATGACAGATGTGAGATTGTTTAATAAATGGTTTATCTAAGGTGGCAACTTAAATACACATCGGGTGGATTGAGGCACTGGGGTATCGATGATTACTGTTTTTGGAAATCCGGGAGTGCCGTGTGATTTTCCTATGGACCGCCACCGGGCTCAAAGGGATCATAAGATAATTCATACTAGTAACTTACGTGTGCAGCCACAAGCCATTATGGGCTCTAGCATAGTTGACTAAGTCGTGCGAACTCTTATAGTGGTGGACTATATGTAGGGGATGTAGGTGTACGGTCTACCCATCGTAAGGTGCTAAGCGCTTACGAAGACTGTGTCTCGGTCATCCATTTCTCAAACACCATGTAGTGGGAAACCAAGCGGAGGCGATCGAGTCTTGTGGGGAAAAGTGCATAAACCTCTGCGAGTGTACAAACTAATCATGATTAGCCATGTCCCGGTTATGGACATCTTGAGTATCTAGTACTTGAATATTCGTGAATCTCAACATGTTACTCTAATTTAATATTGATGGGTTTGTTAATGAGTATTTTTAATTGGGATTGAGGATGCTGTCAACCATTCTCAATGTTTAACAACCACCATGATAGTTAAATAAATTTATTCCTTTGCAGTAGGGAAAAATTGGCTTTATGCAAAAACTGTAACCATAGAGCTTTACAACCAGCCATATATGCATGTAGTATAGGTGAGGGAGTCCTGGACTAGGGGGTGTCCGGACAGCCGGACTACCATCGTCCGCCGGACTCCAAGACTACGAAGATACAAGATTGAAGACTCAGTCCCGTGTCCGGATGGGACTTTCCTTGGCGTGGAAGGCAAGCTTGGCGATACGGATATGTAGATCTCCTACCATTGTAACCGACTCTATGTAACCCGAGCCCTCTCCGGTGTCTATATAAACTGGAGGGCTTTAGTCCGTAGGACACAACATACATTACAACAATCATACCATAGGCTAGCTTCTAGGGTTTAGCCTCCTTGATCTCGTGGTAGATCCACTCTTGTACTACCCATATCATCAATATTAATCAAGCAGGATGTAGGGTTTTACCTCCATCGAGAGGGCCCAAACCTGGGTAAAACATCGTGTCCCTCGTCTCCTGTTACCATCCGCCTAGACGCACATTCGGGACCCCCTACCGAGATCCGCGGTTTTGACACCGACATTGGTGCTTTCATTGAGAGTTCCTACGTGCCGTCACCGATAGGCCCGATGGCATCTTCGACCAACAACGCTGTCCAGGGTGAGACTTTTCTCCCCGGGCAGGTCTTCGATTCGGCGGACCGCGCTGCGGGCTAATTCACTTTGCCATCTGGAGCAGATCGAAGCTTCGCCCCGCCCGTCAGTCGATTCGAAGCCTAAACTTCACGGCCGATGTCGCGGAGACTTGATCTTGACGGACTCGAGCCTGAGCAGCGCGCCGCCTTGTGGCGGCGGGCATGATCTGGCTCTGCCGCCGAGCGGTGCCTTGGTGGCGCCTGCGAATCCGCTTTGGCCATTAGTCGGAGCCGATCGCCCGGATCGAGTCGGTGGATAGCCGCCACAGGGGCTTCAACATCCACGGCGATGGGCGAACACTAATCTTGTCCCTGCGAAACTTCGTGATTCCGAGGCACGGACTCCTTACGGACTCGAACCTCCGCGCCTACCAATCGATTGGATTGGGCGCGGTTATAAATTCACCGCGCGGACATCTTCCAACACTCGCCCTTTGGCGACATCCTAAATTCGCTAAAGCATCTCTCGTTATCGGGAGAGTCTTGGCGGACTATGGCGAGGATGGTTGGGGTATGGACGACGAAGAAATTGAGCCCACCCACCACCCACTTTGTAGCCTTTGTCGGCGATCTAACCGACATGCTAGACTATGACTCGAAGACATCGGCGGAATAGCGACAATACGGAGGCGAACAAGAAGCGAGCCTATAAGGCGCAGGAGGACCACCTCGTCATATGACATATACATGGTGGATACCCCAAAGATGGCGATACTTGAGGACCAACGGCTACGGCGAAGATAACCCGCCGATAAACAACCCAAACGGCGGCGCGCGCGCGCGCTAAGTCCGCCCGATGACAACAATGCTCCAAAGGAGCCCGTAATGGCGAGGGCTCACAAATGGACGACGAACATGCGGATAAGCAACCGTCCGAACATAGCGAGTCGAGATAATCAGTCGAGCCGCGAAAATAGCGGTCCGGACGACCTCATGCGGACATGCCGCGGAGAGCAAAACCTTCGGAAAAGACTCGTCGTCAACGCAAGAAGAAGCAAGAAGGAAAAGCGGAAGCTCAAAACAGCGGAAGACACACTCGAGAATGAGATGGAGCAAAGTGCTCAAAACCGCGAGATAAATACGGCAATGGCCGCCAATCAAGAAACTACCCGAGCGTGGCTGCTACGAGAATCGACGAGGAGGCCATAGAGCCTCCACCGTCAAAAAATAAAAGGCCGCTGGTTGGATAGGCGGCGGATGATAGGCCAAATTAAAGCGGCGCCACACATAAACCAACTAATGAACACGAAAGACAGATGGCCCGGCCAGTCCATCTACGGGCCAAAGAAGAGGGCCCGAGGAAGCAAGGCAACACGTCAAGTGTCAGAAGATAGTGGCACACCCAAATCTGAGCGCCGCACACCCACTATGTTTCACCAATGAAATCTGGAACATGAATTCCCAAGAGGATTTAAACCCATAAACATAGAGGCCTATGATGGAACAACAGAGACCACAGAGTGCGGATAGAAGATTATATCTGCATATACACATGGCTAGAGGAGCGATCTCCACGCCATAAAATACCTACCCCTCGGGCTCAAAGGGCGGCCGTCATTGGCTTAAAAGCCTCCCGAAAAACTTGTTGGAAGTTGGGAAGAGCTCGGGGCGCGTTTAGAGCAAATTTTCAAGGGACTTATGTCCGCCCTCCGGATCTGAGATGATCTAAGTCATATAACTCAACAACTTGGGAGAGTCGTGCGGAAATGCGGAACAGGTTTCTTACCAAAAGAACCAAATAGTCATTGTCCGGACGCTTGAAGCCTTAGCAGCTTTTAAACACAATGTTCGAGGCGAATGGCTTGCCGAGCACCTCGCCAAGAGAAACCGAGGACAATGTCCACACTAACAAGCCTCATGACCCATACGTGCGGGAGAGGATAGGTAGCTAGCAAGATCAGCACCAGTGACCCAAGTACATCCGAGATAAGAGATGGAAAGCGGAAAATCACGGCGCAGAAAAGAGCAGCGCGGAATAAAGAGAAAAGCCCAAAAACACGGCGGTCGGCGCCGAATTCAAAAGCTTCATGCCAAACAACAAAACACCGCCTCTTAAGGATGACAGCGATGATTTGTCCAACTCAAACAAGATTTTGGGTCGGATATGTCAAATCCACAGTACCCCCGGAAGGCCTGCAAATCACACCCACAGGGATTGTTGGGTTTTTAAACAGTCCGGCCGACTAAACGCTGAACACAAGGGGCTCGACGCGTCAAGCAAAGAAGATAAACCCCACCAGCAGAGCACCGGAAAACAAAAGACTTTCCCACAAGAGGTCAAAGCAGTAAACTCACTTCATGTGATAATACGGAAAAATAGTGCGGCACTTCCTAAAAAGAGCCTCGCACGGTCCAACCCAGGAGACCATAGATATTGGATATCAAAACCAATCACTTTCGACCACCTGGACTATTCCAGAAGCGTTCGAAGTGCGGGACGGACTGCCCTGATATTGAATCCCATAATAGACGGACTACAATTTACTTCAGTCCTAATGGACGAAGGCAGCGACTTAAACCTGTTGTATTCAAACACAATCCGTAAGATGGGGATAGACCCTACCAAAATTCGACACAGCCGCACTTCCTTCAAAGGAGTGACGCCATGCCCTTACGCCAAGTGCACAGGCTCCATATTACTAGAAGTCGTGTTCGGATCACCAAATAATTTTCGACACGAAAAATTAATTTTTCACATCGTCCCATTTAAAAGTGGATATCAAGCACTCTGGGACGAAAGGCTTTTGTCCGCTTCAACGCCATACCGCATTACGCGTCTCTTACACTCAAGCTGCCGGTCGCGTGGCGTCATTTTGATCGAGGGTCACTTAAAGACCCGGACTCGGATAGATGAATCCGGCCCGGCGGGCTAGGGCTCCCTAGCCGCATACCTCTTCGCTGAGGGGCTGCGGCGCTAAACAACCGCGAGTTCATACAAACCCGCCTTACTTATTCATATTCCTTCTTTTACACATATTCTTCATACGAATCATTTTCAAACTAAGCGTTCCTCTCTTTTTACAGATGAACAACGTGCATACCCGTCCGGGATAACGGCATAGCGGAGGCACAGAGCGAGCGCGCGAGGGACCCGTTGTGAGATTCTTTTGATTAAGACCCTACGTAAACCTTTTTTACTGTCTCTTGTTGTTATTCTCCCTTGGTTTCTTCCTATAGACAAAGCGGAGCCTGACGCTTTGGCATCGGCCGCGTCAGAAGACCATGACCGTGCCTAGACACTAGGGGCTTAGGGCATTGTTCCGCCCATTATTATAAAGACCGAACACCTCAGGGAGTGTTCGGCGTCTCGAGTTAGGCATTATATGCATCAACTCCGAATCATGTCTTTGGTCAAATGTTGGGTTTGCCCGGCTCCTGTGTTTTGCTGCCTTACGTTCCGTATCATCGGCTAACGCGGCACCGGAGAACTCTGCAATTGTGCCCCGGTTAATTTGGCGAGCACCTCGATGAAAGCCAAAACGATTGTCATGATCTGATGAGAGCTAGTCGACCACTCGATCGACTACGGAATGTTTAGAATTCCCGCTTGACGAAGGACCGTTTCGGTCAGCACACGCGCCCGAATTGGAGAATGCGGTGCCACCGAGGCTATATCGTAGCCCCACCCTCGAGCTCCAGCTAAGTGAAAGTGATAAAGCATTATAGTCCGGATTGCCTCGTTAGCTCGCTACCACCTCCTTAAACAGGACCGAGGCGTCGGATTAAGTGTGAAAATCGCTATTTTTGCGAACACCCCGCACCTTGTGTGTGTGGGGAAAGTCAAGACTGCAATCTTTCAAGTTATACAAATGTATCGTGGCGGCCGACGGAGAAGTTTTACTACTTGGGATGCACAAGTATAAAAAGCGAGTTATAACATAATCATTGTTTTACAAGCTAAAGCGTTCATTTGAGCGTGACATTTTTCGAAAGCACTGCGACTCTATTACATGAGCGCCACGCATAACTTCCCGAAATAGTGCTCGGCGGGGGCCGCTTTCATCCGAACCTGGCGGCAATAGCGGTGGCATCCATCTCCGGACAATGCGCCTTCACGGGCAAGAGCCATCCGCGCCCTCGATGCAGGCCGACCGCTTCATCTCCTTTATATGCGGCACCGCTCAAGGAATTGCCGCGATGGCAAATAGCTCGTCGCCTTGGGCCTCTCGGCGGACATGAGCCACGATGTCGATCATGGCAAGTCCGGATAATCTATTTAGCTCGGCCCATTCGCTGACCGGTCGGTCAACGAAAGTGGGCGATTCGGACTATGGAATTGAGACCAATATAGCTCTTTCGTCTTGTGATCCTACGGCTCGGAAGTGCTCAGCGGCATCGGCCGCACTTGCCGCTAAGTCCATATACGGATCCTCCGGACTCCTGACCGATCAAATTGAGCATACTTTTGATCCATAAACCGCGAGCAGCGAGATAAGGCTTGCCACCACGATATCTCGACTGACGCAGCTCCTCCCTCATGGCCCGCATTGCGAGGCGGGCATCCTTGGCCTCGGCGGTGGCCTTCTTGAGTCTTCTGCTCCGATAAGCGCTCCTTTTCAAGAGCCTCATTGCGGTCGGCAGCTCCATTTTACTTTCACGGCCGATTCGGCCACCTCTTCCCTAGCTAGGCGTTGAGCAGCCCTTCGGCTTTCAACTCCTCGGCCGCCCTTGAGGCAGCGCGTCACTCCTTCAGGCTTGCTCCTTAGCTTGAGCAAGTTTGGCGAAAGGCTCTCCACAAAGCAGCGACACCGTCGTATAAACATATAATTTATCGGCGGAGGGCTTTGACCCCACTAATAAAGCGACCGTGGAGAACTCATTTACCTTGCGACTCGTCAAGTCGCGGTTGACAAGTGCGATGTCGCATCCGCGCGTCAAGTTGCCGCGTAACTTCGGCAACCCCACTAGTCGGCTAGCCCTCGGACTATCCGCCACCTACATAGGAACAGCGACATTCATTACTTGCGATTTCGATCCTCGACGCATTTGTTGTCTTCGACAACCTACCGAGTCTCGTGGGCTACTATCTATCTGAGCACACTTTTATGTGCACTGTCAAAAATAGAAGGTGCGTCATTTTCGCGTACCTCAAATCCCGCCAGCAAACTCATAGCGGCGTTACGCAATCCGCTCTCGGCGGACGAAATCCTTCCAATCACCATGTGCATCAACGCACGATGATCTTCCGAGATGGACGCCCTCTCAAGCAGATTCTTCAGTTCTCCCGGCCGGATACTAGAGGGCGCCAAACTCTCCGGCCCCTCTGGACTCGGGGATACCCTCCGTGACGATACTTCAGGCTCGTCTGCCTTATCTGATGGCGCAGCAGACAGGGGCGTTTCGCTCTCCATCATCTCCGGAAGAAGGTCCCCCGAAGACGAACTCATCTGCGAAGGCTGCAAGTCCGAACTGCAAGATAAAAATTTCGGTTACCCACGGAAGCACAAATGGAGGTATTTTCTTACTGATGAAATTCCCTTTTCATACTCACGGCTCGCTGGATGGCTGATTCTTTGGCGATGATTGTGCGTCCGGATTCTCCCGGACGCCGGACCCCCCGGGGAAGATCTCTTCCCCGTTTAGAACTTTGGCCTCCGGATCTTGAGGCGGTCCTCTTCTCCCCTGGAAGGAGGGTTCTTTATTCCCCCTCTTGAGCGCCCCTTTGGGCGAAATATTAGCTCCTCTATTTTCCCCATCGCTCCCTTACGTGGCGCGACCTCCAACATTCGACCAGCCACGGGCTCGGTCACGGTCTCTGGGAGGGCGGACACCTTATCAGCCTTGATCGCGCCACCCACTCCTGTGAAGAGTAATGGGTCGAGGCGAACTCTAGAAAAGCGGATAAGCAGAATGTTGGGACTCGAGCTATTTACACGAGTATCCGGCGATTGCGGCTTAGGCTGCGTCCTCGGCTAATTCGGACCGCCACTGCGGTCAGAAGAAGAATTTGTACATCTCCACGGGTGTTGCACCAATGAAGTGTTGGATAATCCGAGGTCCCTCGAGTTGAACTCCCATAGGCGGAGAGGACGGCGTTTGCGAGGCGAAGATGCACGATTAGCATAACTTTGCATCACCACGATCAGATTGACCTCCCTCGCTTGGAGGTCTCGAATCCGGCCCTGCAGTGAGGGCACGTCTTCGAACGGCCCCCAATTGAGCCCTTGGTTGACCCACGACATCAGTTGACGTGGAGGTCCCGGGCGGAATGAAGGCGGCGGCTTTTGCTTGCTGCCCGCCGAGCGGTGATATAGAACCCTCCTGCTGCCATAGTCCGGGTTCCTCTTGGAAGGAACCCTCGGGCCATGGGGCATCGGCCTTTTGCTTATGGCCGCCCGCCGCACTCCGCAGCGCCCCGATCATCTTGGCTCCACATTGAAGGTCTTGACCACAGGCGAAGTGGGGAGTGGCGGAGGAAGGCCATGACGATAATGAATGAGGAGATATGGAGGATGGACTCGAGCCAAATCGTGAAAATCCAGCCCGTAGTAGAACATGAGCCCTCTCACGAAGGGTCCGTCGGGAAGCCTAAACCCGGCGGAGGTGGGATCTGAAGGCAGAAGTATTCGCGGGCTCGAGGCGGGCACGGCCTGCCCTTGGACAGCAACTGTCTGCGAAACCTCGTGAGGCAGTGCTTGGCCTCGCGTAACTCAATATGTCCTCCTCCGTGACGGGAGGGCATCCACCGCCCTGGAGGTCGGAGCGGACATGGTTGAGAATCCAGGCGCTCGAATCTGAGGCTCGGGTGTTGGAACTGGGAGCGCGAGGAGATTCGATCACGAGATTGAAGAACAAGAACGAGCCTTGGTCCTCTTATAAAGGGAAAAATACCAAGAGCCGTCTCGTGACCGTTTGGGATTCACCTTCGATAGAGGCGTGGCGGCAGGAGCAGTTGGGTTACCCACGCATGTATTGATGAGAATCCGGAATAAGGGAACACGATCCGCTCGACAAGGCGTGCCAAGAAACCGCCGCTAAGCGTCTTTGAGGTGGTATAGTAAAAACGATTCAAGCGGTGGCTTGGTAGCGGTGTGATGTCACGCCGCATAATCGTCGCAGATTGAACTAGTGTAAATTTTATTCTCTCTGCGGTGGAATGTGGAATTTATTTTGCGAGCCCGACACTATCCGGTGTTCATGATCTTCTCTGGATTATTCAAGGGAGGAACCCACCTTGCAATGCCGAACATTATCTTGCCGGACTTATCGTCATTGAAGCTGGTTAGAGGGCTCTTGAGGAGTCTGGACTAGGGGTGTCTGGACAACGGACTATCATCGTCCGCGGACTCCAAGACTACGAAGATACAAGATTGAAGACTCCGTCCGTGTTGAATGGGACTTTCCTTGGCGTGGAAGGCAAGCTTGGCGTCTGAGATATGTAGATCTCCTACCATTGTAACCGACTTTGTGTAACCCTAGCCCTCTCCGGTGTCTATATAAATCGGAGGGCTTTAGTCCGTAGGACACAACATACATTACAACAATCATACCATAGGCTAGCTTCTAGGGTTTAGCCTCCTTGATCTCGTGGTAGATCCACTCTTGTACTACCCATATCATCAATATTAATCAAGCGGGGCGAGGGTTTTACCTCCATCGAGAGGGCCGAACACAGGTAAAAATCGTGTCCCTCGTCTCTGTTACCATCCGCCTAGGCGCACGATTCGGGACCCCTACCGAGATCCGCGGTTTTGACACCGACAATAGGCTTATCATTCATTATTCTCTATGTGTTACATTGCCGGCATATTCCATGTCTTGACCCATTTCGGCTGCAACTTTCATGTTGCGAGACTTTTCGAACGACAGTAAGGTGCTTTTAGGTCGTGGTTCTATACTCGATGATGCCGTTGGAGTTGATGGACTCACTTATCTTCCAAGTCTTCTGCTGTTATCGTTATTAGATGGCCTTAAGCCATATTTATTGTAATAAGTCCTCTTTTGGGACATCGATGTAATAAGTGTGTGATTGCTATTCTGTTATAAATCCTTCGAAGTACTATGTGGTGTCAGCATTACTGATCCAGGGATGACACCTGAGCACAGAGACTTGACCATCTGAGGTCGGGTCGCTACAATACGTCTCCAACGTATCTATATTTTTCATTGTTCCATGCTATTATATTATCTGTTTTGGATGTTTAATTGGCGTTTATATGCTATTTTATATTATTTTCGGGACTAACCTATTAACCGAGAGCCCAGTGCCAGTTTTTATTTTTTGTGTGCCTATTTTAGAGTTTCGCAGATAAGGGATACCAAACGGAGTCCAAACGGAATGAAACTTTCGTGATGATCTTTCTTGGACCAGAAGGAAACCAGAAGACTTGGAGATGAAGTCGGAGGCACAGCAAGGCAGCCACGAGGCAGGAGGGCGTGCCCCCTACCTTGTGGGCCCCTCGTGGGTCTCCTGACCTAGCTCCTTTGCCTATATGTACTCTTATACCTTAAAAACATCCAGGGGAGCCACGAAACCACTTTTCCACCGCTGCAACCTTCTGTACCCATGAGATCCCATCTAGGGGCCTTTTCCAGCGTCTTGCCGGAGGGGGATTCGATCAAGGAGGGCTTCTACATCAACACCATTGCCTCTCCAATGATGCGTGAGTAGTTTACCACAGACCTACGGGTCCATAGCTAGTAGCTAGATGGCATCTTCTCTCTCTTTGATTCTCAATACCATGTTCTCCTCGATGTTCCTAGAGATCTATTCGACGTAATATTCTTTTGCGGTGTTTTTGCCAAGATCCGATGAATTGTGGATTTATGATCGGATTATCTATGAATATCATTTGGTTCTTCTCTGAATTCTTATATGCATGATTTGATATCTTTGCAAGTCTCGTCGAATTATCAGTTTAGTTTGGCCTACTAGATTGATCTTTCTTGCAATGGGAGAAGTGCGTAGCTTTGGGTTCAATCTTGCGGTGTCCTTTCCCAGTGATAGTAGGGGCAGCAAGGCACGTATTGTATTGTTGCCATCAAGGATAAAAAGATGGGGTTTTCATCATATTGCTTGAGTTAATTCCTCTACATCATGTCATCTTACTTAATGCATTACTTCTCTATTGATGAACTTAATACTCTAGATGCAGGCAGGAGTCGGTCGATGTGTGGAGTAATAGTCGTAGATGCAGAATCGTTTCGGTCTACTTGCCATGGACGTAATGCCTATGTTCATGATCATTGCCTTAGATATCATCATAACTATGCGCTTTTCTATCAACTGCTCGACAGTAATTTGTTCACCCACCGTAATATTTGCTATCTTGAGAGAAGCCACTAGTTAAACCTATGGCCCCCGAGTCTCTTTTCCATTATATTGAATTTCTTTTACATCTTACTCTATTTTGCAATCTTTTACTTTCCAATCTATAAACCAAAAATATTTACTTTACCGTTTATCTATATCTATCAGATCTCACTTTTGCAAGTGACTGTGAAGGGATTGACAACCCCTTTATCGCGTTGGGTGCAAGTTGTTGATTGTTTGTGCAGGTATTCGGTGACTTATGCGTTGTCTTCTACTGGATTGATACCTTGGTTCTCAAACTGAGGGAAATTCTTACCCTACTTTGTTGCATCACCCTTTCCTCTTCAAGGGAAAAACCAACGCAAGCTCAAGAGGTAGCAGATACCAGTTCAGTTGCTAAGATTAGTAACTCGAAACAGGAGTTGCAGAAAAAATAGAGACTAGTTAAGGGCAAGGTGACGATGTGTGTTGGAAGTGTTTCCAAGATTGATATGATCACCATCGCACACTCCCTCTACCTTCGGGATTAGTGTTGAGGCTAAATAAATGTTATTTGGTGTTTGCGTTGAGCATGAACATGATTAGATCATGTTTATTGCAATATGGTTATTCAGTTAAGTCAGAGAATAATCGCTGTTCTGTTTACATGAATAAAACCTTCTATGGTCATACACCCAATGTGAATGGTTTATTGAATCTCGATCATAGTGATACACATATTCGTAATACTGATGCCAAAATATGCAAAGTTGATAATGATGGTGTAACATACTTGTGGCACTGCCGTTTAGCTCATATTGGTGTAAAGCGCATGAAGAAACTCCATGCGGATGGACTTTTGGAATCACTTGATTATGAATCATTTGATACTTGTGAACCATGCCTCATGGGTAAGATGACTAAAACTCCGTTCTCTGAAACAATAGAGCAAGCTAATGACTTATTGGAAATAACACATACCAATGTATGCGGTCCGTGAGTGCTGAGGCACGCGGAGGGTATCATTATTTTCTGACCTTCACAGATGATTTGAGTAGGTATGGATATATCTACTTAATAAAACACAAGTCTGAAACATTTGTAAAGTTTGAAGAATTTCAGAGTGAAGTGGAGAATCATCGTAATAAGGAAATAAAGTTTCTACGATCTGATCGCGGAGGCGAATATTTGAGTTACGAGTTTGGACTTCATTTAAGAATTAAGACAATGTGGAATTGTTTCACAAATCACGCCACCTGGAACACCACAGCGTAATGGTGTGTCCGAACGTCGTAACCATACTTTATTAGATATGGTGCGTTCTATGATGTCTCTTCCCGATTTGCCACTATCGTTTTGGAGCTATGCATTAGAGACAGCCACATTCATGTTAAATAGGGCATCGTCTAAATTCATTGAGACGACACCGTATTAACTATGGTTTGGTAATAAACCTAAGCTATCGTTTCTTAAAGTTTGGGGATGCGACACTTATGTTAAAAGGCTTTAGCCAGATAAGCTCGAACCCAAAGCGGAGAAGTGTGTCTTCATAGGATACCCGAAAGAAACTATTGGGTATACCTTCTACCACATATCCGAAAGCAAAATCTTTGTTGCTAAGAATGGGTCCTTTCTAGAGAAGGAGTTTCTCTTGAAAGAAGTGAGTGGGAAGAAAGTAGAACTTGATAAGGTAGTTGTACCTCCTCTCAAATTTGAAAGTAGCACATCAGAGAAAACCATTCCCATGATGCCTACACCAACCAGAGAGGAAGCTAATGATGATGATAATGAAACTTCAGATCAAGCTACTACTAAACCTCGTAAGTTGACCAGAACATGAACCGCACCAGAGTGGTACGATACTGTCCTAGAAGTCATGTTGTTAGACAACGGCGAACCCGTGAACTATGAAGAAGCTATGATGAGCCCAGATTCCAACAAATGGTTTGAGGCCATGAAATCTGAGATAGGATCCATGTATGAGAACAAAGTGTGGACTTTGGTGGACTTGCCCAATGATCGGCAAGCCATTGAGAATAAATGGTTCTTCAAGAGGAAGACGGACACTGATGGTAATATCACTATCTACAAAGCTCGACTTGTTGCGAAAGGTTTTTTGACAAGTTCAAGGGGTTGACTACGATGAGGCATTCTCACCCGTAGTGATGCTTAAGTCTGTCCGAATCATGCTAGCAATTGCGCATTTTATGATTATGAAATCTGGCAAATGGATGTCAAAATTGCATTCCTTAACGGGTTTCTTAAGAAAAGTTGTATATGATGCAACCAGAAGGTTTTTACCGATCCTAAAGGTTCTAACAAAGTGTGCAAGCTCCAGCGATCCATCTATGCACAGGTGCAAGCATCTCGGAGTTGGAATATAAGCTTTGATGAGGTGATCAAAGCATTTGGTTTTATACAGACTTACGGCGAAGCCTGTATTTACAAGAAAGTGGGTGAGAGCTTTGTTGCATTTCTAATATTATATGTGGATGACATACTGCTGATTGGAAATGATATATAATTTCTAGATACATTAAAAGGATATTTGAATAAGAATGTTTCAATGAAAGACCTCGGTGAAGCTGCTTACATATTGGACTTTCACAAAGCACATACCTTGAAAAAGACTTGAAGAAGTTCAAAATGCATCAGTCAAAGAAAGGTTTTTTGCCTGTATTGCAAGGTGTGAAGTTGAGTAAGACTCAAAGCATGACCACGACAGAAGAAAGAGAAAGGATGAAAGTCATTCCCTATGCCTCGGCCATAGGCTCTATAATGTATGCCATGCTATGTACCAGACCTGATGTGTGCCTTACCATGAGTCTGGCAAGGGGGTACAATAGTGATCCAGGAGTGGATCACTGGACATCGGTCAAAAATATCCTTCGGTACCTAAAGAGGACTAAGGAAATGTCTCTCGGTTATGGAGGTGATAAATAGTCCATCATAAAGGGTTACGTCAATGCAAGCTTTAACACTGATCCGGACGACTCTGAGTCTCAATTTGGATATGTATTGAACGTGGGAGCAATTAGCTAGAGTAGCCTCATGCAGAGCATTGTAGACATTGATATTTGCAAAGTACACACGGATCTGAATGTTGCAGACCCATTGACTAAAACCCCTCTCACAAGCAAAACATGATCACACCTTAGAACTCATTGGGTGTTAATCATGGCGATGTGCACTAGATTATTGACTCTAGTGCAAGTGGGAGACTGTTGGAAATATTCCCTAGAGGCAATAATAAATTGGTTATTATCATATTTCCTTATTCGTGATAAAGGTTTATTATTCATGCTAGAATTGTATTGACCAAAAACTTAAATACATGTGTGAATACAGAAAAAAAATACTAAGTCCCTAGTAAGCCTCTACTAGACTAGCTTGTTGATCAAAAGATGGTAAAGGTTTCCTAACCATAGACATGTGTTGTCACTTGATAACGGGGTCACATCATTAGGAGAATGATGTGATGGACAAGACCCAACCATTAGCATAGCATATGATGGTTCAGTTTATTGCTACTGCTTTCTTAATGTCAAATACATGTTTCTTTGACCATGAGATCATGCAACTCCCGAACTTCGGAGGCATGCCTTGTGTGCCATCAAAAGTCACAACATAACTGGGTGATCATAAAGGTGCTCTACAGGTATCTCCAAAGGTGTTTGTTGAGTTGGCATGGATCGAGACCGGGATTTGTCACTCCGTATGGCAGAGAGGTATCTCTGGGCCCTCTCGATAATACAACATCACAAGAAGCTTGCAAGCAAAGTGACTAAGGAGTTAGTTATAGGATGATGTATTACAAAACGAGTAAAGAGACTTGCCAGTAACGAGATTGAACTGGATATGGAGATACCGACGATCAAATCTCAGGCAAGTAACATACCGATGGACAAAAGGAACTACGCATGTTGTCATAAAGGTTCGACTGATAAAGATCTTCGTAGAATATGCAAGAACCAATATGGGCATCTAGGTCCCACTATTGGCTATTGACCGGAGAAGTATCTCGGTCATGTCTACATCATTCTTGAACCCGTAGGGTCCACACGCTTAATGTTCGTTGACGATATAGTATTATATGAGTTATGTATGTTGGTAACCGAATGTTGTTTGGAGTCCTGCATGAGATCACGGACATGCAGAGGAGCTCCAGAATAGTCCGGAGGTAAAAATTGATACATGGGATAATAGTGTTTGGTCGCCGGAAGGGTTTCAGAATTCACCGGAAGGTGTTTCGGATGTTTCCCAAAATGTTCGGGTACGAGAACACTTTATTTGGGCCAAGGGGTAAAGCCCACGATACTTTAGGAAGGTGCAAAAGGCAGTTTTGCGGAGGCCGGGAGGCCAGACGCCAGGGACCCTGGCATCTGGGGCTAGACGCCAAGGACCCTAGCGTCTAGGTCCTGGAGTCCAAGGACTCTTGCCTTGCGGGCTAAACCGACTTTGATGAGTCTCTTTCTCCAAGAAACGACCCCAGGGCTCAACATATAAATAGAGGGGCAGGGATAGCACCCGAAACACATTAGGATTCACCAAGCCGTGTGCCGGCAACCCCGTCCCCTCTAGTTTATCCTCCGTCTAGTTTTCGTTGTGCTTGGCGAAGCCCCGCAGAGATTGTTCTTCGCCACAATCGTCACCACGCCGTCGTGCTGCCGGAACCGATCTACTACTTCGTCCCTCTTGTTGGATCAAGAAGGCGAGGACGTCATCAAGCTGAACGTGTGCTGAACGCGGAGGTGTCGTATGTTTGGTACTTGATCGAGACGAATCGTGAAGGTGTACGACTACATCAACCGCGTTGGTAAACGCTTTCGCTTAGCGATCTTCAAGGGTATGAAGATGCTCTCCCCCTCTCGTAGCTATGCATATCCATGGATAGATCTTGCGTGTGCGCAGAATTTTTTGTTTTCCATGCAACGTTCCCCAACAAAAGATAGGTCCTAATGCCACCCGAGTATGTCTAGATTGGGTTCGTTTTCCCATGCTCTACTCCAGATTCGACGCAAAATTTCGGCAACACCTCCCTGCCATTCTCCTGATACATGTCTCTACAATAAACAGAGAGGATGTATACTTGGAGAACAACAGGGAGGCACTGACGAAATTCTACATCAGATTGGGAGCAGAGCATGGGAAAACGAACCCAATCTACACATACTCGGGTTGTCCATGGATAATGTTGGACAATTCGAAAGAATCACGGGTATAAATATGCAAATGCATGCATGCATAATTATACATGTAACCTGCTACCTCTTGAGCACTGCGTTGGTTTTCCTTGAAGAGGAAAGGGTGATGCAGCAAAGTAGCGTAAGTATTTCCCTCAGTTTTTGAGAACCAAGGTATCAATCCAGTAGGAGGCTCCTCAAAAGTCCCACGCACCTACACAAACAAACAAGAACCTCGCAACCAACGCAATAAAGGGGTTGTCAATCCCTTCACGGTAACTTGCAAAAGTGAGATCTGATAGAGATAATACTCCCTCCGTTCCTAGATATAGGGCGTATAGTTTTTGGCACGGAAATTAAAGAACACGCGTGGAGGGAAAATTTCACAAGTTTTGGGCAAGATTTCACCTGACTAATTGACATGAGAAAATAGAGGAGCATGCTTGAAATAAGGAAATCTAATCAAATCCCTAAAAAAATTATCCAAACAAGTGGTGCACCGCAGTACACCTTATATTTTGGTTTTTTCTCAAAAAACTATACACCTTATATCAAGGAATGGAGGGTGTAATATAAGATCAATATTTTTGGTATTTTTATGATATAGATTGGAAGTAAAAGATGCAAATAAAAGTAGATTGAAAACTAATATGATAAAAGATAGACCCAGGGGCCATAGGTTTCACTAGTGGCTTCTCTCAAGATAGCATAAGTATTACGGTGGGTGAACAAATTACTGTCGAGCAATTGATAGAAAAGTGCACAGTTATGAGAATATCTAGGCATGATCATGTATATAGGCATCACGTCCGTGACAAGTAGATCGAAATGATTCTGCATCTACTACTATTACTCCATGATACGTCTCCGTCGTATCAATAATTTTTGATTGTTCCATGCCAATATTATTCAC
The DNA here is from genome assembly GCA_021437245.1 of Aegilops speltoides. NCBI lineage: Eukaryota > Viridiplantae > Streptophyta > Magnoliopsida > Poales > Poaceae > Aegilops > Aegilops speltoides. Next base: position 142,145,649 of record CM038146.1, read on the forward strand.
TTTCATATACTTTTTGGCAACTTTTTATATTATTTTGGGACTAACTTATTGATCCGATTGCCGATGCAGTTCACATGTCATTGCATGTTTTATGTTTCACAGAATATCCATATCAAACGGAGTCCAAACGGGATAAAAACCGATGGAGGTTATTTTTGGAAAATATGGAAAATTCCAGAAGAAAAATCCACATGAGACGGTGTCTGAGGTGGTCACGAGGTAGGGGCGCGCCCTACCCCCCCCCCCCCTAGGCGCGCCCCTGACCCTCGTGGTCCACCCGTAAGGCGGTTGACGCTCTTCTTTTGGCGCAAGAAAGATAATTTTATGAGAAAGATTTGGGCAAAAGATTCACCCCAATTGAAGTTACGGATCTCCAGATATAAAGGAAATGGTGAAGGGGTAGAATCTAAGAACGCAAAAACAGAGAGATAGATCCAATCTCGGAGGGGCTCTCGCCCCTCCCAAGCCATGGGAGCCAAGGACCAGAGGGGAAACCCTTCTCCCATCTAGGGAGAAGGTCAAGGAAGAAGAAGAAGAAGAAGAAGAAGAAGGGGGGCTCTCTCCCCCTTGCTTCCGGTGGCGCCGGAATGCCGCCGGGGCCATCATCATCACCGCGATCTTCACCAACACCTCCATCATCTTCACCAACATCTCCATCACCTTCCCCCATCTATATCCAGCGGTCCACTCTCCCGCAACCCGTTGTACCCTCTACTTGAACATGGTTCTTTATGCTTCATATTATTACCCAATGATGTGTTGCCATCCTATGATGTCTGAGTAGATTTTTGTTGTCCTATCGGTGATTGATGAATTACTATGATTGGTTTGATTTGCATGTTTTATTATTGGTGCTCTCCTATTGTGCCCTCCGTGTCGCATAAGCGTGAGGATTCCGCTGTAGGGTTTGCAATATGTTTATGATTTGCTTATGGTGGGTGGCGTGAGTGTGAAGCAGAGACCGAGTAAGTAGGTTGTTTTGCGTATGGGATAAAGGGGACTTGATGCTTTAATGCTATGGTTGGGTTTTACCTTAATGAATCTTTAGTAGTTGCGGATGCTTGCTAGAGTTCCAATCATAAGTGCATATGATCCAAGTAGAGAAAGTATGTTAGCTTATGCCTCTCCCTCAAATAGAATTGCAATAGTGATTACCGGTCTAGTAACGTAGTCAATTGCTTAGGGAAAATTCCACAACTCCTACCACCACTTTTCCACACTCGTTATATTTACTTTATTGCTTCTTTATCTAAACAGCCCCTAGTTTATATTTACGTGTTCTTTACTTTCTTGCAAGCATACCCGAAAACACCTACAAAGTACTTCTAGTTTCATACTTGTTCTAGGTAAAGCGAATGTCAAGCGTGCGTAGAGTCGTATCAGTGGCCGATAGGACTTGAGAGAATATTTGTTCTACCTTTAGCTCCTCGTTGGGTTCGGCACTCTTACTTATCGAAAGAGGCTACAACTATCCCCTATACTTGTGGGTTATCAAGACCTTTTTCTGGCGCCGTTGCCGGGGAGTCATAGCGTGGGGTGAATATTCTTGTGTGTGCTTGTTTGCTTTATCACTAAGTAATTTTTATTTGCTATTCTTAGTTGTTCTCTATCTTTAGTTATGGATATGGAACACAAAATACCAAAAAAATTAGAGGTACTTGCTACTCATGTGGATGGGGTAACTCCTAAAACCCCCGATTCTCATTATGTGAGAGACATTATGTACTACTTTGATAATCCTGAGAAAACCCCATTCAACTTTATAATGGGAGACACATTGGATCAACGTGAATACTTTAGGGATTATCGTTTGACACAAAAAGGGAAACTATTATGGGATCAATTTATTATGTTGCGTTGGTATGCCTGGAATCTATGCTTGAGATATGATATTACTTGTTGCTCTAGGATGAAGGCTCCACACCTTCCCTTTTCATGCAAATTTAATGATAATGAAACCTTAGCTTCTTATGCTAATGGTATATATGATTACTATGATGTGGAACAAATAGAAGAATTTGTTGCTTTTAAGGTTGCCTATGATATTGAAGCTTTGTTTGAAAAGTATGAAGCTTTTGATGATGATGGTTATAGGCCGGAAAATCTTGCTATACTTGGATATTCCTATGAAAATTATGAAAACAATTACTATATTAATGCTTTTATGAAGAAAGTCAATGCTGTCCGAGAAGAGACTAATATTTTGCAGGAAGCTATGGAAGAAGAAATTGACGAAATTGTGAGCTCATTGGATGAAAAAGATGATGAGGAGAGCGAAGAACAAAAGGGGGAAGAGCGGATTGATCACCCGTGCCCACCTTCTAATGAGAGTAACTCTTCAATTCATACATTGTTTAATTCCCCTTTGTGCTTACCGAAGGATGATTGTTATGATGATTGCTATGATCCCATTGATTCTCTTGAAATATCCCTTTTTGATGATGCTTGCTATGATTGTGGCCAAGATGCCAATATGAATTGTGCTTATGGAGATGAACTTGCTATAGTTCCTTATGTTATGAATGAAATTGTTGCTATTGCACCCACGCATGATAGTCCTATTATCTTTTTGAATTCTCCCGACTACACTATATCGGAGAAGCTTGCACTTATTAAGGATTATATTGATGGGTTGCCTTTTACTACTTCACATGATGATTTTGATGAATGTAATATGCATGTGCTTGCTTCTCCTACTTGCAATTATTATGAGAGAGGAACTATATCTCCGCCTCTCTATGTTTCCCATACTATGAAATTGCAAGAAACTGCTTATACTATGCATTGGCCTTTACTCGGTGTGTATGAATTGTTCTTTTATGACATGCCGATGCATGGAAGAGAGTTAGACTTTGTTTTTGCTTGATATATGTTACTTTTTGCTCACTACTAAATTACAAATCATTGTTAATTAAAATTGGCTTTGATATACCTTGGGATCCGGGTGGATTCACTACTTGAGCACTATATGCCTAGCTTAATGGCTTTAAAGAAAGCGCTGCCAGGGAGACAACCCGGAAGTTTTAGAGAGTCATTTATTTCTGTTGAGTGCTTTTATATAGTTTAAAAACAACAAAAATAAAGAGGGGAACTCAAAACTTTTCAAAAAGAAAAGTGAAAGTGAGAGAGACGAGCATTGTGAAAGTGGGGGGCGTCCTTAAACTTGTTCAGGCCCATGGGAACTTTGTGAATCTTAATTACAGAAACTTTTAAATAAAAATAATTATCCCCTTGTATAATTCCATTGTATTATAAAAATAATGTGCCAAGGTTTGCCTTTAGGATGTTTACAATGCTTGTTGGTTTGTACGGTGCAGGACAGAAACTTTGGCTGTAGTGCGCGATTTTACATTTGTAACTGGAACGTCAAATGGTTATGAATCCTTTTGCACTGTCTTTCTATACAACTTGTTATTTTTCCTAATTTTGGTAGAATTTTTGGGGTACCAGAAGTATTGTGATTGTTCATATTGCTACGGAATGTTCTGTTTTTGACAGATTCTGTTTTTGATGCATAGTTTGCTTGTTTTGATGAATCTATCAATTTATATCAGTGGATTAAGCCATGAAAAAGTTATATTACAGTAGACACAATGCAAAAACAAAATATGAATTGGTTTGCAATAGTACTTAGAGTGGTGATTTGCTTTATTATACTAACGGATCTTACCGAGTTTTCTGTTGAAGTTTTGTGTGGATGTAGTGTCTAATCGAGGATGTTTTGATGTGAGAAGAAGGAAGAGAGGCAAGAGCTCAAGCTTGGGGATGCCCGAGGCACCCCAAGTAAATATTCAAGGAGACTCAAGCGTCTAAGCTTGGGGTTGCTGGGGAGGCATCCCCTCTTTCTTCAACAAGTATCGGTATGTTTCGGATTCGTTTCGTTCATGCATTATGTGCAAGTCTTGGAGCGTCTTTTGCAATTAGGTTTTTATTTTTATTTTATGGACCATGATGGTATGAGATAGTCCTTGGTTGATTTATAGAATGCTCATTGCACTTCACTTAAATATTTTGAGTGTGGCTTTATAGAATGCTTCATGTGCTTCACTTATATCATTTGAAGTTGGATTGCCTGTGTCTCTTTACATAGAAAACCGCCATTTGTAGAATGCTCTTTTGCTTCACTTATATTTGTTAGAGCGTGGGCATATCTTTTGTAGAAAGAATTAAACTCTCTTGCTTCACTTATATCTATTTAGAGAGATGACAGGAATTGGTCATTCACATGATTAGTCATAAAATCCTACATAAACTTGTAGATCGCTGAATATGATATGTTTGATTCCTTGCAATAGTTTTGCGATATAAAGGTGGTGATATTAGAGTCATGCTAGTGGGTGGTTGTGGATTGTAGAGACACTTGTGTTAAGGTTTGTGATTCCCGTAGCATGCACGTATGGTGAACCGCTTCGTGATGAAGTTGGAGCACAATTTATTTATTGATTGTCTTCCTTATGAGTGGCGGTCAGGGACGAGCGATGGTCTTCTCCTACCAATCTATCCCCCTAGAAGCATGCGCGTAGTACTTTGTTTTCAATGGCTTGTAGATTTTTGCAATAAGTATATGAGTTCTTTATGACTAATGTTGAGTCCATGGATTATACGCACTCTCACCCTTCCACCATTGCTAGCCTTTCTTGTGCCGTGCAACTTTCGCCGGTACCATACACCCACCATATATCTTCCTCAAAACAGCCACCATACCTACCTATCATGGCATTTCCATAGCCACTCCGAGATATATTGCCATGCAACTTCCATCATCATCATATACATGACTTGAGCGTTCATTGTCATATTGCTTTGCATGATCGTAAGATAGCTAGCATGATGTTTTGATGTCATTGCTATGCTAGATCATTCCACATCCCGGTACACCGCCGGAAGCATTCATATATAGAGTCATATCTTTGTTCTAGATATCGAGTTGTAATACTGAGTTGTAAGTAAATAGAAGTGTGATGATCATCATTATTAGAGCATTGCCCCAGTGAGGAAAGGATGATGGAGACAATGATTCCCCCACAAGTCGGGATGAGACTCCGGACTTTACAAAATAAAAAAGAGGCCAAAGAAGCCCAAATAAAAAAAAGAGGCCAAAGAAGCCCACCAAAAATAATAAAAAAATGAGAGGAAAAGAGAGAAGGGGCAATGGTACTATCCTTTTACCACACTTGTGCTTCAGAGTAGCACCATGTTCTTCATAGAGAGAGTCTCCTATGCTTTCACTTTCATATACTAGTGGGAATTTTCATTATAGAACTTGGCTTGTATATTCCGATGATGGGCTTCCTCAAATGCCCGAGGTCTTCATGAGCAAGCAAGTTAGATGCACACCCACTTAGTTTTAGTTTGAGCTTTCATATACTTATAGCTCTAGTGCATCCGTTGCATGGCAATCCCTACTCACTCACATTGATATCTATTGATGGGCATCTCCATAGCCCGTTTATACGCCTAGTTGATGTGAGACTTTCTCCCTTTTTGTCTTCTCCACATAACCCCCACCATCATATTCTATTCCACCTATAGTGCTATATCCATGGCTCACGCTCATGTATTGCGTGAAAGTTGAAAAAGTTTGAGATTATTAAAGTATGAAACAATTGCTTGGCTTGTCATCGGGGTTGTGCATGATTAAATACTTTGTGTGATGAAGATAGAGATATAGCCAGACTATATGCTTTTGTAGGGATAACTTTCTTTGGCCATGTTGTTTTGAAAAGACATGATTGCTTTATTGGTACGCTCAAAGTATTATTGCTTTTATGTCAAATGATAGACTATTGCTTTGAATCACTCGTGTCTTAATATTCATGCCATCATTAGACATTTGATCAAGATTATGCTAGGTAGCATTCCACATCAAAAATTATTTCTTTTTATCATTACCTACTCGAGGATGAGCAGGAATTAAGCTTGAGGACGTTGATACGTCTCCGTCGTATCTATAACTTTTGATTGTTCCATGCCAATATTATTCACTTTCATATACTTTTTGGCAACTTTTTATATTATTTTTGGGACTAACTTATTGATCCGATGCCGGTGCTAGTTCTGTCATTGCATGTTTTATGTTTCGCAGAATATCCATATCAAACGGAGTCCAAATGGGATAAAAACCGACGGAGCTTATTTTTGGAAAATATGGAAAATTCCAGAAGAAAAATCCACGCGAGACGGTGTCCGAGGTGGTCACGAGGTAGGGGCGCGCCCTACCCCCCCCCCCCAGGCGCACCCCTGACCCTTGTGGTCCACCCGTAAGGCGGTTGACGCTCTTCTTTTGGCGCAAGAAAGATAATTTTATGAGAAAGATCTGGGCGAAAGATTCACCCCAATCAGAGTTACGGATCTCGGATATAAAGGAAGCGGTGAAGGGTAGAATCGAGAACGTAGAAATAGAGATAGATCCAATCTCGGAGGGCTCTCGCCCTCCCAAGCCATGGGAGCCAAGGACCGGAGGAAACCCTTCTCCCATCTAGGGAGAAGGTCAAGGAAGAAGAAGAAGAAGAAGGGGCTCTCTCCCCTTGCTTCGATGGCGCCGGAGCGCCGCCGGGGGCCATCATCATCACCGCGATCTTCACCAACACCTCCATCATCTTCACCAACATCTCCATCACCTTCCCCCATCTATATCCAGCGGTCCACTCTCCCGCAACCCGATGTACCCTCTACTTGAACATGGTGCTTTATGCTTCATATTATTACCCAATGATGTGTTGCCATCCTATGATGTCTGAGTAGATTTTTGTTGTCCTATCGATGATTGATGAATTGCTATGATTGGTTTGAGTTGCATGTTTTATTATTGGTGCTCTCCTATTGTGCCCTCCATGTCACGCAAGCGTGAGGGATTCCCGCTGTAGGGTTTGTAATATGTTTATGATTTGCTTATGCTGGGTGGCGTGAGTGACAGAAGCACAGACCCGAGTAAGTAGGTTGTTTGCGTATGGGATAAAAGGGGACTTGATGCTTTAATGCTATGGTTGGGTTTTACCTTAATGAATCTTTAGTAGTTGCGGATGCTTGCTAGAGTTCCAATCATAAGTGCATATGATCCAAGTAGAGAAAGTATGTTAGCTTATGCCTCTCTCTCAAATAGAATTGCAATAGTGATTACCGGTCTAGTAACGTAGTCCATTGCATAGGGACAATTCCACAACTCCTACCACCACTTTTCCACACTCGTTATATTTACTTTATTGTTTCTTTATCTAAACAGCCCCTAGTTTATATTTACGTGTTCTTTACTTTCTTGCAAGCTTACCCGAAAACACCTACAAGTGTGGAAAAGTGGTAAACTAATAACTATGGACCCGAAGAGAGAGAAGAAGCTATCTAGCTAATAACTATGGACCCAAAGGTCCGTGGTAAACTACTCACAACTCATCGGAGAGGCCTTGGAGATGATGTAGAGGCCCTCCATGGTCGATTCCCCCTCTGGCGGAGCGCCGACGAAGGTTCCAAGATGGGATCTCGCGGATACAGAAGGTTGCGGCGGTGGAAATAGTTTTTCATGGTGCTCCTAGATGTTTTCGGGGTATGTGGATATACATAGGAGGAAGAAGTAGGTCGGTTGACGCTCGAGGGGCCCACGAGGGTGGGGGGCACGCCCACCCCCAAGGGGCGCACCAGGCACCCTCGTGGCCGCCTCGTTTGTTGCTTGACGTCCACTCCAAGTCCCCTGGATTGCGTTTGTTCCAAACAGATCGCTCCCGAAGGTTTCATTCCTTTTGGACTCCGTTTGATATTCCTTTTCTTCGAAACACTAAAATAGGAAAAAAAAACAGCAAGTCGGGCTGGGCCTCCGGTTAGTAGGTTAGTCCCAAAAATGATATAAAAGTGTAAAGTAAAGCCCATAAACATCCAAAACAGGTAATATAATAGCATGGAACAATCAAAAATTATAGAGACGTTGGAGACGTATCAAGCATCCCCAAGCTTAATTCATGCTCGTCCTCGAGTAGGTAAATGATAAAATAGAATTTTTGATGTGGAATGCTACCTAGCATAATTATCAATGTAATTTTATTTATTGTGGCATGAATGTTCTGATCCAAATGATTCAAAATAAAAGTTCATATTGACATAAGAAATAGTAATACTTCAAGCATGCTAATAAAGCAATCATGTCTTCTCAAAATAGCATGGCTAAAGAAAGTTTATCCCTACAAAATCATATAGTTTGGTCATGCTCCATTTTCGTCACACAAGAATGCTCTCATCTTGCACACCCCCGATGACAAGCCAAGAAATTGTTTAATACCTTAGTAATCTCAAACTTTTTTCAACTTTCACGCAATACATGAGCGTGAGCCATGGATATAGAACTATGGGTGGAATAGAATATGATGATGGAGGTTGTGTGGAGAAGACAAAAAAGAAGAAAGTCTCATGTTAATGAGGCTAATCAACGAGATATGGAGATGCCCATCAATTGATGTCAACATGAGGAGTAGGGATTGCCATGCAACGGATGCACTAGAGCTATAAATGTATGAAAGCTCAACAAAAGAAACTAGTGGGTGTGCATCCAACTTGCTTGCTCACGAAGACCTAGGGCATTTTGAGGAAGCCCATCGTTGGAATATACAAGCCAAGTTCTACAATGAAAAATTCCCACTAGTGTATTAAAGTGACAACAAATGAGACTCTCTATATGAAGAACATGGTGCTACTTTGAAGCACAAGTGTGGAAAAAGATAGTAGCATTGTCCCCTTTTTTGGGGGGCCTTTGTTTTTTTTTTGGCCTTTCTCTTTTTTTTGGCCTTTCTTTTTTTAAGGGACAATGCTCTAATTATGATGATCATCACACTTCTATTTATTTACAACTCATGAGTTACAACTCAAAACTAGAACAAGATATGACTCTATATGAATGCCTCCGGTGGTGTACCTGGATGGGCAATGAATCAAGAGTGACATGTATGAAAAATTATGAAGGTGGCTTAGCCACAATACGATGTCAACTACATGATCATGCAAGGCAATATGACAATGATGATGCGTGTCATGATGAACGGAACGGTGGAAAGTTGCATGGCAATATATCTTGGAATGGCTATGGAAATGCCATAATAGGTAGGTATGGTGGTTGTTTTGAGGAAGATGTAAGGAGGTTTATGTGTGATAGAGTGTATCGTATCATGGGGTTTGGATGCACCGGCGAAGTTTGCACCAACTCTCAAGGTGAGAAAGGGCAATGCACGGTACCGAAGAGGCTAGCAATAATGGAAAGGTAAAAGTGCGTATAATCCATGGACTCAACATTAGTCATAAAGAACTCATATACTTATTGCAAAAATCTACAAGTCATCAAAAACCAAGCACTACGCGCATGCTCCTAGGGGGATAGATTGGTAGGAAAAGACCATCGCTCGTCCCCGACCGCCACTCATAAGGATGACAATCTAAGAACACCTCATATTTCAAATTTGTTACACAACGATTACCATACGTGCATGCTGCGGGACTTGCCAACTTCAACACAAGCATTCTTTAAATTCACAATTACCCAACTAGCATGACTCTAATATCACCAGCTCCATATCTCAAAACAATTATCAAGTATCAAATTGATCATAGCATCCAATTCACTTCGTATGGTAGTTTTTATTATACCCAACTTGGATGCCCATCATTCTAGGACCAATTTTATAACCATAGCAAATACCATGCTGTTCTAAAAGACTCTCAAAATAATATAAGTGAAGCATGAGAGATCAACAATTTCTACAAAATTAAACTATCACCGTGCTCTAAAAGGTATAAATGAAGCACTAGAGCAAAACTATCTAGCTCAAAAGATATAAGTGAAGCACATAGAGTATTCTAATAAATTCCAAATCATGTGGATTTCTCCCAAAAGGTGTGTACAGCAAGGATGATTGATACGTCTCCGTCGTATCTACATTTCCAAACACCTTTGCCCTTGTTTTGGACTCTAACTTGCATGATTTGAATGAAACTAACCCGGACTGACGCTGTTTTCAGCAGAACTGCCATAGTGTTATTTTTGTGCAGAAATAAAAGTCTCGGAATGAACTGAAAATCCACGGAGGAACTTTTCAGAAAATATAAAAAATATTGGCGAAAGAATCAAGGCTAAGGGGCCCACACCCTATCAGTGAGGGTGGGGGCGCGCCCCCTCCCCCTGGGCGCGCCCCCTTGCCTCGTGGGCCCCCTGGATGTCCACCGACCTCAACTCCAAATCCATATATTCTCTTTCACGGAGAAAAAAACCAGAGAGAAAAGTTTCATCGTGTTTTAAGATATGGAGCCGCCGCCAAGCCCTAATCTCTCTCGGGAGGGCTGATCTAGAGTCCGCTCGGGGCTCCCGAGAGGGGGATTCGTCGCCGTCGTCGTCATCAACCATCCTCCATCACCAATTTCATGATGCTCACTGCCGTGTGTGAGTAATTCCATCGTAGGCTTGCTGGACGGTGATGGGTTGGATGAGATTTACCATGTAATCAAGTTAGTTTTGTTAGGGTTTGATCCCTAGTTTCCACTATTTTCTGAGATTGATGTTGCTATGACTTTGCTATGATTAATGCTTGTCACTAGGGCCCGAGTGCCATGATTTCAGATCTGTTCCTATTATGTTTTCATGAATATATGTGAGTTCTTGATCCTATCTTGCAAGTCTATAGTCACCTATTTATGTGTTATGATCCGACAACCCCGAAGTGACAATAGTCGGGATACTTCTCGGTGATGACCGTAGTTTGAGGAGTTCATGTATTCACTAAGTGCTAATGCTTTGGTCCGGTTCTCTATTAAAACTAGGCCTTAATATCCCTTAGTTTCCATTAGGACCCCGCTGCCACGGGAGGGCAGGACAAAAGATGTCATGCAAGTTCTTTTACATAAGCACGTATGACTATTGCGGAATACATGCCTACATTACATTGATGAATTGGAGCTAGTTCTATGTCACCCTATGTCATAACTATTGCATGAGGAATCGCATCCGACATAATTATCCATCACTGATCCAATGCCTACGAGCTTCTCACATATTGTGCTTTGCTTATTTACTTTACCGTTGCTACTGTTACAATTACTACAAAACTGCTATCGTTACTTTTGCCACTGTTACCATTACTATCATACTACTTTGCTACTAAATACTTTGCTGCAGGTACTAAATTATCCAGGTGTGGTTGAACTGACAACTCAACTACTAATACTTGAGAATATTCTTTGCCTCCCCTTGTGTCGAATCAATAAATTTGGGTTGAATACTCTACCCTCGAAAACAGTTGCGATCCCCCATACTTGTGGGTTATCAAGACTATTTTCTGGCGCCGTTGCCGGGGAGCATAGCTCTACTCTTTGAGTCACTTGGGATTTATATTTGTTGGTCAATATGAGGAACTTGAAAGACGAAAGAACTAAGATTTTTCTCTCAACTACGAGGGGAGGTAAGGAACTGCCATCTAGCTCTGCACTAGATTCTCCTTCTGTTTTGAGTAAGCTTGCGACACCTAAACCTGCTACTGCTATGAATTCTGATATGTCGCATGTTATTGATGATGCCACTTCTGCTATGCATGATACTTATGATGAAACTACTTCCGTTCTTGATACTACTTTGCCATTAGGTGAATTTCTAGATGAACAACTTGCTAGGGTTAGAGAGAATGAAATTATTGAAGATGAAATTATTGAAGATAGTGATGATGAAGGTTCTCCCCCTAAATATGAATTGCCTGTTGTTCCTGAGGGTTATGTTATGGATGAAGAAACTGCTAGAGATTTTCTTGCTTGCAATGATAGATCTGATCTTAAGAAGTTATTAGCTAAACTGAAACAGAAATCTCTGAATGCTAGAATGAAATATGACCCTGCTTTTGCTACATCACCTATCTTTGTTACTGATAAGGATTATGAATTATCAGTCGATCCGGAGATAATTACTTTGGTTGAATCTGATCATTTTTATGGCAATGAATCTGAAACTGTTGTGGCACATCTTACTAAGCTGAATGATATAGCCACCCTGTTCACTAATGATGAGAAATCTCGCTACTATTTATATCCTTAAGATATTTTCTATTCGCATTAAAGGGTGATGCTAAAACTTGGTTTAATTCTCTTGGTCCTGGTTGTGTGCGTAGTCCCCGGGATATGATTTATTACTTCTCTGCTAAATATTTCCCTGCTCATAAGAAACAAGCTGCCTTGAGGGAAATATATAATTTTGTGCAAATTGAAGAAGAGAGTCTCCCACAAGCTTGGGGGAGGCTTCTCCGGTTACTTAATGCTTTGCCTTATCACCTTCTTAAGAAAAATGAAATACTTGATATCTTTTATAATGGACTAACCGATGCTTCCAAGGACCACTTGGATAGTTGTGCTGGTTGTGTTTTCAGGGAAAGAACAGTCGACCAAGCTGAATTGTTATTGAATAATATGTTGACTAATGAAAATAATTGAACTCTTCCAGAGCCAATTCCTGAGCCAGTTGAGCCAACTCCTGAGCCAACTCCTAAACCAACTCCGAAGAAGAGGGGTGTTCTATTTCTCAGTCCTGAAGATATGCAAGAGGCAAGGAAATCTATGAAAGAAAAAGGTATTAAAGCTGAAGATGTTAAGAATTTACCTCCTGTTGAAGAAATATATGGTCTTAATATACCACATATCAAAGAAACACTTTCTCTTGATAACCCGACACAGGTAGTAAAGGTAAATTCTCTCTATAGATATGATAAGGTTGAAATCCCATCTACTAAGTTTCCTAGCCAATGTTTGGATTAATTTGATGACTTTATGGCTAGACAAGAAAATTTCAATGCTTATGTTGGTAGAGAATTAAAGAGTAATGCTTACATGATTGGATGCTTGAGTGATTATATGGCTAGAGTTAAAGGTGAACTTAAACTCATTAGTTAATATGCTTCTATGGTTACCACTCAAGCAGAACAAGTACTTAAAGCTCAAAGTGATTTGCTCGATGAATTAAAAAATAAACATGACTTTGCTGTTAGAGTGGCTACTAGAACTGGTAGAATGACTCAGGAACCTTTGTATCCTGAAGGCCACCCAAGAGAACTGAGCAAGATTCTCACAGAAATAATGTAGATGCACCTAGTCCTTCTAAAAAGAAGAGAAATAAAAATTATAGGACTTTGCATGCTTCTAGTGAACCTGTTGTAGACACACCTGAGAATCCGAATGATATTTCTATTTCTAATGCTGAAACACAATCTGGTGATGAACATGAACCTAGTGATAATGTTAATGATAATGTTCATGTTGATGCTCAACCTAGCAATAATAATGATGTAGAGATTGAACCTGTTGTTGATCTTGATAACCCACAATCAAAGAATCAACGTTATGATAAGAGAGACTTTGTTGCTAGGAAGCACGGTAAAGAAAGAGAACCATGGGTTCAGAAACCCATGCCTTTCCCTCCTAAGCCATCCAAGAAAAAGGATGATGAGGATTTTGAGCGCTTTGCTAAAATGATTAGACCTATCTTCTTACGTATGCACTTAACTGATATGCTTAAAGTAAATCCTTATGCTAAATACATGAAGGATATTATTACAAATAGAAGAAAGATACCAAAAGCTGAAATTTCCACCATGCTTGCTAATTATACTTTTAAAGGTGGAATACCAAAGAAACTTGGAGATCCAGGAGTACCAACTATACCATTCTCCATTAAAAGAAACTATGTTAAAACTGCTTTATGTGATCTTGGAGCCGGTGTTAGTGTTATGCCTCTCTCTTTATATCACAGACTTGAATTGAATAAGTTGACACCTACTGAAATATCTTTGCAAATGGCTGATAAATCAACTGCTATACCTGTCGGTATTTGTGAGGATGTGCCTGTTGTGGTTTCAAATGTCACTATCTTAACGGACTTTGTTATTCTTGATATTCCTGAGGACGATAGTATGTCGATTATCCTTGGTAGACCCTTTTTGAATACTGCAGGGGCTGTTATCGATTGCAAAAAAGGCAATGTCACTTTTCATGTTAATGGTAATGAGCATACGATACACTTTCCGAGGAAACAACCTCAAGTTCATAGCATCAATTCTATTGGAAAAATTCCAACTATAATTATTGGAGGTTTTGAATTTCCTCTTCCTACTGTCAAGAAGAAATATGATATTCTTTTTATTGGGGATGTTCGTATCCCCGTTGAGGTAACTTAGTGTCATTCGAAATTTCTCCGGTTTCATGTTATTTGGAATGAGTTTGTTAACAAGACTTGATCAACCTTGTTAGTGGATTCCTTTTGATGATCATGAGATGGATGAAACTAGAAGGCACAACCTTCTGTACTCTCTTTTTACTTTATGTTATTTAGAATAAATAAAGCAAAAATAGTATTATTTGTCTGTTTTCTGAATTATCCATGCAATAAAAAAATACCCCAAAAATAAAAGTTCTCCAAATGCCCTGCCAATTTAGGATGATTTTTTCTGGAATATTTGAGGATTTTAGGCACTGAGAACACAGCAGGGGCAAGCACTGCCACGAGGTCGTGGTGCGCCCACCCCCTGTGGCGCGCCCCCTGCCTCGTGGGCCCACGGTGGGCCCCCTCCACTTATTCTTGCACCCACACACTTCATCTTCCTCCCAAAAAATTCCCCATCCAGCTCAAGCACGAGTTCTAGCTCATTTTGCTGCGATTTTTGATCTCCTTGCTCAAAGCTCCATTCACAAAACTGCTTTGGGAGGTTGTTCCTTGGTATGTGACTCCTCCAATGGTCCAATTAGTTTTTCTTCTAGTTATTTATTCATTGCAAATTTTTGCTACCTAGGTGACCCTGTTCTTGAGCTTGGATGTCAAATTTATGAGATCCCAAGTAATTATAATGCATGATATAGGCTCTAGGCACCTATGGCAGTAGTTGCTATCAATCTTGTTTAGTTTGATTCACTTTTATTTTGAAGTTACTAAAAATTTCAGAAATTTTCAGAAAATGATGAAGAGATTTTTGAGGGGCTCTTCTAGCCAAGGCTCCAAGGATAAACAAGCTAAGGAAAAAGAAAAGGCCAAGTATAATCTTCCTCGTGTAGTGAAAGTAAGGCCGTGTGAGTGGCCTTGTGGTAATTTCTTGAGAGCAGCCGGGATTTACGAAGACTTTTATTCTTTGGTTGATAATGCGGGCCTCACCGACTTCCTCCACATGAGGGTGATAAGGAGTTGCCTCCCGCTTATTTAGATTATAATGTTATGGTCAGTCATCATTTTCTTGAGAGGAATGAACAATTCCTCCAGTATCGACTAATCTTTGACAGACGTCGCGCTGTGCATGTTACTCTCCCCTCTCCTGCCCTTTTTGATTACCAGGCAAAAAGAAGATATGTTGTAACTAGGGAGGAGGCAACCGAATACGAGAGGAGAACGGAGGCAGCTCGCCGCCATGCTGCAGCTCAGGAGGCATTGGCTGCTACATCTCAGTACGACCCCAGTTACAACTTCGGATATCAGCCGCGATCCATGGCCATAGTCCAACTTAGACCAAAAGCCTAAGCTTGGGGGGATACGTATTTCTCACCGACATCACATTCATGTTCACACACTATTCTAGTTGTCGGTGTTCATACTTTTTTTCATTGTACTATCCATGCTAGTTTAATTTCTTTTTCTAGCTTTCTTCTTGTGTGTTCGATAAACCTTAAGAAAAACCAAAAAAATAAAAAAATTAGTTAGTTTAATTTACATGCTTGTAGTAGTAATTAAATGAAAACCCAAAAAGATTTCTCGTTCTTCTTTTGCTTGTTGGGAGCTTTCAATTCCCGTGTAAATAGTTTTATTTCTTTTCTTTCCTTTGCGGGTCAATAGGAGAAGACCATAATGAAAATGATAAGTGGCTCTTATATGCATGATTGTTAATTTAACCAAGAGCCCATATTACCTTGTCTTCTCCCTTGAATTGAATGCTTGTAGATTCCAGCTTAGTCCAATGCACATGCACTACTATTATTATACACATCGTTCGGTCGTGCAAGTGAAAGGCAATAATGACGATATATGATGGACTGATTGAGATGAGAGAAGCTGGTATGAACTCGACCTCTCTTGTTTTTGTAAATATGATGAGTTCATCGTTCTTGATTCAGCCTATTATGAATAAACATATTTGCAATGACAATTAGAGATTATAGTTGCTTATGCATGCTTAATTAGCTAGGAGCTTATAATGGTTTACCTTGCGTGCCAACATGCTATTAAAATGGTTGTGATGTGGTATGATAGGGTGGTATCCTCCTTTGAATGATTTGAGTGACTTGACTTGGCACATGTTCACGCATGTAGTTGAAACAAAATCAACATAGCCTTCACGATATTTATGTTCATGGTGGATTATATCCTACTCATACTTGCACTCAGTGTTGATTAATTTTAATGCATGTTCATGACTGTTGTCACTCTATCAGTTGGTCGCTTCCCAGTCTTTTGCTAGCCTTCACCTGTACTAAGCCGGAATACTGCTTGTGCATCCAAACTCCATAAACCCCAAAGTTATTCCATATGAGTCCACCATTCCTTCCTATATGCGGTATTTACCTGCCGTTCCAAGTAAATTTGTATGTGCCAAACTCCAAACCTTCAAATGAAATTCTGTTTTGTATGCTCGAGCAGCTCATGTTTCAACTAGGGTTGTCTTTATCTTCCATGCTAGGTGGGTTATTCTCAAGGGGAGTGGACTCCGCTCCTCATTCACGAGAAAATGGCTGGTAACCGGGATGCCCAGTCCCTTGATCAAAAGATCAAATCAAATCAAAATAATTAAACAAAACTCCCCCAGGATTGTTGCTAGTTGGAGGCACCCGTTGTTTCGGGCAAGCCATGGATTGATGCTTGTTGGTGGTGGGGGAGTATAAACTTTACCATTCTGTTTGGGAACCGCCTATAATGTGTGTAGCATGGAAGATATCGAGATCTCATAGTTGTTGCGTTGACAGTGAAAGTATACCGCTCAAAATGTTATTTATCTCTATTTTAAAATCGAGCTCTGGCACCTCTACGAATCCCTGCTTCCCTCCGCGAAGGGCCTATCTATTTACTTTTATGTTGATTCACCACCCTCTTATTAAAAAGCACCCGCTGGAGAGCACCGCTGTCATTTGAATGCATTACTATTAGTTTATATTGGGTATGACTTGACTGGATCTCTTTTACCATGAATTACAATGTTTAGTCAGTCCTTGATATTTAAAGGTGCTCTACATTTATGTTTTGCGGTCTCAGAAAGGACTAGCGAGATACCATCTTGTTATATCATATTATGATTGTTTTGAGGAAGTGTTGTCATCCGAGTTTTATTATTATTGCTCGCTAGTTGATTATGCCATTGATATGAGTAAACATGAGACCTAAGTGTTATTGTGAATATGGTTAGTTCATAATCTTTGCTGAAAAGTTGAATGCTAGCTTTACATATTTACAACAACAAGAGCAAACAGAGTTTGTAAAAGTTTTTCTTTATCACTTTCAGTTTGTCAACTGAATTGCTTGAGGACAAGAAAAGGTTTAAGCTTGGGGGAGTTGATATGTCTCCGTCGTATCTACTTTTCCAAACACTTTTGCCCTTGTTCTGGACTCTAACTTGCATGATTTGAATGAAACTAACCCGGACTAACGTTGTTTTCAACAGAACTGCCATGGTGTTATTTTTGTGCAGAAATAAAAGTTCTCGGAATGACCTGAAAATCCACGGAGGAACTTTTCAGAAAATATAAAAAATATTGGTGAAACAATCAAGGCCAGGGGCCCACACCCTGTCCCCGAGGGCGGGGGGCGCGCCCCCTCCCCCTGGGCGCACCCCCTGCCTCGTGGGCCCCCTGGATGTCCACCGACCTCAACTCCAACTCCATATATTCTATTTTGCAGAGAAAAAACCAGAGAGAAAAGTTTCATCGTGTTTTACGATACGGAGCCGCCGCCAAGCCCTAATCTCTCTCAGGAGGGCTGATCTGGAGTCCGTTCGGGGCTCCGGAGAGGGGGATTTGTCGCTGTCGTCATCATCAACCATCCTCCATCACCAATTTCATGATGCTCACCGCCGTGCGTGAGTAATTCCATCGTAGGCTTGCTGGACGGTGATGGGTTGGATGAGATTTACCATGTAATCAAGTTAGTTTTGTTAGGGTTTGATCCCTAGTATCCACTATGTTCTGAGATTGATGTTGCTATGACTTTGCTATGCTTAATGCTTGTCACTAGGGCTCGAGTGCCATGATTTCAGATCTGAACCTATTATGTTTTCATGAATATATGTGAGTTCTTGATCCTATCTTGCAAATCTATAGTCACCTATTATGTGTTATGATCCGACAACCCCGAAGTGACAATAATCGGGATACTTCTCGGTGATGACCGTAGTTTGAGGAGTTCATGTATTCACTAAGTGCTAATGCTTTGGTCCGGTTCTCTATTAAAAGGAGGCCTTAATATCCCTTAGTTTCCATTAGGACCCCGCTGCCACGGGAGGGTAGGACAAAAGATGTCATGCAAGTTCTTTTCCATAAGCACGTATGACTATATTCAAAATACATGCCTACATTACATTGATGAATTGGAGCTAGTTCTATGTCATCCTATGTTATATCTATTACATGAGGAATCGCATCCGACATAATTATCCATCACTGATCCAATGCCTACGAGCTTTTCACATATTGTGCTTTGCTTAGTTACTTTACTGTTGCTACTGTTACAATTACTACAAACTGCTATCGTTACTTTTGCCACTATTACCATTACTATCATACTACTTTCTACTAAATACTTTGCTGCAGATACTAAGTTATCCAGGTGTAGTTGAATTGACAACTCAACTGCTAATACTTGAGAATATCTTTGACTCCCCTTGTGTCGAATCAATAAATTTGGGTTGAATACTCTACCCTCGAAAACTGTTGCCATCCCCTATACTTGTGGGTTTCAATGATTTTGGTAATCTAAAAAGCAAAGACTAATATCATACAAGACGCTCCAAGCAAAACACATATCATGTGGCGAATAAAAATATAGCTCCAAGTAAAGTTACCGATAGACGAAGACGAAAGAGGGGATGCCTTCCGGGGCATCCCCAAGCTTAGGCTCTTGCCACTCCTTTTTCCATAGTCCATCAAATCTTACCCAGAACTTGAAAACTTCACAACACAAAACTCAATAGGAAATCTCATAAGCTCCGTTAGTGCAAGAAAGAAAAACCACCACATAAGGTACTGCAATGAACTTGTTCTTTATTTATATTGGTGTTAAACCTACTGTATTCCAACTTCTCTATGGTTCATACCCACCGATACTAGCCATAGATGCATCAAAATAAGCAAACAACACACGAAAAACAGAATCTGTCAAAAACAGAACAATCTGTAGCAATCTGTAACTTTGGAATACTTATGGAATTCTAAAACTCCTACAAAAATAGGAAGTCCTGGTAAATTTGTCTATTGATCTACAGCAAAAAGAATCAACGCAAAAGAACGTTTTTGTGATTTACTAAAATTATTTCCGTGCGTGCAAAAGTTTCTGTTTTTCAGCAGAATCAAATTAACTATCACCATAGGTTATCCTATAGGTTCTAATTGGCAGAAACACTAATTAAAACATGAAAACACATCTAAACAGAAGCTAGATGAAATATTTATTACTAAATAGAAGCAAAAAGTAAGAAACAAAAATAAAATTGGGTTCCCTCCCAGCTAGCGCTATCGTTTAACGCCCCTAGCTAGGCATAAAAGCAAGGATAGATCTAAGTAGTGCCATCTTTGGCTTTAACTCTTCAATAGAACACTTAAAACCTTATGAATTTCTTCCTTATTAGTAATGATTAAACTCCTAGGAAAGAAATAAAGAGATTCGTTTGTTGCAAAAGGTTCTTTAGTGAAAGAGAGAAAGTTGGGATGAACACTTATTGATTTAAGATCCGCACTTCCTTTACTAGAAGATTCACCCCTATTTTTAGGAACATACATTAATTTGGAAATTTTAGTAGGAGGAGTGGGAGTATCTTTCACGGATGAAAAGGCAGCCCCTAAGTTGGTAATGATATCCTCAAGTTTACCGATTCTTGAAGAATTTTGATCTATTCTTTCGTTAACTATAGGTTCTTTATCCTTAAAACTTTTCAGAGTAGCTCCAACCTTAGATCCAAATTGGGTGATTTGGTTGTGGATCTTTTTATCCAAATTTTCAATTAACTCAACAGTGTCAACTTTATTTTCAATAATTTCAAGCCTTTGCATCAAATGTTCTAGAGTTAAGATAGTTCCATTAACCAAGAGAGGTGGTGGACCAAACAAATCTAACATAGCATTATAAGCATCAAAAGTGTGGCTACCCAAGAAATTCCCTCCGGTAATGGTATCAAGAATACATCTATTCCAAGGAGTAATGCCTACATAAAAAATTGCGAAGAAGAATGGGAGTAGATTGCTTCCTAGTAGATCTATTTTGAGCATTGCAAATTCTATACCAAGCATCTTTTAAATTTCCTCCATCCCTTTGTTTAAAATTGAGAACTTCATGATCGGGAGTATTAACAATAATAGGAGGACTAGCCATAGCGACGAGCACACAAAAGACAAGCGAAAGAGAAAGGAGATCGGGAAAGAGAGGACGAATAAAATGGCAAGGGTGAAGTGGGGGAGAGGAAAACGAGAGGCAAATGGCAAATAATGTAATGCGAGGGAGATGAGTTTGTGATGGGTACTTGGTATGTCTTGACTTGAGCGAAGACCTCCCCGGCAACGATGCCATAAATCATTCTCGCTACCTCTTGAGCACTGCGTTGGTTTTCATTGAAGAGGAAAGGGTGATGCAGCAAAGTAGCGTAAGTATTTCCCTCAGTTTTTGAGAACCAAGGTATCAATCCAGTAGGAGGCTCCTCAAAAGTCCCACGCACCTACACAAACAAACAAGAACCTCGCAACCAACACAATAAAGGGGTTGTCAATCCCTTCACGGTAACTTGCGAAAGTGAGATCTGATAGAGATAATAATATAAGATAAATATTTTTGGTATTTTTATGATATAGATTGGAAAGTAAAAGATGCAAATAAAAGTAGATTGAAAACTTATATGATAAAAGATAGACCCGGGGGCCATAGGTTTCACTAGTGGCTTCTCTCAAGATAGCATAAGTATTACGATGGGTGAACAAATTACTGTCGAGCAATTGATAGAAAAGTGCATAGTTATGAGAATATCTAGGCATGATCATGTATATAGGCATCACGTCTGTGACAAGTAGATCAAAACGATTCTGCATCTACTACTATTACTCGACACATCGACCGACTCCTGCCTGCATCTAGAGTATTAAGTTCATGAAGAACAGAGTAATGCATTAAGAAAGATGACATGATGTAGAGGGATAAACTCATGCAATATGATATAAACCCCATCTTTTTATCCTCGATGGCAACAATACAATATGTGCCTTGCTGCCCTAACATCCTTTGGGAAAGGACACCGCAAGATTGAACCCAAAGCTAAGCACTTCTCCCATTGCAAGAAAGATCAATCTAGTAGGCCAAACCAAACTGATAATTCGAAGAGACTTGCAAAGATAACTAATCACACATAAAAGAATTTAGAAAAGATTCAAATATTTCTCATAGATAAACTTGATCATAAACCCACAATTCATCGGATCTCGACAAACACACCGCAAAAAGAGTTACATTGAATAGATCTCCAAGAAGATCGAGGAGAACTTTGTATTGAGATTCAAAGAGAGAGAAGAAGCCATCTAGCTAATAACTATGGACCTGGAGGTCTGTGGTAAACTACTCACAACTCATCGGAGAGGCCTTGGAGATGATGTAGAAGCCCTCCGTGGTCGATTCCCCCTCCGGTGGAGCGCCGGCGAAGGCTCCAAGATGGGATCTCGCGGATACAGAAGGTTGCGGCGGCAGAAATAGTTTTTCATGGTGCTCCTAGATGTTTTCGGGGTACGTGGATATATATAGGAGGAAGAAGTAGGTCGGTTGACGCTCAAGGGGCCCATGAGGGTGGGGGGTGCGCCCACCCCCAGGGGGCGCACTGGGCACCCTCGTGGCCGCCTCGTTTGTTGCTTGACGTCCACTCCAAGTCCCCTGGATTGTGTTTGTTCCAAAAAGATCGCTCCAGAAGGTTTCATTCCGTTTGGACTCCGTTTGATATTCCTTTTCTTCAAACACTTGAAATAGGCAAAAACACAATTGGGGTGGGCCTCCGGTTAGTAGGTTAGTCCCAAAAATGATATAAAAGTGTAAATAAAGCCCATAAACATCCAAAACAGGTAATATAATAGCACGGAACAATCAAAAATTATAGATACGTTGGAGACGTATCATAGCCCTTTTGAACAGGAGACACATACTGGTTACGCATACTGATGATTGAAGACACCTATAGCTAGCAAGTTTCATTGACACGAAGACCGAAACAGAGCAAATTAAGGGGGGAGGAGATGTTATTTTTGCTCACTAACGAAAGCAGGGGAGCTTGTCAAACGCGAGATCGTCGACCACCAAACCCTCGCAGCGACGAAACACTACACATTTAAGTCCACCCGATCAACACGAATATTCAATCCTGATAAAACAACTGCATATAACTACTTTTCTATATTTTTTTCTTTTCTCCTCTATTCCTTCTTCTTCTTCTCCTCCTCCTCCTCCTCCTCCTCCTCCTCTTAGTCTTGTTCTTCTTCTTCTTCTTCTTCTTCTACTTCTTCTTCTTCTTCTCCTTACTTTTTCTTTTTTTCATCTTTCTTTTTCTTCTAATTATCTAAACCTAAACCTAGCACTAAACTAAACCTAGAACTAACCTAAATCCAAATAGCAAAAAACAAAAAAAAGAGCAAAACCTCACCTCGGCTCCGGTGGTGGTGGAGGAGGGTCGGTGGAGGATGGCCGCGGGGAGGGGGCCAATGGAGGATGGCCGCAGGAAGGAAGGCCGGGGGAGGCGGCAAGACGGCTCGGCTCCGTGATGGGGCGGGCGGGCGCAAGGGGTCGGCACAAGGGTGTCGCGACTGCTCGGCGATGGGGGGGCGAGGCGGCGCGCGTGGCTGGCTCCGGGGTGGAGCGGGCGCAGGGCCAGTGACAGTGTCAGCTCGGAGTGTGGGGCTAGGCGGTGCGCGGGTGAGGAAGGAGAGAGAGGGGGGAGGGGCTAGGGCCGGGAGGGCACGACCATTAGTAAGACATCTTCTTTGACGTCTGCTAGCAGACGACAACGTTCTAGCGGACAGCATCCAAGCCGTCCACCTGACCTAGCACGCCCCACGGTCTAGTGGGGCCTATTTGTGCTCTTTGCCATCTGCTGGCGGACGGCAAAGAATGCACTGATGGCAAACTGTATCTTTGCCATCAGCCATTTCTTTGCCATTTGCTTTTTGGAAGCAGACGAGAAAGGCCTTCTGTGCCATCCTCTAGTAGACGAAGAAGAACTTGCTGATGGCAAATTCCCTGATCCCAGTAGTGTGCAGAGCTAGATAACAGTTCCTTACCTCCCCTCGTCTTAGAGGGAACAATCTTGATTTTATCATCCTTAAGATTCGTCATAGTGATCAACATATATAAATCCCAAGTGACTCAGCAAATAGAGCTATGCTCCCTAGCAACGGCGCCAGAAAAAGGTCTTGATAACCCACAAGTATAGGGGATCGCAATAGTTTTTGAGGGTAGCGTATTCAATCCAAATTTATCGATTCAACATAAGGGGAGCTAAAGAATATTCACAAGTATTAGCAGTTGAGTTTCAATTCAACCACACCTAAAAGACTTAACATCTGCAGCAAGGTGATCAGTAGCAAAGTAGTATCGTAGTTGATAGTGTGATAACGATGGCGAGGTGAACGAGAGCAGTTTTGTAGCGATCGTAATGAGAGCAACGATAAAAGTAACTTAGCAAATATCAATATATGAAAAGCGTAGGCATTGGATCAATGATGGATAATTGCGTTGTATGATATTCATCATGTAGCAGTTATAACCTACAGTGACACAAAGCTAGGTCCAATTCATCAATGTAATGTAGGCATTTATTCCGTATATAGTCATACGTGCTTATGGAAAAGAACTTGCATGACATCTTTTGTCCTACCCTCCCATGGCAGCGGGGTCCATAAGGAAAGTAAGGGATATTAAGGCCTCCTTTTAATAAAGAACTGGAATAAAGCATTAGCATTTAGTGAATACATGAACTCCTCAAACTACGATAATCACCAGAAAGAATCCCAATGTTTGTCATCTTGGGGTATGCGGATCATAACACGTAATGGGTGCATATAACTTTCAAGATAGGATCAAGAGCACACATATATTCATGAAAATATAATAGGTTCAGATCTGAAATCATGACACTTGGGCCCTAGTGACAAGCAAGGTCATAGCAACATCAATCTCAGAACATAGTGGATACTAGGATCAAGCCCTAATAAAACTAACTCAATTACATGATAAATCGCATCCAACCCATCATCGTCTAGCAAGCCTACGAAGGAATTACTCACTCTCGGCGGTGAGCATCATGAAATTGGCGGTGAAGGAAGGTTAATGATGACGACAACGACAGATTCCACCCTCCGAAGCCCCGGACTCTAGATCAGCCCTCCGATGAAGAACATGAGGTGGCGACGGCTCCGTATTGTAAAACGCGATGAATCCTTCTCTTTGATTTTTTTTCTCGGCGAATAGGTATATATGGAGTTGAGTTAGGGTTGCCGGAGGTCCA
This sequence comes from Aegilops speltoides, assembly GCA_021437245.1. Taxonomy (NCBI): domain Eukaryota; kingdom Viridiplantae; phylum Streptophyta; class Magnoliopsida; order Poales; family Poaceae; genus Aegilops; species Aegilops speltoides. The sequence continues at coordinate 142,170,356 of CM038146.1, forward strand.
GGGGGGCCACAAGCTTGCAGGGCGCGCCCTTGGGGGGGGGGGCTGAGCTTGTGGCTCCTGGGTGGCCCCCTCAGGTATATTTTTCCGTCAATATTTTCTATATATTCATAAAAATCCTCCGTAAGTTTTCAGGTCAATCTGAGAAATTTGATTTCTGCACAAAAACAACACCATGACAGTTCTGCTGAAAATAGCGTAAGTCTGGGTTAGTTTCATTCAAATCGTGCAAATTAGAGTTCAAAACAAGAGCAAACGTGTGGAAAAGTAGATACGATGGAGATGTATCAGATGCTAAGATTGTGATTGAGTCTGTCCATCACGCTATTCACATTATGATGTGATCTTGTTATTAAATGACAACTCATGTCTATGGTTAGCAAATGTTAACCATCTTTAATCAATGAGCTAGTCTAATAGAGATTCACTGGGGACACAATGTTTATTTATGTATCTACACATGTATTTGAGTTTCCGGTTAATACAATTACAGCATGAAGAACAAACATTTATCAAGAACAAGGAAATATGATAATAACAACTTTATTATTGCCTATAGGGCATATTTTCAACAGAGTTCATGTGATTTGTAAGTCGGCACGGCGGTTCCGGGTCAGATGATAGAGTGATGATGAGAGTCACTGATTCTTCCAGGGCGCAACCTCAAGACGGGTTCATGGTTATCTTGTTTATGTCGATTTTGGACCAATTTTTGTTATTAACCAACCAACTCTATTTTAACTCCCTCCAAAAAGAAACGATAATGTTACCCAGCTAACGTTCGCTGTGAGAGGGGTGCCAGGTGGATGCCATTTGATAACATATTTAGTTGCGAAGAAAAATCAAACGAGGGCAGTTTTAAAACAAAAAATGCCTTATCCGAAGAAACTGTCATATCATTCTAAAGAATCTGTCATCCCATCAGAACGAAAAATGCCATCTAAATCGTTCGCGTATGCCACCCTCCTTGACGAACGTTCGCGTATGCCACCCTCCGTGACGAACGTTCGCCGTTATGAGTGTCCAGAAGAAAAACATATCCATTTCCTCTTCCAGTTCTCTCTACTGTTTTTCCCCGTCGTCAACAATATCTCCTATCCCGAAAATCAAGCTGGTTTTCCCCTTCTCTCGCTACCCCTTCTTCTCCACCGTCCCTACCCCTGGAGCGAGCCCTCGTCTCACTCCCCGCGATGGCTTCCTCCACTGCTCTCTCCCCGGTGGCCTTCAAGTCCTCCTTCTCGACGCTCCCCTCCAGACCAGCTCGTAAGTCCACACCTCCCCCCTCTCCCTCTATCTACGGCGTTGGCACCACCGGCAGCCGGCGGCGACCTGACCGTTTCGACGCGTACTATTCCCCGAATCTACCTTCCCCGTAACATAAATCGATCGTAGACATCTTCGCCGGCCCACCATTGGCGTTCGGTTGTCGGGTGGCTCCAATTAGTGCGTCTGCAGTGCTGACCTAAATAAAAATAAAATAAAAATAGCGCGTCTGCAATCAGTGCTGGGTTGTGGCTCCGGACATTCAATTACGGTTAAGCCGATTGGTATAATTTTTCTTTTTTCTCCAATCTCCATTTAAATGATAAATACAGTATGGTCTCTTTATGGTACTGCACACGTCTGAAGTTTGCTTACGGAGAGATGCAAAGTCAGGGAAAATTTTCTGATGAATTTCCATCTAGCGGATTGTAGATTGTATGAGGTAAAATGCAGATTTTGCGTTGGGTGATTTCGTTGCTTTCTATCTGTTAATTAAGACCCTTCCACAGTTCAAATTTTCCCTCATCTGTCCAGAACAGAATGAGATGTGGTGATCTAGTTTAGAAGGATGTTTCAATGAGATGTGTACTTTGATAACTTATTGGAGTAAAATCTGATTTGTTCTTCAGGTACTAGGATAAATGCACAAGGCGCATTCTGTTTGCCATGTTCTACTTGGAAAAGAGCTAGTAATAGATCCTTCCGGGTATACAGTTTATTTGGAGGAAAGAAGGAGAAAGATGAGAATGGTGACGAGGCACCGTCAAAGGTAAGAAAGTTACATGCCTTTACTCTTTTGCTTACAATTGTTGTGCTGCGGTGGTCCCAATAGCCATATAATATCTTCAATCATGCCTGTTCAAATGAAACCAACTGCAAATTTGGTGCCTGATGTAAACCTGAATCAATGCAAAGCTGTGCACTGCTCAGTTTGATTTTTGACTAAGCGAGTTATGCTCAACATACTGTCATGTGTTTGTGTTGTGGAGATGCGCAACAACAACAACAAAGCCTTTCAGTCCCAAACAAGTTGCTGTAGGCTAGAGCTGAAACCCATAAGATATCAAAACCAAGTTATGGTCCTGGCACGCCGGCACGTGGATAGCTAACCTCCATGCACCCCTGTCCATGGCGATATTTCAGTCCTTCAGATCCCTCTTTACGAACTCCTCCCATGTCAAGTTTGGTCTATCCTGACCTCTCTTGACATTATCGGCACGCCGGCCGCTATGCACTGGCGCTTCTAGAGGCCTACGTTGTATATGCCCAAATCATCTCAGAAGATGTTGGACAGGCTTCTCTTCAGTCGGTGCCACCCCAACTCTATCACGTATATCATCATTCTAGACCCGATCCTTTCTTGTGTGGTGACGTATCCATCTCAACATGCGCATCTCTGCTACACCTAGCTGTTGGACATGTCGCCTTTTAGTCGGCCAACATTCAGCTCCATACAACATCGCAGGTCGAATCTCCGTCCTATAGAACATGTCTTTTAGCTTTTATGTCACTCTCTTGTCACAGAGAACGCCAGTAGCTTGGTGCCACTTCATCCATCTAGCTTTGATCCGATGGCTCACATCTTCATCGATATCACTATACTTCTGCAACATTGACCCCAAATATCGAAAGGTGTCCTTCCGAGGTACCACCTGCCCATCAAGGCTAACTTCCTCCTCCTCATGCCTAGTAGTACTGAAACCGCACCTCATGTACTTAGTGTTAGTTCTACTAAGCCTAAAACCTATTGATTCTAACTTTGTCTCCACAGCTCTAACTTTCTATTAACCCCAATCCAACTATCATCGAGTAGGACCACTTCATCCACAAAGAGCATATACCATGGGATATCTCCTTGCATATATCCCTTGTGACCTCATCCATCACCCAAGCAAAAAGATAAGGGCTCAAAGCCGATCCTTGGTGTAGTCATATTTTAATTGGAAAGTCATCAATGTCGCCGTCATTTGTTTGGACACTTGTCACAACATTATTGTACATGTTCTTGATGAGGGTAATGTACTTGACTTTGTGTTTCATGGCCCACCACATGACATTCCGTGATATCTTATCTAGGCCTTCTCCAAGTCAATGAACACCATAAGCAGGACCTTCTTTTGCTCCCTGTATCTCTCCATAAGTTGTCGTAACAAGAAGATGGCTTCCATGGTCGACCTCCCAGGCATGAAACCAAACTGATTTTTGGTCACGCTTGTCATTCTTCTGAACGCTGCTCTCTCCCATAGCTTTATTGTATGGCTTAATTCCACGGTAATTACTACAACTTTCAGCACCCCCTTGTTTTTGAAGATTGGTTCTATTATAATCCGTCTCCATTCTTTGGGCATTTTGTTTGACCAAAAAATGAGGTCGAAAAGCTTAGTTAGCCATACTGTCACTATGTCTCCATGGCCTCTCCACACTTCAATGGGGATAAAATCAGCGCCATCACCTTGCCTCCTTTCATTCTTTTTAAAGCCTCCTGACCTTGGGCTCTTGTTGTCGCATAAAATATGTTCATACCATGAAAGGAGTTGTCCAACTCAATGGTAGAGCTCTCTTTCTCTCCATTGAACAGCTCGTGGAAGTACTCTCACCATCTATGCTTGATCTCCTCACCCTTCACCAGAAGCCGCTTAACTTGGTTGACATCCCTCGTCTTCCTCTTCTTGGATCTTGGCCATCTTATAGATGTCCCTTTCGCCTTCCCTCGTGTTTAAACGCTGGTAGAGGTCCTCATATGCCCGATCCCTTGCTTCATTCACAGCTCGCTTAGTGGTTTTCTTTGCCACCTTGTACTTCTCTATTTTGGCTGCACTCCTATCCAGGTTGTGGAGATGAGCGATTTACTTAATTCCTATTACAAAAGTTTTTCTCCTTGCAAAGTCCGTTGAGACCTTAAACTATTACTGTAGCTGTGAATCCCAGCTTTCTAGAACATTAGACTGAGACTAATCAAGAACTGAGATTGCATTTTGGCACACTATTCAAATTTTGAATATGGGCACACTATGAAGTACTAGTACAATTTCTTTATCAGTTTGTATTGGTATAGCTTGAGTGAATTTCTCTTACTTTGTTTGGATTACGTCCTAGTTAAATCACGAATATGGGCACACTATGAAGTCCTAGTACAATTTTTTTATCAGTTTGTATCGGTATAGCTTGAGTGAATATCTCTTACTTTGTTTGGATTACGTCCTAGTTAAATCACCATGTCCAAATTTAAGCTGCTCGTACATAATTCTTTTTGCAAACATTGTATATGTCTTTTTTCAATTCTTGTCTGCATGGCTCAAACTACATCTGTTTCTTTAATTTGATGCATATGCCCAATGTGTACTACGCGTTTATGAAACCATCTTATGGTGCTCCCTTTTTGTTCTACATCCACAGGGAGGAATCTTTGGAAACATTGGAAATATGCAAAACCTTTACGAAACAGTGAAGAAGGCCCAAATGGTTGTCCAAGTGGAGGCTGTGCGGGTCCAAAAGGAGCTTGCAGCGTAAGAGTTTCGGTATTTGAGTTATTTTTTGTATGCTCATTCAAAGTACTGCATGTGTGACTTCCTCCCTGTCTGTTTCTTTTAGGACTGAGATTGAGGGTTACTGTGAAGGTGAACTAATCAAGGTATGTTTGGAACTTGTAAAGAGTTTAATCATGTTCTCCTTAACTGCAATCTTGCTAGCTGTATGCATTCTTGTGTTTCAAACTTAATGTCTACCTGCGCCAAATGATAGTATCATCTGAAAAACATGCCATAAGAGCGATTAAGTAGCATAGCTTGTTATTTGAGATGCAATTTTCTACTGTTAAACCGATGTGTTCCATTATTTTTTGAGGTAGGAGACTCGCAGCTTGTGGTACTTTACAAGAACTTGATTAAGTTGACCTGATATCTCTCTTAGCTTTCCATTAGGTAGCATTATGTATTAGCTTTGCTTTAGGTAACATTCTAGTCAAAGACCACGCAATCTTCCACATGACCACAACTAATTAAAATCTTCTGTTATTTTGGTTATCTGTAGTATAGATCACTGTCAAAGCTGTGTGCAGGAAGGCAAGCATAAATTCAATAGTTACCATGGTCATGGAAGGCTGTTGCAGACTGAAACGTGCTTTACAACTCACTATTCATATGAAAAGAAGTATATTAATGATGTTTAGCTTCTGAATTCACCAAAATAAGTGTTGTAATCAGCGTAGGAACATTGTATATTTTAACACCATATTTGTGAGTTCTTGTGCTATACCCTGTGCCTGTAGAACCATATGTTTGTGCAAGTTTGCCAGGACTTGTATGTTGCATTGTTGCTTATATGTTTAGCAGACTGCCCTGGTTGTCATTATTATTGTGTTTTTCTATTATTTGGATGTACTTATAATAATGCTTAAACAGACCATATCTGACCTTATCTGTTAAACAGGTTACACTATCTGGGAACCAACAACCTATAAATGTTGAAATCACGGAAGCTGCAATGGAGTTGGGCGCTGAAGTATGCGTTATGTACTTAGTTTTATTATTTTCTTGGAAGATTTCCTGCAAATTCATGCTCACATAATTGTTTGTATCAGCAGAGTTAGTGCGATAACTACCAAGCTATAATGCGTTATACCCTTTCTTTACTTCCAGAAAGTCTCCGAGCTGGTCAATGAAGCCTACAAGGATGCACACCAGAGGAGCGTCCAGGTGTGAATCCTGCTGCTTCTGCTTCAGCACACCAAAATGTGAATCGTTCTCATAAACTAAGACAATTCCAATCTAATGACCTGCAGGCAATGAAGGAAAGGATGGCTGATCTAGCGCAGAGCATAGGAATGCCTGCAGGGCTCGGCGACGGTCTCAAGTGATAAAAGGCCTGGTACTTGAATGCTTTCCAATAATGAATGAAGCGTCTCTCAATTTTGTATTCTAGCTGTGTCGAGTCATGGTTAAACCCCTCTGCAGCATCGGTTAGCTGTGCACGAACTGTAACTGTGGACACCTGTTTCCTTGCTCATTTGCACATCATAGTTACAGCATTAGTTCTAATGTGTTGTTTTACACCAAACAGATGTTGCTGTTGTGCTAGTAGACCGGCAGCCTGGAGAACATTTGTAAACTAATAACTGCAGAGTGAAATCTGTTTACGTTGCGAATAGAGTACTCTTTGGTTTTGGATATCGACATTGTCCTTAAAACACGGCTTAAACCTATGGTGTAATATATCTTGAAAAAAATATACTGTCATAATGTTGCAAAGTACTTTTTGAGGCAGTCTACATATTTTTCCCGAAAAGGGGGAAGACCCCGGCCTCTGCATCATCATGATACACACATCGATCAGAGGCAGTGTACATATATGTTTTTGAGTATTCAGTCTAAAATATTATACACCCTCACGGTAGAATACAAAACTCAGAGACCCTAGCGTGATCAGCCTAGTCTGCAGGCAGGTCATATTGTGAATGCTACGTATTTCATAAATGCCAACCATACGTCTCCATGTGATGTGTATGCTCCAATTAAGCATCTGCGTGCTAGTTTCCTGACGAAGTCATAGTCTTTGGCCATTTGGCCCTACGATGAACAAAATCTCAAGAACGATGAACGAATGAATGGAATCAAAGTACATCTCTGATTAACCATGGCACTGATTAACAATGAATGGAATCAAAGTAGAGTGACATTATTCAACTTTTGATTTTCAGGGAATAAGAATTATGTCACGATTATAATAGTGTTAGCAGACTAGTAATATTGATACGCAATATTCCCCGTGAAATAATATTGGTTACGTTCTTGGGACAAGGACCTTACATGTCGTTTGCGCCACATGCCAAGAGAAAAGCAAAGAAAATCTACTGTACATACCAGTGTTGTACTCACTGTCAAATGGTAAACGAGAAAGCAAATACTAAGATCTAGCATTCCCCTTTCCACCGAATCCACTTTGCTAAAATGACATTCTTCGCCATCTACATCCCCTATGCTAGAACCCTTTTAATCCTAGCATCACTACTCTAAAATCCTTAAGTTATTTTAAATCCAAGTTCCTCTCCGTAGGCTTTAAAACCCTAAAGATTCTGAAGCGAGAGGATACCTGCTCGTCCAATGGAAGGGATGATTCTCTTTTGGCGTCTTTTGAGATAGCGTTAAGCCTATGTTTACTTGTATTCTTGTGAGCTTAATTAGGATTTATGGCAGTGATGTGAAAGGGGAATGTTGGCTCATCTATAAAGCCCTGTGTTTGAACTGGACACGTTTCTAATTTTGATAGGCCCGGGAGATCCTTACTAATAATATAAGTATTGGAGTTGATGGTGATGGTTTGTCTCACAAAACAATTGCTGAGAAAATGGGGTGATATCTCCGTGATCTTTGCCATGTTATTTTTAGCGATTATTAACTCGGCTATGTTTCTTACCATCTGTTGTTATTGTTTTTGGTCAATTCGTTTTTCTCTTACCGAATTTATTTACTGTTCTTTTTATAGCAAAGCAAGAGCACTCAGCTAGTAGCACTGCGTTAAGCAAACACTGCCACCTAGCACATCCTTATATACTTTATTTTTATTTTTTATGTGCTCGCAGCACAAAGGTGGGAAACTTTATTTTCAGATATCGAGTTAGACCTAACAAAAGCTATTGTGTCGAACAGATGAAAAAAATAAATCCAATCAGTACTAGCAATATTAAAGGTAGACAGATTGAGACTTGATGAGTCTAAATACTTGGCACCTCACGTACTTTCTTCCCACATCACTCCATTTATTTCGTTAATGGGCTAATGATTTTGATATCTGTAAGCCTAGCTAGGCGCTAAGATGACTTCATGATGTTGGTAGTTTGATAGAAATTAAAGCCACATATCATTACAGCATATATTCCAAGATTTATATAAACCATCTTTTTTGTTCTAGTATTTGATCATTCTAAGCGAGCAATAATCCACACACACTCACACGAGCATATACAATTTCCTTTCCTCAGGATTATACTCCCTCCGTTCGGAATTACTTGTCACAAAAATGGATGTATCTACAACTAAAATACATCTAGATACATTTATTTCTTGGACGAGTAATTCCGAACGGAGGGAGTACGTGTGTAACTCTGCTACAAGGACAGACTTCAAAATCCTTTTCCTGTGTAGCAAACAAAATCTTGAAATTATTGCACCTTTATCTAGAAACAAAACATCTACGTACTTTTTAGTTAATAAGTGTACATGACACCGGAGTAATTAAGCTTGCAATTATAGTAGCATCCGAGATTAAGTACAGAACATCAAGATATTAAAATGCAAATGGTGTCACCATGCATGATCACATAAGCCTGCCTGACAACGACGAGATCACGCATTTATATGGCATGCCTTTAATTAGTACTACTCAAGTACATGGTAGCTAGGCTTAACACAGGATTTGGTGCCGAATTTCTCCCCTTGTTCAGATCGACGGTGCCATCTGAAAAGTTGATGTTTCTCTTATCCTGATCAATTGGGGCTGAGCTTTCCACGAGCAGCCTTAATTAGGAGTCTGTTAGCCCCAATCGATTAAGCTAATGCTTCAAGTAGATTCCAGGAGAGTTCTTCTGCTCCATTGATTGATTAATGGCCATGATTTGGATCTGGTGAGTCAGCAAATGTCAACACTAGTACTAGAATAAGCATTCCTGTAACATATGCATGTCACCTCAGGTGTTGTTGCGGTTGTGTACAATGATTTTGTGTTTTTTGTTCTATACTAGCTTTGATTTAGTCATGATGAACATAAACTAGTTGGAGTTTGATGACCTAATGGATTGCCTAGGCATGATTAAATTTTGGCGATTTGTGTGCTTGGCATTTATGCCCTTTTGGGAATCTGGTGTGTTTGTTATTAGAACATTAAACTAGAAATAGAGTAAATTCAGTGGGGTGTAATAAAACGGTAGCTTGAACTACATATAAAAAGTATGGCCGCAACAACGCAATATTTATTATTTAGCAGTGAAAAACTGAAAATTCCTGCAAGCTGACAGGTTAAACGGTTTTCGAATCGGAATTTCGTTAGCATAATTATATGACATGTATGTTTAAAAGTAACCTGGTTCGCGTCACCCACACAAAAAATAACTTGCAGAATTTTTTTTTCATTTGGTTTCTCACAAAAAAAAAAGTGCTTAGACTGGCAGTGACTACTCAAAATTTCCAATAAGCTCTATAGCATTACTTTGCAAATTTTGGAATCTGATGGTTGCCTTGGAAAGACAGGTCAAGCATGCATTCCGATCTGAACATTTAGGCAGAGAACAGGGAAAAGGTGATCCATAAACAGCAAAAACAGCAAGAGCATGCATGTGAAGAAGCTGAACTAGTGGAGCCGCATCGATCTGCATGCGTAGCACGCAATGGTCAGAAAACACTCGAGCATACAAGAGACCAGCACCCGACAACTCACAGCAGCTCAGCACTGGCCATTGTTGCTTGCTCCAAGCAGCATCTTCAGCTATACCATATCTGTGCCTGGGGGCCGAGCCATTATCACCATTGCACTATAAAATTATAAAGGTTACCTTCAACCGATTGATATTAACGACCAATATTTTCCATTATATTTACTTATAAATGAAAAGGTGTAAAATTTCTAACTTTAGGGATCACTCCTCAATATTTATTATTTTCATAAAATTGTTGGGGTAGGTTTTACTTCATTTGAGATACATTTTTTTTTCCAGTAGGACAGTTTTAGCTGGACTTAATCTTTAGTGACACACTGAATCAGAGATTTAAGCATCAAACGTTTAATTTAGACCAAACTTGAAGTCTTATCCCCACCTTGAAAGATCCGGCGACATGTCAGGTCGGTGTGGCCACTGACATGTCACATTGATCTGGCGACATGTCAGGGCATGTTAGGGCGACATTTCCCGACTTGTGGACCTACACAAAATTATAAGGGCATAATAACAAATAGGGACACATCAAACACATATTGTCAAAAGCTGCATCATATGTGATGTTCGCGTCATCAAATGGATGCCAACTCCCCATCTAGTAAGCGCGACAGCTAGGGTAAAGGTATTAGGATGCGGAGGGAGCATCAAATCTGTTTCAAACTGAAACTTTGGCAGTTAAATATAGTTTCACGTGTCACCAAGAAATCCAATTCTACCTCAAAAATAATAATCCAATTCTAACTATTGTAATGCGACAAATATATAATTCAAAATGCACATTATTATTTTCACCCATATTCTTTTCTTAATATAATGATGGGGTAGCTGTCTTGCTCGTTCGAGAAAAAAGAAAGAGAAGGGAACACCATATTTTCTCTTAACATTTTCTCCCCTCCACTGAGGATCCTGGATTATGAATCATCACCTATGTTGACAGCCATTATAAATATGCTCCGAGTGTGTTCTATGACATGCTGACATTGGCTTATCCCGTTGGTCCATGCATTGGTTGTGATAGCCTTGGGACAGGGGTGGTGTCGGCATCACTAGCATCATTAGCCCCAGGTCAATTTGTTTTTCCATACCTGAAGTCATTTTCCCCGTCTCCAAGTTCGCTTGCTGCTGTTGACAGCTTAGCTAGAATCTAGAAGAAACAACAAGTTTACCTAGCAAGTGGTGCAAGGGAACAAAAGTTGAGGGGTTTGAAACAATATATTTCAAGCAAGTTTTACCGTTCTAAGGAGTGAATTTCGCTCTTGAAACATCCAAAGGGTCACTAATTGTCAATAAATCATCGATTCAAGGATGCGGAGGAACAAGTCATCAGTTGCCATTATTAAGTAGTTCTTATTTAGTTTTAGTTACACCCATCACATAACTATACTAATATCTATTACTTTCCAAGTTGACAAGTGTGTATATAAGTACTGAAAGGATTCCAAAACAAACTAAAGATACAATTTTGCTTTGCACTACTAACTTTGTCATCGACAAGTCACATGATGCAGCTTGTCTGGCAAGTGTCATATTGTTGACGCTGAATTTGATGAAGCCATCATCCTAGTTTAATTATTAGCCAAACGGGTATGCTTTAGTTAAGTGATATAACACACTTGACATTATGAATACCAAAAGGATCATCTTCCGAAGCCCGATTTCTTAAAAACAAATTACAAAAGGAGCTGAAAATTAAGATCTTTTTCATTTTAGTTATATTGGGGATCTATGACCTAGGGGTTAAAAATATCACTCTACCTAGTAAATGGTTGTATGAACTTCTTACTGAGGATCGATGGGCATGGCAAGAACTTATTCACAATAAATATATGTGCAGTAAAGCTATGCCGCCCGGGGACTCCTATTTCTAGGCCGACCTGATGAATGTCAAATAATTTTCTTTAATTTTTGTACCCTTTTCTGTCAAGGATGGCTCGCAAGTGAGGTTTTGAGAAGACACATGGGTGAGAAATACACCTTTATGAGTACAATACCGGCCAAATGTCTCTTTTCATAGGGATCTAGAGGGGGCCTTGCTTAGCTGCTCGGCATGCTTTGTTGGGTCGCCTGAGTCCATTCATTTTTTGGAAGAATCTAATGAGTTCTTATAAAACTTACACCGGAATGGGAAAAAACGTCTTACATTATGGAACGGAGGGAGTACCTATTAACAATAAGAAGTCCTGAAAGCTTCCGTTTAAGGTTAAAAACTAATCCTTATTTGGTTTGGGACAACCTTGCGCAACAAAACAGGTAAGAAAGTAAGAGTTGTGTTTTCTGTCACTAGAATGAGTCGACCAAACATCTCTATTCTGTCAAAAAACATCTTACATTATGGGGCAGAGGGAGTACCTATTAACAATAAAAAGCCATGAAAGCTTAAAAATCTGTTTTAAGGTTAAAAATTAATCCTTATTTGGGTTGGGACAACCTTGCGCAACAAAACGGGTAAGGAGGTAAGAGTTGTGTTTTCTGTCACTTGAATGAGTCGACCAAACATCTCTATTCTCAGTGCAAGTTTGCTTCAGTGTTTGGTGTTCTCTAAGCAGTCTCCATCTTATATTCACCTAGATGTGCAAAATATGTGTGGCAATTGGTTGCGAGGTGTTGATAAAAAATTTCTACCCATATCTTAGTGGGGCGGTGGCCTTACGTGTTTAGGACTAAAACAGTCCTCAAACCCTGAAAACTGCACTAATACGATCCTAATACTTTCATAGGGTGCTTATACCGTTCTCCAATTTGATTTATAGGTCCTGACGTACGTGAAACATACGCATTCGCTGTGCAGAGTGTATTGGGCCCACTAGTCAATTGACTTAGTCTTTGGTGGGCAGAAATCCCCAATTCGTTCACCTTCAAATTTTTTGTTGAAATTCTGCCGAAGATCTCCAATACAAAATCTATGTGGCGAATCACTGAACAATTCTCTCATTGCCTTTATTAGACCCTGCCATAAATAAATTCATAAAGTGCACGTCTCTTCGCTTCCCCACTCTGATGTAGCTGCCTCTGTACAGCGAATTTGTATGTTTTTTGCATAGTAATACGTGTCTTATTAATAACATAAAAGATTCAGTTACAAGCCATGTAAACATCGATATTATAGGACTGAAAAGATAGGATAATCCTATGTAAAAAACCAGCGCCCGACCCTCTTCACTAAGGAAAATGAGACAGATCGCCTCTTCATCCGAGCACGACACGGCTCCATTGCTGATTAGCAGCTTTACGGATCTCCAAAGTAGTTTGCCTGAAGCAAAACCATTGCCGTTGAAAGAATCAGACCGGGGCAACGTGTCCCCGGACACGCCATCGAACTCCAGAACTGACAGCCCCGCACGACTACAACGTCGGAGGAGGAAACCAGAACTGTCAACCTTCAACCACAAACCCAGCACAAGATGCACCATCTTCCAGTTGTCACTTGTGTAGACAAGCGTCTGCGCGTACTCCTGGACGACAAAACCTCCCTGCTCCACCATGACGTCGGAGATAACACCGCAGCAACGGGGACAGAGCAGAAGGAGAGACACACCTCATGGAGTCGCCGCCGCCGCCTCGCCGACACCATCCATGAACCCTAACATCGCCGATCTGAAGGATCGACAAACACATGATGTCACCAACTCCGAGACGCCGCCATGAAGGACACCGCCGGTGTGGGAGTGGAGTTAAGGCAGATTTATTCATCCGGACGCCGCTCCCATCACCCCAACGGCGCACCACGACCTACAAATCCAAACCCTAACTACAGAGCGGAGGAACGGGGTCCCCCCTCCCTCCTGCTGCCGGAGCAGCACCCGGGGAGAGAGGGGGCCAGCGCTCTCGCCGGTGGAGATCGGTGAAAAAAGATCGCCTCTCTAGTCGCCTCGCCTGTGCCGGCGGCTAGGGTAGGAAAACGCTTCATCCAGGGGGTAATTTGTATGTTGTACATACGCCAAGACCTATGGATCAAATTGGAGGACCGTATAAGCACTGTATGAACAAGTATTAGGACTGTATTAGTGTAGTTTCAGAGTTTGAGGACTGTTTTGGTCCTAACCAGCAAGTTTAGGGTGCACTGATGCATTTTACTCGGTTTTGGGCCAAAGGAGGACCTATTCTCCTCTAGTTTATGCACTTATGTACTCCCTCCGTTCCAAAATAGATGACTCTATTTTATACTCCCTCCGTTCCAAAATAAGTGTCTCAACTTTGTACTAACTCTAATACCAATTTGTACTAAGCTCAAGACACTTATTTTGGGACGGAGGGAGTACTAACTTTATACTAAAGTTAGTACAAAGTTGAGTCATTTATTTTGAAACGGAGGGAGTATGTGTTAGTTCCATAAGTGGTCTATTCTAATTTCTACAGCGCCGGAGGACATGGAGCTGTTTTTACGGTGGTGTGTACTCAGTTGGAGTGTACAACCAGGGAGGCAGTGGAGGAGCTATAGTACCAAGGCTTGGCTGGTTAGCATAGAGGAAAGCCCAATATTTTTGTTTTTGCAGCTCTATCTACTCTCAATTAATCTCCACTGTATTTGATATGCGCTCGGCAGGACACATCCTATGCTTTTGCTAGTCTACGGGTGGGTGGCGACATAGTCTACGGATCCGCCTTCCAGCAGTGTCTAGGCAGTCTTCCTTTTCTAGTCAAACCATGTAACACTTCAATATTTGTCTTGTTTTCCTGATTTACTCGGCTATGTCCATCTTATTATGCATAGGCCGAGGTTTGTACTCGGTGCAATTATATTATCGATGTGACGGTGGAGCAAATAAATCCCTTCATTGAGAAAACAATATGTTTATGGAAAAACTGTATCAGAAAATGTCATTTTGTTCGAGCTCCTTTTGAGTTAATTATCACCTTCAAAAACTTCATTCTTCCACATATATCCACATATAGGAGTTTGGCAGAAAGGCAAAGAGGAGTTGTCCTCTAATGAAAGTTCACGTCCTCTTTTAGATAGACAACAAACTGTCTTGTTGAGATTTATAAATAACAAACTGGAAAGCTACTGAACTACTGAATTAATAACAACTAGGGGCAATCCAGATAGAGCCGATGAGGTGCATGCAGCTATGTATGTAGACTATATGTAGGGAGAGACCAATATCAATATACACAAGAACAGGGACAAAAAAGTACGTGCACAGGAGTGAAATGTTGGGATAGGTTCCATAAAAATTGTATACATATGCCGAAGGACAAAGAGAAAAACAAAATCAACGTACCAATGATGTGGTAGCTTCCAGGGCAAGTGCAGCGAAAGGTGCTTCTGATAGACAGATTGTTGGCATCATCGATAAGAGCTTGCACAAAAGTTATAGACATCAGTGACAACAAACCATAATTAATCCGCTTAAATTGAATTGTTCAACCATTAGTCAGGACCACTCAAAAGCACCAAAGCGAAGCAAAGCACCCCCTGGACTCTTTGAAAAATCTGATGCATTTGACGTGAAAAATGGCCAGTTTTCTGTATAAGATCCTCTGTATATCATGCTACACAGGAAATTAAAGTACTACTAAAGCCACATGCTAACTAGCGCTGTACGCGTGCTGCATGAACTGCTCAAGATTTGCTACGTGATCTGAATCCGAATGTTTATGTTCCACGCGACTCACGCCACT
This sequence comes from Aegilops speltoides, assembly GCA_021437245.1. Lineage (NCBI taxonomy): Eukaryota > Viridiplantae > Streptophyta > Magnoliopsida > Poales > Poaceae > Aegilops > Aegilops speltoides. The sequence goes on from CM038146.1 coordinate 142,185,663, forward strand.
GATAGGTTTGAGCTAACTATGTGATCTGTAGGCATGATGCTTCTACTTCTTCGCTCTCCGGCCTAAAAGTTTTAGCTAATTAAACATTGATCTAGGCCAAATCTTCCCTTTTGCCAACTATGTTAATGGGGTTGAGAGACACCTCAGCTAGTCGCGTGAGACTACCAGAAAGTGGTCGATTCATGCAGTTATAAAGTGTTCCGATTGGTTGGTTTTGCTCACTCTGTTTATCAAGATGACCATACAAAGTGTGTTCGTCTTGGGGACCGCCAGAAAGCTATGACTAGAGATTTCTTGTGCAACTGTTGGTACGGTTCAGAGGATCATGCACAAAATGATTATGTGTTATGCTTTTTAATCTTCTCGATGTTTTGGGAAGGTCTCTGAACTTGTTCTCTAAGCTTGTGGCCACCAAATTTGCAAGCACCTAAGACATTTGGTCATAATCGAAGTCACTAAGTTTTAGTTTTTTTTAATCTTACCCCCAAACTTCACTAAATTGACAAGAATTACCCTTTTCGAGAAAATCCTCAATTTATACTCCTAATTTAGACATTTATGGCACATTTTAACACCCTTGCCACTATTATTTAATTTAGACAAGTATTTATTTCATTTTATGCTAGTTTTATTTCTGGGTTTTTTAACGTCTGTCCGCACTGAACAGAGCCGAGTCGCCGTGCCCATCTCGTTTGGCTGCACCGGATCCGGCTTGCCTGCTCCCTCCCCATGCTTCCATCCGTGCTCCCACTTCATCCTGCGACTGTCTTTTTTTCTTTTTTCTTCCTAAATCACCCCCCCCCCTCTGATTTTAAAGGGATGGGTCCGAGCCTTATTTTGTTCCAATCAAATCAAGCCACGTACGCGGGAGCACGAATATGCGCACGCGTGGGGCTCAGGCAAGTCTCGTCCGGCCGCACCCAGTCGCCGCGCCAATCTGGTCTCACCGCACCAAGTCGCCACGCTCGCGCTTGTGTACTGGAGACTGTGCCGCACCTGTGTCTTTCCTTGTTTGGCTATATTCCCCCCCCCCCCCCACCCAATCTTTCCTCCCACTGCCCATGCTTCTTTCCTTTCTTGTCGATGGAGGAGTCGAGGCGATCACGGAGGCGCAGCGCTGGATGGAGCACACGCCACCACCGTCCAGAGGTAAGCTCTCCTCCTTCTCCTCCAAGTACTAATTTCCATTTGTTGTGCCTAACATGGCTAAATGCATCTTAAGTACGCTGAGCTTAAAAGATACTCCCTCCGTCCCATAATATAAGAATGTTTTTGACACTAGTGTATATATAAACCTAGCCCGAACATATCTTCTGCAAAATGAACAGATCGGACATTAAGGTCGTGTCAAAAACAAATATTTCAAATTGAACTGCTACCTACATGGAATGATTTTGGTGATTCGTGCGAAACTTTATGATGGCGACATAAGCTTTGAGAAAACAATATAATCGATCATGCACATCAAACCAAATATATATATATATATATATATATATATATATATATATATATATATATATATATATATATATATATATATATATATATATATACAGCTAGCCCAAATATATGCATTTGATGATTGATGAACAAAATATAATCATACATGCATGGTCCCAACACGAGCATTTAGTATTGCTAAACCGGATCTCTTGGATCATTGGCAATGGAGAAGACTGGACGAACACCATTGTTTTTGTGTAGATGCACCTGAAGACCGACACGAGAGCGATCAGTACCTTCCAGGAGAGTCTCACATGTAGTTAGTCTAATGGTCCATGCTTAATGCTACAAGAAGAATGATTAATTTGCTTAGATACGCATCTTTGCGGTTGCTCAATCTACGCGATGCCGTGTCGAAACGTGCTCTACTTTTTTGTGACATGATCATGAGCAGGTATTGTGTTTTGTTCATTCCTGTACTCTACCTAGTGAGAAATGATAATATAAACTAGTTGCTAGAAATCCCCATAGATAGGGAATTTTTGATGTTTGTTGACAACTCAGTATGTCGTAATTGCACTTGAGTCGATTGTACTTTGCATCACCTAGTTCGACGACCCTTCCGGTCCGTTGCCACTCTATTATCATCGTACCATATCTGTTTTTGAATACAAGTCTTTCTAGAGATTCCACTACGAACTACATACGAAGCAAAATGAGTGAATCTACACTCTAAAATATATATAGTCCGTATTGAAATTTCTAAAAGGACTTATATTTAGGTACGGATGAAGTATATGTAAAAACCACATGATCCTTGATGCGAAGATATTTCCCTTTTTTATAGATTATGTATTTATGCACACATTGACTCCATTCCTGATCAATGGTTCAACAGCTGGAGGGACGGGAGTTGGTGACGACAACTTGTGCAGAGGTAGCCAAGTAGGTATTTACCCAGCATGGATATCGATATTAGGGACTTCAGTTTGTTCTTTTAACGTGCTTTGGTCGTGCGCATCACGGATGCGGTAGTTGACTGTTATGCTGTTGTATTAACTTGATGTGATGATGTGTATTCAATAAAAGCTTTCTTGATAATAAACCATTGCACACGACTGTATGAGTAACTTCCGTCAATCTTTGCGTGAGCCAAGCATAACCTAAAAGGTACTCCCTCTGTAAACTAATATAAGAGCGTTTAGATCACTATTTTAGTATTCTAAACGCTCTTATATTAGTTTACGGAGGGAGTATTTCATATCGCAGACACGTCTGATCATAGACTTAACAATGAAGTAAAAGAATTCAGCTGACCGAGTTGGCAGGCATATAAGCATCTTTTTTTTAGTAATTAGTATTTCCTCCGTCCCAAAATAAGTGTTTCAACCTTAATACAACTTTATACTAAAGTTAGTATAAAGTTGAGACACTTATTTTGAAATGGAGGGAATATAATACAATTACAGGATAGTTAACCTACTTAGTTTGAATGAACCTATCATAGTTTTTAGGGAAAAATATACATTCTTCTTAGATGAATGTTCTTGAGCTGACTTGTACATCAGACTGGAATATTCTCGCATCTCAATCACATCATGCAATATAAAAAAGAAATTATTAACAGGAGTACTAACAAGTTGATGTGTACCAAGTTTGGCCACTCGCACGGATACTAATTAATGCGTTGCATGCTGGGTGAACCAGATGTGTGCCTTCTAAAGTCTAAACTACTGCATGTTTGGTAGCATCAGACAACAAATAGGCCAAGTTAGCTCTTCTGTATGCAATAAATCCAAATGCATGATTCATGGGCTAAGTAGTGTATAGATTTTATCCTCGAATCCATCGATTTCAAGAAGGCTGATGTTTACCGAAAGTACTATTCTGCTCCCGAGCTCAAATGCACCTGCATGAACAGTAAAATAAATAAATAAAAGTAAAATAATTCAAAAAATTCTGAAATTTTTTTGTGGTAAACTTTGACAAATGTTTTGTACGCTTGCAAAATTTCAGCACGAAATGACATTCGTGGAAGGCGTGGCGAAAGAAAGAAAACTGGCACTCTAAAATGTGTTCAAAACTAGCATTTTTGGAACATAGATTTTGTTTCTTTTGTCACGACTTCTATGATGTTATTTTGTGCTGAAATTTTGCAAGCATGCAAAACATTTGTTTAAGTTTACCGTAAAAAAAATTCAGAATTTTTTGAATTTATTTACTTTTTTTTTCTGATTTTACTGTTCATGAGGGAGCATTTGAGCTCAGGAGCATATACTCCATGTCCGATGTTTACTTGTATTAGACATATATAAGTTTGAAGTTACTGTACGTTTGACATCCTGTCAAATTCTTTCAATGTTATGGCCACATACGTGGAAGCAGTATGTGCACAATATTGATCTTGAAAAGGAAAAGTACTTTCACTATAAACATAATTTCAATTGATTCAACTATATTACTCCATGATTAGTCAAAGATATGTTTCTAAGATCTTCCAATACACTTGCTCTTTCTGTCCAATTGAGTACATAAAGGTAGAAGTTTCCTAGGATTGCACAAGGAAACACTCAACAAGTCATTAGCAAGTCACCTTGATAATTAAATATACCAAAATGTAGAATTGATCCGGAGTTTAAGCTGGAGTATGATTGAACAAGACATGCACAATTTACTAGAGGATCAACGTGTTGAACACGAACAACGACAAGTCCACAAGTGAAGTAGTATTTCTTAATTGAGATCATCTAGGTACATTTCGGTATATAGGCATCTGGAAACCAGTACGAAATAACTCAAGCATACTCATCAACATCTATGAGAGTTAATATCAAAGCCTTATACATATAATAACGGACACATCACAATCACCGTACCACTAGGAATGAACCATTGATATTGCATAATTTGTTTTATGGAAATTTGCAAGAAATACGTAGTGTGACTATTCAAGTTTTAAGTACTCCCTCCGTCCCATAATATAAGAACGTCTTTTACACTCGTATAGTGTCAAAAACGCTCTTATATTATGGTATAAATTATTGGCTCCAATAAGATCATTTGTATATTGAAATGAACTTAGGTCGATCGACTTACTAGCTTACGGGACTCTTTGAATCTCAACTTACTTTGAATGAGTGCTTCCCACATAGATTGCTGGAAAGAGGAGTGAGTCGGGGCAGAACTTGAAGAACCGGATAAGGAAAGAAGAAGTATGCAAGAGGTGTGTAATTGGTATATGTTTCTTCTTGTGTGACAATGCAATTACATATCTTCCACAAAATGCACCATAGTATCATCATGTACGTCTATCTATGAGAACCGGTTTCACGGTCATGATCAGTGTCGCCTTCTCGCCCTCCCCCCCCCCCCATGCCCATTCCCTCCCTAAGCACTAGCCATCGCCATAAATTTTACATCGCCTAGCCGCCTCTCTCCTATCCCCTCCCGCACTCCCAACATGCCCCCCTGGTGTCAAAGGGGCCCTCTCCATCAGCCATAGCACGGTTATCTCTTCCCATCTACCTCATCACCATTGCTTCCAGCCTTACTGAGATGGATGTAGATTCAACCCCCCATGGAGAGTGTTGATGGGGTCTTCATCTCGTGAAGCAACAGTGTCTAGTTGTCATCTTCTTGGTATGTGGGGGAGGGGGGAGGGGGGGTTGGCCATGTTGACGATGGGGCATCGTTTCACTGGTGTGCCATGCACGATCATGTCGTGGTATCGCGCTTGCTCTGTGGAACCATGATGGTGGCTCTTCGGTGTTGCATGAGTACGCGGCCGTAGGGACCACCACAGTCTAATCTTGGATCAATAATGTACTCGACTACTTCGTCAGGGACTACTTAGTCGCACATTTTTCTTTCCACATATTGTAACGGATCGGTTGGCCCTCTTATGTACTATGCTTATATGGAGTTTTGACCTTGTTGTGTTACCCCTATTTGGTAAAATGACGATTGTCTGCACCCTACGTATAACCTACTTTTTTGGGTGGGGGGGTCTTCTATATATCTATGCGGAATAATACAACTCGTGGTCATGTAAAGGAAATCCCCGGTTTACCGTGGTGTGGACCTGGCAAATCGTTGAATATATTTTTTGTGCGTCCATGCATCTCTTGGCAATGAGGGACAAATATGATGCCCCAGCTAGATTATATCCCAAGTTACATATCAACAAATGCTTTTCACGGAATATATGCTTGGATGCCCTAGAATTGATAGGCTTTGGCCTATGTTCCAAGCTACTATCTAACAATTATTATTTCTGCCACTTCGATACACATGAAGCTAAGTGAGCCTAGATAATAAGTATATATGAGAAATCAAATTAGTGTCTCACGGTATATATTAACATTGTTGCTGTGTAGGTTCCTCCTATATGGCTTTTAACTCTAGGCAACATTATACATAGTTCCTGGCATGTCATTGGCACAAGCTATATGGGTAGCAAATTGTTCATTACGTCTAATTAGGTCCCATGGGTAGTTCTCTCAACATGTTTAATTAAGCAGACAAAAGTGAAGCTTGAGATCGACCGTGACGTCGAATTGCAGATATGGTGCTATGGCCCTAGATCCTGAGAAAACAATTCCAACCGCTGCTCAATTTCAGAAAACAATTCCATGCTATATCAAACTGAGCAAGAATATAGCACGAATGGAAGTGCTTTCAGAAATTGCAAAGAAGAGAAATTCTACTGTAGATATCATAATGTCACAAGAGATTGGCTTGAACAGATGCATCTTCATCCTCTCCGTCATCTGCTTATACGTACGCATGTATGTATGTATACAATCAGCTGGAGCACTAAAACCTACGGGAATACAAATCAATAATGGAGCACAAAGTAGAACTGATGCTACTAGTCACTAGTGGAAACCCAAACCAAGTTTTAACTGAATGTGTCCCGAAACATGGCGCGACAGAGCAGATAAGAACAGGCATATATTTATTTGGGGACTAGCTTGCCATCCATCATACTCAATCAAACACTAAGCTCACAAGCTCATACACTTTACTACTAACCAAGATGCATGATTATTTTAGTGCCCTTGTGTCCCTTTGTATATCACCCTGTTATTTCTGCCCGGCCCCACCACGCGCCCCTCTCCTACTCCTACCCTCCTCCCTCTCTCCCTGTCAACCTACGTGTATAAATTCCCACTTCCTTCCCTCCAAGCAGACCACAGGCAGCAGCAGCAGCAGCAGGAGCAGCAGCACTCACCAAGAGATTGCTACAGTCTCACAAAACCACGCAAAAGTTGGCTGTGATCGTATATTGATTGATTGGTGCTCGTAGAGAAGCTTTGAGAGAGAGAGAGAGAGAGAGAGAGAGAGAGAGAGAGAGAGAGAGAGAGAGAGAGAGAGATTGTTGATTCGATATGGGCGAGGGCGAGGAGAGTAGGAAGGACGCGATGGCGATACGAGTCCGAGAGTTCGACATGGAGAGGGACCTGGCGGCGGTGGAGGAGCTGGAGCGCCGGTGCCAGGTCGGCCTCTCGGGCGACCAGGCGGACGACGCCCACGACGATGGCGGCGCCAAGAAGTGCAGGAGGAGGAAGAAGAAGAAGGGCATGTCGCTCTACGTGGAGCAGATCGGCGACCCGTTCGCCCGGGTGCGCCACTCGCCGGACTATGTCATGCTGGTATGTGCAACAATTACGCTTGCCCCCGCTGCCATTGACACTTGTCCGGCTACACGACACCCCTTTGACAGTGATGTTGTGCAGCAAAATTAAGCGCTAAGAAAGCACACACATCAGGGTTAACTGACCGTGTGATAATGTAATATGGTGCTGTAGGTTGCTGAGTATGGGGAGGAAGGAGCTGGGGAGGCGGTGGGCGTGATCAAGGCCTGCGTCCGGACGGTGAGCCGGGGGAAGACGATGATGAAGAAGCAGCAGCAGTTCGCCAAGGTGGCCTGCCTCCTCGGCCTCAGGGTCTCCCCGTCCCACAGGTAAACAAAAAAATTGTATTTGTACGACATGACACACCGTGCGCACGTGTGCGTGTGCCTAGCTGCATTTGCACATGCGAGGGGCTATAGTGTGGTGGCTCACCGTACGGGCGGGCTGGTGTACGTGTACGTGCAGGCGGCTCGGGATCGCGACGGAGCTGGTGAGGCGCGCCGAGGCGTGGTGCGCGGCGAGGGGCGCGGCGCACGCGACCATGGCGACCACGGCGTCCAACTCCGCCTCGCTCGCGCTCTTCGCGGGGCGCTTCGGCTACGCGCCGTTCCGGCGGCCGCTGTTCCTCGGCCACCCGGTGCACCGGCACCGCGCGCGCGTCCCCGGCGCGCACCGCGTGCTGCAGCTGCCGCCGCCGCTCGCGGCCGCGGCCTACGCCGCCCTGCTCTCCCCGGCCGAGTTCGTCCCCGCCGACCTCCCCGCGCTGCTCGCGCACAAGCTCACCCTCGGCACGTACCTCGCCGTCGAGCGCGGCCCGGACCCGTCCCTCCCGCCGTCCTTCGCGCTGCTCAGCGTCTGGGACGCCACGCGCTCCCTCCGCCTCCGCGTCGGCGGCGCCGCGCCGCTCCTCCGAGCGTCCTTAGCCGCGGCGCGCGCGCTCGACCAGCACGCGCCGTGGCTGCGCGTCCCGTCGCTCCCCGATGTGTTCCGCCCGTTCGGCACGTACCTGCTCTACGGCCTCCGCATGTCCGGCCCCGAGGGCCCCGCGCTGCTCCGCTCGCTGTGCCGCCACGCGCACAACGTCGCGCGCAAGAACCCGGCCTGCGCCGTCGTGGCCGCCGATCTCGGCCCTGATGACCCCGCCGCCGCTGCGGTCCCGCACTGGCCAAGCTTCTCCTGCGACGAGGACGTCTGGTGCATCAAGAAGCTCGGCGTCGCCGCTGACAGTGATGGCAATGCCGGCGACGATGACGACGACTGGACGACGGCGCCACCGGCTGACGTTCTGTTCGTGGATCCCCGGGAGTTCTGACGCCGACGCGCGTTCTTCCAGAATTAATGTCGTCCGTTTTGATTTCTGCCGACGGTGTAGATACATCATACTCTCATAGCTAGAATTGACATTTGTATGGTGCAAATTGATGCAGCATCCCAGGTAGTGCAGTAACCAAAATTAGCCCTGGACCCTAAAGAACAATATGGTCAGCTTCGGACTCTGTCAACATGAACTTGGTTGTTCATCTGTCTCATAAATAGAAATACTAGTAGATGGCTTCATGTATACAATATATTAACTATAAGCCAAAAGAGAAACTGACAGAATTTATGAAACCATTCTTTTAAGGGACAATTTTTTTACTATATTCATACTTTTTTTTGGCAATCATCTCCTCCTTTGTTCATTCATAAGGATCGTAGATCATAATATAGATATCACCACCTCCGGGGCAGAGTCCATCCAGAGATTAGGAGGAGAAAATGTAGCAGTCATCAAAGATGGCACTTGCTACTGAAGAAGAATTACAATCTGTCAAAGCTGAAACAACCTCCGCACTGTCCGATTTGACCTTAATCTTGCTGCATCCAACAGTTCGGGCAAGGTTTATTCCAAACCTCACAACTATGGCTTCCGTTGTGAAGGAATCGAAACATATATTGTCATGACGACAGTGACTTCATTAGCAATGGTGAAACCTGACCCCCCAACACACAAACAGAGACACACACACAAGGGGGGGTGAAGAACTCCAAGTGATGAGGGTCAAGTGTTACAGATGGAGATTAACAGCAACCTACTAACAATATTTTAGGGTATCTAATCAGAAAACAAGTAGCAATCACCAGATGTCGCGGAGAAGTTATGTAGTGCATATCATTGATAGTATGAACACAACAAAAGAATGGTAATAAGTAATGGTTCCACTGGTTGTATATTCCAGCCAAATCTTCTTTGTTGCACAAGATCAGATATGCTAACATCAAAGCCCAGAAACAGAAGGCTAAGTACAACAATTTGATGGGTCCAGTTTAACTGCCAGTCCACAAAAGAAAGTATCCATTTTGAGACCACATCGTACCTACCCTATAAGGCATAAAAAGGAGCTCAAATACTAATCAATAGATAGCAAGCAGTCGAATTCGACCCTGGGCAGAGCGTGTTTTCAGACACTCAAAACAGAAACAACTGAACCTACACAAATGATGAACAAATTAATCATCTGTGTTTGCACAAATTAATCATTTTGCTCTCCCAAGTCTGGAATGTTTACCGCCCTCCAACAAGAGCACAACAAAGAAGGAAAACAAGGTAGTAGTTTGAAAGAAAGGAATGTATAGAATAACACAACTGACGCACAAAAACAATTGGGCGATTTGGAATATGTTCTAAAAATAAAGAATGGAGTGCAACCTAGGATAAACTACATGACACATTCAATGGAGCAACTGCTGATGCAACAAAGACAAAACATATGGAAGTCAGAATATAGGTGCATATAATTCTTTCCGAGTGCAATAAGAAAGCAATAGATAGTTATTCTTTTATATGAACTGAATTGAATTTTTTATGTCACATCCTTGTATATTTTTTCAAAACCACCCAGAGGACATTCTTTGCATTTGTCTTGGTCTAAAGAACCTTCATGGATAGGAGGCTACAAATTAAAGGCAAAAGCATATCTATTGTTGGCTGTCATATGCAGATTGAGAATAAATTTTATGACTATGTCATGACACCATACCTGAGCCTAATAAAGACTGCAATACGGACAATAATGCGCATAATAAGTCCAATCTGCTTGCATGACACTATGCACCTAATTCTAATCTAAACGGCAATCTGGCTAAGGAAAACCAAAATATCAGTCCAATCAGATAGTGAGCCACTCGAGGAAAGAAAACCAGATCTTACAGAAAAAGGGGCGGAAAGGGATACATAACAGCAATCCACTTTAGACGCCCTTGTAGGTGAGTGAGGAATGTACCAAAACAATAACTGAGAAGGAAAAATAAATGGCTAGTATAGATATGCTAGAAGGAATCAAGGAACAAGGAGGGTAAGACCGAAAAGTGTTAGTGAATGGTAATGTGTAGTTCAACATATTATTTTACACCAACCGGCATAGAGACTGTTTTCTGAATGAAAATGTTAGCAAGATAGGCATCTGTGTCTTTTGGAAAGCAATAGATTCAAAAGAATAAAGAGGAGCATGCATATTTATTTTAATATGTTCTCTAAATGGTTTGTCCAGGAGCACTCGGCGAGCCTCAATTGGTACTCACTATCCAAATAACTCCCTTCCCTTCAAACCCTATTCCATCAGTCTTGCTTCGTTCTGCAGAATGCTGCTAGTGTCAGAAATATATTGGAAAGCTGTACATTTTCCACCATGTCAAACACTCCAAGAAGAGCACAGATTAGGTCAATAAAATCGTAGTGGAACCCACTGTTGTGATGAATAGGATAAGTGATGATATGTGTCCATTAATTTTTCTTACTTTATAGAACACATAAAGTATTTCGTCATCATAGCTATCGTGGATGAATGTATGACATGATTATTTTTGTAATTTGCAAGGGCTATGCTGAACTTATTCTACATTATGACCACAGCGCTGACACAAGAGTATATCTCCATGAGATTCCTGTCACTATAGACAAACTACAACAATCAATAGTAGGATCACACGTGGCGACAACTCTTGTTGTATATCCTCATCCACGATTACACCCAAAAAAACATAAACATTTCTAATATAAGAATAAGCAAATCATAATTTGGAGCAAAGAAAATACTTTTTGTGCCAATAAGAATCGATTCCCCATTTTGCGAACTGATTGCACTCTAGAAAAATGCATGTGAACTATTTTTATTTAGTATTAGGCATTAAAACTCGATTGAGCAGTAATGCTCAAATGAAAAATGCGTCAAATCTAGTGATCATAGTCCAGCATAGAATTAAACATGTTTAAACCAAGTGGGATGGTAAATAAGCAATATATGGATGCTGATACTCATATTAGATAAGGAGCAAGGGGTCAGGGCTATAATCCGCCTGATCAAATTTATTAACCGATTATGCATTTTCAGCTGTAGAAGAAGAAAGCATGGAGGCAGCATCTTTGATGTAGTAATGTTTCTGGTTCAAAGTAGAGGCAGAGAAACCAACGACAATTAATCAGATGATAGAGCTCATAAACTTATCAGTTCAAGTATTTCTCATCCACTGTAGATAAATAGCTTCTTTAGTTACCTATGTACCGATAACTTGCCACTTCAATAATGTCAAGTGCATGATTTTAAGCCAAGTACAATGGTAGGACGAAAATAGCGTAGACAAAGCTGCTCTCCTTGTGAATGCATTCCTAGTGGAAATGAAACTGTATCTAGTGACCACCCCTCAGAGCAAGCACGAGATGGAGAACTGAACCACCTTCAATGTTGTAATCTTTAGCAGTTTTATCGTCAGCAAGCTGCTTTCCAGCATAAATGAGCCTGCAAAGCAACAGTCAGAGTAAGGTTGATGTGCTAGTAAAAAAATTTTTTGACTGAATATGTGCTAGTAATTATTACAGGATTTCAAAGTATAAACTCGAATTGAAACAGGGCAATACTATGACTAGGATAGGATGTCCAACTGCACAGCCTAATTAGTTTAACAAGAAATTTCCCTCAATCCATGTAGAGATGTCTTCAACCATTAAAGTGGGCAAGCTAAAAAAAGGTAACAGATAATCTAGTCCTGTATTGAAGATTATTAGTATCTGAGGAAGGACTGCTTACAAGTCAGGTTTAGTACTCATAGAGTCATAGGCCCATATGCATAGCAAGATCAAGTCACAACAGACTAAAGTAATAATCCACGTTACCAAGATTTTAGGGATAATAATAACTGCCATATTTTTTATCCTAGCAAGGAAAAAGTTAACACAAAGGCATGTTCACTCTTTTCATGGATTTAAGGGGGCAGATGAAGTATGACACAAAGCAATTACTACTACTTAAGTCCAGAAGCTACACATCCAGCAACCACCAATAACACATAAACACCAGGTTCAGGGCATAAGAAGCGTACCTCTGCTGAACAGGGGGGATGCCCTCTTTTTCCTCGACACGCTCCTTGATCCTATCAATTGTGTCGGTAGGCTCGATGTCGATCTCGATCTCCTTACCAGTGAGTGTCTTCACCTTGATCATAGTCCCACCCCTCAGCCTCAGGACCAAATGAAGTGTCGACTCTTTCTGAATGTTGTAATCAGCTAATGTCCGTCCATCTTCCAGCTGCTTTCCAGCAAAAATCAGCCTTTGTTGGTCTGGTGGGATGCCTTCCTTGTCCTGCGTCAATGATATATCTACCAAAGTAAGCGACCGGTATTTCTCGATACGTATGTAAACACGAATAGGCCAACAATGTCTCTTAACTGCTATATAATCAGGGGAAAAACTGTTCATATAATTACAAGATTAGTGTAGTAGCATATGAGTGTCGATACCCAAGGAAGTCAATAGCAGATAGGACAGAGCGCTCATGATCAAATGTGAACAGTAAAATCCCATGGCTATAGAGTTCTTCTGCCCTTGCTCCTCCAGACTGACGATGAACCACACAGAACTATAACAAACCTAGACTACACACGCATTTAATGGGGTCCATCTCATGATGATGCAATGAGCAGGGAACCAATAAACCTAAGATGGAAAGCTCCTGAAGTGCAATTCCCGCAGGATCACGCTAGTAACAACAAGGAAACTGCAAGTAGATAGCCAATACGCGCGGAATTCGGAGGGGACTAAAACGGATGCAGGGCCATCGCCTCGTCTCGCGCGGGACGACGCGCGAGCACGCGAGACGGGGGCAAGAAGGGGAGGACCGACCTGGATCTTGGCCTTGACATTGTCGACGGTGTCGCTGCTCTCCACCTCGAGCGTGATCGTCTTCCCCGTCAGCGTCTTCACGAAGATCTGCATCTCCTCCCCAGTCCCCTCTCCCCTCCGCCCCCGAGGTTTTTCGGCTCCTCTCTCCCTCGCGGCGGCCGGTGTGTGAGAGGAAAGGCGGAGAACGAAGGGCAGGGAAGGGCCCAAGTGGACGGGATACACAGTACTGGGCTGTTAACTTTTTTTTTTGAGAGCATACTGGGCTGTTAACTATGCAGCCCATGAGGAAGTAGCAGCCCACGTAGAGATTGTTCGGCCGTTTTTTTTTTGGGAGACTAAAAGAGCACTAAAAAAATTGTCAAGATCCCTAAAAAAAATTGACAAGAAAAAGTAAAACTTAGTAGGTCCGTCCCTCGTGTGACGGTTAGGTCCTGGAGATTTTGGGGCGATCATGAGGCGATCTCTTTCCTAGGGTTCCTGTCCTTCGCCATTGCCACAACCCAGATCTCATCGGGGGCGCCACGCTCTGATTTGAATTCCACCATCCCTGTCCACACCATAGACCTTTCGTGCGTGCTAGGGCGCACGATCGTACACCACTGTCTTACCCTAGTTTTTCTGGTTCGTGGTCTTTGGAGGTTTGGAGGCGGAAAGGAGGATGGATCGGGTGGAGGGTCTTTTGAAGAGTCTAAAACTGTCAGAAATGGGGAGCAGGGGGGAGATCGTCTGTGGGGGTGGGGGTAACAAGGTAGGAGTGGTGGAACCGCAGACGATCGCAAAACTAATGTCTGACAAGCCAACGCATGCGGAAGCCCTTGCGAATGCTCTGGCTAGGGTCCGGTGTCCTCTGAAAGGGCTTGAGTGCAAGGATATGGGCGAGAGCGTATTCGTGTTTACCTTCCACCAGCCGACGGGGAAGAAGAGGGCTCTGGAGGAAGGGTCGTGGGAGTTTGACAAGGGACTGCTGGTTGTGGAGGACTTTGTGCCTAGTAACATAGTGAGAGATTATGAATTCTATTGGGTTCCAATGTGGGTAAGGGTTTTCAATCTCCCACTTGGTATTATGTGTCGGGAAGTGGGAGAAGTAATCGGTGGTTTCCTGGGAGAGACGCTCGAGGTGGATGCTGGACCAGATGGGATAGTTGCAGGAAGTTTTCTATGGATCAAAGTTTGAATTGATATCAGTGAGCCTCTAATGCGAGGTTTCACCAGAGAAGAGGGGGAAGAAGAGAAGAGGTTAAAAAGAAAGGGCAAAGGAACTGAACATCAAGTGGATCTTTGGTGCAGATTTGAATATGAATTCCTCCCTGATTTTGGCTACATATGTGGCCGGCTGGGACTTGTCGATCGGGAATGCAGTATCAGCCTAAAAAGGGGGGAGAAAGCCCAGTTTGGAGCATGGATGAAAGCTTTTATTCCGAATAAAGGGCCCTCAGAAGGTTGGGCATGATGGAGTGAAGATATAACTTTTATAAGCAGTAGGTCTGGGGGCAGTGGCAGAAGTTTTGGTAGTGGTGAACTCAGGAGTAATTCAGGCAATGACAGTGATTCATGGAGGAAGAACAATACCCTGCTATTAAAGGAGAAGGATGAGAAAAATTACAAGAAAGGGGCTGATCAAGAAGTCACAAGTCCTTTGAAACTAATACCGCAAGCAGATAATGGGAAAGATGGAGATGGTTCGACTAGGAAACAGTTGTCGTTCGAAACTGAAGAAACAATTAAAAATATGAGTCCCTGATATGTCTCCGCTGTATCTATTAATTTTGATTGTTTCATGCCAATATTATTCAACTTTTACATACTTTTGGCAACTTTTTATATGATTTATTTGGACTAACTTACTTATCCAGTGCCCAATGTCAGTTCCTGTTTGTTGCATGTTTTTGTATCACAGAAAATCCATATCAAACAAAGTCCAAACGTGATGCAACTCAATGGGGAATTATTTTGGAATATTTGTGAATTTTAGGAGTTGGAATCATCGCAAACGGAGGCCCACACAGACCACGATACACCAGTGCACGCCCCCGGCCCCTAGCGCGTGGTGGTGGGTGCTGCCCTCCTCGAACGTCGGTTGAATCTCTACTTAGGGTGCAAGGGAGCTTATATCAGGAAAAAAATCGTGTAAAAAGATCAGCGCAATCGGAGTTACGGATCTTCGAGAATATGAGAAACGGTTTTCGGCCAGATCAGGGGCGCGAAACTGAAGAGAATAGAGAGGGAGATCCAATCTCGGAGGGGCTCCCGCCCCTCCGCCGCCATGGAGGCCATGGACCAGAGGGGGAACCCTCCTCCCATCTAGGGGGGAGGCCAATGAAGAAGAAGGAGGAGGGGGCTCTCTCCCCCTCTCTCCTGGTGGCGCCGGAGTGCCGTCGGGGCTAGGATCGTGGCGGGGATCTTCATCAACAATCTTGCTACCATCAACACCAACTCTCTCCCCCTCTATGCAGCGGTGTAACACCTCTTCTCTCCGCTATAATCTCTACTTAAACATGGTGCTCAACTCCATATATTATTTTCCAATGATCTATGGTTCTCCTATGATGTTTGAGTAGATCCGTTTTGTCCTATGGGTTAATCGTGATCTTGGTTGGTATGATTGTATATTTTATTTTTGGTGTTGTCCTATGGTGCCCTCCGTTCTCGCGCAAACGTGAGGGGCCCCCGCTGTAGGGTGTTGCAACATGTTCATGGTTCGTTTATGGTGGGTTGCGAGAGTGACAGAAGCTTAAACCCGAGTAAGTGGGGTATGACATATGGGAGTAAAGAGGACTTGATACTTAATGCTATGGTTGGGTTTCACGACCTTAATGATCTTTAGTAGTTGCGGATGCTTGATAGAGTTCTAATCATAAGTGCATATGATCCAAGTAGAGAAAGTATGTTAGCTCATGCCTCTCCCTCATATAAAATTGCAAGAATGATTACCGGTACTTGTTATCGATTGCCTAGGGACAAATGACTTTCTTGTTGACAAAAGCTATCCACTTTTACTACCTTGCAATTTATTCGTAGTTTTATTCTTGCAAAGTACTCATAGTTTTATTCTTGCAAATTAGTTTCATACTTGTTTTAGGTAAAGCAAACGTCAAGTGTGCGTAGAGTTGTATCAGTGGTCGATAGAAATTGAGGGAATATTTGTTCTACCTTTAGCTCATCGTTGGGTTCGACACTCTTATTTATTGAAGAAGGCTACAAACGATCCCATATACTTGTGGGTTATCAAGACCTTTTTCTGGCGCCGTTGCCGGGGAGCAATAGCATGGGGTGAATATTCTCGTGTGTGTGCTTGTTTGCTTTATCACTAAGTAGTTTTTATTTCCAGTTCTAAGTTCTTCTCTATCTTTAGTTATGGATATGGAACACGAAATACCAAAAAAATTAGTGGTACTTGCTACTCATGGAGATGGGGAACCTCCTAAAACCCTGATGCTCGTTATGTGAAAATTATTATGCACTACTTTGATAATCCTGAGAAAACCCCGTTCAACTTGATAATGGGAGTAACGTTGGATCAACGTGAATACTTTAGGGATTATCGCTTGACACAAAGAGGGAAATTGTTATGGGATCAAATTCATAAGTTGCATTGGTATGCTTGGGAGGTATGCTTGAGATATGATTATACTTGTTACTCTAGGTTGAATGCTCCACATCTTCCCTTTTCATGTGAATTTAATGATAATGAAACCTTGGCTTCTTATGCCAATGGTAGATATGATTACTATGATGTGGAACAAATAGAAGAATTTGTTGCTTTTAAGGGTGAGGGAGTCCTGGATTATGGGGTCCTCGAAGAGCCGGCCTATGTGACATGGGCCGGACTAACGGGCCGTAAAGATACGAGAACAAAAGGCCTCCTCCCATGTCTGGATGGGACTCTCCTTTGCGTGGACGGTAAGCTTGGCGTACAGATGTATAGTTTCCGCCCTCTGTAAACCGACTTTGTACAACCCTAGTTCCCTCCGGTGCCTATATAAGCCGGAGGGTTTAGACCTTAGGGGCAATCACAATTATACAGGCTAGACATCTAGGGTTTAGCCATTACGATCTCGAGGTAGATCAACTCTTGTAACCCCTATACTTATCAAAGTCAATCAAGCAGGAAGTAGGGTATTACCTCCATTAAGAGGGCCCGAACCTGGGTAAACATCATGTCCCCTGCCACCTTGTTACCTTTGATCCTCAGATGCACAGTTCGGGACCCCCTACCCGAGATCTGTCGGTTTCGACACTGACATTGGTGCTTTCATTGACAGTTCCTCTGTGCCATTGACAGAAGGATTGATGGCTCGCCTTGTCATCAAAGACAACATCACTTCCGGAAAGCCCTAGCTTTAGGGCAAACTCTGCAACTCGGCAGCTTCATTATGGGCGCTCACCCGACCGTTAAGCCAAAATCAGCCCAACTCATCGCTAAAAATCGCCTTTGCGTCTGCCCTGAATACTCCGACAAGATGGATCCGACAGATGTTTCGGCCTTAAACAAACTGCTAGATCGCATCGCTGCCCTGGGGGTCGCAACCGACTATGATCGGATTGGGCTTAAACCCAATCAGAGAGAAATCAGATCTCCGTCGATCACCCATCACGTGGCAATCATGGAGGAACAAGCCGACAATGACTCTTCTCCGACATTGAGAACAAAGTATGTTCGGGTTTCCGAACCCGGAGAACCGGACTCCCATCTCCTGGAAGACACTTCTTATCCTCCGAACATGGAATCAGGCACTGAGCCTAAGAACACACCGGATGCTCCAGAGCTCAGGCTTGTAACCTCAGAAATTCTTCAGAATCCGGACGTCTTAGTGTGTCAGGATTCCGACTCGAACTCGCCCACCCACCACAAGCAATACTCCCCAAGCAACTCCGGTCCTCCGGACATATGTGACTTAATGTACGTGCGGCAGCAGCCTCAGGAAATAGCCCACCACTTTTGGACTAGATTCCTACTTGTTAAAAACAAGATCAAGGATTGCCGTGACGACGACGCGATCTCTGTATTTTGCAACAATTGCACAGATGAGGGAATCCTTAATGCCCTCAACCTCGTCATGTACTGCACTTTGCCGATTTGGCACAGATAGTACAGAAGTACTGCGCAATGGAAAGTGCCTGGAAAACCCAGACAGCCCGCTGGGAACCACAGTCCTTTAGGCCATCCCCTGGACGGGCAAAGAGGACGCGCCCCCGCGGAGCACCCAATCATCATCCCGTGGACAAGAAAATTAAACCCGTCATGGGGCATAGCACTGTCCTCGAGGAATGGCTTGACAAGCCCTGCAAAATTCACATGACACCAGACAATGAACCAACGCATAGCCTTCGAGCATGTTGGATACTCCGGCAGGTGGCCAAAAGCGGTGACAGTATCCTCACAAATAACACTCCAGAGAACTATTCTTCGGAGGACAATGATCCCAAAGTATTCATGGTCTTCGAGACCTTTTCTTCGAATAATCGGCGCAAGAGGGCACTCCGCGACCTCGCCAAAGTCTGCCACGTGGCAGCAGTAAATCCTTGGAACAACACGGTGATCACTTTCAATGCTGATGACGAACCAAGAGCCCGCTCAGTCCGGGCACCAGCCGCTTTGGTCCTAAACCCAATCGTAGATGGCTTCCGGCTCACTAAAGTGCTCATGGATGGCGGTAGCGGACTGAACCTCATTTACGAGCACACGCTCAATAAAATGCAAATGGACAGGAGTCGCATTGAGCAAAGTAACACAACCTTTCGCGGTGTTATCCCCAGTCGAGAAGCTAGATGCTCAGGAAAAATTAAACTCAATGTGGTATTCGGCATGCCGGAGAACTATAGGTCCGAAGAGTTACTCTTCCATGTGGCACCATTCAACAGCGCGTATCATGCTTTGCTGGGGCAAGACGCATTCACGCGCTTCCAAGCCGTACCCCATTACGGGTACATGAAGCTCAAAATGCCTGGGCCCAATGGAATTATCACTATCGCCAGTGATCCGTACATAGCACTCCGCGCCAAAAACAAAACCGACTCTCTGGCCCTTGAGGCATTATCCGAAGCCCTCGCGGTCGAGGAATTGACCACTCTACATTCCACAGTAGATAGGGACGATGTAATCCTCGATAAGAGACCCAAATCTACTTCTTTCAAGCTGGCAGACAAAATAGTCAAATTTCAAGTCCACCCGACGGATCCCAACAAAACAACTTCCATTGGGGCATAGATGGATCCGACGGTGGACGCCGCAGTACACGCATTCCTGTGTGAGAACTGGGACATTTTCGCCTGGCACCCTTCAGATATGCCAGGTATCCCACAGAGACTGGCCGAGCATAGTCTCAACATACTGAAAGGATACAAACCAGTCAAACAAAATCTGCGCCGATTCTCCGAACCCAAACGACAGGCTATGGGGGAGAAGCTAGCCAAGCTACTCGAGCCGGGTTCATCAGAGAAATCAAACATCCGGACTAGCTAGCAAACCTGGTCATGGTACCTAAGAAGGATAAATTTTGGCGCCTGTGTGTCGACTTCAAAGACCTTAATAAGGCTTGCCCTAAGGACCCCTTCCCACTACCTCAAATCGACCAAATTATTGACGCAACCGCAGGGCACGATTCCTTGTGCTTCCACGACGCATACTCCGGATATCATCAAATCAAGATGAAAGAATCTGACCAAGCCGCAATGGCATTCATCACTCCGTATGGGCCCTTCTGCTTTAACACTATGCCTTTTGGGCTCAAGAATGCCGGCGCAACCTACCAACGCATGGTTCAAACATGCCTGGAAAAACAGATCGGCAAAACTATGGAGGCATACATAGATGACGTAGTAATCAAAACCAAACGTGCCGATTCATTGGTGGATGACTTACGCCTTACATTCGAAAACCTCCGAGCATATGACGTACGACTCAATCCAGAAAAATGCGTTTTCGGCGTTCCAGCTGGAAAGTTGTCGGGGTTCATTGTCTCCAATAGAGGAATTGAAGCAAACCCCGCTAAAATCTGAGCCCTGTCATAGTTGGCAACACCAACATACCTCAAACAGGTCCAAAAATTAGCTGGGTGCGTGGTAGCTTTAAGCCATTTTATCTCCAGACTAGGGGAAAAGGCGCTGCCATTATATTGCTTGCTACGCCGCACTGACCACTTCGTGTGGACGGACGCTGCCACAGCCGGATTCGAAGAAATAAAGGCTCTGTTAGCAAGTAACCCAATCCTGGCTGCACCAAACATCGGTGAACCGATGCTTCTCTACATATCTGCAACTCACCAGGTGGTGAGTGCGGTGCTCGTCGTCAAACGAGATGAGGAGAGACATAAATTCCCACTTCAAAAACCAGTATATTATGTATCAACGGTCCTTACACCATGTAAATCCTGATACCCGCATTATCAAAAGATAGCCTATGTGGTCTTTATGGCATCCTGCAAGCTGCGGCACTACTTTCAAGAATGCTCCATCACGGTGGCTTCTGAAGTACCACTTAACGATATTATAAACAATCGGGACGCCACGGCCGGATTGCCAAATGGGCCATTGAGCTCTTACCATTTGAAATAATTTACAAGTCACGCCGAGCTATTAAATCTGAGGTGTTGGCTAACTTCGTCGCCGAATGGACAGAGGCCGAAATCCCTAAAGAATACAACATATATTCCAACTAGGTGATGCACTTCGACGGTTCTAAGATGTTAGCCAGATTAGGGGCTGGTGTCGTCTTGACATCCCCCACGGGAGACACAATCCGTTATGTGCTCCAAATACTGTACACAGACTCTAACAATGCAGCCGAATACGAGGCCTTATTGCACGGTCTCCGGATGGGCGTCTCCATGGGCATACAACGCCTTGAAGTGCGCGGGGATTCAAACCTCGCAATATCTCAGATAAATGGAGATTTCAACGCAAAAGATTCAAAAAGATGGCGGCTTATCATGGAGAGGCTCTTCAAGCCATCCGTAGTGTGGCAGGCCGGTAGTGGCAATATGGTTCTAGAGCCAACCATACCCCCAGATCCCGAACACAGCTCCGATATCGTCGGGGGTCTGGGCACCAAGATAACACCATCGGCCTACGAAATCATGGCTGTAATCACCCCATGGACCGAACCTTTTCTCGCCTACCTTACTAGGAACAAGCTCCCTGATGATCAGACGGAGGCCCGTCGCATTGCTCGACGCTCGAAGGTGTCACACCCAGTGTTTTGTAACATGTCATTTGCATTAAAGCATAAAAATTTGGACCAACAATAACTCTTGCACTTTATTTGGCTTTTGATTTGAATTGGATTTCTGTCTGTGATTTCAAGTGCTCATGAAAGCCATATTCTAGCTCCACCTTATATACTTCATTTCAATGTTTTAAATAGTGAGCTATGGCATTTAGCGGCAAGCCTTAAAAACAGCTATAGCTGGGCTATAGCGGCAAATTGTACATGAAATCATTTAGCAGCAACATCCTCAAACAGCTATAGCGGAGCTATAGTGGGGCTATAGCCGGCTATTTAAAACTATGCTTCATTTCCTTGCTCCAAACTTTTGCCCAATGATCATGCCATGTGTATAGTACAATATAGAATTTTCTTACAAAAATAATTTTGCCAAAAAGCATTTTCTAAATTTAGTTTTCCAAAAAACCCTAAATTGAGGTTTGCACTACAAGTACTTGATTTGGGTTATGAAAAATCTTTCAAAGAGTATGTTTGGCTCCTATTAGGTATAGGACTCCCCAAAACCACAAAAATATAATTTTAAAAGTTATTTTGCTATTTTATTTAAGGATTTTTTCTTTAGGCCAGAAATGGTCTTTAATAGGTTAAAATTATTTTAATGCTTTAAAAATATTTGTGAAAATTTAGGGAAACTAAGTGGACATATGTTGTCCATATATGAGGGTTTCAACACATGGTCATGTTCAAAATATTGATCAAACCCCTCAAAAACCCTTTCTGGATATTTCAAGCTTTTGAAATATTTACAAAGGAAATATTCTCTAAAAATTCCAAGAAAATTCTAGAAAGTCACACATGCATAATGTGATGAACTTGAAAGGTTTCTCCCAATCCAAATTGTTTTGATTCACAAAAGTGCCCCAAAAATCTCTCTTCCAGAATCAAATTTGAACAACTTTACATTGGCAACTTTCTCCTTTTGCTCTCAACCTTTGTGGGCATGTTCTAAACCCTAAATTATGACAATACACCAAGTGGTGCATCAAGCAGAATAGTTTTGCAAGTCTAGATCTTGGAAAACTCATTTCTGTTGATTTCTAGGGTTTACAAAAGTTGCATTGGCAGCTTTGCCCAAAGGGACTCAATCTTGGTGGAACCACTTATTTTCTCATGCCATTTGACCCTGTCAAGCCTTATGACAAGAAGAGTTCATCTTCTTGCCCAAATCAACAACAAACACCTTCTGACAGAAACTCAAAATCCCTGTTTAGGTCCCTTCCACTAATCTCCATGGGTTGATATTTTTACCACAACCCCTCCTAGTCCCCCTCTAGTACCTGTATGCTTTTCTGCCCGAGGAAGCAATGATGAAGGGGAGGGGGGAGAACCCCATTTTTCTTCTCTGGACAGTGGATTCCTCCCTCTCTCTCAGCCTCCTTCTCTTCCCCAGCTTTCCAGAGCATCCAAGGCTCTCCCCAGCTTTTGCCCACGCCCCTTCAGCTGCCAGATGCAAGTGGACGCGCGAGGACGCGGGAAAGCCATGGATGCCGACCAAAGTCACGCTCTGGAGCGCCTCGCAGGGCACCCGACCATTGACGCCGCGTCTCCCGACCACCTCAAGCCTCCCCCGCGCGCCAGTCGATGCCCCTCGACATCCGCTCCATGCCAGCAGGCCGCCCACTTGCTCCCGCGCCCTCCTCTCTCTCCTGCAACTCGCGCCAGAGCGCCGCCCCACTCGGCCAATGCTCGTGCCGCTCTAGTGGCCCGCCCGCAGCTTGTCCCGCTCCTCCTCTCTCTCCCTGGCGCCCTAGACCACTCCCACGAACACCCCCGAGCCCTCCATTACCTCTCTAACGGCCACCCGAGCCGATCCCGCGGGCACTTGTAGGCCGCGCCTACGGTGGACCTCGGCTAGCCCATAAAAGGCGACCTGAGCCTCTCTCTCTCTCACTTCCTGTCGCTCTCCCGCACTCCCAATCTACCTCCCGCACCACCTATTCGACTCCAGAGAAGCCCGAGCTCAAGATCGAGCTCGAACTCTGATGCCTCGGGTCGTCGGCGTCCACGCGGTACCGGCCTCCTCCGCCCCCGTTCTCTCTCGATCTGGAACCGCGCAACATCATTGATCCCTTTCCCCTCTCTTCCCCGCTCTTTTTGCAGCTAGGAACGGCCGGAACCACCGACGCCCGAAGCACCTCCGCCGCGTGACCTCGTCACCGGCGAACTAGGCTGCTTCGGCGACCACCTCCACCACCACTTGAACGGCGACATCCCCCTGAGTCCAACAGTGCCACCTGCCCGACCTGTCGTGCCTTGTAGCGTCGCTGGAGATCTCGCCAACCTCTCTGCCGCGAGGTTAGATATGACAGGTGGAGCCTACCTATCATCCTCACGTCTCCCTCGCCCCCGCTCTCTCTCTCTCTCGCCAGAGCCCGCCCCTTGAGTTTAAAATTTGCCGCCGCCTGCTCGCCTGGGCCTCTTCCCTAGGGCTCACAGACTGAATCGTTTCGCCCAACAGGCACAATGCCCGTTCTCTTTTTCTTTTTTCTTTCTCTTTTCCAAAAATTCCACATGATTAAATATTTATCCAAATGCAATAATTCCAGTTCCTAAATTCTTGTAAAAATCCCACCTATTTAATGGTGTAACTTTCATACATGCCCAACCAACTTTTCTGTATTGTTCAAATTTAAATTCAAATTCGAGCAATTAAATCCTTGTTTGAAAACCCATTGCTCTGTCCCTGTAGCTCCAAATCCAAAACTAAAATCCCCCCTTCTAAGTTTTCCTCCTAATATTTAACAAAAATAAGTTGACATTTTTCTGAGCACTTTGGTTTTTCTGTTTTATTATTGCCTTATTCTTCTCATTACTATTTTGCGAAGATAGATTGCATTGCTGATGAAGGAGTTGGACCAGAAGACTTTGAAGACCCAGAAGACTTTGTTGAGCCAGGCAAGCAGCCCTTTAACCATGACACCCCTCTTGTTCATCGGTACCCTTTTCCGATTGCGTGATGATGAAATATGACGGTGGTAAACTTGTTGTGAACCACCACATGATGCATACCCCTACTCATGACTTTACCTTGTTCATGAATGCAATGTCAAAAGACTAGTTGATGCATAATGATGCATGTGTACCATGAACTCTTTGTGGTTACGTTCTTTCGAAAACTCCATCGGCTGCCCCTAATGCCCTTGGAGATGTTGAACTAAGGTCACCACTTGAGGGAGAAGTGGTGTATCGAAGAGAGCTTTTGGTGTGTGTGTAAAATGATGGATTAGATTTATGTGTGATTACCATCCCAACCAAACATGTGCAACCACTCTACCCTTTATGGGACAGGGCATTATTGATTACTTAGGCTGATACTAGCATGGTGCCCACATTACTAGTGACGGGGGTGACTTGAGGTCACTCCCGGGACGGGGTGATGCTTGGATAGGCGGCCATGACAGTTTTCACACGACACCGGACATATCGTTGGTCCCTTCCTGTATGCATGATAATGCAAAAAGGGCAGAGTCCCACGATCTTTTGCTTATACACGAGGGCGGTGTATCAACGAGTGGACCCTATGTTAGTGTCGTCTAGGGAAAGGTAATGATCAGGTGCTTTCCCCAAGTACTTGAGGTACTACAGGATCGTGGATGACACGAAAGCTTACCGGATCTTGTGGGTAAAGTGCACAACCTCTGCAGAGTGTCAAACTATTCGAATAGTCGTGTCCACGGTCATGGACAGTTGGGAGGTGCTACTTAAACTATGTCCAAAAAAATTACAATATCGGTGCATGTGTGTGTGGAAGAGAACTATTTGTGTCAAGGTGGTGACTTGACATGTTGAATGAAATGGCATTGATTCAAACTCTATTTATGTTGATATCTGTAACATGTTCTCAAGGTTACCCATGTTCATTGATGCATATCTCACAAGTTGATAGGACATCTCAACTAGCTTGAAGCTAGGTTGCTGATGTCTACTACACAACCTTCTTCTTGTAGATGTTGTTGGGCCTCCAAGTGCAGAGGTTTGTAGGACAGTAGCAAATTTCCCTCAAGTGGATTACCTAAGGTTTATCAATCCGTGGGAGGCGTAGGATGAAGATGGTCTCTCTCAAACAACCCAGCAACCAAATAACAAAGAGTCTCTTGTGTCCCCAACACACCCAATACAAATGGTAAATTGTATAGGTGCACTAGTTCGGCGAAGAGATGGTGATACAAGTGCAATATGGATGATAGATATATGTTTTTGTAATATGAAAATATAAAAACAGCAAGGTAACAAGTGGTTAAAGTGAGCGTAAACGGTATTGCAATGCTAGGAAACTAGGACTAAGGTTCATACTTTCACTAGTGCACGTTCTCTCAACAATAATAACATAACTGGATCATATAACTATCCCTCAACATGCAACCAAGAGTCACTCCAAAGTCACTAATAGCGGAGAACAAACGAAGAGATTATTGTAGGGTATGAAACCACCTCAAAGTTATCCTTTCTGGTCGATCTATTCAAGAGTCCGTAGTAAAATAACACAAAGCTATTCTTTCCGTTCGATCTATCATAGAGTTCATACTAGAATAACACCTTAAGATACAAATCAACTAAAACCCTAATGTCACCTAGATACTCCAATGTCACATCAAGTATCCGTGGGCATGATTATACGATATGCATCACACAATCTCAGATTCATCTATTCAACCAACATAAAGTACTTCAAAGAGTACCCCAAAGTTTCTACCGAAGTGTCAAGACGAAAATGTGTGCCAACCCCTATGCATAAGTTCACAAGGTCACTGAACCCGCAAGTTGATCACCAAAACGTACATCAAGTAGATCATGTGAATATCCCATTGTCACCACAGATAAGCACATGCAAAACATACATCAAGTGTTCTCAAATCCTTAAAGACTCAATCCGATAAGATAACTTCAAAGGGAAAACTCAATCCATTACAAGAGAGTAGAGGGGGAGAAAGATCATAAGATCCAACTATAATAGAAAAGCTCGCGATACATCAAGATCGTGCCAAATCAAGAACACGAGAGAGAGAGAGATCAAACACATAGCTACTGGTACATACCCTCAGCCTCGAGGGTGAACTACTCCCTCCTCATCATGGAGAGCGCCGGGATGATGAAGATGGCCACCGATGAGGGATCTCCCCTCCGGCAGGGTGCAGGAACAGGGTCCCGATTGGTTTTTGGTGGCTATAGAGGCTTGCGGCGGTGGAACTCCCGATCTATTGTGCTCCTGAATGTTTTCAGGGTATATGGGTATATATAGGAGGAAGAAGTAGGTCGGTGGAGCTGCGAGGGGCCCACGGGGGTGGGGGCGCACCTCCCTGCCTTGTGGCCTCCTTGCTTCTTTCTTGACGTCCACTCCAAGTCCTCTAGATCAAGTTTGTTCCAAAAATCACTTTCGCGAAGGTTTCATTCCGTTTGGACTCCGTTTGATATTCCTTTTCTGCGAAACACTGAAATAGGCAAAAAACAGCAATTTGGACTGGGGCAATTTGAGAAAATGTCACACCTTTCCTGTGACTTTGATCCTATAGCACACCTTTCTTTTAATTGGATTAAATAGCACATCTTTGATTGATAGGTGGACAGAATAGGACAAATTGGTTTTTCCCCTCCTTTTCCATGTCCAGATCCATATATCATATTGGTTAGGACGAATTCGCCCTCAGATCGTTTCGTTGCCATATGAAATTTAGGAGACATAGAGAAAAAGCAGTGTGTCACCGCCTCGACATGCGTCCTTCCTGACGTTGCCGCTTTGCCATGCCTCCTCCCCAGTGAGCCGCCGCCTGGTCGTGCCTCCTTCCCCGCACCAGCACCTCGTCGTTCCTCCTCCCCCATGCTTCCCGTCCAGGCGCTGCACGTTGCCTGCATGCTGCCGCTTCGCCATGCCTAGATGGAGAAGTGCTCACTGGAGCCTGCTGTACCTGCTCATTGCTAGCTTTGTTAGCATATGGCTCAAATACTAGTGACACACATTAACAAATGTCTTACGTGCTGATGGCTGTAGCAACTATTATAAGAAGATTGGATGCTTCTTCATATGGCTGTATCAAAATTCAGATTGGATGGATGTAACATGTGTTTTTTTGACTATGGATGTAACATGTGTTGACGTATAGTTTTGTTGATATGGATACAATCAAATTTTTGACAGCATTTTCACTGTGAACAACAGGTTCTACTCGTACACTTGAAGCTTGCCCACTAGCGCTCCTCCATCATAATGTCCATGGTCTAGGGTTCCTGAATACACATGTCAGACCTATCGGGCGAGGCAGCAGAATGTGCATGTTCATGCGTCCGGGAGGAAAAGAAGCAGGACAAGGGGACGACGGGATGAATCACGAGGAGGCGGCGGTGCGCCAGGAAGTATGCACGGCTAGGCGGCGGCTCAAGGCAGGAGGAACAGCGAGGCGCTGGCGTTGTGCTTTGTTCTCTGTCTCGGTCATTTCATATGACCAGGCAACAATCTGAGGGCAATTTAGTCCTAGCAAATATAAGATGTGGCCTAGACGTGAAAAAGTAGTAAAAACATTAACTTGTGGTATTTTGTCTAGCTATCAATCAAAGGTGTGCTATTTAATCTAATAAAAAGAAAGGTGTGCTATAGGATCAAAGTCCCAGGAAAGGTGTGTCATTTTCTCAAATTGCTCTTTGGACTGGGCCTCCGGTTAATAGGTTAGTCCCAAAAATAATATAAAAGTGCATAGTAAAGCCCATTAAACATCCAAAACAGATAATATAATAGCATGGAACAATAAAAAATTATAGATACATTGGAGACGTATAAGTTGCTTACTTGTTGTACAATTGCATTGTTACTTTGAACCAAATCATGGGTTGCTTGCAAGTACATTCAAAGTACTCATTGGCTTGCCACTGGTTATTTAATTGGCCAGGCATGGAAGAGCAGGAGTTCGAGGAAGAGTTCTTTGGTGATGAACATGCGAACTAGGACGCTTCCCAGTTAGAATGCATGTAGGGTTAAGGCAGATGGCATGGGTTCTACTTATCGACGAAGATTTCTGCTCCTTATGTTCCATTTGATGTTCAGCCCTTAAGGCTTTATCAATATAAGACTTGACCATAATGGTCATAATTTGTGTAAGACGGTATGTATGGATGTAAGACTCTTGTTATTCAGCTTCTGTGTGTTCAGTGAGCATTGGTCTCTGGGATCACTGTACATGTGCATTCGGTGATCTCGACTTATGAGTCGGGGTCCCCACAGAGCTGGTATCAGAGCCATCCTAACTGTAGGAAGCCTTAGTTAGCATGGACGTTAGATAGAACAAGACTCTTTACCAAAACTACCTATATACCATCTTTTTCTAAAAATATCCCAAGCATGGGTCATAACTCCTCTATTGACCTTTCCCCTTCCACTTTTGTAGATGGTCATCGTACCCGAAGACTTCCTGACCACCGGATCCCTATGCTTCTTGAGGCCTCAAGAAGTGCCAGTTCACTCGATCCCCCACCTTCTCCTATCACGAGCACTGGATCAACAGCACCAACAAGGAGTATCACGTGGAGGTAGTCGTGAGGGCGAACAACTCCCCGACGAGCTGGTTCTTTGAGGGACCCCAGATGGCGACCCTGCTCCTTGCCGTTGAGACTGCTGCCCTCAAGGTGCTGACTCGCCTCCGGGATCTTCTGCGAGAGATGGCAAGCGAGCCAGCCACCCGTTACCTGCCTTATCAGAAGGAGAGTGATGATGAGAGCAGCGCACGAGCCCCACCCATGGCTGAAGGACTTCCCCTCTGTTTCTAGACCTACTTCGGCTTGTGTGCTGACAGCCTGGCACATCACCTGGCCTCGGAGTCGATGGAGCTTTGGAAGGAACTCCAAGAGACCAAGGAACTCCTCCGCCTAGCTCAGACAAAGGCATACAGTATCAAGAAGGATGGTGCACCCCCTGGACAGCCCGTTGTTGCCTATCGAGGCGGGCGACCCCCACAGGTTACTCATGCCAAGGGATCACCCCAGCCATGCCGTATGACGGCGGAGGACTATCGCAACCTCTTCACGGTGCCACTGGTGAAGCAGCGCCGTGTTCAGCTCCTCCACTCCCCGGCCCACTCCCTCAAGTGACGAAGAAACTGAGATGGATGTAGATGAGGAGGAAGACCCAGAGGAGCCGGAATATGCGACCGAGCATTCCACCACTTAGACACCATTCAGGACTAGGATAGGCCAGTCCGTAACTCTTAAGGTAGGATAGGTCGTGTACCCCTTATGTGAAGTTGAGTCCATGTAATGGTTCAAATGAAACCATGTTGTGTTGTGTTTGCTTTCGACTTGTTTGGTGGAAGTCATACTTTCCCTTTCGGGAACTTGTAAACGACTACATCACCCATTTGGTTTTAATGCATGAGTTTAGCCCTTTCGGCCTTTGCTTAACTTAAAATTGTGTCACACCCACCCCCTACCAGGCACCCCATCTACCTTGTTTTCCCTCATTTTATCCCAATCATGAGATCTTGACCGCTCCAACAGGACGCCTGTTGTAACCCGTACTGATACCTCTACCCAGGAGTAAGAAGCCGGAGGATCCACCCAAGGAGGAGCCAGCCAGGACCAAACCCAAGGACAAACTCCACCACCGCCTCCACCTCCGAACATGGACATGGCTTGACTTCTCCAAGCCTTCCAAGAGGAGCGCCAAGCCAACACTACAACCCTGCAGATGATTGCTCAAGCTGTCACCAACAACTGCTAGTAGGCGGGGAATGGCAATGGACGTTCCACGTTGGCAGAGTTCAAGAAGCATGCACAACCCACCTTCATTGAGACTGCTGAACCCCTAGATGCAGACGACTGGGTCTGCACCATCGAGGATCTGTTGGAACTAGTCGGCTGCACTAAAGACCGTGAGAGGGTGGCATATGCTGCCCACTGTCTCGGTGCTAGAGCTTGGTGGGATGGATTCAAGGTCATGCATGTTGGGCAAACCATCACTTGGAATTACTTCAAGGCAGAGTTCCGCAAGGCTCATATTCCTTCTGGGATCATGGCCATCAAGAAGCGTGAGTTCCGAGCCCTGAAGCAAGGAAGTGGCACTGTCAAGGAGTACATGCAGAAGTTCAGTGTTCTGTCAAGGTATGCCCTGAAGATGTCAGCACTGATGCTGCAAAAGGAGCGCTTCATGAAGGCCTCAATCAGACTCTGCAGTACTCGCTTGTCGTGTGTGACTGCCTAACCTTTCCTGACCTGGTGAACAAAGCACTCATGCTTGAAGACAAGTGGCATGCTTTGGAAGACACTCGCAAGCGCAAGATGATCAGTAAGGGAGTTCCAGTAACCAGAAGCCTCACCCATGGCAGCCAGCCCCGGTCAGGCCAACCTATCAGTAGCCAAGAGCTCCCACACCTCGCACCAACTATCAGCCTCAACAGTATGCCAACCCCAGGCCAGCTTTCAACAACCCCAATAACAGTGGTGGCAACAAGATCAACAACCCAAACCAAGTCACTTGCTTTGGATGTGGCCAGGCAGGACACATCTCAAGGGTGTGCCCCAACAACAAGCCCGATGCTCTGCGGCCCAATGCACAGACCCCAGGACAAGGCTGCAGAATGCCCCCAAGGAACCAAGCTCCCCGCAACCCACCCAACAATGGCAAGGGGCGTGTGAACCACGTCACTGCAGAAGAAGCTCAGGAAGACCCGGACGGTGTGCTGGGTACGTTCCTTGTCAACTCAGCACCTGTAACTGTCTTGTTTGATTCTGGAGCCACGCATTCATTTGTCACCCAAAGGTTTGCATTAAAAAGTGGCATGACCCCTACACCCCTGAGTAATCCCATGGTGGTACAAACCCCCGGAGCCGAAATGAGAGCCAAGATAGGATGTAGGAGTCGGGATCAACATTAATGGGGTAGATTTCCTAGCAGTCCTTATCATCCTAAGATCACAAGGCTTGGACATGATCTTGGGAATGGATTGGCTCAGCAATCACCAAAGCTTGTTAGATTGTGCCAACTGAACTGTCATAGTGACCAATGACCAAGGAGTTGAAGTTAAGTTTGCCTCCAATACCTCCTCTGCTCAAGTCGCCCAAGTCAACTGTCTCACAGAAGTTGGACTGGAGCAAGTGCCGGTTGTATGTGAATACCCCGATGTCTTTCCTAACGAGTTACCAGGAATGCCTACTGACCGCGACATTGAGTTCATTATCGAGCCCATGCCCGGAGTAGGACCCATCTATAAGAAGCCTTATAGAATGGGATCGGAGGAGTTAGCAGAACTGAAGAAGCAGCTGGCCCAGCAGATGAGGAAATGACATCCGCCCTAGTGCCTCACCTTGGGGATCACCTGTTCTGTTTGTGGAGAAGAGGGACGGTACCATCCGATTATGTGTTGACTATCGCTTCCTTAATGAAGTCACAATCAAGAACAAGTATCCACCCCCCAAGATTGAAGACTTGTTCGATAAGCTGAATGGTGCCAAGGTGTTTTCCAAGATCGATCTCAGGTCTGGATACTATCAGCTGAAGATCAGACCCCAAGGCATTTTGAAGACAGCATTCGTAACCCGTTATGGCTTGTATGAGTACACGGTCATGTCGTTTGGGCTAACCAATGTCCCTGCCTACTTCATGTACCTCATGAACAAGGTTTTCATGGAGTACCTGGTGTTGGTGGGAACGACACCTATGGGATCACTGGAATCCCTACTACGGTCGGCGGGCGTGGGGTTGTGGAAAGAGCAGGTCTAAGAGCCAGCACAAAGATCGTCTACCCAGGTTTGGGCCACGAGGATGCGTAATACCCTAGTCCTGCTTTGGTGTATATCTGAATGTTCTTGAGCTAGCTACGGTGCGTGACTTGCCCGAAAGGGTCGAATCCCTCCCCAGTACGCCTCGAGCCTCCTTTTATAGAAAAAGGGGATGCCACAGTGGCACACAGGAGGTGGAAAGCGCATACGATGGCTGAGTCTATCCTCTGGTAGCGTTGGACAAACGCATTTAATGCACTGCCGACGTGCCCTTCTTGCTGTCCCCGCTTTGCCTCGCTTCAACACGCGTCCAGGCCAGCGCGGCGTGCAGTGCCATGTAGGCTGGCAGGCTGCTAAGCTGGTGCAATGGCAGGGTCTTCACGAAGATCTGCATGCCACCACGCAGGTGATTGCTGAGCTGGTCTAGAGTCCGCATGTCGCCACACAGGTGTGCGCCTAGCTGGCTAGGCTGGTAGCTGCATGGGAACGACGGTGGAGCCTTGGCAGGTGCGGGCCTGGCCGCGGCCCCGCTGATGTCCTCGGCAAGGGTCTTGCCGGGCCCCCGGCAAGGGTCTTGCCGGGGCACCGTGGTCGTCCCCGGCAAGGATCTTGTCGGAGGTCTCGTGGATTTCCTTGGCAAAGATCTTGCCGAGGATCGTCGTCTTCTTATCCTTATCTGATCTTGCGTGTTTATGATCATCACGAAGATCTGCATGCCACCATGGAGGTGGCTCCCGAGCCTTGGTTCCAATATGGTTGATGGCGTTGGAACCCTTGGGCTCAAGGGTGGCGCGCACTGCTGGTGTTGGGCAAGTTGCCCCGGCAAGGGTCTTGCCGGGGCTGCGGAGGCTGCCCCGGCAAGGGTCTTGCCGGGGGAGCCTACCTCACCCTCTTTGCTCCTTGTGTTTATGGCCTTGGCATTTGCTTGATTGTCTTGTGGCTTTGGCTCCCCTCTTGTGCCCTGCTAAGTGTGGCCGCGGGCGCGGCTTTGACAGCCCGTGCACAAGTAAAGGGGTAGAAAGTAGAGCCCCTACTTCTGTACACCGACAGGAGCCCCCAGGCCTGGGCCACACATAAGTGCGACGCGTTGTTGGGCTAGGTCTAGAATGGTGCGCGGGTAGGCAGGGCGGATTTTTACCGCAGGGACTTTTTCGTCCGCCGCGCTTCTCCACGATTCGCGTTGAATGCGAGATGTGGAGGGCCGTGCGTGACGTGGGGGGCATGCGTGGGGCGCCTGCTATATGTAGGCGTCATGTCGCAGTAAATGGTAAAGAGGCGGCCCACGCCTTCCCCATAAAAAGGAATAACCACAGGCGCGCTGCTCATTTACCCTCTGCGCCTTCTCCAATCTCGGAACAACCGTCTCTATCTTCTTCCTCCTCGAGCTCCCGCTTTTGCTTGTTGTTGATGCGCCCCCATTGTTTTCGATCCTTTGCTTTCTCCCAGCCGCCATGGCGCCCAAGACTGGCAAAGGCAAGGGGGCGGCCAAGGATGTCAAGGAGAGGGAGGCGCCGGAGAATGAAGTGGCGGTGCGGCGGGCGCAGTTCGCCTACTTCTCCCCATCGATGGTGGATGGGATCCACCTCAAGGACTTGTTCATGCCTCTATGGGGGGCGGAGATGACGGGGCACTCTACCATGCGCGTCATCCCCGCCAATTGCGTCAAGGCCGGCCCAAATCGGTACCCCTTTTTTGTTGATTTCTTCTCCTGCAGGCTCTGCCCTCCTTTCTCTAATTTCTTCAACGACATCATGTGCACCTTCGGCTTCCGTCTTTTGGATTTTACGCCGAACGCCATGGCGTGCATGGCGTTCTTTGCCCACCTCTGTGAGGGCTTCGCAGGGGTGCTTCCCAGCACGGCGCTCTTCCGCCACTACTTCTACCCTCGCCTCCAACCAGGGGGCGCCCTCTCCAGGAGCATCTCCTGGATCCCGAGGGTCCAAGAGGAAGGCACGTATCCCGAGGGT
This sequence comes from Aegilops speltoides, assembly GCA_021437245.1. Classification (NCBI taxonomy): domain Eukaryota; kingdom Viridiplantae; phylum Streptophyta; class Magnoliopsida; order Poales; family Poaceae; genus Aegilops; species Aegilops speltoides. The sequence goes on from CM038146.1 coordinate 142,219,789, forward strand.
GCCCACAAGGAGAGGCGGGAGGAGTGGCGGGGTCGGTGGTGCTGGATCGAGGAGAAGAACCTGTCGAAGTTCTGCCGGGTTCGTCAGAGTCCGCTGACCCGTGGCAAGGACTGGAGTGACCTCGACGCCAACAACGGGAAGCTTTCGATCGCCACCACCAGGATTCATCGCCTCACCATGGCCGGGCTCACCCTTGAGATGATTGGGGCGGATTTCATCCGCCGCCGAATCGCCCCGCTGCATAACAAGGGGAGGCTGGCCTGGGACTTCAAGAATGCGGCCGACATCATGAGGCTCCGCCCCGCCTGAAGCATAATTTCACGGTGATGGGACACACCCATTTCTGTCATAGGCTCTTTCAGCTTGATGTGTTCAGCGATGGCAGGGTGGAGAGGACCGGCAGGGCCGCGAAGGCCGGCAAGGTCATCAAGGGGCCCCTATTGGGTTGCCGTCGGGTGTGTTCCCGCTGAGAAATAACTCTTGCTAGTCCGCCATCCTCTACATGATGCCTGTCTACAACGTGCATGGCCTTGACCCGTCCTGGGCCGAGCCCCCGGCATGTGAGGTGCAGGAGTTCTTCGACAACTTGTCGGAGGGCTATGACCACGACGAGCCGCTGCTCATCGAGGACACCACCCAGGCAGAGCTGGACTACATCGCCGCCAGGGTGGCGGAGGCGGAGCTCGCCAGGGAGGCCGGTAGCGCTGGCGGCATGGAGGACGAGGCCGGCGCGGCCACGGAGGAGAGGGAGCTCGCCCAGTGGGCGGGGTCTGCCGAGGAGGCCAGCGGCCGACGACCCTCCGGCCATAGGAAAAAAGTGTGTCTTGCGGCGAGCCAGCTCTGGCGAGCCGGTCTGGCCCGGCAGGACCGAACTGCGACAAGGGACCCAGGGGGAATCCGTGCACCAGACTAGGGCCGCGACAGCGAAGAAGGCAGCGAAGACCGCGGTGGCGAAGAAGAAAGCAACCGCCTCTTCTTTGTCCAAGCGTTGCCGAACTCCATCCCCTTCCCCACTGAGGGAGTCCCGGACTAGGGGGTGTCCGGATATCCGAACTATCATCTTTGGCCGGACTCCTGGACTATGAAGATACAAGATTGAAGACTTCGTCCCGTGTCCGGATGGGACTTTCCTTGGCGTGGAAGGCAAGCTTGGCGATACGGATATGTAGATCTCCTACCATTGTAACCGACTCTGTGTAACCCTAACCCTCTTTGGTGCCTATATAAACCGGAGGGTTTTAGTCCTTAGGACGAACAACAGTCATACCATAGGCTAGCTTCTAGGGTTTAGCCTCTCTGATCTCGTGGTAGATCTACTCTTGTACTACCCATATCATCAATATCAATCAAGCAGGAGTAGGGTTTTACCTCCATCGAGAGGGCCCGAACCCGGGTAAAAACATCGTGTCCCTTGTCTCCTGTTACCATCCGCCTAGACGCACAGTTCGGGACCCCCTACCCGAGATCCGCCGGTTTTGACACCGACATTGGTGCTTTCATTGAGAGTTCCTCTATGTCGTCATCTTTAGGCCCGATGGCTCCTCCGATCATCAACAACGATGCGGTCCAGGGTGAGACTTTTCTCCCCAGACAGATCTCTGTATTCGGCGGCTTTGCACTGCGGGCCAATTCACTTGGCCATCTAGAGCAGATCGAAAGCTACGCCCCTGGCCATCAGGTCAGATTCGGAAGTTTGAACTACATGGCTGACGTCCGCGGAGACTTGATCTTCGACGGGTTCGAGCCACACCAAGCGCGCTGCATTGTCACGAAGGGCATGATCTAGCTCTGCCGCCGGACAGTGCCCTGGAGGCCGCACCAGTGTCCGCTCCGACCCTTAGCTCGGAGCCGACTGCGCCGATCGAGGACGGGTGGCTGGACACCGCCTTGGGGCTGCTATCTCTACGGCGATTGAGCCGAACACCAACCCTGTCTCTTTATGGCTCGTGACTCGAGGTGCCGGACTCCTCTTGGACTCAACCTCTGCGCCGCCAATCGAATCCGATTGGGCGCCGACATGGAGTTCACCGCCGCGACATCTTTCAAAGACTCGCCCTTTGGCAACATCTTGAATTCACTAAAGTCTCTCTCTTTATCAGGAGAGCCCTGGCCGGATTATGGTCAGGAAGGTTGGGATGCGGACGATGAAGAAATTCAAAGCCCACCCACCACCCACTTAGTAGCCACTGTCGATGATTTAACCGACATGCTCGACTTCGACTCCGAAGACATCAACGGTATGGACGACGATGCAGGAGACGACTAAGAACCAGCGCCTACAGGGCACTGGAAGGCCACCTCGTCATACGACATTTACATGGTGGACATCCCAAAAGATGGGAATGGCGATGGAACAACGGAGGATGACCACTCCAAGAAACAGCCTAAGCGCCGGCGTCAGCGGCGCCGCTCTAAATCCCGCCACTGTAAAAACGGCGATTCCGGCACCGGAGACAATAACACCCCGGAGAGTGCCGAAGACAATCCCCTCCAGCAGGATTCAGTGCAGGAGGATGGAGAAGCCAGCCCTCATGAGAGAGCAGCAGGCAGAGAGGTAGAGGACGATAATTACATGCCTCCCTCAGAAGACGAGGCAAGCCTCGACGATGACGAATTTGTCGTGCCTGAGGATCCCGTCGAACAAGAGCGTTTCAAACGCAGGCTCATGGCCACGGCAAGCAGCCTCAAGAAAAAGCAGCAACAGCTTAGAGCTGACCAAGACCTGCTAGCCGACAGATGGACTGAAGTCCTTGCGGCCGAAGAGTATGAACTCGAACGCCCCTCCAAGAACTACCCAAAACGCAGGCTGCTACCCGATTAGAGGAGGAAGCACCTAAACCTACATCACCCGGCGCATGATATGGCCGACCGCCACCTGCGGGTCAAGAACAGAGAGGCCTTTCGGCCCTCCACTCAAGCCGCACCCCGGCGCCGCTCAAAAAATACCAAGACGCAGGAAAATGTGCCAGACCTACGGGATATATTGGAAGACAAGGCAAGGCAAACAAGATCGATCTACGGATCGCGTGGGCGCCCCACGATATGTGATGATAACGGTCACGCCGGATATGGCAATTCCGGCCGGGCCGAACACAGTATACAAAGCTCATTTGAGCTGCGTCGTGATATAGCCCAATACAGAGGCGCCGCACACCCACTATGCTTCACAGACGAAGTGATGGATCATCAAATCCCTGAGGGTTTCAAACCCATAAACATTGAATCATACGATGGCACAACAGATCTGTTGGGGAACGTAGTAATTTCAAAAAATTTCCTACGCACACGCAAGATCATGGTGATGCATAGCAACGAGAGGGGAGAGTGTTGTCTATGTACCCTCGTGAGACCCAAGCGAGCGTTGACGCAACATAGAGGAAGTAGTCATCGTCCTCCTGGTCCAACCGATCCAAGCACCGTTATTCGGCACCTCCGAGTTCTTGACACGCGACAGCTCGATGGCGCACCCTCGATCTCCAATCCGAAGAGAGGCTCCGAGGGGAGTTCCACAAGACGACAGCGTGGTGACGATCTTGATGTTCTCTGTCGCGCAGGCTTCGCCTAAGAACCGCTACAATATGATCGAGGTGTAATATCGTGGAGGGGGGCACCGCACACGGCTAAGGAACGATCAATGATCAACTTGTGTGTCCTAGGGTGCCCCCTACCCCCGTATATAAAGGAGGGAGGGAGGAGGTGGCCGGCCCAAGGGGGGCGCGCCATAGGGGAGGGGGAAACCTACTCCAAGTAGTTTCCCCCCCTTTTCCTTATCTTATTTGGAGGGGGAAGGAAGGAGTACTAGTATTAGGAAGTAGTACTAGTAGTAGGAAGGAAGAGGGGGAAGGAGAAAGGAAGGGGGCGGCCCCCTCCCCAGTCGGATTGGGCTTGGGGGGCCTCCTTGATCCTTCTCTCTTCCTCCTACATGGGCCCAATAAGGCCCATATACCTCCCGGGGTTCCGGTAACCTCCGGAGCTCCAAACTTCTCGGAACCTTTCCGGTGTCCAAATATATCCGTCCAATATATCAATATTTATGTCTCGACCATTTCGAGACTCCTCATCATGTCCGTGATCATATCAGGGACTCGAACAACCTTGGTACATCAAAATACATAAACTCATAATATAAGCATCATCGAAACCTTAAGCGTGCGGACCCTACGGTTCGAGAACAATGTAGACATGACCGAGACATGTCTCCGGTCAATAACCAATAGCGGGACACGGATGCCCATATTGGTTCCTACATATTCTACGAAGATCTTTATCGGTCAAACCGCACAACAACATACGTTGTTCCTTTGTCATCGGTATGTTACTTGCCCGAGATTCGATCGTCGGTATCCAATACCTAGTTCAATCTCATTACCGCAAGTCTCTTTACTCGTTCCGTAATACATCATCTCACAACTAACTCATTAGTTGAAATGCTTGCAAGGCTTAAGTGATGTGTATTACCGAGAGGGCCCAGAGATACCTCTCCGACATTCGGAGTGACAAATCCTAATCTCGAAATAGGCCAACTCAACAAGTACCTTCGGAGACACCAGAGAGCACCTTTATAATCACCCGATTCGTTGTGACGTTTGGTAGCACACAAAGTGTTCCTCCGTAAATGGGAGTTGCATAATCTCATAGTCATAGGAACATGTATAAGTCATGAAGGAAGCAATAGCAACATACTAAGCGATCGTGTGCTAAGCTAACGAAATGGGTCATGTCAATCGATCATTCAACTAATGATGTGACCTTGTTAATCAAATAACAACTCCTTGTTCATGGTTAGGAAACATAACCATCTTTGATTAACAAGCTAGTCAAGTAGAGGCATACTAGTGACACTGTTTGTCTATATATTCACACATGTATTATGTTTCGGTTAATACAATTCTAGCATGAATAATAAACATTTATCATGATATGAGGAAATAAATAATAACTTTATTATTGCCTCTAGAGCATATTTCCTTGATCTCCCACTTGCACTAGAGTCAATAATCTAGATTACACAATAATGATTCTAACACCCATGGAGTCTTGGTGTTGATCATGTTTTGCTCGTGGAAGAGGCTTAGTCAACGGTGCGCAACATTCAGATCCGTATGTTTCTTGCAAATCTCTATGTCTCCCACCTGGACTAGATCCCGGATGGAATTGAAGCGTCTCTTGATGTGCTTGGTTCTCTTGTGAAATCTGGATTCCTTCGCTAAGGCAATCGCTCCAGTATTGTCACAAAAGATTTTCATTGGACCCGATGCACTAGGTATGACACCTAGATCAGATATGAACTCCTTCATCCAGACTCCTTCATTGGCTGCTTCCGAAGCAGCTATGTATTCCGCTCCACCGTTTAATGTAAATACGTATCCGGTTTGCGATTTAGAATCGTCCGGATCAGTGTCAAAGCTTGCATCAACGTAACCATTTACGATGAGCTCTTTGTCACCTCCATATATGAGAAACATATCCTTAGTCCTTTTCGTATTTGGGATGTTCTTGACCGCTGTCCGATGATCCACTCTGGATTACTTTGGTACCTCCTGCTAGACTTATAGCAAGGCACACATCAGGTCGGTACACAGCATTGCATACATGATAGAGCCTATGGCTGAAGCATAGGAACACTTTTCATTTTCTCTCTATCTTCTGCAGTGGTCGGGCTTTGAGTCTTACTCAACTTCACACCTTGCAATCTGAGCAAGAACCCTTTCTTTGCTTGATCCATTTTGAACTTCTTCAAAACTTTGTCAAGGTATGTGCTTTGTGAAAGTCCAATTAAGCGTCTTGATCTATCTCTATAGATCTTAATGCCCAATATGTAAGCAGCTTCACCGAGGTCTTTCATTGAAAAACTTTTATTCAAGTATCCCTTTATGCTATCCAGAAATTCTATATCATTTCCAATCAATAATATGTCATCCACATATAATATTAGAAATGCTATAGAGCTCCCACTCACTTTCTTGTAAATACAGGCTTCTCCAAAAGTCTGTATAAAACCAAATGCTTTGATCACACTATCAAAACGTTTATTCCAACTCCGAGAGGCTTGCACCAGTCCATAAATGGAGCGTTGGAGCTTGCACACTTTGTTAGCTCCTTTGGATCGATAAAACCTTCGGTTGCATCATATACAACTCTTCTTCCGTAAATCCATTCAGGAATGCAGTTTTTACATCCATTTGCCAAATTTCATAATCATAAAATGCGGCAATTGCTAACATGATTTGGACAGACTTAAGCATCGCTACGGGTGAAAAGGTCTCATCGTAGTCAACCCCTTGAACTTGTCGAAAACCTTTTGCAACAAGTCGAGCTTTGTAGACAGTAACATTAACGTCAGCGTCAGTCTTCTTCTTGAAGATCCATTTATTCTCAATTGCTTGACGACCATCGGGCAAGTCAACCAAAGTCCATACTTTGTTCTCATACATGGATCCCATCTCAGATTTCATGGCTTCAAGCCATTTTGCGGAATCTGGGCTCACCATTGCTTCTTCATAGTTCGTAGGTTCATCATGATCTAGTAGCATGACTTCCAGAATAGGATTACCATACCACTCAGTGCGGATCTTACTCGCTCGACCCACGTGGTTCAGTATTAACTTGATCCGAAGTTCTATGATCATCATCATCAACTTCCTCACTAGTTGGTTTTGACGTCACGAAACCGGTTCTGTGATGTATTATTTTCCAACAAGGAGTAGGTACGATTACCTCATCAAGTTCTACTTTCCTCCCACTCACTTCTTTCGAGAGAAACTCCTTCTCTAGAAAGGATCCATTCTTAGCAACGAATGTCTTGCCTTCGGATCTGTGATAGAAGGTGTACCCAACTGTCTCCTTTGGGTATCCTATGAAGACACATTTCTCCGATTTGGGTTCGAGCTTATCAGGTTGAAGCTTTTTCACATAAGCATCGCAACCCCAAACTTTAAGAAACGACAACTTTGGTTTCTTGCCAAACCATAGTTCATAAGGTGTCGTCTCAACGGATTTCGATGGTGCCCTATTTAATGTGAATGTGGTTGTCTCTAGGCATAACCCCAAAAGCGATAGCGGTAAATCTGTAAGAGACATCATAGACCGCACCATATCAAGTAAAGTACGATTCTGACGTTCGGACACACCATTCTGTTGTGGTGTTCCGGGTGGCGTGAGTTGTGAAACTATTCCACATTGTTTTAAGTGTAGACCAAACTCGTAACTCAAATATTCTCCTCCACGATCGATCGTAGAAACTTTATTTTCTTGTTACGATGATTTTCAACTTCACTCTGAAATTCTTTGAACTTTTCAAATGTTTCAGACTTATGCTTCATTAAGTAGATATACCCATATCTCGCTTAAATCATCTGTGAAGGTGAGAAAATAACGATATCCGCCACGAGCCTCAACATTCATTGGACCACATACATCTGTATGTATGATTTCCAACAAATCTGTTGCTCTCTCCATAGTACCGAGAACGGCGTTTTGGTCATCTTGCCCATGAGGCACGGTTCATAAGTACCAAGTGATTCATAATCAAGTGGTTCCAAAAGTCCATCATTATGGAGTTTCTTCATGCGCTTTATACCGATATGACCCAAGCGGCGGTGCCACAAATAAGTTGCACTATCATTATCAACTCTGCATCTTTTGGCTTCAACACTATGAATATGTGTATCACTACTATCGAGATTCATCAAAATAGACCACTCTTCAGGGTGCATGACCATAAAAGATATTACTCATATAAATAGAACAACCATTATTCTCGATTTAAATGAATAACCGTCTCGCATCAAACAAGATCCAGATATAATGTTCATGCTCAACGCGGCACCAAATAACAATTATTTAGGTCTAATACTAATCCGAAGGTAGATGTAGAGGTAGCGTGCCGATCGCGATCACATCGACTTTGGAACCATTTCCCACGCGCATCGTCACCTCGTCCTTTGCGGTGTTTGCTTAATCCGTAGTCCTGTTTGAGTTGCAAATATTAGCAATGTAACCGATATCAAATACCAGTGCTCTGCGAGCTCTAGTAAGGTACACATCAATAACATGTATATCACATATACCTTTGTTCACTTTGCCATCCTTCTTATCCGCCAAATACTTGGGGCAGTTCCGCTTCAAAGTGACTACCTTGCGGTAGAAGCACTCGGCCAGGCTTAGGTCCGACTTGGGTTTCTTCTCTGAGCAGCAACTTGTTTGCTGTTCTTCTTGAAGTTCCTTCTTCTTCCCTTTGCCCTTTTCTTGAAACTAGTGGTCTTGTTAACCATCAACACTTGATGCTCTTTCTTGATTTCTACCTCCGCAGCCTTTAGCATTGCGAAGAGCTCGGGAATCGTCTTATCCATACCTTGCATATTATAGTTCATCACGAAGCTCTTGTAGCTTGGTGGAAGTGATTGGAGAATTTCATCAATGACGCTATCATCCGGAAGAGTAACTCCCGGTTGAATCAAGTGATTACAATACCGGACATCTTGAGTATGTGCTCACCGACGAACTATTCTCCTCCATCTTGCAGCTATAGAACTTATTGGAGACTTCATATCTCTCAATCCGGGCATTCTTCGGAATATCAACTTCAACTCTGAAACATCTCATATGCTCCATGACGTTCAAAAGCGTCGTTGAAGTCCCGGTTCTAAGCCGTAAAGCATGGCACATTGAACTATCGAGTAGTCATCAGCTTTGCTCGCAGACGTTCTTAACGTCGTCGGTTGCATCAAGACGAAGTTCGGCACCAGCGGTGCTTCGGGACATAATTTTTACAGGCAGAATGAGGATAATCCTCAAATTACGGACCCGATCCGCGTAGTTGCTACCATCATCTTTCAACTTAGCTTTCTCAAGGAACGCATTAAAATTCAACGGAACAACAAAGACGGGCCATCTATCTACAAACAACATAGACAAGCAAGATACTATCAGGTACTAAGTTCATGATAAATTTTAGTTCAATTAATCATATTACTTAAGAACTCCCACTTAGACAGACATCTCTCTAGTCATCTAAGTGATCACGTGATCCAAATCAACTAAACCATAACCGATCATCACGTGAGATGGAGTAGTTTTCAATGGTGAACATCTTATGTTGATCATATCTACTATATGATTCACGCTCGACCTTTCGGTCTCCGTGTTCCGAGGCCATATCTGCATATGCTAGGCTCGTCAAGTTTAACCTGAGTATTCTGCATGTGCAAAACTGGCTTGCACCCATTGTAGATGGACGTAGAGCTTATCACACCCGATCATCACGTGGTGTCTGGGCACGACGAACTTTGGCAACGGTGCATACTCAGGGAGAACACTACTTGATAATTTTAGTGAGAGATCATCTTAAAATGCTACCGTCAATCAAAGCAAGATAAGATGCATAAAGGATAAACATCACATGCAATCAATATAAGTGATATGATATGGCCATCATCTTCTTGTGCTTGTGATCTCCATCTCCGAAGCACCATCATGATCACCATCGTCACCGGCGCGACACCTTGATCTCCATCGTAGCATCGTTGTCGTTTCGCCATCTATTGCTTCTCGACTATCGCTACCGCTTAGTGATAAAGTAAAGCAATTCTGTATGCGTTGCATTTCATACAATAAGCGACAACCATATGGCTCCTGCTAGTTGCCGATAACCGGTTACAAAACATGATCATCTCATACAATAAAATATAGCATCATGTCTTGGCCATATCACATCACAACATGCCTGCAAAAACAAGTTAGGCGTCCTCTACTTTGTTGTTGCAAGTTTTACGTGGTTGCTACGGGCTTAAGCAAGAACCAATCTCACCTACGCATCAAAACCACAACGATAGTTTGTCAAGTTGATGCTGTTTTAACCTTCGCAAGGACCGGGCGTAGCCACACTCGGTTCAACTAAAGTTGGAGAAACCGACACCGCTAGTCACCGTGTGCAAAGCACGGCGGTAAAACCAGTCTCGCGTAAGCGTCTGGCGTAATGTCGGTCCGGGCCGCTTCATCCAACAATACCCCCGAACCAAAGTATGACATCTTTGGTAAGCGGTATGACTTATATCGCCCACAACTCACTTGTGTTCTACTCGTGCATATAACATCAAACCATAAAACCTAGGCTCGGATGCCTTTGTTGGGGAGCGTAGTAATTTCAAAAATTTCCTACGCACACGCAAGATCATGGTGATGCATAGCAACGAGAGGGAGAGTGTTGTCTCGCACCCTCGTGACCGAAGCGAAGCGTTGACGCAACATAGAGGAAGTAGTCATCGTCCTCCGGTCCAACCGATCCAAGCACCGTTACTCGGCACCTCCGAGTTCTTGACACGCGTCTTTGCTCGATGGCGCACCTCGATCTCCAATCCAGAGAGGCTCGAGGGGAGTTCGTCAAGACGACGGCATGGTGGCGATCTTGATGTTCTCTGTCGCAGGGCTTCGCCTAAGCACCGCTACAATATGATCGAGGTGTAATATCGTGGAGGGGGCACCGCACACGGCTAAGGGCGATCAATGATCAACTTGTGTGTCCTAGGGTGCCCCTACCCCGTATATAAAGGAGGGAGGGAGGAGGTGGCCGCCCAAGGGGGCGCCATAGGGGGGGAAACCTACTCCAAGTAGGTTTCCCCTTTTCCTTATCTTATTTGGAGGGAAGGAAGGAGTACTAGTATTAGGAAGTAGTACTAGTAGTAGGAAGGAAGAGAGGGAAGGAGAAAGGAAGGGGGGGGCCGCCCTCCCCAATTCGGATTGGGCTTGAGGCGCGCCTCCCTTGATCCTTCTCTCTTCCTCCTACATGGGCCCAATAAGGCCCATATACCTCCCGGGGTTCAGTAACCTCCGGAGCTCCAAACTTCTCCGGAACCTTTCCGTGTCCAAATATATCCGTCCAATATATCAATCTTTATGTCTCGACCATTTCGAGACTCCTCGTCATGTCCGTGATCATATCCGGACTCGAACAACCTTCGTACATCAAAATACATAAACTCATAATATAAGCATCATCGAAACCTTAAGCGTGCGGACCCTACGGTTTGAGAACAATGTAGACATGACCGAGACATGTCTCGGTCAATAACCAATAGCGGGACCGGATGCCCATATTGGTTCCTACATATTCTACGAAGATCTTTATCGGTCAAACCGCACAACAACATACGTTGTTCCTTTGTCATCGGTATGTTACTTGCCCGAGATTCGATCGTCGGTATCAATACCTAGTTCAATCTCGTTATCGCAAGTCTCTTTACTTGTTCCGTAATACATCATCTCACAACTAACTCATTAGTTGAAATGCTTGCAAGGCTTAAGTGATGTGTATTACCGAGAGGGCCCAGAGATACCTCTCCGACATTGGATGACAAATCCTAATCTCGAAATCGCCAACTCAACAAGTACCTTCGGAGACACCAGAGAGCACCTTTATAATCACCCGATTCGTTGACGCGTTTGGTAGCACACAAAGTGTTCCTCCGTAAGCAGGAGTTGAATAATCTCATAGTCATAGGAACATGTATAAGTCATGAAGGAAGCAATAGCAACATACTAAGCGATCGTGTGCTAAGCTAACGGAATGGGTCATGTCAATCAGATCATTCAACTAATGATGTGACCTTGTTAATCAAATAACAACTCCTTGTTCATGGTTAGGAAACATAACCATCTTTGATTAACAAGCTAGTCAAGTAGAGGCATACTAGTGACACTCTGTTTGTCTATATATTCATACATGTATTATGTTTCCGGTTAATACAATTCTAGCATGAATAATAAACATTTATCATGATATGAGGAAATAAATAATAACTTTATTATTGCCTCTAGGGCATATTTCCTTCAAGATCCTGCGGTCTAGATCGAGGACTATCTCCTTCATATCCACATGGCCCGCGGTGATGACCTACACGCCATCAAATACCTCCCACTCAAGCTTAAAGAACCAGCTCGGCATTGGCTTAACAGCTTGCCAGCGGAGTCAATTGGTTGTTGGGAAGATCTGGAAGTCGCATTCCTCGACAACTTTCGGGGCACCTATGTGCGACCACCAGACGCCGATGACCTAAGCCACATAATTCAGCAGCCAGAAGAATCGGCCAGACAATTCTGTACACGGTTTCTAACCAAGAAAAATCAAATCGTCGACTGTCCGGATGCAGAGGCCCTTGCAGCCTTCAAACATAACATCCGCGACTAGTGGCTAGCCCGGCACCTAGGACAGGAAAAGCCGAAATCCATGGCAGCCCTCACAACACTCATGACTCTCTTTTGCGCGGGAGAGGACAGTTGGTTAGCTCGTAGTAACAACATAACCAAGAGCTGGTAATTCGGATACCAAGGGCAGCAACGGCAGGTTGCGTCGCAACAAGCACAAGTGCCGCATTAATGGCGACAATGCTGAAGATATGACAGTCAATGCCGGATTCAGAGGCTCTAAACCTGGTCAGCGGAAAAAGCCATTCAAAAGAAATACTCCGAACTGTCAATTTGGACCGAATACTCGATCGCTGCGTGCGATACACGGCACTTCGAAAAGTTAGCCAATCACACCAACAGGATTGTTGGGTGTTCAAGCAGGCATGCAAGTTAAATGCCAAAAACAATGACAAGGGGCTGCATAGCGACGATGAGGAGGAGCCCCGGCCGCCGAACAATAGAGGACAGAAGGGCTTCCCTCCCACAAGTGCGGACGGTGAACATGATATACATAACCCACATACCCAAAAGGGAGTGGAGCGTGCACTAAGGGACGTATATGCGATGGAGCGATCGCCCCAAAGTTAAATCCGTGGTCCTCCGCCCGATCACTTTTGATCGAAGGACCACCCCACTAGCATCCGCCATGGCGGATTCGCGCATTGGTTCTAGACCCAATCGTTGACGGATTTCACCTCACTAGAGTCGATGGACGGCGGCAACAACTGAACCGCTTTATCGGGATACAAGGCGCAAGATGGGCATAGACCCTCAAGGATTATTCCCACAAAGACGACCTTCAAAGCGTCGTGCAGTGTAGAGTCCAACTATACTGAGCTCGATTACACTTGAAGTGGTCTTGGATCACCGGATAACTTCCGGCGATTAATTAATCTTCGACATAGTCCCGTTCATGGCGGCTATCATGCCTTCGCTCGGACGAACCGCATTTGCAAAGTTCAATGTGGTGCCGCACTACGCATACCTCAAGCTCAAGATGCCAGGCCCTCGAGGAGTCATTACGGTCAACGGAAACACCAAACGCTCTCTCACAACGGAGGAGCATACGACGGCCCTCGCGGTAGAAGTACAAAGCAGCCTCTTAAGGCAATTCTCGAGTCCGACTATTAAACGTCCGGACACCGTCAAGCGCGCCCAGAGTAACCAACAACAAGACCACCTAGCACGTCCCGAGCACGCGTAGCAATGCGGCCCCAACCCCAGCCCTCGCGAAATTGCGAAACCTGTACTACATGTACATAATTACGCTCTGGAAATACCATGGGCATAGGGGGAGGGGCATGACCACGACAGGCCCATAATGCGGCTAAACCGCACCAGGGGCTCCCAATTGTGTCATTCTTCTTTTTTCTCTTAATTTCAGGACTCCTTTCTCAAGAAGCCTTGTCCGATGGTAGAATCGCCGAACACACGATGCAACAGCCAGGGAAGCAGAAAGCTACGTCGAGTGTCCAGGTGGTCTCTATAATGAGCAGTATACTTGTTTTACATATCATCCCACAGCTCACTCCTAGAGGGCGACATGTCAAATAGTCCCATCCCTTGCTTATCGCACTATTTGTATCGTTCTGCTTTTACCGCAGCTTTTTTAATAAACAATGCACAGCTTTTGCCTATTATTACATTCCCTTTTTATCTATATATGTTCACTTATGACATATTGCATCCGTACGCTTTGGTATGGCCAAATACACCAGGGGCTTAAGTACCCCAAAATATGGTGTGATAAGTCCGAACACTTTCACAAGTGCGGCACCCCGAACTTATAGCATTATATGCATCGGCTCCGAATCATGTCTTGGGTCAATAGTTGGGTTTGCCTGGCTCCCATGTTTTGGTACCTTACGTTCCGTTATATCGGCTAAGGTAGCGCTGGGAGAACCACTGCGATTGTGCCCCGGTTGAGCTGGGTGGAGCACCTCAGTGGAGAAAGCTAAAACTGACCGTCATGATAGGGTGAGAGCCGGTCGCTGTTCGAGAGGTTTTTCGAGTCCCTAAAGACTTATGCCGCTAAGAGCGAGGAGTCGGCTTTGTCCGGCCCGGGCGTGGATAGCGCCCCGAATTTGGTCTTCCGAATACTAGGGGCTTCGCCGAAATTTAAAATTATAGAATTCTATGGCTAAGTGAGAGTGTTCAAGCATTATAGTCCAGTTTCCTTGTTCGTTGCGTTGAGCGCCTCCCTCGAAGGACCCAAGAATGGGAAAAAGAGCGCTTAAGTTTATCCCGAACACCCCAGCACTCGTGGCATGGGGGCAAAAGCCGACGACTCGCCATCTCTCAAATTTAATAAACGGCCGCACAGAAGGTAATATTTTAAATTCACAAGCATTGCTTAGCGCATATGAACAAGTTTTCAAGCGTCACAGGATAACAAATGCGAGTTCACTCAAAATTACATCTTTGGAGCATTCACCGCCATAAAGCGGGCACCCTTCAGACGCCCGCATAATACATCTCGGGCTTGCGATACTCCTGCCCGGCGGTGGGCGTCCGTCACAAGCTTCTCGGCGTCCATCTTGCCCCAAAGTGCACTTTAGCACGGGCAAGGCCTACGGCACCTTCGATCTGGCGGAGTGCTTGATGACTTCAATCCATGGACAAAGCGTCCACGAGCCGCCTCACCAGCCCGAAGTAGCTCCCAGGCATGGCTTCCTTAGGCCACGGCCGAACTATGAGGCCCTTCATGGCCTGTTCGGCCACCTTATGGAGCTCGACCACTGCTTCATTTGGTCACTCGAGGGCACCGGGTGTCCGCCTCAAAGATCTTGAGACCAGAACACCTTCTCCGTCAAGCTCCCTTCCTCGGCCCGGTAGAATGCGGCGGCGTCGGATACACTGCGGGGCAGATCTATGAATGCTCCTGGAGAGCTCCAGATTCGGGTAAGTAACAAGTAATTCACTTTCACGTGCTTGCTTTGCATGAAGAATGCCTTACCCGCCACTATCTTCTTTATTGCCTCAATTTCCTGGAGGGCTTTTTGGGCTTCGGCCTTAGTGGCTTTGGCGCTCTCAAGAGCCGAGGCGAGCTTGAACTCTCGAGTCTTTGAGTCATGCTCCAAACTCTCGTGTTTTTCCACGAGAGCCTGGAGCTCTTGCCGCACCTCCGCCACCCGCGCCTCCTGCCTCTCTCGCTCGGTGCGTTCCGCGGCTGCATTGCTTTTGGCCCTCGACACCGCTTCCTTCAGGGTCGCCACCTCGTTCGTGGCCCCTGCAATTTTCACATTATTCCTGTTATTTTTTGCAACCACATCTTTTATATACTTCCATAAGGTATTACTTGCCTTCCTTGTCCTCGAGCTTCTTCTTGACAAGGCCGAGCGCTTTCTCGGACCGCTCGAGGCTCTGCTTCAATGCATCGACCTCCACAGTCAGGGCGGCAGAGGTCAGTAGCGCAGCCTGCATTACCATATTGACATACTTATGTTAGACTCCTGCGTACATCTTTTTAGATCTTCAATTCGGCTTTTCTTTCCGAACACCAAACTGAGCATCAGGGACTACTGTCTATGCGGTAATATTTTTACATATCTTAAAAACATACCTCAAAACCTGTTAGAAGGCTGGCATAGGCTTCAGTCAGCCCGCTCTTGGCGGACTGAACTTTCTGGATCACCACACTCATAACAGTGCGGTGCTCCTCGTTGATGGAGGCGCCGTTAAGCGCCTCCAGCAAATTATCCGGTGCCTCCGGTTGGACGGAGGTCACCGGTGTCGTAGTCTCGCCCTTCTTACGAAGGGGCCGCCTACCGGACTCCGGAACCACTGAAGGTTCCGGTGCGGAGTCCGGCCCAGGGCCGGACTTAGAGCCCTTTGGGGTTTGATCCCCCTTGCGCCCAAAGTCCGGGAGGTTGCCTTGCGGCGCCTCAGGGACCTCCTCCTCCTGGCTGGGCCCCTTTTGGGACCCCACCTTAGCGTCATCCGCAGCGCGAGGAGAGGAGACAGCCGGAAGTGAAGTGCTATTCACGTCCGACAATGCCAGGGAGCCGCTCGTTGAAGTGTCGAGCCCGTCCTTGGGCGGGCTGCAGGGTTATGTTTGGCGTTAGGAGATTCTGTATGACAAACGAAACGCCATGAGTTATTCTGGTATCCGGACACTTACGATGTCGCCAGGGCTTAGTCCTCGGTAGCCCTCCTCTTCGCCGTCGCGGCGTTGGTAGAATAGTCCGGAGGAGGGTCCTTCCCTTCTTGGACCCTTCGGCCTCCCCCGTTGGGGCGGCCTTCCTTTTCTTCTCTCCCCCCGCTAGGGGAGAGGCCTCTTTTTCCTCCTTGTCGGTGTCAAAACCGGCGGATCTCGGGTAGGGGGTCCCGAACTGTGCGTCTAGGTGGATGGTTACAAGAGACGAGGGACACAATGTTTTTACCAGTTGGCCCTCTCGATGGAGGTAAAACCCTACGTCCTGCTTGATTAATATTGATGATATGGGTAGTACAAGAGTGGATCTACCACGAGATCAAGGAGGCTAAACCCTAGAAGCTAGCCTATGGTATGATTGTTGTAATGTATGTTGTCCTATGGACTAAAGCCCTCCGGTTTATATAGACACCGGAGAGGGCTAGGGTTACACAGAGTCGGTTACAATGGTAGGAGATCTACATATCCAAATCACCAAGCTTGCCTTCCACGCCAAGGAAAGTCCCATCCGGACACGGGACGGAGTTTTCAATCTTGTATCTTCGTAGTCTTGGAGTCCGTGGACGATGATAGTCCGCTGTCCGGACACCCCTAGTCGAGACTCCTCGGTAGCCCCGAACCAGGCTTCAATGGCGATAAGTCCAGTAGCGTATATAGTCTTGGCGTTGCAAGGCGGGTTCTCCTTCAAGTTCCATGTATCGCGAGCGATTGTCCGGCTTCACCATAATCTTGTGTTTCTCGGCTTCTACGCCCAATAATGGTATTTTTCCACGCGTCGCACGAATCGCGAAAAGTCGAGGCGTCTTTACGTTTAGCCCCCGATCGTGCGAGTCATCCGCCTATAAAAGAGGCAAAATCCAGATCAAACCACACCATCCTCCTCCCGCGAATACTTGGCGGGAATTGGAGGAGGTGCTCATTCGCAACGAGAGCTAGCGAAGCTCAAGCGGGGGATTTCTCCTCCGGCCTTCATGGTCCCGGTCCAAGCCGGGCTGGTCACCTATCAAGGTGGGAGGCAAGCGGAGGCTACTCAAGCCCCAATAAAGGGAGCGAGTATGCCGTCCCCTATCGATAAGGGACTCAGATTCCCAATACACCCGTTCCTCGCGGGCTCGGAGTTCTATGGACTCCGGCTCCACCACCTCACGCCCGCCCACATCACGCATATCGCGGGCTACATAGCTCTTTTGAGCTATTCACGGGCATTGAGCCCCATTGTGGAAGAGGCATTACGCCTCGCACCCGTTCTCACGAGGGGTCCATATATCAAGTGGCGGCTTGAAATATGGCGCATCGCCGGACCGGATACCCATCCGGTACTCCCAAGAAAGCGTCCAAGATCGGCCCTCGAGTGGTTTTACATAGGAGGCGCTCATTGCGGACCCGGTCCGGATTGGCCTCCGGAGTTTAGTGCTGCTCCTTGAAGAAACACCTCGGTGGCGCCCACGGAGCCCCGATTGGAGGAAGACAAGGCGTCCATTACTTGATGGGCGAATAAGATTCTTGGCCCATTCGGGTTGACCATGATTGGAGTCATGACGACATGCATCATGCGGGGTACAACCATTGCAAGTCTGAGGCCACCCTATGTGGGATTTCAGCGGGAGGGCGATGCCACTGTCGAGGATATGCCCGCGACGTAAACCGGCGGACTTGGCGATTCACGGCGACTGCATGCAGACGACGGTTTATAGCTCGTTGGTAATCCCGGCGGGCGGAGGAGAAACAAGACCCAGTGGCTAAGGCGGTTCATGAAGGCCGGTTCAGCTATGGTGGGCGGTTTAAGAAGAAAGAAATATTTGCCTTACAAGGAGTTAAGACCGGGACTTGTATCCGGTTTGTATTAGAGATAGAGTAGTCCTAATCCTAATAGGACTCCACATGTAACCCGCCCCTTCAACATATATAAGGAGGGGCAGGGCTCCCCAAAGAGGGGACAAGCTACAAGCAAGAAGAAACAATCTTAGGGCTAGACATAAAGAGGAGAGCCGGTTCTGGCGACTCCTCATGATGATAATGAGACCTAGCCTCAAACAGCATGTAGGGTTTTTACCGGATGATGTTTTACGGGTCAGTTGTCTAAACCCTTGTCTTGCGTGTTGATCCGCCCGCGTCTCGTCCGCTCAACCCTCTCAAGCTACCACATAGATGTGTTGGCGCCATGACTAAGTCACTGTCACTGGGGCATCTGCCGTGACAAATCCACGACAGTTGGCGCCCACCGTGGGGCGCGCGCACCGTGGTGATGAGTTTTTGGAGGGATCTTCCAAGGGATCGACGAGTTCATGAATTTTTGGATCGAGAAGAGTCGGTTCAAAAGGATCTACGTCAACTTTGAGTAATTGGCTACAATTGATTGCCGCGACGTTCTAAATCAAATCAGAGTTAAAAAGTGTGCCGCTGGTCGCCGCAAAGACGTCGAGTTGACGAGACCTAAAAGATTAACCAAAGGTAGATTGATTTTGGAGTACTGGCAGCTGTCAACGGTGGAAATCGGATCAGGAAAGGGAAAAGATGACCACGACCCGGAAGTGGATACGACTGTGACCCGGTTTCGCCGCAAGTGATTTTCCTCAAGCCGGCCTGCCTCCCCGCTACGGTTCTACTGAAGCTCGCCTCGCCCGCACCGCCCCCGTCCCTCACGCCGTTCAATGCCTCCAGGTGCTCCTGCGTCGCGGCGCCGCCTGAGCGCCTCGCTCCTGCCGCGGGGCCGCAGGCTACGAGTCGCCCCGTCTCCGTGAGTCGCCGGCGTCGCCCCGTGCTTATCCCGGTCTTGTAGCCACAGCCTCGTTCAGTCACCTCCGTCCGCGGCCAGCGCCAGTTTCTGTCCGCCTGGCCGTTTACTCCTCTAGCGCCCCCGAGCTTCTTCAGTCACAGCTGTGCCGAGTAGCCACCTGCCTCGACCCGCGTTGGCTTCGCGCAACCCTGGCCGGAGCACGTGAAGGGCAACCATTGGAGGGTCAAATCACCGTTCACACACGGCTATAACCCGGAAGACACGGATAGTCAAACCTCAAACCCACAACAACGGAGACGAGGAGATAGACGGGGGATGAATTCAAACTCCGCCATGGCCGGCTCAAGCTACCGTCTACGGCCCCCGCGCCGGCTACTGCCGGTTTACCTTGCTGCCGCAGCACACCTCCGCCGGGTCACCTTGCTGCCCCCGCGGCCTGCTGAGTCGCCGAGCCCTGTGAGATGCGGTCCGCTTCAGCCTCCGTGGCCGGCTCTCTCCGTTGCTTCAAAAAAAAAAAACTGCTCCCCACAGCCTTGTCGACTCGCCAGCGTTTCCTGTGAGCCGGCCCGACCTGAAGAATCGCCGGCCGCGTCTCCGCTGTCTCACTGTTCTATGTCAGCCCGGTGCCACAATGCTTCAAAGTCGCCCCCGCCGCGGTGGTTCAGCCGCCTCTGCTTCCATGACCAACGCCATCATGGATTCACCTTAAAGCTGGCCTCGCCTCATCTACGGCGGGACAAACGCCAAGCTGCCATCGCGTGTGACCGTGTACATCCTCTTCAAAATTCAAGGCATCAGTATACGTATTTGCTGCTACTTCCTGATGCAAAGACAGAAGGGAAAATACTACTTCAAGTAGTAGTCCACAGGTTCAAAATTTGCTGTTATTATCATGCATAAAATACTTCACAAGATATTGATTTACACAAAGACTCAGACGTGAGTCACAGACGCCTTTATCCCAGTCGCAGCCCTCACTTGAGTCGCCGGTTGCTACCAAGACATCTCTGGCACCATGGGCCTGACCCTCATCGCGAGCCGCCGCTGCTTCCATGACCCCATGCCTGCTGCTGACCTGCGAGCCGCCCGTCGTCTTGTATCAAGCTGCTTATAGCCATCCTCGCCGAATGGCTGCACTCTGAGTCATTATTAAAATCGGACTTCCATCATTGCTGCTCGGTGAACCAAGCGAAAACAATACTGGTCAAAGTACAAAGCTGTTTCCATTGGAGTATTCACGTGGAAAGGAAGTTCACACATGCATAATTGCTTGGAAGACCATTCTGCCAAACTGAACTAGTGCATGAGTCCCCAGCGGTCTGTGTTGGCTGTCATAAGGAGAACTGAAGAGGAGAAGCGCCTGCTAACACCTGCACAGAAACAACTCCAAAAGAATATATTGCACGAGGCTGGCAGGGCTGTTCAAAAAAAAAAAGGCGTCTACAGTATGCCGCTATATCTCTTGTTGTCTCAGCTAGAAGACTGTTGCGTTTGCACGTAAAAATCAGTACAACAGTGGGGCAGAGGCAAGTTGGATCGATTGCTTTTGCTACTGCTCACGTCAAGAGCTATATCAAGACATTTGCTATATCTTTGATCATCAGCATCCGTGTTCATGCGATAAAAATACCAGGTGCTACTCTTTCTGTCTATTTTAAGTATATATTAATTCATCCGAGCAAAACTACTTTGCCCTGCTGTATTTTATGTGCAGGAGAATTATCCATTACAAAACGGCATTATACCATGGAGATGGAGGCGCGCCGACAGCGTTCGGCACAGGTGGTCGTCGTTGCTCAACAGACTCCCGCACCGGCTTACAACGCCATGGCCGTCTCTCGCGATCGCGCCGGCTTACAACGCCGTGGCCGTCGCTCGCGACCACGCCGGCTTACAACACGGAGGACAACTTTTCCGTTCGCACCGCCTTACGACGCCATGAACAACTCGCATGTCCTCGCCAGCTTACAAACGTCACGGCCGACTCACCCGTCCGCACCGGTTTACCACGCCGCGACCGGTTCACCCGTGAGCAACTTCAAACATCATCTATCGATCACCAATTTCATGGCGGATTATTTTCGGCCTGGCACATCAGGTGACATCCATCTAAAATATATTTTGTTGGTACATATTATTTTTTGTGAAAGAGCAGTTTATCTTTGTCTTGGTCTGCAATACTGTTGATGCAGGACAATTGTTCATTACATCAAAACGATGTGGTTGAATCGCCCGTTCGCACCGGTTTACAACACCGCGGCCGGTTCATCTGTTTGAGCCACTTCTGACGCGGAGGTCATCTTTTCCGTCCGTTTCTCGCGGCCTGGTCTACATCAACACACCGGGCCGCACCTGTCCGCATGAGCTGTTTATTGAGTATGAGCAAGTCACAGCTTGGGTAGCCCGGTTTTCTTTCAACAAAATGGAGGCAAATTATCATATACTATCAACCGCCGCCCACATTGGACGGCTCAATGGGCAGGCGCACAAGTCGCCACCACTATAGTGTGGTTAACTTCAAATCGCCGA
The DNA here is from genome assembly GCA_021437245.1 of Aegilops speltoides. NCBI lineage: Eukaryota > Viridiplantae > Streptophyta > Magnoliopsida > Poales > Poaceae > Aegilops > Aegilops speltoides. Next base: position 142,241,391 of record CM038146.1, read on the forward strand.
TTGGAAGGAACCATTGGCGAGATTCTTGACCACGGCTCATACGGGATCATTTATAACCCACCGATCACCTCAACCTTCGTGGATTCACATCGTGCTATCAACACCAATGATATACAAGTTATGCGGTTTATATAACGGTCAAATATGGAGAGTTTCAAGCCAACTCCTCGAGTCACCTTGAGACTCGGGGCTCTGATGACATGACTTAGCAAATCTTGCGGTTTGACAAATTTAAGAACCCCGAGCAGCGGAGGAAAGATAACCCGGTCCGGAGGCTATCGTTATTTGAAGGCCGTCAGAAAATTTCCGGCTTAGAAAGTATATGACAGTTACAAAATCCCGAATGAAGAAGTTCCGGGTCATCAGAAAGGATTCCGGTTTAAAATCCGGTTCAAGGGAAGTCAGTCTCACTGAAGCTCTCAAATATCCGGTTTACAATCCTGTTCAAGGGAAATCTGTTCTCCCACAAAGCTCTGAAGCTCTCAAATCTGGTTTGAAAATGTCCGGTTCAAGAAGGAATTAACTTCTCGCAAGTTCGAGTTTAAAGACCGTCAGAAAATTTCCGATTAAAAATGAAGATTCTGGTTTAAAATCCGGCTCAAGGGAAAGATGTCTCCCACAAAGCTTTGAAGCTCTCAATATCCAGTTCAAGATCCCGGTTCAAGAAGAATTTATCTCTTGCAAAAAGTTAAAAATTACCGGAGAGGACCTGCTGCCATGATGCGCGGTTCAAACATGGGTATCATGCCTTATTGGCCTAACATATTATTGATCACATGGGGGCTTCTGCTTCATAAAGCGGGGTCTCTGTTCTTTTTTACATCATGCGTGGTTACATGGAGTGGCTCTGTTTTTAAAACGGCCTCTGGTTTACCCCTTGAAATTTGCTTTTTATATCACTTGGGGCCTTGGTCGTGTCCGAACCAACGCGACACCTTTTGATAGGCGAAAGCCACCGGATCACTTGGGGACATGGTCAAGTCTGAACCAGTCACGCCTCTTGATCGGCCTAAGGCCACAAAATCACTTGGGGGCTTGGTCGAATCCGAACCATTGCCACGCCTCTTGATTTGGCATATATGCCACGAATCATTTGGGGACCTGGCTGACTTGAATCATTGTCACTCCTATTGGGGGCTTGGTCCTGTCCGACCATGGTAACACCATCTGATCAGCTCAATATAGCATGTTTTTTGCAAACGGTTTTATCATTGCCTTTGCTTGAAATTTTCTTTAATAAATATTTCTTCTTTGTTGTGTTCTTAAACCGACAAAATTCGCAGACGATTCATTGTCAAATTAACGGAACACGGTCGATTCTTAATCCGGAGATTATTTGCCGGTTTGATTTTTGATTTTATGTTACCATCTTATCATGGAGTAAACGGTGTCCATTAACCCGGCTTGGCTTTCAATTACAAGTTGTCGATACATGATCAAATCATAATCCGGAGACTATCGGCCCGATGCGGTTTCGACTATAACTTCTTGACATTATATATGGTTAAACTGGTGTTTATCACAACCCGGTACGGTTTATCATAAACCGGCACAGTATGAAAGGAGTTATCATTACTCAAGATTGGGGTTATCACCCTTACTACGAAAAGTTGGTAAACCTACGATGTGATTCAATGTCACAGGTATGATATATTTCATATTTGATTATTCTTAAGTGCAGCCTTGGTTATAAATCTGGGTTATATGTTGGGCATTATGACCCGTCCGGTGGTAAACCGCCAGGACACTTTAAACTTGTTGTATGCAGGAACAGATTGAATAAAGCATGACGATAAATTATCCGGTGTTTATTAAACCGGCCTGGCTTTAAGATGATAAGTCGCCAGTATATGATGGAAAATTATCCGGTGTTTATTAAACCGGCCTGGCTTTTGGACTATACATCGCCAGTATATATTTGGATTGCGCCATTGGAATCATGCGCTTATAAATCATTGGGTTATATTATTCAAATAGCAAAACTTGGCTGAATTTTCATTATGATACTGAATAAGGTTTTCATACCGGATTATATTATCTTGAATAGCCAACATGGCTGGATTTTTATTATGGTTATCAATGACCAGTATTATGATTGAGGTTTTCAAAGTCGCTTTAGCGCAACGGTTATTATTTTATCAATGGATATGACTTATTTTATAATTGAAGGAATAGTCCCGAGTTGCTGCAGGCTTACAACCCGACACTTGGGGGCTACATTATTTAAGTTGAGATTACACCAAATATGCAAGTTTCATGTCGCTGCAAGCATGCACCATGACACTTGGGGGCTAATGCAAAGTCATTTTTTGCTCATATTATTGAAGACCCGACTCATCACATTACAATGAGCCGGCCCTTGGGGGCTGCCAATTGCTCCTGTCAACAATTCAAGGTACAAAGCTTTTTTATCCATTATATTGAAGGGTACATTGCTCAGTTGGTAAAGCACAAGGCTCTTAACCTTGTGGACGTGGATTCAAGCCCCATGATGGGGGTTATATCATATGATGTTATTTTCGTTGAAGTATATATCAAAGTTCCAGCCCAATATTATCTTCTTGAGCGGCCCTTGGGGGCTACTGCTTATTCTTTGTTCAAAGATTACATGATTATATTTACAAAGTCCCTGCTTATTATTGCATAATGACCCGGCCCTTGGGGGCTACACTGGTTGAAGTTTTTATGAGCATCAGGAAATTACAAGTCCCAGGTTACTGCAAGCATGACAACCCGGCACTTGGGGGCTACATATGGGGAATACTCAATTCTGACTAGTGATTGAGATGAACAAACTGGATTTCTTCAAGCTTGTGACATTCATATTGAAGCAAATCTTAAGCTGTTAATACGTTACCTTCGTAAGATTTGAGGGCTACAATTGATAGGCATATAAGAGATATATTTTCAAAAGCTGATGTTAACAAACAGTTATGGTCCGGTAACATCAATATTTATAAACCGGCAAGTTCTACATTCTTAAACCGGCTGAAGATCAGATGAGGATTTCAAGGACCACTATTTCTGTTAAGTCATTGGAAGCCGACTCAAGTGCATTATTCTTCACAATATTTTTCTATGAGAAGCCAACGTCAGCAATTTGAGTATGAAGCTGGTTATTGACCCGGATTTTCTAGGAGGAAATAACAAGGACTTAAGGATGATCAGTGTCGGTCCACAAGAATTCTTAACCCGGAGCACAACCTGTTAGAATTGTTCTGGTGTTTATTTTGCAGCATAAGTTTACCATGGATAAATCCAAGCTAAACTTGGGGGCTAATGTCGGGGATATGCCCCGCGGCGTAAACCGGCCGGAAGGATAAACCGGCCGGACTTGGCGATTCACCGGCGACCTGCACAGACCAGACGGTTTATAGCTCGTTGGTAATCCGACAGGCGGGCCAGAGGAGCAACAAGACCCAGTGGCCCAACGGGCGGTTCATGAAGGCCGGTTCAGCTATGGTGGGCCGGTTTAAGAGGAAAGGAATATTTTCCTTACAAGGAGTTAAGACCAGGACTTGTATCCGGTTTGTATTAGAGATAGAGTAGTCCTAATCCTAATAGGACTCCACATGTAACCCGCCCCTTCAACATATATAAGGAGGGGCAGGGCTCCCCAAAGAGGGGACAAGCTACAAGCAAGAAGAAACAATCTTAGGGCTAGACATAAAGAGGAGAGCCGGTTTACGGCGACTCCCCCATGATGATAATGAGACCTAGCCTCAAATAACATGTAGGGTTTTTACCGGATGATGTTTCCCGGGGCCCGAAGCTGTCTAAACCCTTGTCTTGCATGTTGATCCGCCCTGCGTCTCTCGTCCCGCTCAACCCCTCTCAAGCTACCACATAGATGCGTTGGCCTCACGACTAAGTCCTGTCACTAAGGACATCTGCCGTGACAAATCCACGACACCACCCGTCATGGCCGCAAAGGGCCGGATTTGACCGAGGATCTGGTAGAGATCCTTTCCAGCCTGTATAAGGGGGAAAAGGAGGACTTCCTTCGAACGAACCCTTTGAATGGGTTTTCCATGATCAACCCTAGAGGATGGGTAAGCGAACACCTTTAAAGGCTCAACCCATTCCCTCGAAGTTTAAGCTTCTTTACATTATGTCTTGGTAGCAGGTCTCGCCGAACTGTGGAGGACATGGTAAGTCTGCTCGCAAACCGAGGATCGAGAAAGATCCTTGGATCCGGCCTCGAAGAGGATCCGGACATCGAGGTGGAGCTGATCGCGGGGTGTTTCACCGACTTAGCATAGACAATGCTTTGGTTGCCATTATGGCGGACTACCCGGATGTGTCCGGCTTCCCAGTGACCGCGACCGAAGTCCGGACACCATTATCTCTTCCTGCCCATTTCTAACCTTCATGACGATGGTATTTTGCAGAAGCGCCTTCACGGCGGGAAGCCGAGCCAGCGGCGGTGACCTACAAAGGTCGATCCGGACCAGAAAGCGCGAAAGGAGCGCTTGATCTTGACGGAAGCGTCGCCGCAAAGGTATAGCTCATATTTGAATTTTCGAACAGCGTTCTAGGAAGCGCTGAGTGCTCATGATCTTTGTAGGAGAAAAAGCGCTCGCGGACTGCGAAGTTGCTGATCCAACCTACACGGCGAGGCTCCGGCGCCCGGCACGGAGGGAGGCAAGCGCAAGACGCAGGCGGATCCTTCTCCAGCGGAGGACACCGTCGGACTGTCGCCACCAAGTGCGAGGTGGAGAGCGCCATGAACCATAGGCGCCACGACGATATTTCGTGAGCGTGCTTCTCCCCGAGGCATTGGATGCCTTTAACGTGAGGGGCGCGCAACTCCGTGCCGCTCAAGATGGTTTTACGAGCCACGGGCGGTATGTGAAAGACATACGGGTAAGAGAATTTTAATGGTTGTATATACAAGTAGCCCCGAGACTTAAAGTAGTTATGTTAAGCTGATTTAAGGATCATTTAACATGAGCTCTTACTGAGAAGAATGCCCAGCTGTCTTGGGAGCTACAAGATTGCAAGGCCCAACTTGAGGCCGCACTTGCTGCCGCAGGAGGAGACGCAGAGACCCCTCATGGTAAAACATTTTTATTAATAAATATAAGCGTTGTGCGGCGCTTGTATGAAGTCTAATAATGACATTGCAGTGCCGCCGGACAAGATCGGGACGAGCAAGCATTGCTGCGCTTGACTAAAGGCGGCGAGTGTCTTTGAATAGGGTGCGACAAGAAAGGAACAGGCTCTAGGATGCCAGCGCCAAGCTCGGAGAAGAGCTGAAAGGCGCTCGAGCCGAGCTGTCCGGCTCCGTTAAGGAGAATCGGCTGCCGTCGCGACATTTATAATAAGTGCTTGGCGGACTCCTTTGAAAAGAAGAGTTCGGCGAGGAAGTATATTGACATGATATGTCTTGTAGGTATACTCACAGGTCGTGCTGCAGAGGAGATGCCCATATCAATGGGTGATCAACTTCTCGAACTGTTGCAACTGCTCGAACGAGTTCGGCAGGCAATGAACGGCGTCGTCCGGGCTTTATGGCCAGCCCTCTCCCTACCCGAGGGCCTTGGGGAGCTTGCGAGAAGCTTCAGGGAGTGCGACAGCGCTTCCGTTTGTGGAAGATTTCGGCTTGCTGTCAAGGTGTCAGGGAGGCTTGGGCCATGGTGAAGACGCAATATAAGAAGGCGGATCCCAACCACATGGCCGAAGTTGGACCGGTGGGGCCCGATGGGAAGGAGATCCCTGTGAGTTTAGTATACAGCCAAGTAGAGTTGGCTGCTAAATTTTCCCAACGGGACTGTAAGTTAGACAGCCTGTTAGACGGGATTGAGGAGGAATACAATCAATAAATTTGACAATGCATGTTTTCCTTTGAAGTGACATGTGAAATGCCTTCTAGCCGGATTGTAGATCGTTTGTCTTTGCCGACCTTCTCGCTTCAACCTCGGGACCCTAGAGTCCGGAGTGTATCCGAATACCTTTTTGGTTAAGAAACAACCGTGGTATGCATGGAGACCAGGCGTAGGAGTCATTAGTGCTTTATCAGACAAGTGCCCAACTAGTTATGTTATATTACATGGTTAGTAAGAAACATCTTCCAGGGAGAATAGTTCCGTTAAGGGTTCCTTTCCCTGGGAGGCATGCCCTAAAGTGCATGTCCGGACTGCAAAAGCGATAAAACATCCGGGGCAGATAGATAAATAGGTAAAAGTCATCTTTTAAGTCAGCGACCGAATATTCCCTTAAGAACGCTAGCTTTGGCTTCACCCGTCGAGGTACACATCCGGTGACCGGCGATAACAATCGCAGAGGTGCTCCTTTACCTCCTAGCGAACAATCGGGAGCGAGGGGTAAGCACAGGAGCCGAGCAACCCAGCTTGGCCAAAACTTAAGTCATATTGATGCATATAATGGCGAGTAAAATGTACATGTGGAAGCTTGACACATGTCTTTGGGTATGAAACCGTGTAATTGAGCTTACGTAAAAGAAGCCCCGGGAATAATGAGTGCGGATGGCACATCATGCGTATGCAAAAATGCGAAAATAGGCCCGTAAGGGCTTTTTAAATAAAAAGGCATAAAAAGAGAAACAAAAGACAACCGAAGTGTAAAAGTTTGGTCGGGGGAAGGGGACGAACTCTTAGTCCGGCGCTAGTCATAGAATCGTCGGAGGCGGGCTGCGTTCCATGGGTTCGGCTTGAGTCGGTTATCCGACGCATTTCGTAGACGGTATGCTCCGCCGGTCAGGACTTGATCGATAATGAAGGGCCCCTCCCATTTGGGCTTGAGCTTGTCCTTTTTCTTATCTGGCAGGCATATAACTAGTTCACCAACGTTGTAAGTCTTGGCCCGTACTTCTCTGCTTTGATATCTTCAGGCCTGCTGCTGATAAAATGCGGAATGAGCCTTAGCGACATCACGTTCTTCCTCAATGTGTCCAAGCTGTCTGCCGATCAAGCTCGGCCTCTCTTTCCTCATACATGCGCTTTCGAGGTGAGTCATGAATAATGTCCTGAGGCAAGGCGCCTCTGCGCCGTATACCATAAAAATGGTGTGAATCCGGTAGTACGGTTAGGCGTTGTCCGCAGCCCCAGTCTGGTCGAGCTCCTCGACCCATTGTGTGTCGGATTTAGTAAGTGACCTCACTAGTCTGGGTTTAATGCCGCTCATTATTAGACCATTTGCTCGTTCCACTTGACCGTTGGTTTGAGGGTGATAAACTGAAGCGTAGTCGAGCTTGATGCCCATATTTTTGCACCATGACTTAACCTTGTCGGCTGTGAAGTTCGTGCCGTTGTTGGTGATGATGCTGTGGGGGACTCCGTAACGGTGTACTACCCACGATATAAAGTCTATCACTGGTCGGACTCTGCCATTTTGACGGTTTGGCCTCTATCCATTTGGTGAATTTATCCACCATGACCAATAGGTACCTTTGCTTGTGGGTTCCCCCTTTAAGGGTCCAACCATATCAGCCCCGGACCGCGAACAGCCGGGTAATGGGTATGGTTTTGAGGCGGTGGGCGGCATATGGCTCGATTAGCAAAGAGTCGACAACCAACGCATCATTTGGACTAAGTCTGCTTGGCGTCGACCGGGCCGTCGGCCAATAAAATCTCAGACGGAATGCCTTTCCTACAAGGGCCGGGCTGCTGCGTGGTGTCCGCCTAGTCCGGCATAATTTCAGCCGGGAGGTTTCGCCCTTCCTCATCGGAGATACACCTCTGAAGGACTCCGGTTGTACTTTTCTTATAAAGTTCTCCATCATGGACCTTGTAGGCTTTCGATCGCGGACTATGCAGCGGGCCTCGTTTTGGTCTTCGGAAGTTCTGCCTAAGTAAGTAGGCTAGGAAAGGTTACATCCTTGGCGATTACTACCATTATGGCGTGGGCTAAAGGTGTTATGTCATCTGCTGAATCATTGATTGGTGCGGTTTTTTCCGGTTTGTCACTACCGGGCTCCTCTTCCCATAGTACGGATGGCTTGAAGAGCCGTTCTAGGAAGATATTTGGAGGGACAGCATCACGTTTTGCCCCGATGCGTGCCAGTACATCGGCCGCTTGGTTATTATCTCGGGCTATGTGATGGAATTCGAGTCCTTCAAACCGAGCTGACATTTTTAAGACAGCGTTGCGATATGCTGCCATTTTCGGATCCTTGGCGTCAAAGTCTCCATTTATTTGGGATATTGCAAGGTTTGAATCGCGCACCTCTAGGCGTTGAATACCCATGGAGCGCCATCCGGAGACCATGTAATAGGGCCTCGTATTGGCTGCGTTGTTGGAGTCCGTGTACATTATTTGAAATACGTCTTGGGTGTATCCCGGTTGGGGGCGTCAATCTGACGCTAGCCCCAGTCCGGCTAACATTTTAGAGCCGTCGAAATGCATAACCCAATTGGAGTATCGCCGTACTCTTTAGGGAGTTCGCCGGTCTATTCAGCGACAAGTCAGCCAAAACTTGTGACTTTATAGCTCGCCGAGGTTTGTAAGTTATATCGAATGGTAAGAGCTCAATGGCCCATTTGCAATCCTGCCCGTTCGTCGCGGTTATTTATAATGTCATTGAGTGGTACTTGAGGCCTTGTTTTCGAACACTCTTGAAAGTAGTGTCGAGCTTCGGGGCGCCATGAACACCGCATATGCTATCTTCGATAGTGCGAGTAAGCAGGACTTGCGGGGGTTAACACGGTGGATACATAATACACTAGTTTTTGCAGAGGAAATTGTGCCATACGCTCTCGTTCGACTACGAGGACCGCGCTTACAACTTGATGCGTTGCTGCGATGTATAATAACATTGGTTCGCCCAGTGGGCGCAGCCGGACGGTTGTTGCCAATATGGCCTTTATTTCTTGAGTCGGCGGTGGCGGCATCCGTCCACTCAAAGTGTTGGTGCGCTGAGGAGGCGATAGAGGGCAACGCCTTTTCTCCTAGGCGGAGATAAAGCGGCTTAAGGCTGCCACGCATCCTGTTAATTTTGTATTTGTTTGAGGTTTTTGGAATATCCAAGCGTGTGGGGCTCGGATTTTAGCGGGTTTGCTTCAATTCCTCTACGGATACAATGAAGCCCGGTAGCTTTCGGCTGATGCGCCAAAACGCATTTTTTCGGATTCACTTGATGTCATATGCTCGAGGTTGTCGAATGTGAGCCTCAAATCGTCTACTAGAGTTTCGGCGTGTTTTGTTTTGACGACTCGTCGTCTCGTATCTCTCATTGTTTTATCGATCTGGGTGGCGGACATGTTTGAATCATGCGCTGATATGTTGCGCGGCATTTTTAAGTCCGAAGGGCATCGTGTTGAAGCGAGAATGGTCCGTATGGAGTGATGAATGCCGTTGCGGCAGTCTGCTTCCGCCATCTTGATTTGATGATAGCGAGTATCGTCCGAGGAGCACAACGAATCGTGCCTGCGGTAGCATCGATAATTTGGTCGACGCGGGGAGGAAGGGATCCTTTGGGCAATCCTTATTGAGGTCTTTAAAATCGACCGCAGGCGCCGAGATTTGTCCTTCTTTGGTACCATTACTAGATTTGCTAGCCAATCCGGATGTTTGATATCTCGATGAATCCGGCTTCCAATAGTTTGGCTAGCTCTTCTCCCATTACTGTCTTTTGGGTTGGAAAATCGTCGAAGAACTGTTTGGTGGCTTAAATCCTTTAGGATGTTTAGGCTGTGTTTTGCCAATCTGCGTGGGATTACGGGCATATCCAAAGGATGCGGCGAAAATGTCGATTTTCGAAGGAATTCGCGTAGTCTGGCGTCTACTTGAGGTTCAATTGTGCCCCAATGGAGGCCGTCTTTGTTGGGTCCGTTGGATGGACCTGGAATTTTGTTATTTCATCTGCTGGTTTGAAGGAGGTGGACTTGGATCTTTATCGAGTATCACATCGTCCTGTTCACGAGGAGGCCTTGTGTGAGTTCTTCTGCCACTAAGGCTTGGACGGTGCCTCGAGGGCTAGTGTGGCTGTCTTGTTTTGGGCGCGAGTGCTATGTCCGGATCACTAACGAGTGATTATTCCGCGGGCCGGGCATTTTGAGCTTCATGTACCCGTAATGAGGTACCGCTTGAAAGATTGTGAATGCCTCTCGTCCTAATATGGCGTGATATCCGCTGCTGAGCAGGGCCACTTGGGCGTGACTTCTTCGGATCTGTAATTGTCCGTGAGCGAACACCACATCGAGTGTGATTTTTCGGTCAACGCTTCGGCTAAGGATTATTCCTCTGAAGGTTGTCTGCTTCGCTCAATCTGGCTCAATCGATTTCCATTTTTCGCAGAGTTTCCTCGTAAATGAGGTTTAGTCGCTGCCGCCATCCATGAGGACTTTTGTCGATCGAAAGCCGTCCACTATGGGACTAAGTGCGGTCTGGTGGCGCTCTGGCTGTTCGAATTTAGGCTCGTCGTTGGCGTTGATGGTAATAATTTGTGTCGCTCCATGGATTTCTTGTTGCTACTTGGTAGACTTGGCGAGTCATGGATTATTCACTTTCGCATATTGTTTGATCACGAAGGTCTCGAACTATTGATATTGTCTTGGTATTGTTGGAGTGGTTTCGAGCTAAGCTCCTCGCCACTTTGGCCACTGCCGTAATATCAACATGCTCGAAGGCTATGAGTTGGGATGGCTCCTACGTACTATAAACTTACGAGGTCCATTGAGCCATCCCTCGATCTGATTCCGTTTCCCTTATTGGGTTTTTGTTTTTCGTTTTTGCATCGGGGCACGAGTGTAAGGCGCCCTTTTCTTCTGGATTGGGTTTGGGGCGGATTATCCCAAAATTGACTTTCGGTTTTCGGAAACTCTCCATTACCACAGTACTTTAGTACTATGGGCGCGGATCGGCGACACGTGTAATTTTGCGACGATCGATGGCGTTCAATATTCCTGTCCGTGCAATTATTGCGAGAAGATTGAGATTGCGTTTTCCTCTCGGCGGTTCTTTATCCTGTCCATAACCGGGAGGAATCGGCCCGAGAGTGGTGTCTTGTTTCAGCGGGCTCTTGCCGTATTAGAGATAGATCGCATATGTCTGGGCGGGTGGGTGGACTGAAGTCCGGATCCCTGCCCATCTTGGGGCTCAAAGGCCGAGGGGTTTCTGAATTTGGAAGCTTGGTTTGCTGGACACAATTCAGCGAGTCCGGAGCGATGCATGATTTTAAGTTCAATGCTCCATCGAAGTCCGTCCCTCTGCGGAAATCCGGCGTGGAGGGTTCGGGAATCCGGACATGAATAGTTTTCAATACAGGAAAAGAGTTGCCGTATTGCTCCTCTACCACTGCGACGTGGTGGGTGGCCTGGGGAGAGTTAATCTCTCTCAGATCGGTTTTAAGCCCAATCTGGTTGTAGTCGTGGCGACTCCGAGGCGGCGATGCAATCAAAGAGCTCGTTAACGGGCGAGAGCTCTATTGGATCAAGCTGATTCGGCAGCTTCGGGTTGGCGAAGATTGCTTGACGACTTGAGAAGTCATTGTCGAAGCGGCGGCGGACAGCGGTCATAAGAAAACCACCTAGCGGATAGTTTGGCGGCCAAGGCCCTTCGGCGAAAACACCGTCTTTGAAGGCGGGTGGAGGCATCCGCCCTATCGGTGATGACACGGAGGAACTCTCAATGAAAGCACCAATGTCGGTGTCAAAACCGGCGGATCTCGGGTAGGGGTCCCGAAGCTGTGCGTCTAGGCGGATGGTTACAGGAGGCGAGGACACGATGTTTTACCCGAGTTGGGCCCTCTCGATGGAGGTAAAACCCTACATCCTGCTTGATTAATATTGATGATACGGGTAGTACAAGAGCGGATCTACCACGAGATCAAGGAGACTAAACCCTAGAAGCTAGCCTATGGTATGATTGTTGTAATGTATGTTGTCCTATGGACTAAAGCCCTCCGGTTTATATAGACACCGGAGAGGGCTAGGGTTACACAGAGTCGGTTACAATGGTAGGAGATCTACATATCCGTATCGCCAAGCTTGCCTTCCACGCCAAGGAAAGTCCCATCTGGACACGGGACGGAGTCTCACTACAAGAGGAACCCCCCTACAGCAACGCATCTATGCGTTGTTGTATGTCCGTATAAGTGTTGCACTGGTCTACACCAACGGATTATTATGCGTTGCCGTTGGTGGCGTTGCAAGGATCTACAACAACGTATATGCATCCGTTGGTAGCGGCGTCTAAAGCGTTGCTATCTAGCAACGTATAGGGTTAGAGTCTAACAACACCACATATGCGTTGCTGGTCACCGTGCACAAAGGCTTTTCAAATGGATATCCAACCCAATCCAGCCCAATATGGGTTGGGCTTTTCTAATGGGCATATATATAATATTGCCATCCAGCCCAATATGGGTTGATCAGTCAACATTTCTATTAGGCCGTTACCATCTCTGCTACTTTCTGTTGGAAAAAAATCTCTACAATTATTAGCTGGTTCAATTCCATAGAGGCTACTTTTTACATTGACCAAGTCAATTACCCAACCAAGGGTATTTCACATCACATGACAAATAATTACTCTATGAATATCAATGCCAACTCCACATCACGTTTCATAGTTCACATTCCCCATAAGCCAAAATAACACATGCTATATATCAACTTGACACAACATGTAGCATCAACAGACACTAAGAAATATATTAACAAATGAGTGTTCTCTTGACTCTCAAACACAATTGTATAGCTCTCCTTTTCAAAGTTACATTTGTGGGAGGCCTTTCTCATGGCGTCTTGAAGGCAGCTAGGGTTGCTTTGGTCTTTATTTGTCCATCCCAACTTCTTGAAAGATGAGCTGCATATCATCCCATCAAAAAAATATGGCTAGAATCTGCAACAAAGATTTTAACATATCAGTAACCATGAGTTACAAAAATATATCTACCATTGCAACAAAATTCTGAGTTTAGAATTAACCTTGTTCTCCTTACTGTAGCTTATATAAATATTACCGAACAAAACACTACTTTTCATAATATTCATGGTGACATTTTACATATGCTGATAAGAGAACCATATCCAAACGAAAATGATAAATAAAGCTAGTGGCTCGAGATATCACTTTATCAGCTAATCAGAACAAAAGAAACCATGATCTTCCTCACACAAACCACCAAGATCATTACCATCAGGGATCTGCTTGTCACCAATTTTTTAACACCCATTTGTTCAAAAGCAAGCATCGCTCTGCCTCGATAACCATAGCTTGCCCCCCCCAAAAAAAGACCAACCAAAAGATTTATGAACATGTATATGTTCAGAATATGGTCATCATGACAAAAAGGCAGTCTATGTTTTGTCGAACTGTAATGCACACATATATAGTCAAGACAACAAATTCATTATTGTTGCAAATGAGGTGATAATTGTTGATTGAGTTCTACAATGAATTCTGCCATCGTCGTAGTTTTCACTGTAATTGACTCTTCCCTTGTCCTTGCACACTCAATATTGTGTGATTTATTACGTGATCTTGTCACAAGGTTGTTTTTTTTTGCCGTCTCTGGAGATAACAGCTCATGCTCCATAATCTGCAATTGTATCAATGGCGCCTTTTTCATGTATAATGCAGTGTTGCACTATAGTAACTAATCAGTTCGTAACCTTCCCGCAAAAAAATCAGTTCGTAACCTGTTAGATTTGAATGGTGTTCCAAGGCTACTACTTGAAAATATGCTAAACTGGACATGTATACATTTAGAAATCAACCAGATTAGTTGGGGATTCCCTCGTGGGTTGGGTAGCATAGTTGGGAGAATAATATATATTTCGACACTTGCATTGGCCATTGCGAAATTAATCAGATATGCATGCACCTTATCCCTAGCTAGGATTTGACGCGCAGAAATCAATCAGACAGACTAGCTAGAGACTACAACATATACTTGTGGAGAAGTACTACTACTTATTAGTACCTGGTGAGTATCCTGAGAGTATAAGAATTCAGCCATCTCACCGGAGTGGAACTGCAATATTAATTTGTAAAATATCCTGAGCGGTTCCTTTGGCCAAATTTGGATGACCTTTGATGAAGCTAGCATTATGGATCTCACACCTCATTTACCCTGCGAAGGAGAACAGAGCAGATTAGATCACATAAAATGGTTAGTGAACTGCAAGCTTGCTACTTGAGTAGAGGACAGTACTGCCGCAGGGGATGCCTATTAGTAGTAATTGAGTTGGCACTTAAGGAGATCCATGAAGTTAGCAAAAGTATGAGGATGCTAGGTATGGACGAGAGGAAATTGCATATCAGTGTGGAGCAGTTAGCAAAGGTGAGTTAGCCTAAAAAAAGTTAACAAAGGTGAGTTGAAAATCCATTGTGTTGAGTATCGTGATTAGTTAGGAAACATAAGATAGACTAGGAATTATTCTGGCTTGTCTTGTACTCCAAGTTGATCATGTACTCCTATATATATGCCCACGAGGCTCAAGCAATACAACGAACTATTCCACCAAACCTCTCTCTCCCTTTTAACATGGTATCTATCGCAAGTCGATCCTAAACCCTAGCCGCCGCCGCTTCACTTTTCTTGCGCCGCCCAGGCGGTCGGCCTCCATGACCGCCGCCGGGCACGCGCCGCCCGTACCTAGGGTTCGTCCGCCCGGCCGTGTTGGCGGCTGCCCTAGAAGTCTTTTTCGAGCCCTTGCTCCGGTTTTCGCTCTCTCGCGGTCGTTTTTGATCGGCGTTTTTCTTTGGTTTTCGATCTATTCGTGATCGGTTTGCGTCGCCGCCGCCGCCGTCGATCCCGTCGCTCTACTCCGACCCGGCGCGACCAGCCGGCCTCTCCTCCGAACCGGTGGCTACGCAGCGCCGGCGGCCCGTCGGGCCAGCCGCCGTCAGCAGCGTCGGTCCGCCGTCGCCCTGCGCGGTCGTCATCGCCGCACCGACCAGGACACACACGCATCGCCGCGCCCGGTGGCCTCGCGCCATCGTCGGCCAATCATAGCCGGCCTTCGCGCGCCGCCCATCGATCCCGTCACCCACCTCCGCCCGCGTCGCGCGGCGGCTCGGTGATCTACCTCGCCCGGCCTCGTCCTCGGCTGCATCAGGCTCGTCGGCTGCCTCAACTTCGGCGCCGCTGCTCCGTTGGTCGTTCGGGCCTCCTTGCCGGCGTCGGCGCTATTTTGGCAGCCGGTGCGGTCTTGGCGTCTCCGCCGTCCGTCGTCGCCCGGCCTCATCCGGACTCCGCCGCCACCACTCCTCCATCGGCGGCGTCCCGACCTCGCGCGATCGAATTGATCACCGCCCGCCGCGCGATCCGCCTCATCTACACCGCGACCGACCTGGCCCGTTGGTTCGCAGCGCCTCCGCGAATCTGTGAAGATCGTCCCGAGTTCAGCGCGCCTCTCCACCGTCGAGCATCGGGCTGCCGCTGCGTCGCCCGTCGGACGCGGCGCCGCCGCCCGTGGTTCTTCTCCGGCTGCACCGACCAGCGTCACGCTGCGTCGTCCCGCCGGGGCGTAGTGCGCGACCCATGATCCACCGCCGCTCGGGGCCGTCCGCTCGAGCCATCCCGTGGCTGCACCGACCCTCGCGCCGCCACTCGTCGCCCGTCGGGCCGTGGCGGCGTGTACGCGGTCACGCCGCCGTCGAGCCGTCGCGGTTGCACCGACTTCGCGAACCGCCGTTGAGTCGCCCGCCGGGCGCAGCGTCGCGGCCCGCGGTCCCCGCCGCCGCCCGAGTCTTCGCCGTCGCCCGACCGCTTTATCGCGGCTGCGTCGCCCGCCGAACCGTAGCGCCACGGCAGCCAGTCGCTCCGCCGTCACCCGCGTCGACCTCACGTGGTATGCGCCGCGCCGTCTTCCTTAGCGGGAAACGCCACCGTCGCGCGGTCTTAAATCACGCTGTCGAGGTTCTTCGCCTGCCGAGCACCGCCGCCGCGCTCCTAACCTAACCCGCCGCCGCCGCCGTCGAGCGCGCTGCCGCTCTTCTTTAGCGCCGCCGCGCTTAGCTTTGTAGCCGCCAGCGCCGCCCGTCCACCCGCCGTCTTCGTCCAGCACCAGCTCGTCGCCAGCGTCGCCGTCATCTACCCGACCGCTTCATCTACTCCGACAACCATGGCGACATTGGCCCCAGCGCCGATTAGCGCCCATAAGCGTCGTCGAGTCCTTCTCTGCTGGCCTCTCCGACTTCTCCGACATGGCGTACAGCTCGTGCAGGTCCCTCGTCTCGCATGCCGGTCTTTGGCAACACCGATCGTGCCTTCATCCTGACGTGTCCACAGGCACAGCAAGCACAGTGCGGCGCCGTCAACCGTCTTCGTCCGTCTACACATGCCGGTCTGGAAACACGGTGCGTGCCTTCGTCTGATGTGTCCCGGGCTTGCAAACCCCGCGCGCAGCGTCGTCAACAACATCTCCTTTCGGCGCACCACTACCCGACACCACTGCGCCCATGCTAACTCGGCGCCCCCTTGCGCCGCGGCTCCCGGCGACTTCCTCGACACCGGCTACCCGACTTCGACGCCGACCACGGCATTCTTCGCGACGGCTACCTCGACCACGGCTCCACCACCACATGCTCTCGGCTACCTCGACAAAGCGGCACAAAGGGCTACCGCTGCTTGAGCAACCTCGTTGGTTTCCACTCCAGCCACGACTCGCGATCGTCGGCCGTTCTGTTGTGGGGGTGTCCGTCGGCTTGCCAGTTCTTCTCCGATCTCACCGTCTGCGTCGCTACCGTTGTGACTGCGGGGGGATGTTGAGTATCGTGATTAGTTAGGAAACATAAGATAGACTAGGAATTATTCTGGCTTGTCTTGTACTCCAAGTTGATCATGTACTCCTATATATATGCCCACAAGGCTCAAGCAATACAACGAACTATTCCACCAAACCTCTCTCTCCCTTTTAACACATTGGTGAATTAGTTTAAGTTGTTAGCATGCAATCAAACAAGCGGGCAACAGGGGGAGTAGGCATCTGGACTAATGAGGGTTGAGCCATACAGTGGCCTTGAAGGTGCACGTACCATGCGGCGGTGCTGCCTTGGCGGGAAATAAGCGGCGACTACGAGGCGTTGGCGAGGTGGAATACTGAGGCGAATGGGCGTGCGGGAGGCGGGGCTGCTGGCGGAGACCATTGAGGAAGCGTGCGGATGGAGCCGAACTTTGCCGTCCCACATCGGAGGTGGCCCAGCTCCGTGGACCTTGCCGTTGCCGCATGATCCGGGAGAAAGGAGGATGAATGAAACAGCGGAGGCAGTGAGGGTATGGGTGGCGACCGACTTCCCCACGGTGCTCCTCTTTGTCTCGCCGGCGCAAGGTAAACGAGCGGCGAGAGAACGACGGGGAGGGGTTAACCGGATGGAGAGGAAAAACACAGGAGAGGCTAGATCCGGCGGGGAGGCGAGCCGTGAAGGCACGAGCAGCGGCGCTAGTATAGGGGGTGGTTGCAGCGAGAGAGCCGGCGGCGTTGCGGAGGCGTTCCGGTAGTGGGTTTGAGGGAGATAAGATTTTCTTTTAGAGCTAGAAGTAATTATATATGGTCACCTGAAATTTCCTAGATCCCGCCACGCACGCCCAAAAACATCTCGCATCGTGCGCTCATTTTTTTATATACGATGTTTTTCTCTGCTAGGTTGCCACGTTACATTATTATTAGTTTTGACTAATCTCGTTGGTTCAAAAATTCTTAGATATACCACTTACTTTGTTCATATCATCAAATTTACCAAAATACTGTCCGTATAAGATGTTTTTTAAGTTTTGAACTACAAAACCGTCTTATATTTAGATATAGAGGACATAAATATTTAGGGTATCTTCAAAGCGGACCCTTAAAATGCACATCTGAACCATGACATCCGGATGTAATTTTTCATCTAATATGAACCCCTATTTGTATGTGGGCACGTCTGTGTCCATTTTCCGCAAAGTGAAAGGTTTGTGGGCGTTCGACTGATGCCACATATCGTCGACACGGTCTTACGAAAAATAATTCGGCGCCCTCGCCCTCTCACGCATAACCGCCCTCCGCTAGTCGTGCCACATTCATGATGGCCAGGCGGACACAACCTATCCTTTGGAACCAGAATTGAAGTGGCACGACGATCGAGCGCCGCCAGCGTCGCGTCTCGGTCTCTGCGCATGTTCCATGCGGAGGAACATGATCGCCGCAGGGTGGCGAGGCGAATATCTAACGCCCATCCATCCGCCCACTAACATTAAAGCATCACGGAGATTGGAAACCCCTCCGATCGCCCACGTGAAACAACATGCTGCACGCGATCGCGCACTCCACGATCGCTTTTGTCCGTCCTCATGCACCACCTCCGCCATGACGGCAAGCTCTAGCTTCGTTGTGGAAGACCCTCTCGGCAAGCGAAGTATGAGTTAGGTGGTCTTGCGGCGGCTTGCCGTGAATTAAATGCGAGGTGGCGACAATGACCTGCAATGGAGAAAGGCGTCCGACAATGAGCGGTGCCCGTGCCACGCCGGTCCATGCCATCGTCACCATGGGTAGGCATAGTGCACACTTGACATCGTCATGGCGAAGGAAGCATTGGCGCCACCGGTGTTAGCATTTCGGCTAAGCGCTTGAAGGACAGCGCTACAAACCTCGCCTTCTCATGCATCACGGTTGGTGGAGGCCAAATCTGGCGAGTTACGTGAGCAAGGAGGCCGTGGTGGATGATTACCTTTATCGCCACCATCATGTGCCATTGTCGCCACTACCATGTCTATGTCACCAAGGAACCAATACCCAAGCGAAAGTGATGACGTACTAGAACTAATAACAGAGGAAAGGGAGGGGTCACCACTCCTCAAGCCAATGACGAGGTCGTTGGACCAAAGAAAGGAAAGGCACCGAGACAGTGACAAGGAACCTAGGCTTTTTTTATGTCTTTCATGTTTTTTTATTTAGAATATTTTTATATATGATTTTTTTAAAATATACAATGAGCTTTTTCTAATTGTGCAATAGCATTTTTCAATATGTGATGAACATTTCTAAAACACGATAAACATTTTGAAATATATAGTAAACATTTTTAAATACACGATGAACATTTTGGAATACACAAGGAACACGTTTAAAATACATGATGTGCTTTTTTTTCCTCAGATACGTATTTTCCTTTAAATATGTGAGTATTTTTTAAAATATATGATGAATAAATTTTGAATACACAATAAATATTTTTAAAATTCACTATGACTTTTTGGTAATACATGATGAACATTAGTCAAATATACGATGAACAATTGCTATATACATGATATGTTTTCATGAAATGGAGCATGTATAATTAAAAAATGCACGATGAACATTATGGAAATACATGAAGGTTTCTTTTCCTAAAAAAATAGAAATTCCATGTTTTCTGAGAAACACGAACTCTCCAAAATTACAAGAACAATTTTCACTTGCATGAACAAAATTTGCGCTACTTGATTTTTGACATAGTTATATAAAATTATTAAAATACAAATATTTTTATAAATAGATTCTTTATTTGATAAAATGTTGGATTTCAAGTGAACATACTGCATTACAAGTAGCAACTTCATTTTGAGTGTAATGTACAAGTAGCAACTTCATTTGGAGTGTAACGTACAAGTAGCAACTTCATTTTGAGTGTAACGTACAAGTAGCAATCTTTTTTTGAGAGGATTTGTACAAATAGATATTTTTTGTGAGTAAATTGCAAGTAGCAACTGAGCGACATTAAAAATCAGAGGCGGCCCATTTCGCTAATCCCCGTGTGCACGTTCCTGGGCCTGGACTTGCTTTCTTTTTTAGAAGCGGGCCTGGACTTGCTATGTCCCAGGTGCGTGCGCGTTGGTTCATTTAAAAGGAATCTTATTGCAAACAACGTGAGGTAGTTGTCTTAGGTGG
This sequence comes from Aegilops speltoides, assembly GCA_021437245.1. Classification (NCBI taxonomy): domain Eukaryota; kingdom Viridiplantae; phylum Streptophyta; class Magnoliopsida; order Poales; family Poaceae; genus Aegilops; species Aegilops speltoides. Next base: position 142,261,208 of record CM038146.1, read on the forward strand.
TTTGTAACTTGCTTAATAACCCTGAGGTTGCTGGTTCGAGTATCATTTGCCACTTTTTCCTTTTTAATTCATGTGATGGAATAATAACATGTGATCTGCACAGTGCACATATGAATTATGTCTAATCGTTATTGAACTAAATTTTGAGTAGCAACGCATTGCATCACATAGTATCCGTTGTTGTTCACACCACTAGCAACAAACAGAGTACCAACGCATATATGCGTAGGTATAGAAGATACCTGACAACACATCCTTCAAGCGTTGCAAATCATGCGTTGTTAAAGGGGGGTTCTTGTTGTAGTGTCTTCAATCTTGTATCTTCGTAGTCTTGGAGTCCGGCGGACGATGATAGTCCGGCTGTCCGGACACCCCCTAGTCCAGGACTCCCTCACTCCTCCTCGCCTTCACGGGAGGATTCCGCCTCGGAGTCATCGGATGATGAGTCCGACAACACCTGGCGCCGGGAACTCTTTCGAGTTCCCGTGGCCTTCTTCTTGGCCTTCTTCTCCGGCACCACGTGAGGTGCGAAACCCGGCAACCTCGTCGATCGGGCGTCCGCTGGTCTTCGGCAAGGAGCGGACGAGTTAACCTGCCGGGCGTCTTTTGCCGAACTGTCAAAGGTAGGGGAGTTTAGATCCCGCATAGAGTCAAACTATGGATAACAAGAGTCCCGTAAAGGGTAAAATAGCTTACCTCGCTGGCTTGACGCTGCGAGCTGTACCCGTGATCTTCGGAAGCGGATGCGGGAGCCTCGGCGCCCTTGAACAGCTCCTTCTAGGCATCTTCGTACGTAGTGTCGAAGAGCCTGCTCAAGGTTTGGTGTTGTGCCGGATCAAACTCCCACAAGTTGAAGGCCCGTTGTTGGCATGGGAGGATCCGGCGGATGAGCATGACCTGGACCACGTTGACAAGCTTGAGCTTCTTGTTCACCAGGCTTTGGACGCATGATTGAAGTCCGGTCAGCTCTTCCGAATTACCCCATGTCAGGCCCGTCTCCTTCCAGGAGGTGAGCCGTGTAGGGAAGCGGATCGGGTCGGGGCCGCCACCCATTTAGGGTCACGCGGCTCGGTGATGTAGAACCACCCCGATTGCCACCCCTTTATGGTCTCCACAAAGGAGCCCTCGAGCCATAAGACGTTGGGCATCCTACCCACTATAGCACCTCCGCACTCCGCTTGGCGGCCACCCACTACCTTCGGCTTGACATTGAAGGTCTTCATCCATAAGCCGAAGTGGGGTTGGATGCAGAGGAAGGCCTCGCACACGGTGATGAACGCTGAGATGTTGAGGATGAAATTCGGGGCCAGATCGTGGAAATCCAGGCTGTAGTAGAACATGAGCCCCCGGACAAATGGGTGAAGTGGAAAACCTAGTCCGTGGAGGAAGTGGGTGAGGAACACCACCCTCTCATGGGGCCGGGGTGGGGATGAGCTGCCTTGTCGAGGAGCCGATCTTGCGATGTCGCTGGACAAGTATCCGACCTTCGTAGCTTTTGATGTGCCCCTCCGTGGCGGAGGAGACCATCCACTTGCCTCCCCTATGGACATGGCTGGGGAAGGTTGAGGCGAGATGTGCGGACTTGGTATTTGGAGCTCGAGTCTTGTGAAATGGATAGGCAAAGGAGGAAGAAGGCGTAAAATGTGGATCTTATCCTTATATGGACCAGACGAAACTATCGTCCCCACCAGCTGGTAAAACTTCGCTTATCTCCCCAGCGGCGTAATCAATGGCGCAGTTGGGTTACCCACACCGTATTGATGAGAATCCCGAAATAAGGGACCACGATATCTGCTTTGACAAGGCGTGCCAAGAAACCGCCTCGCTAAACATTTGAGGTGGAGCAGTAAAAACAATTCGAATAAAGGCTTGGCCGTGGTGTGATGTCACGCCATGGAATACGTCAGCAGGTTCAATTTGTGTAAATATTATTCTCTCTACGGTGGTATGTGGAACTTATTTTGCAGAGTCGGACACTATCCTTGTGTTCAAAATCTTCTATGAAGTATTCGGAGGAGGAACCCGCCTTGCAATGCGAAGACAATATCTTGGCGCGATATAAATCGTCATTGAAGCCTGGTTCGAGACTCTTGAGGAGTCCGGATAGCGAACTATCATTTCGGCGGACTCTGGACTATGAAGATACAAGATTGAAGACTTCGTCCCGTGTCCGGATGGGACTTTCCTTGGCATGGAAGGCAAGCTTGGTGATACGGATATGTAGATCTCCTACCATTGTAACCGACTCTGTGTAACCCTAACCCTCTTTGGTGCCTATATAAACCAAAGGGTTTTAGTCCTTAGGACGAACAACAATCATACCATAGGCTAGCTTCTATGGTTTAGCCTCTCTGATCTCGTGGTAGATCTACTCTTGTACTACCCATATCATCAATATCAATCAAGCAGGAGTAGGGTTTTACCTCCATCGAGAGGGCCCGAACCTGGGTAAAAACATCATGTCCCTTGTCTCCTATTACCATCCGCCTAGACGCACAGTTCGGGACCCCCTACCCGAGATCCGCCGGTTTTGACACCGACACCCTCCTCCCGCAGACGTCAACATAGAGGTCGTCTTTGATTTTGGGTCTCTCAGCCCAAGGAGGAAGAGGAAGGCAGCGGGAGAGGAGGCAGAGGATGAGTAAGTATCTGCCCTTCGTCATCTCCGTCCTTTTAGACCGTGCCGCTTTTCTTTATTTGTCTTCATCTTTGCATGGACAGGGAGACGTCGGCCAAGAGGGTGGCGAAGAGGGCCAGGGCATCAGTAGGCGACCAGCCCCCGGCGGGTGCTTCGTGCACGCCAGTGGTGGAGATCAGCCCGGACAGCAGCCCCCGTCTCAGCCCCCTAGCATGCGTTCACTACTCACTCGTGTGTTGGGGTACGTTTTCTTGGCACTGACCTTGCCGTGCCCGCAGGAGGAGGACGGCAGCAGGAGGAGCCACCGAGAGCCACCCCCAACACGCCGCCCCCATCAACCACGCCGCCTCGAGGGGTGTCCCCAGCAAGGGCGCCAAGCGCCGAGCCCATGCACACGGAGGAGGAGGAGAAGGCGAACCTGGGCGCTGATGGCTCCGTCCCGGCGACGAATGTTGGCGGGGAGGGGGCCACATCTTCCCAGCCCGGCATGGGTAAGTCATTTGCTTTCTGTTCCTGCCTTTTCTTCTTTCTTGAACTTTGGTCTTGGCCTCGCCTCATTTCCCTTTTCGGTACCCAGATCCTTTCTTGGCGGACTGGGAGGACACCGACACCGTCATCGAGGATGTCGATAGGGATGCTGAGGCCGAGGCTGACAAGATCTCCGCCGAGGAGGCCGCCGAAACCACTGGTGAGGACGCCGCCAAGGGGTCTGCCGGAGGGGCCGGCAAGGCTGCCGCGGAGGAGAGGCTGGCAAGGGGCCTGCCGGGGAGGCTGGAAAGGCTACTGCCGAGGAGGGGGTGGTCAACGATCAACCCTCCTCCTCCGCTGCCTCTGGCTCGAGCAGGTACTTGAAGGTGGGCGACGACATGTTCGTCCACCTTCCGAGGCCCAGCCAGGCACCGAGCGCCCGGCCGATGGGGAGGTGTTCAAGCGGCGGCGCTTCGCCGCGCCCGGGCTTGAGGTTGTCGGCGAACGGCGCCGGTGGTGGCGGTTCCCAAGAGCGACTTCTTGAACCATAGGCGCTAACCAGAAGCTCGAGCGCTCCACCGACCCGTCTGGACAAAGCGAAGTCGAGGTGGCGGCGGCGCACAAAGCGGAGGTGGATCTCGAGGCGCGCATCGCCGAGGCGAGGCCTGGTTCCACAGGCCTGAAGCTGAAAGGCTGCCCAAGATCAGTTGGCGGCGTAAGCAAACTTATCTTAAAAGTAGGCCGGCGTTGAGAAGGCCCGAGGCGGCGAGGGAATAGGTGGCCAGGCCGAGGCCGGCACCGGCACCGAGCCGAGCTTGTCGGCGTTACGAGCAGGGGGTCCCAGACTTGCACTGTGGCTGGCGTGGCTCAGCGGAGGCCAGTGCAGCCCGGCTTCATCGGCTCAAGCTCAAGACCCTCCGAGGGCCAAGCCTCATGAGGCGGACGGCAGGAAGCTTTCTCGGGAGCAGCCTCATGAGGCGAGCTCACGAGGAGGAGAGATCAAGGCGGGGTACCTCGCGAGGTGCCCGTGGCATAACCATGACAATCGAGCAGGCGCCGGTGAGCGCCGGCCTCATAGCGATCCTTGTTTCCCCTTGATTGCAAAGGGGCAAGCCTGAGCTAAGGCATTAGGCAAGGTTACCATTTGGTGCAACAAGACCAAGACCAGGTGAGACGGCGGGATGGAGGTCATCGTGGAGCCAGGGCGGCATCACCGCGAGTCTTTGGCGGTCGAAGACCAACTTTAGTCGGGATAAGTGTACTAGATGTTCCCCTTCAAAATAGCCAATTGTTGGCGCCCTTCCGCTCATTATTTGGGAAGAGGCCGGGGCCTCCTCTATAAATAGAGCTAGCCACCACGAGTAGGGGATCCAGATTTTGGGTAGACTAGAGAGAGAGGCGTGAACTCACCCAGCGGTTCATCGCACCAGCTCAAGAACAGCCCCTCGAGGCTGTTCTCCCTTTATATTGTTCATCATCATTACAGGGCAATCCACCACACCACACCTTTGGATTAGGGTATTACACCACAATGGTGGCTGAACGATATAAACCTTGTGTCCCTTGTGTGTTCATCTTTCTAGCTTAGATCCCTTGCGAGGCTTCAAGACGTGAGTTGGTAGGGGAAAGATCTTCGTGCACACCCTAGAGTTCGAACCTCAAGGGTCTGCAGGAACCCGAAATCTGACATTTGGCGCGCCAGGTAGGGGTGCGCTGAAGCTCGCCTTCCGCCGACCCGCTCTCCATTAACACCGCACTTCGCCCTCATGGCGGACAACGCGCACTTCTCATTTGCCGATGCGGCACTTGGGCGAGGGGCTCGAGCCTTAGCCCCCTGCCTTGCAGCGAGTCACGGTGACCAGCGCAAGTTCTAGCCGGAGATGCCGCGCGCTACAATGGCAGCAGCGGATCCGGCCAACTTCTCTTTGGCATACAAGGAGGCTGTCCTCAAGGCGAGGCGGCAGCGGGATCATGGATAAGCTGGTTTCCCATGGCCCTCACGGCGTTCGGCATGTGGCTGCTCCACACCAGCAACCACAGCAGCCTCTGGGAGGAGATGCGCGACCTCTTCCTCGCCCACTACGCTGTGCCGGTGCTCCCTGTCGTCGTAGCTCTGCTGGGCGGCTCACAGGCACCACCTTCAAGCCGCCACGTCAAACCATTACGCCCTTGGATCGGTAGCTGCCTTCAAGCTGAAAGCCCCCCCAGCTGGGTGGTGCTGTCGGTGTCAAAACGGCGGATCTCGGGTAGGGGTCCCGGCTGTGCGTCTAAGGCGGATGGTAACAAGAGGCGAGGACATAATGTTTTTACCAGGTTGGGCCCTCTCGATGGAGGTAAAACCCTCGTCTGCTTGATTAATATTGATGATATGGGTAGTACAGAGTATATCTACCACAAGATCAAGGAGGCTAAACCCTAGAAGCTAGCCTATGGTATGATTGTTGAGATGTATGTTAGTCCTCGGACTAAGGCCCTCCGGTTTATATAGACACCGGAGAGGCTAGGGTTACAAAAGTCGATTACAATGGTAGGAGATCTACATATCCATATTGCCAAGCTTGCCTTCCGCCAAGGAAAGTACCTTGGGACACGAACGGAGTCTTCAATCTTCTATCTTACGTAGTCTTGGAGTCGGCGGATATTGATAGTCAGCTGTCCGGACACCCCTAGTCGAGGACTCCTCGGTAGCCCTTGAACCGGTCTTCAATGACGATAAGTCCGGCGTGCATAATGTTCGGCATTGCAAGGCGGGTTCCTCCTGAATAATTCGGAGAAGATAATGAACACCGAGGATAGTGTCGGCTCGCAAAATAAATTCCACATTCCACCATAGAGAGAATAAAATATACACTTAGCTCAATCTGGCGGCGCATTATGCGGCGTGACATCACCGCAGCCAAGCCTTTGTTTGAATTACTATACCACCTCGTACGTTTAGCGGCGGTTTCCTTAGCATGTCACTGTCGAGCGGTGTGTTCCCCTTATTCAGGATTCTCATCAATACGTGCGTGGGTAACCAACCGTTCCCATCGCCGCCTCCTCTATCGAAGGAATCCCAAGCGGTCACGGAGATGGCCCTTGGTATTTCTTCCCTATATAAGAGGACCAAGGCTGTCCTTGTTCTTCAATCTCGCATCGAATCTCTTCCCGCTCCGGTTCCAACACGAGGCCTCAGAGTTGGCGCCGGATCCTCAATTATGTCGGCTCCGACCTCGGGGCGGTGGATGCCCTCCTCCGTCACGGAGGAGGACATCTTGAAGTTGCGTGAGGCCAAGTGCACAGCCTCTGAGGTTCGCCTGAGCTGCCGCCCAAGGGCAGGCGTCTCCGCCCGAGCCCGTGAATCGTCGTTTTCGCATCCCACCTCCGCGGGGTTTAGGCTTCCAGCGGATCGCCGTGAGAGGGCTCTGTTCTACTACGGGCTGGACTTTCACGATTTGGCTCCAGTCTATCCTCCATATTTCTGCATTCATCATAAATGCTGTGAAGCCTTTCTCGCGTCATCCCCACTTGGCGTATTCTGAAGACCTTCAAGTGGAGCGAAGATGATTGAGGCGTCGGTAGTCTTGGCGAAGGCGACCATAAGCAAGAAGGTCGATGCCCGTGGCTCGAAGGTTCCTTCAAGAGGAACTTGGATTGTGGCAGCGGAGTGGTTCTACATCACTGCTCCAAGGGCGACAAGCAAAAGCCGCCGCCCTCATTACTGCGGGACCTCCGCCCAAGCGATGTCGTGGGTCGACCAAGGAGCTCAATTGGGGGTCGTCCGAAGGCGTGCCCTCGCTGCGAGGGCGGATTCGAGATCTCAAGCGAGGGAGATTGACCTGGTCAAGGTGATGCATGTCATGCTAATCGAGGCACCTCCTGCCTGCAAGCGCCGTCCTCTCCGTTTATGGGAGTTCAATCCGGAGGACCTCGAATTCTCAACACTTCATGGGTGCGACACCCGTGGAGATGTACAAAACTGTTCTTGGACCCGGTGGCGTGTCGGATTCGGCCGAGGGCATGAGGCCTAAGCCCGCGATCGCCGGATACTCGGGTAGATAGCTCAGTCTGGACATTCTATTTATATGCCTTTCAAAGTTCGTCTCTGACCCTTTGTTCTTCTGAGGAATGGGTGGCGCGATCAAAGGCTGATAAGGTGTCGGCCCCCCTCCAGAGACCGCATTGGAGCCGTGCTGGTCGAGAATGTTGGAGGTTGCACCCACAGAAGGGGGCAACGGGGAAAATAGAGGAGCTAATATTCCGCCCAAAGGGGTGACTGAAGAGGAGGGAACAAAGAACCCCTCCCTTCAGAGGGAGAAGAGGACAGCCTCCAAAGATCCGGAGGCCAAAGCAAGCGTGGGAAGAAATCCTCACCGGGGAGTCCGGCGTCCAGAGAGAATCCCGACGCGCAATCATCGCCGAAGGGCCAGCCCTCCAACGAGCCGTGAGTATGAAAGAGGAAATTAATTAGTAAGGAGTACCTTCATTTGTATACATGGGTAATTGTAATATTTATATTGCATTCGGATCTGCAGCCTTCTCGAGATGAGTTCATCTTGAGGACCTTCTTACGGAGATGATGGAAGCGTCGCCTCCATCATGGCCGCCCGTAAGCGAGGCGGCCCGAACCCGAAGTGTCATCACGGAGGGTATCCACAGTCGGAGGGCGGAGAATTCGGCACCTACTAGTATCCGGCCGGGAAGGCGAGAATCTTCTTGAGAGGCGTCCATTTGAAGATCACCGCAGCGTTAATGCGTATGGTGATAGGAAGGATTTAAATCCGTGAGGCGGATGCGTAATGCCGCCATGAGTTCTTTGGCAGGTTTTGAGGTATCTGAAATAGCGCATCCTTTGTATTTTAACAGTATTGCACATAAAAATCGCCTTGTATAGATAGTAGCCCACGAGACTCGGTGGGTTGTCGAAAATGACAGCGTCGAGGATCAAAATCTCAAAGTCTCAAGTAATGAATACCGCCGTTACGTCACGGGTGGCGGATAGTCGAGGCCAGCCGGACTAATGAGTTTGCCGAATTAAGTCGGCAGCTGGGCGTGGCAGAATCTTGACATCGCACTTGTCAACGGCGACTTGGCCAGTGCAAGGTAAATAAATTCTCCATGATTGCTTTATTTAAGAATTGAAGCCCTCCTCGATAAATTGTATGCTTTGTTATGCAGGCGGTGCTGCTTCTTTGTGGAGGCCTTGGGCGAACTTGCTCAAGCTAAGGAGCAAGCCGAAGGAGTAATCTGGCTGCCTCGGCGGCGAAGAGTTGAAAGGCCAAAAAGGCTGCGCCTTTGCCCTAAGCGAGGCGGAGGTGGCAATTGGCCATGAAAGGTAAAGGATGCTGCCGACCGCTATGAGGCTCTTGAAAAAGCGTCTATCGAATGAGGAAGACTGAAAAGGCCACCGCCGAAGCCAAGGATGCCCGTTACGCAATCACGGGCTATGAAGGAGGAAGCTGCGCCGGGCGGAGATCATGGCTGGCAAGCCTATTCTTCTGCGTCGCCCGGTTTATGGATGCCAAGTATGCTCGATTTGGCGGGTGTGGAGTCCGGAAGATCCGTATATGGATTTGGCGCAAGTGCGGTGATGCGTTGAGCACTTCCGGGCAGGGAGGATCACGAGACGAAAGAGTTATATTGGTCTCAATTCCACGATCTGGATCGCTCACTTCCGTTGGCGGACCGGCTGGCGAGTGGGCGAGCTAAGCAGTTGTCCGGACTTGCCATGGCCCGACATCGTGGCACATGTCGGCGAGAGAGGTCAAAGCGACGAGCTACCGACTTGCTGCAGCAATTCCTTGGGCGGTGCCACATATAAAGGATATGGCGGTCGGCCTGCGCCGGTAGCGGATGGCTCTTGCCGTGTGAAGGTGCATTATCCGGAGATGGATGCCACGCCGTTGCCACTCAGGGTCCGGATGAAAGCGGCTCCTGCCGAGCACTGCCGGAGAAGTCATGCGCGGTGCTTTCGTAAAATAAGCGCGATGCTCAAAGAATGTAGCGTTCAAATGAGCGCATTAGCTTGTAAATCAATGATTATGGTATAACTGCTTTTTATACTTGTCGTCCAAGTGATAAAACTTCTCTGTCGGCCGTTCACGTATACTTGTGTATAACTTTGAAAGATGCGATCTTGACTTGAGCCCCTCGCACAAGGTGCTGGGTGTTACATAAAATAAGCGTTTTCACACTTAATCCGGCGTCTCGGTCTGTTATAAGGAGGTGGTAGCATAGCGAGCGAGGCAATCCGGACTATAATGCTTTATCTCTTTCACTTAGACAATGGAGCTCGAGGTGGGGCTACGATATAGCCCCTAATGACACCGCACATCTCCGGATTCGAGTGCGTATGTGCTGACCGGGAAGCGGTCCTTCGTCAGCGAAATTCTAAACATTTCGATAGTCGATCGAGTGGTGACGGACTCTCATTTGTATCATAATGATCGGTTTCGGCTTTACATCTTGAGGTGCTTTCGCCCGGCAGGCGGGGCACTGTCGCGATAGTTCTCACAGTGCGCGTTAGCCGATGATCTGAGCGTAAGGCAGCAAAACACGAGGGCGAGGCAAACCCAACATTTGACCAAAGACATGATTGAAGCTGATGCATATAATGCCTAACTTTCGAGGCGCGAACACTCTTGAAGGTGTTGGACTTTATAACAATGGGCAGGATTATGCCTAAGCCCTAATGTCCAGAATGCAGGCGTGGTCTTGATGCGGCTGATGCCAAAGCGTCGAGCTCCGCTTTGGCTATAGGAAGGAGCCAAGGAGAGTAATGACGGAGCAGATAATAAAAGGTCTCGCAGAGGTCTTAATCTGAAAAGAATCCTTGCAGCGGGTCCCTCTTGCGTCTGCGCTGTGTCTCCATTCGCCGTTATCACGGGCGGGTATGCGTTGTTCATCTGTAGAAAGAGAGAGCGTTTAGTTTTTAGAAAGCAGTTCGTGCGAAAAATATGTAAAGAAGAAATATAAATAATTAAGGCAAGGTTTATATAAAACCGCGGTGGTTTTGTCTTGCGCAGCCCTTGTGAAGGGTAGGCGGCTAGGTAGCCCTAACTTTCTTTGAGTCGGATCGTCTATCGAGTCGGGGTCCTTGAATGACCCTCGCCTTTGAAATGGCGCCATGTGGACCGGGCATCTTGAGTGTAAGAGGCATGTCACGGTATGGCGTTGAAGCGGACAAAAGCCTTCGTCCCAACAGTGCTTGATATTCACTTTTAAATGGGACGATATGAAAAATTAATTTTTAGCGTCGAAAATTGTTGGCGATCGAACCGACTTCTAGTAATATCGAGCTGTGCACTTGGCGTAAGGGCACAGCATCACTCCTTTGAAGGAAGTGCGGCTGTGTCGAATTTTGGTAGGGTCTTAAAGTCTTTGTGGATTTGACATATCCGACCCGAAATTTTGTGTAGGTTGGTCGGTTCGTCCTTTATCATCCTTGAGGGCTGAGTTTTATTATTGGACCGCGAGCTTTTGAATCCGGCGTTAAGCTGCGTGCTCTTTGGGCTTTTCTCTTTATTCGGCGCTGCTCCTTTTTGCGCCGTGATTTTCCGTTCCATCTCTTATCTCGGATGTACTTGGGTATTGGTCTTTGCTTCTTGCTAGCCAGCTATCCTCTCCAGCCTGACGGCGGCCATGAGGCTTGTTAATGCGGTCATTGTCCTCGGTTTCTCTTGACCGAGGTGCACAGCAAACCATTCGTCTCGGACATTGTGCTTGAAAGCTGCTAAAACCTGCGTCCGGACGATCGACTATTTGGTTCTTTTTGGTAAGAAACACATTCCGAAATTTCTTGCTGACTCTCCGGGCTGTTGGGTTATATGACTTAAATCATGCATCGGAGGGCGGACATAAGTCCCTGAAAATTTGCTCTAAATGCTTCCTCGAGCTCTTCCCAACTTCCAGCAGTGTTTTACAGGCGGCTTTTGAGCCAATGATGGGCTGGCCCTTTGAGCTTGAGGGTAGATATTTTAGGCGTGGAGATCGTCTCCTCTGGCCATATGTATATCACGATATATAATCTTCTATCCAGACTCCGGGTCTGTTGTTCCATCGTAGGCCTCTATGTTTATGGGTTTAAACCCTGCTGGGAATTCATGATCCAGCACCTCATCGGTGAAACATAGTGGGTGTGTGGCGCCCCTGTACTTGTATGTGCCGCTATCGTCAGACACTTGACGTATTGCTTTTCTTCCTGGGGCTTTCTTTTTGGGTCCGTAGATGGACCTGGCTGGGCCATTGGACGGTGGGGGCTCTATGGCCTCCTTGTCGAATTCTGGAAGCGGCTTACGCTTCGGGTAGCTCTTCGATTGGTGGCCATTGCCGTATTTATCTGCGGTTTTAGTACTTTGCTCCATCTTATTGGGGCGTGTCTTCCTTGTTTTGAGCTTCCGCTTTTCCTTCTTGAGGCTTCTTGCTGTAGTGATGAGCCTGCGCTTAAAAGCTCTTGCTCGGCGGGGTCCTCGGTATGCAGAGTTCGTCTTCATTGAGGCTTGTTTAGTCTTGGAGGAGGTATATAGTTATGATCCTCAACCTCTTAAATGCCACCCTTCGTGAGGGCTTGTACGCATCCTCCTGCGCTGAGTCTTCTTTGGAGGGTTGTCTTCGGCACTCTCGGGGTATTGTTATTTCTGTGCGGAATCTATATTCTTCTTTGTGGCGGGATTTAGGCGGCGCCCGGCAGCTTGGCGTTTGGGCTGCTTCTTTAAAGAGTGCCGCTTGGCTTCTTCGCCCTCCCCTTCTTTTGGGGTATCCACCATGTATCGTCATATGGCGAGGTGGCCTCCCGATTGCCTGTAAGCGCTGGTTCTGCTAAATCTCCGGCATACGTCGTCCATGGCGTCGATGTCGCCAGTCGTAGTCTAGCATGTCGGTTAGATCCTCGGCAGTGGCTACAAAGTGGGTGGTGGGTGGGCTCTGAATTTCTTCGCGATCCGTACTAACCGTCCCGGCCATAGTCCGGCGAGGACTCTCGATAGCGAGGCGCTTTAGTAATTTAGGATATCGCCAAAAGCGAGTGTTGGAATATGTCGCGGTGGTGAATTCCATAACCGCCGCCCAATCGGATTAATTGATAAGGCGTGGGAGGTTGAGTCCGGCAGAGTCGGCGCCTCGAAATCCACGAGTCTCGCGAGGGGCGAGTCGATGTTCGGCTCCATCGCCGTGGATGTTGAAGCCCGGGTGGCGTCTATCCACCGACCCTCGTCTGGGCGTCGGCTCGGGCTGGCGGCGAAGCGGATCGAGTCGGCCACCAAAGGCCTTGTCCGTGGCGAGCAAGATCGTGCCATAAATCCGGAGTCTGGCGGCGCTTGGCTGTGGCTCGAGTCCGTCGAAGATCAAGTCTCCGCGGTCATCGGCCGTGAAGTTTAAACTTCGAATCGACGGCGGCGGGCGTAGCTTCGATCTGCTCGGATGGCCAAGAGAATTGGCCCGGTGCAAAACCGCCCGAATCTGAAGATCTGTCGGGAGAAAAGTCTCACGGACAGCGTTGATGGTTGAAGATGTTATCGAGCCTATCGGTGGCGACAGAGGAACTCTCAATGAAAGCACCAATGCGGTGTCAAAACCGGTGGATCTCGGGTAGGGGTCCCGGCTGTGCGTCTAGGCGGATGGTAACAAGAGCGAGGACACAATGTTTTTACCCGAGTTGGGCCCTCTCGATGGAGGTAAAACCCTCGTCTGCTTGATTAATATTGATGATATGGGTAGTACAAGAGTAGATCTACCATGAGATCAAGGAGGCTAAACCCTAGAAGCTAGCCTATGGTATGATTGTTGAGATGTATGTTTGTCCTACGGACTAAGGCCCTCGGTTTATATAGACAGGAGGAGGCTAGGAATTACAGTCGGTTACAATGGTAGGAGATCTACATATCCGTATTGCCAAGCTTGCCTTCACGCCAAGGAAAGTACCTTTCGGACCTGAGCAGGTCTTCAATCTTCTATCTTAAGTAGTCTTGGAGTCCGGCGGATATTGATAATCGGCTGTCCGGACACCCCCTAGTCCAGGACTCCCTCAGCGCCCAAGGCCGATCTGACCTTCAATGCGGATGATCACCCCTCCAACCCCGCCAGTTCAGGTGTGCTCCTCGATGCTATGCACCCCACCATCGCCAAGTGCGTCACCAAGACCCTCGCCGGCGATGGTGTCGGCTGAGCGTGCTCTCGGTGGAGGCCTTGACCCCTCCTCCATGTGCCGCTAGGCGGCTTCAGCCCAGCGAGCCCTTCTCGGGCGTCGTGGCGGTTCCACGGCTCCTTGGGACGAATCCGCCTCCGGTGACCTTGGCACTCCGACAACTTCCGCCTGAGCTGATCAGCGTCGACGCCGCCCCCATCGGCCTCCGTACAACGCCATCCTCGGCTACCCAGCCTTGGCCCACTTCATGGCAGCAACTCACCGGCGTACAACCTCATGAAGATGCCGGGAGCAGCGTGCCACCATGTCCGGAGACACAAGGGATGCGCTGCGGCGCTCAAGCTTGCTTTCAAGGCGGCAGCGTGATGTGGCGGCGACCGATCTTCGATGAGAGTGGGGATAATTATCGATTTGGTGGATTTTGACCTTGGCGATCGGCTATACCGTGCCGGCGATGCTGGCGTCGACAATCGCTAAACCAATCTCCGATTGTTATTGACCTTGCCGTGAAGCACGATCAACTGAACAACGAGGTTCGAGTTCTGCAAGCAACGAAGAACCGGCAGAACAAAGGTGAATGCAAGCTGAAATTGCGAGATAATAAAGCTGAAGCGGGCGAACTAGATGAAAAGTTGGGGTTCCTTTGTGGATCGACAAGGCGGTAGTCCTACCGTCTACGTGAATCACGAATTGTAGCGATGGCTAGACAATACAATAAAACCGGTCTAAAATCTAATCTAGAATAGCTATTTATTAGAGCGGGCGTCGATTCGTTGTGTCCCATCCGGACACGAGCGGCTTGAGGCGTCACGTCCGCGTGGGCCTTCACGGCCGCCAAATATTTCTAATACCTAATCAAGTACTTTGGTCTTGGCCTTTGTACAACTCCTTTGGTGCGTGGCCCTTTACGTGATTGCATGCATGGATGTGTCGATTGTACTAAGGTAGGGGTACCTCGGTACCCCAACGTACCGGCAGCCCGACTCCCGACAAGATCCACCGTATCCTTGCGGAGACCATCTCCGCTCCACACCAAGCCGTTCAAGAACAAAGTATATAAGAGAAACTCAAGACCCGGCAAGAGGAGCTTGCGGGAAGGCCATTCGGGCTCAAGGCTACACTACTCCTGCGGATCCCGGCGAGAGGGCTCGTCGGGAGGACGAGACCACATCACGAGAAGACACGCCTCGGCGCCCCACGTGCGCCCGGCGAGAACCGAGGCGGCAAGTCCGCGAGCCGACAAGCCCCGGGTCGGCAAGATCAAAACCCGACAAGGAGCTTGCGGGGAGAGCTGTGCTACGTGCCGCCTCGGCTCATTTGCCCCAGCGTCGCCTCCGGCCTTCTCGAGGCCGTGGCGGGTGGGCTGTGCTGCATGAAGAATGCGGTGGCACTCAGCGGTGGTGGCTCGCCGCCGTGGCAAAAAAAGCGCAATGGCGGGGAGCTTTTGGGGCGGCGGCGGACGGGCATTTAATGCCCTTGTCCCCTCTGTCAAAAGTAGGTAGAAAGCCTTTGTGGCTGCCTTTGTTCCGCACTATTCCAACTACCACCTCTTTTACGTTTTACCCCTCTACCTCACGTTGACACATGTCGGTGACCCTTGCCCTATAAAGGAGGCCCATGCACAGCGTGGGGGTTCCAACGGTCGCTATTCTCGCGAGGGTTCCAACCATTGGCGATTCTCGCGAGAGGTTCTGCGACTAGCCACTCTCGACGAGGTTCCCACAACACTCCATCGTTTTGCTCGCATTCTTGAGCAAGATCAATAGAACCAAAGCAGCGGTAGGGTTTCTGCGACCACCATCGGCCGAAGCTGGTAAAATCAGCAGCGCATCGCCTCGATCTGCTCTCCGCGCAGCCTCCGCCCGTACCGAACACACGAAGGGCCCGGCCCCATAGGTGCGCGCCACCCATCCGACGCGACATCTCTGGCGCGCCCGGTAGAAGCGTCGAGGTTATGCGAACCTGATCCGGCGTTAAGCGGCGGCCTCTTCATCAACCCCTCCGGCCGTCGGCGGCTTCGCCGACAAGCGCATCATGGCCCGAGGCGAGAGCTTGGTCGCGAGACCCATCTCCGTCTTCCCGCGCCGCCCGGGCGGCGGCGGCGGAGGAGACGCCCGGTGGAAGGGTGGACACGGCGAGGTGCTCGCGGTGCCACGAGATCAGGGCGAGCGGAGGACCACGCCTCGGCCTCCGTAGACCCACGTCCATCCAGCGGCGCCGTGCCACGAAGATGGTGCCCGCATCTTTGGGGCTAGAACATGCGAGGGGCTCGCGGGATGCTCCGGACCGCTGTCGAGCATGAAAGCCAAGCAGCGCGGGGCAGACCTGCTCCTCTTATCGCTACTAAGAGTCGAAACACGACTCGTTCCTCGCGCCGCTTCGCTCCGCTCCCCTACGCTCCGACAGCGTGTCTCCCTGGGCGCTTCTGCGATCGGCGAGGGCCGCCATCGAGCTCTAAGTCCGGCGAGGGCGGCTCAGTGCTTACTCCGGCAGCGCAGCTCCTCGGGCAGCTCTAAGCCCGGCGAAGACAGCTCTAGCGTTCGTTCGGCAAATGCACCTCCCGAGTGCTGCGCCGCCCGTCGAGAAACGCACCATTAGGCACCCCAGTAGTGCGAAGAAACAAGAAAAAGAAAAAGCTAAGTCGCTCGCGCCGTGCGAGCACTCCTTAATATCATGCTTTTATTCGTTATATCCCTCTCGCATTGGTGCGTTTGTGCCGAAACCTGCTTATTTGAGGAGCCTGCTTGTGGATAGCCGCACCCTTACTTAAGCGAACACACTCAGCGAGTAAAAAGCGGCGGCGACCAACCGCACCCTCGTTTAGTTCGAGTCGCTTTCGGCAAGTTAAGCGCGTCGCGAACTAGACCGCAGCAAGGTTGCTTGCGGAGCGGCCTTGACCGGCGAGACTGCTTGATGTCCGTACTCAACAAGCGCGTTAAGCGCCCGACAAGTTCCCTCGGCGTAAAGCGGCGCACAAAGGATGCTGGGTAGAGGTGTAGCGTTGCAAGCCTTGCCGTGAGATGCCCTTGGTATGGGAGGCTTGGGCGCAGAAGGAGCCAAGTCGTGGCGATTCACGTACTTGTTTTGTTTCGAGTCCGCTCAACAAACACAAGTGTGCTGCAGCACCCTTATCTTGCTTCGAGCCACGCTCGGCAAGTTAAGCGTCATCAGCTGGCCCGACAAGGTTGCTTGCGGGGCGGCGCCACCAGCCGGGCTGTCCATGGTCACTAAGCGTGTCCCCGGCAAGCTCCCCAAGGCGTGAAACACAAACATCGAAGGACAAAACCGACATCGCCTTGCTTAGCCAAGATTTATATACACATACATGTGCATTGAGCAATCGCATATCTACCTCAGCTGTTTTCATGGCTAAAATTGCAGCAACAAGGAGAACCAAAAGACCACACCGGCGCCTAAGATCCGGCAAGCCGGGTCGGCGAGAACTGCGATTATAAGCTCTCCCTCGGCAAGCCAGCCCGTGGGCTGCGAAACATAAGATCGTCTCCGGCAAGCTAGAGTTCTTTGGGGCTGCTATTCAGATAAGTTTTCATCCCTCGTCATGCATCCTCTCATGGGCGGGGAGATGCGGGACTGCGTCTTTGAGCGATCGTGTCTTGTAAAAACCCGTGCGTGGAGGAACGAGTCGTGGCCCGATTCGCGTGCTTGGTTTGTTTCGAGTCCGCTCAACAAACCCAAGTGTGCGCTGCACCTCTACCTTGCTTCGAGCACCTTTCAGCAAGATAGGCGTCATAGCTGGCCCGACAAGGTTGCTTAGGAAGTGACACCACCGGCGGGCTGTCCCATGATGCGCTAAGCGTGTTACGCCCGGCAAGCTCCCGATAAGCGTAAGCACATACAAAACCTTGATCAAGTAAAGACTTCGATCCGGCAAGCTTTCCCCTCTTTTCATTAAAACATCAATTTAGTACAAGTCCATGGGGATGAAAAACATGATAGAGAGGATTACAAGTTCTTAAATGCGGTTAATGCGGGGCTTACAAACTAAAAAGATAAGGTGCCGTGATCCCTCTCCTGTTTCTCTGTTCGGGAGTTAGGGAGGTAGGTCAAGGCCCCGGCAAAACAGGCTTGCGGGAGAAAGACCCGGCAAGAAGAGCTTGTCGGGGAAGGAGGCGACTAGGAGGGCAGCGTGGCGAAAAGCGGGCAGGCGGCAGGTGGCGACCCGCTCTGCGCCACGATCACGGGGTGGATGCCTTAAAGGCTGCATCGCCGCCCTCCTCCCGACACCACAATCAGCAGCGTGCCGTTGCGGGGAGAGGCAGCAGCAGATCTGCGATGGATTCGGCCGCCGTGGGCCCGCGCGCCGTGCCTTGTCTTGGGCCTGGCCCAACAGCGCTCGGCATCGTGTATAGCCGGGCCGGGGCTCTGTCGGTGTACTAAGGTAAGGGTACCTCGGTACCCCAACGTGCTGCAGGCAGCCCGACTCCAGCAGCAAGATCCACCGTATCCTTGCGGAGACCATCTCCGCTCCACACCAAGCCATTCAAGAACAAAGTATATAAGAGAAACTCAAGACCCGGCAAGAGGAGCTTGCGGGAAGAATCATTCGGGCTCAAGGCTACACTACTCCTGCAGATCCCGGCGAGAGAGCTGCGTCGGGAGGACGAAGACCACATCACGAAGACCGCCTCGGCGCCCCACGTGCGCCCGGCGAGGACCGAGGCGGCAAGTCCGCGAGCCGACAAGCCCGGGTCGGCAAGATCAAGGCCCGGCAAGGAGCTTGCCGGGAGAGCTGTGCTCGTGCCCGCCTCCAGCTCATTTGCCCAGCGTCGCCTCCGGCCTTCTCGAGAGGGCGTGGCGGGTGGCTGTGCTGCATGAAGAATCGCGGTGGCACTCAGCGGTGGTGGCTCGCCGCCGTGGCAAAAAAGCGCAATGGCGGGAGCTTTTGGGGGCGGCAATGACAGGCATTTAATGCCTTGTCCCCTCTGTCAAAAGTAGGTAGAAAAGCTTGTGGCTACCTTTGTTCCGCACTATTCAACTACCACCTCTTTTACGTTTTTACCCCTCTACCTCACGTTGACACCTGTCGGTGACCCCTTGCCCTATAAAAGGAGGCCCATGCACAACGTAGAGGGGGTTCCAACCGGTCGCTATTCTCGCGAGGGGGTTCCAACCATTGGCGATTCTCGCGAGAGGGTTCTGCGACTAGCCACTCTCACGAGGGTTCCACACAACACTCCATCGTTTTGCTCGCATTCTTGAGCAAGATCCAATAGAACACAAAGCAGCAGTAGGGTTTTACGCGACCATCGCGGCCCGAAGCTGGGTAAAAATCCCCGCGCGCGCATCGCCTCGATCTGCTCTCCGCGCAGCCTCCGCCCCGTACCGAACACACGAAGGGGCCCCGGCCCCATAGGTGCCGCGCCACCCATCCGGCCGCGACAGGATGGTTCGATGTGGATGCATGCATGCAGGCAACATGGTTGATGGATTCGGTGGACATGCATGCATTGCTCCGTCTAATGTGAATGGGCAGTTGACTTCATCTTTAATCTCTCCATTATTCCTGAGTACAAGCAAATCGGAACATGAGTGTAGCATCGTATTTTTGTCAGTCAAATTATACATGCGAAGGGCGATAGTACTGGTCATTTATTTTTCGCCGCGGCGCTCTAGTTATAGGCCGGATGGAATAAGCGGCGTAGGAGTGGCGGCGAGTGTAGCTATGGCGAGAGATGTCCTCATCATCCCCTTCTTGAATCCAAGTCGTCCTCGGCGGTATTTCTTCGCCCTCACCCAAATAAGGCTTTAAATCGCAACATTAAATGTGGGACTAACCCGAAATTCTGCGGGCAAATCAAGCTTATATGCATTCTCGTTAATTTTTCAAGCACTTTAAAGGTCCATCCATACGAGGCATTAATTTTGACTTTAAATAAATCAGGAAAAGCGGTCTTTTCATAAATGCAACCATACTAAATCACTGGTTCAAACACAACACTTTTCCTTCCACGACTACCGGCAAGTTTATACTTGGCATTCATCGTTCAATATTTTCTTAGTCATCTCATGTATTTTTAATACTAATTCATACGTTCTTTAGCATCAAGGTTTACCTTCTCCGAAGATGGAATAGGTAATAAATCAATTGGTGCGGGGTATAAATCCATAAACAATCTCAAAGGGCATAATTTTGTGGTGGAATGAGCGTAGCGATTATAAGCAAACTCTACATGTGGTAGACATTCTTCCCATATTTTTAAGTTAGTCTTCAAAACAGCCCTAAGCATAGTAGACAATGTCACGATTAACCACTTGATTTGACCATCTGTTTGAGGATGACATGTAGTACTAAATAAAAGCTTAGTCCCCAATTTTGTCCACAACACCCTCCAAAAGTGGCTAAGAAATTTTGTGTCACGATCGAAACAATTGTATTTGGCACACCATGTAAGCGAACTACTTCTCTAAAGAACAAATCAGCAATGTGAGTAGCATCGTCACTTTTATGACAAGGTATAAAATGTGCCATCTTAGAGAATCTATCGACAACAACAAATATACTATCCCTCCCCGTCGTGTTCTAGGCGGTCCTAATACAAAGTCCATAGATATATCTTCCCAAGGAGTGCTAGGAGCAGGAAAAGGCATATATAAACCATGTGGGTTCAAGCGTGACTTAGCTTTTGGCATGTCGTGCGGCGTGCAACATATCTCTCAGATCCCTTCTCATTTTGGCGGAAGAAATGACTAGCAAGGATGTCTTACATCTTCTTGGCGTAAAATGTCCCATAAGTCCTCCTCCATCGCCTCTGTAACAACAAAAGGCGAATAGAGCTATACGGGATGCATAGCTTGTTAGTGCGAAAAACAAATCCGTCATTAATGACGAACTTGTTCTAAGTTCTACCCTCTCTGCAATGGAGCAGTATATCTTTAAAGTCAACATCATTAGCGTATTGCTCTTTTATAGTTTCAAGTCCAAAAATTTTGAAGTCAAGTTGTGATAACATAGTATAGCGTCTAGACAAGGCATCGGCAATAACATTCTCCTTCCCTTTCTTGTGTTTAATAACATAAGGAAAGGATTCAATAAATTCAACCCATTTTGCATGTCTACAATTCAGTTTGCTTTGACTTCTAATATGCTTGAGTGATTCATGATCAGAATGTATGACAAACTCCTTAGGCCATAAATAATGTTGCCATGTCTCCAAAGTCCGAACTAGTGCATAAAGTTCTTTATCATATGTTGAATAATTCAGACTAGGCCCACTGAGCTTTTCACTAAAGTATGATACTGGTTTTCCTTCTTGCAATAAAACACCACCTAAACCAATGTCGCTAGCATCACATTCTAATTCAAACATCTTATTAAAATCAGGTAATTGCAGCAAAGGCGTGTGTAAGCTTATCTTTAAGAATAGTGAAGGCTTCCTCTTGTCGTCGCTCCAAACAAATGGCACATTTTTCTTTGTGAGCTCGTTGGTAGCGCTGCGATGGTACTAAAATCTTTCACGAACCGTCGGTAGAACCCAGCAAGTCAAGAAAACTTCAGTACTGTGTGACCGAGTTAGGGAATTGACCAACTCTGGATCGCTTCAATCTTGGCTTTATCCACTTCAATTCCTCTTATTTGTCACAACATAGCCAAGAAAAGTGACTCGATCCGTGCAAAAGTGCACTTCTTGATATTACCAAATAAGCGTGCATCACAGGCGAGAAAAACACGCGCAAATGGTCTAAGTGTTCCTCTAGTGACTTGCTATAAATCAAAATATAATCAAAATATACTACCACAAATCGTCAATGAAAGCTCGTAAAACTTCATTCATTAGTCTCATGAAAGTACTAGGTGCATTAGTCAATCCAAAAGGCATAACTAACCACTCATATAAACCAAATTTAGTTTTAAAGCAGTTTTCCATTCATCACCTAGTTTCATACTGAATTTGATGGTATCCACTCATAAGTCCACTTTAGAAAACACGGTGAGCCCTTGAGTTCATCAAGCATGTCATCTAATCTAGGAATAGGATGGCGATATCGAATTGTAGTATTAGTAATGGCTCTACAATCAACACACATCTGTGCAATACCGTCTTTTTAGGAACTAGTAAAATTGGTACAACACATGGACTAAGGGATTAGCGAATGTAACCTTTTTCAGTAGTTCTTGAACTTGTCGCTGAATCTCCTTAGTCTCTTGAGGATTATCCGATGCGATGCTGGTTGGGTAGTGAGGGCGGGTATCAAGTCAATTTGGTGTTCAATCCCTCTCATAGGTGGCAGCCCCGGTGGTACTTCCTTTGGAAAAACATCATGATACTCCTGCAAAAGGTTAGCGACAACAGGAGGCAAAGAAGAAGGCATATCCTCAAATGAAAACAAAACTTCTTTGTAGATAAGAGCATAACATTCATCAATTTGAGCATCTAACTCAAAAATTTCAGCACGTGTAGCTAAGAAAGAAGCACCTTTCAATTTAATTTCTTTAGATGTGTTAGGATCAGATTTGTGCATCTTATTAAATTGTTCTAACTCATCAACAACTTTCGATTTTCAGATTTAGTCGCTGAATATTTGTGTTTCTACTAGCCCTAGCAAGATCATCTTTTAAAATTTGCTCGGGAGACATAGGGGTAGAATGATTTTCTTTCCTTTATGTGTGAGAGTGTCTTGATTAGTTCTACCATCATGTAAACATTGTTTATCATATTGCCATGGCCTTCCTAGTAACATAGAACAAGCTTGCATAGGCACAATATCGCAATCAATAGTGTCATGGTATGAACCTAAAGAAAAGGAACTCTCACCATCGTGTTACCTTTACCTTTCCACCATCATTAAACCATTGAATGTAATGCAGTTGCGGATGTTGTCGCGAAGGTAGGGAGAGCTTCTCCACCATGTCAATGCTTGCTAAATTGGTACAACTCCCTCCATCAATGATTATGCGAACGGAATGCTCCTTGATGACTCCTTTGATGTGGAAGAGGTTGTGACATTGATCCTTCTTTGCTTTGACAATCTGAGCACTAAGTACACGATGTGATATAAGACTCATGTACTTATCGGCATCGTCGGCGGTCACATGTTCTTCCTCTTGCTCCGGTCTTGTGACATCGTCTTCATGTGCAGCAAGCAAGGCATATGTGTCTTCATCAAAATCACTAAGCGGTCGTACTCGCCGTCTTCACGAATGATCAGCCTTGCGCTTATTAGGACACTCCTTCATGACATGGCCAAATCCCTTGCAAGTGTGGCATTGGATATCCTTTGTTCTTTTGGAGAAGCGGGCGATGATGGCGAACTTTTGTTGGAATTTGTGTAGTACTTTTCGATGGTGCGAAGTGTGTGATCTGAAGTTGAGAAGAAGGCCCGAGTCGAGAGGTTGCAGTGCTGTTGTAGAAGTGCGATTGGGCGGGGCAGCGAGTGCGTGGCGCCCATGTGGAAATGCGACCTGCGAGAAAAATTAGGGCGCATTCTCGAGCGATCCTGCACTTCATGTTCAGCATGTATAGCAAGATGGAATAAGCGGGTCATTGAATGATAATCCTTATAAGCAAGTATGTCATAAATTTCTCTATTCAATCCACCCAGAACCTAGCCATAGAGGCTTCCTCGGTCTCAACTAAACCACAGCGTAACATGCCCATTTGCAATTCTTGATAATAGTCTTCCGCAGTTTAGATCCTTGGTTCAAGCGTTGTAGTTTATTTAGCAAGTCACGTTCATAATATCCGGGAACAAAGCGGTGGCGCATTACTAATTTCAAAGCTTCCCAAGTGGTAGGAATATTATTAGGATGTTTACGACAATGTTCTCTCCACCAAGCGAAGCAAAATCACTAAACTCACTAGTTGCAGCCCTAACTCTTTTATCATCAGGAAAATCATGGCAAGCAAATTTTTGATCAACTAGTAATTCCCGGTCAAGATAAACATCTGGATCATATTTCCCATCAAAAGGAGGCATGACAAATTTAATTTTACCCAAAAGTCGTCATGGCCGCGTGCACGAGGGCGCGGGGTCGTCCCATACCTTGTTGATTATTGCGTGATCGGCGATGATCACGATCATTGTTATCATTAAGCTGCATCGGGATCCTCGGAATCACCATCATAGTTGTCATCTTGAATGTCGCTTGGCTATCGAGGTGGCGTTGCGAGGCAAGGGGCTGCTTTCGGCGGCATCGGTGTATGAAAGAGGTGCCTCGGGTCTCTGAGGGTGCCAAGCGAGCTCGTTAATGAACTGTGTTGGTGGTGGAAGATGCGGGCGGAAGTGGGCGGCACCTGGCGGGCATCCACAGGCATCAAGGCGTTTCATAATAGATGCAAGTGTTTGGGTGAGCGTCTCATTGCTATCCTCGATCGACTTGAGGCGCTTATCAAGTCGCCCTCGAGCGATGTGAACCGCTCGGTGTATGCATGCACATCCTCCTCAAGGCGTGCCACGTGGCTTTCATGTTGTCCTCATCACCTGCCATGGTTAGGGCGGAACAAGAACAAAATCACAAGTAGATGGCTCTCTGGTAACTACGGTGAGGCGGTGGAAAATGTCTCTCAACTCTCAAGCAATTACCAAGCTCTTACCAGTTCTTACCGTCTTTGCGGTGGTTGTCGGCCGTTGGCGATGTCAAAAGTGATCAAAAGATTGATACAGCGATTACCAAGTGACGAACAAGATACAATATAGGAAGTGGAGCTCGGTGATGGTTTCCTCAACTCACAATATGTGGCACAATTAAGCAAAAAGTAATGCAAGCTGAATAATTGCTCAAACTCCTAACTAGTCTTTGGCGATCGACTAGTAAGAGATAAAACAATCTAAGCCTGAATCTTTGAAACAAGTGAGTGGAAACCGATGAAAAATATGATAGCTCTAAGTAGCTAGATATAAGTGAGCTATAAATGCCATGTATAATAAAGCTCGGCGGATGATAAATGGCCGGCGATGAACACTGTAGCAACAAAATAATGTCGAGAAGCGAAAATATCAGCCAAAAGCAGATGCTAGCGGCCTAATTTTTTTTTGCAACTTTTTCTTTTAACTTTTCTTTTGATTTTTCACTCTTTTTTGTTTTTGTTTTTTCTCTTTTTTTGAGGCGGTTGCTAGCGGGCGTCGAGGGACACAAAGCAAGGCTCTTGGACAAAGGTGCTCGAGCTAGCTATCGTGCTTGGTGTTGAGATTAGCTAAAACTAGTAGTACTAATGCCTGAAGCGATGAGGCTCTGGTGGAAGTGTTGGTTGTGGCGTGTGGAAGCGGAACAAAGTGTCGGAGTAATGGGCCACAGGTAGGCCGACCGGGACCCAGGATCTTTCAAGACATCCAGGCGAGGCGCCCCTCTGGCCGAGTCGTGGCGACCTTCGGAGGCCGAGTTCGAGGCGATCTCAGCCGAGTCCCGGATGGCGACTTTAAAGCAAGCCGACTCAAGCTTGCGACCTCGAGAATGCCGACAATGGAAATCGGCCCGTGGCGTTCCACGAAGACCGATGCGAGGCACGGCCCCAGCGTGGCCGTCCCTCCTGCCTCGAGGGTGGGCATGGCTCTGATGGCCGTATCACGGGAGATCTCCGGTGGTAGCGACCTTGTTGCCATACCTCCTGACCTCAACCATAGTGCATGAAACCTTTGTGCCTGACAAGCCCGGCTTATGCGGCCCGGAGATCCTGAGGGCCACCGTCGGTGGGTGAATCGAGAGGCGGCAGGCGCCGAGGCGGCCTGAGGGTCGGCCTCCATGGGTCGGCCGCCTCCCGCGAGGCCCCTAAACCATAAACAGTTGGATGGGGAGTGGCGGCGGTGATCGCTGATAGAGCGGTGGCACTGTTGCCCGCGACCCCATGCCAAGCTTGCGTCATCAAGGCGCTGCATAGTATTGACCTGTCCGTCGGCGGGCCCAAGCGAAGCGGAAGGATGGCGGCATGAGAGATAGGCGGTGGGGCCCGCCCGGTCAGTTACTATTGTACCCCGAAGTAGGCCTATCTAAACCCGGGACACCCATGCAAAGGTTGGCCTTTGATAGAGTTGACACATAGGCGGGGAGGAGAGAGCCAGCCTAGCTCATACGCCTCCGATACAGCTCTAGGAGCACCCTTTGTAACCATTTCACCATAGGGACCATCGGAGACCCATGAGCAGCACTAGGGGTGTTATCTCCCGGAGAGCCCGAAGCTAGGTAAGATCGCCGGCGTGCATGTCTGCGCCTCATCCGTTTCGAGCACGGCGATGTTCTACTCGCCCCCACCATGATAAGCCATCCTTTGGCATATATCGCACCAACCCCGACATTTGGCGCCCACCGTGAGGCGAGGTGCACCGTCGTCCTAAGATCTGATTACGGGCGGGAACCCTTTTCCTCCACAGTGAGCACAGCCAGCCGGGCTCGCGGATGGATCTGCATCGACGACGCTGCTGCGGCTTCGTAACCGCTTTGTGCATGAGCAGCCTCACCGAACTTATCGGCGAGTCGCCTCTCCGGCGAGCCCGCATCCGTAGCGAGCGCAGGTGGCCCGAGAACCTTCTCGCGGGCCTCCTCGACCAACTCCGTCGTGGCGAGCCTGCCGTGAACTTGGGTCTGTAAACTCCTCCGACCGATGCGGTCGACTCCGGCGCTGTGTCGCTTGACATCTTCCCACCAGCGTGGTGGTCTGACGAGCAGCTTCCATACGAGGAGAGTGGCGGAGCGGCGTCCGGAGGTGCTCGTCATCAGCCACAGCGAGCACTCTGGCGAAAAATCGAGACCCACTAGCGCGGCCTGCAAGACTGACCGCGCCCATTCGGAGGGCCAGACGCCC
This sequence comes from Aegilops speltoides, assembly GCA_021437245.1. Taxonomy (NCBI): domain Eukaryota; kingdom Viridiplantae; phylum Streptophyta; class Magnoliopsida; order Poales; family Poaceae; genus Aegilops; species Aegilops speltoides. Next base: position 142,287,189 of record CM038146.1, read on the forward strand.
GAGGCGCTAGAGCCGCCGCCTCTAGATCGTCGAAAGCGCCAGAAGTTAGCAAGCATGGTAACATCGAAGCATACGAGAGATGGACGCGCGCGTGGCCTTTCGCCGACTCCGGTGGGCGAGCCGTCTGGAATGCGGTCCGGCGTGGCGCAGCCATCGCCCGACTACTCGAGGGCAAAACACCCGTGTCGCCACCCGGCGAGAAAATATCCGTGCCATGGCGGCAGTGGTGAAGAACTTTGAGGCGAAGCGCCGTGTGATGTGAGGCGAGTCAGCGGCTCCTTGATCGGTTGCTCACATAAGCGGCTGGTGGAACCTTGAATCTGTTGCAGCGAGCGAACGACGACTTACCTCCCGAGATCAAAGCGCAACCTCCGGGCGCCCGGTTGGCGGAGTTCATGAAGGAAAGAAGAAGAGCGGCTGCTAGTCATAGCAGAACTCATATCACCATCGGCGCGACCAAGGCGGCCGCCCAAGAAGCGATAGAAACGGCGGGGCGATTATCTGCCTCCCGCCCCAAAGAAGCGGCAGTTTCTCCGCCTGTTGAGCATCCGACTCTCGGAGAGTCGCCTTAACCGCCGAGAGGAGTCGAAGAATAGCGCCCGCCATCGGATCGACCGACTCCACGGTCCTGGCAGCTGGAAGAAGAAGATGAGTTGGGTCCGCCTTGCCGGACCCCGCATCGAGCGAGCCCTTCCCAAAGGTTCACGCTCCCGAGACACGCCCAAGTACACGGCCGTGAAGCCGGAGGAATGTGATAGACTACTCCAGACCATCAACATAGCAAGCAGCAACAAGCGGGTTCCGTGAAGTATCATTCCTCTCATGCTCGAGGCTGGCCGGGACGTGGCTGAACAACTGAAGCCCGCAGCATCAATAGCTGGGTCGACTTCACCAAAGCTTCATTCACAACTTCACCCGCCGCATTAGCGACCTCCCAAGCGCGCCCGGCTCTCCTTGTGCGTGCAGGGGCCTGAAGAATCAGCGTGACTACCTCACTGCTGCTGGGTGAGCTTGAAACTCCTGCGGCGTGCATGAGGTCAGGCTATCGAGTACTTCACCGCCGGGTGCAGAAGGCACCCTCCTCAAGCACCTAAGCTCCTCTGCGGCAGGCGAAACCCTCGACAGAGCGCTAGTCATAGCGAGATAAATATCTCCTGACCGACTCTTCTATGAAGGCGGAGATTCAAGTCAACGTGGCTGGCAAGGTTACTCCCGGGCTCCCGAACTCCGGCCGGAGGCGCCCGGTCGACAACAGCAACAAAGCGACAACAAGCGCCAAGGCCCCGGCCGACTTCCAGCGGTCGGTGGAGTCGCGACATTAGAAGATCGGCAGCGGAGGGGCAGCCTCCGGCCAGCGGCGAAAGGTGGCAAGTCAATTGGTTGCGACTTTCTCCTATAAGCGAACTTTGGATGGTCCTTGCAAGTTCCACAATGGCCTTGAAAGCCGTCGAACCATACCACTAGAAAATGCCCTTTGGCTGCGAGAATCGCCAAGGAGATGGCCTCACTCCTCCGCAGCCTGCAGGGCCGGCGCCTCCACCGCCCAGCAGCCCATGGCTCGACCAGTCGGTGCGGTACAAGACAAGTTCCCGGAGGAGCCGCGGACCTCGTAGTATTCACCGGTGTGGCGGATGGCCGGCGTGTGGCGCCAACAGCGACAAGAAAGTAAGCGGTGTAGCGGATGCCCGAGTTCATGCATTGGTCGAGAGGCCTGCTCGGTTGGAGTCAGGCGGATCACCCGAGGTGATGCGAGTCGAGCTCTCGCCTGGTCCTAAGCGCGACCTTGGCCTTGATAGGCGGGCGCCCGTTTTAGCGGGTCGATGAGGCGAGGCGGCAGCATAAACATCTGTACAAAGACACCATGGAGAAGATAGGAATCGGCGAAGGCAGGTGCCGAGCAACGCACAGTGTTCCATGGAATTGTACCGGCCTCTCCTATTCACCAATCGGCAAGATCACGATAGGCGTCCTCTTCGGAGACAAAAGATCATTTCCGCCGAGAGCGGTCTGGTTCGAGGTGGTGGATTGGAGAGCCCATACCACGCTCTGCAGGTCGACCTGCCTTAGCCAAGTTCATGGCGGTTCCACACTCGCCTACCTTAAAATGAAGATCTTTGAGTTCAAGGGATTACGACCATTCTTGGCGACTACAAGAAGTCGTCGCGCTTGTGACGAGAGCGATCGACTAGCCGAGTCCCTAGTGATCGCGGCCAAAGCGGCTCCTTGGACGAGTCGTGGCGATGGCGGGAAGCAGCGAGATGTCGCCCGACCCCAAGGAGTCGGAGGTAGAAGGATCATTCAAGCCGGCCAAAAGAAACCAGAAGATACCCTTGGACCCGAGCACCCGAGAGATCTGTTGTCGTGAGCCAGGCCTTGACAGCAAATAGGAAAAGCGGTCGTCGATTTCCTCCATGAAATCGGGACATCTTTGCATGGTCCCCCAAGGACATGCCGGGTGTCTGCAAGCCAATTCGCCGAGCACAAGCTACGTCGGGCCGAGATATGAAGCCCGTCAGGCAGCCCTTGCGCCGCCTGTCAGAAGAGAAAAGAAGAGTTGTTGGAGAAGAGATAGCCCGGCTCCTAGCAGCCGGCTTCATCATGGAAGTGTTTTTTCCAGAATGGCTAGCAAACCTGGTGTTGGTGCTGAAGAAAAACAAGCAGTGGCGGATGTGCATCGATTACACAAGCCTCAATAAATCCTGCCCAAAGGACCCGTTTGCTCTGCCAAGGATTGATCGGTGATAGACTCCACGGCGGATCACGAGCTGTTGAGTTTCTAGATGCATACTCGAGGATACCACGGATCAAAATGAATCGGTGACAGGTGAAGACCCGCTTTCATCACGCCGTTTGGGGCCTTACATTTACAGCGATGGCGTTCGGCAGGAATGCGGCGCCACCTTTCAGCGTTGCATGCAGAAGTGCCTCCTCAAGCAACTTCGGCGGAGCCCATGTTTACGTGGGCGATGTAGTGGTGAAAGCGGAGCGTGGGGCGCTCTTTGGAAGACCTCAAAGAAACCTTTGAAAATCTGCGCGATTCGGATCAAGCTCAACCCGAGAAGTGCATTTTTGGAGTCGGCCGGCCAGCTCCTTGGCTTCGGTCTCGAATGCGGCATAAGTGCAACCCGTGAAGATCAAGGCCATTGAGAGAATGGAGGTACCGGTCATTGTTGGATGTCGAGTTCACGGCTGCTTGGCGTCCATCGGCCGATTTATCGACGGTTAGGCGAAAGCTACGCCCTTGTATCAAGCGATGAAGAAGACCACCTTTTTGAGTGGAACCACAAAGCGGATGAGGCATTTCTCCAAGCTGAATAAGATGTTGACTACTCCCCGTGTTGGCGGCTCAGACTCCCAAAGAGCCCATGCTCTTGTACATCGCTGCCACCAGCCGAGTAGTCGGCCACGATCATCGTGTCGGCGCAAGGAGGAAGGCAAAGCGCTCGGTCCGAAGACGGTATATTACCTAAGCGAGTCTTGTCGACCTCCAAGCAAAACTACCCTCACTATCGGAAGGCGTGTTCTGGCGTGCATTTTCCCGCTAAGCTGAAGCCCTACTTTCAAGAGCATCCAATCACGTGTAGTGCACCGCTCCACTCCGAGATCATTGGGCCAAGGCGCCTCCGGCGAGTGGCCAAATGGGCTATAGATCTAGCCCCTTACACCATCTACTACCAGCCCTGCACCGCCATCAAGTCATGCGCTGGCGACTTCCCTCGTCGTGGGCGAGACCAGTACCTACTTGACACCGACTCCACTCATTGGCGGATGCACTTGGCGGCTCCAAGATCGCATCGTCCTTGGGCGGCGTTGTCCTCCACCTCCCGAAGGCGAGAAGCTCAAATCGTCTGCAAATCCGCCGCCGCCTCCAACAACGTCGCCCGAATATGGCGCTCATTCATGGGCTCCGGCTTGCCAAAACTTCGGCATTCACGGATCTGTGCTATGGCGACTCCGACTTGGTGGTTTAGCAATCATCCGTGGCGGGACACCAAAAGCGCAAACATGGCGAGCTACCGCTTCACGGTGCAGCAACTCAGCGGATATTTGAGGTGCGAATTCCTTCACATACCAAGAAATGACAGCGATCAGCGAGATGCCTTGGCGCGAGTCGGCTCCACTGTGGCGATACCTTACAGCATCGCCCTTGAGCGCCTCCTCAAGCCATCTATCAAGCCTTCACGAGTCGGACTCCATCTTACGTGCCAGCTCCTTGAAATAGTCGGATCCGACTCCAAGGCCCAATGAGCGACCTCAAAAAACCACAGTTCAAACCAGCCGGGGGCTGCGCCCGGTCGGCCGGGGACTTGAAACCCGGCGGGGACTGCGCCCGATCGGCCGGGAGCTGCCCAGTCGGCCGAAGATTCCGTCAATTCAACCAAGCGGCGCGAGACTCAACCGCCCGCCTCCCAGCCCAGCCACCCTCGTCCAAGTCGATGTGGTAGCAGTTGAAGAGATAGCAGCACCCTCATGGGCACAACCCATCCTCAAGTTTCTAGTGAGCAAGAGTTACCAGCAGATGAGATCTTGGCTCGGCAGAGTGCAGCGCCGAGCAGCAGCATACACCATAGTCAGCGGAGAGGCTAGTCGGTAGCGGTGTCACTGGTGTCTACCAGCGCTGCGTAGAATCAGAGCAAGGCCAAGCGATTCTCAGAGACATCCATCAGGGCGAGTGCGGCCACCATGCGGCTTCAAGGGCACTCGTGGCCAAAGCCTTTCGGCATGGTTTCTTTTGGCCGACCTCCGGAAGAAGCTAAAGAACTAGTCCAAAAATGCAAGGGGTGTCAGATGTTCCGCTCCAAGCCCCTTGACCGGCTTCGCTGAAGACAATCCCCATTACTGGCCCTTAGCAGTTTGGGGCTGGACATGGTAGGACCATTCAAGGCGGCCGAGGCAGCCTAACTCATCGCTTGTCGCGGTGGACAAGTTCACCAAGTGGGTGGAAGCAAAGCCCATCAAAAAGTTGAGCAGGCATTGCGGTAACCTTCATTGCGACATCACGGTGCGATGCGGCATACCGCCGCAGCATCATCACCGACAATGGCTGAGACTTTGCCAAAGGCGCCTTGGCTCGTTCTCTGTGACTTGAGGGCATCCATTTGGACTTAGCGTTCGTTGCCCATCCCTAGTCAAACGGCCAGGTGGAACGTGCCAATGGCCTCATCCTATCCGGCATCAAGCCTCGATTGGTCGAACCACTCGAGCATTTGGCTGGCTGTTGGGTCGAGGAGCTGCCTGCCGTCCTCTGGAGTCTGCGCACAACCCCAAACAGGTCAACCGGCTTTACGCCTTTCTTCCTCGTCTACGGTGCCGAAGCCGTCATCCCGACAGATATAGAGTTCGACTCTCCATGAGTCTCCATGTACACGAAGAGGAAGCGAAGAAGCGCGTCAAGGCGGCGTCGATCTGCTGGAAGAGGGCATTGTTGGCACTCGGTCGATGCAGCATCTACCGGCGAGGCTGCGCCGATACTACAACCGCAAGGTCAAGCCAAGATCGTTCAAGAGGCGACCTTGTGCTCCGGCTGATTCGAAGAACAGCTGGCGGCTGAGATTGTCGGTGCCTTGGAAGGTCCCTTCATCATCGACAAGGTGCTGAGGGCAGCGCCTACTATCGATCGATGCTCGAAGCCTCGGCGCAAGAGGGACGAATCCGGCAAAAGCAGGCGCCCATGGAATGCAAATCTTCTTGAAGATTTTACGGTTGATCTGATATGTATCGCTTTACCCTCTTTGTATTAAAGTACTAAGACCTTAGGCCCCGGGGCGAGCTCGAGGGCTGCCTTTTGATTATCTATATGATAAGAACTACGCTTGAATATCTGCTCCTTTTATCATCTTTATGCGGCACGGGTCCGACTAATTAATCGAGGACTTCGCAAATCTTCTTGCTATGAAATGCTTCTGCGGTCGGACAAGTAATGTGTTGCGCTCGAGCCGTCTCTGTCGAAAGCCGCAGCTCATGAGCTTGTTGTTAGTAAGCGGGGACAAGCAAGAATAATATGCGCATGAAAAATAGCTAAGGACCTAAAAGCTAACGCATAGCCCAAGCCGGCTACCAGCCTCCCCCCACCGAGCCGACTCATGAGCAGCCGGCTCGCTGTATCGACTTTTAACAAGGACAGCCGACTCTCAAATAGTCGGCCTATCGCTTCCTCGCCGATTTGCTAGAAAAACTCTAAATGGCTAAGTACTTGCATTCCTGAAGTAGCCAAGCACTTGACGTGACGAGTCATGGGCTCTACCCAGCCCGACAAGCGGCAACTAAAGGAAGGCGGCAAAGGAAAAATCCCAAGGAGCAATAAGCAAGGAAAGGCGGAAATTAGATAAAATATTTACATAGGCCCTTGGCCAAATCGCCGAATAAGAATTCAGGATACACCCAGTGGGTGGAATTGTTTGAACTTAACAAGTCTTCCAAAAGATTGATAAAGATAGATAACAGAAGCAGTCTAGGAGGCGGCCTCCGTGGCCGGAGGATCGGAGGTGACGGTGGTGTCGGATCTTGAGGCGGTCGGTGAGGCGATCTCGGCTGAGTCGCCTCGTGGCGTGATCGCCCCCAATCCTGTGGCTCATTCTTTGGGCCTTGATCGGGCTGAGGCTGGCCGCTGCCGTCTTGGCGCCTCCTCCTGCGCCTCCGATCCTCCAGGCTCGTCCTCCTCCTCGGCTGGAGTCGATCACCTCCGCCGAGTCTTCCTCGTACTCGGGTTCATCTGAACTAGTCGCGGTGCCTCCTCGCCGCCTTGATCTGCTTTCAAGACACGCAGGCGCTGGTGTCCGTGTACTCGGCGATGGCGCCAGTGTCGACAGGCGCCCTCCACGCCTCGGATCGGCTGGGCTTCGGCCGGAATCTGCGCCGAGCTGTCAGGTCCAGCCTGGATACCACGCCTTCACGAACTCCAAGGCCGGCGTGCTCGGCCGGGCGAGAGTCCTTCAAGCCTCAAAGGCGGCGGCGACTTCCGGCCGGTCGGCGATCCATTGGCGGTCTTGAAAAACCGGCACGTCCGGCCATAAGGCGGCAACCATTTGAGCAGCAGCACGCTGAAGGCGGCGCAACAGCCGATGGCGGGGCGAAAGCGAGCCCGATGCTCGAAGCTGCTCGTCGATGGTTGAGGCGTTGGCGGCAATCACCTCACCGCCGCCCGCCAGCGCCTCCGAGCCGCCTCAATGGCAAGAGGGCGGCTTAGGAATGGCGGGAAAGAAATCGCCAAGGCGAGAAAAGAAGATAGTCGGAAATCGAAATCAGCCCGACCACAGTCGGAAGACCAAAGAAGCAAAAAGACTTACCGTCGGCGATGTCCTCGAGCTTCGTGGTAGCGAGTCGACATCTCCTCCCGATCAGTCAGGCGGAGGCGTTCGACCTCGAACTTCGGCCATGAGGGCATCCTCCGCAACTTGGCGTCGTCTTGCGCCTTCGAACAACTCCTTACGCTTTCGGCGGTTGCCGCCCGGCCGGTCGAGCTCTTTAGCGAGCTTTCGCCTCCTCTTCCTTAGCACGACGGCGGTGTTGGCCTCGCCCAGCAGCTCTGGAGGCGGCGTTGGCGCTGAAAAAGCGAAGAAGACAAGAAAAGTCATCGATAAGGTAGATGGCGGGAGATCGGCCCGACGCTCAGCGATCGGCCGAATCTCGGGGACTACAGCCCAGCGTAGCCAGCGCCTTGAGAGAAGAAGGAAGATAGATCGCCGGGGAGATCCGGCCCATTGCTCGGCGGTCGGCCGAATCTCGAGGGACTACAGCCCGCAGTGCGCCAGTAGCGCCCATGAAAAGGAAAAATAACTCACCTCGGCTTTCCGTCAGGTCAGCGGTCCGCTTCTTCAGCTCCTCGATGTTGCGGTTGAAGACAGTGGCGCGGAGATTATGATATTCCTTCAAAAAGCCGGCAAAGGCAAAAGTTAGAGTTCGGAGCTCGCTAGGAGGAGTTCGAACTGCACCTTCAGCCGGCCGGCGGAACTTCGGGGACTACACCCGGTGGGTGTCTTTGGCCGCACGAGTAAGACAAAATTAAAAAAGAGAAGAAGCTTACTCGGATAGATGTCCTCACGGCCAGATGCGCTCTGGTGCTGACTTGGAGGGCGTCGCTTTCCGCGCGCAGCTTTGCCTGGACGTCCAGGAGGTCCTAGTTCAGCGGGCCGGTGCCGCCTCCGCGCAACCAGCCGGTGGGCACGGCACTGGAGGCCTCGACGCCCAGACTCGCCGAGCTGGCCGCGCCAGTCTCCCGAGCTCGTGGCGCCGAGCTCGTCCTCTCAAGCCGGAAGCGTGCCGGCAAGGCGACTTGAAGAAGCAGCCGTGCCTCGGCGTCGTCCGTGGTCGGTGGATCCTGCGGGCCCACCGGCTGCTTGCCGTCTGACCTCCCGAGCCAGGCGGAGGCGGCGAGGCGGCTTGAGGTGTCGATCTGAGCGTCGCCGCCCTCCTCCACGAGAGGGTTCTCGGTGCCGACCTCTCCGGTCTGCCCCGTGAACTCTGGAGCCGGCGGCGCCGACGACAACGGAGGGACGAGCATCGCCGAGCGGCGATGCGCGGCCTCCTCAGCACGCCGTTGCGCCGCAGCGGCGTTCTCGGCCTCCTCCAGTTTCCTCTAGGCATTGGCGGCCGCCTTTTCGGCCTCCGCCTTCTCCAGACGGTCGGCCTCCTCCTCGTCGCACTTCTCCTGCGTGTTCTGTTCCGTCGCCTCTCAAATATCGGCGGCGGGATCGACCCGCTGGGTGTTGGCGGACGTCTCCACCGACCCCATGACAGAGGGGACGGCGGCTCTCTCAAGGGAGAGGGGAGCTCTGGAGAAGAACGGGGGGAAAAAATCAAAAAAGACTCGGATAAGATCCAACGAAGAAAATGAAAGAGTGAAAAAAGACTCACGCAGAGACTACCGGCGGCCTTCTCACTTCCCTTCGGAAGCGGTTGGCCTTCGCGGACGCCTCCTCCCGCTTGGTGGCGGCGCCCCTTGAACTTCTTACATTTGCCTGGGGCGCGCTCAGCCCGGCGTGCGCCTCTTGCGCCGACTTGGCGGAGGGGCGGCCCTCGGGCTGGCCGGGGCGGCTTCACGTCGGCGTCGTCCTCGGGCGGTCGGTGAAGGTAGCCAAGCGGCTGAGGCCGCCGTCCGCCCCTCTCCGCCGCCTTGGCGTCGGCCTCAGCGCCGCCGCCCCCAAGTCGGGGTCGTCGGCGTCGCTGTCCTCGCGATCAAGGGCGTAGTCGCGGGGCTCTCTCATGGCGCCGGCTGCGGGCGCCGTAAGGGGATTCTGCCCAGAAGAAACCAACAATAATGATTAGAAGGCGGTCTGCTGCAAAGAAGATCAAGCTCTGAAGGTGCGACTTACCCTTTGGAGGGGGTTGTCGGCGCGATCTGACTCCTTGCCGAGCTGCAGTTCTCCGTGAACTCGCGGTCTGCGATGTAGTTCCCAAGTTCGCCACCTCCCATGGGGCATTTCCTTGGTGCTCAGCCGGCTCGGATCGTGGCGGCGCTCATCGACATATGAGGTGAGGCCGGCCAGAGTGGGAGGACTCGGCGCGCCTGAAGGCGGCGAGAAGATCGGAGCCGCGAGGCCCTCAAGCTGTGCCAGAACTGGTCGCGCCAGCGCCCGGCTCCGGAGAACGATGACTTGGGTGGTGGGACCAAGCGGCAAGCCTGCCGGTCGAGGCTCGGGGTCGAAGAGGCGGCAAGTTGACCCGGTCATTGTCGGTGGAGATGTTCTTCACGTGAAGTAAGATTTACGCCACATCTTCACCGACTTCACCAGCGAGATGGGAGGGAAAGGGTTGTCGGCCGTTGAGTGCCGCACCATGATGTAGGTGCCGCCTTGAGCCGGCGTGCGGTGGCTGAATCTGTACCGAGCTTGAAGAAGAAATCCCCACAGCTCGAGGGTGGGGAGAAGCAGCGAGTAGCCTTCACCGAGTGGCGATGGCGGAAAGAAGCACCACCACGTTTGGGGTGAGTGGTGCGGTGAAGCTGTGGAACTCGAAGCAGCGGAAGAACCCGCTCGCCGGTAGCCCCACCCGCGCGTGGGTGTGGCGGAAGATGACCCTTCGCCCTCCTCTGGCGGGCGGAGCTCTCCCTTGGCCTTGGGACAGGCGTGCAGAGTCGCCTTCGGGAGGCAGCGGAGTCAGCGGAGAAAATCGATGTGCTCCGCCTCCGTCCGAACCGTCCCACCCGCCCGGTCTGGCGAAGCAGCGAAGGAAAAGCTCATCGCCCGGAGAGAGGATCGTTAGCTGCGGCGGAGGAAAAGCGGCGGAGAGGCGGGGAGAGGTGTGCGTGCGGTGCGCCCGCTCCTCCCGACTATTATAGCCCTACGGGCTGAGGCTGAGGCGGGCGTGGGATTAGCTGCGCCCGAAGCTACGCCGCCACGATTTACCCGAAGATTCTGCGCGAGCGGCGTGGGGATGCCAACCGTCATGACGCGCAGCGGATCCGCTTCGGAAGCCGGCGCGGTGATGGCGGAGCCCACTGGCGGCCCGTCCGTCGCGCAGCGATGGGTGGGCGGAACTATCCTCCCCGTGGGCGGCGCGATAGGACCGTCTCGATGGCGGCGAGAAGCGTATCAATCGCGCTGTTTTCCGCGCGACTTACGAATAATGGCCCCTCATTGGACAAGTCCGACTTTGAGTCGGCTGAAAAACAGCGGCGAGTCTCGAGAATCGGTCTTTGGGAGGATTGAAGCTGTTGAAGCCTCACGGCAGCGCCGCCGGCTTCACCGACCGGGGACTCTTGTCGGAGTAATGGGCCGCAGGTAGGCCGACCGGGACCCAGGATCTTTCAAGACATCCCGGGGCAGGCGCGCCTCTGGCGAGTCGGTGGCGACCTTCGGAGCCCGATTTCGGAGGCGATCTCAGCGAGTCCCAGATGGTGACTTTAAAGCAAGCCGACTCGGGCTTGCGACCTCGGAGTGCCGACTATAGAAGTCGGCCCATGACGTTCCACGAAACCGATCACGAGGCACGGCCCGGCGTGGCCATCCCTCCTGCCTACAAGGGGTGGGCATGGCTCTGATGAGCCGTGTCGCCGGGAGATCTCCGGTGGTAGCAGCTTTGTTGCCATGCCTCCTGACCTCGGCCACTTGTGCATGAAGCCTTTGTGCCTGGCCCGGCTTATGCGGCCCGAGATCATGAGGCCACCCGTCGGTGGGTGAATCGAGAGGCGGCAGGCGCGAAGGCGGCCACGAGAGTCGGCCTCCATGGAGTCGGCCGCCTCCCTTGAGGCCCCACAAACCATAGACCAGATTGGATGGGGAGTGGCGGCGGTGATCGCTGATAGAGCGGCAACCTTGTTGCCCGACCCTTAACGAACTTGCGTCATCAAAAGCTGCACAATATTCGGCCTGTCCACGGGACCCACCAGTCGGCGGGCCCCAGAAGCCGGCAGGAAGGACGGCAGCATGAGAGACGAGCGGATGGGGGCCACGCCCGGTCAGATTACTATTGTACCCCGAAGTAGGCCTATATAAACCCGGGACACCCATGCAAAGGTTGGCCTTTGATAGAGTTAGACACATAGGCGGGAGAGGAGAGAGCCAGCCTAGCTCCCATACGCCTCCCGATACAGCTCTAGGAGCACGCTTTGTAACCATTTCACCATAGTGACCATGCGGAGACCCATGAGCAGCGATGAGGGTGTTATCTCCCGGAGAGCCCGAAGCTGGGTAAGGTCGCGGCGTGCATGTCTGCGCCTCATCCGTTCGAGCACCGTGACGTTCTACGCCCCCACCATGATAAGCCATCCTTTGGCATATGTCGCACCAACCCCGACACAAAGAGATTTGAATATGCGGCGTGGTGCGTGTGGTGGCAGCGGCTGGCGGCTCTAGCAAAACAAGCGCATGGATGGATGGGCGGACGTATGGTGTCGAACCACGGATGATTGTGTGTGCGGCGTGGTAACTCTTCTTGTGTGACGGTGATTTTGTGCGATCAAATCAACGAGTGATAAAAATATAACAAAGAAAAACACAAGCGTCCGGATGTAATACGAATCGGGAACAATCGATCGCAATATTTTTTTTATGATCATGAACGAGCGGAAGGGATTATGTGGGTGGAGAAAAATAGATTGATCTAGTAGATAATTTTACACCCTAACCAATCTAAACCAACACTAATTCTAGGATGAATGTAACCAAAAATTCAACGATGCAAATACTAGATGCAAAAATTGCTAAAGGCTAAAAAGGTAGGTGTAATGGATGAACTAATCTAATTTTTTTTGGCTTTTTTGTGGGTTTATGGGACAGAAATAACTAATCTAATAAAACTATAAATCTCTCACCGATGAACCTGAAAGCGATACCACTTGATGTGGGGTGGCCCGATCTTTCGATGAGAGTGGGGATAATTATCGATTTGTTGGATTTTGACCTTGGCGATCCGGCTATACCGTGCTTGACGATACGCCTCGACAATCGCTAAACCAATCTCCGATGGTTATTGACCTTGCCGTAGGCACGATCAACCTGAACAACGAGGTTTGAGTTCCGGCAAGCAACCGAAGAACCGGCAAGAACAAAGGTGAATTGCAACTGAAATTGCAGATAATAAACTGAGCACACGAACTAGATGAAAAGTTGGGGTTCCACTGTGGATCTGACAAGGCGGTAGTCCTACACATCTCGTAGATGCGAATTGTAGCAATGGCTAGACAATACAATAAAACCCAGGTCTAAAATCTAATCTAGAATAGCTATTTATTAGAGCCAGACGTCGGTTCGTTGTGTCCCATCCGAACCACGAGCGGCTTGAGGTCACGTCCGCGTGGGCCTTCACGAGCCGCCAAATATTTCTAATACCTAATCAAGTACTTTGGTCTTGGCCTTTGTACAACTCCTTTGGTCGTGGCCCTTTACACGTGATTGCATGCATGGATGGTTCGATGTGGATGCATGCATGCAGGTGACATGGTTGATGGATTCGTTGGACATGCATGCATTGCTCCGTCTAATGTGAATGGGCAGTTGACTTCATCTTTAATCTCTCCATTATTCCTGAGTACAAGCAAATCGGAACATGAGTGTAGCATCGTATTTTTGTCAGTCAAATTATCTGTACGAAGGAGCGATAGTACCTGGTCATTTATTTGACGCACGCGCGCTCTAGTTATAGGCCCGGATGGAATAACTGATGTAGGAGTGGCGGCAGGTGTAACTGCGGCAGAGATGTCCTCATCACCGCGGTGGCGCAGCCCGCCAGCACAGACGCCCTCAAGCCCAAGGGGGCTGCGCTGGCTAAGAAGAAGTAGCTATTCACCCAAGGCAAGGCGGAGACCAAGCAGGTGCCGGTCGACGAGGATGGATCCACTGGCACCATGAAAGTGCAACTAATCCCCGGGTGGTTTTGGTAATTAATAACAACATATATATCATTGAACTAATAGTTTCTTGAGAATCATTTCAGAAAGTTCAGTGATATGGGTATGGCAATGACTGAAGAAGTGGACCCCTCAAAATGCTAAGGAAAGCATTGGCAAAAGCTCAAGACTCCATTTCTGTTTTAGTGATCCAAGATCACATTGAGTCTATAGGAAAGCCAATACTATTAAAAGGGGATGAGGTTATGATAATGATCTGGTTGCTCAAAGTGCTTAGTGATCTATCTCCCAAACCATCAGCAATCTTTCATTCCAACATACATTCATAAGTAATCTCGGTCCCACCGATTCCATAAACTCAGTCACACCGAGATGAACCACCTCGACCATATACCCAAACCCTAGAAATTTCAGATTTTCCGATTCCAAACTCGGTCTCACGAAACTAGTGTTGCCAAGCTTACAGAACATACATCATCATATCGGTGTCACCGAGATGATAAAGTCGGTCCCACCGAGATTGGCAAACCCTAGTATTTGGAAGAATCGGACTCACCGAGATTGTATTTTCGGTCCCACGAAAATCCCAACGTTCACAAGATTTGAACTTTCGGTCTCACCGAGTTGTCAACTTCGGTCGACCGAGATTGGTCAAATGTGTGTAACAGTTGGATTTTGTGTGGAGGCTATAAATACCCTCCACCTCCTCTTCATTCGTGGAGAGAGCCATCGAAAGAACTACCACTCCTACCTTACATTTCGAGAAGAAAACTACCTACCCTTGTGTTGAGATCAAGTTGCTCCACTCCCACCATATGAAACTTGATTTCTAGCCTTCCCAAGTTGCTTTCCACTCAATCCTTCCTTCTACCATAGCCAAATCGGTGAGGAGAGTTGAGTGTTGGGGAGATTATCATTTGAAGCACAAGAGCAAGGAGTTCATCATCACCAACACCATCTATTACCTTTTGGAGGTGGTGCCTCCTAGATTGGTTAGGTGTCGCTTGGGAGCCTCCGTCAAGATGTGGAGTTGAACCAAGAAGTTTGTAAGGGCAAGGAGATCGCCTACTTCGTGAAGATCTACCCCGAGTAAGGCTAGTCCTCCGTGGGCGTATGCCATGATGGCATAGACAAGGTTGCTTCTTCGTGGACCCTTCGTGGGTGGAGCCCTCCGTGGACTCTCGCAGCCGTTACCCTCCGTGGGTTGAAATCTCCATCAACGTGGATTGATGATAGCACCACCTATCGGAACCACGAGAAAAAATCTCCGTGTCTCCAAATTGCGTTTGCTCTTCTCCACCTCTCTTTACTACATGTGCAATTTACTTTCCGCTGCCATTACTCTAGAATTGCATGTGTAGGGTGATACTTGACTTGATCATCATTGTGAACTTGCTAAAAACTTGTCCTAATTAAAAGGCTAAACTTTTATATTGTCAAGTAGTCTAATCACCCCCCCTCTAGACATACTTTCGATCCTACAAGTGGTATCAGAGCTTTGGTCTCCATTGGATTGGTTTCCATTGCATTGGACTCCATAAGCTTGGTTTCACAACCTAGGAGAGTATGGCGTCTAGTGAGGGTAATTTAAATGAGGTCCTTACTTTGATGGTTCAAATTTTGCTAGTTGGAAGCATAAAATGAAAATGCATATTCTTGGACATAACCACGCCGCATGGGGCATTATTTGTGTTGGCTTGCAAGGTGAGTTCTTGAGGAAGGAAAAGTTCGGATCGTGAAGCTACAGCGGATGAATTGCGGATGTTGCAAAACAATGCTCAAGCTTGTGACATTCTCTTCAATGCTTTGTGTCGAGGAGTTCAACAAAATCAGCCGTCTTGAGAATGCAAAAGAGATTTGGGATACTTTGGTGAAATGCACGAAGGTACCGAGTCCGTGAAGGAATCAAAGCTAGATGTTCTTCAAGGTCAACTTGACAAGTTCAAGATGAAGGAAGGTGAAGGAGTCGCTGAAATGTACTCTAGGCTTGCTCTCATCACAAATGAGATTGCGGCTTAGGAAGCGAAGAAATGACCGACCGATTCATCATCAAGAAGATTCTCGAGCTTTGGATGGAAAGTATGACACCGTGTGCACTTTGATCCAAATGATGCCAAACTACAAGAATCTCAAGCCTACGAAGTCATTGGAAGAATTGTTGCTCATGAGATGACACTTAAAGATAAGGAAGAGCTTCACAACAAGACAAGTGGTGCTTACAAAGCTACATGTGATGCTCCCACAACCTCAAGTGACAAGCTAGTTTCCAATGAAGAGATAAGCCTAATGGTGAAGAACTTCAACAAATTCTACAAGAGTAGAAGCAAGGAAAGAAGCTCAAAGTCTAGATCGTATGATGAAAAGAGATCTTCTAGTCGTGATCGAAACTGCTACAATTGTGGAAGACCGGACACTACTCAAATGAGTGCTCGGCTCCCCACAAGAGAAGAGAAGAATCTCCAAGAAGAAGAAGCTCAAGAGAAGAGTCGCCTCGAAAGAGAGAAGGAGTAGAGATGATCGTTATGAGCGAAGATCCTCTCGGAGAAGCAAGGATTAGGAAAGGAAAGACAAGTCATCAAGGAGCTACACAAGAAGAAAACATCAAGCTCATGTGGGTGAATGGGTCTCGGCTCCGACTCAAACAATCACTCGAAAGAAGCTATCACTCCACCTCCGAATATAGTCAAGATGAAGGTGTTGCCGGTCTTGCTCTCGTATCCTCCAACTTCAACTCCTATGACATATTTGATTCACCAAATGAGGGAATTGGAAGATGCTTCATGGCTAAAGGCCCCAAGGTATCACACCCTGAATTTATTGACTTTGATAGTGATGAGGATGACTTGCTTGGTGAAGATGAGCTTTTACATGACAAATCTAGTGAGCCTAGTAATGATGAACATGCTAGTAGTCTTTATAGTCGAGAAGAGTCGAATGACAATGCTATGAAGGAGATTGAGCGTCTAACTAAAGAACTAAACACTCTTAAGTTAGCTCATGAAACAACTCAAGAAGATCATAGAGAGCTCCTAAGATCTCATGAGAAGCTACGCTTCGAGAAGCTCAATCTAGAGCAAGAACATGAGTTCCTAAAAGCTATCAATGACGATCTTCGAAAGAAGAGTTCTTCATATCTTGCCAAATGACTTCTCTTGTCTAATTTCTTGCCACCTATTAAAACTAAGCATGACAAGCATAAGAAAAATTCTTCATCTAGTAGTAACAATAACCATGCTAAATCCAATGTTGTTACTTCTAGTAGTTCTCTTGATTCCACTAACAATGTTTCAAGCCAAGTTACACTTGAGCAAGAAAATAGTTTATTGAAAGGGATTATAGAAAGGTGTCTACAAGAGCCTTGCGGAAGCAAGAACTTTGAGGAAATTGTTCTTAAGCAAGGAAGGCACCGGAAGAATCAAGGAATTGGATTTGAGCAAAGTTCAACGCCGAGGGTGTTGAATGGGAAGAAGGTCAATATCCCACTCCAAAGTTTGTTTCTCAAAAGGAGAAGTATGATCCTACTTCTTCCAATGTGGAACAAGCTCAAGATGATCTTCCACCACAAGACCACAAGCTAAAAGGCAAGGACAAGCTTCAAGAGGAGATTGATGCATTCATTGAAGCACCTAAGGCCATGGTCAAGTGGGTTCCCAAGGAAACGTCAAGTTCTACTTCGTCAAGCTCAACTACTACCCCAAGGATTCCCATCAAGATGATGTGGATCCCGAAGAAGAAGAACTAGAGAGTTCTTGAGGGTGACTCGCCAACATACTTCACTCACATTCATTTTGGCAAGAACTTGTGCAATCAACTTCCACATCTTGCACTAGTTCATGGAGTCACAAACCCTCTTGTTGGTAAGTCAAGGGACAAGGTAATCATTGCATTCGTGGACATCATCTATTGTGTACTTCAATCTATGTCCATGGATATCCTTGTTTGTTCCTTGTGGGACTAACCCATGTAGGTATTGAAAGTGCCCGAATCCAAAGGATTGCTCCCAACTCTTGATGATCTTCATCAACATTGAGCATCCACATCTTCAACATCTACATGAAGTCTTATCGACAACCCAAGGTTAGTTTGACCCTTTAAAGGGGTTCTCACATCAAGGGGAGCTTTGCTCTAAAGACTTGAGCTAAAGCATCTTCAAATGATGTGAACACATTAATGCTTTATGTAAAAGTGGTAACCCCACTTGTGCTTAAACGATGAGTATGACCTATGATCAAATGTTCTCATTTGACTCCTAAGTCAATATACTCATATATAGATGACCTAGTCATGAACAAATTGTGTGATAGTAGCTAGTGTTTTGTTTGTGCATGTTCGACACATATTTCATTTGCTATTTTATTGTGTGAGCATGTTGGATGCATGATTTTATCCATTCAAGGACATCCATTTGTTGCTTTGGTCTTTTGGATTTCTTTTTGACCAAATGGATGGACAAGAATGCCTAAGTTCCTCCCCTAGCTATCTATGCTTTCTTGTCTCAAACTCTATTCATGCTTATATCACAAACTTTGATCAAGTCTTTTTCGGACCCACCGAGTGAGGAGCACTCGGAGCCACCGATCCGTCAAAAGCTTAACTTCCAAAACCTTCTAAGTATTTTCGGTCAGACCAACCCACTCAAAATCGGACAGACCGAAAGCACTTGGATTGATCTAGGTTTTCACCTCGGTGAAAACGAGTTGCAATTTTCGGCGTGACCGAAGTGTGTAACTGCTTGCAGTTAACCATCTCCGTGCCACCGAGATTTACAAATCGGTCTCACCGACAGCTAAAGGGTATATATACCTGAGGGCAGCGCGCATTGATTCTTTCTTCAAAACGCCTCGCCCCCAAACCCTTTGCTGCCATCGCCGTGGTCTCCGGATCATCTCCATCGTCGCCTGTGCGCCTTCGCCGCGGGTCTCCATCGCCGTCAACGGTCAATCTCTCCGCGCCGTTGCCGCCGTAGAGAAACTCCACCAAGTTTGGGTGAGTTTGATCCTCTCGTGTTCAACCTCGATTCAATACACGATTGGTTTGCCTAGCTTCTTGCCACGTTTGAGATCTTCCTATCCAGCAGATTAGTTCTTAGAACGAAATTCGAGTAAAAGTTTTAGGGTTAGGTTTCCGTCGAACACATCTCGGTGTGACCGATTCTACATTCTCGGACTGACTGATTTGGCCTCTGGCCATTGCACTGCACTTTTCGGTCCAACCGAGTTGTGCAAATCGGTACGACCGAAATGAGGATTTAGTGAAACCTAGTGTTCTCGGCTAGACCGAAACCCATTTCGGTCCAACCGAAAGTGGTGTGAATGGTTACTGTTCGGACACTTGGATTCACGAATTTTAGACTCGGTCCGACCGAAATGCATTCTGTGAAAACCTAAAACTGAAATTTGAACTCATTTTTTTGCAAAATCTTCCGCAGATTTGTGATAACTCTTCTATTACGCCTATACCTTATCTATTCACGGGTTGTCGGCCATGTAGGATGCTAGTGACAGCGAACAGGTCTGAATCTCAAATTGCTGAAATTCGAGGCGGGCACTAGTCCCGAGGCCAGCAGCACCGATGATGGTGAGAGGAGCACACCAAGTGGTTTGCCTCCTGCTGCCACCAGGGCTGTGAAGAAGAGAAATTCGATGAAGAGGATTCGATTTCATTCTTGAGGAAGAGATCACATCTAAGCCAAGAGGAAAGTGGTTGCCAAAAGAGCATCAAGGGCAACAAACCAGAAAGGCACCGATAAAGTGAAGAAGTCCACGATTGCTAAGAAGCTGAGCATGGAAGAAGAAACCTCGAGCAAGGTGAAGAAAACTTCCAAGAGGAAGAGGATTGTGCATGATGAAGCGGTGATGATGATTACGATGAGGAAGCACCCCAGCCTCCTCGAAGCCTAAGTTGATGGGAGATGCCATCGAGGCGAGGAGCACCTACTAAGTCTAAGCCATCAGCTCCAGCAAAGGCAGCTCAAGCCAAGCCTGCTGCCAAGCCCAAGAAAACAGTGAGAAACATTCCTGCTTCAGAGAAGAAGAAAGACAATGTGCCACCAGCTGAGTCAGATGATGAGGCACATGTATTGCTGAAACTCCGTCAGAAACTGCCAGTCCACAATGATGCTCATCCTCGAGCTGAAAACATGAAGGAAAGAAAGGACAAAGGTCTCAGGCTATGGAGACAAGCTGATCCATATGCCGTGAGAAGAAGGACTGCTGTTGACCCAAGGTTCCACACCAGAGAGCAGCAAGATTTCTATGAGACAGTGCTTATGGACAAGAAGCCCATTGTTGCTGACACTAGATATGTTGACTGGGCATATATTGACAGTGAAGAGCACAGAGACTACTTTCCACATGTGCATGAGAGCTTCACTGCATGTGGTGTTGCTGATTTCGTTGGTCAGAAGCTGACAGCTTGGAATGATGAGATGATCATGCAATTCTATGCCACAGCTCATTTCTATCCAGATGGCAGGATTGTATGGATGGTGAAGGCGAGATTCTCTTCAACAGTTGAAGAGTGGGCAGCACTGCTGAATGCTCCAGTGTCAAGAGAAGATGATGTTGATGTCTATGGAATTCCCAAGAAAAACCATGAGTCTATGAAGAACATGTACAATGAGGTACCAGCTAAGGATGTAGAGATCTGGAAGCTCGGCTCAGTGTATCATCTCCAGGCAGGTCTCCCTACCACTAACACAATTCTGAGGCATACCCTGATGCCCAAGTCTGGAGATCATCGCATGATAAGAGGATATTCTATCAACATGCTGCATATACTAGATCAGGAGGCACCTTTCAAGGTGATGGACCTGATAGTTGAGACTATCAAGAGGACTGCAGCAGACCAGAAGAGGTCATGTGGTTTTGCCCCGCACATTCAGATGCTTATCAATGCCAAGTTTGGCACGGGCACCTACTTGTTGGATAGACCCCACTTGCCACTGCAGCCTGAGCATGAGGACAATGAAGTTGTGATGACTGAGGATGATCCCACGTCTGTTGAAGGTCAAGCTAAGTCTGAAGCTGCCAAACAAGCTAAAGCTGAGAAGGAAGCAAAGAAGCAGCAGCTAAACCCAAGAGTGTTGGAGAACAGCTCCTTGAAGCTACCGGAGGATTGAACACGCTTTGGCCAAGCATAGTGCAGTCCTGGGAGAGTCTTGAGAGGATAGTTGAAGACAAGTTCCATGCTGGATGTCAAGTGGATGAAGTGCAAGTCACCGTCAACAAGCTTGAGGCGGATATCGAGGAAGCCAAGAGGGAGAAGGAAGAGCTCATGAAGGAGATGCAGGATGACCTTGTCCAGATGACTATGAGCAGCACTGCTCCGGTTCCTACTGCAGACCAGATCAGCTGCTATTCGATGGCAGACACTGTGGCTCTGCATCGGCACCTCCCACAGCTCCATTAGTTCCAGCTCCAGCCCAAAGTGTCCACTCCTCCGGCTCCACAGACATCACGAAGCCTTTGCAGATGCAGCTATCTCAACTCCATCAACCTGCATAGAGCCGCAAGCGAGAGTCCCTAGTGGCGTTTAGCTCTATACCTTCGAACTTTTGGTAACTTGTTGCCAAAGGGGAGAAATTGTATAGATCATAGGACTTCGAGAGAGAGAGTGCTCGCTTTTGCTCTTTCGTTTGCGGTTTCTTTGAGATACTTTTGAGATTTTGAGACATTCCGTGTGTTTGATACTACGTTTGCTCTACTTTGATGAGTGCTTGATCATACTATGCCTTAATGTGTGCTTAATGCTTATCATATGTCATTCATATCTTGTATGATCATTTACTCATGTCTTGGTGATTGGGTGCATGTTATTCATTCTTACCATTTTGTGCGCTCCACCAAGATGTATGTGACATGGAAGAGTGACCCATGATCCTAATCGATTGTGCATTTGCATTCAAGCATAAATCTTAAATAATGCACAAATTTAGGGGAGCTCTTGCTTATCACATACTTCTCAAAGCGATTTATATTATTCATTGATTATATCATTTGTCGAAGCTTTGATCTATATGTTGTCATCAATTACCAAAAAGGGGGAGATTGGAAGTGCAACTAATCCCCGGGTGGTTTTGGTAATTAATAACAACATATATATCATTGAACTAATAGTTTCTTGAGAATCATTTCAGAAAGTTCAGTGATATGGGTATGGCAATGACTGAAGAAGTGGACCCCTCAAAATGCTAAGGAAAGCATTGGCAAAAGCTCAAGACTCCATTTCTATTTTAGTGATCCAAGATCACATTGAGTCTATAGGAAAGCCAATACTATTAAAAGGGGATGAGGTTATGATAATGATGTTGGAAATATGCCCTAGAGGCAATAATAAAAGTATTATTATTATATTTCCTTGTTCATGATAATTGTCTTTTATTCATGCTATAACTGTATTATCCGGAAATCGTAATACACGTGTGAATACATAGACCACAATATGTCCCTAGTGAGCCTCTAGTTGACTAGCTCGTTGTGATCAGCAGATAGTCATGGTTTCTGACTATGGACATTGGATGTCGTTGATAACGGATCACATCATTAGGAGAATGATGTGATGGACAAGACCCAATCCTAAGCATAGCACAAAGATCGTGTAGTTCGTTTGCTAGAGCTTTTCCAATGTCAAGTATCTCTTCCTTAGACCATGAGATCGTGTAACTCCCAGATACCGTAGGAGTGCTTTGGGTGTATCAAGCGTCACAGCGAATCGGGTGACTATAAAGGTGCACTATGGTATCTCCGAAAGTGTACATTGGGTTGACACGGATCGAGATGAGGATTTGTCACTCCGTGTAAGCGGAGAGGTATCTCTGGGCCCACTCGGTAGGACATCATCATAATGTGCACAATGTGATTAAGGGGTTGATCACGGATGATGTGTTACGGAACGAGTAAAGAGACTTGCGATAGCGTGATTGAACAAGGTATCGGTATACCGACGATCGAATCTCGGGCAAGTAAAATACCGCTAGACAAAGGGAATTGTATACGGGATCGATTGAGTCCTTGACATCGTGGTTCATCCGATGAGATCATCGTGGAACATGTAGGAGCCAACATGGGTATCCAGATCCGCTGTTGGTTATTGACGGAGAACGTCTCGGTCATGTCTACATGTCTCCCGAACCCGTAGGGTCTACACATAAGGTTCGATGGCGCTAGGGTTATAAAGGAAGCTTGTATGTGGTTGCGAATGTTGTTGAGTCCGGATGAGATCCCGGACGTCACGAGGAGTTCCGGAATGGTCCGGAGGTAAAGATTTATATATGGGAAGTCCTGTTTTGGTCAGGAAAAGTTTGGGGTTTATCGATGTAACGTCTGGGACCACGGGAGGTCGGGGTCCACCAAGTGGGGCCACCTGCCCCGAGAAGGCTGCGTGGGCCAAGTGTGGGAGGGACCAGCCCCTAGGTGGGCTGGGCGCCCCACCAAGGCCCAAGGCGTGGGAAATGAAGAGAGGGCAAAACCTAGGTCCAGATGGGCCTTAAGGCCCACCTAGTGGGCGCCTCCCCTCTCTCCCCTCGCCGCCACCAGATGGGATCAGGGGGCTGGCCGCCGCCTTGGGGTGGGAAACCCTACAGGGGGCGCAGCCCTCCTCTCCCCTATAAATAGTGAGGCCTAGGGGCTGCCCAGAGACACAGAATACACGTGATTCGGTCTCTGCCTTTGGTTGCAGCTCTCTCCTCTCTCCCAAGTACTCCTCCTCTCCCGTGGTGCTTAGCGAAGCCTGCTGGATTGCCACACTCCTCCATCACCACCACGCCATTGTGCTGCTGCTGGAGGAGTCTTCCTCAACCTCTCCCTCTCTCCTTGCTGGATCAAGGCGGGGAGGCGTCACCGGGCTGTACGTGTGTTGAGCGCGGAGGTGCCGTCCGTTCGCACTTGATCATCGGTGATTTGAATCACGGCGAGCGACTCCATCAACCCGTTCACTTGAGCGCTTCGCTTAGCGATCTACAAGGGTATGTAGATGCACTCTCTTTCTACTCGTTGCTTGTCTCTCCATAGATAGATCTTGGTGACACGAGGAAAATTTTGAATTTACGCTCGTTCCCCAACAAAGGGTATCGAGCTAGGTCTATTGCGTTGATTCTTTGCACGAGTAGAACACAAAGTAGTTGTGGGCGTTGATGTTGCTCAATATGCTTACCGTTACTAGTCCAATCTTGTTTGACGGTATTGTGGGATGAAGCGGCCGGACCGACCTTACGTACTCTTACGTGAGACGAGTTCCACCGATTGACATGCACGCCGTGCATAAGGTGGCTAGCGGTGCCGATCTCCCACTTTAGTCGGAACGGATTCGATGAAAAGGGTCCTTATGAAGGGTAAATAGCGATTGGCAAATCACGTTGTGGTTTTGCGAGGTAAGAAACGTTCTTGCTAGAAACCCATAGCAGCCACGTAAAACATGCAAACAACAATTAGAGGACGTCTAACTTGTTTTTGCAGGGTATGCTATGTGATGTGATATGGCCAAGATGAATGTGATGAATGATATGTGATGTATGAGATTGATCATGTTCTTGTAATAGGATTCACGACTTGCATGTCGATGAGTATGACAACCGGCAGAGCCATAGGAGTTGTCTTTATTTATTGTATGACCTGCGTGTCATTGAACAACGCCATGTAATTACTTTACTTTATTGCTAACGGTAGCCATAGTAGTAGAAGTAATAAGTTGGCGAGACGACTTCATGGAGACACGATGATGGAGATCATGATGATGGAGATCATGGTGTCATGCCGGTGACGATGATGATCATGGAGCCCCGAAGATGGAGATCAAAAGGAGCAAAATGATATTGGCCATATCATGTCACTATTTGATTGCATGTGATGTTTATCATGTTTATGCATCTTGTTTACTTAGGACGACGGTAGTAAATAAGATGATCCTTACAAAATTTCAAGAAGTGTTCTCCCCGGTGTGCACCGTTGCTACAGTTCGTAAGCTTCTAAGCACCACGTGATGATCGGGTGTGATGGATTCTTACGTTCACATACAACGGGTGTAAGACAGTTTTACACAGCGAAAACACTTGGGGTTAACTTGACGAGCCTAGCATGTGCAGACATGGCCTCGGAACACGGAGACCGAAAGGTCGAGCATGAGTCGTATGGAAGATACGATCAACATGAAGATGTTCACCGATGAGACTAGTCCGTCTCACGTGATGATCGGACACGGCCTAGTTGACTCGGATCATGTAATCACTTAGATGACCAGAGGGATGTCTATCTGAGTGGGAGTTCATAAGATGAACTTAATTATCCTGAACATAGTCAAAAGATCTTTGCAAATTATGTCGTAAGCTCGCGCTTTAGTTCCACTGTTTAGATATGTTCCTAGAGAAAATATAGTTGAAAGTTAACGATGGCGATTATGCGGACAAGAGAAAGCTCATGTCCTTAATGCACCGCTCGGTGTCTTTGAACCCCAAGCGTCGTTTGTGGATGTTGCGAACATCGGACATACACGCTTTGATAACTACGTGATAGTTCGGATAAGCGGTTTAGAATTAAGGCACCAAAGTTGTTTTTTTGAAGCGTCATGAACATATGAGATGTTTGAGGGCTGAAATTGAGATTTCAGGCTCGTGCCCACGTCAAGAGGTATGAGACCTCCGACGATTTTCTTAGCCTGCAAACTAAGGGAGAAAAGCTCAATCGTTGAGCTTGTGCTCAGATTGTCTGAGTGCAACAATCACTTGAATTGAGTGGGAGTTGATCTTCCAGATGAGATAGTGATGTTTCTCCAAAGTCATTGCCACCAAGCTGCTAGAGCTTCGTGATGAACTATAACATATCAGGGATAGATATGATGATCCTTGAGGTATTCGCGATGTTTGACACCTTGAAAGTAGAAATCAGAAGGAGCATCAATTGTTGATGGTTGGTGAAACCACTAGTTTCAAGAAGGGCAAGGGCAAGAAGGATACTTCATGAAACGGCAAATCAGCTGCTGCTCTAATGAAGAAACCCAAGGTTGAACCCAAACCGAGACTAAGTGCTTCGTAATAATGGGAACCACCACTTTGGAGCGAATTACCCTAGATACTTGGTAGATGAGAAGGCTGGCAAGGTCGATAGAAGTATATTGGATATACATTATGTTAATGTGTACTTTACTAGTACTCCTAGTAGCACCGAGGTATTAAGATACGGTTCGGTTGCTAAGTGTTAGTAACTCGAAATAAAAGCTACGGAATAAGCGGAGACTAGCTAAAGGTGAGCTGACGATATGTGTTGGAAGTGTTTCCAAGGTTGATGTGATCAAGCATCGCACGCTCCCTCTACCATCGAGATTTGGTGTTTGCGTTTTGCATAGACATGATTGGATTATGTCTATCGCAATCTGATTATTCATTTAAGGAGAATAATGGTTACTCTGTTTATTTGAATAATACCTTCAATGGTCTTGCACCTGAAATGAATGGTTTATTGAAATCTCGATCGTAGTGATACACATTTTCATGCCAAAAGATATAAGATAGTAATGATAGTACCACTTACTTATGGCACTGCCATGTAAGTCATATTGGTATAAAACGCATGAAGAAGCTCCATATTGATGGATCTTTGGACTCACTCGGTTTTGAAAAGTTTGAGACATGCGAACCATGTCTATTGGTGTGTACGCATGAAGAAACTCCATGCAGATGGATCGTTTGGACTCACTTGATTTTGAATCACTTGAGATATGCAAATCATACCACATGGGCAAGATGGTGAAGAGCCTCGGTTTGAGAAGATGGAACAAGATAGCAACTTGTTGGAAGTAACACATATTGATGTGTGCAGTCCAATGAGTCTTTGAGGCATCTGATGAATATCGTTATGTTCTTACTTCACAGATGATTCGAGTAGATGTAGAGTATATTTACTTGATGAAACACAAGTCTGAATTATTGAATGGTTCAAGTAATTTCAGAGTGAAGTTGAAGATCATCGTGACAAGAGGATGAAATGTCTATGATATGATCATAGAGATGAGTATCTGAGTTACGTGCTTTGGCACGCAATTAAGACATTGTGGAAATTGTTTTCACAATTAATACCGCCTGGAAAACCATAGTTTGATGGTGTGTCCGAACATCATAGTTGCACCCTATTGGATATGGTGCGTACCATGATGTCTCTTATCGAATTACCTCTGTCGTTCATGGGTTAGGCATTAGAGACAACCACATTCACTTTAAATAGGGCACCATGTAATTCCGTTGAGATGACACCGTATGAACTATGGTTTAGAGAAACCTAAGCTGTCATTTCTTAAATGTTTGGGGCTGCGACGCTTATGTGAAAAAGTTTCAGGTTGATAAGCTCGAACCCAAAGCGGATAAAATGCATCTTCATAGGACACCCAAAACAGTTGGGTATACCTCCTAATTCAGATCCGAAAGCAATAGGGATTGTTTCTTGAATCGGGTCCTTTCTCGAGGAAAAGTTTGTCTCGAAAAGTTGAGTGGGAGGATGGTGGAGACTTGATGAGGTTATTGAACCGTCACTTCAACTAGTGTGTAGCAGGGCACAGGAAGTTGTTCCTGTGGCACCTACACCAATTGAAGGAGAAGCTTATGATGGTGATCATGAAACTTCAGATCAAGTCACTACCGTACCTCGTAGGGTGACAAGGATGCGTGCTACTTTAGAGTGGTACAGTAATCCTGTCTTGAAGGTCATGTTGCTAGACAACAATGAACCTACGAGCTATGGAGAAGCGATGGTAGGCCCAAATTCTGACAAATGGTTATAAACCGTGAAATCCGAGATAGGATCCATGTATCATAACAAAGCTTGAACTTTGGTGGACTTGCCCGATGATCGGCAAGCCATTGAGATAAATGGATCTTTAAGAAGAAGACGGACGTGGGCGGTAATGTCACCGTCTATGAAGCTCGACTTGTGGCGAAGAGTTTTCACAAGTTCAAGGAGTTGACTACGATGAGATTTTCTCATCCGTAGCGATGCTTAAAGTCCGTCGGAATCATGTTAGCATTAGCTGCATTTATGAAATCTGGCGATGGATGTCAAAACGACTTTCCTTACCGGTCTTCGTAAGGAAAGGTTGTATGTGATACAATAAGAAAGGTTTTGTCGATCCTAAGGATGCTAAAAGGTATGCTAGCTCCAGCGATCCTTCTAAGGACCGGAGTAAGCATCTCGGAGTTGGAATATGCGCTTTGATAAGATGATCAAAGATTTTGGGTTTATACAAAGTTTATGAGAGACTTGTATTTCCAAAGAAGTGAGTGGGAGCACTATAAAATTTCGATGAGTATATGTTGTTGACATATTGTTGATCGAAATGATGTGGAATTTCTAGAAAGCATATAGGGTTATTTGAAAATTGTTTTCAATGGAAAACCTGGATTAGGCTACTTAAACAATAAGCATCAAGATCTATAAGATAGATCAAAATGCTTAATATTACTTTCAAATGAGCACATGCCTTGACATGATCTTGAAGGTGTTCAGAGATGGATCATCAAAGAAGGAGTTCTTGCACGAGTTGTAAGGTATGAAGTTAAGACTTAAAAGCTCGACCACGGCAGAATAGAGAGAAAGGACGAAGGTCGCCCCTATGATTAAGACGTAGGCTCTCTGGTATGCTATCTTTGTGTACCCTTTGAAGTGTGCCTTGCCATGAGTCGGTCAAGGGGTACAAGAGTGATCCAAGAATGGATCACGGACAGTGATCAAAGTTATCCTTAGTAACTAGTGTACTAAGGAATTTTCTCGATTATGGAGGTGGTAAAAGAGTTCGTCGTAATTGGTTACGTCGATGCAAGCTTTACACCTATCCGGATAGCTCGAGTAGAGATCTGGGATACGTATAATGGAGCAATTTTAGAATAGCTCCAAGTAGAACGATCATTTGGAATAGCTCCAAATAGGCGTGGTAGCTACATCTAGGAGATGACATAGAGATTTGTAAAGCATACACGGATCTGAAAGGTTCGAGACCGTTGACTAAAACCTCTCTCACAAGCAACATGATCAAACCTAAAACTCATTGAGTGTTAATCACATAGTGATGTGAACTAGACTAATGACTCTAGTAAACTCTTGGGTGTTAGTCACATGGCGATGTGACTGTGAGTGTTAATCACATGGTGATGTGAACTAGATTATTGACTCTAGTGCAAGTGGGAGACTGTTGGAAATATGCCCTAGAGGCAATAATAAAAGTATTATTATTATATTTCCTTGTTCATGATAATTGTCTTTTATTCATGCTATAAGCTGTATTATCCGGAAATCGTAATACACGTGTGAATACATAGACCACAATATGTCCCTAGTGAGCCTCTAGTTGACTAGCTCGTTGTGATCAACAGATAGTCATGGTTTCCTGACTATGGACATTGGATGTCGTTGATAACGGGATCACATCATTAGGAGAATGATGTGATGGACAAGACCCAATCCTAAGCATAGCACAAAGATCGTGTAGTTCGTTTGCTAGAGCTTTTCCAATGTCAAGTATCTCTTCCTTAGACCATGAGATCGTGTAACTCCCGGATACCGTAGGAGTGCTTTGGGTGTATCAAACGTCACAACGTAACTGGGTGACTATAAAGGTGCACTACGGTATCTCCGAAAGTGTCATTGGGTTGACACGGATCGAGACTGGGATTTGTCACTCCGTGTAAGCGGAGAGGTATCTCTGGGCCCACTCGGTAGGACATCATCATAATGTGCACAATGTGATTAAGGGGTTGATCACGGGATGATGTGTTACGGAACGAGTAAAGAGACTTGCGATAGCGTGATTGAACAAGGTATCGGTATACCGACGATCGAATCTCGGGCAAGTAAAATACCGCTAGACAAAGGGAATTGTATACGGGATCGATTGAGTCCTTGACATCGTGGTTCATCCGATGAGATCATCGTGGAACATGTAGGAGCCAACATGGGTATCCAGATCCGCTGTTGGTTATTGACGGAGAACGTCTCGGTCATGTCTACATGTCTCCGAACCCGTAGGGTCTACACATAAGGTTCGATGACGCTAGGGTTATAAAGGAAGCTTGTATGTGGTTACCGAATGTTGTTCGAGTCCGGATGAGATCCCGGACGTCACGAGGAGTTCGGAATGGTCCGGAGGTAAAGATTTATATATGGGAAGTCCTGTTTTGGTCAGGAAAAGTTTGGGGTTTATCGGTAGCGTCTGGGACCACCGGGAGGTCCCTGGGTCCACCAAGTGGGGCCACCTGCCCGAGAAGGCTGCGTGGGCCAAGTGTGGGAGGGACCAGCCCCTAGGTGGGCTGGGCGCCCCCACCAAGGCCCAAGGCGTGGGAAATGAAGAGAGGGCAAAACCTAGGTCCAGATGGGCCTTAAGGCCCACCTAGTGGGCGCCTCCCCTCTCTCCCCTCGCCGCCACCAGATGGGATCAGGGGGCTGGGCCGCCCCTGGGGTGGGAAACCCTACAGGGGCGCAGCCCTCCTCTCCCCTATAAATAGTGAGGCCTAGGGGCTGCCCGAGACACACAGAATACACGTGATTCGATCTCGCCTTTGGTTGCAGCTCTCTCCTCTCTCCCAAGTACTCCTCCTCTCCCGTGGTGCTTAGCGAAGCCTGCTGGATTGCCACACTCCTCCATCACCACCACGCCATTGTGCTGCTGCTGGAGGAGTCTTCCTCAACCTCTCCCTCTCTCCTTGCTGGATCAAGGCGGGAGACGCCACCGGCTGTACGTGTGTTGAACAGCGGAGGTGCCGTCCGTTCGGCACTTGATCATCGGTGATTTGAATCACGACGAGTACGACTCCATCAACCCCGTTCACTTGAACGCTTCCGCTTAGCGATCTACAAGGGTATGTAGATGCACTCTCTTTCTACTCGTTGCTTGTCTCTCCATAGATAGATCTTGGTGACACGTAGGAAAATTTTTGAATTTCTGCTACGTTCCCCAACAAATGATCTGGTTGCTCAAAGTGCTTAGTGATCTATCTCCCAAACCATCAGCAATCTTTCATTCCAACTTACACTCATACAGTAATCTCGGTCCCACCGATTCCATAAACTCAGTCACACCGAGATGAACCACCTCAGCCATATACCCAAACCCTAGAAATTTCGGATTTTCCGATTCCAAACTCGGTCTCACGAAACTAGTGTTGCCAAGCTTCAGAACCTTCATCATCATATCGGTGTCACCGAGATGATAAAGTCGGTCCCACCGAGATTGGCAAACCCTAGTATTTGGAAGAATCGGACTCACCGAGATTGTATTTTCGGTCCCACGAAAATCCCAACGCTCACAAGATTTGAAGTTTCGGTCTCACCGAGTTGTCAACTTCGGTCCGACCGAGATTGGTCAAATGTGTGTAACAGTTGGATTTTGTGTGGAGGCTATAAATACCCTCCACCTCCTCTTCATTCGTGGAGAGCCATCGAAAGAACTACCACTCCTACCTTACATTTACGAGAAGAAAACTACCTACCCTTGTGTTGAGATCAAGTTGCTCCACTCCCACCATATGAAACTTGATTTCTAGCCTTCCCAAGTTGCTTTCCACTCAATCCTTCCTTCCACCACAGCCAAATCGGTGAGGAGAGTTGAGTGTTGGGGAGATTATCATTTGAAGCACAAGAGCAAGGAGTTCATCATCACCAACACCATCTATTACCTTTTGGAGGGTGGTGCCTCCTAGATTGGTTAGGTGTCGCTTGGGAGCCTCCGTCAAGATGTGGAGTTGAACCAAGAAGTTTGTAAGGGCAAGGAGATCGCCTACTTCGTGAAGATCTACCCCGAGTAAGGCTAGTCCTCCGTGGGCGTATGCCATGATGGCATAGACAAGGTTGCTTCTTCGTGGACCCTTCGTGGGTGGAGCCCTCCGTGGACTCTCATGGCCGTTACCCTCCGTGGGTTGAAGTCTCCATCAACGTGGATTGATGATAGCACCACCTATCGGAACCACGAGAAAAAATCTCCGTGTCTCCAAATTGCGTTTGCTCTTCTCCACCTCTCTTTACTACATGTGCAATTTACTTTCCGCTGCCATTACTCTAGAATTGCATGTGTAGGGTGATACTTGACTTGATCATCATTGTGAACTTGCTAAAAACTTGTCCTAATTAAAAGGCTAAACTTTTATATTGTCAAGTAGTCTAATCACCCCCCCTCTAGACATACTTTCGATCCTACACACCACCTTCACCATAGGCACCAACCTCGAACCCGAGCAGGAGGAGGCCTTGGTGAAGTTCCTGCGCGCAAACAAGAAGGTGTTCGCATGGGAACCAGATCAGCTATTAGGGGTCCCAAGGGATGTGGTTAAACATCATCTCAACGTGTGCCCCAACGTGCGCCCCGTGAAGCAGAAGGCAAGGCGGCAGTCCACGGAAAAGCAGGCCTCCATTGTCCAAGAAACCCGCAAGTTAGAGGCAGCAGGCGTCATTCGCGAGGTCCGCTATCCTGAATGGCTGGCCAACCCTGTTGTTGTGCCAGAAAAGGGAGGAAAGGAACGCATGTGCGTCGACTTCACCTACCTCAACAAGGCCTGCCCACAAGATCCGTTCCCGCTCCCTCGCATCGACCAGATCGTCGACTCTACCGCTGAGTGTGACCTATTGTGGTTCCTAGATGCCTTCTCAGGCTATCACCAGATCAAGATGGCGGTAGAAGACGTGGAGAGCGTTGGGGGCTCCGTCGTCTCAGGAGGCGCCTCAATCTCCGGAGGACGCGAGCTGCGCCAGCACCCTCAACCTCGTCGAGCACCCTGTGTACTTCATCAGCACGGTGCTACGGGACGCAAGGGCGCGGTACCCCATGCCCCAAAAACTCCTCCTTGCGCTGTTGGTGGCTTCATGCAAGCTGCGGCACTACTTCCAAGGCCATCCCATCAATGTCATCTCAACATACCCCTTGGAAAGGGTACTCAGGAGCCCCAACTCAGTTGGAAGAGTCGCTGAATGGAACATCGAACTGCAAGCGTTTCAACTGGAATTCAGCACAACCAGAGTCATCAAGGGAGCCGCACTTGCAGATTTCGTGGCAGAATGGGCAGAGGCACCGGGCCTCAAGGCAGGCGAGGACCGGTCGCTTTCCCCAGGAAGCAAGGCACCGGACAGCTAGGTCATGTACTTCGACGGGGCATTCTCCCGACATGGCGCGGGGGCTGGTGCAATGCTCATATCTCCTACTCAGGACAAGCTCTACTACGCCGTGCAACTCTGCTTCCAGCATGGAGAAAAGGTCTCCAACAACATAGCAGAATATGAAGGCCTGATAGCAGGCTTGAAAGCTGAAGTCGCCTTGGGAGTAAAGCGCCTCATCATCAAGGGCAATTCGCAACTCCTCGTCAACTTCTCCAACAAAGTATACGAGCCGAAGGACGAGCACATGGAAGCCTATCTCACGGAGGTTCGCAGGATGCAGAAATAGTTCTAGGGGCTGGAGTTGCAGCATGTGCCTTGCGGCACCAATCAAGAGGCTGATGACATCGCCAGGAGGGCGTCCAGGCGGTTGCCTCAAGAGCCTGGTGTCTTCGAGGAGCGACAATTCAAACCCTCGGTGGCACCATCACTATCGAGCACGGTGCAACCTAGGGAGGAGCTCCCTCAGCCGCCTGCCTCGGGAGCACCGGCCTGTGGCCCGGCCTCAGGGGCATCCTTGCTCCTGGCGCTGGAACCTCAGGAAGGATGTTGGACCGCAGAGTTCAAGGACTACTTGACGCAAGGGACCCTGCCGGAGAAGGAGGAGGACGCGGAGCGTGTGGTGCGGCAGGCCACGGCCTACTGCATCAAGGACAGAAAGCTCTACCGGAGGCGACCGAACGACGTGTCCTTACGTTGCATTTCCAGGGAGCAAGGGAAGGAGCTGTTGGCAGACATACACGATGGAGACTGTGGGCACCACTCATCATCACGGACCCTCGTTGGCAAGGCGTTCCGCATCGGGTTCTACTGGCCCACAGCACTCAACGACGCCGTCGAGCTGGTGAAGGCTTGTGAAGCCTGCCAATTCCATACCAAGCAGATCCATCAGCCGGCTCAGGGCCTGCAGACCATACCCCTCTCATGGCCGTTCGCGGTTTGGGGGCTGGACATTCTGGGCCCGTTCCCTCGGGCGCCAGGGGGCTACTGCTACCTCTACGTTGTCGTGGACAAGTTCACCAAGTGGACTGAGGTGGAAGCTGTCCGCACCATCCCAGCGGGCTCTGCAGTCAAGTTCATCAGGGGCCTCGTGAGCCAATTCGGGGTGCCTAACCGCATCATCACCGATAATGGTTCGAAATTCACCAGCAATCTCTTCAAAACGTACCATGCTAACCTTGGAACACAGATATGTTACGCGTTGGTAGCACACCCACGGAGCAACGGCCAGGCTGAGCGAGCCAAAGCGGAGGTCCTGAGGGGCCTCAAAACCAGGACCTTCAAGAAGAAGCTGGAGGCCTGCAGCAGGGGCTGGTACGACGAGCTCCAATCTGTGCTATGGTCTATCCGCACGACCGCGACCAAGTCGACTGGCGAAACCCGTTCTTCCTCGTCTATGGAGCTGAGGCCGTCCTCCCTCACGAGGTCAAGCGTCATTCCGCGCGGGTCCTGGCATTCGATGAGGCGCAGCAGGACGCCATGCGGGGGACGAATCTCGTGCTGGGGGAGGAACGCCGTCGAGAGGCCACGATGCGGGCGACAAGGTATCAACAGGCGCTGCGACGATACCACTGCTGCAACATCCGCCCCAGAACTCTTGAGGTAGGGGACCTCGTGCTCAGACGGGTCCTCTCTAGGGAGGGGCTGCACAAGCTCTCTCCCATGTGGGAGGGCCCATTCAAGGTTGTTCATGTTTCCAGGCCCGGCTCCGCGCGCTTGGAGACGCAGGAGGGGGTGCCCACCCCGAACGCGTGGAACATTCAACATCTCCGAAGGTTCTACACCTGAGCGAGGCCCAGTGCCTAGGGAAAAGGCTCGGAGCCTGTGAAGAAGGCCAATGCCTGTGAAGCTTGCCGCTTTAGGGAAAAGGCCCGGTGCCTGTGAAGAAGGCCAATGCCTGTGAAGCTCGCTCCCCCCTCTCTCAAGAAAAGGCTCGGTTCCTGTGAAGAAGGCCAATGCCTATGAAGCTCGCCGCCCGTGACACTCTCACGTAATAGTGAGTGGGGCTGTACATGCCCCGGAGTCTCTGGAGTGCCGCCCCTGGGCCTCGGGGGCTCCTGCCCACGCTCAGCGGTAGCACTTAGCTCCGCGCTGGTGAGAAGAGGTCAAAGACTAGATTAGGTGCCGGACGCGGCTTTTCATTTGCTTTCTGCAGTCGATCGGTTCTTCTTTGTTTGAAGCTTTAGTTGGAGTTGCTTTCAGTGTTGTGCGGCGCCCAGCCCGTGTTTTCTGTCTTTGCCCTTCGCTTGAACTTGCTTTCCTTTTGCGACCCTCGTGAGGGAGGCCGCGCGGGCACCCTCGCGAGCGTCGCCTGGTTTTATTTTGTGAGATTTCTCAGCATAGGTTCGCAGCGGGAGCACTCCTCCCAGTCAATGCCTCACGGGCATCACGACACTAACGCCGGGCCCGAGCTAGTCGCCCCTGCGGCCGGGGGCTGAAACCTAACCCTCCTACAAGTTTATTCTTACAGGCCTTGAAGACCCATGGCAAGGCCTCCGGCCGAAGCCTCCCGAGGCTGGCGCCGCAACGAGTTCCCCCCCACCGAGCTAAGTTGTTCCTACGCATAAGCGTGCAACACCATAGCACGGCACGAAGATAGAAGGAACAACATGATAATTAAAAGCAATAGTCTAGCACGCCCCCGCGGGGCTCCATACTTCTCTCTCTATGCAGATAAAGCAAAATAGGCGCGGCCCGACCGTCTACCGCACAATGAGGAAGATCTGTGTCATCTTCCGAGGCTCAGGCGGCCTCCTCCTCACACTTCACCTGGGCGCGGCGGTGGGACGATCCACCTCCCCCCTCGAAGCAAGCACGACGGCGCGGTGGCTGGTCACGGCCGCCGCTAGAGGAGCTGCCATCAGAAGGAGAGTCACTGAAGCTTGAAGAGCTGCGGGTGCCGTCGGGCGCATGCCCGACCTCTTCTTCGCCGCTGCCGTCGCCAAGGATGAGCGGATGACTGTTGTTGTCACCTTCGGGGCAACACCCAGCGTGGCGGCCATCTCCTCCGAACACCCTCACGAAGAGGGTGGCGTCACCGTCGAACTTGAAATGGAGAGTGCATCGCTGGCCAAGACCACGCGCCCGGGCAAACGTCTGCCAGCCGCGAGTCAACGCTGCGTTCCCGGCAACGGAAACCTCCACTACCACCCAAGAGGCCCTGCTGCAGCAGCCATCCGCCTGGAGCCAGAGCCCGCTCGTGGCACCAGCTGGCAGCTCGCCAACGAAGAAGCGAGGGAGCCGAAGCCAAGTACCGGCCGGATCCTTCGACCAGGCAACGAACTCCGGTAGCATTTCCATAGAATGGAATCGAGGGCGGGGAGGCCGCCCGGTCACGGTGCATCTCCCCCCACCGATCAAGCGGCCTCCGCCGAGGCCTCGGGTAGTCTTCACGGGAGTCACGGGATGCTTGCGGGGATGGCCCCGGCTGCGCTTGGCTGGAGGAGAGTCAGGCCCCTCCCGGCGGGCCTTCACCTTCTCTGCAGATGAAAACCTCTTCGTGGGCGCCATGGGGCGCGAGGAGTCAAGGGGGAGAGGTGAAGAGGAAGAGGGAGTAGCAGGGAGGAATGGACTGGAAGGGCTCGTGCCTTTCAGTACTTATAGCCGGAGGAGGCCAACCGTCGGCCTCCACGATCGCAGGTAATCATGACCCATTTTTGCATGCAGGGACTTGTCAAGTCGTGCGGTTGCCGAGGCGCTGTGGGGAAGCGGAGACGCCCACGTCCAATCAATTGCCACACGGTGCCCAAGGCCGCAGGCTATTGGGGCCTGCGGCGCTTCGCACTTGACCCTTCGCTTCTCTGCTAAGCCAAGTCCGGGCGCGCCTTGGGCCCGTGGGCTACTGTCGGCATTCTGGGAACGGGGGTCCCCAGACTTGCCTGCCTGCGGCGTGGCTTAAGCGGAGGCCCAGTGCAGCCCAGCTTCATTAGCTCAAGCTCAAGACCCTCGCGAGGGGCCAAGCCTCAGGGGGCGGACGACAAGAAGCTTTCTCAGGAGCAGCCTCATCAGGCGAGCTCACGAGGAGGCGGAGAGATCAAGGCAGGATACCTCGCGAGGTTCCCGTGAGGCAAGCATTGACGATCGAGACCAGGCAGGCGCCAGGCGGGCGCCGGCATGCGCAGCGTCCTTGTTTCCCCTTCGGTGCAAAGGGGGCAACCACAGGCCAAGGCATCAGGCAAAGGTTACCATTTCGGTGCAACAAGACCAAGAACAGCGGAACGGCAGGATGGAGGTCATCGTGGAGCCCAGGACGGCGTCACCGCCAGAGTCTTTGGCAGTCGAAGAACAACTTTAGTCAGGATAAGTGTACTAGATGTTCCCTTCAAAATGGCCAATTGTTGGCGCCCTTCTCACTCATTATTTGGGAAGAGGCCCAGGGCCTCCCGCTATAAATAGAGGTAGCCACCACCAAGTAGGAGGGATCCAGATTTTGGGTAGACTAGAGAGAGAGAGGCGACTGAACTCACCCAAGTAGTTCATCGCACCAGCTCAAGAACAGCCCCTCGCGAGGCTATTCTCCCTTTGTATTATTCATCATCAGCCCCTGAGGCAATCCACCACACCACACACTTGAGTAGGGTATTACACCACAATGGTGGCCTAAACCAGTATAAACCTCGTGTCCCTTGTGTGTTCATCTTTCTAGCTTAGATCCCTTGCGAGGCTTCGAGACATGAGTTGGTAGGGGAAAGGTCTTCGCGTGCACCCCAGAGTTCAAACCTCAAGGGTCTGCCGGAACCCGAAATCCGACAAAGCTGAACTCCCAGGAGGAGGACCTCGCCACTCGTGAGGCAGTGCTCGCCGCCACACTCCGCGGCAAGGACGAGGAGGTCAAGAAGCTCATCGTGCAGCGGACCCAGGAGCTGAAGCAGAGGCACAAAGAGGCACTCGATGCTTAAGCCTTGGCGCACGACGACAAGGTGAAGGAGGTGGAGGTGGAGCGGGACAGCCTGAAGAACAGGGCCCAGGAGCTGGCGAAGGAGAAGGACACGCTCAATGGCGCCTTGATGGAGGCGCAGTCTGTAGTCCTCGGCAAGGCCGAGCTACTCACCCAAGCCAATAACTCCGTCAACGACCTGAAGATAAAGCTGGAGAGCCTTGAGGGGACGCTTTCGGAGGCCAGGGCCCGGGAGGAGACCCTGACCAAGAATCTGGAGAAGGAGAGGCAGCCGCGGAAGAATGTCACTGCCAACCACGAGGATTTCGTGAAGGGCGAAAACCTCTGGATCAGCCGCCTCGCCGACATCGCCGACAGGATCACTAAGAAGATGGCTGCCATGGGGATGTCGAACGTGAGGTACGCCCCAGAGCCAAATGTGAGCCCCAACGCCAAGCTGACCATATTCTTCGAGGGTGTTCTTGGAGCCCTAGAGCAGTTTCGCTCTAACAGAGCAAGCTCTCTGGCCAATGAGGCCCAGCAGCTTTGCTGGGGTGCCCTGACCAAGGTCCTCACCAAGGTGGCGTACTGGAACCCCAACCTCGACTTCGATGCTACACTAGAGAGCTTTACAGAGGGTGTGGACCTCGCGCCGCTCGAGGAGCGTATCAAGCCCATCATCAGCCGCATTGACGGAATTGAGAGGATTGAAGGCCAGCGCCGGGACTAGGCACCCTATTTCTCATCACCGCTGCAGGTTCACGACCAAGACAATTTATATCTTTAAGTTAGAACCGCAACAACAATTGATGTAATATAACTCTGCAGTACTTTGAAATGATGCATGTTATTTCCAATTTGATCTCTCTCTGTATGTCCACCCTACGTTAATTGGGTAGGCTTGTCGGTGTGTAAACCCAAGCAGCGGCGCCTCAAGGACGGATCCCCAATAGCCTGCTGGGTGTGCTTGCTGCCAGGCGAACCACCTTACCGTCCTCAGCACGGCCGCTCAAACTGTCGAGCGGACTCGAGACAGAACGAGAGTGTTGCCAACAGCGGAAGGCCACCATGCCGTTCTCGACACAGCCGCTCGAACTGTTGAGCGGACTCGAAACAGAACAAGGGCGTTGCCTAAAGTGGAAGGGCCCCTGTCGGCGTTCTGGGAACGGGGGTCCCCAGACTTGCCTGCCCGCGGCCTGCGGCGTGGCTCAAGAGGAGGCCCAGTGCAGCCCAGCTTCATCAGCTCAAGCTCAAGACCCTCGCGAGGGGCCAAGCCTCGCGGGGCGGATGACAGGAAGCTTCCTCAGGAGCAACCTCATCAGGCGGGCCCGCGAGGAGGCGGAGAGATCAAGGCAGGGTACCTCGCGAGGTGCCCGTGATGCAAGCCATGGCGATCGACACCAGGCGGGCGCCAGGCGGGTGCCGGCCCGTGCAGTGTCCTTGTTTCCCCTTCGATGCAAAGGGGACAGGCACAGGCCAAGGCATCAGGCAAAGGTTACCGTTTCCGTGTAACAAGACCAAGACCAGCGGAGCGGCAGGATGGAGGTCACCGTGGAGCCTAGGACGGCGTCACCGTCAGAGTCTCTGGCAGTCGAAGACCAACTTTAGTCAGGATAAGTGTACTAGATGTTCCCCTTCAAAATGGCCAATTGTTGGCGCCCTTCCCGCTCATTATTTGGGAAGAGGCCCAGGGCCTCCCTCTATAAATAGAGCTAGCCTCCACTGAGTAGAGACATCCAGATTTTGGGTAGACCAGAGAGAGAGGCGACTGAACTCACCCAAGCAGTTCATCGCACCAGCTCAAGAACAACCCCTCGCGAGGCTGTTCTCCCTTTGTATTGTTCATCATCAGCCCCTGAGGCAATCCACCACACCACACACTGGAGTAGGGTATTACACCATAATGGTGGCCTGAACCAGTATAAACCTCGTGTCCCTTGTGTGTTCTTCTTGCTAGCCTAGATTCCTTGCGAGGCTTCGAGACGTGAGTCGGTAGGGGAAAGATCTTTGTGCGCACCCCAGAGTTCGAACCTCAAGGGTACGCCGGAACCCGAAATCCAACATTTGGCGCACCAGGTAGGGGTGCGCCGGAATCCTTCTTCCACCGCCTTGCGTTCGTCGTCCGTCGCGCCTATGTCTGACGCTCGGCGAGCCCGCGCCGAGCGTCGGGCTGCTGTCGCGGCCCATGTCGCCCAGACGGCCCCCATCGGCGGGCCTCCCCGTCGTTCCCCGTCGCCTGCCGCCCATGCCGTGACCGGCCCGGCGGGGAACGAGCAGCAGGCATCGTCGCTGCATCCCTTGGTGCGGCGGGAAGGCCGCACCGCCACCCCGTCGCTGACTCCGGCAGGCTCGTCGTCGCACGCTCGTCATGCTCCCGCGGATGCGCACGCCGCATTTCTCCTGGCACGTGTGCTCCTGCACTCGCCCCGTCCACAACCTCTACGACAAGTGGCTCGCTTGCATCACCGAGCTTGTCAGCGCCGTAGGGGGCTTCCCTGTGCCGTCCCTCTCGCTGCATCGCCCTCCGCCCTGTGCGGGCAATGCAGCTCCGGAGGCACCTCCACCGCCTCCTCCTCAAGAAGGCGCCCTGGCCCCAAGGCGCGCGGCCCTTGGATGAGACCCACCGCGTCCAGCGCCCGTGCAGCAAGAAAAGAGCTGCCAAGAGGTCCCTCGCCCTCAAGAAGTCGCTCGCGTGCT
Organism: Aegilops speltoides; assembly: GCA_021437245.1. NCBI lineage: Eukaryota > Viridiplantae > Streptophyta > Magnoliopsida > Poales > Poaceae > Aegilops > Aegilops speltoides. The sequence continues at coordinate 142,327,162 of CM038146.1, forward strand.
CCCAGTGCCAGCACGCCATGACCGCGTTCCTGCTCCAGCGCGCCAAGACCCCGTGCTGCTGCTAGCGGCTGCGCGCGGAGACCTCCAAGATCAAGCCCTTCGTCACCAAAGGCCCCTTGTATCCACTGCGGGCTGCCGCGCCTTCACCACTGAGCTGCGCAGCGTGGCCTAGCCGGGCAAGTTCAAGCCAGACCTGCCTCCTCGCTACGACGGTACTGCCGACCCCGCGGAGTTCCTCCAGCTCTACGAGCTGGGCATCGAGGCGGCCTATGGGGATGAAAAGGTCATGGCGAACTGGTTTCCCATGGCGCTCAAGGATGCGCCCGCACCTGGCTCCTAAACCTGCCTCCCAACACGATCTCCTCTTGGGACGAGATGCGCACTCGCTTCATCGCCAACTTCCAAGGCACTCGCGACCGGCCCCCGGCCATGACTGACCTGCGCCGGATCAAGCAACAGCCAGGAGAGACCCTGCAAAAGAACATCCAGCGCTTCAACAACGCCCGCCTCAAGATCCCCAGGGTGACTGAGGAAGCCATCATCTCAGCCTTATCCGATGGCGTGCGTGACATCAAGATGAAAGAGGAGCTAGCAATCCATGAAGACCTGTGCACATCTATGGAGCTGTTCAACCTGGCGACCAAGTGCGCCAGGGCTGAGGAAGGGCGCCTCTCCCTCCTCGAACTTCCGGCTGCTGATCCGGAAGAGAAGAAGCCCAAGGTCAAGGACGTGAAGCGCAAAGGAGTTGCTGTGCTCGTAGTGGAGCCAGACACCAAGCATGGAAGGGATCAGCCAGAGTCATCCAAGGGCAGCTGGTACTGCGTGTACCACGACCTCCACACCCACAACACCAACGAATGCCAAGAGCTCAGGGCTGTGCGAGATGGACGTATCGACCGACGCCCCGAGCGCAACGATCGGGGCTATGGCCGAGGAGGAGGAAGAGGTGGAGGACGATGGGAAGACCGTGGCCCTCGCCAAGGGTTGCGTGACCGACCTCGCGAGGACTGTTGGCAGGACCAGCCTCGTGAGGGAGGCTGGAGGGATCAGCCTCGTGAGGATCACCCGCAAGGCAACGCAGGCCTCCCTCCTTTGCCACCACCGCCAAGGAGGAATGAAGACCAGCATCAGGACGAGGGGGTTGGGGGCTTCCAGGAGCCGCGTGCAATCGCTTGCATCCTGGGCGGTGCCTAGGCCCCAGCCTCACAGCGCATCTTCAAGCAGTTTGCTCGCGAGGTGAATGCAGTCCTCCCCAAGCTTGAGGCCATGCGCCCTCTTAGGTGGTATGCATGCACTATCACGTTCAGCTCAGCGGATCAGCTCAAGTGCGCGGCAACGTCCGGAGTACTCCCAATGCTTTGTTCCCCAGTCATCAGCAATGTGCAAGTCACCAGGACCCTCATCGATGGCGGAGCAGGACTCAACGTTCTATCCGTCGAGACGTTCAACAATCTCCAAGTTCCATATGATCAGCTTCAGCCGACCAAGCCTTTCTTAGGAGTTACTGATGGTTCCACTGTTCCGATAGGGCAGGTTCGCCTTCCTATCACCTTTGGGCAGCGCAACAACTACCGCACCGAGCTCATTGACTTCAACGTCGCCCACATTCGCCTGCCATACAATGCCATCCTCGGGTACCCATCCCTAGCCAAGTTCATGGCAGTGACTCACCATGGCTACAATGTCCTCAAGATGCCAGGAAGCGGTGGAGTCATCACAGTCCCCTGTGAGGAAAAGGATGCAGTGTGTTCTCTTGAGCGTGCCTTCCAGGCCGCGGCAATCGAAGACCCAGATCACAGGAGCGGGAGCCTTCCCGGGGCAGTCCCTAAGAAGAAGAAGACTTCACCTAGCCCAAACCATCAGTTGGCATGCACCTCCAGAGGCATTGCGTCAAGATCCGCACCCGTCCAAGGGGCGCCACCCTCTGTTGCATAGGAAGGCGCGCCCGGCGCCCTACTCGGGCAAGGCTCGGGGGCTCTCTCCTGGAGGGCCACCGACTTTGCCAAGGTCACGAGGGAGGCGCTCGGGCACCACTTGGAGGCGTGCTTCGAAGCACGTTTCCCTCAGGAAGGTATGAGACAAGGAGGGCCAAACCCTCAGGAGTTCATTGCCAGAAACACTCAGGAGCTACAGGAGTCAAGAGTCATGCGCGGTAGATGCCGCTTGCCCGCTGTAGCCCCCCATCCAGGCGAGGATGGTGGGCTGCGCGTCTGCATCGACGTGCCAGGGCTCAACCGAGCCGCGTCTCAGGAGCGCCTCTGGCCTTCACGCGTGGGGCGTTGCGAGGGTCCACCTCACAGCTATGTTTGCATGCCACTCGGCCTGCCGAACGTGGCCGCTGCTCATCAGCGCCTGTTGAGGAGCATTCTGGAGGCTCAGGAGGTCAGGCATTGCGCGGTCCTGGCGGAGATGGAGATGGTCCTCGAAGATCCACCTGCGCCCCCGGAGCCTCCCGAGGCTCCTGGTCCCGAGAGCTCGTGAGGATCGGCTTCCTCACCACGCATCGTCCGCTGCTTCAGCATCCCTTCATCTCCAACGGTATCAGGTGACATCTTTCAAAGTTCCATTTTCAGCTGGGAGCGCCCACAGGGCTGCATCATTCCCAGGTCGTGTGGGTCCGTCCCTGCAGCATGTATCTGTTTTGCTTATGTTCTCTGCTTACCTTGTTGGGGGCACCCCTCGGGCTGCATTATCCCCAAGCTGCTCGGGCCTGACCCAGTGGCGTTCGCCTTTTCTGCATCTATCTAAATGGATTTGCTCCTTCATGCTTAACCTGCTTGACTTAATCGCCTGCTCGATTGACACCTACCTTTGGAGCCGCTCGCTCTGGCACGGCACTTGCGTATGGGTCCGTCCCTGCAACACCGACAAATCTGAGTGGCCGAGCTCTGGCCGCGGCAGCCCCGCAAGGCACCACCTCACCAGGCCCTCAGTGCCCCAATCACTCCCTCGGAGCAACCAATGGTTGGCTGGCAACTGTAACGGCAGACCTTGTTTCCCTCATGATTGGTATGCAGGACCCGCTCCAGGAGTAACGCTGGGGACGTCGCGAGCTTTCTCTCGCTCTCTCCGGCACAATTCGCTCGCGCGTTAAAAGGGGGGTGCATGAGCATCGCGACTCATGGGCTCTTACTGGATCTCCAGCCCTCACCCCCTGGCCTTGACCCACGACATCTCGACCTGTCATACCAGTGGCGGCTGAGCTCGCTCGAGGGCCAGGACCTGAGGACGTAGAGCATGAAGGAAAGTGCGGGGAAGAGGGAAGAAGCTCACGAGGACCTAACCTAGCAGCACCCCAGCTGCCGCCATGCAGGCCAGGCACCTCGCCGAAAACTACTCCAAACCTACGAGATAAGTCACGCAAAACTGAATTGACTCAGCGCTAAACCCTCGCCTACTGTAGCTCTATCACGACAATGTTGCCTACCTTTCTTGCCCAGCGGAGGCTGCTTGAGCGCTAAAGGGGACCTCTTGAGCATCGCGACTCAGGGGCTCTTACTAGACCTTGGGCCGCTCACCTCATGGCCTTGACCACGGCATCGCGACCTAGCATACCAGCGACGGCTGAAGACTGCCTGGGGACCGGGACCTGTCGGCGTAGAGCACCAAGCCCTCGTGAGGAAAGAAAGGGGGAGCTGAGCCGGGGCAGAACGCGCCTCTCGCATCGTTTCATGATAAGGATGTACAATTCAAAAAAGACATGGCAGGCGCCTTACATACCCCCATGGGGTGTCATTTCGATTCCTCGCAGGGGACAAAAGGTGCTAAGGAGCGATAACTACGCGTGCCTCCGCAGGAGACGCCATCATCAACAGTGGGTCATCAGGCGTCGGCGCCAACCCCATCCAGATCAGCAGCACCGACGGCCTGATGCAGCTGCCCTGCTCCGGGCGCGACGCGAGCTCGAGGGCTCGTAGCTGTCGTCGCTTGTCTCTGGAGTCGCATGAAGCTCGACGGAGACGCTGGACCCTCCGGCTCCTCCGCTGCTGCCTAAGGAGCTACTGGGGAAGTGGTTGGCAGGCCTGGTCCTCACCACTCTGATGCCCCGGCCGCCTCCCTTGGGGCAGCATTCCAGCCGGCGACCTTCCGCGTTGAAGACCTTGAAGAACATCAAGGAGGCACCATCGTATTCGAGATGGATTATGAGGGCGCCCCCTATCCGGCAGACCCGGGCGATCTCGCCCCAGCCACGGGTCAGGAAGACCTTGCCCGGGGCGACAACCTTGACCTCCGCCTTTGTCGCGGGGGTGTTGCAGTCGGTGCGCTGCAGCCAGAGCTTCGGAGGCCCCCTCGGTGGAATCTCGAAGGCAAAGGAGGGAGGAAGGCGAATCCAAGATCGAGGGGCATGGCGGCGTGAAGCACAAGCTCGCGAGAAGAGCCCTCGACATGGACTCTAGGGGGAACGACATGCACCGCCGTAACTCGCCGGCGTCGACGGCGGCACTGTCGGTGTCGCTTGACGCCTTCTTCCCCAGGGCCCTCGATTCGGGCGTACAAGGGCAGCGGAAACCCAGGCGGCGGTCGCTCGTACTAGGGCCTCGACGCCTCCTGCCGAGGACCCTCATCTCGGCGGCAGGGGACTGGCCGCTTCTTCGGCGGAAGTGGGTCGGGACCCTCTCGGGGGGCCTTTCCCTTCTCTTCTGCAGAAAACTGGCGGGTCGGCGCCATTGGCGTAAGATGGAGAAGGGCGAGGAAGAAGAAAAAGGGAGTAGCAGGAAGGAATGGACTGCAAGGGCTCGCGCCGTTCCGTACTTATAGCCGGAGGAGGCCAACCATCGGCCTCCACGATTGCAGGTAATCTTGACCCATTTTTGCATGCAGGGACTTGTCAACTCGTGCGGTTGCCGAGGCATTGTGGGGAAACGGAGACGCCCACATCCAATCAATCGCCACGTGGCACCCAAGGCCGCAGGCTATTGGGGCCCGTGGCGCTTCGCACTTGCCCCTTCGCTTCTCTGCTAAGCCAAGTCCGGGCGCGCCTTGGGCCCGGGGGCTACTGTCGGCGTTCTAGGAATGGGGGTCCCTAGACTTGCTTGCCTGCGGCCTACGGCGTGGCTCAAGCGGAGGCCCAGTGTAGCCCAGCTTCATCAGCTCAAGCTCAAGACCCTCGCGAGGGGCCAAGCCTCGCGGGGCGGACGACAGGAAGCTTCCTCAGGAGCAACCTCATCAGGCGGGCTCACGAGGAGGCGGAGAGATCAAGGCAGGGTACCTCGCGAGGTGCCTATGACGCAAGCCATGACGATCGAGACCAGGTGGGCGTCAGGCGGGCGCCGGCCTGCGTAGTGTCCTTGTTTCCCCTTTGGTGCAAAGGGGGAGCCTGAGCCAAGGCATCGAGCAAAGGTTACCGCTGTGCAACAAGACCAAGACCAGCGGAGCGGCAGGATGGAGGTCACCGTGGAGCCCAGGACAGCGTCACCGTCAGAGTCTTTGGCAGTCGAAGACCAACTTTAGTCAGGATAAGTGTACTAGATGTTCCCCTTCAAAATGGCCAATTGTTGGCGCCCTTCCCGCTCATTATTTGGGAAGAGGCCTAGGGCCTCCCTCTATAAATAGAGCTAGCCACCACCGAGTAGAGACATCCAGATTTTGGGTAGACTAGAGAGAGAGAGGCGACTGAACTCACCCAAGCAGTTCAACGCACCAGCTCAAGAACAGCCCCTCGCAAGGCTGTTCTCCCTTTGTATTGTTCATCATCAGCCCCTGAGGCAATCCACCACACCACACACTTGAGTAGGGTATTACACCACAATGGTGGCCTAAACCAGTATAAACCTCGTGTCCCTTGTGTGTTCTTATTGCTAGCCTAGATTCCTTGCGAGGCTTCGAGACGTGCAAGGGAAAGATCTTCATGCGCACCCCAGAGTTCGAACCTCAAGGGTTTGCCGAAACCCAAAATCCGACAGCCCCATTGCGTGTAGGTTTCTCATACAGAGGGATGGATCTCCAAGGAGAATAATCTTGTATAAAAAGAACTTCTCAAAGTTTTGCGTGACTTAGCTTTTCTGTCGCCGCGCGAGTGTTCACTGCACCCGCCAATGATGCCGCTCATCCTGTCGCCTTCTTCCTTGGAAGCCATGGCGATAGAAGACTGCCAGACTAGCTGCTAGACTGGGTTTTCACAACTGCGGCCCCTACCTGGTGTGCCAAAGATGTTGGCGGAAACGACACCTATGGGATCACTGGAATCCCTACTACGGTCGGCGGGCGCGGGGTTGTGGAAAGGGCGGGTCTAGGAGCCAACACAAAGATTGTTTACCCAGGTTCGGACCACGAGGATGCGTAATACCCTAGTCCTGCTTTGGTGTATATCTGAATGTTCTTGAGCTAGCTATGGTGCGTGACTTGCTCAAAAGGGCTGAATCCCTCCCCCAGTACGCCTCAGCCTCCTTTTATAGAAAAAGGGGACGCCACAGTGGCACATAGGAGGTTGAAACTGCATACGATGGTTGAGTCTATCCTCTGGCAGCGTTGGACAAATGCATTTAATGCGCTGCTGACGTGCTCTTCTTCTGCCGCCGCCGCCTCGCCGACACACGCCCGTGCCAGCGAAGCGTCAAAGTGCCATGTAGGGTGGCAGTTGTCGAGCTGGTGCGGTGGCAGGGTCTTCACGAAGATCTGCATGCCACCACGCAGGTGCTTGTTGAGCTGGTCTAGAGGCCGCACATCACCACGCAGGTGTGCGCCTAGCTGGCTGGGCTGGCAGCTGCATGGCAACGGTGGTGGAGCCTTGGCAGGTGCGGGCCTGGCCACGGCCCCGCTGATGTCCTCGGTAAGGGTCTTGCCGGGGCCTTGGCAAGGGTCTTGCTGTGGCACCATTGTCGTCCCCGGCAAGGATCTTGTCGGAGGTCTCGTGGATTTCCTTGGCAAGGATCTTGCCGAGGATCGTCGTCTTCTGATCCTTATCTGATCTTGCGTGTTTATGATCTTCATGAAGATCTGCATGCCACCATGGAGGTGCCTCCAGAGCCTTGGTTCCAATGTGGTTGATGGCGTTGGAACCCTTGGGCTCAAGGGTGGCATGCTATGCTGGTGTTGGGCAAGTTGCCCCGGCAAGGCTCTTGCCCGGGCTGCGGAGGCTGCCCGGCAAGGGTCTTGCTGGGGGAGCCTACCTCTCCCTCTTTGCTCCTTGTGTTTCTGGCCTTGGCGTTTGCTTGATTGTCTTGTGGCTCTAGCTCCCCTCCTGTGCCCTGCTAAGTGTGGCCGCGGGCGTGGCTCTGACTGCCCGTGCACAAGTAAAGAGGTACAAAGTAGAGCCCCTACTTCTGTACACCGACACCTGGAAAAGTTTGTTGTCGTCTTCATTGACGACATACTCATCTTTTCCAAGTCTGAAGGAGAGCATGAGCAACACTTGCGAATGTTCCTAGACAAGCTTCGAGAGCACCAACTGTACGCCAAGTTCAGCAAGTGCAAATTTTGGCTGCATGAAGTTGGTTTCTTGGGTCATGTATTGAATGTGAAAGGGTTGTTAGTGGATCCCCCCCAAGATTCAAGCTGTGATTGAATGGCAAACCCCGAGCAATGTGAAGGAACTCAAAAGCTTCCTCGGACTCGTGGGATATTACCGCAAGTTCGTTAAAGGATTCTCAAGCATTGCCCGACCTATGACCCAACTCTTGAAGAAGGATAAGAAGTTTGAGTGGACACTGAAGTGTGAAGAAAGCTTCCAGGAGCTGAATAAGAGATTAACCACCGCCCTAGTTCTGGCCACACCTGATATTCACAAGGAATTTGTGATATATTGTGATGCATCAAGAACCGGACTCGGAGGTGTCCTGATGCAAGAAGGCAGAGTTGTAGCATATCTATCCAGACAGCTACACACTCATGAAGAGAACTATGCTACTCATGATCTCGAGTTGGTAGCTGTAGTTCACGCCTTAAAGACCTGGCGACATTACCTTCTAGGGAAGCGGTGTGAGATATAAACCGACCACAAGAGTTTGAAGTATATCTTCACTCAAAAGGAATTGAACATGAGGCAAAGGAGGTGGCTAGAGTTGATCAAGGACTATGACCTCAGTGTCCAATACCACCCAGGAAAGGCTAATGTGGTAGCAGATGCCTTAAGCAGAAAGGCTTGTTCCTTGAATGCTATGCTTAAGGAAAGGCTACTCGCCTTGTATGAAGAACTTGAAAGCTTTGGGTTGGAACTGGTTCTACCAGGATTCTTGGCCAACCTTGAAGTCAGGCCTACCTTGATGGATGATATTAAGGAAACACAGAAAGGACACGTAAGCATCGAAGGCATCAAGAAGAACATGAAGCAAGGCAAGGCCCCATGATTCTCAAAAGATGAGCAAGGAATTGTGTGGTTTGGGAATCGCATTTGCGTACCCAACAAGGTTGAGCTCTAGAATTTGATCTTGCAAGAAGCTCATGACACCCCGTATTCCATCCACCCCGGAGGAACCAAGATGTATCAAGACCTGAAGGAAAGATTCTGGTGGCACGGGATGAAAAGGGAGATTGCCACCTATGTTGCAAAGTGTGATGTATGGCAAAGGGTCAAGGCTGAACATCAGCGACCTGCTGGATTGCTCCAAGCACTCAATGTTCCCAAGTGGAAATGGGATAAAGTTAGAATGGATTTCATCACTGGATTACTTAGGTCAAATAAGGGTCATGACTCCATCTGGGTTATAGTCGACCATTTGACCAAGGTAGCCCATTTCATTCCTATCAAGACTACCTATTATGGCAACTAGCTGGCAACTCTTTACATCAACAGAATCGTAAGTCTTCATGGTGTTCCTAAGGAGATTGTGTCAGATCGAGGAACCCAGTTTACCTCAAGGTTCTGGAAGAAGTTCCAAGAGGCCATGGGAACCAAGTTGTCTTTCAGCACTGATTTCCACCCACAGACCGGAGGCCAGACAAAACGAGTGAATCAGATTCTCGAAGACATGCTCCGAGCCTGTGTCCTAGCATATGGAGCTAAGTGGGAAGAACTTCCGTTCATTGAGTTCTCCTATAACAGTAGTTATCAATCAAGTCTCCAGATGGCACCATTTGAAGTGTTGTACGGACGCAAGTGTCTGCTACGTCTTGAGTTTGCGTTGGTCTTCCTTGAAGAGGAATGGGTGATGTAGCATAGTAGCGTAAGTATTTCCCTCAGTTTTTGAGAACCAAGGTATCAATACAGTAGGATGCTCCTCAAAAGTCCCACACACCTACACAAACAAACAAGAACTCGCAACCAACGCAATAAAGGGGTTGTCAATCCCTTCAAGGCCACTTGCGAAAGTGAGATCTGATAGAGATAATATGATAAGATAAATATATTTTTGGTATTTTATGATATAGATAGGAAAAGTAAAATATGCAAATAAAAGTAGATTGAAAGCTTATATGATAAGAGATAGACCAGGGGGGCATAGTTTCACTAGTGGCTTCTCTCAAGATAGCATAAGTATTACGGTGGGTGAACAAATTACTATCGAGCAATTGATAGAAAAGCAAATAATTATGAGATTATCTAGGCATGATCATGTATATAGGCATCACGTCCGTGACAAGTAGACCGACTCCTGCCTGCATCTACTGCTATTACTCCACACATCGACCGCTATCCATCATGCATCTAGAGTATTAAGTTCATAAAGAACAGAGTAATGCATTAAGAAAGATGACATGATGTAGAGGGATAAACTCATGCAATATGATATAAACCCCATCTTTTTATCCTCGATGGCAACAATACAATACGTGCCTTGCTACCCCTGCTGTCACTCGGAAAGGACACCGCAAGATTGAACCCAAAGCTAAGAACTTCTCCCATTGCAAGAAAGATCAATCTAGTAGGCCAAACCAAACTGATAATTCGAAGAGACTTTCAAAGATAACTTAATCACACATAAAAGTATTCAGAGGAGATTCAAATATTTCTCATAGATAAACTTGATCATAAGCCCACAATTCATCGGATCTCGACAAACACACCGCAAAAAGAGTTACATCGAATAGATCTCCAAGAAGATCGAGGAGAACATGGTATTCAGATCTAAAGAGAGAGAAGAAGCCATCTAGCTAATAACTATGGACCCGAAGGTCTGTGGTAAACTACTCAAAACTCATCGGAGAGGCCTTGGAGATGATGTGGAGGCCCTCCGTGATTGATTCCCCCTCTGGCGGAGCGCCAGTGAAGGCTCCAAGATGGGATCTCGCGGATACAGCAGGTTACAACGATGGAAATAGTTTTTCGTGGTCGCTTCTGATGTTTTCTGGGTACATGGGTATAAATAGGAGGAAGAAGTAGGTCGGTGGACGCCCGAGGGGCCCACAAGGGTGGGGGCGTGCCCAGCCCTAGGGGGGGCGCCAGGCACCCTCGTGGCCGCCTCCCTTGTTTCTTGACTTCCACTCCAAGTCCTCTGGATCACGTTTGTTCCAAAAAGATCGCTCCCGAAGGTTTCATTCCGTTTGGACAACGTTTGATATTCCTTTTCTTCAAAACACTGAAATAGGCAAAAAAAAAACAGCAATACGAGCTGGGCCTCCGGTTAGTAGGTTAGTCCCAAAAATGATATAAATGTGTAAAGTAAAGCCCACAAACATCCAAAACTGGTAATATAATAGCATGGAACAATAAAAAATTATAGATACGTTGGAGACGTATCAAGCATCCCCAAGCTTAATTCCTGCTCGTCCTTGAGTAGGTAAATGATAAAAACATAATTTTTGATGTGGAATGCTACCTAGCATAATTCTCAATGTAATTTTCTTTATTGTGGCATGAATGTTCAGATCCAAATGATTCAAAATAAAAGTTCATATTGACATAAGAAATAGTAACACTTCAAGCATACTAATCAAAGTAATCATGTCTTCTCAAAATAACATGGCTAAAGAAAGTTCATCCCTACAAAATCATATAGTTAGGCTATGCTTCATTTTCATCACACAAAAATGCTCCCATCTTGTACACCCCCGATGACAAGCCAAGCACTTGTTTCATACTTAAATAATCTCAAACTTTTTCAACTTTCACGCAATACATGAGCGTGAGCCATGGATATAGCACTACGGGTGGAATAGAATATGATGATGGGGATTGTGTGGAGAAGACAAAAAAGGAGATAGTCTCATATTGACGAGGATAATCAACGGGCTATGGAGATGCCCATCAATTGATGTCAACGTGAGGAGTAGGGATTGCCATGCAACGGATGCACTAGAGCTATAAATGTATGAAAACTCAACAAAAGAAACTAGTGAGTGTGCAACCAACTTGCTTGCTCACGAAGACCTAGGGAATTTTGAGGAAGCCCATCGTAGGAATATACAAGCCAAGTTCTATAATGAAAAATTCCCACTAGTATATGAAAGTGACAACATATGAGACTCTCTATATGAAGAACATGGTGCTAATTTGAAGCACAAGTGTGGAAAAAGATAGTAACATTGCCCCCCTTTTTATTTTTATTTTCTCTCTTTTTCTTTTTTTTCTTTGGGCCTTTCTTTTTTTTCTTTTGGCCTTTCCTTTTTTTCTTTGGCCTTTCTTTTTTTGGCCTTTCTTTTCTTTTTTTATTTTGGGGACAATGCTCTAATAATAATGATCATCACACTTCTATTTATTTTATCTCATGAATTACAACTCAAAACTAGAACAAGATATGACTCTATATGAATGCCTCCGGCGGTGTATCGGGATGGGCAATGAATCAAGAGTGACATGTACGAAAAATTATGCATGGTGGCTTTGCCACAAATACGATGTCAACTACATGATCATGCAAGGCAATATGACAATGATAATGTGTGTCATGATGATGAGCGGTACGGTGGAAAGTTGCATGGCAATATATCTAGGAATGGCTATGGAAATGCCATAATAGGTAGGTATGGTGGCTATTTTGAGAAAGATATAAGGAGGTTTATGTGTGATAGAGCGTATCGTATCACGGGGTTTGGATGCATCGGTGAAGTTTGCACCAACTCTCAAGGTTAGAAAGGGCAATGGACGGTACCGAAGAGGCTAGCAATGATGGAAGGGTGAGAGTGCGTATAATCCATGGACTCAACATTAGTCATAAAGAACTCATATACTTATTGCAAAAATCTATAAGTCATCAAAAACCAAGAACTATGCGCATGCTCCTAGGGGGATAGATTGGTAGGGAAAGACCATTGCTCGTCCCCGACCGCCACTCATAAGGATGCACAATCTAAGAACACCTCATGTTTCAAATTTGTTACACAACTTTCACCATATATGCATGCTACGGGACTTGCTAACTTAAACACAAGCATTCTTTAAATTCATAATCACCCAACTAGCATGAATCTAATATCACTACCTTCATATCTCAAAACAATTATCAAGTATCAAATTGATCATAGCATCCAATTCACTTCCTATGATAGTTTTTATTATACCCAACTTGGATGCCCATCATTCTAGGACAAATTTTATAACCATAGCAAATACCATGCTGTTCTAAAAGACTCTCAAAATAATATAAGTGAAGTATGAGAGACTAACAATTTCTTCAAAATTAATCCACCGTTGTGCTCTAAAAGATATAAGTGAAGCACTAGAGCAAAAACTATATAGCTCAAAAGATATAAGTGAAGCACATAGAGTATTCTAATAAATTCCAATCAAGTGGGTTTCTCCCAAAAGGTGTGTACAGCAAGGATGATTGTGGTAAACTAAAAAGCAAATACTAATATCATACAAGACTCTCCAAGCAAAACACATATCATGTGGCGAATAAAAATATAGCTGCAAGTAAAGTTACCGATGAACGAAGACAAAAGAGGGGATGCCTTCTGGGGCATCCCCAAGCTTAGGCTTTTGGCTATTCTTGAATATCTTGGGGTGCCATGGGCATCCCCAAGCTTAGGCTCTTGCCACTCCATATTCCATAGTCCATCAAATCTTTACCCAAAACTTGAAAACTTCACAACACAAAACTCAACAGGAAATCTCATAAGCTCCATTAGTGCAAGAAAGCAAAACCACCACATAAGGTACTGTAATGAACTCATTATTTATTTATATTGGTGTTAAACCTACTGTATTCCAAGTTCTCTATGGTTCATACCCCTACATACTGGCCATAGATGCATCAAAATAAGCAAATAACACACAAAAGGTAGAATCTGTCAAAAACAGAACAGTCTGTAGCAATCTGTAACTCTCGAATACTTCTGAACTCTAAAAATCCTACCAAAATAGGAAGTACTGAGGAATTTGTCTATTGATCTACAGAAAAAAGAAACAACGCAAAAGCACGTTTCTGTGAATTACAAAAATTATTTTCGTGCGTGCAAAGTTGCTATTTTTCAGCAGAATCAAGTTAACTATCACCAAAGTTTCTGTCCAAAGATTGAAAACGCCTAATTTCCTCTTAATCAAAAAGGATTGCCTCTATGGGAGGACGACCAGTGTCCACCCTATAGTGCGCAAAGATTTCTTTGGCCTCTCTTATTCTAAATCTAAACTCATGAGCCAAAAATATAGTAGCGGCGCGCTTAACAGAAGAATGCTCAATATTAGAAAATTCCAAGAAAATTCTTTGTATGCAAGGATGCATATGCATAAATTGTCTTTCAAGCTCAACTACAAGCTTGGCCATAGCATCCGCAAGACTACTAGTTCTACGTAGAATAGAACCACCCATAGAAGGTAAAGCACCAACACAAGTAAATAAGTCTTGAATAACCCCTTTTCCAATAATATTACCACTACCGATTCAAAACTTTTTAGTATGAAAGATAGGGGGTTCTTCAGCAGGAGCATCAGAATTTATTCATATAGAGAGTCTCATATGTTCTTCATATAGAGAGTCCCATATAGAGAGCTTCAAATTAGCACCATGTTCTTCATATAGAGAGTCTCATATGTTGTCACTTTCATATACTAGTGGGAATTTTTCATTATAGAACTTGGCTTGTATATTCCTACGATGGGCTTCCTCAAAATTCCCTAGGTCTTCGTGAGCAAGCAAGTTGGTTGCACACTCACTAGTTTCTTTTGTTGAGTTTTCATACATTTATAGCTCTAGTGCATCCGTTGCATGGCAATCCCTACTCCTCACGTTGACATCAATTGATGGGCATCTCCATAGCCTGTTGATTATCCTCGTCAATATGAGACTATCTCCTTTTTTGTCTTCTCCACACAATCCCCATCATCATATTCTATTCCACCCGTAGTGCTATATCCATGGCTCACGCTCATGTATTGCGTGAAAGTTGAAAAAGTTTGAGATTATTTAAGTATGAAACAAGTGCTTGGCTTGTCATCGGGGGTGTACAAGATGGGAGCATTTTTGTGTGATGAAAATGAAGCATAGCCTAACTATATGATTTTGTAGGGATGAACTTTCTTTAGCCATGTTATTTTGAGAAGACATGATTACTTTGATTAGTATGCTTGAAGTGTTACTATTTCTTTTATCAATATGAACTTTTATTTTGAATCATTTGGATCTGAACATTCATGCCACAATAAAGAAAGTTACATTATGAATTATGCTAGGTAGCATTCCACATCAAAAATTCTCTTTTTATCATTTACCTACTCGAGGACGAGCAGGAATTAAGCTTGGGGATGCTTGATACGTCTCCAACGTATCTATAATTTTTGATTGTTCCATGCTATTATATTACCCCTTTTGGATGTTTATGGGTTTATTTTACACATTTATATCACTTTTTGGACTAACCTACTAACCAGAGGCCCAGCCCATATTGCTGTTTTTTTTGCCTATTTCAGTATTTCGAAGAAAAGGAATATCAAACAGAGTCCAAACGGAATGAAACCTTCGGGAGCGTGAATTTTGGAACGAACGTGATCCAGAGGACTTGGAGTGCAAGCCAAGAAGCTGCCGAGGCTGCCACGATATAGAAGCCCCCCTGTAGGGCAACCCCCCTGTCTCGTGGCCCCTCGGGCGGCCACCGACGTACTTCTTCCTCCTATATATACCTACGTATCCCAAAAACATCCGAGAGCAATACTAAACACAATTTCCACCACCGTAACCTTCTGTATCCGCGAGATCTCATCTTGGAGCCTTCGCCGGCACTCTGCTAGAGGGGGAATCGACCATGGAGGGCTTCTACATCAACATCCTTGCCCCTCCGATGAGTTGTGAGTAGTTTACCACAGACCTACGGGTCCATAGTTATTAGCTAGATGGCTTCTTCTCTCTTTTTGGATCTCAATACAATGTTCTCCCCCTCTCTTGTGGAGATCTATTTGATGTAAACTCTTTTTGCAGTGTGTTTGTCGAGATCCGATGAATTGTGGGTTTATGATCAAGTTTATCTATGAATAATATTTGAATCTTCTTTGAATTCTTTTATGTATGATTGAGTTATCTTTGCAAGTCTCTTCGAATTATCAGTTTGGTTTGGCCTACTAGATTGATCTTTCTCGCCATGGGAGAAGTGCTTAGCTTTGGGTTCAATCTTGCGGTGTCCTTACCTAGTGACAAAAAGGGTTGCAAGGCACGTATTGTATTGTTGCCATCGAGGATAAAAAGATGGGGTTTATATCATATTGCTTGAGTTTATGCCTCTACATCATGTCATCTTGCTTAATGCGTTACTCTGTTCTTATGAACTTAATACTCTAGATGCAGGCAGGAGTCGGTCGATGTGTGGAGTAATAGTAGTAGATGCAGGCAGGAGTCGGTCTACTTGTTGTGGACGTGATGCCTATATACATGATCATGCATAGATAATCTCATAACTATGCGCTTTTTTATCAATTGCTCGACAGTAATTTGTTCACCCACCGTAATACTTATGCTATCTTGAGAGAAGCCACTAGTGACACCTATGGCCCCCGGGTCTATCTCCTATCATATTTGCTTTCTATCTACTTTTATTTGCATCTTTACTTTTTGCATCTATATTATAAAATACCAAAAATATATTTATCTTATCATACTATCTTTATTAGATCTCACATTCGTAAGTGGCCGTGAAGGGATTGACAACCCCTTTATTGCATTGGTTGCGAGTTCTCAGTTTGTTTGTGTAGGTGCGTGGGACTTTTGAGGAGCCTCCTACTGGATTGATACCTTGGTTCTCAAAAACTGAGGGAAATACTTACGCTACTATTGCTGCATCACCCTCTCCTCTTCGAGCAAAACCAACGCAAGCTCAAGATGTAGCATCCACCTCTAGGGAAGTCTATGTCACCGGACCCCCGGACTTGCGTCTGATTACAGGTTCCGAACCGTACGCACCCGGGCCCATCGAATCCGATTGGGCTCCGGTAATGGAGTTCACCGTTGTGGATATCTTTCAGCACTCGCCCTTCAGCGACATGCTAAATTCATTAAGGTCTCTCTCTTTGTTAGGAGACTCTTGGCCGAACTATGTCCGTCTTTTCTTATGGGAAGCAGGCGACGAGGAAATTTGTTACCCACCCACCACCCACTTCATTGCCACTGTCGATGATTTTACCGACGTGCTTGATTTCGACTCCGAAGACATCGACAGTGTGGATGACGATGCAGGAGAAGAACAGGAACCACCGCCGACGGTGCGCTCGACAGCCACCTCCTCGTATGATATATATATGGTGGACACTCCCAAAGCAACCAATGGCGATGAGGCAATAGAGGATAACCCCTTAAGGAAGAAATGAAAGTATGGGCGTCATCGGCGCCGCTCTAAGCCCCACCACAGCAATACCGGCACAGGAGACGAAAACAATTCGGATGGTGCTGAAGATGAATACAATCCTAATCAGCCTGCCTTCGAGCAGGCCGGACAGGAAGACGGGCAGGTTAGCCCAGATGAACAGGCGACGAACGGATACTTGGAGGAGGACAACTACATGCCCCCCTCCGAAGACGAGGTGAGCCTCAGCGACGATGAATTCCGCTGTCACGCCCTCGATGCGGCTATATCTCCCACGTGTCGAAGCACGACTTAGAGGCATAACCACATTGAAAGCAATGTCGCAAGTGAGGTAAACTTCACACAACCCATGTAATACATAAGGGAAAAAGATACATAGTTGGCTTACAATCGCCACTTCACACAAATACATGAATAAAGCATTACATCATCCAGATACAATCGAGGTCCGACTACGGAACCAAAATAAAAGAAGAACCCCAAATGCGACAAAGGTCCTCGATCGGCCCCAACTGGGCTCCACTACTGATCAACTAGAACGAAACAACACAAAGGGAAAGATCTTCCTCAAGCTCCTCCTTGAGCTCGGATGCGTCACCTGCTCGGTAACATAGGCACCTGCAAACTGGTTTTGGAAGTATCTGGTGAGCCACGGGGACTCAGCAATCTCGCACCCACGAGATCAAGACTATTTAAGCTTATGGGTAAGGTAAAGGCCTGAGGTGGAGCTGCAGCAAGCGACTAGCATATATGGTGGCTAACATACGCAAATAAGAGCGAGAAGAGAAGGCAAAGCATGGTCGATAAAAGTATGATCAAGAAGTGATCCTATAGCAACCTACGTCAAGCATAACTCCAACACCGTGTTCACTTCCCGGACTCCGCCGGAAATAGACCATCACGGTTACACACACGGTTGATGTATTTTAATTAAGGTCAACTTCAGGTTTTCTACAACCGGACATTAACAAATTCCCATCTGCCACATAACCGCGGGCACGACTCTCGAAAGTTTAAACCCTGCAGGGGTGTCCCAACTTAGCTCATGACAAGCTCTCGCGATCAACGAAGGAATAGACCTTCACCCAAGACACTCCGATCAGACTCGGTATCCCGGTACATCAAGACATTTCGACAATGGTAAAACAAGACCAGCAAGACCTCCGCTGTGCCGACAAATCCCGATAGGAGCTGCACATATCTCGTTCTCGTGGCACACCGGATGAGCAGACGTCGGGTTGGCATAGACCACTGGTTGCCCGGGGCGCCGGACATCGCTTCGAGTTGGACCAACACTCGAAGGAGCACCGCCCGGGGGCTAAAATAAAGATGACCCTCGGGCTCCGAAACCCAAGGAAAAAAAAGGGCTAGGTGAGGCAAATGGTAAAAGTCAATGTTGGGCCTTCTGGACAAGTTTTATTCAAAGCGAACTGTCGGGGGTCCCATAAATCACCCGACCAGCGTAAGGAACGCAAAAATCCGGGAACATAACACCGGTATGACGGAAACTAGGCGGCAAGAGTGGAACAAAACACCGGGCATAAGGCCGAGCCTTCCACCCTTTACCAAGTATATAGATGCATTAATTAAATAAGATATATTGTGATATCCCAACAAGTAAACATGTTCCAACAAGGAACAACATCTCCATGTTCCAACAAGGAACAAACTTCAATCTTCACCTGCAACTAACAACGCTATCAGAGGGGCTGAGCAAAGCGGTAACATAGCCAAACAACGGTTTGCATAGGAAAGGTGTCAAAAGTTAGGGGTTTGACATGGCAATTTGGGAGGCTGACAAGCAAATGGTAGGCATCGTAGCATTGGCATAGCAAAAGAGCGAGCAAACTAGCATAGCAAAGATAGAAGTGATTTCGAGGGTATGATCATCTTGCCTGCAAGGTTCTCAGAGTTGTCGAAGGCTTGATCCTCGTAGGCATTCTCAACAGGTTCCTCGTTCACGTACTCGTCTCCCGGCTCTACCCAAAGCAAGAACACAAGCAACGGAACCACAAACAAGGAACAATGCACAAGCAATATGATGCAATACATGACATGCTATGCGAGATGTGATATGCAATGCATATGTATGCTCCGGAAGGAGAATGATGAACCAGGCATCAACTTGGCAAACCAAGTATGCCGCTGGAAAGATGGGATGATTTCGGTTGAAATCGATATAAAGATCACCGGAATCGGATGCACGGTTTGCAAATGACAAGCAAAACAAGAATGATGCAAATCTGCGTCTAACAGCCCGATGCTACTTAGCAAGCAACAAGAAACTATGCTACAGCACCCCAACATAAAAACAAAGCATATGGCAGCGAACTACAGGAGATGCTTAACAAAAGAGGAACACTGAGCTACGGCTAAATCACATCATAACATGTTCAAACAAGCATGGTGAAAGTGCTCAAAATATCAGGTTCACAGACTTAGTGAAAATACTAACATGCCAGGAATTAACATCAGGAAGGCATGTTTAGAGCAAGCAAACAACATGCTACAGTAACTTATAATAGCAAAGCAAGGCATGACATGATTCTACTCAAAGCATATATCAATAGTCCCTTACTGACCATAAGCCAAAAAGGACCTTAAGAAATGATGGCACCCATGTAAACATAGCAAGTTTTTATTACAGATTTCAGACTTAGCAGAAAAACTGGGCATGGCAAAAACAGTTAACGAGTAGGCATGTTCGTGAGCTCGATGCACTCACTACAGAGCAACACATGGCATGGCAAGGCAACCAACAGTAAGAAGGCATTATTATGAAGCTAATCATTGCAAGAGAAAGGTCATAGCATACACGGATCAACTACAACGACCTCGTGAAAATTGAATCTCATGCAAACAATCTGCCAGGAAACATTTTCAAGCAAAAGTAGAGCACGAAAATGACATGCTAGACTACTCCATAAATACCAACAAAGGCATGGATGGATAGAGCACATCCATATGTTCAAAACACCCTTACTGATCATGCTCAAAAAGGGCATAGATCTCTCTTTAATAACATGAACATGTGGCATAAAAATAACAGCAGGACAAGACTTAGTGAAAACACTAAGTTTCTGAAATCAGCAACATCATCATCCCTACTTTGCATGCTTATTCTAGTTAACACATAACTCACAAAAATACATGGCAAACACCCCTGGAAAGATGGCATGGCAATGTTCAACTCACATGTAGGACTCAAGTTCATAGGGTGCACACATAAATCATGGCAAAAATGACAAAAGAGCTCGAGCTGATAAGATTCTGAAAACTAACAATCTGAAGCCTACTTCCAACAGCATTTCTGGCATCAAGATGACCGCAAATGAAAATTATGCAATGGAACGAAATGATGTACTCGTCGAGGCGAACAATTTGACATATTATACGCGCAAAACGGAGCTCCGGTTGCAGAGATGTGATGGCATGAACATGGCATGAAAATAACGAAAACTGGGGACTTAGTCATCTCGGGGTCAACCTCAAACGGGTCCAGATCTGGATCGGGCGGCGGACTCGAGGATCGCCGGAGAGGAGGTTGCGGAGGCCGGAGAAGGCGCCGCAAGGTCGAGATGACGGGCAGGTCGGTCCCGCCGGATCCGGGCATGGCGGGCAAGACGGCGCCGGCGAAGTAGGCAGCCGGCGAGGCGAGGACGAGGCTGCGGCGGGACCCATGGCGGCGGCGGCGGGCTACGCCTTGATGGCGGTCGGATTGGAGGCGGGGAGAGATCGGCGGGCGGCGGCGGCGCGCGGGCGCTGTATGAGGCGCGGTCGATGGGGTGGCCTTGCGGCGCGGATCGCAGTAGCGGCGGCGTCGGAGGTTGGCGCTGTGAGCGAGCAGCGGGCGGCGGAGGAAGCAGCGGCGGGCGGCGGAGGAAGCAGGCGGCGGCGGAAGTGGAAGCGGCGCTGGGCGGGCCGAAGCCGGGCGGGCGGCGGCGGCGTGGAACTCGCAAGGGGCCCGATCCGAACCCATGGCGGCCGCGAATGTAGGCGGCGGACAGGTGGCGCTTGTGGTTGGCTGCGGGCGGCGGCGGGGTGGCGTGGCGACACCCGATTGGACGGAGGGACGTGGCGGCTGGACACGTCCGGCGGCGGGCGGACATGTCCGGCGCGCAAAGGAGGAGATCTAGGGTTTCGGGGAAAATCATCCGAGATTTGGAATGGGGGGGTGTATAAATAGGCATAGAGGGAGCTAGGAGAGTCCAAATGAGGTGCGGTTTTCGGCCACGCGATCGTGATCGAACGACCGAGAGCATGGAGAGGAGTTAGGTGGGTTTTGGGCCACTTTGGAAGGGGTGTTGGGCTGCAACAAAAGAGGGCTTTACGGTTACCCGGTTAACCGTTGGAGTACCAAACGACCTCCAAATGGCACGAAACTTGACAGGCGGTCTACCGGTGGTATACCAAGGCCGCTTGGCAAACCTCGGGCCATTCCGAGAAAGTTTAATACCCGCACACGAAAAGAGAGAAGAGGGAGACGCCGGAGGACATAGGAGCGCCGGATTGCAAAACGGACAACGGGGAAAAAGCTCGGATGCATGAGATGAACACGTATGCGAAATGAGATGCACCTGATGACATGATAAAATGCAAATGATGACATGGCAAAGTGCAACACGCCAGCAAATGACATGGCAACGACGGCGAATAACTGGCAGACACCTGGCGCATCGGATCCGGGGTGTTACAACACTCCACCACTACGAGAGGATCTCGTCCCGAGATCTAGGATGGCACCGGAGGGAAAAGGAAGAGGAAGAGGAGAGGTAAAACTAAGTTGCTTCTTCGGCAAACGAGTGAAAGCACGAACCTTGAGAGGTTGAGCAATTTAAAAGAAAGAGTACAACGGAGATGAACGAGATTGCAAACAATCCGGTAGGAAAAGAGGAACAAGGAGTATTACGAGAATTTGAAGGTTGCAAAGACATGAATCAAGAGTTTCATGATCGAAAAGAATATGACCACTTCGGTATAATGAGATAGCCAAGGAACAAGAATGACAGAATTTGGACAGCACTCCGGTAGAAAAGAGAAGAAAACTTGATGAGATGAAAAGATATTGAAGAGATGATACAACAGTCCGGTTAAATGGATAAGCATGAAAAGAACACGATCCTCACAATTGGAGATGATGAGTGAAGAGAGCAACATCAAAATGCCTCCGGAAGAAACAATAGAAGATAGATTATTGGAATGACATAATGTAGGAGAAAATGCAAACTTCTGCCACAAATGAGCTTGGAAAGCACCCTTGCAACGAAGAATTGAACGGAGTTGTTGGAAAAACCAACAACGAAAATAAGCTTGATATGGGCTTATGAAAACATCTCAAAAATATGAGGTGAGCTTCTGCCACCAACGGAAACAAATGATTGGATTGATATCAACAAGGAGACGAGAAACTTATTTCACCGGGAGGACAAATGAAGAACTTGGGTCATTTATAAGCACCATAAATAGCAACAATCCTTAGGGAAAGCTTTAGGTGAAATATAACCCAAGATAACTCCAATGAAGAGACTGATGGATTTAAATATCTCATTCTTGACAACAAGAATAACCAAGGGAAATTGTCAAGAGTGACATAACACCATCTCAAAAGATAAGGTAGAAAAAAAATTGCACTTCGAAATGCAAGATGAAGAATACTTGAACTCCCCAAAACAAACCAGTGTTGGGCACCCTGTTTAATTTTGAGTATAGCTTGGCGGATCTTAACTTCAAGAGAAATCTTGAAGAACAATTGAAGAATGAAAGGAATCCTTGATGAACCACCATTTAGAGCCTCCATGAAGAACTCTGGTAATAGAAGGATGACGAAAATAAAGAGAAGTTGAAAACACAAGGTGAAGCCTTGCAATGATTTAGAATGAGCTTCGCGACGATAATGCGGAAAACTTGGAACTCCGGAAAAAGAAAGATGAAGCCTCTCGAACCGAGAATGTGATATGATGACCAACTCCGGAAAGAAAGATGAATCACTTGTAAACAAGAATTTATTCATCATGAATAATCTCCAGAAGAACAGAATTGAATTTACTCGATGAAACAAGAATAAGAATTACATTATGCTCATCCTTCACCAATTAAATTGATGACAAGCAATGGATTTGGCATACTACTTATTCTCATTGAAAAAGGATTAAGAGAGATATGGCGCAAAACTTGAGGAAGTCTTCATGAACCACCGGTAGGATTGGAAAGAACGAATGAATTAAATGATAACGAAAGGGGTGAAATCTTGAACGAACCACCGTAAGAATTGAAAATGAACGTAGCAAAGGCACAATTCACCGGGAAGAATTGGAAAACGAATGAAGATATTTGAGGGTATTTAGATCCAAGTGAACGCAGAGATCCCGAGCTGATTAGATAATACTTGAATGATGCACCGGTATGATTTTGGAGAACGAGAGCTGAAAGCTGAGAATGAGGAATTATGACATGATGACCTTCGGAGGAAAGAAATAGAAATAACTCATGAAATGCTCCGGATGGGTGAAAAAGATTCTCACAATCGAAAACAATTATGAGAGGATGGCAACAAGCTAGCACCATGAATCTTGAAGAGAATAGAGCAAGATTAAAGAGAAACTCTTCTTCGGTCTTCAAATGATGAGAATGACGACAAGAAACACCACCAAGAATTATTGAGGCACACCGGAAGAATCAAAAGCGAAGAGGTTGAGCCAACTATGAAAAGAATTTGAAAGATCTTGGAGAAAAGCATTTGACTGATGATAACTCATTCTTACGTCAAACTTGAAAAGAATTTGGGATAGCTCCGGAATAATTAGAAGAGTCAGGTAAGATCCTGGTAAAAGACCTGTGGGTTAGGGCCCACTCAAAAGAACACCGTTGAAAAGATTTAAAAGAGATGTTTCACCGGTTGAATTAAATGACTTGAATGAGATACCAATCTCCAATGGCTTGAACGGATTAAGAATGGAAACACAAATCTTCCAAGATATCTTCAGTACTCCAGAACAAATGAATAATGAATAGTGAAAGATTAAGAGGTGCACCGGCATAAGAAAGCACTTGGAATGAGAAAAAGAATATGATCAACACCGAAAGCTTGAGTTAAATCCACCAGAAAAGAATACGAGAATGAAGTATGATGAACTTGAAACTGTTGAGCATCTTCATGGGAAAACACCGGATAAGAACATTGATTGAAAAGAATGAAGAGACTTCACATGAATAGATGGATACTTGATTAAAAAAAATCTGATTCCTTGAAGAAAAAGGGTGGGAGGGAGGGGAAAAACAAAGACAACTTGGGATGACCGAAACAAACACCGTTGAGAAAACTTAGAATTGATCTTGCGGATGGGGAGAATGATGGGATCATCTCGAAGAGAAGCACGCCGGTAGGAAAAGAATTAACATGACAACCTCAATGATCAAGAAGGATTAACACTCACATAGCAATATGAGAACACCGTTTAGGAAAGGTACGGATTCAATATTTGACTTCGAAGCAACTCGAATACCACAATTAAAACAAAACAAAGGATTGGCTTGCAGAATAAGCCGGAACAAACATATGATAGAGATTTCGTCCGAAGTTTTCGTGGTGGGGCCTACACGGGCTCAATCGTACAGCACCATCATGTACAAGGTAGTGCACATGACATACGAAGTGTCCCCGAGTCGGCAAAGCCAAGGACTCTTTAAGACACAACGAGACCACTGTAAAACCAACCGTGAATAGGCGGACCACTAGACGTCGAACCCCAATTTCATATCATACATCTGTTGGAAAGATATCCTAAGAGCTACTTGAATTCCCACCTATGAAACTCCTGAAATTTTCCGGTTATGCAATCAGGTGTTGGGGATACAGGGGAGCAATATATCTCACTCAAACTAACAATCCCTACATCCATTTGTATCCATCCGTCAACACATAACCAAGAAACCTTCGAAATCGTCTACCTCAACCTTGAAAAGCATCCGTTATCTGAGTCATGGCAATACTCCGTACTCACCTCGAGATTGGGTTAGCGGGGTTATCTCACCAACAACTGCATAAAAGAGATTTTCGATGTCGGCGTACTAAACTCGGTATTCGAATCTGCAACGATAAAATTATGACGACAACACCTCGGAGCTCAACTCCCGGGACACCGCCACAACCCCTAAATGACAGGAGGCACCAAGACAATGTTGTCATCATAAAACCATCGAACGATTCCAAGATACCAGCGTGATCCTAAAAAATTTTTTAGTGAAATTTGAGAAGAGAAGAGTCAAAACTCTCGTCGGGATACTTCACCGGAAGGTCGAAGGACTGGGAGTAAAAAGAATTCCTAAACTCTCCGATATATATAATCCTAAATGACTCAAAACATTTTTCTAGACACAACTCGGCCGCTAAAAACGATCAAGCAGTGGGGCTCCTAAGGTCGGGGAAGGCTCTGATTACCAACTTGTCACGCCCTCGATGCGGCTATATCTCCCACGTGTCGAAGCACGACTTAGAGGCATAACCGCATTGAAAGCAATGTCGCAAGTGAGGTAATCTTCACACAACCCATGTAATACATAAGGGAAAAAGATACATAGTTGGCTTACAATCGCCACTTAACACAAATACATGAATAAAGCATTACATCATCCAGATACAATCGAGGTCCGACTACGGAACCAAAATAAAAGAAGAACCCCAAATGCGACAAAGGTCCTCGATCGCCCCAACTGGGCTCCACTCTTGATCAACTAGAACGAAACAACACAAAGGGCAAGATCTTCCTCAAGCTCCTCCTTGAGCTCGGATCGTCACCGCTTTCGGTAACATAGGCACCGCAAACTGGTTTTGGAAGTATCCGTGAGCCACGGGACTCAGAATCTCGCACCAGCGAGATCAAGACTATTAAGCTTATGGGTAAGGTAAAGGCATGAGGTGGAGCTGCAGCAAGCGACTAGCATATATGGTGGCTAACATACGCAAATGAGAGCGAGAAGAGAAGGCAAAGCATGGTCGATAAAAGTATGATCAAGAAGTGATCCTATAGCAACCTACGTCAAGCATAACTCCAACACCGTGTTCACTTCCCGGACTCCGCCGGAAAGAGACCATCATGGTTACACACGCGGTTGATGTATTTTAATTAAGGTCAACTTCAGGTTTTCTACAACCGGACATTAACAAATTCCCATCTGCCACATAACCGCGGGCACGGCTCTCGAAAGTTTAAACCCTACAGGGGTGTCCCAACTTAGCTCATGACAAGCTCTCGCGATCAACGAAGGAATAGACCTTCACCCAAGACACTCCGATCAGACTCGGTATCCCGGTACATCAAGACATTTCGACAATGGTAAAACAAGACCAGCAAGACCTCCCGCTGTGCCGACAAATCCCGATAGGAGCTGCACATATCTCGTTCTCAGGGCACACCGGATGAGCCAGACGTCGGGTTGGCATAGACCCTGGTTGCCCAGGGGGCGCCGGACATCGCTCAGGTTGGACCAACACTCGAAGGAGCACTGGCCCGGGGGGGCTAAAATAAAGATGACCCTCGGGCTCCGGAAACCCAAGGGAAAAAAGGGCTAGGTGAGGCAAATGGTAAAAGTCAATGTTGTGCCTTGCTGGACAAGTTTTATTCAAAGCGAACTGTCAGGGGGGTCCTATAAATCACCCGACCGCGTAAGGAACGCAAAAATCCGGGAACATAACACCAGTATGACGGAAACTAGGGCGGCAAGAGTGGAACAAAACACCAGGCATAAGGCCGAGCCTTCCACCCTTTACCAAGTATATAGATGCATTAATTAAATAAGATATATTGTGATATCCCAACAAGTAAACATGTTCCAACAAGGAACAACATCTCCATGTTCAACAAGGAACAAACTTCAATCTTCACCGCAACTAACAACGCTATCGAGAGAAATTTGAGCAAAGCGGTAACATAGCCAAACAACGGTTTGCATAGGAAAGGTATCAAAAGTTAGGAGTTTGACATGGCAATTTGGGAGGCTGACAAGCAAATGGTAGGCATCGTAGCATTGGCATAGCAAAAGAGTGAGCAAACTAGCATAGCAAAGATAGAAGTGATTTCGAGGGTATGATCATCTTGCCTGCAAGGTTCTCAGAGTTGTCGAAGGCTTGATCCTCGTAGGCATTCTCAACAGGTTCCTCGTTCACGTACTCGTCTCCCGGCTCTACCCAAAGCAAGAACACAAGCAACGGAACCACAATCAAACAAGGAACAATGCACAAGCAATATGATGCAATACATGACATGCTATGCGAGATGTGATATGCAATGCATATGTATGCTCCGAATGGAGAATGATGAACCAGGCATCAACTTGGCAAACCAAGTATGCCGCTGGAAAGATGGGATGATTTTGGTTGAAATCGATATAAAGATCACCGGAATCGGATGCACGGTTTGCAAATGACAAGCAAAACAAGAATGATGCAAATCTGCGTTTAACAGCCCGATGCTACTTAGCAAGCAACAAGAAACTATGCTACATCACCCCAACATAAAAACAAAGCATATGGCAGCGAACTACAGGAGATGCTTAACAAAAGAGGAACACTGAGCTACGGCTAAATCACATCATAACATGTTCAAACAAGCATGGTGAAAGTGCTCAAAATATCAGGTTCACAGACTTAGTGAAAATACTAACATGCCAGGAATTAACATCAGGAAGGCATGTTTAGAGCAAGCAAACAACATGCTACAGGAACTTATAATAGCAAAGCAAGGCATGACATGATTCTACTCAAATCATATATCAATAGTCCCTTACTGACCATAAGCCAAAAAGGACCTTAAGAAATGATGGCACCCATGTAAACATAGCAAGTTTTTATTACAGATTTCAGACTTAGCAGAAAAACTGGGCATGGCAAAAACAGTTAACGAGTAGGCATGTTCGTGAGCTCGATGCACTCACTACAGAGCAACACATGGCATGGCAAGGCAACCAACAGTAAGAAGGCATGATTATGAAGCTAAGCATGGCAAGAGCAAGGTCATAGCATACACGGATCAACTACACCGACCTCGTGAAAATTGAATCTCATGCAAACAATCTGCCAGGAAACATTTTCAAGCAAAAGTAGAGCACGAAAATGACATGCTAGACTACTCCATAAATACCAACAAAGGCATGGATGGATAGAGCACATCCATATGTTCAAAACACCCTTACTGATCATGCTCATAAAGGGCATAGATCTCTCTGTAATAACATGAACATGTGGCATAAAAATAACAGCAGGACAAGACTTAGTGAAAACACTAAGTTTCTGAAATCAGCAATATCATCATCCCTACTTTGCATGCTTGTTCTAGTTAACACATAACTCACAAAAATACATGGCAAACACCCCTGGAAATATGGCATGGCAATGTTCAACTCACATGTAGGACTCAAGTTCATAGGGTGCACACATAAATCATGGCAAAAATGACAAAAGAGCTCGAGCTGATAAGATTCGTAAAACTAACAATCTGAAGCCTACTTCCAACAGCATTTCGGGCATCACGATGACCTCAAATGAAAATGATGCAATGGAATGAAATGATGTACTCGTCGAGGCGAACAATTTGACATATTATACGCGCAAAACGGAGCTACGGTTGCGGAGATGTGATGGCATGAACATGGCATGAAAATAACGAAAACTGGGGACTTAGTCATCTCGGGGTCAACCTCAAACGGGTCCAGATCTGGATCGGGGCGGCGCGGACTCCGAGGATCGCCGGAGAGGAGGTTGCGGAGGCCGGAGAAGGCGCCGGCGAGGTCGAGGATGACGGGGCAGGTCGGTCCGGCCGGATCGGGCGCTTGATGGTGGCGCCTGGCGCCCAGCCGAGGGCGCCGGCGAGGCGAGGCCGCGACGGCGGACCCATGGCGGGCGGCGGGGCTACGCCAGCGGGCGGTCGGATCGAGGCGGGGAGGAGATCGGTGGCGGCGGCGAAGCGCAGCGTCGGGCCGAGGCGCGCGGAGGCGGGTCGGTGGCGGCGCGCCTTGCGCTGTGGGCTTGGCGTCGGAGGTTGGCGTATGCGGAGCAGCTGCGGCGGCGGAGGAGCAGCGCGGCGGCGGCGGAGGAAGCAGCAGCGGCGGCGGTGGAAGCGCAGCGGCGGCGAGGCCGAAGCGGGCGGCGGCGGCGGCTCTGTGAGGGTTCGATCCCATGAATGGTGGCGCAGCGCGAACGGAGGCGGCGGGACAGGTGGTATGCAGGTTGGCTGCGGGCGGCGGCGGGGTGGCATGGCGACACCCGATTGGACGGAGGGACGTGGCGGCTGGACGCGTCCGGCGGCTGGCGGACGTGTCCGGCGCGCAGAGGAGGAGTTCTAGGGTTTCGGGGAAAATCATCCGAGATTTGGAATGGGGGGGTGTATAAATAGGCATAGAGGGAGCTAGGAGAGTCCAAATGAGGTGCGGTTTTCGGCCACGCGATCGTGATCGAACGACCGAGAGCATGGAGAGGAGTTAGGTGGGTTTTGGGCCACTTTGGAAGGGTGTTGGGCTGCAACAAAAGAGGGCTTTACTGGTTACCGGTTAACGTTGGAGTACCAAACGACCTCCAAATGGCACGAAACTTGACAGCGGTTCACGGTGGTATACCAAGGCCGCTTGGCAAACCTCGGCCATTCCGAGAAAGTTTAATACCCGCTTTTACGAAAAGAGAGAAGAGGGAGACGCAGGAGGACATAGGAGCGCCGGATTGCAAAACGGACAACGGGGAAAAAGCTCGGATGCATGAGATGAACACGTATGCGAAATGAGATGCACCTGATGACATGATAAAATGCAAATGATGACATGGCAAAGTGCAACATGCCAGCAAATGACATGGCAACGACGGCGAATAACTGGCAGACACCTGGCGCATCGGATCCGGGGTGTTACATCCGCGTGCCTGAGGATCCCATAGATCAGGAGTGCTTCAAGCGCCGGCTTATGGCCACTGCAAGAAGCCTGAAAAGGAAGAAGAAGCAGCTCCAAGCTGATCAAGATCTGCTCACAGATAGATGAACTGAGGTCCTGGCAACCGAGGAATACCGACTTGAGTGCCACACCAAAGGTTACCCAAAGCACAAGTTGCTACCTCAACTCGAGGAGGAGGTCCTAAAGCCCACACTACCAGCATAGGACGAGGCTGACCGGCCACCTCGTGGCCGGGATAAAACGGCGTACAAACCCGAATACCAGCCCGCACCCCCATGCCAATACACTATGGCCCGGGGCAATAGGCAGGACCTGCAAGACATACTGGAAAACAAAGCAGGACAGCCAAGATCGATCTACGGATCGTGGGGGTGCGCCCCAACACATGACGATGATCGTCATGCAGGATACACTATCAACAAGTCCGGCCTGGCCAAACATAGCCGACCAGACTTATTCGAACTGCATAGTAACATAGCCCGACATAGAGGCGCCGCACACCCCCTCTGCTTCACTGGCGAAGTAATGGATCACGAATTCCCAAAAGGGTTTAAACCCATAAACATCGAATCATACGATGGCACAACAGACCCCACGGTATGGATCGAAGATTTCCTTCTCCACATTCACATGGCCCGCGGTGACGATCTACATGCCATCAAGTATCTTCCCCTTAAACTCAAAGGACCGGCCGACACTGGCTGAATAGCCTGCCGGCAAATTTCATCGGCAGTTGGGAAACCCGGAGGACGTGTTCCTCGACAACTTCCAAGGCACTTACGTGCGACCACCGGATGCTGATGACTTGAGTCACATTACCCAACAACCCGAAGAGTCAGCCAGGAAATTCTGGACTCGGTTCCTAACTAAAAAGAACCAAATTGTCGACTGTCCGGACGCAGAAGCCTTGGCGGCCTTTAAGCATAATATCCGCGATGAGTGGCTCGCCCAACACATCGGCCAAGAAAAACCGAAGTCCATGGCGGCCCTCACGACACTCATGACCCGCTTTTGCGCGGGCGAGGACAGCTGGTTGGCTCGCAGTAGCATCACGTCAAGAAACTCCGGCACTTCAGATGTCCATGACAGTAACGGCTAACCACGGCGCAACAGACATAAGCGTCGGAACAATGGCGACAACACCGAAGACATGGTAGTCAACGCCGGATTCAGTGGCTCAAAATCCGGTCAGCGAAAAAAGCCATTCAAAAGAAACAATCCGGGATCGTCCAGTCTGGACCGCATACTTGATATCTCGTGCCAAATTCACGGCACCTCTGATAGGCCAGCCAACCACACTAACAGAGATTGCTGGGTGTTCAAACAGGCCGGCAAGATAAATGCCGAAAACAAGGACAAGGGCTGCACAACAACGATGATGAGGAGCCCCGACGTTCGAACACGGGGGGACAGAAGAAATTTCCTCCCCAGGTGAAAATGGTAAACATGATCTATGCCACCCACATTCCCAAACGGGAACGAAAGCGAGCACTAAGGGACGTCTATGCGATGGAGCCAGTCGCCCCAAAGTTCAACCCATGGTCAGTCTGTCCGATGACTTTTGATCGTAGGGACCACCCTACCAGCATCCGTCACGGCGGTTCAGCCACATTGGTCCTTGACCCAATCATCGACGGATTCCACCTCACACGAGTCCTTATGGACGGTGGCAGTAGCCTGAACCTTCTTTATCAGGACA
This sequence comes from Aegilops speltoides, assembly GCA_021437245.1. Lineage (NCBI taxonomy): Eukaryota > Viridiplantae > Streptophyta > Magnoliopsida > Poales > Poaceae > Aegilops > Aegilops speltoides. The sequence continues at coordinate 142,358,393 of CM038146.1, forward strand.
CAGTGCGCAAAATGGGCATCGATCCTTCAAGCATCAAACCCACCAAAACCACCTTTAAAGGTGTAATTCCAGGAGTAGAGGCCCATTGTACGGGCTCCATAACACTGGAAGTGGTCTTCGGATCCCCGGATAACTTACGAAGCAAGGAGTTAATCTTTGATATCGTCCCTTTCTGTAGTGGCTATCATGCACTACTTGGACGAACCGCATTTGCTCGATTCAATGCGGTACCACACTATGCATACCTCAAGCTCAAGATGTCAGGATCTCGCGGGGTTATAACAGTCAATGGAAACATAGACCGCTCTCTCCGTACAGAAGAGCACACTTCGGCCCTCGCGGCAGAAGTACAAAGCAACCTTCTCCGGCAGACCGCCAATTCGGCGACAACAACCCCGAACACCGTCAAGCGAGTCCGGAGTACTCTGCAACAGGATCTCCAGGCACGCCAAGAGCGCGATGAGCAGTCCGGCCTCCGCCCTAGCCCCATTTAGGCAACATTTGTGCCGTGTGTACACAATTACGCACTCAAAAGACCATGGGCATAGGCAGAGGCGCAACGGTGATGCGGTCCACAGTGCGGTTCAACCGCCACAAGACCCGCATACTTTAATAACCTTATTTCTCTTCAGGACCCTACTTTCGGGAAGCCCCTTCAGAGAACTGGATGATCGGACTTATCACAGGAGGGAAAACCAAGGAGGCAAAAGGCTTTGCGCACAAAGGGAATACCCAGGTGGTATCTGTCAATGATTGTTATACCTGTTTTATATACCCGCATGCGGCCCGCCCTTGGATAGGACATGTCAAATAGTCCTATTTGCTTCTGCTTAACGCATTAATTGTACACATATGCTTGGACGTATTATTTAACAATGGGAAATAATATATAGCGTCAGCTTATTATTCCTATCTTCACATTTTCCCTAAAAATGTTTATTTAATATTGAATCTGTACACTTTAGTACGTTCATTTTGCCAGGGGCTTCTTATGGTGCCCCATAATACGGCAAGATAAGTCCGAACACTTTCGACAGTGCGGCACCCCGAACTTATAGCATTATATGCATCAGCTCCGAATCATGTCTTGGGTCAATAGTTGGGTTTGCCCGGCTCCCTTATTTTGGTACCTTACGTTCTATTATATTGGCTAAGGTAGCGCAGGGAGAACTACTGCGATTGTGTCCCGGTTCTTCCGGACGAGCACCTCAGTAGAGAAAGCCGAAAACTGACTGTCATGATGCGGCGAGAGCTGGTTGCTGTTCGAGAGGTCTTAAATCCTTAAAGATTTTTTCTGCTTCAGGCGAGGAATCGGCCTTGTCCGATTTAGGCGTGTATAGCGCCCCAATTCGGCTTTTCGAATTCTAGGGGCTTCGCCGAAATTTAAAATTGTAGGCTTCTATGGCTAAGTGAGAGTTATAAAGCCGCATAGTCCGAGTGCCTTGTTCGCTGCGCCAAATACCTCCTTAAAGGACCAAAAATTTGGATAGAGAGTGTTTGTGTTTTCCACGAACACCCCAGTACTAGTTATGTGGGGGCGGAAGCCGACGACTAGCCTACTTTCAGAATTTTATAAACAGCAGCACAGAAGGTAATATTTTAAATCAACAAAGCGCCATATAGTGCAAAAAAATTTGTTTTCATATTACAAAGACGACATGAGTACATTCACTCAAAGATTATATCCTTGGTACATTCATCGGCCACGAGACGAGTGCCTTTCATAATGCCATCATAATATTTCTCGGGGTAGCGATGCGCCTTGCCTTCCGGCAGTCCATACTTCACCAGCTTTTCTGCATCCAGCTTGGCCCAATGCATCTTCGCACAGGCAAAGGCCCGGTGGGCACCCTCAATACAAATTGATTGCTTGATAACTTCAAGCCACGGACAGGCATTTACCATCTGCTTTATAAGGCTGAAGTAGCTGTCGGGCAGGGGCTCACCAGGCCACATCCGGATTATGAAGTCCTTCATGGCCACTTCGGCCGCCTTGTGGAGTTCAACCAATTGCTTCAGTTGGTCACTCAAAGGCATTGGGTGTTTGGCTCCAGTATACTGGGACCAGAATAGCATCTCCGTCGAGCTCCCCTCTTCGGCTTGGTAGAACTCCGTGGCATCCGATATGCTGCGTGGTAGATCTGCGAATGCCCCTGGAGAGCTCCGAATTTGGGTAAGTAAAAGAAATGTCTCCTCCACATGCTTGCTTTGCATAATGAATGCCTTACCCGCCGCTATCTTCTTGGCTGCCTGGATTTCCTGTTGGGCCTTTTGGGCTTCGGCCTTGGCGTCTTTCACGCTCTCAAGGGCCTTTGCAAGCTCAGACTCTTGCGTCTTGAAGTCACGCTCCAAGGACTCGAACTTCTTGCCGAGCTCCTAGAGCTATTGCTATACCTCGCCCACCCTAGCATCTTGCTTTTCACACTCAATACGCTCCATGGCCGCCTTGTCTTCGGCCTCGGATAGCACTTTCTTCAGGGCCGCCACTTTGGTCGTGGCCCCTATTAAAAAATCATGACGCTTTTTTGTTAGCATCACCAATTTTTTCTCCTATATATGACACATGGACGGGGCATCACTCACCTTTGTTCTCTTTGAGCTGCCTCTTCGTGAAGCTGAGCTCCTCTTCGGCCTGCTTCAGGTCCCGTTCGAGTCCGGCGACCTCTGCTTGTCTTGAGCGGCAGCTGACAAGCAACACCTTGCTTATTCACATAGACACATCTTGTTAGATTCCTGCGGTTTAAAGTTGACCCTCCGTTTGGCTTTTCTTTCCGAACACCAAACAGAGTATCAAGGGCTACTGTCTATTGGGTGATAATTTCTCACACTTTTGATTACTTACCTGAAAGCCTGTTAGGAGGCTGGTGCAGGCCTCGGTCAATCTGCTTTTGGCGGACTGAACCCTCTGAATCACTGTACTCATAAGAGTATGGTGCTCTTCATCAATGGAAGCGCCGCGAAGCACTTCCAGCAGACTATCCGACGCCTCCGGCGCGACGGAGGTCATCGGCACGGCCGGCTCGCCCTCCCTAGCGAGGGGCTGCCTACCCGAATCCGGAACCTTTGGAGGTTCCGGTGCAGTGTCCGACTGGGAGCCCAACTTGCTGCGGATCTCGTCAGCATAATCTATGGGGATCTTACCCCATGTGCCCGGCGTCTGTAATTTTGCCTTGGGGCGTCTCCAGAACCGCCTCCCCTGCTCCGGTACCCTTTGGGATAACACCTCCATGTCATCCGCAGGCCGAGGGGAGGAGGCCGTCGGGAGCGAATTCATTGCCGAATCACTCAGAGACCCATCCGAAGAGGATACCTCGGGATGGGACCTGGCCGGACTGCATATGCGCGTTCGGTGTTATAACAAACTATGAAGTTAAGTCGCACGAAAAGTATTACAGAGTGCGGATACTTACGATCTCGCCAGGGGCTTGCCCCTGGGCAGCCACTCCTCCTCGCTGTAAGCGGCCGTGGTGGAGTGATCCGGAAGGGACGCCTTTCCCTTCTTTGGCGTCTTAGCCTCCCCCTGTGGGGCGGCTTTTCTTTTCTTTTCCTCCCCAATGCGGGGAGGGGTAATTTCTTCATGTTTCCCCCCGTCTCCGCGGGAGGAATCTGCCTCGCCGTCCTCAGACGACGAGTCTATTACGGCCTTGCGCCGGAGACCCTTCCTGGTCCCCGCGGCCGCCTTCTTAGACCCTTCAGCCTCCCCGGATGGGGCGGCCCTCTTCTTTTTCTCCTCCCCTTCATGGGAGGAGTGCGCCTCATCGCCTTCGGACGAGGCGTCCGGTGAGACCTTGCGCCGGAGACCCTTCCTGGTCCTCGTGGCCTTCTTTTCGGCCTTCTTTTCCAGGGCCTTGTAAGGCACCGGAACTAGCATCTCCGTCAGGAGTGCGGTTGCTAGATCTTCCGGCAGCGGAGCTGGACAATCGATCCGCTCCGCCGTCACCACGTAATCCTGATTAGATAAACATGGTGACTTAAAATCCTCCCACGAATATGTTGGGAAAGGTACATCTAGTGATGATCAGAAAACTTACTGGACTGGCGAGCCGCGTGGTGCAGAGTCCGCGGTCCTCGAATATGGGAGGAGGTACTTCGGTGGCCTTGAACAACACCTTCTAGACGTCCTTATGCATCGTACCGAAATGTGTCTGGTGTTCGGCTGGATCGAACTCTCATAGATTGAATGCCCGTCTTTGGCACTGAAGGATTTGGCAGGAGAGCATAACCTGGATCACGTTGACAAGCTTGATCTTCTTGTCCATCATATTTTTAATGCAGTTCTGAAGTCCTGTTAGCTCTGCAGGTTCGCCCCAGGCCAGGCCCTTCTTTTCCCGGGAGGTGAGCCGCATGGGGATTCCGGATCAGAATTCGGGGGCCGCCGCCCAGTTGGCGCCGCGCGGCTCGGTGATGTAGAACCACCCTGATTGCCACCCTTTCACAGTCTCCACAAAGGAGCCGTCAAGCCAGGTAACATTGGGCATCCTGCCCACCATGGCGCCTCCGCAGTCCGCTTGCTGGACACTCACGATCTTCGGCTTCACGCAGAAGATTCGTAGCCACAAGCCGAAGTGGGTCTTGATGCGGAGGAAGGCCTCGCAACGACGATAAACGCCGAGATGTTGAGGACGAAATTTGGGGCTAGATCATGGAAGTCCAACCCATAGTAAAACATGAGCCCGCGGACAAAGGGATGAAGTGGAAATCCTAGTCCACGGATGAAATGAGAGAGGAACACTACTCTTTCCCAAGACTTTGGAGTGGGGGTGATCTGTCGCTCCGCCGGAAGCCTATGCGTGATGTTTGCGGCCAGGTATCCGGCCTCCCGAAGCTTGGTAATGTTCTCCTCCGTAACGGAGGAGGCCATTCACTTGCCTCCCGCTCCGGACATGCTGCGAATGGTCCTACGGAGAAGGTGAGAATTTGGGCGCCGGGGCTCGAGAGTGCGAGAATGGATGAGCAAAGGAGGAAGAAGGCGTGGGTAAAAATGGGAGATCCTTCTCCCTTTATAGAGGTGGCGAAAACGGTGCGCCTCCCCGCTTGCCTGATGAAATCGCTTATTTTCCAAGCGCCACGTTAGCACGGTTGGGTTACCCGTACCCATATTAATGAGGATCCCGTGATAAGGGGACATGATCTCTGCTTCGACAAGACGTGCTGAGGAAACCGCCTCGCAATATGTGCAGTGGCTGGTTGTGGGAAAATGGTTTGAATAATGACTCGACCATGGTGTGATGTCACGTTATCTAAAGTTGTCAGCAGATTATATTTGTGGAATATTGTTCTCTCTACGGTGGTATGTGAAAATCGTCTTTCAGAGCCGGACATGATTTAAGTGTTTGAGATTTACTTTGGATTATTTGGAGATGGAACCCGCCTTGCAATGCTGAAGACAATCTGCGTGCCGGACTCATCGTCATTGAAGCCTGGTTCAGGGGCTACCGAGGGAGTCCTGGATTAGGGGGTATCCGGATAGCCGGACTATATGCTTTGGCCGGACTGTTGGACTATGAAGATACAAGATTCAAGACTTCGTTCCGTGTCCGGATGGTACTCTCCTTTGCGTGGAAGACAAGCTTGGCGATTCGGATGTTAGATCTCCTTCTTTGTAACCGACTCTGTGTAACCCTAGCCCCCTCCGGTGTCTATATAAACCAGAGGGTTTAGTCCATAGGAGGAGGACAATCATAATCATGGGCTAGCTTCTAGGGTTTAGCCTCAACGATCTCGTGGTAGATTAACTCTTGTAATACTCATATCATCAAGATCAATCAAGCAGGAAGTAGGGTATTACCTCCATCGAGAGGGCCCAAACCTGGGTAAAACATCGTGTCCCATACCTCCTGTTACCATTAGCCTTAGACGCACAGTTCGGGACCCCCTACCCGAGATCCGCCAGTTTTGACACCGACAGTGCTACTTAAACTATGTCCAGAAACTTTACTATCTTGGTGCATGTGTGTGTGTGGAAGAGAACTATTTGTGTCAAGGTGGCGACTTGACACGTTGAATGAAATGGCATTGATTCAAACTCTATTTATGTTGATATCTGTAACCTGTTCTCAAGGTTACCCATGTTCATTGATGCATATCTCACAAGTTGATAGGACATCTCAACTAGCTTGAAGCTAGGTTGCTTACTTGTTGTACAATTGCATTGTTACTTTGAACCAAATCATGGGTTGCTTGCGAGTACATTCAAAGTACTCGTTGGCTTGCCACTGGTTATTTAATTGGCTAGGCATGGAAGAGCAGGGGTTCGAGGAAGATTTCTTTGGTGATGAACATGCGAACTAGGATGCTTCCCAGTCAGAATGCCTGTAGGGATAAGGCAGATGGCATGGGTTCTACTTATCGACGAAGATTTCCGCTGCTTATGTTCCATTTGATGTTCAACCCTTAAGGCTTTATCAATATAAGACTTGACCATAATGGTCATAATTTATGTAAGACGGTATGTATGGATGTAAGACTCTTGTTATTCAGCTTCTATGTGTTCAGTGAGCATTGATCTCTGGGATCACTGTACATGTGCATTCAGTGATCTCGACTTATGAGTCGGGGTCCCCACGGAAGGCTTACAAAGTCCATGAGGGGAACTGTACAAGAAAAGTACCACCAGAGTACTCCAAAGGTGTATCTCCGAAGAAGAAGGACGATAGCTCTTGGCTGAAATTGAAGGAAATATGCCCTAGAGGCAATAATAAAGTTATTACTTATTTCCTTAATTCATGATAAATTTTTATTATTCATGCTAGAATTGTATTAACCGGAAACTTAGTACATGTGTGAATACATAGACAAAACTTATAGTCCCTAGTATGCATCTACTTGACTAGCTCGTTAATCAAAGATGGTTATGTTTCCTAACCATAGACATGTGTTGTCATTTGATGAACAGGATCACATCATTAGGAGAATGATGTGATGGACATGACCCATCCGTTAGCTTAGCATTATGATCGTGTCAGTTTCATTGCTACTTCTTTCTTCATGACTTATACAAGTTCCTCAGACTATGAGATTATGCAACTCCTGAATACCGGAGGAACACTTTGTGTGCTACCAAATGTCAAAACGTAAAAGGGTGATTATAAAGGTGCTCTACAGGTGTCTCCGAAGGTGTTTGTTGGGTTGGCATATATCGAGATTAGGATTCGTCACTCCGTGTTTCGGAGAGGTATCTCTGGGCCCTCTCGGTAATACTCATCACTATAAGCCTTGCAAGCATTGTAAGTAATGAGTTAGTTGCAGGATGAAGTATTATAGAACGAGTAAAGAGACTTGCCGGTAACGAGATTGAACTAGGTATGATGATACCGACGATCGAATCTCGGACAAGTAACATACCGATGACAAAGGGAACAACGTATGTTGTTATGCGGTTTGGCCAATAAATATCTTCGTAGAATATGTAGGAACCAATATGAGCATCCAGGTTCTACTATTGGTTATTGACCAGAGACGTGCCTCGATCATGTCTACATAGTTCTCGAACCCGTAGGTTCCACACACTTAACGTTCGATGACGATTGGTATTATGAGTTTATGTGATATGATGTACCAAAGGTTGTTCAGAGTCCTGGATATGATCACGGACATGATGAGGAGTCTCTAAATGGTCGAGAAATAAAGATTGATATATTGAACGGCTATGTTCAGGCATCGGAAGTGTTCCAGAGAAGTTTTGGATAAAACCGAAGTACCGAGGGTTATCGGAACCCCCCGGGAAGCTATTGGGCCTCATGGGCCTTAGTGGAGAAGAGAGAGGGCCGGCCAGGAGGTGGCGCACGCCCCTCTTGCCCTAGTTCGAATTGGGTAAGGGGAGGGGGCTTCACCCCCTCCTTCCTTCTCTCCTCCTCCTCCTTCCCCCTTCTCCTTGTTGGAATAGGAAGGGGGGGGGGGCGAAACCTACTTGGAGTAGGATTGGCCCCCCTTGGCGCGCCTCCTCCCCTGGCCGCCCTCCTCCTTCCTCCCTCCTTTATATACGGGGGAGGGGGGCGCCCCATAGACACACAAGTTGATCAAGTATATCTTTTAGCCGTGTGCGGTGCCCCCTCCAAAGATTTCCACCTCGGTAATTGTCACGCCCGATATGCGACCCTATCCAAAAGGAACTCGAAGGTCCCACCAAGGATAGACCCGCATATTGAAACGCTTTTGCAAGGTGGATATCATTACATCAAGATTACATAATAGATGGGGATACATACATAAGGCATACAATGCCACACGAATACAACATCATCTTACATAAGAGCACCATCCGACTACGGATGAAACACAACGAAACTCAAACGACATCCACCTCGCTAGCCAGGGCTGCCGACTGGAACCTATCCCCTGATCGAAGAAGAAGTAGAAGAAGAACTCCAAAACAAGTAAACATCGCTCTCGCGTCATGATCATCGCATAACCTGTACCTGCAACTGTTGTTGTAGTAATCTATGAGCCACGAGAAACTCAACAATCCCATTACCATGGGTATCAAGACTAGCAAAGCTTAATGGGAAAGGAAGGGGTAAAGTGGTGAGGTTGCAACAGCGGCTAAGCAAGTATGGTGGCTAACATACGAAAAATAAGAGCGAGAAGAGAAGCAAAGGAACGGTAGTGAAGCTAGCAATGATCAAGAGGTGATCCTGAACTCCTACTTACGTCAAACATAACCCAGAAACCGTGTTCACTTCCCTGACTCCGCCGAGAAGAGACCATCATGGCTACACACGCGGTTGATGCGTTTTAATTCGGATCTGGTGTCAAGTTATCTACAACCAGACATTAACAAATTCCCATCTGCCACATAACCGCGGGCACGGCTCTCGAAAGTTTATAACCCTGCAGGGGTGTCCAAACTTAGCCCATGATAAGCTCTCGCGATCAACGAAGGATATACCTTCTCCCAGGAAGACCCGATCAGTCTAGGAATCCCGGTTTACAAGACATTTCGACAATGGTAAAACAAGACCAGCAAAGCCGCCCAATGCGCCGACAATCCCGATAGGAGCTGCACATATCTCGTTCTCAGGGCAACACCGGATAGGTCAGCCTACGAGTAAAACCAGACCTCGAGTTGCCCCGAGGTGGCCCCATGATCTGCCGGTTCAGACCAGCACTTAGAGAAGCACCGCCCGGGGGGCTAAAACAAAGATGACCCTCGGGTTGTCCGACCCAAGGGAAGGTATAGGTGGTGGTGAGGCAAATGGTAAAACCAAGGTTGGGCCTTGCTGGACAAGTTTTATTCAAAGCGAACTGTCAAGGGGGTCCCATAAATCACCCGACCGCGTAAGGAACGCAAAATCTGGGAACATAACACCGGTATGACGGAAACTAGGGTGGCAAGAGTGGAACAAAACACCAGGCATAAGGCCGAGCCTCCCACCCTTTACCAAGTATATAGCTGCATTAATTAAATAAGAGATAATGTGATATCCCAACAAAATCCTGTCCACCATGGAGCAATCTTCAAGTTCACCTGCAACTAACAATGCTATAAGAGAGGCTGAGCAAAGCGGTAACATAGCCAAGCAATGGTTTGCTAGGAATGGTGTCAAATGTTAGAGGCTGACATGGCAATTTGGGAGGCTTGAAGAACAAGTGATAGGAAGCGCAGCATAGCGATAGAACGAAGCAACTAGCATAGCAATGATAGTAGTGAGATCCAGGGTAGCGGTCATCTTGCCTGAAATCCCGCTAGGAAGAAGAACGAGTCCATGAAGAAGATGAAGCCACTAAGACGACCACACGTAGACGAACGCATCCTCACGATCGCAACGAAACAGGAAGTATCGAGAAGAAGCAAACCACATGGTAAACACACCACACATAGACAAGACATGATGCACAACCAAGCATGATGCATGACGAAGCTGGATGAGGCTACTCATGGTAATAGATGATGCAAACAAGAACAACACATCAAAGCAAGTTTAAATGAGGCCGGAAACAACATATAACAATTCCGGTAAGTCCTCATATGCAAATTTAGAAAAATGGTCCAGAACTGAATAAACCTTATGTTCAAGTTGTTTAACAGCAAGTTAAGATGCACCAAGATGATCTACACGAGATTCTAGCCAAGTTACATATAAAGTTCATTTAATTCGGAGCTACGACCTAAAAGATATGAGCAAAACAAGTTAAGCATGGCATTGATGCAAAATGTATGCAAACATCAAGCAAACACACCAAAACAAGGATGTAACATGATAATATGAAACTACATGCAAAATCAAGCAAGTTTCATATAGAGCACACTCAAAACGGAGCAACGGTGTAACACATACACTCTATGCAAGTTATAGCAACAATCTGTCCAAAACAGCAACTAGGCATATTGCAAGCATCAAAATAACAAGCTACAGCACCTCAACGTAATAACAAAAGGCATGGGCATGAATTACAGGTAAAGCATGACAAAACATGAACACTGAGCTATCTCCAGGAAGGACTAGAACATGCTCAAAAGGACATGGGAAGATTGCAAATTATAACAGTTTCAGGCTTAGCAGAAATAACATCAGGTTGCAATGTTTAGAGCTATCAAACAACATGTTACAGGGACTTATCATGGCAAACAAAGGCATGGCATGAATCTACTAATTGCATAGAACAAAAGTCCCGTACTGACCATGAGCCAAAAGGGCACAGAAAATATGATGGCACCTATGTAAACATGGCAAGTTATATGACAGATTCAAACATGGCAGGAACAACAATAAGTAGGCATGTTGGTGAGCTTGAACCACTCATCATAGAGAAATACATGGCATGGCAAGGAAACCACCAGTAAGAATACATGTTTATGAAGCTAAGCATGGCAAGAGAAAGTTCATAGGGTGCATGTATCACTAGAAAAGCACATGGCCAAAACTGAACCTCATGTTAATAGGTTGACAGCAACATTATTTAGCAACTTTGGAGCAGGATAACAACATGATAAAACAGACTATAAATGCAACCAAGGGCATGAATAGATAGAGCAAGACATGTATAACAAAACATCCTTAGTTAACATCTCAATAATAATGCACGAAATGACTTGTAGCAGCAGGTTAACATAGCAACAAAATATAACAGAATCTGTCAGGAAAACAGCAACAGCAAGTACCCTACTTAGCAAGCTTGATGCACTCAACACACAACTCACAAAAAAACATGGATGGCACCCCTGGAAAGATGACATATCATAGATCAAAACACATGTAGACATCAATCTCATAGGATGCACACATCAAACATGGCAAAAATGACAAAATGAGCATGTTATAACAGTTTCAGCAGATTAACAGCAACATGCACTCTTCCAACAGCATTTAGGGCATCAAGATGGACTCAAATGAACATGATGCAATGGAATGAAATGAAGTACTCAGCAAGGCGAACAATTTTACATATTACACGTACGAAACAGAGCAGTATGCAACAAGTTATGATGCGATGAACATGGCATGATTATGCAAAATATTTCGGGACTTGGTGAAAATCTCACCCCGGAGAAAGTCAACGGTGGACGGAGAGATCCGGGACGAAGGGAACCGGGACGCGGGGGCGCTGTTTGGATCGGGGGACGGGTGGATCTCATCCACCCGCCCAGATCCGGCGAGGGAGGAGGTCGCGGCGCTCGTGGCGGATCCGCGAAGCTAAGCGGCGGGACTCGGCGCTGGGCGGCGGAGGAGAGCGCAGCGTCGCTTCGGTCGCCGGCGTGGAAGAGCGGCGCGGCTGTCGGGCGGCTTCGGTGGCGGGACCGAGGCGTGGCGCCGGCGGAGGAGGTCCGCGGTGGCGCTGGCTGCGTTCGGTGGCGGCGAACGGGCGAGGCGGCGGGTCGACGCGAGGCGAAGCGGGCGCTTCAGCGCTGGCGTCCCTGCGGCGGGTGGCGGCGGCGGATGGGCGGCGGGCCCGCCTGGCCGGCGGGCAGCGATTATGGGACAGCGGTGGAGGCCAGGTGGCGCACCGGGATTGGATGGAGCGGCAGCGCGCGGTGGCCGGACATGTCCGGGCGCGGAGAGGGATTTCGTCCGGCGGCGCGAGGAGGAGGGGAGCTAGGGTTTGGACTGCGAGAATTTCGGGGGAGCACACATATATATAGGTAGAGGGAGCTAGGAGTGTCCAAATGAGGTGCGGTTTTCACCCACATGATTGTGATCGAACGACCGAGAGCATGGTGGGGAGTTTTCTGGGTTTTGGGCCACTTTGGAAGGTGTGTTGGGCTGCACACAAAAGAGGCTTTTGCGGTTACCCGGTTAACCATTGGAGTATCAAACGACCTCCAAATGGCACGAAACATGACAGGCGGTCTACCGGTGCTATACCAAGGCCGCTTGGCAAACCTCGGGGCATTCCGAGAAATTTTAATACCCGCTCACAACAGAAGACAAAAGGGGAACGCCGGATGACATAGGAGTGCCGGATTGCAAAACGAACAACGGGGAAAAAGCTCGGATGCATGAAACGAACACGTATGCCAATGCGATGCACATGAAGATATGATATGAAATGCAGATGATGACATGGCAAAGTGCAACACGCAAGCAAATGACATGGCAATGACGGCGAATAACTGGCGGACACCTGGCGCATCAAATCCGGGGTGTTACAACACTCCTCCACTAACAAGAGATCACATCCCGAGATCTTAGGACCGAGACGGAAAGGAAAAAGGGTTGAGGTGAAACAAGAACTCAAGAGAAGAAGCAAAGAATTGAGAGCACTCGCGAAGAAGAGAGGAACGACGAGGATGACGAGAATCGAAAGTTCACGGAATCAGATAGACTATGAAACCACTCCGGTTAGAACGAGATATGAAACGAATAAGACTGAAAGGATTTAGGCAGCACTCCGGCTGAAAAAGGAAGGATTAGAACAAGAACTTGAGAGGATGGAATGATACTTGATGAAGACATGACACAAAAACTCCGGAAAGAATGGAAGAAAGAAAAGAACGGAGAAGAAAATGACAACTTGTGCCACGAATGAAATAGAAAGCAACTTTAGGAGGAAGGTTTATACGGGGTTGTTGAGAACATCAACAACGAAAAGAATAAGCTTGTTGTGGACTTATAGGTAACATCTCAAGATCATACGGTGATTACAGGCCACAAACGGAAATGATTGAATAGCTGAGAAGAACGAAGAAATGCAAAACTCCACTTCAAACGAATACGGAGAATTAAATGCACTTTGAGACGCAAGAAAGAAAGATTCTTGAGCTCCTCCAAAAGAACCTTGATGAACACTTGAAGAATGAATTGAATCATGAAGAACCACCGTGAAGAACTCCGGTAAACAAAAGACAATGAGATAGAGTTGAAGGATGAAAGAATAAGATGAGCCTTGCGATGATTTAGATGGAGGTTCCGACGAAATGGCCGAGGAAATTTGAACTCCGAAAAAGATGAAAAACACTTGGAACTAGAATTTATTCATCAAGAACAAACTCCGAAGGAAGGATTACTCATTTGGAAGAAATAAGAATAAGATTTATTGTATGCTTACCCTTCATCAAATTAAATTGATGACACAATGGATTTTGCATATTACTTATTCTTCTTGAAAAGGATTGAGAAGTGACATATCTCAAACTTGAGAAGGTCTTCATGAATCACCGGTAGGATTGAAAGAACGAATGGATTAATATGATAAACAAGGAAAAGAATCTTGAATGAATCACCGTAAGAATTCAAAAATGACTGATGAAAGAGAATGAATCACCGTGAAGAATTAGCTGAACAAATATGCTAGAGGGGATTTAGCTGCACAAGAACGAAGAGATGACGAGCTGATTAAAGAACATTTGAGCGAAGCACCGGGATAAATAGAGAACGATAACTGAAATGTGAGGACGAAGAATTCTTCTGGAATGCTGATCTCCGGTGAAAAGAAATGGAAAAACAACTCCTGACATACTCCGGATGGGTAAGAAAGAATATCTGACAAACGGAATAATATGAGAGGATAACATGAAGCTAGAACCACGAATCTTCGGGAGAACGGGCAAGATTTAGAGGAAAAACTCTTCTTCGATCTTCAAATGATGACGAGAAACACCGCCAAAATTACTGAGATACTCCGGTAGAATGAAAAGCAAAAAGGTTGAGCCAACAATGAAAATGATTTGAAATCGATCTTGGAAAGGCATCTGACTGATGAAATCCATTCTTACGTCACACTTGAAAAGAATTGAGAATAACTCTGGGGAAATTAGAAGAGTCAGGTAAGATCCTGCGAAAAGACCTGTGGGTTAGGGCCCACTAAAAAGAAACAATGTTGGAAAAGGATGTTGAAAAGATAGATGATGCACCGGAACAATTGAAATATTTAAATGAGGTGACACCCTCGAATTAATTCGAACACAGACAAATCTCTTGAGAAGTCTTGAACACTCCGGAAGGATAATCTGGCGAAAGGCGAACAAGCAAGGGGAAAACATTTGAGCCGAGGAAAAGAATACGATCAACACCGAAAAACTTGAATTGAAACCACCGGAAAAGAAAAGAGATGAAGAATGTCGAACAAAACGAGAATTCACCGGTTGAAATAATTGAGCGAAGACTGAAGAGGCTCCGTGCGAATGAAATTGATGGTCGAAAGAGACTCAAACTCCTGGAAGAAAAAAGGGTGGGAGGGCGGGAAAACAAAGGCAACTTCAAAGGGGAAACCGACGAATAACTTGAAGAGAAAACACCAGTTGAAATCATTGAGGAAACAAAGCAAAGACTTCGCACGAGTAGGATGGATACTCGATTACGGACTCCGGCTCCGAGAAGGAAAAGGGGTGGGCGGGTGGGAAAAGAAAACAACTAAGGATTGAACTTGACAAAGATGAAGAGGCTTGAGTCAACTTTTTTTTTGAAGAATTGGTGACAGTGGGAGAGGCTCCCACTGACTTTGTATTACTCACAGCAGGACTGTTACATGTATGTTACAAAGGGGTTTAGGCCCCCTCGGCCATGATGGATATAAGTACAGAGGCTAGCTTCCTAATGTAACAATGAAATCAGAGAGAAAGGGATGAACTTTCTCAGGACAATTGTGGGCCACCAAACTCAGCAGGTGTTTGAACCTAGCTAACCACGCACTAAACGAATGTGGTATCCCCCTGAAATGTTGGTTGTTCCTTTCCATCCACAGACTCCAAGCCGCAAGCAAGAAAATGTCCATGAACAGTGGCCGGCGCCAGTCTTCTCTACCAGCATGCAGGATGGCAAGTCTGTTGGTTCCTCCCGGCCACATTATACCGACCCTACTCCAGCATTGTTGGGCAAAAGGGCATGTGAAGAAGAGATGTTCCACAGTTTCCTCGGGGGGGTTTTGGCAAAGCATGCAAGCATAGTTATTTCCAGCCACATTATAATGTCTCTGCTTCAGCATATTCCTGGTGTTCAAACGATCAACCATAAGCAACCACCCAAACATCTTGAACTTGATCGGGCATTTGGATCTCCACAACCACCCAAAGGCCTTGTCAGCCACTACCTGCCTGAAACAGTGTATATAGTATTCTTTTGATGAATATCTCCCCAGGTCACAGACCTAGGAATCAACTGAACCGCTGTCCAGATCAACGTGGGCAGACCCTTGCTGTATCTCTCTGATCTCCTCCCTGGCTTGGACCGAAAGTGGCAGACTGAAAATCGCGGCAGGATCAATGGTGTTGAGGATCTTGGCGACAGAGTCATCCTCACTCAGGGCATACGAGAATGCCCGCGGGTGCGTGTCCATGAGTGTTGAGCTATGGTCTCCAAACCAAACATCCTTCCAGAACAGAGAACTGCGGCCATCCCCCGGAATGACCCTGGTGATCCCACGGAAGGTTCCACTGAGCTACATTACGTCTCTCCACCAGAAGGAACCCATCGGCTCAGTGGCGTGTGGCACCCTGTTCTGATAGTACGCCTCCCAGATCAGTTGCACCCAAGGAACATCCTCACGGTTGTAGAATTTGAACAGGTATTTAAGGAGAAGCGCGGCATTTTGTACTATGATATCAATGACACCGAGGCCACCGCATCGTTTGGGCCTACAAACAAGCTCCCAGGCAGCAAGGGAGTTTGCTTTGATCCCGTCATCAGAGTTTTTCGCCCACAGACAATATCTGCGTAGTTTGTCCAGGTGTTCAACTATTCTGGGGTGAAGTTTGATCATACACATTGCATATATCAGCATGGAGGTGACCACCGAATTGACTAGCGTCAACTTGGCCCCCGAGGACATCAGTGATAGGGCAGTGGAAGTTTTTCTCTCCACCGAATGAACTAATGGCATAAGCTCAAGAACAGTCGGCCTCGTTGTCCCCATGGGCAGTCCAAGGTATGTAAACGGCAGTGAACCAACCGAGCAACCAAACACTTCCGCCAACCCATCGGCACTCTGGCGATCGACGTTGATGGGTATTAGGGTCGATTTATGGAAGTTAATTTTTAGCCCCACCGAGGCCGCATAATTGTCCAAGATCAATTTCATGCGGGCTGCCTGTGCAGGACACGCTTGCATCACCAAGATCGTGTCATCAGCGTAGTGAACCACCGGGAAGTCACCTGCACATTCACGGGGAATGGGAAGCTCTAGCAATCCCTGGGCGTAAGCATCGTTGATCGCAGCCTGTAGTAGGTCAGCTGCAAGGACAAAGATCAGCGGAGAGAGAGGGTCACCCTGGCGCACCCCACATTTGCATTTGAATTTCCGGCCAGGAACGCCATTTAATAGGACTGACGAAACTCCGGATCCAAATATCGTTTCCATCCAACCCAACCATCTATCATCAAAACCCATGTGTTTCATGATTTCCAACATGGGGGCATGCTCGATCGTGTCGAAGGCCTTGGCAAAATCTAGCTTAAGCAATATAATCTCCCTCCCAGACGAGTGGCACTGATGGATGTACTCGTACGGCCACGCGAGGCAATCCTGGATGATCCTACCTTTGATAAACCCATACTGGTTCCTGTGAATGATTTTTAGAATGATTTTCTGCAGTCGGTTTGCCAAGATCTTGGTAATAACTTTCAGACAACAATTCAGCAGGGTAATTGGTCTGAAGTCATTAGCCGTCTCCGGGGAGGATACCTTTGGGATCAAGGTGATGTAACCCTCACTAATGCTAGTGATATCCAAATCACCTGCATGGAATGCATGGCAGAGATCATAGAACTCTGGCTTGACAATCTGCCAGCACTTCTTAAGAAAACAGCCATTAAAACCATCCGGGCCGGGTGCTCTGTCATTTGGCATTTCCTTAACAACAGCATCAATTTCTTCATTAGTGAAAGGAGCACTCAGGTGATCCAGCCCATCAATTCTGCGAATGATCCTAGAGAGGTCAAATTTCATATTGGTGGGTTTACAAGAACCCAAACGATCCCTGTAAGTATTGAACAGCACCCCCTCCTTGCCAACATGGTCATGTATTTCAACATCACCAACTCTGAGCATGGCAATGGCGTTGTGCCTGTATCTCCCTGTGGCCAAAGACTGAAAGAGCTTTGTGTTTTCATCAGCAAAACGGAAGTACCTGATCGTACACCTTTTTCTCCAGTACTCATTCTGGTACTTGAGCAGTGCCTGCAAATGGATTTTCAGTATTTTCCTGAAGTTCGATTCTTGAACATATAAGGGTCTCCTGTCCTCGAGAGTATCCATGGTGGCCAGCGCCTCATTACTGTTTTGAATCAGAACTTTAAGCTTGGAGACACCCTTACTCCAACGTTTGAGGTCATATCGCAGGGTTTTCAGTTTTTTGCAAAGTCGAGCCACAGCATTGGGTGCGTGGCATGGCTTGGACCATGACGCAGCAACAACCTCCATGAACCCCTCATGATCTGCCCAAAAATTCTCAAACCTAAACAGCTTGGATCGTGGTATGTTTGATTCAATCGTGACCACGCATGGGATATGATCAGACACTGGCTTCCCCAGGGGCAGGACCATTGTGTTGGGGTACTTGGTGGTCCAAGCAGACGACGTGAAGAACCAGTCAAGCTGTTCAAGCAGTGGATCATCCTGCATGTTACTCCAGGTGTATGCTCGTCCCTTCACAGGTAATTCCATTAATGATTGTGCACGGATGATCTCGTTGAAGAGCATCATGTCCGCAGCGACGCCACCTGGCTTGTTTCTATTATTCGTGGATCAAATAAAGTTAAAATCGCCAAGGATCAACCAGCTGTCGTCATCAGGGATAATCAGATCGAAAAGCCAGTTTGTAAAGTCCAGTCGACGTTGGCCAGAGCATGGGCCATAAACATTGATTAGAGTCCATGAATCATTTGACTGCGTGGACACAAAAGAGATCCCAATGGCAAAAGAATCCACAAACCAAGATGTGCCAGTGAAAACAGCACTATTCCAGATAACAATGAGGCCCCCAGAAGCCCCCACTGACGGAGCAAAAACAAATTTATCAAAGCGCTTAGGACAGAAGGTTTTAATGAACGCAAGATTGAAGGATTCACGTTTAGTTTCCTGGATACATAGCACAGAACAACCGCTAGTATCAATCGCATTCTTAATAGCCAAAAGTTTTTCATCAGAGTTTATGCCTCTGATATTCAAGGACAACACATTCCACAATTTATTCATCAGGCGAGGAGACTTCAGCGATCAGCTTCTCTCGAGGAGCTCTGATCATCCAACAGCTTATCACGAGAGAGGGCTTCCGGAGCAATCCCGCATTTGCTCCCCATTTGCTGAAGATCCTCGATCGGTATTGGTGGGGGGCAATCAGTAGTATTCACCTGCACAGGAGCAGCAGCCAAAGAAACGGCATTGACAAAAGGAATATCCCTAGGCTTCACCCTAGATTTGGAACGCCTAGCATCCGGTGCATGATTGATTTTGAAGCCATCATACTTGTTGGATCGATTGCTCCGTCTGACAGTGGTTGTGTCCAAGGGCACTAACACATTACGGTGTTGATTAGCATTAAACACAGAGGAGGACGCAATCACCTGGAGCGCAGTAGGCTGGTCTGAAGAGAACACCATCTGAGTATCCTCTCCCGTTGAGGCTTGAGTCAACTTGACGAGAAATGCACCGGATCAAAAGAGCTGAGAACTAGCGATCGGAAAAACCAACTGCGTGAACCTAAAGAAAAATTTGAAGGGGAAGAGGAGTAGTTCAAAACACCTACGTCAAGATTCCTCACCAGAGTGACGAAGGGGCAGAGGAGTAAAAAGAATTCCTACTCTCCGATATAACTAGACTCCGAAAATAGTTTTCTTCTAGACTCAACAACGGCCAAACTACACGATCATTCAAGGGGCTCCTAGGGTCGGTCAAGGCTCGATACCAACTTATCACGCCCAATATGCGACCCTATCCAAAAGGAACTCGAAGGTCCCACCAAGGATAGACCAAGATATTGAAACGCTTTTGCAAGGTGGATATCATTACATCAACATTACATAATAGATGGGGATACATACATAAGGCATACAATGCCACACGAATACAACATCATCTTACATAAGAGCACCATCCGACTACGGATGAAACACAAACAGAAACTCAAACGACATCCACCCTGCTAGCCCAGGCTGCCGACCCGGAACCTATCCCCTGATCGAAGAAGAAGCAGAAGAAGAACTCCAAAACAAGTAAACATCGCTCTCGCATCATGATCATCGCATAACCTGTACCTGCAACTGTTGTTGTAGTAATCTGTGAGCCACAAGGACTCAGCAATCCCATTACCATGGGTATCAAGACTAGCAAAGCTTAATGGGAAAGGAAGGGGTAAAGTGGTGAGGTTGCAGCAGCGGCTAAGCAAGTACGGTGGCTAACATACGCAAATAAGAGCGAGAAGAGAAGCAAAGGAACGGTCGTGAAGCTAGCAATGATCAAGAGGTGATCCTGAACTCCTACTTACGTCAAACATAACCTAGAAACCGTGTTCACTTCCCGGACTCCGCCGAGAAGAGACCATCACGGCTACACATGCGGTTGATGCGTTTTAATTCGGATCGGGTGTCAAGTTATCTACAACCGGACATTAACAAATTCCCATCTGCCACATAACCGCGGGCACGGCTCTCAAAAGTTTATAACCCTGCAGGGGTGTCCCAACTTAGCCCATGATAAGCTCTCGCGATCAACGAAGGATATACCTTCTCCCAGGAAGACCCGATCAGTCTGGGAATCCCGGTTTACAAGACATTTCGACAATGGTAAAACAAGACCAGCAAAGCCGCCCGATGCACCGACAATCCCGATAGGAGCTGCACATATCTCGTTCTCAGGGCAACACCGGATAGGTCAGCCTACGAGTAAAACCAGACCTCGAGTTGCCCTGAGGTGGCCCTGCAGTCTGCCCGGTTTAGACCAGCACTTAGAGAAGCACTGGCCCCGAGGGGCTAAAATAAAGATGACCCTCGGGTTGGCCGACCCAAGGGAAAGGTATAGGTGGTGGTGAGGCAAATGGTAAAACCAAGGTTGGGCCTTGCTGGACAAGTTTTATTCAAAGCGAACTGTCAAGGGGGTCCCATAAATCACCCGACCGCGTAAGGAACGCAAAATCCGGGAAAATAACACCGGTATGATGGAAACTAGGGTGGCAAGAGTGGAACAAAACACCAGGCATAAGGCCGAGCCTCCCACCCTTTACCAAGTATATAGCTGCATTAATTAAATAAGAGATAATGTGATATCCCAACAAAATCCTGTCCACCATGGAGCAATCTTCAACTTCACCTGCAACTAACAATGCTATAAGAGAGGCTGAGCAAAGCGGTAACATAGCCAAGCAATGGTTTGTTTGGAATGGTGTCAAAGGTTAGAGGCTGACATGGCAATTTGGGAGGCTTGAAGAACAAGTGATAGGAAGCGCACCATAGGGATAGAACGAAGCAACTAGCATAGCAATGATAGTAGTGAGATCCAGGGTAGCGGGCATCTTGCCTGAAATCCCGCTAGGAAGAAGAACGAGTCCATGAAGAAGATGAAGCCACGAAGACGAACCACACGTAGACGAACGCATCCTCACGATCGCAACAAAACGAGAACTATCGAGAAGAAGCACACCACATGGTAAACACACCACACATAGACAAGACATGATGCACAACCAAGCATGATGCATGACGAAGTTGGATGAGGCTACTCATGTCAAGAGATGATGCAAACTAGAACAACACATCAAGGCAAGTTTAAATGAGGCCGGAAACAACATATAACAATTCCGGTAAGTCCTCATATGCAAATTTAGAAAATGGTCTAGAACTGAATAAACCTTATGTTCAAGTTGTTTAACAGCAAGTTACGATGCACCAAGATGATCAACATGAGATTCTAGCCAAGTTACATATAAAGTTCATTTAATTCGGAGCTACGGCCTAGAAGATATGAGTAAAACAAGTTAAGCATGGCATTGATGCAAAATGCATGCAAACATCAAGCAAACACACCAAAACAAGGATGCAACATGATAATATGAAACTACATGCAAAATCAAGCAAGTTTCATATAGAGCACAATCAAAACGGAGCAACGGTGTAACACATACACTCTATACAAGTTATAGCAACAATCTGTCCAAAACAGCAACTAGGCATATTGCAAGCATCAAAACAACAAGCTACAGCACCTCAACGTAATAACAAAAGGCATGGGCATGAAGTACATGTAAAGCATGACAAAACATGAACACTGAGCTATCTCCAGGAAGGACTAGAACATCCTCAAAGGGACATGGGAAGATTGCAAATTATAACAGTTTCAGGCTTAGCAGAAATAACATCAGGTTGCAAAGTTTAGAGGTATCAAACAACATGTTATAGGAACTTATCATGGCAAACAAAGGCATGGCATGAATGTACTAATTGAATAGAACAAAAGTCCCTTACTGACCATGAGCAAAAGGGCACAGAAAATATGATGGCACCCATGTAAACATGGCAAGTTATATGACAGATTCAAACATGGCAGGAACAACAATAAGTAGGCATGTTGGTGAGCTTGAACCACTCATCACAGAGCAATACATGGCAACCACCAGTAAGAATACATGTTTATGAAGCTAGGCATGGCAATAGCAAGTTCATAGGGTGCATGTATCACTAGAAAAGCACATGGCCAAAACTGAACTTCATGTTAACAGGTTGACAGCAACATTATTTAGCAACTTTGGAGCAGGATAACAACATGATAAAGCAGACTATAAATGCAACCAGGGGCATGAATGGATAGATCAAGAAATGTATAACAAAACATCCTTAGTGAACATCTCAAGAATAATGCACGAAATGACTTGTAGCAGCAGGTTAAGATAGCAACAAAATATAACAGAATCTGTCAGGAAAACAGCAACAGCAAGTACCCTACTTAGCAAGCTTGATGCACTCAACACACAACTCACAAAAAACATGGATGGCACCCCTGGAAAGATGGCATATCATAGATCAAAACACATGTAGACATCAACCTCATAGGATGCACACATCAAACATGGCAAAAATGACAAATGAGCATATTATAATAGTTTCAGCAGATTAACAGCAACATGCACTCTTCCAACAGCATTTAGGGCATCAGGATGGACTCAAATGAATATGATGCAATGGAATGAAATGCAGTACTCATCGAGACGAACAATTTGACATATTACACGCACAAAACGGAGTAGTATGCAGCAAGTTATGATGCAATGAACATGGCATGATTATGCAAAATATTTCGGGACTTAGTCAAAATCTCACCCCGGAGAAAGTCAACGGTGGACAGAGAGATCCGGGACGAAGGGAACCGGGACGCGAGGGCGCTGTTTGGATCGGGGGACGGGTGGATCTCATCCACCCGCCCAGATCCGGCGAGGGAGGAGGTCGCGGCGGCTCCGGTGGCTGGATCCGGCGAGCTAGGCGGCGGGACTCGGCGCGGGGGCGACGGAGGAGAGCGCAAGCGGCGCTCGGTCGCCGGCGTGGGAGAGCGGCGCGGCTGTCGGCGGCTTGCGGGCGGGCTCGAGGCGTGGCGCCGGCGGGGAGGTCGGCGGTGGCGCTGGGCCGTTCGGTGGCGGGCGGCGATCGGCGAGGCGGCGGGTCGACCAGGAGGCGAAGCGGGCGCTTCGAACGGGCGTCGCGGGCGGCGGCGGCGACGGATGGGCCGGGCGGGCCGCAGCTACGGGGATGGCGATGGAGGCCAGGTGGTGCACCAGGATTGGATGGAGCGGCGGCGCGCGGTGGCCGGACATGTCCGGGCGCGGAGAGGGATTTCGTCCGGCGGCGCGAGGAGGAGGGGAGCTAGGGTTTGGACTGCGAGAATTTCGGGGGAGGCACACATATATATAGGTAGAGGGAGCTAGGAGTGTCCAAATGAGGTGCGGTTTTCGCCCACACGATTGTGATCGAACGACCGAGAGCATGGAGGGGAGTTTGCTGGGTTTTGGGCCACTTTGGAAGGGGTGTTGGGCTGCACACAAAAGAGGCTTTTGCGGTTACCCGGTTAACCGTTGGAGTATCAAACGACCTCCAAATGGCACGAAACTTGACAGACTGTCTACCGGTGCTATACCAAGGCCGCTTGGCAAACCTCGGGCCATTCCGAGAAAGTTTAATACCCGCTCACAACAGAAGACAAAAGGGGAACGCCGGATGACATAGGAGTGCCGGATTGCAAAATGGACAACGGGGAAAAAGCTCGGATGCATGAAACGAACACGTATGCCAATGCGATGCACATGTAGATATGATATGAAATGCAGATGATGACATGGCAAAGTGCAACACGCAAGCAAATGACATGGCAATGACGGTGAATAACTGGCGGACACCTGGCGCATCGAATCCGGGGCGTTACAGTAATATCGTCGTAGTGCTTAGGCGAAGCCCTGCGCCAGTAGCTTAATCATCGACCGTCACCATGCAGTCGTGCTGACGGAACTCTCCCTCGGCCTCAGTTGGATCTAGAGTTCGAGGGATGTCATCGAGCTGAACGTTTGCATATCGCGGAGGTGCCGTGTGTTTGGTACTTGATCGGTTGGATTGCAAAGACGTTCGACTACGTCAACCGCGTTACATAACGCTTCCGCTTTCGGTCTATGAGGGTATGTGGACACATCCCCCCCCCCCCCCCGTTGCTATGATCTTGCGTAGGTAGATCTTGCGTGATCGTAGGAATTTTTTTGAAATTACTACGTTCCCCAACAGTGGCATCCTAGCCAGGTCTATGCGTAGATGTTATATGCACGAGTAGAACACAAAGAGTTGTGGGCGATAATAGTCATACTGCTTACCACCAATGTCTTACTTTAATTCGGCGGTATTGCTGGATGAAGCAGCCCGGACCGACATTACATGACCGTGTTCATGAGACTGGTTCTACCAACGTGCTTTTACACACATGTGGCTAGCGGGTGTCAGTTTCTCCAACTTCAGTTGAATCGAGTTTGACTACGGCCAATCCTTGTTGAAGGTTAAAACAACACACTTGACAAAAATCATTGTGGTTTTGATGCGTAGGTAAGAACGGTTCTTGCTAGAAGCCCGTAGCAGCCACGTAAAACTTGCAACAACAAAGTAGAGGACGTCTAACTTGTTTTTGCAGGGCTTGCTGTGATGTGATATGGTCAAGGCATGATGTGATATAAATTGTTGTATGAGATGATCATGTTTTGTAACAAAGTTATCGGCAACTGGCAGGAGCCATATGGTTGTCGCTTTATTGTATGGAATGCAATTGCTATGTAATTGTTTTACATTATCACTAAGCGGTAGATATAGTCGTAGTAACAATAGTTGGCAAGATGACAACGATGCTATGATGGAGGTCAAGGTGTCGCGCCAGTGACGATGGAGATCATGACGATGCTTCAGTGATGGAGATCATGAGCACAAGATGATGATGGCCATATCATGTCACATATTTTGATTGCATGTGATGTTTATCTTTTATTCATCTTATTTTTCTTAGTACAACGGTAGCATTATAAGATGACTGAGGGAGTCCTGGACTAGGGGGTGTCCGAATAGCCGAACTATCATCTTTGGCCGGACTCCAAGACTATGAAGATACAAGATTGAAGACTCCGTCCCGTGTCCGGATGGGACTTTCCTTGGCGTGGAAGGCAAGCTTGGCAATACGGATATGTAGATCTCCTACCATTGTAACCGACTCTGTGTAACCCTAGCCCTCTCCGATGACTATATAAACCGGAGGGTTTTGGTCCGTAGGACGAACAACAATCATTCCATAGGCTAGCTTCTAGGGTTTAGCCTCATTGATCTCGTGTTAGATCTACTCTTGTACTACCCATATCATCAGTATTAATCAAGCAGGAGTAGGGTTTTACCTCCACCGAGAGGGCCCGAACCTGGTTAAAAACATCGTGTCCCTGGTCTCCTGTTACCATCCGCCTAGACGCACAGTTCGGGACCCGCTACACGAGATCCGCCGGTTTTGACACCGACATTGATGCTTTCATTGAGAGTTTCTCTATGTCGTCGCCTTTAGGCCCGATGGCTCCTTCGATCATCAACAACGACGCGGTCCAGGGTGAGACTTTTCTCCCCGGATAGATCTTCGTATTCGGCGGCTTTGCGCTGCGGGCCAACTCGCTTGGCCATCTGGAGCAGATTGAAAGCTATGCCCCTGGCCATCAGGTCAGATTTGGAAGTTTGAACTATACGGCTGATGTCCGCGGAGACTTGATCTTTGACGAGTTCGAGCCACTGCCAAGCGCGCCGCACTGTCACGACGGGCATGATCTAGCTCTGCTGTCGGACAGTGCCCTGGAGGCTGCACAAGTGTCCGCTCCGACCCTTAGCTCGGAGCCGACTACGCCGATCGAGGACGGGTGGCTGGACACCGCCTCGGGGGCAGCTACCTCTACGGCGATAGAGTCGAATACCAACCCTGTCCTTTGTGAAGCTCGTGACTCCAAGGTGCCGGACTCCTCTCCGGACTCCGAACCTTTCGCGCCCCTGCCAATCAAATCCGATTGGGCGCCGATCAATGAGTTCACCGCCGCGGACATCTTTCACCACTCGCCCTTTGGCGACATCCTGAATTCACTAAAGTCTCTCTCTTTATCAGGAGAGCCCTGGCCGGACTATGATCAGGAAGGTTGGGATGCGGACGGCAAAGAAATTCAACACCCACCCACCACCCACTTTGTAGACACTGTCGATGATTTAACCGACATGCTCGACTTTGACTCCGAAGACATCGACGATATGGACGACGATGCCGGAGACGACCAAGAACCAGCGCCTACTGGGCACTGGAAGGCCACCTCAACTCACGATGTGTATATGGTGGATACACCTAAAGGAAGCGATGACGAGGAACAACGGGACGCTGCGAAGGACAATTCCCTCAAAAAGCAGTTAAAACGGCGACGTAAGCGCCGCTCAAAGTCCCGCCTCGACAAAGACAGCACCCATACAGACCCAGCCATGGAGCAGGGCGGACCGGTGGACGACGAACATGCCGTCGAGCAACCATCCGAACAGGATAACTTGGATAAACAATCCGTCCCCAGCGAAGATAACAGTCCGGACGATCTCACGCCGGACACATCGTTTTTTTTTTTGATAGAAAGACTATAAGGGAACCCCCTACAGTATAATTGGTGCAACAAACCCAAATTGCAAGTACCATGCCTTGAACCTGGGTGGGTGGGAAGGCATCAGCCCCTTAGTCTGCCGCCGGACACATCGTTGAAGCAGAAGAACCTCCACAAAGGGCTCGTCGCCACGACACGTAGCCTGAAGAAGCAGAAGCGGAAGCTCAAAACAGCGGAAGACGCACTCAGAATGAGATGGAGCAAAGTACTCAACACTGCAGACAAATACGGCGATAGTCGCCAAACAAAGAGCTACCCAAAGCGCAAACTATTGCCCGAATTTGACGAGGAGGCCGTACAGCCCCCACGATCAAAGAACAAAGAGGCCGCCCAGTCGGATAGACGACCACATGGAAAACATAGAGCGGAAGCGGCACCGCACACAAGCTGGCACGCGATCCGCATAAGGATCCGCAACAAAAGGATGGCCCAGCAGGTCTATCTATGGGCCAAGAAAGCAAGCTCTGGAAAGCAATGAAACACGTCGAGTATTCAAACATCACAGCACACCCAAATATAGGGGCGCTGCACACCCCCTATGTTTCACGGATGAGGTGCTGGATCATGAATTTCCAGCAGGATTTAAGCCCGTAAGCATAGAGGCATACGACGGAACAACAGACCCTGGAGTCTGGATTGAGGATTACATCCTGCACATACACATGGCTAGAGGAGATGACCTCCAAGCCATAAAATACTTACCCCTCAAGCTCAAAGGGCCATCCCGGCATTGGCTTAAAGGCCTCCCCGAAAACACTATTGGAAGTTGGGAAGAGCTCGAGGATGCATTTCGGGCAAACTTTCAGGGGACTTATGTCCGCCCTCCGGATGCAGAGGATTTAAGTCACATAACTCAACAACCCGGAGAGTCAGCCCGCAAATTCTGGAACAGGTTCCTCACCAAAAAGAACCAAATAGTCGACTGTCCGGATGCCGAAGCCTTAGCAGCTTTCAAACACAACGTCCGAGACGAATGGCTCGCCAGACACCTTGGCCAAGAAAAGCCGAGAACAATGGCCGCACTAACAAGCCTCATGACCCGCTTTTGCACGGGAGAGGATAGCTGGCTGGCAAGATGCAGCACCAGTGACCCAAGTACATCCGAGGTCAGGGATGGAAATGGGAAACCACGATGCAGCAAGGACCAGCGCCGGACCAAGGGAAACAGTCCAAAGAGCACGACAGTCAACGCCGGATTTAAAAGCCCTCAGCAGAACAACAAAAAACCGCCTCTTAAGGACAACAGCGATGAGCTATCCAACCTACACAAAATCTTGGACAAGATATGCCAAATCCACAGTACCCCCGGGAAGCCTGCAAACCATACCCACAGAGATTGTTGGGTCTTCAAACAGTCTGGCCGACTTAACGCCAAACACAAGGGGCTCGACACACCAAGTGAGGACGATGATGAACCCCACAAGCAGAGCACCGAAAAACAAAGAAATTTCCCACAAGAGGTTGTCGGGCGGCGCTGGGGCGCGACACCTATGGGGCCGGGGACGGCCCCTTCGTGGGTTGAGACGAGGCGGAGGATCTTGTGGAGAGCAGATCGAGGCGATCTTGTGAGGATTTTACCCAGCTTCGGGCCGCGATGGTCGCGTAAAACCCTACTGCTGCTTTGTGTTGTATTGTGCTCGGGAGCTTGAAGAGCTACAGTAGTAGCTACACCGAGCGTGAGGGGGGTTGCAAACGGTTCGAACCTCTTCTACGTTGTGCATGGGCCTCCTTTTATAGGGCAAGGGGTCACCGACAGGTGCCAACGTAGGAGAGAGGGGTAAAAATGTAAAAGAGGTGGTAGTTGGAACAGTGCGGGAACAGTGGATTCTACCTACTTTTGACAGAGGGGGACAAGAGCATTAAATGCCCGTCGCCGTCGCCCCAAAAGCTCCCGCCCTTGCGTCTCCGTTTGCCACGGCGATGGAGCCACCACCGTGGAGTGCCACCGCACCCCTCATGCAGCACAGCCATCCGCCACGCGTTTCTGGAGAGGGCTTAAGGCGACGCGTGGGCGGATGAGTTGGAGTGCGGGCACACAGCGCGGCTCTCCCGGCAAGTACCTTGCCGGGGTCTTGATCTTGCCGGGCCCGGGAGCTTGTCGGGCTTGCAACTTGTCGCTCCCCGGGCCCTCGCCGACGCCAGCGTAGCGCCGAGGCGTGTCTTACGTGATGTAGTCTTGGTCTCCCCAGCGAGCTCCTCTCGCTCGGGGCTTGCACGAGTGACGTAATCTTGAGCCTGGAACGGCCTTCCCGGCAAGCTCCTCTTGCCGGGGCCTTGATCTCTTGTCTTGTATTCCTTGTCCTTAAATGGCTTGATGTGGAGTGGGAATGATCTCCAGCAAGCATATGGTGGATCGATGTCGCGGGAAGCTGCGACTGCCCGTGCACAAGTTGGGGTACTGAGGTACCCCTACCTTAGTACACCGACAGGAGCCCCCGGGCCTGGGCCATACACGGTGCCGAGCGCTGTTGGGCCAGGCCCAAAACAGTGCACGGGCACGCGAAGCCCATGGCGCGTCGAGTCCGTTTCTGCATCTGCCGCCCCCCCTCCCATAACGGCACGCGTCGATTGCGGCGTCGTGGGAGACGAGGGCGGCGCATGCAGCCTTTAAGGCATCCACCCCGCGATCGTGGTGCAGAGCGGGGTCGCCTCACCGTCGCTCGGCTCCGCCGCCACGCTGCCCTCATGCACGGGGTCGTGGGCGGCGAAGGTAGGAGACCGAGCCGTCACGGGCGGAGAAGGCGAGTCGGCCCTGCCCCTCTGGCCTTCTCGCTTCCTGATTGGTCGAGCGGGGCGGTTGAGCCCCCACCTCGCCCCTTTAAAAAGGGGCGGAAGGGGAGCACAATGGCCGCACTCATCCTCTTCTATCTTCGTCTTCATCTTCTATTCTTCTTGCCGCCATGGAAGGAGGGAACCCTGGTTCTTCGACGGTGGCAGCGAGGGTTGCTTCTAGGCAGCGCACCACTCCCCATCCTGCTCCCGTGCCGGCGGAGCCGGCTCCGAGAGGGAGAGGGAGGGGGCGTGGCCGCGGACGAGGCCGAGGGCGCGGCCGAGGCGGCCGGGGGAGAGGCAGTCGTGGTGATGTGCCTCCCCCGTCTCCTCCGGCATCTCCTGACCACGGCGCGGTCCACACCGGAGATGACCCCTGGGAGTTCTTCATCAAGCCGCGGGCGCCTCGTCGTCGCCTCGGCTGCCGGCCCCGCTTGCAGAGCGATGGGGCGGATCCACCCGACGTGATGGAGTTCGCATGAGGGGCTGCGGGATCAGCGGCACTTTCGGGTGAGTGTCGTGTCCCCAGCCCGGCGTGATGTTCTTCGACCGAGGGTGGAAGACGTTCGCCCGGATCCACAGCTTGACGGCGGGGTTCACCCTCCATTTCAAGTTACTAGATGGTGACCTCCTCGCCGTCAAGGTCTTCGGCGACTACGGGACCCGGATGCACGCTGCTGTGTGGACAGCTCCTCGGATGCGAAGGCTCCTCCCGGCGAGAGTGACGAGGAGGAGAGCGACAGCGGCGGCGGGGATGGCGGGCCCGACTAGGCGTCGGACACCGCTGCCTCAAGGCCACCGGCGACCCCATCTCTGGGTCGCCGCCTTCGAACTCCCCGGGCCGTCTTCTTGGCGGCTGGCATAGGGAGGCTGCGGAAGAGGAAGGGGGGGAGTGACGGCAAGGCCGTTAAATCGGAGTACGAGGGCGAGGTGCCCTCGTGCCGATGTCCCACCACCCCGTCTTCAAGCTCTGCCTCCGACGCCTTCGTCTCCGCCAAGCCCCTGGCCGGCCCCCGGGGTGTTCTCTTGGGGTCTTCTGGCGCCCGTGGCTCTCCGGGCATGCGTTCCCCATGCCCGAAACCTTGCGCAGCTTCTGGGGCACGGCGGCGTCACCGCCACGCTCTCCTAGGCGCTCCTTTTGCCCTTTCCCGGCAGGCTCCTCTCGCCGGGGGCCTCCTCCCCCGGCAGGCTTATCTTGCCGGGGGCTCCTTGACCTACCTCCTGAACTCCTGAACAGAGAAACAGGAGAAGGATCACGGGCACCTTATCTTTTTAATTTGTAAGCCCTCGGGCATTATCTGCATTTAAGAACTTGTAATCCTCTCTATCATGTTTTTCATCCTCTATGGACTTGTACTATGCTAGGATGTTTTTAATGAAAAGAGGGGAAAGCTTGCCGGACTGAGTCTTTTACTTGACTGCGTGCCTTGTGTGTTCTTACGCTATCGGGAGCTTGTCGGGCAGAACACGCTTGCGAAAAGGGACAGCCCCCGGCGGTGTTGCTTCCGGCAAGCAACCTTGCCGGGCCAGTTGCGACGCTTAACTTGCTGAGCAGGCTCGGAAGCAAGATAAGGGTGCAGCAGCACACTTGTGTTTGTTGAGCGAACTCGGAAACAAACCAAGTACGCAACTGGACCGCGACTCGGTTCCTCCATGTACGGGTTTTACAAGACACGCTCGTTCAAAAAACGCAGCCCCGCATCTCCCGGTCCATGAGAGGATGCATGACGAGGGATGAAAAACTTATCTTATACTGCAGCCCCCGGCAACTCTGGCTTGCCGGAGACGGATCTTGGCGCTCGCAGCCCCCAGCGAGGCTGGCTCGCCGAGGAAGAACCTTGGCACCCGCAGCCCCCGGCGACCCTGGATTGCCGGGCCCCAGGCGCTGGTGGGATCTTTCGGTTCCCCCTTGTTGCTGTAATTTCAGTCATGAAAACAGCTGAGATAGATATGCAACTGCTTCATCATGTACATGCATGCGTATATAAACCCTGACTATGCAATACGATGCCGTGTCTTGCCCTTCGTATGTTTGTACTTTACGCTCTCGGGGAGCTTGCCGGGGCGAACACGCTTGCCGAGTGCGGGACAGCCCGCTGGCGGTGTCGCTTCCGACAAGCCACCTTGCCGGGCCAGTTGCGACGCTTAACTTGCTGAGCAGGCTCGAAAGCAAGATAAGGGTGCAGCAGCACACTTGAGTTTGTTGAGCGGACTCGGAAACAAAACAAGTACGCAACTGGGCCGCGACTTGGCTCCTCTCGCGCCCAAGTCTCTCATACGAAGGACATCTCACGGCAGGGCTCGCCATGTTATACCCTCTGCCCTACATCCTTTGTGCGCTTTCACCCTACGCTTCTAGGTAACTTGCCGGTGCTTAACACGCTTGCTGAGTGCGGAACATCAGCAGCCCGCTGGCTGGTGTTGCTTCCGGCAAGCAACCTTGCCGCGTCTAGTCGCGACGCGCTTAACTCGCTGAGCAGACTCGAAACGAAACGAGGGCGCGAAGCTGGTCGCGACTCACTCTTAACTCGCTGAGTGTGTTCGAAGCAGAGTAAGGGTGCGACCATTCACAGCAGAGCTCCTCCCGCGCCTGAGTTTAGCGTACAAAGGGCGAATCGCGCGGGATATAACATATAAAAGCATGGAATTAAAGAGTGCTCTGCACGAAAACTTGAGCAACTTAGCTTTTCTTTTTCTCGTTCCCTCGCACTCGCTGGTGGAGTTCAATGGCGCATCCTTGACGGCGGTGCAGCACTCCGGAGAGGTGCGTTTGCCGGAACGAGCACCAGAGCTGTCCTCGCCGGGCTTAGAGCGCTCCGAGGAGCGGCGCTCGCCGGAGTGAGCACCAGAGCTGTCCTTGCTGGACCTGAAGCTCGATGGTGCGCCCTCGACGGCAGCGTAGTGCTCCAAGGAGGTGCGCTTGCCGGAAGAGAGGGGAGCGGGAGCGAGCGGCGCGAGGAACAGGATATGCTCGGACTCCTAGTAGCGATAGGAGGAGCAGAATCCTTCCCCCGGCTCTTTCGCTTTGCTCATGCATGGACAGCGGTCCGGAGCATCCCGCGAGCCCCCGGCCTGTTCTTGCTCCGGCAGACGGATACCACCTCCCGTGGTATGGCGCTGCTGGGTTATCGTGCGCTGAGGTGGTCGTGGATCCACGGAGACCGAGGCGTGGTCGTCCGTCCGATCCCTGGATCTGGTGGCGCCGCGAGTGCCCTCGCCGGTGTCCACCCTTTCGACGGCGTCTCCTCCGCCCGCCGCTGGCTCCGGTGGCGGTGGGTGAGACGCAGACGGGTCTGCAACTCTTGAGGCCCTCGTCTTCGGGGCCATAGCGCAGTTGTTGATGTAGTTGCTGACGAAGTCGGAGAAGTTGATGAAGAACGCGGTCGCGCGAACGCCGGATCAGGTCCGCACAACTTCGACGCCCCCTACCTGGCGCGCCAAAGATGTCGGGCGGCGCTGGGGCGCGACACCTATGGGGCCGGGGACGGCCCCTTCGTGGGTTCGGTACGAGGGCGGAGGATGCGCGGAGAGCGGATCGAGGCGATCTTGTGAGGATTTTACCCAGCAGACGCGATGGTCGCAGAAACCCCACGCTGCTTTGTGTTGTATTGTGCTCGGGAGCTTGAAGAGCTACAGAGTAGCTACACCGGCGTGAGGGGGTTACAAGCGGTTCGAACCTCTTCTACGTTGTGCATGGGCCTCCTTTTATAGGGCAAGGGTCACCGACAGTGCCAGCGAGGAGAGAGGGGTAAAATGTAAAAGAGGTGGTAGTTGGAGCAGTCTTGGGAGCAAGTGGATTCTACCTACTTTTGATAGAGGGGTCAAGAGCATTAAATGCCGTCGCCGTCGCCCCAAAGCTCCCGCCCTTGCGTCTCCGTTTGCCACGGCGATGGAGCCACCACCGTGGAGTGCCACCGCACCCTCATGCACCTGACCATCCGCCACGCGTTCACGGAAGGGCTTAAGGCGACGCGTGGGCGGATGAGTTGGAGTGCGGGCACACAGCGCGGCTCTCCCGGCAAGTACCTTGCCGGGGTCTTGATCTTGCCGGGCCCGGGAGCTTGTCGGGCTTGCAACTTGTCGCTCCCCGGGCCCTCGCCGGGACGCGTATAGCGCCGAGGCGTGTCTTCTGTGATGTAGTCTTCTGGTCTCCCCAGCGAGCTCCTCTCGCTCGGGGCTTGCACGAGTGACGTAATCTTGAGCCTGGAACGGCCTTCCCGGCAAGCTCCTCTTGCCGGGGCCTTGATCTCTTGTCTTGTATTCCTTGTCCTTAAATGGCTTGATGTGGAGTGGGAATGATCTCCGGCAAGCATATGGTGGATCGATGTCGCGGGAACCTGCGACTGCCCGTGCACAAGTTGGGGTACTGAGGTACCCCTACCTTAGTACACCGACAGAGGTCAAAACAGTAAACTCACTCCAAGTGACAACAGGGAATAATAGAGCGGCGCCCATTGAAATACGCACCGCACGATCCACCCCAGCGGAATCCCAACACTGGATGTCAAAACCAATCAGCTTCAACCATCAGGATTACTACGGAAGTATCCGGAACGCAGGACGGACTGCTTTGATATTAGATCCTATAATCGACAGACTACAATTTACACAAGTCCTAATGGACGGCGGTAGTGATCTAAACCTGCTATATCAAGAGACAATCCAGAAGATGGGGATAGACCCAACCAAAATTCGCCATAGCAACACTTCCTTTAAAGGAGTGATGCCAGGCCCATATGCCCATTGTACGGGCTCTCTACCACTAGAAGTTGTGTTTGGCTCATCCAACAACTTCCGTCGCGAAAAGTTAGTCTTCCACATCGCCCCATTTAAAAGTAGCTATCAAGCACTATTGGGACCCGAAGCTTTCGCCCGCTTTAACGCAATACCGCATTACGCATCTCTTACACTTAAAATGTCCGGTCCACGCGACATCATCTAATTAAAGGGAAACTTCGAGTGTTCCCCGAATACGGAAGAACGTGAGACTGCCTTGACAGCCACACACTAATCCGGCCTTACTGATCAAAGCACCTAAACAGGTCATTCAGACCCCGGACACGGTTAGGCGAGTCCGGCATAAATAAACAAGGGGCTTACTAGCCACGTACCCCCTTACAAGGGGCTCCACGCATATACAACAAGAGACAATAAAGCTCAATTTTGTTCATTTTTTGAATCATACTCTGTTTATTTTAAAATACATTTTTCGCACGATCTTTTTTTCAACTAAGTTCTTCTCTTTTACAGATGAACACCGTGCTACACCCGTCCAGGACACGGCACAACGGAGACACAGGTGCAGACATGCAGTAGGGACCCGTTGCAAGGATTCTTTTCAGATTAAGACCCTGCATAAACCTTTTTTCTGTCTCTTGTTGCTACACATTCCCCGGTTTCTTGCTATAACCGAGGAGGAGGCTGGCGTTTTGGCATCGGCCGCGTCAGAAATTTTTGCGCGTACCTGGACACTAGGGGCTTAGGGCATTGTGATGCCCGTTTTCATAAAGACCGAATACCTTAGGGAGTGTTTGGCGTCTCGAGTTAGGCCTTATATGCATCAGCTCCGAATCATGTCTTTGGTCAAATATTGGGTTTGCTGGCTCACGTGTTTTGTTTGCCTTACGGAGAACTCTGCGATTGTGCCCGGTTTGGCCCGAGAGCACCTCAATAGAAAGCCGAAACCGACTGTCATGATCTGATGAGATATTGGTCGACCACTCGATGGACCACGGAATGTTTAGAATTCCTCCGCATTAACGAAGGGCGGCTTCGGTCAGCACATCGTGCCACGAGTTGAGAGAGCGGTGCCCTGGGGCTATATAGTAGCCCCACCATCGAACTCCTACGGCTAAGTGAAAGTGATAAAGCATTATAGTCCGGTTGCCTAGTTTGCTACGCTATCACCTCCTTTACAGGACCAAGACGTTGCATTAAGTGTGAAAATGCGCCTTTTTGCAAACACCCCGCACTATGTGCGTGGAAATGAAGTCAAGACTGCCATCTTTCGGGTTATATACACATATACATCAACGGCCGCACAGGAGGTATTTTACTACTTGACCGCACAAGTATAAAAAAAGCTCTTATATTATATTGGAACATCGTTTCACAAACCATACATGTCATTTGAACATAATATCATTCGAGCACTGCGTCTCTATTAAACGAGCGCCCAGCAGGACTTCCTCAAAATAGTGCTCGGCAGGTACTCGGCTCCTATCCGAATCCTGGGATGCAACGTCGGTGGCCTTCATCTCCGCCCAGCATGTCTTGACACAGGCAAGAGCCATCTGCGCACCCTCTATGCACGCCGACCGCTTCATTGCATCGATATGCGGCACCGCATCAAGGAACTGCTGCACCAAGCCAAAATAACTCTTCGGCTCGGGCCTTTTCGGCCACAAATGAGTCACGACATCCTTCATGGCAAGTCCGGACAACCTATTCAGCTTAGCCCATTTGGCCAAATGATCGGTCAATGGAAGCGGACGCTCTGGACTATGAAACTGCGACCAAAAAAACTCTTCCATTCTGTGATCCTTTTGGCCTCGGAAGTGTGCGACCGCATCTGCGGCACTCGCCGCCAAATCCAGATAAGCATCCTCCACACCCCACAGCTGGCCCAACTAAGCATACTTCGGAGCCGTGAACTTCCTCCGCAGCAGAAAGGGCTTTCCAGCCGCGATATCCCCGACTTGACGTAGCTCCTCCTTTATAGCTCTCATCGCGGAGCGGGCATCCTTGGCTTCGGCAGTGGCCTTTTTCAGGCCCTCTCGCTCTGCTCGATGTTCTTTTTCAAGAAACTCACAGCGGTCGGTAGCATTCTTCAACTTTCCGACCATCTCGGCCATTTCTACCCTGCTTCGGCAGTGGGCAGCCTGTTCGGCTTTTAGCTCTTCGGCTGCCCTCAAGGCAGCCGCATCACTTTTCCTGGCTTGCTCCTTGACTCGGGCTAGCTCCGCCCGAAGGTTCTCCATAGCAGCGGCACCATCTGCATAAAGCATGCATGTTGTAAGGCATGGGCGTCAAGCTCCCTTACTAGGTGTCCACGGAGAAGTTGCATACCTTGTGACTCGTCAAGCCGCTTATTGACAAGCGCGATGTCCGCATCCGCCACGTCAAGTTGCCGCTTCAGTTCGGCAAATTGATTAGTCCGGCTGGCCACCGGATGCTCCGCCACCTATATAGGACAGGCGACATCTTACAAACTGAGATTACGATCCTCGGCGCGCTGTCACTTTCGACAACGTACCGAGTCTCAGGGGCTACTATCTATACAGGGCGCATTCTATATGCAAAACTGTTAGAAGGTATATCATTTTCGCGTACCTCAAACCCCGTCAGTAAACTTATGACGGCTTCATGCAATCCACTCTCAGCGGATGAAATCCTTTCAATCACCGTACCCATTAACGCACGGTGATCTTCTGAGATAGATTCTCGCCCGAGCAGATCCTTCAGCTCCTCCGACCGTACACCAGTTGGTGCCGGACCTCTCGGCCCCGCCGGACTTGGGGAAACCCTCCACGACGACACCTCAGGGTAGTCCGCCCCGCCTGACGGTGCGGCAAATGGAGGCATTTCGCTCTCCATCATCTCCGGACGAAGATCCCCCGAAGATGAGCTCTGCTGAGAAGGGCTGAGATCCGAACTACAAGGTAAAACTTTGGTTATCTTCAAAAATAAAAACAAGGATGTCCCTTATTACAAAACTCCCCTTTCTACTTAGGGCTCGTTGGAGGGCTGATTCCCTTGGGGAAATAGTGTGGCCGGGGCTTCTCCTGGCGCAGGACCCTCTGGTGAAGATTTCTTCCCCCGCTTTGAGGCCTTGGTCTCCGGATCTTCAGAAGCGGTCCTCATCTCCGGACGAAGATCCCTCCTTTCTCGAGTGCCTCCTTCGCGGAGGCAGTAGCTCCCCTGTTCCCCCCTTCGCCCTCTTTCAAAGGTGCAGTCGTCAACATCTTGGATAGCACAGGATACGGCGTGGTCTCAGGGAGGGGGGCCGGACACCTTATCAGCTTTGCTTTCGCTATCCACTCCTGTTCGAGGGGTAGCTCCTTAAAGGGCAAGTTTATGATAAATGTACGGATAGCATGTCCTGGTACATGACTACTTACTTGAGTATCTGGGCGATTGCAGCTCAGACCTGCGTCCTCGGTCAAGTCCGGACACTTCTCCTGTGATCCGAAGAACAGTTTATACATCTCCACGGGTGTCGCACCCATAAAATGTTGGAGAGCTCGTGGTCCCTCTGGATTAAATTCCCACAGGCGGAGGGGGCGACGTTTGCAGGGCAGAAGGCGCCAAATCGGCATGACCTACGCCACTACGACCAGATTGATCTCTCTCTCTTGGAGGTCTCAAATATGGCCCTGCAGCAGAGGTACGTCCTTGGACGACCCCCAGTCAAGCCCCTTGTGGACCCATGACGCCAGCCGTTGTGGAGGACCCGAGCGGAAGGCAGGTGGCGCCACCCATTTGGTGCCCCTGGGAGCGGTGATGTAAAACCACTCCTGTTGCCACAAACCAAGCTCCTCTTGAAAAGAGCCCTCGGGCCATGGAGCGTCAGCACTCTTGCTTATAACAGCCCCTCTGCACTCTGCCTGCTGCCCCTTGATCATCTTCGGCTCCACTTTGAAGGTCTTGAGCCACAATCCGAAGTGAGGGGTAATGCGGAGGAAGGCTTCGCATACGACAACGAATGATGAGATGTGGAGGATGGACTCCGGATCCAAGTCGTGGAATTCCAGCCCATAATAAAATATGAGCCCCCTCACAAAGGGGTCCGTCGGGAAGCCTAAACCCCGACGGAAGTGAGATACGAACACCACGCTCTCACCAGGCTCGGGAGTGGGAATAACCTGCCCTTGGGTAGGCAGCCTATGGAAAATTTCGCCGGTTAGATACCTGGCGTCTCTCAGCTTTAGCACGTCTTCTTCCGTGACGGAAGAAGGCATCCACCGACCTTGCAGGCCGGAGCCGGACATTGTTGAAGGTCCGAAGCGCCTAGATCTGGAGCTTTGGGTGTTGGAACTCGAGGCGAGGGGCGGATTCGATTGAGATTGAAAGAAAGGAGCAGGCCTTGGTCTCGTTATAAAGAGGTTGAATACCAAGAGCCCTCCCCGTGGCCATTTGGGACTCGCCTTCGATAGGGGGGGCGTGCCAACGGGCACGGTTGGGTTACCCACGCCTGTATTGATGAGAATCCCAGAATAAGGGGACACGATCTCTGCTTTGACGAGACGTGCCAAGGAAACCGCTTTGCTAAATGCGCTAAGGTGGAACAGTAAAAACGATTCGAATAAAGGCTTGGCCATGGTGTGATGTCACGCCACGGAATACGTCAGCAGATTGAACTTGTGTAAATATTATTCTCTCTACGGTGGTATGTGGAACTTATTTTGTAGAGCCGGACACTATCCTTGTGCTCAAAATCTTCTATGAAGTATTCGGAGGAGGAACCCGCCTTGCAATGCCGAAGACAATATGCGCGCCGGACTCGTCGTCATTGAAGCCTAGTTCAGGGGCTACTGAGGGAGTCCTGGACTAGGGGGTGTCCGAATAGCCGAACTATCATCTTTGGCTGGACTCCAAGATTATGAAGATACAAGATTGAAGACTCCGACGGATGGGACTTTCCTTGGCGTGGAAGGCAAGCTTGGCAATACAGATATGTTGATCTCCTACCATTGTAACCGACTCTGTGTAACCTAGCCCTCTCCGGTGTCTATATAAACCGGAGGGTTTTAGTCCGTAGGACGAACAACAATCATACCATAGGCTAGCTTCTAGGGTTTAGCCTCATTGATCTCGTGGTAGATCTACTCTTGTACTACCCATATCATCAATATTAATCAAGCGGGAGTAGGGTTTTACCTCCACCGAGAGGACCCAACACAGGTAAAACATCGTGTCCCTTGTCTCCTGTTACCATCCGCCTAGACGCAAGTTCGGGACCCCCTACCCGAGATCCGCCGGTT
The DNA here is from genome assembly GCA_021437245.1 of Aegilops speltoides. NCBI lineage: Eukaryota > Viridiplantae > Streptophyta > Magnoliopsida > Poales > Poaceae > Aegilops > Aegilops speltoides. The sequence continues at coordinate 142,397,684 of CM038146.1, forward strand.
TTGACACCGACAATGACCCCTTACTAAATTTCAAGGTACAAGTGTTCTCCATGAGTATGCACCGTTGCTACAGTTTGTCGTGTCGAGACACCACGTGATGATCGGGTGTGATACGCTCTACGTTCACATACAATGGGTGCAAGCCAGTTTTGCACATGCAGAATACTCGGGTTAAACTTGACGAGCCTAGCATATGCAGATATGGCCTCGGAACACTGAGACCGAAAGGTCGAACATGAATCATATAGTAGATATGATCAACATAGTGATGTTCACCATTGAAAACTACTCCATCTCACGTGATGATCGGACATGGTTTAGTTGATTTGGATCACATGATCACTTAGATGTTTAGAGGGATGTCTATCTAAGTGGGAGTTCTTAAGTAATATGATTAATTGTACTTTAATTTATCATGAACTTAGTACCTGATAGTATTTTTCATGTCTATGTTGTTGTAGATCAATGTCCCATGCTACCGTTCCTTTGAATTTTAATGCGTTCCTAGAGAAAGCTTAGTTGAAAGATGATGGAAGCAACTACAGGGACTGGGTCCGTAACTTGAGGATTATCCCCATTGCTGCATAGAAGAATTACGTCCTAGAAGCACCGCTGGGTGCTAGGCCTGCTGCAGATGTTATTGATGACGTTAAGAACATCTAGCAGGGCAAAGCTGATAACTACTCGATAGTTCAGTGTGCCATGCTTTACGGCTTAGAATCGGGACTTCAAAGACGTTTAACGTCATGGAGCATATGAGATGTTCTAGGAGTTGAAGTTAATATTTCAAGCAAATCCCCGAGTTGAGAGATATGAAGTCTCCAACAAGTTTTACAGCTGCAAAATTGAGGAGAATAGTTCTGTCAGTGAACACATACTCAGAATGTCTGGGTACCATAACCACTTGACTCAACTGTGAGTTGATCTTCTAGTTGATTGTGTCATTGACAGAGTTCTTCAATCACTGCCACCAAGCTAAAAAGCCTTCGTGATGAACTATAATATGCAAGGGATGAACAAGACTATTCCCGAGCTCTTCGCGATGCTAAAGGCCGTGGAGGTAGAAATCAAAAAGGAGTATCAAGTGTTGATGGTCAACAAGACCACTAGTTTCAAGAAAAAGGGCAAAGGGAAGAAAGGGAACTTCAAGAAGAACGGCAAAAAGGTTGCCGCTCAAGAGAAGAAACCCAAGTCTGGACCTAAGCCTGAAACTGAGTTCTTCTACTGTAAAGGGACTGGTCATTGGAAGCGGAACTGCCCCAAGTATTTGGCGGATAAGAAGGATGGCAAAGTGAAAGGTATATTTCATATACATGTTATTGATGTGTACTTAAATAATGCTCGCAGTAGCGCCTAGGTATTTGATACTGGTTCTGTTGCTCATATTTTCTCAAAACAGGGGCTACGGATTAAGCGAAGATTGGCTAAGGATGAGGTGACGATGCGTGTGGGAAATGGTTCCAAGGTCGATGTGATCGCCGTCGGCACGCTACCTCTACATCTACCATCGGGATTAGTATTAGACCTAAATAATTGTTATTTGGTGCCAGTGTTGAGCATGAACATTATATCTGGATCTTGTTTGATGCGAGACGGTTATTCATTTAAATCAGAGAATAATGGTTGTCCTATTTATATGAGTAATATCTTTTATGGTCATGCACCCTTGATGAGTTGTCTATTTTTGTTGAATCTTGATAGTGATGATACACATATTTATAGTATTGAAGCCAAAAGATGCAAAGTTAATAATGATAGTGCAACTTATTTGTGGCACTGCCGTTTGGGTCATATCGGTATAAAGCGCATGAAGAAACTCCACACTGATGGACTTTTGGAATCACTTTATTATGAATCACTTGGTGCTTGCGAACTTTGCCTCATGGGCAAGATGACTAAAACTCCGTTCTCTGGAACAATGGAACGAGCTACTAACTTGTTGGAAATAATACATACCGATGTATGCGGTCCAATGAGTATTGAAACCCGTGGTGGGTATCGTTATTTTCTTACCTTCACAGATGATTTGAGAAGATATGGTTATATCTACTTAATGAAGCATAAGTCTGAAACATTTTAAAAGTTAAAAGAATTTCAGAGTGAAGTGGAAAATCATCATAACAAGAAAATAAAGTTTCTACGATCTGATTGTGGAGGAGAATATTTGAGTTACGAGTTTGGTCTTCATTTGAAACGACATGGGATAGTTTCACAATTAACGTCACCTGGAACACCACAGCGAAATGGTGTGTCCGAACGTCGTAACCGTACTTTATCAGATATGGTGCGATCTATGATGTCTCTTACAGATTTACAGCTATCGTTTTGGGGTTATGCTTTAGAGACGACTACATTCACTTTAAATAGGGCACCATAAAAATCCGTTGAGACGATGCCTTATGAACTATGGTTTGGCAAGAAACCAAAGTTTTCATTTCTTAAAGTTTGGGGCTGCGATGCTTATGTGAAAAAGCTTCAACCTGATAAGCTCGAACCCAAGTCGGAGAAGTGCGTCTTCATAGGATACCCAAAGGAAACTGTTGGGTACACCTTCTATCACAGATCCGAAGGCAAAATATTGGTTGCTAAGAATGGATCCTTTCTAGAGAAGGAGTTTCTCTCGAAAGAAGTGAGTGGGAGGAAATTAGAACTTGATGAGGTAATTGTAACTTCTCCCTTATTGGAAAGTAGTTCATCACAGAAATCAGTTCCAGTGATTCCTACACCAATTAGTGAGGAAGCTAATGATGATGATCATGAAACTTCAGATCAAGTTACTACCGAACTTCGTAGGTCTTCCAGAGTAAGATCCGCACCAGAGTGGTACGTTGATCCTGTTCTGGAAGTCATGTTACTAGACCATGATGAACCTATGAACTATGAGGAAGCGATGATGAGCCCAGATTCCACGAAATGGCTTGAAGCCATGAAATCTGAGATGGGATCCATGTATGAGAACAAAGTGTGGACTTTGGTGGACTTGCCCGATGATCGGCAAGCCATAGAAAATAAATGGATCTTTAAGAAGAAGACCGACGCAGACGGTAATGTTACTGTTTACAAAGCTTGACTTGTTGCGAAAGGTTTTCGACAAGTTCAAGGAGTTGACTACGATGAGACTTTCTCACCCGTAGTGATGCTTAAGTCTGTCCGAATTATGTTAGCAATTGCTGCATTTTATGATTATGAAATTTGGCAAACAGATGCCAAGGATTTCTGGAAGAAGAGTTGTATATGATGAAACCAGAAGGTTTTGTCGATACAAAGGGTGCTAACAAAGTGTGCAAGCTCCAGTGATCCATTTATGGACTGGTGCAAGCCTCTCAGAGTTGGAATAAACGCTTTGATAGTGTGATCAAAGCATATGGTTTTATACAGACTTTTGGAGAAGCCTGTATTTACAAGAAAGTGAGTGGGAGCTCTGTAGCATTTCTGATATTATATGTGGATGACATATTATTGATTGGAAATGATATAGAATTTCTGGATAGCATAAAGGGATACCTGAATAAGAGTTTTTCCACGAAAGACCTCGGTGAAGCTGCTTACATATTGGGCATCAAGATTTTTAGAGATAGATCAAGACGCTTAATTGGACTTTCACAAAGCACATACCTTGATAAAGTTTTGAAGAAGTTCAAAATGGATCAGTCAAAGAAAGGGTTCTTGCATGTGTTACAAGGTGTGAAGTTGAGTTAGACTCAATGCCCGACCATTGTTGAAGATAGAGAGAAAATGGAAGTCATTCCCTATGCTTCAGCCATAGGTTCTATCATGTATGTAATGTTGTGTACCAGACCAGATGTATGTCTTGCTATAAGCATAGCAGGAAGGTACCAAAGTAATCTCGGAGTGGAGCACTGGACAGCGGTCAGGAACATCCTGAAATACCTGAATAGAACTAAGGATATGTTTCTCGTTTATGGAGGCAAAAAGGAGCTCGTTGTAAACGGTTACGTCGATGCAAGCCTTGACACTGATACGGATGACTCTAAGTCGCAAACTAGATACGTATCTTTATTCAATGGAGGAGCTGTCAGTTGGTGCAGTTCCAAGTAGAGCGTCATGGCGGGATCTACGTGTGAAGCAGAGTACATTGCTGCTTCGGAAGCAGCAAATGAAGGAGTTTGGATGAAGGAGTTCATATCCGATCTAGGTGTCATACCTAGTGCATCGGGTCCAATGAAAATCTTTTGTGACAATACTAGTGCAATTGCCTTGGCAAAGGAATCCAGATTTGACAAGAGAACCAAGCACATCAAGAGACGCTTCAATTCCATCCGTCATCAAGTGTCGGAAGGGTACATAGAGATTTGCAAGATACATACGGATCTGAATGTTGCACACCGGTTGACTAAGCCTCTTCCACGAGCAAAACATGATCAACACCAAAGCTCCATGGGTGTTAGAATCATTACTATGTAATCTAGATTATTGACTCTAGTGCAAGTGGGAGACTGAAGGAAATATTCCCTAGAGGCAATAATAAAGTTATTGTTTATTTCCTTAATTCATGATAAATGTTTATTATTCATGCTAGAATTGTATTAACAAGAAACATAGTACATGTGTGAATACATAGACAAAACTTATAGTCCCTAGTATGCCTCTACTTGACTAGCTCGTTAATCGAAGATGGTTATGTTTCCTAACCATCGACATGTGTTGTCATTTGATGAACGGGATCACATCATTAGGAGAATGATGTGATGGACATGACCCATCCGTTAGCTTAGCATTATGATCGTGTTGTTTCATTGCTACTGCTTTCTTCATGACTTATACAAGTTCCTCAAACTATGACATTATGCAACTCCCGAATACCGGATGAACACTTTATGTTCTACCAAACGTCACAACGTAAAATGGTGATTATAAAGGTGCTCTACAGGTGTCTCCGAAGGTGTTTGTTGGGTTGGCATATATCGAGATTAGGATTTGTCACTCCGTGTTTTGGAGAGGTGTCTCTGGGCCCTCTCGGTAATACTCATCACTATAAGCCTTGCAAGCATTGTATCTAATGAGTTAGTTGCAGGATGAAGTATTATGGAACGAGTAAAGAGACTTGCCGGTAACTAGATTGAACTAGGTATGATGATACCGACGATTGAATCTCGGGCAAGTAACATACTGATGACAAAGGGAACAACATATGTTGTTATGCGGTTTGACCGATAAAGATCTTCGTAGAATATATAGGAACCAATATGAGCATACAGGTTCCGCTATTGGTTATTGACCGGAGACGTGTCTCGGTCATGTCTACATAGTTCTCGAACCCGTAGGGTCCGCACGCTTAACGTTTGATGATGGTTGGTATTATGAGTTTATGTGATATGATGTACCGAAGGTTGTTACGAGTCCCGGATACGATCACAGACATGACGAGGAGTCTCTAAATGGTCGAGACATAAAGATTGATATATTGGATGGCTATGTTCAGACACCGGAAGTGTTCTGGAGAAGTTTCAGATAAAACTGGAGTACCGGGAGTTATCGGAAGCCCCCGGGGAAGCTATTGGGCCTCATGGGCCTTAGTGGAGAAGAGAGAGGGCCGGCCGGGAGGTGGCATGCGGCCCTCTTGCCCTAGTCCGAACTGGACAAGGGGAGGGGGCGGCGCCCCCCTCCTTCCTTCTCTCCTCCTCCTCCTTCCCCCCTTCTCCTTGTTGGAATAGGAAAGGGGGGTGGGCGAAACCTACTTGGAGTAGGATTGGCCCCTCTTGGCGCACCTCCTCCCCTGTCTGGCCTGCTCCTCCCTCCCTCCTTTATATACGGGGGAGGGGGCACCCCATAGACACACAAGTTGATCAAGTTGATCTTTTAGCCGTGTGCGATGCCCCCCTCCATAGGTTTCCACCTCGGTTATATCGTCGTAGTGCTTAGGCGAAGCCCTGCACCGGTAGCTTCATCATCACCGTCACCACGCCATCATGCTGACAGAACTCTCCCTCAGCCTCATCTGGATCTAGAGTTCAAGGGACGTCACCGAGTTGAACTTGTGCAGATCACGGAGGTGTCGTGCATTCGGTACTTGATCGGTTGGATCGTGAAGACGTTCGACTACATCAACTGCGTTACATAACGCTTCCACTTCGGTCTATGAGGGTACGTGGACACACTCTCCCCCCGTTGCTATGCATCACCTAGATAGATCTTGCATGATCGTAGGAATTTTTTTGAAATTACTGCGTTCCCCAACAGAAATACACGCCGGTCTTGGTGGCAATCATGCCGCAGCTTGGGCCCTCGTATGTAAGGCCTTCCGTACGGGTTTCTTTTGGCCCATGGCCCGAGTAGATGCACAAGACCTCGTACAGCAATGTGTTGGATGCCAGCTTTTTGCAAATTAAAGCCATATGCCGCCCACTGCCTTACGAACAATCCCCATTACGTGGCCCTTTGCAGTCTGGGGGCTTGACATGGTCGGACCCCTTAAAGGGGGAAGCCATAAGAAGAAATATTTACTGGTCATGGTCGGCAAGTTCACTAAGTGGACAGAAGCCAAACCAGTCAAAACGGCCGAAGCTGGACCAGGTATAGACTTCATATCTGGTGTGGTACACCGTTATGGTGTCCCGCACAGTATTATTACTGACAACGGTTCTAACTTTAAGGCTGACGAGGTGAAAATATGGTGCACTAATTTGGGCATCAATCTCGATTATGCCTCTGTATATCACCCTCAAACAAACGGTCATGTCGAACGGGCTAACAGCTTGATAATGAGCGGCATCAAACCCAGACTAGTGCGATCCCTGCGTGAATCAGACAAGCACTAGGTTGAAGAACTCGATTCCGTACTCTGGGGGCTGCGCACCATGCCCAATCGCACGATCGGATACACACCCTTTTTCATGGTGTACGGCTCCGAGGCAGTATTGCCTTGTGACATTATTCATGACTCGCCTCAAGTGTGCATGTATGAAGAGAGAGAGAGGCCAAGCTCGATCGGCAGGATGATCTGGATGGCTTGGAGGAGGAGCACGATGTCGCGAAGGCCTGTTCCACATTTTACTAACAACAAGCTCGGCGATATCAAAGCAGGGAAGTATGGGCAAAGACTTATAATGTCGGTGAACATGTCCTGCACCTACCAGAGAAGAAAAAGGACAAGCTGAAGCCCAAATGGGAGGGTCCCTTCATCATAGATGAAGTTCTCACTTGAGGAGCCTACCGCCTTCACAACGCTTTGGATAATCGTTTGGAATCAAACCCATGGAATGCCGCTCGGCTCCGAAGATTTTACACATAACTTCTTTCGTCTTTTCATCTCTCCCTCTCACCCCTTTTTTCTCTCTTTTTCATCTTTTGTATGATTTCTACTAGTGTTTGGATAAACCACACACTCGAGGGATATACATCATTAAATGTACATACCCCATGATACCTGGGGGCTTCTTTTCACAGAAGCCTATTATGATTATTATTTTGGAGCGTCAAGCTCACCATATATGTGTTGTCTACTCATATGTGTCCTGTCTTCGCCATTATATGCACCTTTATGACTTAAGTTTTTGCCAACTGGGTTGCCTGGCTCCTATGCTTATGCCCTATGTTCCCGCTTGTTCGCCTAGGGCATAAAGGGAGCACCTCTGCGATTGTTATAGCCGGGTTATCCGAACGTGTACCTCAGAAGGGTGAAGCCGAAAGCTAGCGTTCTTAAGGGAGTAATCGGTTGGCGGACAAGAGATGAACTGCCCACGTTGCAATATACACCCCCAAATTATAAAGTGTACTGTGATTTCCCGCATCACAGTTTATGTATGCACAAAAACGCATGCTGGCCTAGGGAAAGGAACCCTTAACGAAACTATTCTCTCTAGAAGATGTTTCTTACGACCAAATGTAATATAACATAACTCCCCAAATACAAATTGTCTGTTCAAGCAGCTATGACCGGACTGCCTAGTTTCCGAACATGCCTTGGTGTTTACCAATGGTATATATATCCAGAAACACTCCAAACCTTGGGTTCTGGAGGTCGAAGCGGAAAGTCTGCCATGACAATCATTTTACAATTCGGCTGGAGATAAGTTTGTTGATAAAGTACACTACTACTTGGACTCAAAAACTTTTTCTTCCTCTAGACCCTCTAGTAGGTTGTCTAGTTTACAATCCTATTGAGAAAACTTAGCGGCTGTTTTCACTTGGTCGTACACTAAGCTAACAGGAATTTCTTCTCCATCTGGTCCCCGAGGTCCGACCCAGGACATACGATTCGGATCAAGCTTGGTATACCGTGTTTTCACCATGTCCCAGGCTTCTCGGGCGCCTTCCCGACATGCTGATATCTTCCATAGCTCCAAACGGCGACGAGCTCCCTTGAATAAATTCGTAAGCCCATCCATACTTCTGGGAGGGGAATCGGATGGCCATAAAGACTTAGCCATGTTCCTCATTGCTTTCCGAGCTCGCTCGTGCACTTTGGATAGCTCTTGTAGCAAGTCGCCTTGGAATTCAGACACTTCTCCTCCGGGACGTCCGGTTAGCACACCTACAGAAGCAAACTTGTAAAACTTTCAAACAGGAGACCGTTTGACAGATAGGTTAAAGAACATACTGAATATGCTGCCTTTCAACTTCTTGTTCTCCTTCAAAGCATCCGATAATTGGGCTCTTAAATCCTTCAGTTCTTCGGCCTGCTTGATATTTGCATCCTGTAGTTTGTTCTTATCAGTAATGGTCCGTGTCAATACACGTTGACCAGCGGCTTCTTGCCCTTCGGCATGTTGCTTATCCGCTTGAGCATCCCTTAGCCTCTCCTCCAGCTGATCTGTCGAGCCTACCAACGAGACAAAAGCATAATTAAGCAACCTCGTTGTATTCACAGAGCCTTATTTCCGAGCTGCTGCTATACTTACCATCAGGTGCCTTCTTGGATTTCTTCAAATTTTCCAGTTCGGTGGTGGCAGCAGACAGCTTAGTTCGGCATTCTTCTAGCTCCTTTGATAACGTGTTACTCCTCTCCATGAGTACCTATCAATATAACGACTCTTAAATCAGTTGGGCCAACTACTTCAAGACTCGGGGGCTACTGGCATATGATCATTGAATCTGCGCAAAAAAAAATCTTACCCGCATATCCTTTGAAAGCTGGTGAGTGGCTCCAGCAACTCCATCACGGGCAGCTCGGATATAAGCATCCGCTGAGCTGAGAGCATTAAAAGCCTCTTCTGTAAAATGTGGGTCACACATATCCGCTCTCCGCCGCTGGTGACCCATCGCGCTCTCCACTTCGGAGTTTGTGACGGATGCATTATCCGAATCCTCTGGGAGATGACAATCCGGCATTGCTCCCGCATCCCCTCTAGTCCTTGCGGTAGGGTCCGGGGCTGGGTCAGTCTGTGCATGGCCGGCCAGGTCTCCGGATGCAGTCCGACGTACACTCCTCCTGCAATGTGGCGCAGCAGGGAACGTCACCGTCCGATCCATCCACTGAGTGTGTGCTAAAGGTTTATACCTCTTCGACACAGAAGAGGGCCCAACTGTATCATTGTTCACCTTTCTTTTCAGAGATGCGCCTTGTGCAAGCGTCGTCTTCTTAGAGGACGCCTTTGCTACGACATGCTGGTGCGAGCGTCGCCCCTTGGGAGCATGATGAAGTGCGGTGGGTGAGTCGCGGTGGGAAAACTCTTTTTGTGGAGATGTCTCCTAGGTACTTACAAGGGAGGAAGGAAGAAGGCCGGGTAGTCGGCTATAATGGCCACTTCCATGCCATCATAGCTCGTCTGATAAAAGACTCCATCCTGAAAATTCACAAATATGTCCGGATCCTCTTTGTATCCAGGATCAAGGTCTCGATTATGGTCCTCCGACTGCAGAGCGGGGCTGTAGATCCCCGCAACAACCTTTCTCCATTCCTGTTAAAGGTAGTCCAATTAAGTTCGATTAAAAAGCATAGTTAAGGGAAAATGATCAATTAAACTCGAAGACTCACCCAGTCAATGGGGGTATACATGGATAAACCTTCTCGACACTTCAGGCGAGCGAAATCTTCTTTTTCCCCTTTGAAAAGGTCAGCCAAGATGGCGGCCAGCGCGGCAAAGTTAGCCGGACCCTGGCGCCCACAATGAGAGGCGCCGTCCTCCCTGTTGTAATGCCACATGGGAAGCCCCCTGGATTGAAGCGGCTGAACGCATCACGTTATTGAAATAGCCATTACCTCTACTATAGTTAGTCCGGAGTGGGCAAGTATTCTTATCTTGTTCACTAGCCTCTTAACCTCCGCACTGTCTTCTTCTTCATAGCTTCGAGGACGCCAGCTGGCGCACTTCTTAAAGGAGCGGAGGAAAATTTGGGAAGACCTTGCCGGATTGGGTCCGTAAGGACAACGTCTTCAATGTAGAACCACTCCGAGGGCCACTCTTCGGATGCCTTCTTCGGAGTGCCGGACAGGTATCCTGTTCCGCCTATACGCCATCGGCACCGCCCACCTTGAAAATGGATCCCTTCTGGGAGCGAGGGACGACGGAGAAATATTTCCTCCATAAATCGAAATGGGCCTCGCAGCCTAGAAACAACTCGCAAAGAGCAACAAAACCTGCGATGTGTAGAATGGAGCCCGGCATGAGGTTGTGCAGTTGGAGACCGTAATACTCCAGAATACCTCTGGGGAAAGGGTGGATTGGAAATCCCACGCCCCTCAGTAAGAAGGAAACAAAGCACACCCGCTCCCCTTTATTGGGATTGGGGAATTTCTCCGCCAGGGCTTCGCCATTGAAGGTAGTTCATCCCGCTCGAACGAAGACTAGATCCGATGGAGGGAGGTATCCCTGCGCCTTAATCTTGGTTAATTAGGCGTGGGGCACCGAGCAGCTCTCCCAGTTGCCTTCTTGAGGGCCTTGGGGACGCGAGGAAGAACAAGGAGCGTTGGCCATCTTTGGTTGGTTTCTTGTGGCAAGCTCTAAGGATTTTTCGTCTGGTGAAGAATGGAATCTGAGATGCGATCTCTTTAAATAAGCGTCTGCCCTACATGGTCAAGGGGTTATTTGTAAAAATACCTGGACCCTTCGCATTCGTCTTACGCGTGGAAGCCGAGGCGACGGCAGCGCAGAAGCTGAAGAGTACAATAATGTAAAAGTCGAACTGTATAGAGTACAAAGGGGAACTCGCCTTGCAAAGCCGAAGACATGAAGCCGGATACAACGTCATTGAAGGCAAGTTCGGGGGCTACTGAGGGAGTCCTGGATTATGGGGTCCTCGGAGAGTCGGCCAATGTGACATGGGCCGGATTAACGGGCCGTAAAGATACGAGAACACAAGGCCTCGACTCTCCTTTGCGTGGACGGCAAGCTTGGCGTCCAGATGTATAGTTTCCTTCCTCTGTAAACCGACTTTGTACAACCCTAGTTCCCTCCGGTGCCTATATAAGCCGGAGGGTTTAGACCTTAGGGGCAATCACAGTTATATAGGCTAGACATCTAGGGTTTAGCCATTACAATCTCAAGGTAGATCAACTCTTGTAACCCCTATACTTATCAAACTCAATCAAGCAGGAAGTAGGGTATTACCTCCATTAAGAGGGCCCAAACTTAGGTAAACATCGTGTCCCCTGCCTCCTTGTTACCTTCGATCCTCAGACGCATAGTTCGGGACCCCCTACCCGAGATCTACCGGTTTCGACACCGACAAAGGGTGCTTATGAAATTGAATCTTTGTTTGAAAAGTTTGAAGATTCAGTTTGTAGACCTGAAAATTTTGCTATCCTTAAACATTGCTATGATAATTATAAATACAATTCCGATATTGATGTATTTATTGAGAAAATCTCCGCTGTCCAAGAGGAGACTAATATTTTGCAGGAGTCTATGGATGAAGGAATTGATGAAACTGTGAGCTCATTGGATAAAAAAGATGATGAGGAGAGCAAAGAACAAAAGGAGGAAGAGCGGCTACTCGTGCCCACCTTCTAATGAGAGTAACTCTTCAACTCATACATTGTTTAATGTCCCTTCGTTCTTACATAAGGATGAATGCTATGGTAATTGCTATGATCCCGTTGATTCTTTTGAAATATCCCTTTTTGATGAAATGGATGCTTGCTATGCTTGTGGCCAAGATGCCAACATGAATTATGCTATTGGATATGAACTTGCTATTGTTCCTTATGTTAAACATGAAATTGTTGCTATTGCACCCACACATGATAGTCCTATTATCTTTTTGAATTCTCCAAACTACACTATATTGGAGAAGTTCATTCTTATTAAGGATTATATTGATGGGTTGCCTTTTACCGTTGCACGCGATAATTTTGATGAATATGATATGCATGTGCTTTCTTCTCCTACTTGCAATTATTATGAGAGAGGAACCACATCTCCGCCTCTCTATTTTTCCAACACCAAAAAATTGCAAGAAATTGCTTATGCTATGTATCGGCCTTTACTTGATGTGCATGAATTGTTCTTGTATGACATGCAGATGCATAGGAAGAGAGTTAGACTTCGTCATTGCTTGATATATGTTGCTTTGTGCTCACTACTAAATGCCAAATCATTGTTAATTCAAATTGGCTTTGATATACCTTGGGATCCGGGTGGATCCATTATTTGAGCACTTTATGCCTAGCTTAATGGCTTTAAAGAAAGCGCCGCCAAGGAGACAACCCAGAAGTTTTAAAGAGTCATTTATTTCTGTTGAGTGATTTAAAAAGTTTAAAAACAAAAAAAATATAGAGGGGAACTTAAAACTTCACAAAAAGAAAAGTGAAAGTGAGAAGGACGAGCACCGTGGAAGCAGGAGCATGCCTTGAACTTTGTTCATGCCCACGGAAACTTTGTGAATCTTGAATTACAGAAACTTTTCAACAAAAATAATTATCCCCTTGTACAATTACACTGTATTATAAAAATAATGTGCCAAGATTTTCCTTTAGGATGAGTAGATTGCTTGTTGGTTTGTGCGGTGCAAAATAGAAACTTTGGCTGTAGTGCGATTTTACATTTTTTACTGGAATGTCAAACGGTTCTGAAACTTTTTGAACTGTCTTTCTATACAAAATGTTTATGTTTTCCTATTTTTTCAGCATTTTTAGAGTTACAGAAGTATGGTGGATGTTCAAATCTTTACAGACTGTCCTGTTTTCACATATTGCTGTTATAGCTTCATTATTTGCGTATGTTTGAATTCTTCTTGAAGCATCCTCGACTTGGGGCCATAGAATTGTGATAGCATAAAGTGGGTAATGTTTGTTTATAATTATACAATAATGTTGCAGTAGTACATGATGGGATTTCATTACCATTTTCACTAACACCGCCACTAAAAGTTTGTTTAAGTTTTGTGTGGATGAAGTGTTCGAAGATCGAGGAGGTCTCGATATGAGGAGAAGGAGAGGCAAGAGCTCAAGCTTGGGGATGCCGAAGGCACCCCAAGTAAATATTCAAGGAGACTCAAGTGTCTAAGCTTGGGGATGCCCCGGAAGGCATCCCATCTTTCTTCAACAAGTATAGGTATGTTTTCGGATTCGTTTCGCTCATGTGATATGTGCAAATCTTGGAGCGTCTTTTGCATTTAGTTTTCAATTTTATTTTATGCACCATGATGGTATAAGATAGTCCATGGTTGATTTATAGAATGCTCATTGCACTTCACTTATATCTTTTAAGTATGGCTTTATAGAATGCTTCATGTGCTTCATTTATATCATTTGAAGTTTGGATTGCCTGTTTCTCTTCACACAGAAAACCGATGTTCGTAGAATGCTCTTATGCTTCACTTATATTTGTTAGAGCATGATCTTTTGTAGAAATAATTAAACTCTCTTGCTTCACTTATATCCATTTATAGAGCCAACGGGAATCGGTCAATTGCATGGTTAGTCATAAAATCCTATATAAAACTTATGGATCACTAAATATGATATGTTTGATTCCTTGCAATAGTTTCGTGATATAGAGATGGAATATGTGGGAGGTACTAGTAAATGGTTGTGGTTAGTAAGAATATTGGTGTTAAGGTTTGTGATTCCTGAAGCATGCACGTATAGTCTCTCGTTTTGCTATGAAAGTTGGAGCACAATTTATCATTGATTGTCTTCCTTATGAGTGGCGGTCAGGGACGAGCGATGGTCTTTTCCTACCAATCTATACCCCTAGGGGCATGCGTAGTAGTACTTTGCTTCAAGGGCTAATAAACTTTTGTAATAAGTATATGAGTTCTTTATGACTAATGTGAGTCCATGGATTATACGCACTCTTATCTTTCTGCGATTTGCTAGCCTCTACGGTACCGTGCATTGCCCTTTCTCACCTCGAGAGTCAGTGCAAACTTCGCCGGTGCATCCAAACCCCGTGATATGATATTCTCTATCACACATAAGCCTTATTATATCTTCCTCAAAACAGCCACCATACCTACCTACTATGGCTTTTCCACGGCCATTCCAAGATATATTGCCATGCAACTTCCACCGCTTATGTTTGATGACTTGAGCATTCATTGTCATATTGCTTTGCATGATCATATAGCTAACATAGTAGTTGTGGCTCAGCCACCGTTCATCATTTTTCATACATGTTACGCTAGATCATTTGTTAGAGGCATTCATATAGAGTCACATTTTGTTATAGGTACCGAGTTGTAATTTTTATTTCTTTTGAGTTATAAGTAAATAGAAGTGTGATGATCATCATTATTAGAGCAGTGCCCCAGTGAGGAAAGAATGGTGGAGACTATTACTCCCACACAAGTCGGGGTGAGACTCCAGACAATGAGAGAAGGAAAAAAAGATAAAAAGGAAAAAAGGAAAAAGAAAAAAAAAGAAAGAAAAAATAAACAAAGAGAGAAGGGGTATTGTTAGTATCGTTTACCACACTTGTGCTTTAAATTAGCACCAAGTTTTTCAGATGGAGAGTCTCATATATTGTCACTTTCATATACTAGTGGGAATATTTCATTATAGGATTAGATGCACACCCACTTAGTTTTCATATGGAGCTTTCATACACTTATAGTTCTTAGTGCATTCGTTACATGGCAATCCCTACTCCTCGCATTGATATCGATTGATGGGCATCTCCATAGCCCGTTGGTTAGCCGCGTTGATGTGAGACTTCTTACCTTTTTGTCTTCTTTATATTTACCCCTATCATCATACTCTTTTCCACCCATAGTGCTATATCCCTGGCTTGCGCTCATGTTTTGCATGATGGTTGAAAAAGCTAAAGCGCGTTAAAAAGTATGAACCAATTGCTCGGCTTGTCATCGGGGTTGTGCATGATTTATACTTTGTGTTAAGAAGAAAGAGCATGACAAGACTATATGATTTTGTAGGGATAGCTTTCTTTAGCATTGGTATTTTGAAAGACATGGTTGTTTTTGGGATGCCTGAGTATTCATGTCTTTATGTCAAATTTTAGACTATTGCTTTGAATCAGTACGGATTCATCAAGGGTAGATCCATACAAGATTGTCTAGCTTGGGCATTCGAGTACATACATCAATGTCAAGCTTCAAAACAAAAAATTGCCTTGCTCAAGCTTGATTTTGCCAAAGCTTTCGATACGATCGAACATGATGCCATGATTAAAATTATGAAGCACATGGGGTTTGACGCCAAATGGCTGGATTGGATCAAATGCATATTCTCCTCGGGAAAATCTTCAGTCCTCCTTAATAGTGTTCCAGGCCGACAATTTCTATGCAAGTGTGGTGTTCGTCAAGGTGACCCCTATCACCACTCATCTTCGTCCTGGCTGCTGACCTTCTTCAGGCTGCTATTAATGACGCATTCCGACAAGGCCAAATTCAGCTACCGTTCCAGAGACCAAACTAGAATGATTATCCGGTGATCCAATATGCCGACGAGACGATAATTCTACTTCCAGCTTCCGTTGAACAAGCTATGACAATCAAGGGCATTCTTTCTGATTATGCTGCTTCAATTGGTTTAAAGATAAATTTTCACAAGTCCACATTAATCCCGATCAACTGTGAACCTGATTGCTACAACGACATCGCCTCTATTTTTGGCTGCAAGGTAGGATCTATGCCCTTCACTTACTTGGGATTGCCTCTCAGAATAACCAAGCTTATAGTCCAAGATCTGATGCCTCTAGACTGCTCCATGGAAAGAAGAATGACCAACTCTTGGTCTAATGTCATATGGTGCAAAGTTATCGCTCCTCAACACAATGATCACTTCACTCACCATATTTGCTCTCTGTACCCTCAAATTCCCACCGAAGATTCTAGAGCTGCTTGACAAACTCAGAAGAAAGTGCCTTTGGACAAAAAATGGAGCAAGGAGATAAATGCAACTCACTTGCGGCTTGGGACATGCCTACCGACCAAAACAAAGTGGTGGCCTCGGTATCATCAATCGCCATATCCAAAGCGAGGCCCTCCTCCTCAAATATCTGCACAAATTTTACAACCACCATGACCTGCCTTGGGTTGAGCTGATATGGACAACATACTACACACACAAAATCCCACATGCGTCGGATCCATGCGGGTCGTTCTGGTGGAAGGACGTGTTGAAACTCACACCAGTTTATAGAGGTATATCCAAGGCAATTGTATATGTTGGAGACACGGTCCTTATGTGGAAAGATCTATGGTTGGAATCTGTGCTGGAAGAATCACACCCGCGGGCCTTCTCTTTTGCATTGAATGAGGACATCTCTGTAAAGGATTTCTTGGGATCCACCTCCCTGCATGAAATGTTTCACCTTCCCCTTTCAGTGCAAGCACATGATGAAGTCCGTGACCTGCAGCAAAAAGTGCTACACGTTGGTAATCAGGAAACTTCATACACGCATGACACATGGGAATATTGTTGGGGCTCGAAGGACTTCAAAGCAAATAGGTACTACAAATTCTACTTTCGGGATGTGAAGGCCCACCAATCCTACAACTGGCTCTGGAAGTCCAAAATCACGCTAAAAATCAAGATGTTTGGATGGCTGCTCCTCTCTGATCGACTAAATACTCATAATATGCTCAAGAGAAAGCACTACAACATCAGAGAAGACCTCAGCTGCCTCTTATGTAATCAACAAGTTGAAGAGGACGTGGAGCATATGATCTTCCATTGCCCCTTCAGCAAATATTGCTGGTCCAAAATTGGGATCTTGTGGGAAGCAACTGGATCTAGACTGCAATGGATAAGTAAAGCCTCTAATGATTGGAATAAACCCATGTTCATGGAAATCTTCTTACAACCAGCTTGGAGCATATGGAAAGAAAGGAATAACAAACACTTTAGAGGCATCCCTCCAACATATCATAGCTGGCTTGATAGGTTCAAAAAAGACTTCACCCTACTTCAGTACAGAACCAAAGTTCACTTGAGTGACTTTATTCTCTCCTTTGTAAACAACCTTCAACCCCACTAGTTAGTATAGGATTTGGTTAGATCACACTCTCTCCCAAAGTGGAGGATGAGCTACTTGTAAATATGGTTTGTACAGTGTACCATACTTTTTGAGTAATACAAACACAGTGGGAGCCTCTCTCACTGTATAACTTCTCAAAAAAATATTCATGCCATGACTAGATATATGATCAAGTTTATGTTAGGTAGCATTCCACATCAAAAATTATCTTATTTATCATTTACCTACTCGAGGACGAGCAGGAATTAAGCTTGGGGATGCTGATATGTCTCCGTCGTATCTATAATTTTTGATTCTTTCACGCCAATGTTATTCAACTTTTACATACTTTTGGCAACTTTTTATATGATTTATTTGGACTAACTTACTTATCCAGTGCCCACTGCCAGTTCATGTTTGTTGCATGTTTTTGTATCGCAGAAAATCCATATCAAACGAAGTCCAAACATGATGCAACTCAATGGAGAATTATTTTGGAATATTTGTGAATTTTAGGAGTTGGAATCACCGCAAAAGGAGGCCCACACAGACCACGATACACCAGGGCACGCCCCAGGCCCCTGGCGCGTGGTGGTGGGTGCTGCTCTCCTCGAACGTCGGTTGGATCTCTACTTCAGGCGCAAGGAAGCTTATATCAGGAAAAAAATCGTGCAAAAAGATCAGTGCAATCGGAGTTACGGATCTCCGGGAATATAAGAAACGGTTTTCGGCCAGATCAGGGGGCGCGAAACAGAAGAGAACAAAGAGAGAGATCCAATCTCGGAGGGGCTCCCACCCCTCCGCCGCCATGGAGGCCATGGACCAGAGGGGGAACCCTCCTCCCATCTAGAGGGAGGCCGAGGAAGAAGAAGAAGGAGGGGGGCTCTCCCCCTCTCTCCTGGTGGCGCCAGAGTGCCGCCGGGGCTAGGATCGTGACGGCGATCTTCATCAACAATCTTGCTACCGTCAAAACCAACTCTCTCCCCCTCTATGTAGCAGTGTAACACCTCTTCTCTCGCTGTAATCTCTACTTAAACATGGTGCTCAACTCCATATATTATTTCCCAATGATCTATGGTTATCCTATGATGTTTGAGTAGATCCGTTTTGTCCTATGGGTTAATCATGATCTTCGTTGGTATGACTGTATGTTTTATTTTTGGTGTTGTCCTATGGTTCCCTCCATTCTCGCGCAAACGTGAGGGGCCCCCGCTGTAGGGTGTTGCAATATGTTCATGGTTTGCTTATGGTGGGTTGCGAGAGTGACAGAAGCTTTACCCGAGTAAGTGCGGTATGACGTATGGGAGTAAAGAGGACTTGATGCTTAATGCTATGGTTGGGTTTCACCACCTTAATGATCTTTAGTAGTTGCGGATGCTTGCTAGAGTTCCAATCATAAGTGCATATGATCCAAGTGGAGAAAGTATGTTAGCTCATGCCTCTCGCTCATATAAAATTGCAAGAATGATTACCGGTATTTGTTATCGATTGCCTAGGGACAAATGACTTTCTTGTTGACAAAAGCTATCCACTTTTACTACCTTGCAATTTATTCATAGTTTTATTCTCGCAAAGTACTCGTAGTTTTATTCTTGCAGATTAGTTTCATACTTGTTTTAGGTAAAGCAAACGTCAAGTGTGCGTAGAGTTGTATCAGTGGTCGATAGAACTTGAGGGAATATTTGTTCTACCTTTAGCTCCTCATTGGGTTCGACACTCTTATTTATCAAAGAAGGCTACAAACAATCCCCTATACTTGTGGGTTATAAGTCCCAGTTCTGGAGGTGGGGGGAGGACGCCGACATCGTCCAACGCTACAGTGGACACAATAATGAGGGATAAGGGAGGAGCTAGGCGGGATGTGGTCTTGGGGGAGTTGCAGGCGGCAAATAATAGTGACAGGGGGTGGAGAAGTTCCTACCGAAGGAAAATCTGAGTGGAAAGCAAGCAAAGAAGTTTAAGAGAAAGAAGAGGGAGGAGGGTAAGGGGAGCCAGGAGGGTCTTGATATGTTGTGGGAGAGAAAAGGCATGGCATGGAGGTGGATACGGATGATGAGGAGAGGGAAGTTCTAAAGAAGATTAAGGGAGACCAGGAGAATGTTCAGACCAAAATGAAGCAGGGCTGTTGGAACAGCTCCGCGTGGGTCAAAGAAAATTATAGCTAGGAACTGTTGGGGGCTTGGGAAACCCCACGGCAGTTCGTAGCCTTCTGGAGCTACAGATGGCTGAAGTTCCCGACGTGCTCTTTCTCTCTGAAACCAAAAGCTATGAGAGGGAGATGGAGCATTTGATATGGAAAATGGGCATGCCTAACATGGTGGTTAAAAATCCAGAGGGATGCTGGGGGCGGGCTTGCGCTCTTTTGGCATCGGGGGGTGGATGTGAGACTACACTGGAAGGACAAGTACTATATTGATGCGGTGGTGCATGATGAGAGCGGTATGCAATGGTGGATGACTAATATATATGGGGAGTCGAAGGCGGTAGAGAAAGGAAAGACTTGGAGTGACTTACGGTCTTTGCAAGGACAACTGAATCTGCCATGGATTTGCGTGGGCGATTTTAATGAGATACTTTTTGCAAATGAGAAGGAGGGAGGGCCGGCTCGCGCCCAGGCTTGTATTGAAGGAAATATGCCCTAGAGGCAATAATAAAGTTATTATTTATTTCCTTATTTCATGATAAATGTTTATCATTCATGCTAGAATTGTATTAACCGAAAACATGATACATGTGTGAATGCATAGACAAACAATATGTCACTAGTATGCCTCTACTAGAGTAGCTTGTTAATCAAAGATGGTTATGTTTCCTAACCATGAACAAAGAGTTGTTATTTGATTAACAAGGTCACATCATTAGTAGAATGATCGATTGACATGACCCATTCCATTAGCTTAGCACACGATCGTTTAGTATGTTGCTCTGCTTTTATCCATGACTTACACATGTTCTGTAACTATGAGATTATGCAACTCCGTTTACGGAGGAACACTTTGGTACTACCAAGCGTCTGGCGTAATGGGTGATTATAAAGGAGTACTACAGGTGTCTCCAAAGGCGATGTTGGGTTGGCGTATTTGAGATTAGGTTTTGTCACTCCGATTGTCGGAGAGGTATCTCTGGGCCCTCTCGGTAATACACATCATCAAGCCTTGCAAGCATTACAACTAATGAGTTAGCTGTGAGATGATGTATTACGGAACGAGTAAAGAGATTTGCGTAGAACGAGATTGAACTAGGTATTGGATACCGACGATCGAATCTCGGGCAAGTAACATACCGATGACAAAGGGAACAACGTATGTTGTTATGCGGTCGACCGATAAAGATCTTCGTAGAATATGTAGGAGCCAATATGGGCATCCAGGTCCGCTATTGGTTATTGACGGAGGCGTGTCTCGGTCATGTCTACATTGTTCTCGAACCGTAGGGTCCGCACGCTTAAGGTTTCGATGGCTGTTATATTATGAGTTTATGTATTTTGATGTACGAAGAAGTTGAGTCCGGATGTGATCACGGACATGACGAGGAGTCTCGAAATGGTCGAGACATAAAGATTGATATATTGGAAGCCTATATTTGGAGTTGGAATGGTTAGGGTGAAATCGGGATTTTCTGGAAAACCGGGGTTCTGGAACCCTCCGGGGCTATTGGGCCTTAGTGGGCCCGAGGGAGAAGAGAAAGGGCCGGCCAGGGGCCGCGCCCCCTCCCCTAGTCCGAATAGGACAGAGAGAGGCGGTGCCCCTTCTCTCTTCCCCTCCCCAATCCTACTCCAACTAGGAAGGGGAGTCCTACTCGGTGGGAGTAGGACTCCTCAGCAGCGCCTCCCTTGGGCGGCCGCACCTCCCCTCCCTCCTTTATATATACGAGGCAGGGGGCACCCTAGTACACACAAGTTTGATCTACGGATCGTTCCTTAGCCGTGTCGGTGCCCCTTCCACCATATTCCACCTCGGTCATATCGTCATGAAGCTTAAGCGGCTCTGCGCCGATAGAGCATCAAGATCGTCACCACGCCGTCGTCTTGTGGAACTCTCCCTCGACACTCGGCTGGATCGGAGTTAGTGGGGCGTCATCGAGCTGTCGTGTGTCAAGAACTCGGGGCGCCGAATGCTTGGCGCCGGGATCGGTCGGATCGCGAGGAGAACGTCGACTACTTCCTCTATGTTGTGATTGCTTCGCTCGGTCTCACGAGTGCGTGAGACAACACTCTCCCCTCTCGTTGCTATGCATCACCATGATCTTGCGTGTGCGTAGGAAATTTTTGAAATTACTACGTTCCCCAAAGTGGCATCCGAGCCTAGGTTTTATGGTTTGATGTTTTGCACGAGTAGAACACAAGTGAGTTGTGGGCGATACAAGTCATACTACCTACCAGCATGTCATACTTTGGTTCAGCGGTATTGTGAGATGAAGCGGCCGGACCAACATTACGCGTGACGCTTCGCGAGACTGGTTTCACCGCCACGAGCACTCGTTGCTTAAAGGTGATTGGCGGGTGTCTGTCTCTATCACTTTAGTTGAACCGAGTGTGGCTACGCACGGTCCTTGAGAAGGTTAAAGCGAGTCTATTTGACGAAATATCGTTGTGGTTTTGATCGTGGGTGAGATTGGTTCTTGCTTAAGCCCGTAGCAGCCACGTAAAATTTGCAACAACAAAGTAGAGGACGTCTAACTTGTTTTTGCAGGGCATGTTGTGATGTGATATGGTCAAGATGTGATGCTATATTTTATTGTATGAGATGATCATGTTTTGTAACGAAGTTATCGGCAATGGCGAGAGCCATATGGTTGTCGCTTTATTGTATGAAATGCAAGCATACTGTAATTGCTTTACTTTATCACTAAGCGGTAGCGATAGTCGTAGAAGCAATAGGTGGCGTGGCGACAACGATGCTACGATGGAGATGAAGGTGTCGCTACCGGTGGCGATGGTGATCATGATGGTGCTGCGAGATGGAGATCACGAAGCACAAGATGATGATGACCATATCATATCACTTATATTGATTTGCATGTGATGTTTATCTTTTATGCATCTTATCTTGCTTTGATTGCGGTAGCATTATAATATGATCTCTCACTAAATTATCAAGTGTTCTCCCGAGTATGCACCGTTGCCAAAGTTCGTCGTGCCTGCACACCACGTGATGATCGGGTGTGATAAGCTCTCGTCCATCTACAGCGGGTGCAAGCCAGTTTTGCACACGCAGAATACTCGGGTTATACTTGACGAGCCTAGCATATGCAGATATGGCCTCGGAACACGAGACCGAAAGGTCGGCGTGAATCATATAGTAGATATGATCAACATAAGATGTTCACCATTGAAAACTACTCCATTTCACGTGATGATCGGTTATGGTTTAGTTGATTTGGATCACGTGATCACTTAGATGACTAGAGGGATGTCTGTCTAAGTGGGAGTTCTTAAGTAATATGATTAATTGAACTTAAATTATCATGAACTTAGTACCTGATAGTATCTTGCTTGTTTATGTTTGATTGTAGATAGATGGCTTGTGCTGTTGTTCCGTTGAATTTTAATGCGTTCCTTGAGAAAGCAAAAGTTGAAAGATGATGGTAGCAATTACGGATGGGTCCGTAACACGAGATTATCCTCATTGCTGCCTGAAGAGTTACGTCTGGATGCACCGCTAGGTGCAGCCTCTTCTTGCAGAGCAACACGGATGTTATGAGCGTCTGGCGAGCAAAGCGATGACTACTCTATAGTTCGATGTGCCATGCTTTACGGCTTAGAACCGGGACTTCAACGGCGTTTTGAGCGTCATGGAGCATATGAGATGTTCCAGGAGTTGAAGTTGATATTCAACAGAATGCTCGGATTGAGAGATATGAAGTCTCCAATAAGTTCTATAGCTGCAAGATGGAGGAGAATAGTTACGTCGGTGAGCACATACTCAAAATGTGCGGGTATTACAATCACTTGACTCAAGCTGGGAGTTAATCTTCGGATGATTGTGTCATTGATGAATTCTTCAATCACGCCACCAAGCTACAAAGGCTTCTTGATGAACTATAATATGCAAGGGTTAGTAAAGACTATACAGAGCTCTTCGCAATGCTAAAGGCTGCGGAGGTAGAAATCAGAAGGAGCATCAAGTGTTGATGGTCAATAAGACCACTAGTTTCAAGAAGAAAGGCAAAGGGAAGAAGAAGGGAACTTCAAGAAGAGCGGCAAGCAAGTTGCTGCTCGGAGAAGAAACCCAAGTCTGGCCCTAAACTGAAGCCGAGTGCTTCTCTTGCAAGCGATGGTCAATGGAAGCGGAACTGCCCCAAGTATTTGGCGGATAAGAAGGATGGCAAGGTGAACAAAGGTATATGTGATATACATGTTATTGATGTGTACCTTACTAGAGCTTGCATTAGCTTTGGGTATTTGATCTTGGTTACATTGCTAATATTTGCAACTCGAAGCTGGGACTACGGATTAGCGAACACGGCAAAGGGCGAGGTGACGATGCTTGGCGTGGGAAATGGTTCCAAAGTCGATGTGATCGCGGTCGCACGCTACCTCTACATCTACCTTGGGATTAGTTTTAGACCTAAATAATTGTTATTTGGTGCTGCGTTGAGCATGAACATTATATCTGGATCTTGTTTGATGTGAGGCGGTTATTCATTTAAATCGAGAGAATAATGGTTGTTCTATTTATATGAGTAATATCTTTTATGGTCATGCACCCTCAAAGAGTGGTCTATTTTGATGAATCTCGATAGTAGTGATACACATATTCATAATGTTGAAACCAAAAGATGCAGAGTTGATAATGATAGTGCAACTTATTTGTGGCACTTTGCCGTTTAGGTCATATCGGTGTGAAGCGCATGAAGAAACTCCATCTTGATGGACTTTTGGAGTCACTTGATTATGAATCACTTGGCACTTGCGAACCGTGCCTCATGGGCAAGATGACTAAAACCCGTTCTCGGTACTATGGAGAGAGCAACAGATTTGTTGGAAATCATACATACTGAGATGTATGTGGTCCGATGAATGTTGAGGCTCGTGGCGGATATCGTTATTTTCTCACCTTCACAGATGATTTAAGCAGATATGGGTATATCTACTTAATGAAACATAAGTCTGAAACATTTGAAAAGTTCAAAGAATTTGAGTGAAGTTGAAAATCATCGTAATAAGAAAATTAAGTTTCTACGATCGATCGTGGAGGTGAATATTTGAGTTCTGAGTTTGGTCTACATTTGAAACAATGCGGAATAGTTTTCGCAACTCACGCCACGGAACACCACAGCGTAATGGTGTGTCGAGCGTCGTGTCGTACTTTACTGGATATGGTGCGATCTATGATGTCTCTTACAGATTTACCGCTATCGTTTTGGGGTTATGCTCTAGAGGCGGCGCATTCACCTGAATAGAACACCGTCGAAATTCGTTGAGACGACACCTTATGAACTGTGGTTTAGCAAGAAACCAAAGTTGTCGTTTCTTAAAGTTTGGGGATGCGATGCTTATGTGAAAAAGCTTCAACCTGATAAGCTCGAACCCAAATCGAATGTGTCTTCATAGGATACCCAAAGGAGGCAGTTGGGTACACCTTCTATCACAGATCCGAAGGCAAGACATTTGTTGTTAAGAATGGATCCTTTCTAGAGAAGGAGTTTCTCTCGAAAGAAGTGAGTGGGAGGAAAGTAGAACTTGATGAGGTAATTGTACCTTCTCCCTTACTTGAAAGTAGTTTGTCGCAGAAACGGTTTACGAGACATCTACACCAAGTAGTGAGGAAGTTGGTGATGTTGATCATGAAACTTCAGATCAAGTCACTCTGAGAACCTCGTAGATCAACGAGTAAGATCCGCACTGAGTGGTATACAGTAATCCTGTTCGGAAATCATGCTACTAGATCATGATGAACCCACGAACTATGAAGAAGCGATGGTGAGCCCAGATTCATAAAATGGCTTGAGGCCATGAAATCGAGATGGGATCCATGTATGAAAACAAAGTATGGACTTTGGTTGACTTGCCCGAGGGTAGGCAAGCAATAGAAAACAAGTGGATCTTCAAGAAGAAGACCGACGCCGACGGTAATATTATTGTCTACAAAGCTCGACTTATGCAAAGGGTTTCGACAAGTTCAAGGGATTGACTACGATGAGACCTTCTCACCGTAGCGATGCTTAAGTCTGTCCGAATCATGTTAGCAATTGCGCATTTTATGATTATGAAATTTGGCAAATGGATGTAAAGACTGCATTCTGAATGGATTTACGGAAGAAGAGTTGTATATGATGCAACGAGAAGGTTTTATCGATCCAAAGGAGCTAACAAAGTATGCAAGCTCCAGCGATCCATTTATGGACTGGTGCAAGCATCTCGGAGTTGGAATAAGCGCTTTGATAGTGTGATCAAAGCATTTGGGTTCATCTGAGACTTTTGGAGAAGCTTGTATTTACAAGAAAGTGAGTGGGAGCTCTGTAGCATTTCGATATTATATGTAGATGACATATTGCTGATCGGAAATGATATAGAATTCTGGATAGCATAAAGGGATACTTGAATAAGAGTTTTTCAATGAAAGACCTCGGTGAAGCTGCTTACATATTGGGCATTAAGATCTATAGAGATAGATCAAGACGCTTAATTGGACTTCCACAAAGCACATACCTTGACAAAATTTTGAAGAAGTTCAAAATGGATCAAGCAAAGAAAGGGTTCTTGCCTGTGTTACAAGGTGTAAAGTTGAGTAAGACTCAATGCCCGACCACTGCAGAAGATAGAGAGAAAATGAAAGATGTTCCCTATGCTTCAGGCGTAGGCTCTATCATGTATGCAATGTTGTGTACGGACTGATGTGTGCCTTGCTATAAGTTTAGCGAGGAGGTACCAAAGTAATCGAGTGGATCACTAGGCAGTGGTCAAGAACATCTGAAATACGAAAAGGACTAAGGATATGTTTCTCGTATATGGAGGTGACAAAGAGCTCATAAATGGCAGTTACGTTGATGCAAGCTTTGACACGATCCGGACGATTCTAAATCGCAGACCGGATCGTATTTACACTAAGCGGAGGAGCTGTCGGTTGGTGCAGTTCTAAACAAAGCGTCGTGGCGGGATCTACATGTGAAGCGGAGTACATAGCAACCGAAGCAGCTAATGAAGGAGTGCGGATGAAGGAGTTCATATCCGATCTAGGTGTCATACCTAGTGCATCGGGTCCAATGAAAATCTTTCGTGACAATCTTGGAGCAATTGCCTTAGCGAAGGAATCCAGATTTCACAAGAGGACCAAGCACATCAAAAGACGCTTCAATTCCATCAGGGATTTAGTCGGTGGGAGACATAGAGATTTGCAAGATACATACGGATCTGAATGTAGCGAGACCGTTGACTAAGCCTCTTCCACGAGCAAAACATGATCAACACCAAGACTCCATGGGTGTTAGAATCATTACTATGTAATCTAGATTATTGACTCTAGTGCAAGTGGGAGGCTGAAGGAAATATGCCCTAGAGGCAATAATAAAGTTATTATTTATTTCCTTATTTCATGATAAATGTTTATCATTCATGCTAGAATTATATTAACGGAAACATGATACATGTGTGAATGCATAGACAAACAATATGTCACTAGTATGCCTCTACTAGACTAGCTTGTTAATCAAAGATGGTTATGTTTCCTAACCATGAACAAAGAGTTGTTATTTGATTAACAAGGTCACATCATTAGTAGAATGATCTGATTGACATGACCCATTCCATTAGCTTAGCACACGATCGTTTAGTATGTTGCTACTGCTTTTATCCATGACTTATACATGTTCCTGTAACTATGAGATTATGCAACTCCGTTTACGGAGGAACACTTTAGGTACTACCAAGCGTCACAACGTAATGCTGGGTGATTATAAAGGAGTACTACAGGTGTCTCCAAAGGCGGATGTTGGGTTGGCGTATTTGAGATTAGGTTTTGTCCTCCGATTGTCGGAGAGGTATCTCTGGGCCCTCTCGGTAATACACATCATGAAGCCTTGCAAGCATTACAACTAATGAGTTAGCTATGAGATGATGTATTACGGAGCGAGTAAAGAGACTTGCGGTAGCGAGATTGAACTAGGTATTGGATACCGACGATCGAATCTCGGGCAAGTAACATACCGATGACAAAGGGAACAACGTATGTTGTTATGCGGTCTCGACCGATAAAGATCTTCGTAGAATATGTAGGAGCCAATATGGGCATCCAGGTCCGCTATTGGTTATTGACCGGAGGCGTGTCTCGGTCATGTCTACATTGTTCTCGAACCGTAGGGTCCGCACGCTTAAGGTTTCGATGATTGTTATATTATGAGTTTATGTATTTTGATGTACGAAGAAGTTGAGTCCGGATGTGATCACGGACATGACGAGGAGTCTCGAAATGGTCGAGACATAAAGATTGATATATTGGAAGCCTATATTTGGAGTTGGAATGGTTAGGGTGAAATCGGGATTTTCTAGGAAAACCGGGGTTACGGAACCCTCCGGGGCTATTGGGCCTTAGTGGGCCACGAGGGAGAAGAGGAAGGGCCGGCCAGGGGTGGCGCGCGCCTCCCCTAGTCCGAATAGGACAAGGAGAGAGGCGGCGCCCCCCTCTCTCTTCCCCTCCCCAATCCTACTCCAACTAGGAAGGGGGAGTCCTACTCGGTGGGAGTAGGACTCCTCAGCAGCCGCCTCCCTTGGGCGGCCGCACCTCCCCCTCCCTCCTTTATATACGGGGCAGGGGGCACCCTAGTACACACAAGTTTGATCTACGGATCGTTCCTTAGCCGTGTCGGTGCCCCTTCCACCATATTCCACCTCGGTCATATCGTCATGAAGCTTAAGCGGCTTCTGCGCCGGTAGAACATCAAGATCGTCCTGCGCCGTCGTCTTGTGGAACTCTCCTCGACACTCGGCTGGATCGGAGTTCGTGGGGCGTCATCGAGTTATCGTGTGTCAAGAACTCGGGGCGCGAATAATGGCGCCGGATCGGTCGGATCGCGAGGAGAACGTCGACTACTTCCTCTATGTTGTGATCGCTTCCGCCCGGTCACGAGTGCGTAGACAACACTCTCCCCTCTCGTTGCTATGCATCACCATGATCTTGCGTGTGCGTAGGAAATTTTTGAAATTACTACGTTCCCCAACATGTATGGATGCGTTCCGGGTGACTTTGGAAGAGTGTGGCCCGGAGGACTTAGTGTAGGATCGAAAGTATGTCTAGAGGGGGGTGATTAGACTACTTGACAATATAAAAATTATGCCTTTTGACAAAGACAAGTTTTTGGCAGATTCACAATTATGATCAAGTCAAGCATCACCCTACACATGCAATTCTAGAGTATAGGCAGCGGAAAGTAAATTGCACATGTTGTAAAGAGAGGTGGAGAAGAGCAAACGCAATTTTGGAGACGCGGTGATTTTTCTCGTGGTTCCGATAGGTGGTGCTATCGTACTTCCACGTTGATGGAGACTTCAACCCACGGAGGGTAGCGGCTGCGAGAGTCCACGGAGGCTCCACCCACGAAGGGTCCACGAAGAAGCAACCTTGTCTATGCCATCATGGCCTCGCCCACGGAGGCTAGCCTTACTCGGGGTAGATCTTCACGAAGTAGGCGATCTCCTTGCCCTTACAAACTTCTTGGTTCAACTCCACATCTCGACGGAGGCTCCCAGCGACACCTAACCAATCTAGGAGGCACCACCCTCCAAAAGGTAATAGATGGTGTTGATGATGATGAACTCCTTGCTCTTGTGCTTCAAATGATAATCTCCCCAACACTCAACTCTCCTCACTGATTTGGCTGTGGTGGAAGAAAGGATTGAGTGGAAAGCAACTTGGAAGGCTAGAGATCAAGCTTCATATGGTGGGAGTGGAGCAACTTGATCTCAACACAAGGGTAGGTAGTTCTCTTCTCGAGAAATGTAAGGTAGGAGTGGTAGTTCTTTCGATGGCTCTCTCCACGAATGAAGAGGGGTGGAGGGTATTTATAGCCTCCACACAAAATCCAACCGTTACACACATTTGACCAATCTCGGTGGGACCGAAGTTGACAACTCGGTGAGACCGAAAGTTCAAATCATGTGAGCGTTGGGATTTTCGGTGGGACGAAAATACAATCTCGGTTAGTCCGATTCGTGCAAAGACAGAGCTTGCCAATCTCGGTGGGACCGACTTCATCATCTCGGTGACACCGATTTGATGACAGAAGGTTGCAGAAGCTTGGCAACTCAAGTTTCGGTGAGACCGAGTTCAGAATCGGAAAATCCGAGATTTCTAGGGTTTTGGCTTTATGGTTGAGGTGGTTCATCTCGGTGTGACTGAGTTTGGAATATCGGTGGGACCGAGATTACTTATGAGTGTATGTTGCAGTGAAAGTTGCTGATAGTTTAGGAGATGTATCACTAAGCACTTTGAGCAACTAGATCATCATCATAACCTCATCCCCTTTTAATAGTATTGGCTTTCCTATGGACTCAATGTGATCTTGGATCACTAAACCAAAAATGGAGTCTTGAGCTTTTGCCAATGCTTGCCTTAGCATTTTGAGGGTCCACTTCTTGAGTCCTTGCCATACCCATATCACTGAACTTTACGAAATGATTCTCAAGTAACTATTAGTTCAATGATATATATGTTGTTATTAATTACCAAAACCACCCGGGATTAGTTGCACTTTCAATCTCCCCTTTTGGTAATTGATGACAACATATAGATCAAAACTTCGACAAAGGATATAATCAATGAATAATATAAATCGCTTTGAGAAGTATGTGATAAGCAAGAGCTCCCCTAAATTTGTGCATTATTTAAGATTTGCGTTTGAATGCAAATGCACAATCGATTAGGATCATGGGTCACTCTTCCATGTCACATACATCTTGGTGGAGCGCACAAAATGATAAGAATGAACAGCATGCACCCAATCACCAAGACATGAGTAAATGGTCATACAAGATAGGAATAGCATATGATAAGCATTAAGCACACATTAAAGCATAATGCGACCAAGCACTCATTAAGGTAGAATGAAACATAGTATCAAACACTTTGAATGTCTCGAAAACTAAAAGTATCTCAAAGAAACCGCAAGTGAGCGAAAGAGCAAAAGCGCAAAGACAACAGCACACTCTCTCTCGAAGTCCTATGATCTATACAATTTCTCCCCTTTGGCAACAAGTTACCAAAAGTTGAAACAGCATAGAGCTAAGCGTCCTTTGGGGACTCTGCTGGCGGCTCCGTGCAGGTTGATGTCGGGGTGGATATGATAGCATCGGCGAAGACTTGATTGATGTTTGTCTTTGGAGGAGTGGTCCTTTGGAGCTGGAGCTGGAGCAATGATGGAAGCTGTGGAGAGTCTTTGAAGCTGTAGTCCTAGTGTCGATCCTTTGGAATAGCGGTGATCGGGTCTGTGGGAACCGGGCGATCTGTTGATAAGCATCTGGACTAAGTCATCCTGCATCTCGCATAAGCTCTTCCTTCTCCTCTTTGCTTCCTCAATATCGCCTCAAGCTTGTTGTGATTACTTGCACTTGATCGACTTCACGTCTGAGCGTGGATCTTGTCCTCAACAATCCTCTCTAGGCTCTCTGAGGCTGTACAATCTTGGCAGGCGTTGTTCAATCCTTTGGGTAGCTTCAAGGAGCTGCTCTCCGACACTCTTTGGTTTAGCTGCTGCTGCTGCTCTGCTTCCTTGTCGACTTTGGCTTTCTTGGCAGCTTCAATCTTGGCTTGACCTTCAACTGATGTTGGATCCTCCTCATCCATCACAACAACATTATCCTCATGCTCTGGCTGCAGTGGTAAGTGTTCTCTATCCAACAAGAATGTGCCCGTGCCAAACATGGCATTGATAAGCATCTGAATCTGCGGGGCAAATCCACATGACCTTTTCTGGTCAGCTGCAGTCCTCTTAATGGTCTCAACCATCAAGTCCATCACCTTGAAAGGTGCTTTCTCATCAAATATATGCAGCATGTTGATAGAGTATCCTCTGATCATGCGATGATCTCCAGACTTGGGCATCAAGGTATGCCTCAGAATTGTATTAGTGGTAGGTAGGCCTGCCTGGAGATAGTACACTGAGCCAAGCTTCCAGATTCCCAAATCCTTAGCTGTAACCTCTTTGTACATGTTCTTCATGGATTCATGATTCTTCTTTGGAATACCATATACATCAATATCATCCTCTCTTTGCACTGGAGCATTCAGAAGTTCTGCCCATTCTTCAACAGAAGAAGAAAATCTTTGACCTTCAGTCATCCATACAATCTTTCCATCTGGATAGAAATGAGCTGTGGCATAGAATTGCATAATCATCTCATCGTTCCAATTTGTCAACTTCTGACCTACAAAGTCTGCAACACCACATGCAGTGAAACTTTCATGCACATGTGGAAAGAAATCTCTGTGCTCTTCGCTGTCAATGTACTTCCGGTCAACGTATCTCGGTGTCTGCGACTATGGGCTTCTTGTCCATCGGCCACGGTCTCATAGAAGTCCTCTTGCTCTACGGTGTGAAATCTGGGATCTCAGCAGTTCTTCTCCTCACGGCATATGGGTCGATTGTCTCCATAGCACGAGACCTCTATCTTTCCTTGCCTTCATATCCTCGGCTTGAGGATGAGCATCATTATGTAGTGGCGTTTTCGACGAAGTTTCAGCAAAGCGGTGCTTCATCATCGACACAGTGGTGGCACATCATCCTTGTTCTTTTGAGATCTTTGGAATGTTCTGTTGTCTTCTTTGGCTTAGCGGCGAGGCTTTCTTTGGAGCTGCCTTGGCTGGAGCAGATTGCTTGGGCTTTGAAGTGGCTCCAGCCCTGATGGCATCACCCATGAGCTTAGGCTTCTGAGGAGGCTGGGGTGCTTCCTCATCCTCATCTTCCTCTGCTGCATCATCATGCACTAATCTCTTTCTCTTGGAAGTTTTCTTCACTTTGCTTGTAGCTTCTTCCAAATTCAGCTTCTTAGCAACAGTTGATTCCTTTACTTTTCTAGTGCCCTTCTTAGTTTGCTGACCTTGTGGCTCTTTGGCAACAACTTTCCTCTTGGGCTTTGAGGTGACCTCTTCCTCAGTGACAAAATCTGAGTCTTCATCATCTGAGTTCCTCTTCTTTCTGGCCCTGGTGGCTGCAGGAGGCAAACCACATGGTGTACTCCTCTCACCATCATCGATGAGCTCTTTGGGATCGGGACTAGTGCTGCCTCTGGAATATCTGCAATGGGTGTCTCGACTGTTACATTTATCCTTTGGCATCGACATGGTGACAACTTTGTGAATAGATAAGGTGTAGGCGAGTAGAAGAGTCATCACAAACTCTGAAGATTTTGCAAAAAAATGAGTTCAAATTCAGTATTAGGTTTTCACAGAAGACATTTGGTCGAGACCGAGTTTAAAATTCGGTGAATCTGAAGTGTTCAACGAAGCTTTCACACCACTTTTCGGTTGGACGAAGTGGGTTTTAGTCTGCCGAAAACACTAGGGTTTCACAGAATCCTCATTTGGTCACACCGATTTGCACAACTTCGGTTGGACCGAAGGGTGCGATGCAATGGCCATAGGCCAAATCGGTCATACCGAAAATGTAAATCGGTCTCACCGAGAGATATTCGGAAACCTAACCTAAAACTTTTACTCGAATCTAGTTCAAAGCGGACTAATCGGTGTACAGGAAGATTTCAATCGTGGCAAGATTCTAGGCAAACCAAGCGTGCATTGAATCGGAGATGGGAGCACGAGTGGGATCAAAACTCACCCTAACTTGGTGGAGTTTCTCTCTGGCAACTTGGGAGAAGATGTCCGTTGAAGGCGGCGGAGACACGAGGCGGCGCGCTGACGGCAACGGCGACGATCCGGAGACCAAGCGGCGGCGGCAAAGGGGTGTGGGGCGAAGCGTTTGAAGGAGAAATCAGCAGCGCCCTCGGAGTATATATACCCCTTTTTGTCGGTGGGACGAGTTGTAAAACTTCGGTGGCACCGAGATGGATAACTATGAGGCGATTATGCACTTGATCACGCCGAAAATCACAACTTCGGTTTCACCGAGGTGAAAACCTAGATCAGTCTAAATGCTTTCGGTTCGACCGAGTTTGAGTGAGTTAGTCGACCGAAATCACTTAGAAGGTTTTGGAAGTTAGCCTTTGACGGATCGGTGGCTCGAGTGCTCCTAACTTGGAGGGTCGAAAATGACTTGTTCAAAGTTTGTGATGTAAGCATGAATAGAATTTGAGACAAGAAAGCATAGATAGCTAGGGAGGTACTTAGGCATTCTTGTCCATCCATTGGTCGAGAAAAATCAAAACGACCAAAACAACAAATGGATGTCCTTGAATGGATAAAATCATGCATCCAACATGCTCACACAATAAGATAGCAAATGAAATATGTGTCAAACATGCACAATCAAAACTCTAGCTACTATCACACAATTTGTCGATGACTAGGTCATCTTTATATGAGTATATTGACTTAGGAGTCAAATGAGAACATTTGATCATAGGTCATACTCATCGTTTAAGCACAAGTGGGGTTACCACTTTTACATAAAGCATTGATGTGTTCACATCATTTGAAGATGCTTTAGCTCAATTTTTAGAGCAAAGCTCCCCCTAGATGTGAGAACCCCTTTTAAAGGGTCAAACTAACCTTGGGTTGTCGTAGAAGACTTCATGTAGATGTTGAAGATGTGGATGCTCAATGTTTATGAAGACCATCAAGAGTTGGGAGCAATCCTTTGGATTCGGGCACTTTCAATACCTACATGGGTTAGTCCCACAAGGAACAAACAAGGATATCCATGGGCATAGATTGAAGTTCACAATAGATGATGTCCATGAAAGCAATGATTACCTTGTCCCTTGACTTACCAACAAGAGGGTTTGTGACTCCATGAACTAGTGCACGATGTGGAAGTTGATTGCACAAGTTTTTGCCAAAATGAATGTGAGTGAAGTATGTTGGCGGAGTCACCCTCAAGAACTTTCTAGTTCTTCTTCTTGGGATCCACATCATCTTGATGGGAATCCTTGGGGTTATAGTTGAGCTTGACGAAGTAGAACTTGGCGTTTCCTTGGGAACCCACTTGACCATGGCTTGAGGTGCTTCAACAAATGCATCAATCTCCTCTTGAAGCTTGTCCTTGCCTTTTAGCTTGTGGTCTTGTGGTGGAAGGTCATCTTGTGCTTGTTCCACATTGGAAGAAGTAGGATCATACTTCTCCTTTTGAAGAACAAACTGTGGAGTAGGATATTGACCTTCTTCCCATTCAACACCTTCGGCGTTGAACTTTCGCTCAAAACCAATTCCTTGATTCTTCCGGTGCCTTCCTTGCTTGCGAACAATTTCCTCAAAGTTCTTGCTTCCGGCAAGGCTCTTGTAGACACCTTTCTCTATAATCCCTTTCAATAAACTATTTTCTTGCTCAAGTGTAACTTGGCTTGAAACATTGTTAGTGGAATCAAGAGAACTACTAGAAGCAACAATATTGGATTTAGCATGGTTACTGTTTCTACTAGATGAAGAATTTTTCTTATGCTTGTCATGCTTAGTTTTAATGGGTGGCAAGAAATTAGACAAGAGAAGTCGTTTGGCAAGATATGAAGAACTCTTCTTTCGAAGATCGTCATTGATTGCTTTTAGAAACTCATGTTCTTGCTCTAGAGTGAGCTTCTCGAAGCGTAGCTTCTCATGAGATCTTAGGAGCTCTCTATGATCTTCTTGAGTTGTTTCATGAGCTAACTTAAGAGTGTTTAGTTCTTTAGTTAGGCGCTCAATCTCCTTCATAGCATTGTCATTCGACTCTTCTCGACTATAAGGACTACTAGCATGTTCATCATTACTAGGCTCACTAGATTTATCATGTAAGAGCTCATCTTCACCAAGCAAGTCATCCTCATCACTATCAAAGTCAATGAATTCAGGGTGTGATACCTTGGGGCCTTTAGCCATCAAGCATCTTCCAATTCCCTCATTTGGTGAATCAAATAAGTCATAGGAGTTGGAGTTGGAGGATACGAGAGCAAGACCGGCAACACCTTCATCTTGACTATAGTCGGAGTTGGAGTGATAGCTTCTTTCGGATTGATTGTCCGAGTCGGGCGGAGACCCATTCACCTACATGAGCTTGATGTTTTCTTCTTGTGTAGCTCCTTGATGACTTGTCTTTCCTCTCCGAATCCTTGCTTCTCCGAGAGGGTCTTCGTTCATAACGATCATCTCTACTCCTTCTCTCTTTCTGAGGTGACTCATCTCTTGAGCTTCTTCTTCTTGGAGATTCTTCTCTTCTCTTGTGGGGAGCCGTACACTCATTTGAGTAGTGTCCGGGTCTTCCACAATTGTAGCAGTTTCGATCACGACTAGAAGATCTCTTTTCATCATATGATCTAGACTTTGAGCTTCTCTCTTTGCTTCTACTCTTGTAGAATTTGTTGAAGTTCTTGACCATTAGGCTTATCTCTTCATTGGAAACTAGCTTGTCATTTGAGGTTGTGGGAGCATCACTTGTAGCTTTGTAAGCACCACTTGACTTGTTGTGAAGCTCTTCCTTATCATTAAGTGTCATCTCATGAGCAACAATTCTTCCAATGACTTCGGTTGGCTTGAGATTCTTGTAGTTTGGCATCATTTGGATCAAGGTGCACACGGTGTCATACTTTCCATCAAAGCTCGAGAATCTTCTTGATGATGAATCGGTCGGTCATTTCTTCGCTTCCTAAGCCGGCAATCTCATTTGTGATGAGAGCAAGCCTAGAGTACATTTCAGCGACTCCTTCACCTTCCTTCATCTTGAACTTGTCAAGTTGACCTTGAAGAACATCTAGCTTTGATTCCTTCACGGACTCGGTACCTTCGTGCATTTCAACCAAAGTATCCCAAATCTCTTTTGCATTCTCAAGGCGGCTGATTTTGTTGAACTCCTCGGGACACAAAGCATTGAAGAGAATGTCACAAGCTTGAGCATTGTTTTGCAACATCCATAATTCTTCCGTTGTAACCCGCGATCCGGAACTTTTCCTTCCTCGAAGAATTCACCTTGCATACCAACACAAATAATGCCCCAAGCGGCTGGGTTATGGCCAAGAATATGCATTTTCATTTTATGCTTCCAACTAGCAAAGTTTGTACCATCAAAGTAAGGACCTCTCTGAAAATTACCCTCACTAGGCGCCATACTCTCCTAGGTTGTGAAACCAAGCTTATGGAGTCAATGCAATGAAACCAATACAATGGAGACCAAAGATCGATACCACTTGTAGGATCGAAAGTATGTCTAGAGGGGGTGATTAGACTACTTGACAATATAAAAATTATGCCTTTTGACAAAGACAAGTTTTTGGCAGATTCACAATTATGATCAAGTCAAGCATCACCCTACACATGCAATTCTAGAGTATAGGCAGCGGAAAGTAAATTGCACATGTAGTAAAGAGAGGTGGAGAAGAGCAAACGCAATTTTGGAGACGCGGTGATTTTTCTCGTGGTTCCGATAGGTGGTGCTATCGTACTTCCACGTTGATGGAGACTTCAACCCACGGAGGGTAGCGGCTGCGAGAGTCCACGGAGGCTCCACCCACGAAGGGCCACGAAGAAGCAACCTTGTCTATGCCATCATGGCCTCGCCCACGGAGGCTAGCCTTACTCGGGGTAGATCTTCACAGTAGGCGATCTCCTTGCCCTTACGAACTTCTTGGTTCAACTCCACATCTCGACGGAGGCTCTCAAGCGACACCTAACCAATCTAGGAGGCACCACCCTCCAAAAGGTAATAGATGGTGTTGATGATGATGAACTCCTTGCTCTTGTGCTTCAAATGATAATCTCCCCAACACTCAACTCTCCTCACTGATTTGGCTGTGGTGGAAGAAAGGATTGAGTGGAAAGCAACTTGGGAAGGCTAGAGATCAAGCTTCATATGGTGGGAGTGGAGCAACTTGATCCCAACACAAGGGTAGGTAGTTCTCTTCTCATAAATGTAAGGTAGGAGTGGTAGTTCTTTCCGATGGCTCGTCCACGAATGAAGAGGGGTGGAGGGTATTTATAGCCTCCACACAAAATCCAACCGTTACACATTTGACCAATCTCGGTGGGACCGAAGTTGACAACTCGGTGAGACCGAAAGTTCAAATCATGTGAGCGTTGGGATTTTCGGTGGGACGAAAATACAATCTCGGTTAGTCCGATTCGTGCAAAGACAGGAGCTTGCCAATCTCGGTGGGACCGACTTCATCATCTCGGTGACACCGATTTGATGTGAAGATTCTGAAGCTTGGAAACTCAAGTTTGGTGAGACCGAGTTTAGAATCGGAAAATCCGAGATTTCTAGGGTTTGGCTTTATGGCTGAGGTGGTTCATCTCGGTGTGGTGAGTTTGGAATATCGGTGGGACCGAGATTACTTATGAGTGTATGTGGCGGTGAAAGTTGCTGATAGTTTAGGAGATGTATCACTAAGCACTTTGAGCAACGGATCATCATCATAACCTCATCCCTTTTAATAGTATTGGCTTTCCTATGGACTCAATGTGATCTTGGATCACTAAACCAAAAATGGAGTCTTGAGCTTTTGCCAATTCTTGCCTTAGCATTTTGAGGGGTGCACTTCTTCAGTCCTTGCCATACCCATATCACTGAACTTTCTGAAATGATTCTCAAGTAACTATTAGTTCAATGATATATATGTTGTTATTAATTACCAAAACCACCCGGGGATTAGTTGCACTTTCACTTAGGATTTGAGGGTGACCCTTATACTTGGAGAAATAACTGGCATGAGGTCAATGGCTATAGAAGAGAAAGGTTGGATCATGCAGTTGCTGCAATAATTCGCGAGGGCGTTTCCCATTGTACAAAGTAATAAACGGGGATCCTCTCCACTCCGACCACCGCCCGGTCACAGTCTTGGTGGATGGCTTACGGCCTGAAGGGAGTGAAGGCAATGGGGATGGAATCTTCATTTTGAGGCAAGATGGCAGATGGAGGATGATTGTGCTAAAGTAGTTGAGGAGGCGTGGAATGCAGCTTTTGAGGAGGAGAGATGTTTAGTTCGGGAGAGGCTCAACAAAGTTGGAGGAGAGCTCACTAGATTGGACCAAGAGGTGTTGGGAGAGCTCAAAGGGAGAATGAAGAAGGCGAAAAAGGAGTTGGAGATGTGCAGGCGTGGGTGTCTAAATCAGCAGCAGATAAATAGAGAGCACCTTCTGCGGTTCAAGTTAAGTAGGATGGTAGATCAATACAATTTATATTGGCGGCAGAGGGCTCATGTGAATTGGCTACACAAAGGTGACAGAAACACAATTTTTTCCATGCCCATGCTAGGGAGAGGAAGAGGGTGAATACAATCAAGAAACTAAAGAAGAATGGAGGTGATGTAGTGGAGGGAGAATAGGAGATAGGAAACCTTAATACTAATCACTACAAAAGTTTGTTCATGTCTTCTGTAGGTCTTGCCAACGATGTGGTGTTATCACATATGCATGCTTCTGTTACGCATGAAATGAATACCCGTCTAACCCATGAATTCCCCAAAATAGAGGTGAGGGAGGCTCTCAACTCTATTGGTGATCTAAAAGCACCAGGGCTTGATGGCATGCCGGCTATTTTTTATAAGCTTTTCTAGGAACTAGTTGGGAGCAAGGTGAAATAAGAGGTCTTGGCAGTACTCAATGGCGGCCCTATGCTTATTGGTTGGAAAGAAACTACCATAGTACTGATCCCCAAAGTGAAGAATCCAGAAAAGATCATGGAGTTCAGACCCATAAGCCTTTGTAACGTTCTGTATAAGATGATTTCAAAGGTTTTGGCGAATAGGCTGAAGGAGATCCTGCCAGAGATTATATCGCCAACCCAGTCAGCCTTCGTACCAGGAAGGATGATCATGGACAACGTTCTCCTAGCCTATGAAATAACACACTTGATGCATAAAAAGAAGGGTGGCAGAGAAGGCTTGGTGGCAGTGAAGATTTCTTTGCTATGGTGTCAATGAGTAAGGCTTACGATCGCGTCGAGTGGTGTTTTCTGGAAAGAGTTATGCTCAAGATGGGGTTTGCTGAACAATGGGTTCATACCATAATAAAGTGTGTCCGATCAGTCTCCTATAGGGTGAAAATCAATAGGAACTTGTCAGATGTGATTATGCCTGGAAGAGGGCTTCGGCAGGGGGACCCTTTGTCCCCCTACCTCTTCATTATATGTGCTGAAGCGTTTTCTGCTATGCTGCACCATGTTGAGTAAGAGGGCACTATTAAAGGGGTGCAGATTTGTAGAGGAACCACAAAAATTAACCATCTCTTCTTCGTTGATGACTCACTTATTGTTATGAAGGCGACTGTAGAGGGTGTGGTAAAAGTTCAGCAGATTCTTGCGCTATATGAGGACCAGTCAGGCCAAATGATAAATAAAGATAAGACAACGGCCATGTTCAGCAAAGGAACAAGTGCAGCCACTCGGGCAATAGTACTGGCTGGTCTCGGCATTGCAGCAAAGTCTTTCAATCAACGGTACCTGGGCTTGTCAGTGCATATTGGGGCATCTAGAACCAAGGAGTTCGAGTATTTGAAATAGAAAAATTGGCAGCGTATCCAAGGATGGAAAGAAAAACTACTGTCGAAGGCTGGGAAAGAGGTGATGATCAAGGCTGTAGCACAAGCGATCCCCACCTATGCAATGTCGTGCTTCGATCTCACTAAGCAACTCTGCAAAGAGATCAACGCACTAATTGCTCGGTATTGGTGGATCTAGCAAGATAAAAGTCGGTGTCACTGGATAAGCTGGGAGAAAATGACAAAGGCAAAAAAGATGGTGGTCTGGGCTTTAGAGACCTCCACCTATTTAATCTGGCAATGCTCTCGAGGCAGGGGTGGTGACTTCTTGAAGCCCTAGACACTCTCAGTGCTCAGGTTTTAAAGGCATGGTACTATCTGACTACATCAGTGCTTGAGGCAAAAGAAAAAGAGGGCATTTCCTACACCTAGAGAAGCATTTTAAAGGGAATCCAGCTCCTTAAGGAGGGCATTATCTGGCGTGTTGGATCTGGTGACAACATTAAAGTTTGGGAAGACCCTTGGATTCCTAGGGGCAACACAAGAAAACCAACCACTGTCAGAGGGAATGTCGTACTCATGTGGGTCTCTGAACTTCTGGATCCTATAAGTGAATCTTTGGATGAGCAACTCCTTAGGGACTTGCTCTCAAAATCTGATGTGTGTGATATATTGGCTATCCCGGTGAGGCCAGACATGGAGGACAAGGTCGGTTGACACTTTGATCCAAAAGGAAAGTTTATTTACTATCAAAGGGGCATACCACCTTGCTGCACGACTGAAAGATGCTCGTATGGGGGCTAATGTCGGGACATCATGTACTACTGCTAATGGTCAGGAGGAATGGAAGCGTTTAGCCTCCCTCTTCGTATGAATATAAAGCGTAAGAGAGTGGAACTGGATGCTAGATGCCCGGCTTGTGGTCGTTTGGATGAAGATGGCGGTCATTTATTCATAAAATGCAAAATGGTGAAGCACCTGTGGAGATCACTAAATTTGGAAGAAGTGAGACTTGTTTTGCTGCAATGTACATGGCCTATGGAGGTACTTGATCATATCTGGAGTCTAGAACGCCAACAGCGCGACATGGCGCTGGTTCTGCTATGGAAATGGTGGACAACAAGAAATAAAGCTAATGCATGGGAACATGTGAGAAGTACGGATAACATTTGCTATGCCATCTGTCAGCATATTCAGGACTTCAGTCAGGCAGTTGTTCAGGCCAAGCAAGGGACTAATCTAGTAAAGGAAACATGGTAGCAGCTGCCTGCTGATTTTGTCAAGGTTAACTTTGATGTTGCCTTTTATGCACATACTAGACAGGGAGCCTGGGGATGTGTCTTCTGTACAGATCAGGGTTAGTTCTTAGCGGCTAGAGCTAGTTCTATGCAGCACATCTCTGGACCGCTGCATGCTGAAGCGATGGCATGTATGAGGGCAGCAAAGGCGAGGGCTGAGTTTGGCTTACATTGAGTGGTTCTCGAGTCTGACTCCAAGGTCCTTGTCGAAGCCCTGAACTCTGATGATTATGATCGGGCCACGATAGGTGTTCTTCTGCGTGATATGCGTAGTGTATGTCCTCCAAATTTCGAGTCTTTTAGCTTCAATTTCTGTAAAAGGCATTGTAATAAGGTGGCCCATGAACTAGCCGCTTTTGGCTTCATGGTGGGAGCTGCTAATCTTTCCTGGATCGAGTAGGCTCTAGACTTTGTTTCGGTGTTGGTTGCCAGCAACATCGCTGTGCGGGTTTAGTAATGGAATGATTGTTCAGGTTCAAAAAAAACTTGTCAAGGGTTTGGAGACTAGGAGAGCCACTAGCATGGCCGAATAGCTATGCAAACATTGCAGCCGCCGCCGGAGTACTAGCTTTCGGCATGCTCTTGCGATAAACCTGGCGATCCAGATCAGCGGCCGCCGCCGGCCGCGCGGCTGAGCGTCACTGTCACTGTTTCTTTCCGACCCTTCAGCTGGGTGTTGTCTCAAAACTACCCTCTCACAGGGTTCTATCCTCCAGCCATCCAACTAGCGTGGAGTTTGTTTCTCCGATCCCTCATAGTGTCTTGCTGTAGGGCTTCATCTCAAGTGTGTTCGTTGCTACTTACCTGATCAAGGGTTGGGACAATAGGTCTGGTGGGAGTAATGAAGATCGTTGGGTGGAATTATCGTGGAATGAACTCACCGACAGCAACTCGTGTGCTATTGGGTCTCCAGAGGTAGTCCAGGCCGGATGCATGTGATCTTTCTGTCTGAGACACATTTGAGTAAAGTGAAGGCAGAGAAACTTAGGAGAAAACTTAAGATGGATAGGATGGAAGTGTATGAGAGTGACGGGACAAGTGGTGGATTATTGATGACATTGCATAGTCTGGTAGTGATTCAAGCTCTGAATGTTCAAAAAAAGTTCATTGATGTGGCAATAGATGGTCCAGGTGAGGAGATGTGGAGGCTAACTGGGTTTTATGGTGAACCCAAATGGGAGGACAAGCATTTGTCTTGGGGTTACCTAAGGAATCTACATCAACAGTTGAATATCCCATGGGTAGTCCTTGGAGATTTTAACGAGATTCTATACTCTCATGAGAAGGAAGGAGGGGCTCTGCTCCCAAATCAGATGATGCAAAATTTCAAGGATGCATTGGTGGACTGCAACTTGGAGGACATGGGATACATTGGGGACCAGTTCATGTGGAGAAGAAGACTCAAAGAACGCCTTGACAGAGGAGTGTCTAATGGTGGGTTTTAGCTATTGTTCCCTAATGCTACTACTACCAACGCTGAGCATCCCAAATCAGATCACAGGTCGTTGGTCCTAGAGCTGGAAGGTGATGTAGCTGCAGTCCAGCAATCACATGCTGGAACACGGCGGTTCGAGGTGCGCTAGTTGCAGGAGAATGATGTAATGCAATGAGTTACTGACGCATGGGAGAAAACAGATGCTCATGATACTTTCACAGCACGCACAGATGCGGTTCACAAGGAGCTCCACTCTTGGGACCCGACGGTTTTGTGTGCCCCACAACGGCGACTAAAACAACTTAAGGCGGAGTTAGAGGAGCTACGGTTGGTGCCCATTACCGAAGAGGCGGCAGATCAGCAGTGGGAATTATTGATCATGATTGAAGAAACACTTGAGAAAGAAGAGATATACTAGGTGCGGTGCAGTACAGTAAATTGGTTGAAATACGGTGATTGCAACACAAACTTCTTCAACAATTTTGCGGTTGCGGGACAGAAAAGAAATCAGATATACAAGCTTTTGCGAGATGATGGGGTATGGAAAGAGGATATTGAATCGATGGGT
The DNA here is from genome assembly GCA_021437245.1 of Aegilops speltoides. NCBI lineage: Eukaryota > Viridiplantae > Streptophyta > Magnoliopsida > Poales > Poaceae > Aegilops > Aegilops speltoides. The sequence goes on from CM038146.1 coordinate 142,440,853, forward strand.
ACTCTCATAGCTGATTATTTTAAATCTTTGTTTACTTCAAAAGTTGTTCACCCAAATTTAGAAGTTTTAAATAAAGTAAGGACCAGAGTTACAAATTATATGAACGAGTCTTTACTTGCACCATATACCGCCGAGGAGGTCAAAAAGGCCTTATTCAGCATTGCGGATCTTAAGGCCCCTGGCCCGGATGGGTTGCATGCAATCTTTTTATAAAATGTTTCGGCCACTATTGGGTGATGATTTGGTAAAAGAAGTTCTTGCTGCAGTAAATAGTGGAGTTATCCCAGAAGGGTGAAATACAACAACGATTGTGCTCATACCGAAAGTCGACAACGCAAAGAAGATCTCACAATATAGACCCATCAGTCTCTGCAATGTCGTTTATAAGGTAATTTCTAAGCTTTTGGCTGCTAGACTGAAAGTTTTCTTTCCAGAGAACATTAGTGAGACACAAAGTGCTTTTGTGCCTGGGAGGATAATTACAGACAATGTTATTGTGGCATATGAATTCCTACATACGATGAAGAAGAGAAAACAAGGGAAGGATGGTACATGTGTAGTGAAATTGGATATGCACAAGGCATATGATCGTGTCGAGTGGGTGTTTTTGAAGGCCATACTTGCAAAATTTGGTTTTACTGAATGATCGGTTGATATGATAATGGCATGTGTGACTACAATTGAGTATAAGGTGGGATTCAACTCAAATGAGACTACCATTCAGACCAACAAGGGGTTTAAGGCAGGGGGATCCCCTTTCCCCCTATTTGTTTCTTCTCTGTGTGGAGGGTTTATCATCTTTAATAGAACATGAAGAGACCCAAGGGCAGGTTAATGGGAGTCCAGGTTTGCAGAGACTCTCCAAAAATCTCTCACTTGTTGTTTGCGGATGATTCCTTAATTTTGATGCGAGCTGATTCCGCAAATGCATTAGCCCTGAGAAGTATTCTGAATGATTATTGTGCAGCATTAGGGAATATGGTAAGTGTGGGAAAATCATCTATTTTCTTCAGCCCTAATACTCAAGTTGGTGTGAAGGAAAAGGTGTGAAAAATCTTGGATATCATGACTGAATCATTATCTAACAAGTATCTGGGGTTGTCCTCGATGGTCGGGTGGACCGGATGGATTGCTTTCTGCACCTTATTGAGAGAGTCTGACAAATGGTGAATGGGTGGAAAGTGAGAATGTTGTCCTTCGACGGGAAAGAAATTTTGATTAAATAGGTGGCTTAAGCCATCCCAACATATGGGATGAGTGTGTTCAAATTCCCCCAAAAAATATGTAAAGGGTTCACTAACACAATGTCGCAGTATTGGTGGGGTGACAAGGACGACCAAAGAAGGATGCACTGGTTTGCATGGTGGAAGATGCACATACTGAAGGAGAAAGGTGTAATGGGTTTCCGGGATATTCATGCTTTTAACCTAGCACTCTTAGCAAAGTAATGTTGGAGATTAATTGAGAATTTTGATTCCTTGTGTGCTAGAGTGTTGCGAGCCAAATACTACCCATTAGGAGACATTCTCAACACCACAATGAAGAAAGGTTCATCTTATGTGTGCCAGAGTATATTTGCAGGCATTTAGACTTTCAAGAAGGGTTGCATATGGAGAGTAGGAGATGGTACAAAAATTAATATTTGGGATAACTGTTGGATCCCGAATAGCCAATCAAGGAAAATTATAACAGTTTGAGGTAATTGTGTTCTGACACATGTTGATGAGCTTATAGATCCTATAACCGAGGAGTGGGATGAGCAGCTAATATAAGACATTTTCTGGCCAATAGATGTGCAACGCATCTTGCAAATCCCTTTATCTCAGCATGTCGTGGAGGACATCATTGCTTGGCATTACACAAAAAATGGAGTGTTCAGTGTATGTTCTGCGTACTATAGAGAATGGGAGGATCGGTACGGAGGAAAATTTGTTAGTGATGGTGGTCAGATGAGCTCACCAGATCTAGTTTGGAAAAGGGTGTGGAATCTGAAAATGTCTGGTAAGGTGAAAATATTTATTTGGAGGTGCTTGCATAATAATATCCCTTTCAAATGTACACCAGCAAACCGTCACGTGCCTATAAGCGGCCAGTGCCCGATTTGTCGGGTAGGTGCAGAGAACACGTGGCATGCCTTCTTTCTTTGCAGTCACACTAATCTTGTCTGGACTGAGCTAGGCTTGAAGGAAGTCATATGTGATGCATTGCTCATTGATCGTTTGGGGGCAAAGGTATTGGAGTCTCTCCTATGTGATAGTAAATTTCAGTGAAACTATATGGACCAGATTGATATATCAGAGATGATAGCATCTACTTGTTGGTACCTATGGTGGCAAAGAAGGGAGTTAGTCCGAGGAGAACAAGTGAAAACACTGGTGTGTACTGCGATGGCTGTTCATGCCCTATGTCTGAACTTTTTTCATGCAACAAGTAAACCACCTCGTCCACTCGTCTTTGCAAATGGAAGAACCCCATGTCAGAGTTTCATGCTTTAATGGGGATGCTTCTTTTTCAGATGATGATAACACGGGTTCTTGCGGAATGGTGATTAAAGATCACATCGGAGGCTTTATCGCTGTAGCAACAACACAGATGTGTCATGTCGCTGATGTGGTATCCGCGGAGGCAGAAGCTATGCGTCAAGGATTATTATTTAGCCGTGGCCTTGGATGTCACAAGGTTCTAGTCCAATTTGATAGTATTATCGTCGTGAAGGCTCTAAATATGAATGAAGGTATTCACTTGTGGTGGCACCTATTCTTGAGTAACTTGTTAAAAGAGTTCGGGAAGGTCACTATTGTTGGTGCAATGATAGGCCCCTTATGTTTTGGAGTTTGTTGACATAAACAATATGGGACTTATGTGTTTGCTAGTGCACACAGAGTAGCAGGTCCCTGATGAATCGAGTAGTTTGATGAAACGACGAAGACAATCTCATGGCGGTGCAGCGAAGGTTATCACCAAAGATGATGCTAACAAGAGTGACCCCCAAAAATTGCTGAAGTAAAGCAATTGGTTTGGTGTCTGTCCGAAGAAAGATGACTGCGTCTGAGGAGAATGAAGACGGAGTGAAGGCATAGCATTTGTTTCATTCTTCTTCTTCTTTCATTGAGTCATAGGATCATCGTACCATTAAGAGGGGTGTAGTGTTCAAAGCTTTGATTCTCCGATGCTAAACCCAAAACCTATCAAAGTTGTGAGAGAAATCTTTTTGAATTCTGAGCAAATACTTGCCAGCAAGAGACTGTAATCTTCTTCACTGCGAGAGATTTGTCTTGGACCAAGGAGTTAGCATTACTTGTTCCTCAAGTGATGTTACTGTTGCTCCAAAATCCGACCGTTGAGAACGTGTTGGTTGGCCATTGGCTGGACCGTCCAAAATGGCCATTTCCCATCTGGGAAAGCTGCGGCTATAAATAGCCACCCACGTCGGCTTTGTCCGGTGGCTGCTCCATTTGATTCTGAGAAGATTGTTGAGCAACCCATTCTTTGAGTGATTTGAGTTTAAAATCCACTAAGAGAAAAACCCCTAGAGCCGAAGAATTAGATAGTGGTTCAGCATCACTGGAATCTAAGTTTAGTATGCTCCGCCTATTACTCGTGAGAGCTGTAAACTCTCTAGATGGTTAGGTGTCAATTTCTTCAGAGACCAAGAGTGATTGTGGTTCTGGACGAAGAAGTCTGTAAAGGTTCAGAGATCGCCTTCAAGTATCTACCACGAGTAACCGACATCGGTTGACGAATCAATTGTCAAGGAGAATAGGGTGAAGAGAGTTTATCTTCCGTGTTAAGTCATAGCCCCTCCAACCAGACGTAATCCTTGTGCATAAGGACGAACTGGTCGAACAAATACCTTGTCGCCATCGAGCATCATCGGTTATCTCAATCACCCATGTTTATATTCAGTGTATTTTCATTTGCATGATTTGTCTTAATGCATAATCTAGCTTCCCTTTGGTACTCTGTTTTAGTTCGCTGTAGTTTGCTTTTCATTCGTTCCATTGTTGGGTTCTAAGAGTTTTGAGTTTTCAGAAGAAAAATTAAAACTCCCATTCACCCCCTCTGGTAGACATACTTCGTTCCTACAATTGGTATCAGAGCGAGGTACTCCTTGACTCTGCTCATTTTAGTCTAACGACTTTGGAGTTTAAGTATGTCTTCAGTGAACTACAAATTGCATCTCAAGTGTCGGTGGAAACGACACCTATGGGATCACTGGAATCCCTTCTACGGTTGTGGGACACGGAGATCGTGAGGGGAGCAGGACTAGTAGACAACACAAGGGGGATATACCCAGGTTCGGGCTGCAAAGATGCGTAAAACCCTACGATCCTGCTTTGGTGGATGTATTAGTGTTCTTGAGCTCTCGAACTAGCTCTAGGTGCTGCGAGGTTCGAAAGAGCCGAATCCTTTCTCCGTGTGCCACGGGCCTCCTTTTATAGGCGAAAGGGGCTGCCATAATGACACACAGGAGGTGGAAAGTGCTACAGCATTGCGAACTTATCGCTCGTATTACAGGACAAGACGCATTTAATGTGAGGCTTAGGTGTCCCTTCGCTTTATCGGGGACGGGGGCGAGGCCCGTCCCGTCCGTCGCCGCTCCTCTTTGCTTCGACACGCGCCCTGGCCAGCGATGCATGCGGTGCCATGTAGGCAGGCAGGCAGCTGAGGTGGCGCGGTGGTGGAGCCTCCATGAAGAACTGCAGGTTGCCACGCAGGTGCCTGCCCGGCTAGCTGGGTCGGCAGCTGCATGCGAATGGCGGCGAAGACTTGGCTGGCTCGGGCCTGGCAGTGGCCCTGCCGGCGCTTGGCGAGGGTCTTGCCGGGTGGCCCGGCAAGGGTCTTGTCGGGTGGACCGGCAAGGGTCTTGCCGTGGCGCGCTCGCTCCCCCGGCAAGGGTCTTGCCGGGGGTCTTGTGGGTTCCTTCGGTGAGGATAGTTGCCTTCCTATCCTCTTTTGATCTTGAGTGTTTTATGTCTTCACAAAGATCTACATAACACCACGGAGGTGCCTCCCGAGCCCTGTCCCAACGCTTTTGTCGAGCGCTGGTGGGCTCAAGGGTGGCTCACTTCGGTTGGTGTGGGCGAGCTTCCCCGGCAAGGGTCTTGCCGGGGCTGCTGAGGCTGCCCCGACAAAGGTCCTTGCCGGGGGAACCTGCTACGCCTATCTGATCTTTGTGGCCTTGGTCCTTGTTGTTGCTTCGATTGTCCTCGTGGCTTCGGCTTTCCTCCGGCTTCCCTTTCCTGCCATGTTATGCGTGGTCGTGGCGGGAAGCTCTTGAAGGAAATATGCCCTAGAGGCAATAATAAAGTTATTATTTATTTCCTCATATCATGATAAATGTTTATTGTTCATGCTAGAATTGTATTAACCGGAAACATGATACATGTGTGAATACATAGACAAACGTAATGTCACTAGTATGCCTCTACTTGACTAGCTCATTAATCAAAGATGGTTATGTTTCCTAGCCATAGACATGTGTTGTCATTTGATTAACGGGATCACATCATTAGGAGAATGATGTGATTGACTTGACCCATTCCGTTAGCTTAGCACTTGATCGTTTAGTATGTTGCTATTTGCTTTCTTCATGACTTATACAAAGTTCCTATAACTATGAGATTATGCAACTCCCATTTACCGGAGGAACACTTTGTGTGCTACCAAAGCGTCAGCGTAAGCTGGGTGATTATAAAGGAGCTCTACATGTGTCTCGAAGGTACATGTTGAGTTGGCGTATTCGAGATTAGGTTTTGTCACTCCGATTGTCGGAGAGGTATCTCTGGGCCCTCTCAAGTAATGCACATCACTATAAGCCTTGCAAGCAATGTAGCTAATGAGTTAGTTACGAATGATGCATTACGTAATGAGTAAAGAGACTTGCGATTCTGAGATTGAACTAGGTATTGGATACCGACGATCGAATCTCGGGCAAGTAACATACCAATGACAAAGGGAACAACGTATGTTGTTATGCAGTTCGACCGATAAAGATCTTCGTAGAATATGTAGGAGCCAATATGAGCATCCAAGTTCCGCTATTGGTTATTGACCGAGAATAGTTCTAGGTCATGTCTACATAGTTCTCGAACCCGTAGGGTCCGCACGCTTAACGTTACGATGACAGTTTTATTATGAGTTTATAAGTTTTGATGTATCAAAGGTTGTTCAGTGTCCCGGATGTGATCACGGACATGACGAGGAGTCTCGAAATGGTCGAGATATAAAGATTGATATATTGGAAGCCTATATTTGGATATCGGAATGGTTACGGGTGAAATCGGGATTTTACCGGAACACCGAGGGGTTACCGGAACCCTCCCGGGGGTTAATGGGCCATAGTGGGCCATGAGGGAGAAGAGGAGGGCCGGCCAGGGCAGGCCGCGCGCCCCCTCCCCCCTAGTCCGAATAGGACAAGGAAGGCGCCCCTTTCCTCTTCCCTCCCCTTTCCTTCTCCACCAAGCAAGCAGGGGGAGTCCTACTCCCGGTGGGAGTAGGACTCCTCGGCGCACCCCTAGGGGCGGCCGCACCTTCCCCCTCCCTCCTTTATATACGGGGGCAGGGGGCACCTCTAGACACACAATTTGATCTTCGTGATCGTTCCTTAGCCGTGTGCAGTGCCCCCTCCACCATATTCCACCTCGGTCATATCGTTGCGGTGCTTAGGTGAAGCCCTGCGTCGGTAGAACATAATCATCGTCACCACGCCATCGTGCTGACGGAACTCATCGCCGACACCTTGCTGGATCGGAGTCTGGGGATCGTCATCGAGCTGAACGTGTGCTGAACTCGGAGGTGCCGTACGTTCGGTGCTTGGATCGGTCGGATCATGAAGACGTATGACTACATCAACCGCGTTGTTATAACGCTTCCGCTTACGGTCTACAAGGGTACGTGGACTACACTCTCCCCTCTCGTTGCTATGCATCACCATGATCTTGCGTGTGCGTAGGATTTTTTTTTGAAATTACTACGTTCCCCAACAGTGGCATCCGAGCCTAGGTTTTATGTGTTGATGTTATATGCACGAGTAGAACACAAGTGAATTGTGGGCGATACAAATCATACTGCTTACCAGCATGTCATACTTTGGTTCAGCGGTATTGTGAGATGAAGCGGCCCGGACCGACATTATGTGTACCCTTATGCGAGACTAGTTTCACCGTTACGAGCACTCGTGCTTAATGGTGACTGGTGGGTGTCTATCTCTCTCACTTTAGTTGAACCGAGTGTGGCTACGCCCGGTCCTTGCGAAGGTTAAAACAGCACTAACTTGACGAACTATCGTTGTGGTTTTGATGTGTAGGTAAGAACGGTTCTTGCTCAGCCCGTAGCAGCCATGTAAAATATGCAACAACAAAGTAGAGGACGTCTAACTTGTTTTTGCAGGGCATGTTGTAATGTGATATGGTCAAGACATGATGCTATATTTTATTGTATGAGATGATCATGTTTTATGGCGAAGTTATCGACAATGGCGAGGAGCCATATGGTTGTCGCTTTATTGTATGAAATGCAAACACCCTGTAATTGCTTTACTTTATCACTAAGCGGTAGCGATAGTCGTAGAAGCAATAGGTGGTGTAACGACAATGATGCTACGATGGATATCAAGGTGTCGCGCTGATGACGATGGTGATCACGGCGATGCTTCGGAGATGGAGATCACAAGCACAAGATGATGATGGCCATATCATATCACTTATATTGATTGCATGTGATGTTTATCCTTTATGCATCTTATCTTACTTTGATTGACGGTAGCATTTTAAGATGATCTCCCACTAAAATTATCAATAAGTGTTCTCCCTGAGTATGCATCGTTGCAGAAGTTCTTCGTGCCGAGACACCACGTGATGATCGGGTGTGATAGGCTCTACGTTCAAATACAATGGGTGCAAAACAGTTGCACACGCGGAATACTCAGGTTAAACTTGACAAGCCTAGCATATACAAATATGGCCTTGGAACTGAAAGTGCAACTATCCCTAGTTGGTTTTGGTAATTCATAACAGCATATAGCTCATTGAGCTAATGCTTTTCCAAGACTATTATTTCAGGAAAGCTCAATGAATGGCATGGCATGGATGATGAAAGTGGATCCCTCAAAATACTAAGGACAAAGAATTGGCTCAAGCTCAAAAGCTCAAGACTCTTCATTTTATATTTTAGTGATCCAAGATCACATTGAGTCTATAGGAAAAGCCAATACTATCAAGGAGGGATGAGGTGTTGCTTAATGAGCCTCTTGCTTCATGTGCTTTGTGATATGCTCCAAAATCCTTAGCTACTTTCCCACATCCACAAATGACCTAAACCCAAAGCCAAAATCGGTCACACCGATTCTTCCTATCCGGCGCCACCGATTCCAAAACTCATAGCCACTGCCACAAACCCTAAGCAAATCGGTCTTACCGATAGGGATCTCGGTCTCACCGAGATGGGATTGTAATCTCTCTGTTTCCCTTCGTAACGTTTCGGTCTAACCAAAGTGAGCGATCGGTCCCACCGAGATTGCAATTTAAACTCTCTGTTTCCTTTTGTAACATTTGGTCTCACCGAAAAGAGCAAATCGGTCCCAGAGTTTACGACCAACCCTCTGGAAAGCTTATTACCAAATCGGTCTCACCGAGTTTGTATGTCGGTCTTACCGAGATTACGTTATGCCCAAACCCTAACCGAATCGGTCTCACCGAGATGCATGTCGATCCACGAAAATCACTAACGGTCACTAGATTTACTAAATCGGTCGACCGAGTCTGTTGAATCGGTCCCACGAGTTTAGTAAATTGTGTGTAATGGTTAGATTTTGTGTGGAGGCTATATATACCCCTCCACCTCCTCTTCATTCGTGGAGAGAGCCATCAGAACAAACCTACACTTCCAACTTACCATTTATGAGAGAGAACCACCTGCTCATGTGTTGAGGCCAAGATATTCCATTCCTACCATATGAATCTTGATCTCTAGCCTTCCCCAAGTTGCTTTCCACTCAAATCTTCTTTCTACCAGATCCAAAACCTATGAGAGAGAATTGAGTGTTGGGGAGACTATCATTTGAAGCACAAGAGCAAGGAGTTCATCATCAACGCACCATTTGTTACTTCTTGGAGAGTGGTGTCTCCTAGATTGGCTAGGTGTCACTTGGGAGCCTCCGACAAGATTGTGGAGTTGAACCAAGGAGTTTGTAAGGGCAAGGAGATCGCCTACTTCGTGAAGATCTACCGCTAGTGAGGCAAGTCCTTCGTGGGCGACGGCCATGGTGGGATAGACAAGGTTGCTTCTTCGTGGACCCTTCATGGGTGGAGCCCTTCGTGGACTCGCGCAACCGTTACCCTTCGTGGGTTGAAGTCTCCATCAACGTGGATGTACGATAGCACCACCTATCGGAACCACGCCAAAAACATCTAGAGAGACCGTTTTGTCTTTTGTGCCAAAGTGTCACCAATTGCGTTTGAATCCTCCAAACCCTTCCCTTTACTTTCTTGCAAGTTGCATGCTTTAATTTCCGCTGCCTATATACTCTTTGCATGCTTGCTTGAATAGTGTGATGATTGCTTGACTTGTCCTAAAGTAGCTAAAATCTGCCAAACTCTAAAATTGGGAAAAGGTTAAGTTTTTAATTGGTCAAGTACTCTAATCACCCCCCCCTCTAGACATACTTCAAGGTCCTACAGGAACACGGAGACCGAAAGGTCGAACGTGAATCATATAGTAGATATGATCAACATAGTGATGTTCACCATTGAAACTACTCCATCTCACGTGATGATCGGACATGGTTTAGTTGATTTGGATCAGGTGATCACTTAGATGACTAGAGAGATGTCTGTCTAAGTGGGAGTTCTTAAGTAATATGATTAGTTGAACTTAAATTTATCATGAACTTAGTACCTGATAGTATTTTGCTTGTCTATGTTTGTTGTAGATAGATGGCTCGTCTTTGTTGTTCGTTGAATTTTAATGCGTTCCTTGAGAAAGAAAAGTTGAAAGATGATGGTAGCAATTACGGATTGGGTCCGTAATCTCGAGATTATCCTCATTGCTGCCTGAAGAATTACGTCTGGAAGCACCACTAGGTGCGAACTGCTCGCTTGATGCAACTGACAACGTTAAGAACGTCTGGCAGAGCAAAGCTGATGACTACTTGATAGTTCAGTGTGCCATGCTTTACGGCTTGGAACCGGGTCTTCAATGACGTTTTGAACATCATGGAGCATATGAGATGTTGCAGGAGTTGAAGTTAATATTTCAAGCAAATGCCCGGATTGAGAGATATGAGGTCTCCAATAAGTTCTATAGCTGTAAGATGGAGGAGAATAGTTCTGTCAGTGAACACATACTCAAAATGTCTGGGTATAATAATCACTTGATTCAACTGGGAGTTAATCTTCTTGATGATAGTGTCATTGATAGAATTCTTCAATCACTGCCACCAAGCTACAAGAGCTTCGTGATGAACTATAATATGCAAGGGATGGACAAGACTATTCCTGAGCTGTTCGCAATGCTAAAAGCTGCGGAGGTAGAAATCAAGAAGGAGCATCAAGTGTTGGTGGTTAATAAGACCACCAGTTTCAAGAAAAAGGGCAAAGGGAAGAAGAAGGGGAACTTCAAGAAGAACAGCAAACAAGTTGTTGCTCAAGAGAAGAAACCTAAGTCTGGACCTAAGCACGAGGCCGAGTGCTTCTCTTGCAAGCGGTAGTCCTTTGAAGCGGATCTGCCCCAAGTATTTGGTGGATAAGAAGGATGGCAAAGTGAACAAAGGTATATGTGATATACATGTTATTGATGTGTACCTTACAAATGCTCGCAGTAGTACCTGGGGTATTTGATACTGGTTCTGTTGCTAATATTTGCAACTCGAAACAGGGACTACGGATTAAGCGAAGATTGTCTAAGGATGAGGTGATGATGCGCGTGGGAAATGGTTCCAAAGTCGATGTGATCGCGGTCGGCACGCTACCTCTACATCTACCATCGGGATTAGTTTTAGACCTAAATAATTGTTATTTGGTGCCAGCGTTGAGCATGAACATTATATCTGGATCTTGTTTGATGCGAGATGGTTATTCATTTAAATCAGAGAATAATGGTTGTTCTATTTATATGAGCAATATCTTTTATGGTCATGCACCCTTGAAGAGTGGTCTATTTTTATTGAATCTCGATAGTAGTGATACACATATTCATAATGTTGAAGCCAAAATATGCAGAGTTGATAATGATAGTGCAACTTATTTGTGGCACTGCCGTTTAGGTCATATTGGTGTAAAGCGCATGAAGAAACTCCATACTAATGGACTTTTGGAATCACTTGATTATGAATCACTTGGTACTTGCGAACCGTGCCTCATGGGCAAGATGACTAAAACGCCGTTCTCCGGAACTATGCAGCGAGCAACTGATTTGTTGGAAATCATACATACTGATGTATGTGGACCAATGAATATTGAGGCTCGCGGCGGGTATCGCTATTTTCTCACCTTCACTGTCGGGGGTTGGATGCGACATATGCCAACGGGTGGCTTATCATGGTGGGGGCGAGTAGAACGTCGCCGGTGCCTGGAAACGGGATGAGGCGCAGACATGCACGCCGGCGAATCTTACCCAGCTTCGGGGCTCTCCGGGGAGATAACACCCCTACTGCTGCTCTGCGGGGTCTCCGCATGATCACTATGGTATGATAGTACAGAGGTGCTCCTTGAGCTGTTTTGGGAGGCAGGAAGGAGCAAGGCTAGCTCTTTCCCTCTTGCTATGTGTCTAAAACCTATCCAGGGCCGAACCCTTTGCATGGGTGCCCCGGGGGGTTTATATAGGCCTACCCCCCGGGGGTACAACGGTAATCTGACTGGGCGTGGCCCCCAGCCGTCAGTCTCTCTTGCAGCCGTCCCCCCCCTGCCGGCAGGGCTCACCATTGGCGGGCCCAGCAGACAGCAGCAACTCGTGTGTGGCACTCGATGGCTTGGCTCGGTCGTGGTCGTGGGAGCAGTGCCGCCATCTGTCGGTGATCACTTGTCGCCCTCCCGTCAATCTGGTTTATGGCTGTGGGGCCTGGGGGGAGGCGGCCGACTCCGGGAAGGCCGACTCCTGCAGGGCCGTCTTCGAGCTCTCCGGCCATCTTCTTCTCTCTCGCTGACGGGGGGGCCCGGCGATCTCTGGGCCGTACATGCCGCCGTCGTGGGTACAGTGCCTCGTGCACTGTGGCTGAAGTCAGGGGAGGCATGGCAACAGTGCCGCCTCACCGGAGACCCCCTGGTGACGCGGCTCACTGTAGCCATGCCTTCCTCCCATGGGTTTGAGGGGACAGCCACGTCGGGGCTGTACCCCGCATCGGTCTTCGTGTAAGGTCGCGTGCCGACTCTCATAGTCGGCCCCTTGAAAGGTTGCGAGCCCGGAGTCGGCTTGATTCAGAGTCGCCGTCTAAGGACTCGGCCTCTTCGAAGGTCGCCGGCTGGGGACCCGGCTTCTCCAAAGGTCGCCAGCGGGGACTCGGCCTTCTCGAAGGTCGCCAGCTGGGACTCGGCCAAGGGGCGCGGCCTTCCCCGATGTCTTGAAAGATCTTGGGTCCCGTGTTAGCCTACCCGTGGCCCATTACTCCGACAATAGTCCCCTGGCGAAGCCAGTGGCGCCGCCTGTGGGGCTTCGGCAGTTTCAATCTTCCCAGCGCCGACTTTGAGACTCGGCCGCTGTTTCTTCGGGCCGCCTCGCCGGAGTTGGACTGACTCCGCGAGGAGCCGCCGCTTTGCAAGTCATGGCGGGAAACTGGCGACGTATCGGTTACGCTTCCCTGCCATTATTGAGGTGGTCCTATCGCGTGGTGCCACGTGGAGGCGGTAGTCTGCCTTACAGCGACAGGGCGGGGCGTCGGTGGGGCCCTCCACTACCGCGCCTCGGCTCCCGAGCGGATCCGCTGTGGCCGAGGGCGGTTGGCATCCCCACGCCGTTACTACGCGCAGTAACTACGTGGGGGGGGGGGGGTTGATCGTGGGCGGCGTGGGGCCGCGGGCGCAGTTAATCCCCACGTCGCCCCCTCGGCTTCTCAGCCCGTTGGGCTATAAGTAGGCGGGAGGGAGCAGGCGGCAATGCACGCGCACCCTTTCCTCCACTCCCTTGCCCTTTCTTCCTCCTTCGCCGCGAGCCGTGGCCTTCTCCCTCCGCCGCGAGCCAAGGTGCCCCTTCTCGCCGGCGATGAGCTCTTCTTCCGTCGCGCCCCCCACCTCGCGCTCCGGCGTGTGGGACGGCTCGGACGTGGGGGCGGAGGACATCGAGTTCCTTCGCCAGACCCGTCGTCTCCCGAGCACGGACTTGGTGCAGGCCCGTCCCGCGCCGGCGGGAGAGATCCGGCCCGCGCCGGCGGAGGGCGAGCGGGTCATCTTCCGCTCGCACCTTATGCGCGGGCTGGGGCTCCCAGCGAGTGGATTCTTCCGCTCTTTCCTCGAGTTTCATAGCCTGCAGCCGCACCACCTCACCCCCAACGCGGTGGTGCTTCTCTCCGCATTCGCCACCCTGTGCGAAGGTTACATCGGCGTTCTCCCCACCCTCGAGCTGTGGGGGGAGTTCTTCTCTTCGAAGCTCGGCACTCAGGCCGCCGGCACGCCGGCACAGTGCGGCACCTACATCGCGGTGCGGCGCACGACGGCCGACAACCCTTTTCCGCCCATCCCGCTGGTGAAATCGGTGAAGATGTGGCAGAAGACCTACTTCTACGTGAAGAACGTCTCCACCGACGGCAACTGGGTCAACCTGCCGCCTTTCAACCCCGAGCCACTGACCGGCCGGCCGTCCAGCTGGTCCCATCGGTCGGAGTCGCTTTCGACCTCCGGAGTCGGCGCCGTGGCGCGACTCCGAGTTATGCTGCAGTCGGAGGGGCTCGTCGCCTCCGATCTCTGGCGCCGCCGTGGCGCGCGGGTTCTTCGCTCAAGGCGGCCTCACCTCATCATCGGATGGCGGCGGGCGCGATCAAGCCGGCTGTGCACCAAGGACATGCCGCGTGGAGAGGTGGCGAACTTGGTGAACCACATCGCCCACTGCGGGTTCACGGAGGAGTGGCAGTTCGGCAAGGAGCCGTACTCGCGTGATAACACCCCTCCAGTGATAAGTTGCTTCCGTCTGTATTTCGATCTTGTTTGCACCCGACTCCGAGCTCTGATCTCTGTTGGTGTCTTACGGCGAGAACCCTCTCACGGCGCCGCGGCGGCGCCACAAGAAGCAGCGCGACTCGTCCTCGACCGCGAGGTCGGCGGCGTTAACGACCCCGATTGGGGGCAGCGGCGCTGAGGCCGACGCCCAGCGGCGGAGAGGGGGCGGACGGCGGCCTTAAGCCATCGGCGACCTTCGCCGATTGGCCCGAGGACGACGTCGACACGGAAGTCGTCCCGCGCCGCCAGCCGAAGGTCGGCTCCTCCAGCCAAGCCGGCGCGAAGAGGCGTCTCGCCGGGCCGAGTGCGCCTGGCGGCAAGTCGAATAAGTTCAAGGGAGCCGCCGCCGCGACCAAGCGGGAGGAGGCGGCCGCGAAGGCCAACCGCTTCCGGAAGGAAGTGAGAAGGCCGCCACTAGTTTCTTCGTAAGTCCCTTACTCCTTCATTTCTTTTCTGGATCTTGCTTGAGTCTTTATGATCTCCCTCCAATCTTCTCCAGTGCTCCCCTTTCCCTTGAGAGAGCCGCCGTCCCCTCCGTCATGGGGTCAGTGGAGACGTCTGCCAATACGCGGCGGATTGATCCCGCCGCCGACCTTCGGGAAGCGACGGCACGGAACGCGCAAGAAAAGCGCGAGGGGGAGGAGGCCGACCGCCTGGAGAAGGCGGAGGCCGAGAAGGCGGCCGCCAACACCCAGCGGCACCTGGAGGAGGCCGTGGCTGCAGCCGCGGCGAAGCGGCATGCCGAGCAGGTCGCGCGTCGTCGATCGGCGATGCTCGTCCCCCCACTGTCGTCAGCGCCGCCGGCCCCTGACTTCAAACATCACACCTATTTCCAATAAGAAAATGTCTCCAGGTCTTGAGTGCATGCACTATGGCTGCTAACTCCAAATCATGTGTAACGCCCCGGATTCGTTGCGCCAGGTGTCCGCCAGTTATTCGTCGTGGTTGCCATGTCATGTGCTTGCGTGTTACACTTTGCCATGTCATCATATGCATTTCATATCATGTCGTCATGTGCATTTGATTTTGCATACATGTTTGTCTCATGCATCCGAGCATTTTCCCCGTTGTCCGTTTTGCAATCCGGCACTCCTATGTCCTCCGGCGTCCTCTTCTTCTCTCCTGTTGTGAGCGGGTGTTAAACTTTCTCGGAATGGCCCGAGGTTTGCCAAGCGGCCTTGATATAGCACTGGTAGACCGCCTGTCAAGTTTCGTGCCATTTGGAGGTCGTTTGATACTCCAACGGTTAACCGGGTAACCGTAAAGGCCTCTTTTGTTGCAGCCCAACACCCCTTCCAAAGTGGCCCAAAACCCAGCAAACTCCCCTCCATGCTCTCGGTCGTTCGTTCACGATCGCGTGGCCGAAAACCGCACCTCATTTGGACACTCCTAGCTCCCTCTACCTATATATATGCCTTCTCCCCCGAAATTCCAGATCAATCCTTCCCGAAACCCTAGCCCCTTCTTCCTCCGCGCGCCGGACACGTCCGCCCGGCGCCGGACGCGTCCGCCGCCGTCGCTCCAGCCAGCGGGGGCGCCATGTAACCTCGGCCACCGCGCGCCGCCGCCAGCCCGCCGAGCCCGCCGCCCGGCCCATGCAGCCAGCGCCCGTGCCCTCCGCGCCCCGCGCCCGCGCGCCGCCGCCGTCGCTCATGATCGCCGGCGCCCGCCGCCGGTGCCGCGCCGCCCGCTGCCATGCGCCGCTAGCCGCCATCGCGGCTGCAACCGCCCGCCCGCGCGCCGCGCGTCCTCTGCCACGCCGCTGGCCTTAGCGCCTCGGCCCGCCGCCGCCCGCCAGCCTCGCCCAGCTTCGCCGGAGCTGCGTCCCTCGGCGCCCGCCCGCCTCCGTGCTCGGATCCGGCCGGGATTCGCCGGATCCGGAGCCCCCGACCTTCCCGGCCGTCGTCCCGGCCATCTCCGTCGTCGGATCCGCCCCGTCGCGCCCCGGATCCGCCCGTCTCCGGCGAAGATCCGGCGAGATCCGCCTCGCCTCGAAGTCCGTGCAAGCTATAAGGTTAACCCCGAAATCTGCCAAGTCCCGAGATAGTCATATTATCATGCCATGTTCATTACATTGTATCTCTGCATCCGTAGCTCCGTTTCGGGCATGTAATATGTCAAATTGTTTGTCTCGATGAGTACTTCATTTCATCTCATTGCATGTTGATGATAATCTGCTGAAACTGTTATAACTTGCTCATTTGTCATTTTTGCCATGATTGATGTGTGCATCCTATGAGGTTGAGCTCTACATGTGTTTTGATCTATGCCATGCCATCTTTCCAGAGGTGCTTTCCATGTATTTTTGGGAGTTGTGTGCTGAGTGCATCAAGCTTGTTAAGTAGGGCACTTGCTGTTGCTGTTTTCCTGATAGATTCTGTTATATTTTGTTGCTATGTAAACATGTTGCTACTAATTATTCTATGCATAATCTGGAGATGTTCTATAAACATGTTTTGATCTACATGTCATGCTCTATCCATTCATGCCCTTGGTTGCAATTATAGCCTGCTATAACATGTTGTTATCTTGCTCCAAAGTTGCTTGATATTGTTGCTGTCAGCCTGTTAACATTAAGTTCACTAGTTCCCATGTGTTTTGCTAGTGTTCTGTGCACCCTATGACCTTGCTCTTTCCATGCTTAGCTTCACAAACATGTCTTCTTACTGTTGGTTGCCTTGCCATGTCATGTATTGCTCTGTGGTGAGTGGTTCAAGCTCACCAACATGCCTACTTATTGTTGTTCCTGCCATGTTTGAATCTGTAATAAAACTTGCCATGTTTACATGGGTGCCATCATATTTTCTTTGCCCTTTTGGCTTATGGTCAGTAAGGGACTCTTGTTCTATGTTATTAGTAGGTTCATGCCATGCCTTTGTTTGCCATGATAGCTCTAAACATTGCAACCTGGTGTTATTTCTGCTAAAGTCTGAAACTGTTATTATTTGCAATCTTTCCATGTCCTTTTGAGCATGTTCTAGTTGTTTCTGGAGATAGCTCAGTGTTCATGTTTTGTTATGCTTTACCTGTACTTCATGCTCATGCCTTTTGTTATTATGTTGGGGTGCTGTAGCTTGTTGTTTTGATGCTTGTAAGATGCCTAGTTGCTGTTTTGGTCAGATTGTTGTTATGACTTGTATAGAGTGTATGTGTTGAACCGTTGCTCCGTTTTGAGTGTGCTCTATATGAAACTTGCTTGTTTTGCATATAGTTTCATATTATCATGTTGCATCCTTGTTTTGGTGTGTTTGCTTGATGTTTGGGTGCATTTTGCATCAATGCCATGCTTATCTTGTTTTGCTCATATCTTCTAGGCCGTATCTCCGAATGTAATGAACTTTATATGTAACTTGACTAGAATTTCATGTAGATCATCTTGGTGCATCTTAACTTGCTGTTTAACTACTTGAACTTAAGGTTTATTCAGTTCTGGACCAATTTCGAAATTTGCATATGAGGACTTTCCGGAATTGTTATATGTTGTTCCCGGCCTCATTTAACCTTGCCTTGATGTGTTGTTCTTGTTTGCATCATCTCTTGCCATGATTAGCTTCATGTAGCTTGGTCGTGCATCATGCTTGTTGTGCATCATGCCTTGTTCATGTGTGGTGTGTTTACCTTTGTTGTGTGCTTCTTCTTGTTAGTTCCTGTTTCGTTGCGATCGTGAGGATTCGTTCGTCTACGGTTGGTTCGGCTTCATCCGTTCGTCTTCTTCATGGACTCGTTCTTCTTCCTTGCGGGATTTCAGGCAAGATGACCGCTACCCTAGATCTCACTACTATCATTGCTATGCTAGTTGCTTCGTTCTATCGCTATGCTGCGCTACCTATTGCCTGTTTATCAAGCCATCCCAAATTGCCATGAACCTCTAACCTTTGACACCTTTCTTATGCAAACCACTGTTTGGCTGTGTTACCGCATTTGCTCAGCCCCTCTTATAGCATTGCTAGTTGCAGGTGAAGTTGAAGATTTCTCCATGGTGGATAGGGTTTATGTTGGGATATCACAATATCTCTTATATTATTAATGCATCTATATATTTGGTAAAGGGTGGAAGACTCGGCCTTATGCCTGGTGTTTTGTTCCACTCTTGCCGCCCTAGTTTCCGTCATACCGGTGTTATGTTCCTGGATTTTGCGTTCCTAACGCGGTCGGGTGATTTATGGGACACCCCTGACAGTTCACTTTGAATAAAACTTGTCCAGCAAGGCCCAACCTTGGTTTTACCATTTGCCTCACCACCACCTACTTTTCCCTTGGGAGTAATTAACCCAAGGGTCATCTTTATTATAGCCCCCCGGGCCAATGCTTGTCTAAGTGTTGGTCCAAACTAGAGCACCGTGCGGGACCATTCCTTGGCAACTTGGATTCGTCGCTACCTGTACGCTTCGCTTATCCGGTGTTGCCCTGAGAACGAGATATGTGCAGCTCCTATCGGGATGTCGGCGCATCGGGCGGCTTTGCTGGTCTTGTTTTACCATTGTCGGAATGTCTTGTAAACCGGGATTCCGAGACTGATCGGGTCTTCCTAGGAGAAGGTCTATTCCTTCGTTGATCGCGAGAGCTTGTCATGGGCTAAGTTGGGACACCCCTGCAGGGTATAAACTTTCGAGAGTCGTGCCCGCGGTTATGTGGCAGATGAGAATTTGCTAATGTCCGGTTGTAGATAACTTGACACTAGATCCGAATTAAAACGCATCAACCGCGTGTGTAGCTGTGATGGTCTCTTCTCGGCGGAGTCCGGGAAGTGAACACGGTTTCTGGGTTATGTTTGACGTACGTAGGTGTTCAGGATCACCTCTTGATCATTGCTAGCTTCACGACCGTTCCGCTTGTTTCTCTTCTCGCTCTCATTTGCGTATGTTAGCCACCATATCATGCTTAGTCGCTGCTGCAACCTCACCACTTTACCCCTTCCTTTCCCATTAAGCTTTGCTAGCCTTGATACCCATGGTAATGGGATTGCCGAGTCTTCGTGGCTCATAGATTACTACAACAACAGATGCAGGTACAGGTTATGCGATGATCATGACGCGAGAGCGATGTTTGCTTGTTTTGGAGTTCTTCTTACGCTTCTTCTTGATCGGGGATAGGTTCCAGGTCGGCAGCCTGGGCTAGCAGGGTGGATGTCGTTTGAGCTTCTGTTTGTGTTTCATCCGTAGTCGGATGTTGATCTTATGTATGATGTTTTTGTATCCGTGTGGCATTGTATGCCTCTTGTATGTATCCCCATCTATTATGTAATGTTGATGTAATGATATCCACCTTGCAAAAGCGTTTCAATATGCGGGTCTATCCTTGGTGGGACCTTCCAGTTCCTTTTGGATAGGGTCGCATATTGGGCGTGAAAAGTTGGTATCAGAGCCTCGACCGACCTTAGGAGCCCCCTTTATTGATCGTGTAGTTTGGCCGTTGTTGAGTCTAGAAGAAAACTGTTTTTGGAGTCTAGTTATATCGGAGAGCAGGAATTCTTTTTACTCCTCAGCCCCTTCGTCGCTCTGGTGAGGAATCTTGACGTAGGCGTTTTGAATTACTCCTCTTCCCCTTCAAATTTTTTTCTTTAGGATCACGCAGTTGGTTTTCCGATCTTTGTTCCTCAGCTCTTTTCATCCGGTGCATTTCTCGTCAAGTTGACTCGAGCATCTTCGTTTTCGCGAGATCAATCCTCAGTTGTCTTTGTTTTTCCCACCCGCCCTCCCTTCTTCTTCTCGGAACCGGAGTCCGTAATCGAGTATCCTTCCTACTCGTGTGAAGTCTTTGTTTTCTTTCCTCAATGATTTCAACTGGTGTTTTCTCTTCGAGTTATTCGTCAATTTCCCCTTCCAGTTGCCTGTGTTTTTTTCCGCCCTCCCACCCTTTTCTTCCCGGAGTTGACTCTCTCGACCATCAATTTCATTCGTGTGGAGCCTCTTCAGTCTTCCCTCAATTATTTCAACCGGTGAATTCTCGTTTTGTTCGACATTCTTCATCTCTTTTTCTTCTCCGGTGGACTCAATTCAAGTTTTTCGAGTTGATCATATTCTTTTCCTTTTGTAAAGTGTTCTCCTTACTCGTTTGCCTCTCGTCATTCAATCATTCCGGAGTTCGGAAGAAATCTCAGAAGATTCGTCTATGTTCCAATTAATTCGAGGTTGTCACCTCATTCAAATATTTCAATTGTTCCGGTGCATCATCTATCTGTTCAACAATCCTTTTCAACGGTGTTTTCTCTTCAGTGGGCCCTAACCCACAGGTCTTTTCCCAGGATCTTACCTGACTCTTCTGATTTCCCCGGAGTTATTCTCAATTCTTTTCAAAATGTGACGTAAGAATGGATTTCATCAGTCACATGCCTTCTCCAAGATCAATTTCAAATTTTTTCATCGTTGGTGCAACCCTTCCTCTTTTTCATTCTCCCGGAGTACCTCAGTAATTTTGGTGGTGTTTCTCGCCGTCATTTGAAGATCGAAGAAGAGTTTTTCCTCTAAATCTTGTCCGTTCTCCCGGAGATTCATGGTGCTAGCTCGATGTTATCCTATCTAATTGTTTCCAGCCGTGCAATTCTTTCATCCATCCGGAGTATGTCAGGAGTTGTTTTTCCATTTATTTTCACCGGAGGTCATCATTCCAGAAGAATTCTTGGTCCTCACATTTCAGCTACCGTTATCCCATTATCCCGGTGCTTCGTTCAAGTGTTCTTAATCAGCTCATGATCTCTTTGTTCTTTTGCATCTAAATTCCCTCTAGCATATTTGTACTTCTAATTCTTCCCAGTGATTCATTCTCTTTCGACAGTCATTTTCAATCCTAACGGTGGTTCTTTCAGATTCTTTTTCCCTTATTATCATTTTAATTCATTCGTTCTTTCCAATCCTACTGGTGGTTCATGAAGACTTTCTCAAGTTTGCGATATGTCACTTCTCAATTTTCTTTCAAGAAGAATAAGTAGAATGTAAAATCCATTGTGTCATCAATATAATTTGACGAAGGATATAAGCATACAATACATCTTATTCTTATTTCATCCAAGTGAGTAATCCCTTTTCTTCAGAGTTTGTTCTTGATGAATAAATTCTAGTTCCAAGTGTTTTCATCTTTCCTTTTCCGGAGTCCAATTTCCTCGACCATCTCGTCGGAACCTCCATCTAAATCATCGCAAGGCTCATCTTATTCTTTCATCCTTCTTTCTATCTCATCATCCCTTTGTCACCGGAGTTCTTCATGGTGGTTCTTCATGATTTAATTCATTCTTCAAGAGCTCATCAAGATTTTGTTGGTGGAGTTCAAGTATCTTTTCTTCTCGCGTCCCAAAGTGCAATTAATTCTCCGTATCTCTTTTGAAGTGGAGTTTTGCATTTCTTCATTCTTCTCAGCTATCCAATCAATTACGTTTGTGGTCGGAGATCTCCTCATAATTTTGAGATGTTTATCCATAAGTTCCACAACAAGCTTATTCTTTTCGTTGTTGATTTTCTCAACAACTCCGTTCAATCTTTTCTTCTAAGGTTACTTTCTATTTCATTCGTGGCACAAGTTGTCATTTTCTTCTCCGTTCTTTTCATTCAACTCTTTCAATTCTTTCCGGAGGTTTTGTGTGATGTCTTCATCAAGTACCATTCCATCCTCTCAAGTTCGTTCTAATCCTTCCTTTTTCAGCCGGAGTGCTACCTAAATCCTTTCAGTCTTATTCGTTTCTTTTCTCATTCTAACCACTCCGGCTAGAACGAGTTGTTTCATAGTCTATCTGAATTCGTGAGCTTTCGATTCGTCATCCTCGTCGTTCCTCTCTTATTCTCGAGTGCTCTCGATTCTTTGCTTCTTCTCTTGAGTTCTTGTTTCGCCTCATCCTTTTTTTCCCTTCCATCTCGGTCCTAAGATCTCGGGACGAGATCTCTTGTTAGTGGAGGAGTGTTGTAACGCCCCGGATTCGTTCTATGTGTCCTGTGATTATTATTCGTCGTGGTTGCCATGTCATGTGCTTGCGTGTTGCACTTTGCCATGTCATCATATGCATTTCATATCATGTCGTCATGTGCATTTCATTTTGCATACATGTTCGTCTCATGCATCCAAGCATTTTCCCCGTTGTCCGTTTTGCAATCCGGCTCTCCTATGTCCTCCGGCGTCCCCTTCTTCTCTCCTGTTGTGAGCGGGTGTTAAACTTTCTCGGAATGGCCCGAGGTTTGCCAAGCGGCCTTGGTATAGCACCGTGAACCGCTTTGTCAAGTTTCGTGCCATTTGGAGGTCGTTTGATACTCCAACGGTTAACCGGGTAACCGTAAAGGCCTCTTTTGTTGCAGCACAACACCCCTTACAAAGTGGCCCAAAACCCAGCAAACTCCCCTCCATGCTCTCGGTTGTTCGATCACGATCGCGTGGCCGAAAACCGCACCTCATTTGGACACTCCTAGCTCCCTCTACCTATATATATGCCTTCTCCCCCGAAATTCCGGATCAATCCTTCCCGAAACCCTAGCCCCTTCTTCCTCCGCGCGCCAGAACCGTCCGCCCGGGCCGGGCACGCGCGTCGCCGCCGTCGCTCCAGCCAGCGGGGCGCCACGTGGCCCGCCACGCGCGCGCCGCCCGCCCGCCCGCCAGCCCGCCGCCAGCCCCAGCGCCCGTGCCTCTCCGCGCCCCAGCGCCCGCGCGCCGCTGCGGTGCGCTCGCGATCGCCGGCGCCCACCGCGGTTCCCCGCCGCCCGCCGCCATGCGCGCTGGCCCGCCGTTGCGGCTGCAGCCGCCGCCAGCGCCTTGCGCGTCTCTGCCGCGCCGCTGGCGCCGGCCTCCGCCGCCGAGGCGCGCGCCTCGGCCGCCGCCGCCGCCGGCCTCGCCCCAGCTTCGCGGGCTGCGTCCCTCCCGGCGCCCGAGCCGCCGCCCCACCTCCGGTGCTCGGATCCGGGCGGGATTCGCCGGATCCGGAGCCCCCGACCTTCCCGGCCGTCGTCCCGGCCATCTCCGTCGCCGGATCCGCCCCGTCCCGCCCCGGATCCGCCCGTCTCCTTCGTCTCCGGCGAAGATCCGGCGAGATCCGCCTCTCCTCGAAGTCCGTGCAAGATATGAGGTTGACCCCAAAATCTGCCAAGTCCCGAGATAGTCATATTATCATGCCATGTTCATTACATTGTATCTCTGCATCCGTAGCTCCGTTTTGTGCGTGTAATATGTCAAATTGTTTGTCTCGATGAGTACTTCATTTCATCTCATTGCATCATTTTCATTTGAGCTCATCTTGATGCCCGAAATGCCGTTGGAAGAGTGCATGTTGATGATAATCTGCTGAAACTGTTATAACTTGCTCATTTGTCATTTTTGCCATGATTGATGTGTGCATCCTATGAGGTTGAGCTCTACATGTGTTTTGATCTATGCCATGCAATCTTTCCAGAGGTGCTTTCCATGTATTTTTGGGAGTTGTGTGCTGAGTGCATCAAGCTTGTTAAGTAGGGCACTTGCTGTTGCTGTTTTCCTGACAGATTCTGTTATATTTTGTTGCTATGTAAACATGTTGCTACTAATTATTCTATGCATAATCTGGAGATGTTCTATAAACATGTTTTGATCTACATGTCATGCTCTATCCATTCATGCCCTTGGTTGCAATTATAGTCTGCTAGAACATGTTGTTATCTTGCTCCAAAGTTGCTTGATATTGTTTTTGTTAGCCTGTTAACATTAAGTTCACTAGTTCCCATGTGTTTTGCTAGTGTTCCATGCATCCTATGACCTTTCTCTTGCCATGCTTAGCTTCACAAACATGTCTTATTACTGTTGGTTGCCTTGCCATGTCATGTATTGCTCTGTGGTGAGTGGTTCAAGCTCACCAACATGCCTACTTTTTGTTGTTCCTGCCATGTTTGAATCTGTAATAAAACTTGCCATGTTTACATGGGTGCCATCATATTTTCTGTGCCCTTTTGGCTTATGGTCAGTAAGGGACTCTTGTTCTATGTTATTAGTAGGTTCATGCCATGCCTTTTTTTGCCATGATAAGTTCCTGTAACATGTTGTTTGATAGCTCTAAACATTGCAACCTGATGTTATTTCTGCTAAAGTCTGAAACTGTTATTATTTGCAATATTTCCATGTCCTTTTGAGCATGTTCTAGTTGTTTCTGGAGATAGCTCAGTGTTCATGTTTTGTTATGCTTTACCTGTACTTCATGCTCATGCCTTTTGTTATTATGTTGGGGTGTTGTAGCTTGTTGTTTTGATGCTTGTAAGATGCCTAGTTGCTGTTTTGGTCAGATTGTTGTTATGACTTGTATAGAGTGTATGTGTTGAACCGTTGCTCCGTTTTGAGTGTGCTCTATATGAAACTTGCTTGTTTTTGCATATAATTTCATATTATCATGTTGCATCCTTGTTTTGGTGTGTTTGCTTGATGTTTGGGTGCATTTTGCATCAATGCCATGCTTATCTTGTTTTGCTCATATCTTCTAGGCCGTAGCTCCGAACCTAATGAACTTTATATGTAACTTGACTAGAATTTCGTGTAGATCATCTTGGTGCATCTTAACTTGCTGTTTAACTACTTGAACTTAAGGTTTATTCAGTTCTGGACCAATTTCGAAATTTGCATATGAGGACTTTTCGGAATTATTATATGCTGTTCCCGGCCTCATTTAACCTTGCCTTGATGTGTTGTTCTCGTTTGCATCATCTCTTGCCATGAGTAGCTTCATGTAGCTTGGTCGTGCATCATGCTTGTTGTGCATCATGCCTTGTTCATGTGTGGTGTGTTTACCTTTGTTGTGTGCTTCTTCTTGTTAGTTCCTGTTTCGTTGCGATCGTGAGGATTCGTTCGTCTACGGTTGGTTTGGCTTCATCCGTTCGTCTTCTTCATGGACTCGTTCTTCTTCCTTGCGGGATTTCAAGCAAGATGACCGCTACCCTGGATCTCACTACTATCATTGCTATGCTAGTTGCTTCGTTCTATCGCTATGCTGCGCTACCTATTACCTGTTTATCAAGCCATCCCAAATTGCCATGAACCTCTAACCTTTGACACCTTTCCTATGCAAACCTTTGTTTGGCTATGTTACCGCTTTTGCTCAGCCCTCTTATAGCGTTGCTAGTTTGGTGAACTTGAAGATTTCTCCATGGTGGGCAGGGTTTATGTTGGGATATCACAATATCTCTTATATTATTAATGCATCTATATATTTGGTAAAGGGTGGAAGGCTCGGCCTTATGCAGTGTTTTGTTCCACTCTTGCCGCCCTAGTTTCCGTCATACGGTGTTATGTTCCCAGATTTTGCGTTCCTAATGCGGTCGGGTGATTTATGGGACCCCCCTGACAGTTCGCTTTGAATAAAACTTGTCTAGCAAGGCCCAAGCTTGGTTTTACCATTTGCCTCACCACCACCTACTTTTCCCTTGGGAGTAATTAACCCAAGGGTCATCTTTATTATAGCCCCCCCGGGCCAATGCTTGTCTAAGTGTTGGTCCAAACTAGAGCACCGTCTTGGGACCATTCCTTGGCAACTTGGATTCGTCGGTACACTCAGGCGCTTCGCTTATCGGTGTTGCCACGAGAACGAGATATGTGCAGCTCCTATCGGGATGTCGGCGCATCGGGCGGCTTTGCTGGTCTTGTTTTACCATTGTCGAAATGTCTTGTAAACCGGGATTCCGAGACTGATCGGGTCTTCCTGGGAGAAGGTCTATTCCTTCGTTGATCGCGAGAGCTTGTCATGGGCTAAGTTGGGACACCCTGCAGGTATAAACTTTCGAGAGCCGTGCCCGC
The DNA here is from genome assembly GCA_021437245.1 of Aegilops speltoides. Lineage (NCBI taxonomy): Eukaryota > Viridiplantae > Streptophyta > Magnoliopsida > Poales > Poaceae > Aegilops > Aegilops speltoides. The sequence goes on from CM038146.1 coordinate 142,466,721, forward strand.
GTTATGTGGCAGATGGGAATTTGTTAATGTCCGGTTGTAGATAACTTGACACAGATCCGAATTAAAACGCATCAACGCGTGTGTAGCCGTGATGGTCTCTTCTCGGCGGAGTCCGGAAGTGAACACGGTTTCGGGTTATGTTTGGCGTAAGTAGGTGTTCGGGATCACCTCTTGATCATTGCTAGCTTCACGACCGTTCCGCTTGTTTCTCTTCTCGCTCTCATTTGCGTATGTTAGCCACCATATCATGCTTAGTCGCTGCTGCAACCTCACCACTTTACCCCTTCCTTTCCCATTAAGCTTTGCTAGTCTTGATACCCATGGTAATGGGATTGCTGAGTCCTCGTGGCTCACAGATTACTACAACAACAGATGCAGGTACAGGTTATGCGATGATCATGACGCGAGAGCGATGTTTGCTTGTTTTGGAGTTCTTCTTCTGCTTCTTCTTCGATCAAGGGATAGGTTCCAGGTCGGCAGCCTGGGCTACCAGGGTGGATGTCGTTTGAGCTTCTGTTTGTGTTTCATCCGTAGTCGATCTTATGTATGATGTTGTTGTATCCGTGTGGCATTGTATGCCTCTTGTATGTATCCCCATCTATTATGTAATGTTGATGTAATGATATCCACCTTGCAAAAGCATTTCAATATGCAGGTCTATCCTTGGTGGGACCTTCGAGTTCCTTTTGGATAGGGTCGCATATTGGGCGTGACATCATGTGTGGCATAATTCCGCTCATGAGGTCGAAGTTGACATGAGGCATATGAAACAACTCTTCCTTCTTGCATAAGAACACCTCCAAGTCCCTGACGAGAAGCGTCGCAATATACTTGGAAATCCTTGCGTATATTCGGAAGAATTAGCACTGGGGCTGTGACCAAACGTTTCTTTAGCTCCTGGAAACTGGCCTCACATTCGTCGGTCTAAACAAACTTAGTGTCTTTCTTCAATAACTCCGTCATGGGCTTCGCGATCTTGGATAAATTCTCAATAAACCTCCGATAATATCCCGCGAGTCCAAGAAAACTGCAAATCTTTCCGACTGAGGTGGGTGCCTTCCATTCGGTGACGGCTTCAACCTTGGAGGGGTCTACTGCTATTCCTTCTCCTGATATAACATGTCTAAGAAATTCGGCTTCCTTCAACCAGAATTCGCACTTGCTGAACTTTGCATATAACTGATATTCCTTGAGCTTCTCAAGAACCAAGCGCAAATGTTCCTTGTGTTCTTCTTCATTCTTCGAGTAAATCAATATGTCATCAATGAATACCACAACAAACTTATCCAAGAACTCCATGTATACATTATTCATCATACTCATAAAATAGGCAGGGGCATTTGTCAAACCAAAAGACATGACCGTGTATTCATAAAGCCCATATCTCGTGGTAAATGCTGTCTTGGGTATATCCTGTTCTAGAATCTTCAGCTGATGATATCCCGATCGAAGATCGATCTTAGAGAAAACTTTTGCTCCTTGTAGCTGGTCAAACAAATCATTGATCATTGGCAGAGGGTACTTGTTCTTGATCGTCACCTCATTCAGCGCACGGTAATCTACCACCATTCTCAAGGATCCATCCTTCTTCTCAACTAGAAGCACTGGGGCTCCCCAAGGTGATGAACTCGGTCGAATATAACCTTTCTCCAATAATTCCTTAATTTGCTTCTTAATTTCCTCCAGATCATTTGCGGGCATCCGGTACGGTCTCTTGGATATTGGTCCGGTGCCTGGTAACAATTTGATCAAAAACTCTATGTCCTGATCCGGTGGCATGCCGGGCAATTCCTCGGGGAATACATCGGGATAATCCTTCACAACTGGTACTTCCTCCTGAACAACTCCCAAAAGAGAATTCACTTGAGTCCTCCTTGGCGTATGCCTCGACACATACTTGACCCGCTTCCCCTCTGGGGTGGTGAGAAGAATCGACTTACGGGCACAATCAATATTCCCTTTACTTGGATAGCCAGTCCATGCCTAGAATTACGTCCAATCCTTGTGATTCTAGGATGATGAGGTCTGTGGGGTAAATGTGTCTCCCTATGGTCAATGGTAACTGAAAACATCCCCGACTAGCCATAGACTCTGCTCCTGGGGAACTCACTAATATTGGTGTTTTAAGGGCTACGGTCGGCAACTTAAACTTATCCACAAACCCCCTTGATATGAATGAATGTGATGCACCAGTGTCAAAAAGAACAAGGGTTGTAAATGAATTAACCAAGATCTTACCAACAACGATGTCAGGTTGGTCATAAACTTCCTCCACATTGACATGGTTCACCTGACCTCTGGTGAAAGGATTGGGCTTCTTGCCTCCAGAGCTTCCATTTCCATTCCCGTTCTTCGCCTCAGGGCAATCGGTGGCATAGTGTCCAGTTTTCCCGCACTTGAAACAGGTAATGTGGCTCAGATCCTTCTTTGACGGTGTAGCGGGGTTGGACTGATGCTGATTCCTCCGTTCCCATTGCCATTCCTATGGCCATTATGGTTGTGTCCATTCCCTCCATGGTTATGGTGAGTGTGTCCACCATACTTGCCGGATCCTGATCCATTATTTCCCGAGTACGGGGTATAACGAGGCTTCTGCTGAACTCCAGAGTTGTACTTTCCCTGTCCATACTTCCTCTTGCGATTCTCCACCTACTACTGCTTGCCTTCTAGAATGAGAGCCTTGTCGACCAACTCTTGATAATTGTTAAAGGTAGCCATAGTCAACTGAAGTCCCAGATCATCATTTAGTCCCTCCAGAAATTTCTCCTGCTTAGCAGCATCATCAGCCACGTCTCCGGGAGCATACCTGGATAACTTGCTGAATTCCTCCACATAATCACCAACAGAACGATTTCCCTGGCGTAAGTTGCGGAACTCACGCTTCTTCAAACTCATAGCTTCGGCTGAAACATGTGCGGTACGGAACGCCTGCTGGAACTGATCCCAAGTCACATTGGCTATGGGAAATGTGGTGGTGTAATTCTCCCACCACGAGGCTGCTGGTCCATCCAGTTGATGTGCGACAAAGCGCACCTTCTCAGCATCAGTGCATCCTGCGGTGGTCAGCTCTCTTCCGATCTTGCAAAGCCAGTCATCTGCAACGATCGGCTCCGTGCTGCTAGAGAACACTAGTGGGTTCAACCTCAGGAAACGGGTAAGGTTGTCGACCGGGGGTGGTGGCGGTGGGTTGTTGTTGTTCTGGTTCTGATTCTGGATGAGTAGCTGCATGAGGGCATTCTGGTTCTGGATCAACTGGGTAAGTTCCGGTGGGAATTCTGGGTCACGTCTTGGAGGCATCTGTTAGGTTTAGAGTGGATGAGAAATTAGAATAGAATAAGGGCCTAATGAGAGAAATCACTACCCATATGCTTATGATAGCAAGAAAATTTCAAATCAAGCAATTCACACAAATCACACCACACAAGCAAATACCTACAGGTAAGGTCATATCCACAAGAGATATGATCTCTTCATACTACCGCAATCATTCGTTGGACTCAACTTGGTAGTGGTGGTCTGAACTAAATGTTCTCAAATCAAAGTCAACTCTAGCTTCTTCTTCTTCATCATCAATGATGTCTTCATAGGTCATGGTCCCATCGGGATGAGCAACTTGGTGATGGGGTTCAACAACTATTTTATTGAAGTGGAGAAGAGATAGAAATGAATAGAGAAGAGTATAGACCAACGGATATTTAAGGAAGTCGTAAAATAGAGTTTTCTTCCTATGGCTTTCCATTTTCCTAGTGGTCGCGTCCTATAGTCAGCGTGTGCTCTGATACCATTTTGTAGCGACCCAACCCAAATGGATCATAGTCTCTGTGCTTACATGTCATCCCTGGATTGGTATGCTGACACACACAGTACTCAAGGAATTATAACAGAGTTCTATCATACACTTTATTACATCAAGATCCTCAAAAAAGTATTTATTACAATAATATGGCCAAAGGCCATCTAAAATAAAATAACTATGGAAGCATCGAAGGTAAATGAGTCCATCCAACTCCATGGCAAACAGAGTGCAGAACAACGACCTATCGCACCTTTAATCCTCGTTGGAAAAGTCTGCAACATGAGACGTTGCAGCCGTGTAGGTCAGCGCATGGAATATGCTGGCAATTTCACACCATAGAATAATAATGAAAAAACTATCTCTATATGCAAATTTAGATGGTGGAGGCTCTAAGTTTGATTTTTGCATAAAGCCAATTTTACCCTACAAAAAAGGAATAAATTTTTATTTACTACTAAATTAAAATGCCATTATTGAGAAGGTTCCTCCAACTCAATCCCAAAATTGCCAAGTTATTAGTAACCCAATAATTTCATTAAATAGAGTGATGAGATCAACCAATAATTCACTTCTAGATACTCAAATTGTCCATAACCGGGGACACGGCTAATCATGATTAGTTTGTACACTCAGCAGAGGTTTGCGCACTTTACCCCACAAGACTCGACCACCTCCATGATCGGAAGATCGAGACATAGCCTTTCAGAAGCGTTTGCCCTTAACCCTGGGTAGACCGGTACACCTACTTTCCCCTACATCAGCTAGTCTACCACGGAAAGAGGTCACACAACTTACTCAACTATGCGAGCCCATAATGGCTTGTGGTGCACACCTAAAGTTTCTAGGCATGAAATATCTTATGATCCCTTTGAGCCTGGGTGGCGGACCTAGGGTAATCACACGGGTACTCCGAGATTCCCCTTGGGCAAGCACTGATTTCTCCAGGTGCCCCAAACAATCCATCCAGATGTGTATTAGAGTAGCCACCTTATGTTGTCCCAAAATTATTATCTCTCGCAACTTGCATGGATCACACGTACCAATCCCCGTCTACGAGCATGGCTAAGCAAGATATGGTATAACGAATATTCCCGGGGTGATCAAAAGGTCTTAGGTTCCTACCACATGAACTACATAGCATATCCACATGTTCCCAATCCTATTCGTGCAATCTTTGAGGGTTAAACTAATGCATAGTAAAAAATGGATATAAAAAAGATTATGATCAAAGTGTGAACTTGCGTTGCTGACGTTCGTTGAACTGTAAAGATTCGTAGTAGCAAGCTTCGCACTCTGGATGATCTAGCGTAAGCAAGCAATAACATACATAAGCATACAAGCAAAGATCCAAAAAGAAAACAAATGAAAGACTTCGAAAAACTCCAAAACATCCAAATAAAGTTTCTATACAGAACGTAATTTTTACAGCAACAAAAATAAATAGTTTTGGTTTTAACAGAAATTACATGTTACGAGCTTCGATTTTCAAAAAGAATCACCTAAAACGGAATTACGAAACTCGAGATACGGCCTAACGAAGTTTGAATTCAGATCTGTTTGAATTCAAATTTTAAAATTTTCAAAAATATTTTTCGTTTGGTTCTCTGGATAGAGGGGATTTCTCTGAACTAGTAGGAGAAAGAATCAACTAAATCGGATCTATAGACTAAAAGATATACAAGAAACAAGAATTGGTATAGAATCTGAGATTAAAACAATACTGGAAAAAGAGAAACATTTGGCCTGGGTGTTCACCGGACTTGTCGCCGGCGACGAGGAGGAAGGCGGCTCCGGTGTGTTTCGGCGAAGGACGCGTGCGGTGGTAGATTGCTTCCTGTACACACGGTGAAAGGTCGCCGGAATTCGCGAACTCCGGCGAGCAATTGGAGAGGTTAGAGAGAGGTAAAAACTTCAAAAGAAGAGGGCTTCGGACGAGGGGCGAGAGGGACTCCCAGGGGTGCTTTATATAGGGCAAGGGACGTCCAGAGTTGGGTGGGACAAGATGTGTTAATGGTTGCAGTTTCAAGTGCTCATGGTGGCCATTATGGTCGTCTTTGAGACGCACCAGGGGATGGAAGGGGTCTAGGGAGGCTACGGGGTTCCATTCAGAGGCGTTTTGGAGCGGGGGAGAGGAAGGGGAGGGTGGGGCGCTGGGTTGAAGATGTGTTGAGTGCGTACATCCTGCCTCTGCCATGAACGCTCAAGGAAGAAGATGACCAGGTTGGGTCGTGAGAAGGTTGGGCCTATTGGGCTGCGGTTTTTTTTAACTTTTTTTTACAGAAGCAATGAAACACCGAAAAATACAAAGAAAAATTAGCCTAAAAATCCCAGAAAATTCCACATAATTATATGGTCTTCTATATGACCTTGTGAACATTTATCTGGCCTAAAATGCAAGTTTTTTTAAAAAATAAACATTTTGCTATGTTAATAAAATTTGCATCAAAATAAATTACAAATAAAACCCAATAAATATATTTAGATTTCGAATTCAATTTCCAATATTTCTTTTCTGTTTTTTAAGAAGTTCTTTTATATTCTCTCTTTATTTATTTATTTTGAAATAATGGAAATGATTTTTTTTTGGTGAAACCAAATTTGATCGAAAACTCCCAACTTCGAAAAAAATTCAAAATTGGTTTTTAGGGAAACTTCCAACTCTCTCTTTTGGTCCTTGAGTTGCTCAAAGTTCCTTGGATCAAAAATCAAATAAAACAAGTGGGGCAAAATGCATAAATCATGGATGCATATGAATGATCTATTATAAACATCCAAATTGAAAATTGGGATGTTACACCTCGTTCCTCTTCTTTGCTGCTGCGGCTATGACCAAATCCATACCCACGGTAGCTTAGAGGTGGAACGGGGTTTCACTTATCCCAGTCCATAACGGAATGCCTGGTAGAGGATAGAGAACTTATCTGGATCTGTATCCCCCGGCAACCTTGGCTTGCCGCGGATGGATATTTGTCTTTGCAGCCCCCGGCAACTCTAGCTTGTCGGGGTCCGGACGTTGGTCCGTTTCCTTTCTTCTAAAATGGCTCGGCAGGAAAACTTACGTGCCCTGCGAACCAAAGAAGACAGAGAAGAACAGAGAGACGCGCACTCGACCTCTAAGCTAGGGGTTAGCCGCCGCTAAGCTCTATCAACCCTAACCAAGGAAGAGACTCAACCTAGCATGCATGCTATAACTTAGGGCTCCAGCGCTTTGTTTATTTATGCTCAGGGTCTGCGCCTGGCTTTGTACAAAGGGTCACATGTCTTGCCGGCAAGGCTTGTACAAAAGGGTGGCTTGCCGGGAGGCTCGGCAGCCGCGCCTTATGGGTAAAACTTGTGAAGATGCTCGATGTTCCAGGAGTTGCTCACTGGAATGGCATCTTCGGTCTCCAGCCAGACTGCGCCGGGCCTGGTGACTCGTGTCACCCGATAAGGGCCTTCCTACTGTAACGCCCTCGATGCGGCTATATCTCCCACGTGTCGAAGCACGACTTAGAGGCATAACCGCATTGAAAGCAATGTCGCAAGTGAGGTAATCTTCACACAACCCATGTAATACATAAGGGAAAGAGATACATAGTTGGCTTACAATCGCCACTTCACACAATTACATGAATAAAGCATTACATCATCCAGATACAATCAAGATCCGACTACGGAACCAAAATAAAGAAGAACCCCAAATGCGACAAAAGTCCTCGATCGACCCCAACTGGGCTCCACTACTGATCAACTAGAACGAAACAACACAAAGGACAAGATCTTCATCGAGCTCCTCCTTGAGCTTGGTAGCGTCACCTGCTCGGTAACATCGGCACCTGCAAACTGGTTTTGGAAGTATCTGGTGAGTCACGGGGACTCAGCAATCTCGCACTCGCGAGATCAAGACTATTTAAGCTTATGGGTAAGGTAAAGGCATGAGGTGGAGCTGCAGCAAGCGACTAGCATATATGGTGGCTACAATCGCAAAAGAGAGCGAGAAGAGAAGGCAAAGCACGGTCGATAAAAGTATGATCAAGAAGTGATCCTATAGCAACCTGCGTCAAGCATAACTCCAACACCGTGTTCACTTCCCGGACTCCGCCGGAAAGAGACCATCACGGTTACACACACGGTTGATGTATTTTAATTAAGGTCAACTTCGGGTCTTCTACAACCGGACGTCAACAAATTCCCATCTGCCCATAACCGCGGGCACGGCTTTCAAAAGTTCAAATCCTGCAGGGTGTCCCAACAGCCCATGACAAGCTCTCACGGTCAGCGGAGGAATAGACCTCCACCCAAGACACTCCGATCGGACTCGGTATCCCGTACAACAAGACATTTCGACAGGTAAAACTAAACTAGCAACACCGCCGAATGTGCCGACAAATCCCGATAGGAGCTGCACATATCTCTTTCTCGGGGCACACTCGGATGAGTCTAGCTACGAGTAAAACCAACCCTCAAGTTTCCCGAGGTGGCCCATGCAGTAGCTCGGTTCGGACCAACACTCGAGGAGCACCGCCGGGGGTTAAAATAAAGATGACCCTTGAGTCTGCAGAACCCAAGGGAAGGTGGTAGGTTGTTAGAGCAAATGGTAAAACCAATGTTGGGCATTCTTTGGAGGAGCTTTACTTAAGGCGAACTGTCAAGGGGTTCCCATAATAGCCCAACCGTGTAAGGAACATAAAATCCGGGAACATAACACCGATATGACGGAAACTAGAGGCGGCAAGAGTGGAACAAAACACGGGCATAAGGCCGAGCCTTCCACCCTTTACCAAGTATATATATGCATTAATTAAATAAGATATATTGTGATATCCCAACAAGTAAACATGTTCGGCCAGAACATCATTTTCATGTTCAACAAGGAACAAACTTCAATCTTCACTGCAACTAACAACGCTATAAGAAATTTGAGCAAAGCGGTAACATAGCCAATCAACGGTTTGCTAGGAATGGTGTCAAAGGTTAGAGGTTCATGGCAATTTGGGAGGCTGACAAGCAAATGGTAGGCATCGTAGCATTGGCATAGCAAAAGAGCGAGCAAACTAGCATAGCAAAGATAGTAGTGATTTGAGGGTATGATCATCTTGCGCAAGGTTCTCGAGTTGTCGAAGGCTTGATCCTCGAGGCGTTCTCAACAGGTTCCTCGTTCACGCACTCGTCTCCGGCTCTACCCAAAGCAAGAACACAAGCAAGCAGAACCACAATCAAACAAGGAACAATGCACAAGCAATATGATGCAATACATGACATCTATCACGAGATGTGATATGCAATGCATATGTATGCTCGGAAGGAAAATGATGAACGGGCATCAACTTGGCAAACCAAGTATGCCGCTGGAAAGATGGGATGATTTTGGGTGAAATCGATATAAAGATCACGGAATCGGATGCACGGTTTGCAAATGACAAGCAAAACAAGAATGATGCAAATCTGCGTTTAATGACCCGATGCTACTTAGCACGCAACAAGAAACTATGCTACGGCACCCCAACATAAAAACAAAGCATATGGCAGCGAACTACAGGAGATGCTTAACAACAGAGGAACACTGAGCTACGGCTAAATCACATCATAACATGTTCAAACAAGCATGGTGAAAGTGCTAAAAATATCAGGTTCACAGACTTAGTGAAAATACTAACATGCCAGGAATTAACATCAGGAAGGCATGTTTAGAGCAAGCAAACAACATGCTACATGAACTTATAATAGAAAAACAAGGCATGACATGATTCTACTCAAAGCATATATCAATAGTCCCTTACTGACCATAAGCCAAAAAGGACCTTAAGAAATGATGGCACCCATGTAAACATAGCAAGTTTTATTACAGATTTCAGACTTAGCAGAAAAACTGGGCATGGCAAAAGCAGTTAACGAGTAGGCATGTTCGTGAGCTCGATGCACTCACTACAGAGCAATACATGGCATGGCAAGGCAACCAACAGTAAGAAGGCATGATTATGAAGCTAAGCATGGCAAGAGCAAGGTCATAGCATACACGGATCAACTACAACGACCTCGTGAAAATTGAATCTCATGCAAACAATCTGCCAGGAAACATTTCAAGCAAAAGTAGAGCACGAAAATGACATGCTAGACTACTCCATAAATGCCAACAAAGGCATGAATGGATAGAGCACATCCATATGTTCAAAACACCCTTACTGATCATGCTCAAAAAGGGCATAGATCTCTCTGTAACAACATTAACATATGGCATAAAAATAACAGCAGGACAAGACTTAGTGAAATCACTAAGTTCCTGAAATCAGCAACATCATCATCCCTACTTTGCATGCTTGTACTAGTCAACACATAACTCACAAAAATACATGGCAAACACCCCTGGAAAGATGGCATGGCAATGTTCAACTCACATGTAGGACTCAAGTTCATAAGGTGCACACATAATTCATGGCAAAAATGACAAAAGAGCTCGAGCTGATAAGATTCTGAAACTAACGATCTGAAGCCTTCTTCCAACAACATTTCGGGCATCAAGATGAGCTCAAATGCAAAATATGCAATGGAATGAAATGATGTACTCTTCGAGGCGAACAATTCGACATATTATACGCGCAAAACGGAGCTACGAGTGCAGAGATGTGACATGATGAAAATGGCATGAAAATATAAAAATCCTGGGACTTAAGCATACGGGAGAAACCTCTTGCACGGATTTCAAAGCGGCGCGGAAGTCGAGGTTCGCCGGACTTGCGCCGGAGGAAGAAGGAGTCGGCCCGGGAGGATGCTCCGGCCGGCGTGGCGCGAGGCCTCTCCCGGCCGGATCAGCCGGATCCGGCGCTTGAGGCGCTGGTAGCCGCTGGGATCTGTGGGCGGCGAGGAGATCTGGGCGGCGGCAATGCAAAGGCAAGGCCGGCAGGGAAGGCGGCGAGCGGCGCTGGCCGGGCGAGCGAGGAGGCGGCGGCATGTGTGGCGCGCGCCGCAATGATGAGGCGGCAAGCAGTGCGGGGCAGGCGGCGGCGGCGCGGTGGTGGTGTGGCGGCGCAGCCGGCGTGGCACGGCGGCGGCGGCGGCGAAGGCGGCGGAGGGCGGCACGGGAGGCGCGGGGAGCGCTGGGGCGGCGGCGGTGCGGCGGCGCGGCATGGCGCGATGGCGCATGCGGCGCGGAGCCTCTGGTGGCGTGGGCGGCTCGCCGCTGGCGAGGAAACCTGCGCGGGCGAGGCAGGGAGGTGGAGCAGCTGAGCTGGCGGGCGGCGGCAGTGGCGGCGGGGCGGCCGGAGGCGGCGGGCAGGCGGCGGGCGGCGGCGACTGACGGGCGTCGCGGCTCGGTGAAAGCGGGCGGCGTGGCGGCGGGCGGCGCGTGGAGTGGAGGAGGGGCGGCGGCGCTGGCGTGTCGCGACGGGATTGGCCGGAGCGGCGTGGAGGCGGACTTGTCCGTGAGGTCGGACGTGTCCGACTGCGGGAGGAGGACGAAGGCTAGGGTTGGACTGCGGGAATTTCGGGAGGGGCACATATTTATAGGTAGAGGGAGCTAGGAGAGTCCAAATGAGGTGCGGTTTTCGGCCACGCGATCGTGATCGAACGACCAAGAGCATGGAGGGGAGTTTGGTGAGTTTTGGGCCACTTTGGAAAGGGTGTTGGGCTGCAACTCAAAGAGGGCTTTACGGTTACCCGGTTAACCGTTGGAGTACCAAACGACCTCCAAATGGCACGAAACTTGACAGGCGGTCTACCGGTGCTATACCAAGGCCTCTTGGCAAACCTCAGGCCATTCCGAGAAAGTTTAATATCACACGAAAAGAGAGAAGAGGGAACGCCGGGAGACATAGGAGTGCCGGATTGCAAAACGGACAACGGGGAAAAAGCTCGGATGCATGAGACGAACACGTATGCAAAATGGAATGCACATGATGACATGGAAAAATGCAACACGCAAGCAAATGACAAGGCAACGACGGCGAATAACTGGCAGACACCTGGCGCATCGGATCCGGGGCGTTACAACACTCCACCACTACGAGAGGATCTCGTCCCGAGATCTAGAATGGCACCGGAGGGAAAAGGAAGAGGAAGAGGAGAGGTAAAACTAAGTTGCTTCTTTGACGAACGAGTGAAACCACGAACCTTGAGAGGTTGAGCAATTTAAAAGAAAGAGTACAACAGAGATGAACAAGATTGCAAACAATCCGTTAGAAAAGAGGAACAAAGAGTATTACGAGGACTTGAAGGTTGCAAAGGCATGAAAATAAGAGCTTCACGAACGAAAAGAATATGACCACATTGGAATAATGAGATAGCCAAGGAACAAGAATGGCTGAATTTGGGCAGCACTCCGGTTGAAAAGAGAAGAAAACTTGATGAGATGAAAAGATATTGAAGAGATGAAACAACACTCCGGTTAAATGGATAAGCAAGAAAAGAACACGATCCTCACAAAACGAGGTGATGGGTGAAAGAGCAACATCACAATGCCTCCGGATGAAAGAATAGAAGAAGATCATTGGAATAAAGGGACGGAGAAGAAAATGACAACTTCTGCCACCAACGGAAACAAATGATTGGATTGATATCAACAAGGAGACGAGAAACTTATTTCACCGGGAGGACAAATGAAGAACTTGGGTCATTTATAAGCACCATAAATAGCAACAATCCTTAGGGAAAACTTTAGGTGAAGTATAACCCAAGATAACTCCAACAAAGGGATTGATGGATTTAAAATACCTCATTCTTGACAACATGTGAATCATGGAACATGAACTTATGTAACGCCCGGGTAATCAAGCTACAGTAACTCTCGGGTAATGATGCCACGTCACCTCGATTATTGTCGATAATCTCGCGTTAGTTCAGAACCGATCCAAATTCAAATTTGAATTAAATGCAAACAATAAAAGTTTTCAAACACTAAAACTAAAAAGTTCGGGTTGTGCCAAATAATGCATAGGTAATTATGCTAAAGAAACCACACTTTTATAAAATGTTTAAAGGCTCTAATGTAATTAAAACAGCAGCTATGACAATTAATTAAATGCCTCCTAAAAATAATAATAATGCAAACTATTTTAATTAGGTGTCAAACTTTGGGGCGATAGAATAAATTATAACATTAATTTAGGAGTTGTATTTATATTTTATAAAACAGAAATTAAAAGAATAAAACAGAAAAGAAAATAAGAAAAAGAATCAAAATAGAAACAGAACTAACACACAAAAAAAAAGAAAGGAAAGAACCCCCCAGGAACTCGCCCAGCAGGCCCCGGCCCAACTGGGCCAAGTCCCTGCCAGGCCGACCCACCCCATGGCCCCTTAACCCCCACCCCGACCGGAACCCTAACCGGTCCACTCCCACGTTCCCACTCCCCGATCTCTCCTCGCTCCTCGTCTCCTTCCCGATCCAATCTGGATCGGGCACGACTGCTTGCCCCCGACGACCAGCGTCGCTGCCGCCCTGCTGCCCCTCCGTCGCCCGGCGCCGGAGCCTCAACCCCTCGTCGGGTGCCTTCCTCGCGGACCGCACCTCCCGCCTCCTCGGCTGCGTCGCCGGACTGCCCGCCGTCCTCCTCCACAACTGCCTCCTCACGCCTCGCCGACCCTCGTCTCTGCAACGCCGGTGAGGCCACGGCCTCCCTCTCCTCTTCTCCCCCTCTCTCATTGACGTCGCCCGGCCAAGCCGTCGTCCAGTGCCCGGTACCTTGCGCGCCTCCCCCCTCTCTGACACCGAGGCCCGCTCACCGTGGCCTCGCCTGCTGCTATCACCTCTCCTCCCTGCGCCTGGGATTCGCGACCGACCTCCCCTGCACATCCGGGCCACGCCCGATGCCTCCCGGCGCTCTGCCATGGCGTGCCTTGGCCGCCCTACGCTACTCTCCTCCATTGCACCACAGTCTTCTGCTGCTTCCATTGCGGCGCGTTCGTCGTGCATCTGCGCCGTTCGCCACCGCATCATTGTCTTGATCTGTACCGACCTGCCGCGCCACCCCCTCCTGCCTGCGTCGGCTGCTGCTCGCCCCCTTGTGGGCGGCGCCACAGGTGTTCACAGCGACGCCGGGCGCCCACGCCGTTGCCCGCTAGCGCCCGGTCCACTAGGCCCCCTGGGGTCAATGACAGGAGGGCCCCGCCTCCAGAACGTTTAAAAAAAGGATAAAAAGATAAAAGAAATAGCCAATTAAAAATAATGATTAATTAATTAATAACTTAATTAATCATGTTAGTTAATCTAATTAAGCCTAATTAATTAACCTAATCACTTTAATTAAATTGACTAATCCTGTTTAGTTAACTGTGTCAATGACAGACGGGACCCACACGTCAGGTTGACCAGTCAACCCCTGTTGACTGCTGACATCAGCATGACATCATGCTGATGTCATTAATCCATTTTTTCGAATTAATTTAAATAATTAATTAAATTCCAGAAATTCATAAAATCTTTAGAAAATCATAACTTTTAATCCATAACTCAGATTAAATTATTTTCAACATGAAAGTTGCTCGAAACGACGAGACGAATCCAGATACGCAGCCCATTCGTCCGCCACGCATCCCTAACATAGTGAACCTGCAACATTTCACCTCCGGTTCATCTGTCCGAAAACACGGAACACCGGGAATGCTTTCCCGGATGTTTCCCCCCTTCGCCGGTATCACCTACCACTACGTTAGGTCACCCCTAGCACCGCTTATTGCCGCGCCTTGCTTTATGTTACATTTGATTGCTCTGTTATTTATTGTGTTCCCCTCTCGTTACTTCTTTAGGTGAGACTACGAGACCGGTGCCGATGTCCGTGTGTTCGACTACACCGAAGATGGCCCCTCCTTGTCTGAGCAACCAGGCAAGCCCCCCCCCTTGATCACCAGATATCGCCTATTCTCCTCCATACTGCTTGCATTAGAGTAGTGTAGCATGTTACTGCTTTTCGATAATCCTATTCGATGCATAGCGACATTGTTGCTACATCTGTTGATACCTTACCCGCAATCCTAAATGCTTAGTATAGGATGCTAGTTTATCATCATTGGCCCTACATTCTTGTCGATCGCCTTGCTATACTATTGGGCGTGATCACTCGGGAGGTGATCACGGGTATATACTATACATACATACATACTACGGATGGTGACTAAAGTCGGTGCGCTCGAAGAGTACCCGCGAGTGATTCACGGATTGGGGCTGAAAGGACCTTTGTCCGACGGCCCTCTGTGTGGATCTTTGTGGCGGAGCGACAGGCAGGTTGAGACCGCCTAGGTGAGAGGTGGGCTGGCCTCGATCGGCGTCCGCGGTTGATTCATAATAACACGCTTAACGAGATCTTGGTATTTGATCCGAGTCGGCCATTTGGTCTATACGCACTAACCATCTACGTGGGAGTAGTTATGGGTATCCCGGCGTCGTGGTATCGGCGAAGCCTTCTTGGCGTCGGCGGCGAGTGGCGGCGCGGATTGGAGCGTAAGCTGCGCTTGTATTAGGGGCTAGTTACGCTTCCGGCGCGTCATAACGTCTTGGTGTGCTAAGGCGATGGGCCTGCACCTGTGCGCTTAGGTTTAGACCGCGTCTTGACCGCTCTGTTGTGCCTAGGTGGGGCTGCGGCGTGTTGATCTTCCGAGGCGGGCATGACCGAGAAAGTGTGTCGGCCAAATGGGATCAAGCGTGTTGGGTTATGTGGTGCACCCTGCGGAAGTTTAATCTATTGAATAGCCGTGTCCCTCGGTAAAAGGGCGACCGGAGTTGTACCTTGACCTTATGACAACTAGAACTGGATACTTAATAAAACACACCCTTCCAAGTGCGAGATACAACCCGGTGATCGCTCTCTAACAGGCGCCGAGGAGAGGATCGCGGGTAGGATTATGCTATGCGATGCTCTTGGAGATGCTACTTGGAGATGCTACTTGGAGATGCTACAGGAGGTCTTGATCTACTCTCTTCTACATCTTTGCAAGGCGGAGGCTGCGAGCGTAGTCTTGACGGATTAGCTATCCCCTCTTATTACGGCATTCGCGATTCAGTCCATCGATATGGCCTCCTTACACATATACTCATGCATATGTAGTGTAGCTCCTTGCTTGCAGTACTTTGGATGAGTACTCACGGTTGCTTTCTCCCCTTTTCCCCTTTTCCTTTCTTACGGTTGTCGCAACCAGATGTTGGAGCCAGAGGCGACGCCACCGTCGGCGGCGACTACTACACTGGAGGTGCCTACTACTACGTGCAGCCGCCGGCGGCGACCGGGAGTAGTTTAGGAGGATCGAGGCGGGAGGCTGCGCCTCTTCGATCTGTATCGGTTTGTGCTAGCCTTCTTAAGGCAAACTTGTTTAACTTATGTACGTACTCAGATATTGTTGCTTCCGTGACTCGTCTATGATCGAGCACTTGTATTCGAGCCCTCGAGGCCCCCGGCTTGTATTATGATGCTTGTATGACTTATTTATGTTTTAGAGTTGTGTTGTGATATCTTCCGTGAGTCCACGATCTTGATCGTACACGTTTGCGTGCATGATTAGTGTACGATTAAATCGGGCGTCTAAGTTGGTATCGAGCCGATTGCTGTAGAATCCCCTTCCAACTCCTTGGCGAAGTTGAGTCTAGTCGATGAAAGTTGTTTTACTAACTTGGTCATGCGGCCCATGGGCCCACGTCGCCAATTGGGTGGGTATTAGGATCTTTTACTCCTTGTCTATACTCAGGGACTCTGATCTCTCTTCTATTCGGGTTAAATGAGTTTTACTAAATCTAACATTAGGATCTCGTTATCACTTTCACCGGAGAGCCCTTATTATCGATGATAAATCTGCACCAGAAGACCTTGAAGATACTCTCCGATGTTAACCCGAGAACTTGTGTTCATCGCATTTGCAATTCCCCTTCCACCATAAATCCGTATGGATAACTACTTACACTTGCCATTCATACGATCATTCCCCATTGATCTTGTTATTACAAGATACCTCAAAGTTTTCTCTATTGTTCCGAGAATACTTTGTGCCTACTGCCTAGCAGTTCTTTGCCACATGAATACCCCTTCAAATAAATCCTCGCACATGTCGAGTATCCGCTCATCCCCAGTTGTTCATGTGTTTCACAAAAGTCTTCGAAATACTATTCAGTCCTCCGAAAATCCTTAGCAGCTTTATTGCTCTGCAAATACTTGTCTACTTGCACTATGGATGCTTCCCATATATCTGGCAATATTCACTAGTATCTTTTGACACCGTCATTTTGATCCTAATGATTCAACATGTGTGCGAATGCACACAATCATATATCAACCCTTCTAAATTATCCTTCCGGCTCGGACGTCATTTTGAACATGAGCTGGTCCTCGATCAATCAAGTTGTCGTCAAATGTACCCCTAAGTCTATTCAACTTATCCATCCTTGATCAGAGCGTTGCTTCTGATCCCCTGGTCTAGAAGTCATAATGGTTCTGCATGTGAACTTTGAATTAGTCAGATGTTTCTATAATCATATCTCCTTGCATTCTTCCTCCTCTGGTTGAGTACCGATGCTCACATCATATCCCTTGTGGACCATCGGTTCCTTTGATGGATTTTATCCGACAGTGTCCTTCATATTGAATAACCTTGTGAGCCTTTCCATGGGTATATAATGCCTTTGGTAAATTGTATCATCTACTTCTGAACAATGCTCTACTTACGAGCTTGTATTATTTACTCCTAAGTTGTGGTATATGTTCCTAAGATGCCCTGATGAGTTGAACCTATGCCTTCCTTAATATGTGTGAACTCGGAAGTTTTCACGAGTCATACTCATCTGGTATTTCACCAGGTAAAACTTTCAACACTAATGCTTTTATCAAAGCGAGAAGTGAATGGAAGGTTATACATTGAAGAAGTGGGAGTCGACCTTGAACTTTGTGTTCATGCCCATGGACCCGATGTGAAACTTATCATCGAAGCTTCTTGTAAATGATATTAATCTCCTTGTTATAAGTTCGTCCTGTATCTATGTTTGTTCCTTTAGAATTATGGTTCCGACCATATTTTCTCATTAATACCATTTATCGGACAAGTTGAGTACTTGTCTTGTGCCGATCATTGCACCTGTCCAGCCTTTACTTTGATCCACCGTCGAATATTACACTAGGATATCTTGATAATGTCATGGAACCGCATAACCTCTTATGAGGGCTTCATCAACTGTTATTTCTCACCGATTTCAATTTTTCTGGGTTCTGGGTTGACATCAACCGAGAACACCGATATGTGAACCGATTCCTCATTCCGGTTCGATAACCCCAATTAAATTTCGTTGCTTATGAGTTAATAATCCTTCAAGTCATCGCTAGCCTGATCGGCTATACCAATATCGTGCAACTTTTCAACTGTGTGCTACCTGGTCCTTATTCCCAGAGCACAACTTTCGACGATGAGCTAATCTTACGTCGATCTTCCTTGTCATATCATTTCTCCTTGAACAACAAAGTTGATTTCGAGTTGTGTCGTGCCCATGGTTTCAATAACCGTTTGCATCATCATTCCCTTGACTTGATGTCATCGCCGACCGATTACGTCTTCATGAAACCTCTCGACAATTGTGTCGTGATCATCATCAGCATTCCGTTTTCTTCCAGGATATCAATTGAATTTATGTTAAGAAAGACCATCCTTGCCCTTGATGATTAGTGTTATCATCGACCACTTTATTGCCTTCCGTTCAACACAAACTTGTTTGTGTTTTGTGTTATACCTTGAGTTCCTTGCTACCTAGCATTGTTCTTCTTTACCTTGGAGAATTACCACCTTTTATGTCAAGAATGTCGTGGGAATCTCACCACCTCTTAAGAATTCTTGATACAAGTGATACCTATCACCATCACCATTCTTTTCCTGGTCACCGTGTTATTTCTAACCACCGACAAATGGACTGTGATGTGTAATTCCAAAACTTCTAGCAAACCTATTGCTTTGAAGTTAATGGTCGGTCGTTCATTCTTAGACTATTGATTATTGAATCACCATTCCAATGTTGGCGTGCAACCCAACCCATATTTGAGGCGCACCTCTCAACCAATGTTAATTGTGTATGTTTCCCTCGAACATACATCAATATATCATTTTGATCTGACAATTGTTATCTCCTTGTTCACATAATTGTGGAAATCCATCCTTTGGAAATTTTGATGAATTGTCGCGGAGTTCATCAGCCACCTCCTTGTCCTCTCCTTGGGTTAATGGTGAACTCTTGTTAGCGGAAATTACTTCATGGTTCATCTCCGAGAATCTTGAAGTCATCTCGTCACTTGTATTGCACCTTTTCTCCTCAAGCATCGTGAGTTTGAGGTATCCTAACACTTGATCAGTCTGAATCTCGGTCGATATGATGGTTGGAACATTTTTCCAAGAGTTATAACACTGGTCTTTATATGACCCGGTGAGGTGATGTCATGCCTAGCACACCTGGCTGGAGGGCCTATTGTTATAGTTCTTCCTTTTAGCAATGTTAACCAGTCTTCCATGAGGAAATTGAAAGACTTATTCTATAAGTTACCCTGATGGATCCTTTGTGAATCCAAAGTCCGACCTTTGCTTGAAGACCATGTCAATGCTATCTCGAAGCATGTCTGTGGCACTCCGATCTTCAATAAGAACATTTGAAGCCCAATGCTAAATGTTTCCTGCTCAATGATCCAAACACCGTTGTATGGGTAACGTCATGAAATTTCTCTCCCCTCGCCTAGAGGATTTTCTACATAATATCTGTCATGGATATCATGCTCGCTTCCCTTGGGAAGGATATACCCTGAAATATGTGTTTAGACACATTGTCCTTTCCATTGTTCTATTTAAACCGATGATCACCTTCTCCTTTCCATTGTTTTGATTAACATTCTTGGTGATCTATATGATCTAGCGATAATATTCTCACGCTTATGTGAACACCTTGGTGTACAACCGTGGCGATAAGACCACATTACTATTGTTGAAAACATTACGGTAACCACCGATGGATAAGAACTTTGCCTATTGGTCCGCCTAGTTCAACAAGCGAGGAATTGGTTCTCTTCGTCCCTCGCCCTTGGTACCGATGTTGCCGACATAAGCGATAGGTTATTCTCGACATGCCTTGCTTACATGATCATGCAAGGCGTCATCCGCCTTCCTACCTTTAACCCACATGGTGGGCCCATAACCACAGTTCCACAGGATCGAAACTGACTCTCCTGTACACCTGTTGTCAAAGTTATTCCTCACACTTGACTTCGTATGTAATTCACGAGCCGCCTTCCGAGAGATCACCAAATCTGTTACGGACGCAATACTTAGTCGATTGCTTTGAGCCCCTTTCAAGCCTGTTCGGGCATCGAGCGGTTGCCGCTCGCTCGAAACTTCCATGATACCTCCTTACTTTGCTCTCGATATTTTCTTAAGATTCAATTCGAGAGTAACTTCCGCCACCTTCCTCGATGTTATCGACGGATAGTCAACCTTGTAGAGGTTTGTCCTTTTGAAGCTACCCCTTATCCTTTCCGTAAGTACGATGAAGATCCCCAAGGAAGGACGACCACTTCATCATGATGACCCGAAGCGGAGATCTGAAGACATCAATGTAATGGATCGACCTCTTCGAGAAGAGCAACCAAAGACCGAGAACGCTTGTTAGAATTATCGTAACCCAATCCCTCCCCCCTTACCCCCTCTTAAATCTCGGGACGAGATTTCTTGTAGTGGAGGAGATTTGTAACGCCCGGGTAATCAAGCTACAGTAACTCTCGGGTAATGATGCCACGTCACCTCGATTATTGTCGATAATCTCGCGTTAGTTCAGAACCGATCCAAATTCAAATTTGAATTAAATGCAAACAATAAAAGTTTTCAAACACTAAAACTAAAAAGTTCGGGTTGTGCCAAATAATGCATAGGTAATTATGCTAAAGAAACCACACTTTTATAAAATGTTTAAAGGCTCTAATGTAATTAAAATAGCAGCTATGACAATTAATTAAATGCCTCCTAAAAATAATAATAATGCAAACTATTTTAATTAGGTGTCAAACTTTGGGGCAGTAGAATAAATTATAACATTAATTTAGGAGTTGTATTTATATTTTATAAAACAGAAATTAAAAGAATAAAATAGAAAAGAAAATAAGAAAAAGAATCAAAATAGAAACAGAACTAACACACAAAAAAAAAGAAAGGAAAGAACCCCCCCCCGGGGCTCCGGCCCAGCAGGCCCCGGCCCAACTGGGCCAAGTCCCTGCCAGGCCGACCCACCCCATGGCCCCTTAACCCCCACCCCGACCGGAACCCTAACCGGTCCACTCCCACGCTCCCACTCCCGATCTCTCCCTCGCTCCTCGTCTCCTTCCCCGATCCAATCTGGATCGGGGCACGACTGCTTGCTTGCCCCCGACGACCGCGTCGCTGCCGCCGCGCTGCCCCCTCCGTCGCCGGCGCCCGGAGCCTCAACCCCCTCGTCGGACTGCCTTCCTCGCTGGACCGCACCTCCCCGCCTCCTCGACGCTGCGTCGCCGGACTGCCCGCCTTCGTCCTCCTCCACAACCGGCCTCCTCACGCCTCGCCGACCCTCGTCTCTGCAACGCCGGTGAGGCCACGGCCTCCCTCTCCTCTTCTCCCCCTCTCTGTTTTGCCGTCGCCCGGCCCTTGCGTCGTCCCAGTGCCCGGTACCTGCGCCTCCCCCCTCGCCAGACACCGAGGCCCGCTCACCGTGGCCTCGCCACTGACTGTCACCTCTCACTCCTGCGCTTGGGATTCGCAGACCGACCTCCCCTGCACATCCGGGCCACGCCCGATGCCTCCGGGCGCTCCTGCCATGGCCGTGCCTTGGCCGCCCGCCGCCGCTCTCCTCCATTGTGCAGCCACAGTCTTCTTCTTGCCCCGCTGGCGCCGTTCGTCGTGCATCTGCGCCGTTCCGCCACCGCATCAGGCTTGATCTCAGACCGACCAGCCGCGCCACCCCTCCAGCCTGCGTCGGCCTGCCTGGCCCCTTGTGGCAGCGCCACCAGGTGTTCACAGCGACGCCCGGGCGCCATTGCCGTGCCCGCTAGCGCCCGGTCCACTAGGCCCCCTGGGGTCAATGACAGGAGGGCCCCGCCTCCAGAACGTTTAAAAAAAAAGGATAAAAAGATAAAAGAAATAGCCAATTAAAAATAATGATTAATTAATTAATAACTTAATTAATCATGTTAGTTAATCTAATTAAGCCTAATTAATTAACCTAATCACTTTAATTAAATTGACTAATCTGTTTAGTTAAGCGTGTCAATGACAGACAGGACCCACATCGTCAGTTGACGATCAACCCTGCTGATGCTTGACATCAGCATGACATCATGCTGATGTCATTAATCCATTTTTTCCAATTAATTTAAATAATTAATTAAATTCCAGAAATTCATAAAATCTTTAGAAAATCATAACTTTTAATCCATAACTCAGATTAAATTATTTTCAACATGAAAGTTGCTCGAAACGACGAGACGAATCCAGATACGCAGCCCATTCGTCCGCCACGCATCCCTAACATAGTGAACCTGCAACATTTCACCTCCGGTTCATCTGTCCGAAAACACGGAACACCGGGAATGCTTTCCCGGATGTTTCCCCTTCACGCAGTATCACCTACCACTACGTTAGGTCACCCCTAGCACCGCTTATTGCCGCGCCTTGCTTTATGTTACATTTGATTGCTCTATTATTTATTGTGTTCCCCCTCCGTTACTTCTTTCCGGTAGACTCTGAGACCGGTGCCGATGTCCGTGTGTTCGACTACACCGAAGATGGCCCCTCCTTGTCTGAGCAACCAGGCAAGCCCCCCCCCTTGATCACCAGATATCGCCTATTCTCCTCCATACTGCTTGCATTAGAGTAGTGTAGCATGTTACTGCTTTTCGATAATCCTATTCTGATGCATAGCCTGACATTGTTGCTACATCTGTTGATACCTTACCTGCAATCCTAAATGCTTAGTATAGGATGCTAGTTTATCATCATTGGCCCTACATTCTTGTCAGTCTGCCTTGCTATACTATTGGGCCGTGATCACTCGGGAGGTGATCACGGGTATATACTATACATACATACATACTACGAGATGGTGACTAAAGTCGGTGCCTTTCGAAGAGTACCCATGAGTGATTCACGGATTGGGGCTGAAAGGACCTTTGTCCCGACGGCCCTCTGTGTGGATCTTTATGGCGGAGCGGCAGGCAGGTTGAGACCGCCTAGGTGAGAGGTGGGCTGGCCACGATCGGCGTCCGCGGTTGATTCATAATAACACGCTTAACGAGATCTTGGTATTTGATCCGAGTCGGCCATTTGGTCTATACGCACTAACCATCTACGTGGGAGTAGTTATGGGTATCCCGACGTCGTGGTATCGGCGAAGCCTTCTTGGCGTCCACGATCGAGTGGCGGCGCGGATTGGGCGTAAGCTGCGCTTGTATTAGGGGCTAGTTACGCTTCCGGCGCGTTATAACGTCTTGGTGTGCTAAGGCGATGGGCCTGCACTGTGCGCTTAGGTTTAGACCGGCGTCTTGACCGCTCTGTTGTGCCTAGGTGGGGCTGCGGCGTGTTGATCTTCCGAGGCGGGCATGACCCGGAAAGTGTGTCCGCCAAATGGGATCAAGCGTGTTGGGTTATGTGGTGCACCCTGCAGGAAGTTTAATCTATTGAATAGCCGTGTCCCTCGGTAAGAGGGCGACCGGAGTTGTACCTTGACCTTATGACAACTAGAACTGGATACTTAATAAAACACACCCTTCCAAGTGCGGATACAACCCGGTGATCGCTCTCTAACGAGGCGCCGAGGAGAGGATCGCGGGTAGGATTATGCTATGCGATGCTCTTGGAGATCTTTGCTTGGAGATGCTACTTGGAGATGCTACAGGAGGTCTTGATCTACTCTCTTCTACATGCTTTGCAAGGCGGAGGCTGCGAGCGTAGTCTTCGACAGGATTAGCTATCCCCCTCTTATTCTGGCATTCTGCAGTTCAGTCCACTGATATGGCCTCCTTACACATATACTCATGCATATGTAGTGTAGCTCCTTGCTTGCGAGTACTTTGGATGAGTACTCACGGTTGCTTTCTCCCCCCTTTTCCCCCTTTTCCTTTCTTCTGGTTGTCGCAACCAGATGTTGGAGCCCAGGAGCCAGACGCCACCGTCGACGACGACTACTACACTGGAGGTGCCTACTACTACGTGCAGCCGCCGACGCGGCGACCGAGGAGTAGTTTAGGAGGATCCAGGCAGGAGGCTGCGCCTCTTCGATCTGTATCCCGGTTTGTGCTAGCCTTCTTAAGGCAAACTTGTTTAACTTATATGCGTACTCAGATATTGTTGCTTCGTGACTCGTCTATGATCGAGCACTTGTATTCGAGCCCTCGAGGCCCCTGGCTTGTATTATGATGCTTGTATGACTTATTTATGTTTTTAGAGTTGTGTTGTGATATCTTCCCGTGAGTCCCTGATCTTGATCGTACACGTTTGCATGCATGATTAGTGTACGATTAAATCGGGGGCGTCACAACTTAAATTATCAAGAATGACATAATACCACCTCCAAAATATGGTAGAAAGAATTGCACTCCGGATTACCATATGAAGAAAGCTTGAGCTCCTTAGGAAAGAATCTCGATGAAAAATTTGAGAAGGGAATTAAATCCTTGATGAACCATCATGTAGAACCTCCATGAAGAACTCCGGTAACCAAAAGGAATGAAAAGAAAGAGAAATTGAAAACACAAGGTGAATCCTTGCAATGATTTAGATGGATCTTCGTGATGATGAGAGCTTGGAACTCCGGGAAAAGAAAAGATGAAACAACTGAAACCGAGAATTACTTCATCATGAACAAACTCCGAAAGAAAAGAATTGAATCACCTCGAGGAAATAAAAATAAGATTTATTGTATGCTTATCCTTCATCAAATTAAATTGATGACAAGCAATGGATTTGGCAAACTACTTATTCCCATTGAAAAAAAAGGATTAAGAGAGATATAGCGTAAACTTGAGAAGGTCTTCAACGAACCACCGGTAGGATTCGGAAAGAACAAATGAATTGATATGATGAACAAGGAAGAGAGATCTTGAAAGAACCACCGTAAGGATTGAAAATGACCGAAGTAGGGGTGCATCACCGGTAATAATTTGCAAATGAACGAATGTACTTGAGGGTATTTGGATACAAATGAACGAATAGATCACGAGTTGATTAGAGAATACTTGAATGATGCACCGGTATGATTTGGAGAACGAGGGCTGAAAGCTTGAATGAATAATACTGAGAAGATGGGCTTCAAAGAATGAAACTGAAAAGACTCCTAAAATGCTCCGGATGGTGAAAAAGATTCTCACAATCGAAAACAATTATGAGAGGATGGCAACAAGCTAGCACCATGAATCTTGAAGAGAATAGAGCAAGATTAAAGAGAAACTCTTCTTCAGTCTTCAAATGTTGAGAATGAAGATGAGAACCACCATCAAGAATTATTGAGGCACACCGGAAGAATCAAAAGCGAAGAGGTTGAGCCAACTATGAAAAATAATTTGAAAGATCTTGGAGAAAAGCATTTGACTGATGATAACTCATTCTTACGTCAAACTTGGAGAAGAATTTAAGAATAACTCCGGAAAATAGAAGAGTCGGGTAAGATCACGGGAAAAGACACGTGGGTTAGGGCCCACTCAAAAGAACACCGTTAAAAGATTTAAAAGAGATGTTGCACGGTTGAATTAAATGACTTGAATGAGATACCAATCTCGAAAGAGCTTGAGCGAATGCAGAGTGGACACACGAATCTTGAGATATCTTGAGCACTCGGAATAACAAATAGCGAGAAGTAGAATGATAATGAGGTGCACCGGTATGAGAAGACATTGAAATGAGGAAAAAGGTATGATCAACAAAACTTGACTTGAATCCACCGGAGAAGAGAAAGGAATGAGGAATGACGAACTAGTAGGACATCTTCTTGAGAACCACCGGGTAAGAACATTGATGGAAAAGAATGGAGAAACTTCACAAAAATAAAAGGATACTTGGTAAAGAAATCTGTGTCCTTGAAGAAAAAGGGTGGGAGGGCGGGAAAACAAAGGCAACTTGGGACGGATGAAACAAACACCGTTGAGAAAACTTAGATTTGATCTTGCGGATAGGGAGAATGATGGGATCATCTCGAAGAGAAGCACGCCGGTAGAAAAGGATTGACATGACAATCTCGATGATCAAAAGGATTAGTATTCACATAGCAATATGAGAACACCACTTAGGAAAGGTATGGATTCAACATTTGACAACGAAGCAACTCGAATACCACAATTAAAATAAAACAAAGGATTTGGCTTGCAAAATAAGCCGGAACAAACATATGATAGAGATTTCGTCCGAAGTTTTCGTGGTGGGGCCTACACGGGCTCAATCGTACAGCACCATCATGTACAAGGCAGTGCACATGACATCTGAAGCGTCCCAGTCGGCATAGCCAAGGACTCTTTAAGACACAACGAGACCCTTTGTAAAACCAACCGTGAATAGGCGGACCACTAGGCGTCGAACCCCAATTTCATATCATACATCCGTCGGAAAGATATCCTAAGAGCTACTTGAATTCCCACCTATGAAACTCCGAAACTTTCGGTTATGCAATCTGGTGTTGGGGATACAGGGAGCAATAATATCTCACACAAACTAACAATCCCTACATCCATTTGTATCCATCCGTCAACACATAACCAAGAAACCTTCGAAATCGTCTACCTCAACCTTGAAAAGCATCCGTTATACGAGTCATGGCAATACTCCGTACTCACCTCGATCTTTGGGTTAGCGGGTTATCTCACCAACAACTGCATAAAAGAGATTTTCGATGTGGCGTACTAAACTCGGTATTATTCCGAGGCTGCAACGATAAAATTATGACGACAACACCTCGAGCTCAACTCCCGGGACACCGCCACAACCCTAAATGTCGGGGAGGCAACCAAGACAATGTTGTCATCATAAAACCATCGAACGATTCTAAGATACCCGCGTGATCCTAAAAAAAACTTAGTGAAATTTGAGGAGAGAAGAGTCAAAACTCTCGTCGGGATACCTCACGGAAGATCGATGGGGACCGGGAGTAAAAGAATTCTAACTCTCCGATATATATAATCCTAAATGACTCAAAACATTTTTCTAGACACAACTCGGCCACTAAAAACGATCAAGCAGTGGGGCTCCTAAGGTAGGGGAAGGCTCTGATTACCAACTTGAAACGCCCTCGATGCGGCTATATCTCCCACGTGTCGAAGCACGACTTAGAGGCATAACCGCATTGAAAGCAATGTCGCAAGTGAGGTAATCTTCACACAACCCATGTAATACATAAGGGAAAGAGATACATAGTTGGCTTACAATCGCCACTTCACACAATTACATGAATAAAGCATTACATCATCCAGATACAATCAAGGTCCGACTACGGAACCAAAATAAAGAAGAACCCCAAATCGACAAAAGTCCTCGATCGACCCCAACTGGGCTCCACTCTTGATCAACTAGAGCGAAACAACACAAAGGACAAGATCTTCATCGAGCTCCTCCTTGAGCTTAGTAGCGCCACCTTTCGGTAACATAGGCACCTGCAAACTGGTTTTGGAAGTATCTGGTGAGTCACGGGGACTCAGCAATCTCGCACCCGCGAGATCAAGACTATTTAAGCTTATGGGTAAGGTAAAGGCATGAGGTGGAGCTGCAGCAAGCGACTAGCATATATGGTGGCTACAATCGCAAAAGAGAGCGAGAAGAGAAGGCAAAGCACGGTCGATAAAAGTATGATCAAGAAGTGATCCTATAGCAACCTACGTCAAGCATAACTCCAACACCGTGTTCACTTCCCGGACTCCGCCGGAAAGAGACCATCACGGTTACACACGATTGATGTATTTTAATTAAGGTGACTTGGTCTTCTACAACCGGACGTTAACAAATTCCCATCTGCCCATAACGCGGGCACGGCTTTCGAAAGTTCAAGTCCCTGCAGGGTGTCCCAACTTAGCCCATGACAAGCTCTCACGGTCAGCGGAGGAATAGACCTCCACCCAAGACACTCCGATCGGACTCGGTATCCGGTACAACAAGACATTTCGACAGGTAAAACTAAACCAAGCAACACCGCCCGAATGTGCCGACAAATCCCGATAGGAGCTGCACATATCTCTTTCTCGGGCACACTCGGATGAGTCTAGCTACGAGTAAAACCAACCCTCAAGTTTCCCGAGGTGGCCCCGCAGTAGCTCGGTTCGGACCAACACTCGAGGAGCACCGCCGGGGGGTTAAAATAAAGATGACCCTTGAGTCTGCAGAACCCAAGGGAAGGTGGTAGGTTGTTAGAGCAAATGGTAAAACCAATGTTGGGCATTGCTGGAGGAGCTTTACTTAAGCGAACTGTCAAGGGGTTCCCATAATAGCCCAACCGTGTAAGGAGCATAAAATCCGGGAACATAACACCGATATGACGGAAACTAGGGCGGCAAGAGTGGAACAAAACACCAGGCATAAGGCCGAGCCTTCCACCCTTTACCAAGTATATAGATGCATTAATTAAATAAGATATACTGTGATATCCCAACAAGTAAACATGTTCCAGCCAGGAACATCATTTTCATGTTCCAACAAGGAACAAACTTCAATCTTCACCTGCAACTAACAACGCTATAAGAGGGGCTGAGCAAAGCGGTAACATAGCCAATCAATGGTTTGCTAGGAATGGTGTCAAAGGTTAGAGGTTCATGGCAATTTGGGAGGCTGACAAGCAAATGGTAGGCATCGTAGCATTGGCATAGCAAAAGAGCGAGCAAACTAGCATAGCAAAGATAGTAGTGATTTCGAGGGTATGATCATCTTGCCTGCAAGGTTCTCAGAGTTGTCGAAGGCTTGATCCTCATAGGCGTTCTCAACAGGTTCCTCGTTCACGTACTCGTCTCCCGGCTCTATCCAAAGCAAGAACACAAACAACGGAACCACAATCAAACAAGGAACAATGCACAAGCAATATGATGCAATACATGACATGCTATCACGAGATGTGATATGCAATGCATATGTATGCTCGGAAGGAAAATGATGAACCGGGCATCAACTTGGCAAACCAAGTATGCCGCTGGAAAGATGGGATGATTTCGGGTGAAATCGATATAAAGATCACCGGAATCGGATGCACGGTTTGCAAATGACAAGCAAAACAAGAATGATGCAAATCTGCGTTTAACACCCGATGCTACTTAGCACGCAACAAGAAACTATGCTACGGCACCCCAACATAAAAACAAAGCATATGGCAGCGAACTACAGGAGATGCTTAACAACAGAGGAACACTGAGCTACGGCTAAATCACATCATAACATGTTCAAACAAGCATGGTGAAAGTGCTAAAATATCAGGTTCACAGACTTAGTGAAAATACTAACATGCAGGAATTAACATCGAGGAAGGCATGTTTAGAGCAAGCAAACAACATGCTACAGGAACTTATAATAGCAAAACAAGGCATGACATGATTCTACTCAAAGCATATATCAATAGTCCCTTACTGACCATAAGCCAAAAAGGACCTTAAGAAATGATGGCACCCATGTAAACATAGCAAGTTTTATTACAGATTTCAGACTTAGCAGAAAAACTGGGCATGGCAAAAACAGTTAACGAGTAGGCATGTTCGTGAGCTCGATGCACTCACTACAGAGCAATACATGGCATGGCAAGGCAACCAACAGTAAGAAGGCATGATTATGAAGCTAAGCATGGCAAGAGCAAGGTCATAGCATACACGGATCAACTACAACGACCTCGTGAAAATTGAATCTCATGCAAACAATCTGCCAGGAAACATTTCAAGCAAAAGTAGAGCACGGAAATGACATGCTAGACTACTCCATAAATGCCAACAAAGGCATGAATGGATAGAGCACATCCATATGTTCAAAACACCCTTACTGATCATGCTCAAAAAGGGCATAGATCTCTCTGTAACAACATTAACATATGGCATAAAAATAACAGCAGGACAAGACTTAGTGAAATCACTAAGTTCACGAAATCAGCAACATCATCATCCCTACTTTGCATGCTTGTACTAGTCAACACATAACTCACAAAAATACATGGCAAACACCCCTGGAAATATGGCATGGCAATGTTCAACTCACATGTAGGACTCAAGTTCATAAGGTGCACACATAATTCATGGCAAAAATGACAAAAGAGCTCGAGCTGATAAGATTCTGAAACTAACGATCTGAAGCCTTCTTCCAACAACATTTCGGGCATCAAGATGAGCTCAAATGCAAAAGATGCAATGGAATGAAATGATGTACTCTTCGAGACGAACAATTCGACATATTATACGCGCAAAACGGAGCTACGAGTGCAGAGATGTGACATGATGAACATGGCATGAAAATATACCTCTTGCACGGATTTCAAAGCGGCGCGGAAGTCGAGGTTCGCCGGACTTGCGCCGGAGGAAGAAGGAGTCGGCCCGGGAGGATGCTCCGGCGATCGGCGCTGGCGGCGGGCCTCTCCCGACGGATCGGCCGGATCCGGCGCGAAAGCTTGAGGCGCGGTGGGATCTGTGCTGGGCGGCGAGGATCTGCGTGGCGGGCAGCGACCATGGCGGCGGCCGGGAAAGGGAAGCGGGCGCAAAGGCGCTGCCGGGCGAGAAGGAGGCGGCGGCTGTGGCGCGGCGTGGCGACAAGATGGAGGCGGTAGCGGCAGCGCTTGAGGTTAGCGGCGGCGCGGCGAAGGCGGTGGCGATGGCGGCGAGAAATGACGGCGCGGCGGCGGCGGAAGGCGGCGGAGGCGGGCTGTGAGGCGCTGTGTGTGCCCTTGGCGGCGGTGCTGGCAGCGCCGCTGGCGCTTATGGCGCGAGGCGGCGTCGAAGGGCGCGGAGCTCGGGCGGGCGGTGGTGCCGGCTGGGGAAGGGCGAGCATGTGTGTGGGGGAGGTGGAGCAGCGTGAGCTGGCGGGCGGCGGCAGGGCGGTGGTGGCGGTAGAGGCGGCCAGCGCGACTGGCGGCGGCAGCGACTGGCCCCGCTGGCTCGCAGCTGGCCTGCTGGCCAGGGCGGGGCGGAAGCGGCGCGGGTGACGTGGCGGCGCGTGAGTGGAGGAGGGGGGCGGCGCTGGCGTGTCGCGACAGGATTGGCCGGAGCGGCGTGGAGGCGGACATGTCCGTGAGGTCCGGACGTGTCCCATCATGGAGGAGGACGAAGGCTAGGGTTGGACTGCGGGAATTTCGGGAGGGGCACATATTTATAGGTAGAGGGAGCTAGGAGAGTCCAAATGATGTGCGGTTTTCGGCCACGCGATCGTGATCGAACGACCAAGAGCATGGAGGGGAGTTTGGTGGGTTTTGGGCCACTTTGGAAAGGGTGTTGGGCTGCAACTCAAAGAGGGCTTTACGGTTACCCGGTTAACCGTTGGAGTACCAAACGACCTCCAAATGGCACGAAACTTGACAGGCGGTCTACCGGTGCTATACCAAGGCCGCTTGGCAAACCTCGGGCCATTCCGAGAAAGTTTAATACCCGCACACGAAAAGAGAGAAGAGGGAACGCCGGGAGACATAGGAGTGCCGGATTGCAAAACGGACAACGGGGAAAAAGCTCGGATGCATGAGACGAACACGTATGCAAAATGGAATGCACATGATGACATGGAAAAATGCAACACGCAAGCAAATGACAAGGCAACGACGGCGAATAACTGGCAGACACCTGGCGCATCGGATCCGGGGCGTTACACCTACTTTGGCGTCAACTTGTTGGAATTCTTGGCCGACTGAACGCGCCGAAGAACAAGGTTGCCTTCCTCAAAACTCCGGGCATGAACCTTGCGGCTATGGTAACGGCGCAAGGCTTGCTTGTAGCGTGCTGCTCTCACAGCCGCCCGGAGACGATCTTCCTCAAGGAGCGTCGCGTCATCTTGCCGCAATTGCTCTTGCTCAAGCTCGTCATAAGCGAGCACTCGAGGTGACCCGTATATGAGTTCCGTGGGGAGAACTGCTTCTGCCCCGTAAACCAGGGCAAAGGGTGTCTGGCCGGTGGCTTGATTTGGCGTCGTTCTGATCGACCAAAGAACCGTTGGTAACTCATCAATCCAGCAACTTCCACTCTTGCGCAGCCTGTCAAAAGTCTTCATCCTTAAGCCTCGCAGGACTTCAACATTTGCTCTCTCCGCTTGGCCGTTGCTCCGTGGATGCGCCATAGAAGCAAAATAGACCCTGCTGCCAAGATCCTCAATGTATTGCATGAAGGCATGGCTTGTGAACTGTGTGCCGTTGTCGGTGATGATCCTGTTGGGCACCCCAAAACGGCACACTAGTCCCTTGAAGAACTTGACGGCTGACTGCGTTGTCACCTTCCTCACTGCCTCCACCTCTGGCCACTTTGTGGACTTGTCAACTGTGACGGACAAGTACTCAAAGCCCTCGACAGCACGGGGCAAGGGGCCCAATATGTCGAGCCCCCAGACCGAGAAGGGCCATAAGAGGGGAATAGTTTGAAGGGCTTGAGTTGGTTGATGAAGCTTCTGCGAATGGAACTGGCATGCTTCACACTTGGTGACTAGTGCCGTCGCATCCTGGAGGGCGGTGGGCCAGAAGAAACCTTGCCGGAAGGCCTTGCCGGCAAGGGCCCTCGACCCTGTGTGGGAGCCACATATGCCTCCATGTATCTCTGCCAACAGCTTTAATCCTTCCTCCCGGGAGATGCACATCAATTTCACCCCATTCGGTCTTCTTTTGTACAACACGTTATCAACGAATTGGTACAGAGCAGACTGGCAGGCTACTCTTTCTGCCTCTTCCTGCTCCTCAGGAAGCTCTCCTTTTTAAAGGAATCGGACGGTGTGTTGTGCCCATGTCGGAGCCTGTGGTTCGACGGCAAGGACCAAAGGCATCTCTTACGCCCGCGGGGCGGCGCCTCCACGGCCATGACGGAGGTCTGCGGTCGGTCGCCCCGTGGCAGGATCGGCATCCACGGCAACATCTTCGCCGGTGGCTCCAGGGAACTCGGTGGGGAAGTACTTGCCGGGGCCTAGCTTCCTCCGCTTGCTTTGCCCGGTCGACGGCTCAACGGATGGTTGGGTTAACTGAAGCACAAAAGTACCTGGTTCCACAGGTAGCTTGAGGGCAGCGCGCTTTGACAGGTAGTTGGCGATGTCATTCTCCGCTCGAGGGACATGCTCCGCCTGTATACCGTCAAAGCGCTCCTCCAGTTTCCTCACCTCATCTACGTAAGCTTCCATCAACGGGCTTTGATAATCTTTGTTGATCTGCCTGACGATGAGCTGTGAGTCGCCCCTGACGATGAGCTTCTTAACTCCGAGGTTTGCCGCGATCCTGAGACCAGCAAGCAAACCCTCGTACTCGGCGGTGTTGTTGGTCGACATCTCCCGGGGGAAGTGCATCTGGATGACATACTTGAGGTGTTCTCCGGTGGGTGCGACAAGCAGTACACTAGCACCGGCGCCTTGCAGCGAGAAGGCACCATCAAAGTACATGATCCAGTTGTGCCTCGTTTCCTCACCGGGGAGAGCGGTCTCATGTACCTCTTCGTCAGGCGTCGAGGTCCATTCCGCAACAAACTCCGCCAAGACTCTGCTCTGGATCGTCGAGGTACTTTCAAACTTCAAACCGAAACTTGACAGCTCCAGGGCCCATTCCACGATTCTCTCCGTTGCATCTGGGTTATGCAGTATCCGCTACAACGGGAGGCGGGTGACCACCGTGATCTTGTGGACTTGGAAGTAATGGCGCAGCTTCCTCGAAGCCATAAGGAGGCCGAAGAGCAGCTTTTGCACACATGAGTACCTCAACCTAGCCCCCTGCAAGAGGGAGCTGACGAAGTAAACTGGGTGCTGCATCATTTTCTTCTTCTGCGCCTCTTCACCCGACCGCATGGGTCCTATCGTACTGGCGCCAGCCTTGCCGGGACCGAGCCTTGCCGGGGACTCAGTCTTGGCGGGACTGAGCCCTGCCGGGGAGGGCTCCGGCCCGCCAACCGTTGACTCTGCCGCTGCTGCTGCCTCCTCATCAAGCTCCCTCTGCGCCACTAGTGCGGCACTAACCACCTGATTTGTTGCCGCTAGGTAAAGCAACAATGGTTCTTGTGGTTTGGGCACAACCAGCATTGGGGTAGAGGTGAGGTATTTCTTCAAGTCTTGTAGCGCTGCGTCGGCCTCTAGGGTCCACTCCACTTGCCCGGCCTTCTTCAAGATCTTAAAAAGGAAGGGCACGCTCCACGGATTTGGAGATGAACCGGCTCATGGCGGCAACGCAACCAGTGAGCCGTCACACGTCCTTGATCTGCTTGGGTGCCTCAATCTGCTCGATGGCCTTGATCTTATCTGGGTTTGCTTCAATCCCGCGCTGGGACACAAAGAACCCGAGAAGCTTGTCGGACGGGACACTGAAGACACACTTCTCAGGGTTCAATTTGAGGTTGATCTTGTGCAGATTCCCAAATGTTTCCTCCAGATCTTGCACAAGTGTTGCTTTGTCCTTGGTTTTGACCACTGTGTCATCCATATAGGCTTCCACATTTCTATGCAGATGGGGTTCAAAACCAATTTGGAATGCTCTTGCAAAGGTTGAGCCAACACTCTTCAACCCGAAAGGCATTCGTAAGAAGCAGTATGTACCACACGGGGTGATGAATGTTGTGTTTTCCTCGTCTTCTTTTGTCATGAAGATCTGGTGGTATCCCGAGTAGGCGTCAAGGAATGATAACAGGTCACACCCAGCCGATGAGTGAACAATCTGGTCGATGCACGGTAATGGGAAGGGATCCTTTCGACAGGCCCTATTGATGTCTGTGTAGTCAATACACAGCCTCCACTTCCCATTTGCCTTGCGCACCACTACCGGATTGGCCAACCATGTTGGATGGAGTACTCCTCTCACCAAGCCTGCCGCCTCTAGCTTTCTGATTTCCTCCATGATGAACTCCTGCCTCTGCAGAGCTTGCTTCCTGACCTTCTGCTTGACGGGCCGCGCGTGAGGACAGACAGCAAGGTGGTGCTCAATCACCTCCCTGGGAATGCCGGGGATGTCGGAGGCTTGCCATGCAAACACATCGACATTCGCCCGCAGGAAGGTGACGAGATCGCTTTCCTATTTGCCATCGAGGGTGGAGTTTATAGTAAAGGCTCCCCCCGTGCCGTCCTCCTTGACGGGCACCCTCTTGGTCTCTGGTGGCGTGGCTCTGGACTTCTTTCTCTTGCCGGAGGGGCTCTCTGGCACGTTCTCAACGGAAGCACAACACCCCGAAGAGGTGCGCTTGCCGGAGTGGGTGCGAGGGGTCTTGCCGGTCTTCTTCTCTTCCAGAGCTCTGTCGGCAGGAGCAGGTGCCTTAGCGGCAGCTGCTGCTCGCTTCCGGTAGAGTTGGTCGGTATGAATCAGCGCATCTTTCTTGTCGGAGGGGACGGTGATGATGTTCATCGGCCCGGGCATCTTCAGCATGTTGTAGGCGTAGTGTGAGGCCGCCATGAACTTGGCTAGCGCCGGGCGGCCGAGGATCCCGTTGTAAGGCAAGGGGATCTCGGCTACATCAAAAACAATCCTCTCCATCCTGTGGTTCAGCTCGCCTCCGAATGTCACGGGCAGCGTGATCTTTCCCTTTGGCTGGCTCCTCCCCGGGTTAACCCCTTGGAGCGTACCCGTCTCCTCGAGGTCTCCATCAGGGATCTGCAACCTTCTGACCACAACAGGCGAGATCAAGTTCAGGCCGGACCCACCGTCAACCAACATCTTTGTCACCTTGAGGTTGCGGATTGCTGGTGAAACCAAGAATGGCAAGCATCCGACCGCGGTGGTGCGGTCAGGGTGGTCCTCGGTGTCGAAGATGATGGGCGTGCTGGACCATTTCAGTGGCTTCCGTGTGTCAAACGATGGCTCCACCGCCATGATCACACGCGCCCACTGCTTGAGTTGGCGGTGGGATGTATGCAGCGAGGCGCCGCCATCGACGCACATGGCCTCTATGGCTTTCCAAAACTCGTGGTCGCCGGACTCGTCGTCCTCGTCATGATCATCGTCTTCCTGCTTCTTGTCACGGCCCTGGGCGGGCCTCTCTTGCTGATTATCCTTGCCGTGGTGGCTTCCTTGGCCACCACGTTTCTTGCCGGGTCCCTCGGCACCATTTGGGCCTTTCTCCTTGTCCCGCCATTCATACTCGGCTTTCTGCTTCTCGGCGAGCAGCTCCACTTGGCGAAAGTTTTGGAGATCATGGCCCTTGGTGCGGTGGATCTTGCAATACTGCTTGTCGGAGCCTCCTGGCTTATGAGAGGCTACTAAGGCCCGGCAAGCGGTACACCCGGCAACCTCCTTGCAGGGGTCACTTGCCTTGGGTTTCTTGGTGGCCCCGGTATCGTCGGATCCCTCGACGGCAAGCACGGTCTTGCTTCTGTGCTTCCTGTTATGGCGCTGGCCCTTCTTCGTAGGGGTGGCGGTGTCATCCGTGGAGTCAGCTTCCGCACCGGCGTCTTCGTCGGGTTACTTCCTCCCCTCTTCAGCCCGAGCGCACCAATCGGCCAGAACATAAAGTTCGGCCACATCTCTAACCTGGTTCATCGCCAGCTCTTCGCGCATCTTACGGTTGCGCATGTTCTGATGGAACACACTGATCACGGCGGCAGGATGAACATCGGGGATGTTGTACTGCACTCGGCTGAACCTTTGGATGTACTTGCGCAAGTTTTCTCCTTCCTTCTGTGGGATGATGTGTAAATCACTTGCACGGCCATGAGCTTGGTGACCTCCGGTAAAAGGCGCCAACAAACTCATAGCGCAGATCCGCCAAGAAGAGATGGAATCCACGGCAAGTGCATCAACCATGACATAACATTAGGCTTGAGTGCCAGCGGAAAGTAGTTAACAAGCACCTTATCGTCGCGGGCCCCGATAGCTTGCATCGCGATGGTGTGAATCTTGAGAACTCGGCGGGTGAGTCTTGCCGTTGTACTTCTCGCCAACGTCGGGCTTGAACGTAGGGTGGAAGGGCCACTGGAACTGCTGCAGCTCACAGGTGAAAGCCGGACAACCCACCTTGTAAGGTAGGCCACCGTAGCCTCCCGGCGCTGGGTGGTCCGTAGCGGGTCCTGCCCGCCTGTCCGACTGGTGGCGCGCGTCACATCGGCGCTCGATCGTAGTTCGAGCGTCCTCCTGAGCCTGCTCCTGAAGGACTTGACGCTGATCGCGGTTGGTTCGCGGGTCGGACGACGCGATGGAGATATCGTCTCGAGCGTTGTCACGACGAACCGACACCCAGGGTGGCCGGGACGGATGAGGGAAGTGCACCGTGGCTGCATCGCCTCCAGCACGGTCTCCGCTTGCACGTGGTGGCCCGGTGGAGCGACGGCCTACCGGTCCCGCCGGCTACAACTCATCGTTGTTGGCAATGCCGACGAGGCTCCGCACGGTGGCCATCCACTCGTCGAGCTTCTCCGCGGCGCGAGGAAAATTGAGGAGCAGCTGCACACGCGCTAGGGCTTCCGCTGGCGTGGGTGGCGGCGAGAGCTGGGTGGACCGCGATGCGCCTCGACTTCTAACCACGTTAGAAGGAGCTGCATCACGGCTCCGTAGCCGTTCGCCACCTCCATCAGCACCTCGGCGTGCGTGCTGGCCCTCTTCTTCATGTGATGGACGCGCGGGACTCTTGCCAGGGCGGCGTGTAGGGCCACCAGCATGGTGACGCTGCTCATCATGCACAACCTGGGAAGAGCGCGCCATGGGCGACAGTGTCGATGCCTTGGAGGTCGCCATGCCGCCACCTGGCGGGATGGCGGCACCCCTGGAGGGCCCCCCACTGCCTGTGGGGGGGCCCGACTCCACCTCCGAAGCCCGCGGTCGGTGGTTCGTCACCCGGCATGCGAACGACGCCGCTCGCCAGGCTGGGACCATCGGGGTGATGTATATGTTCGTGGGCCGCGCCATGGGTTCTCTTCGCGAATGGCCCGCTGCCGGTCCGTGCCGATACCAACCCGGTCTCGGACGAACCAATCGCCGTGGTCGTCTTCTTCTTAGGAGCCATGGTGATGGAGAACAACAAGGTCGACTGCTAGGCCAGGTCCTCACAATTGCGCGTCCCCTGCCTGGCGCGCCAAACATGTCGGTGGAAATGACACCTATGGGATCACTAGAATCCCTTCTACGGTTGTGGGACGCGGAGGTCGTGAGGAGAGCGGGACTAGTACACAACACAAGGGGGATTTACCCAGGTTCGGGCCGCAAAAGATGCGTAAAACCCTACGATCCTGCTTTGGTGGATGTATTAGTGTTCTTGAGCTCTCGAACTAGCTCTAGGTGCTGCGAGGTTCGAAAGAGCCGAATCCTTTCTCCGTGTGCCACGGGCCTCCTTTTATAGGAGAAAGGGGCTGCCACAGTGGCACACAGGAGGGGGAAAGTGCTACAGCATTGCGAGCTTATCGCTCGTATTACAGGACAAGACGCATTTAATGCGAGGCTTAGGTGTCCCTAAGCTTTATCGGGGGCGAAGCGAGGCCCGTCCGTCCGTCGCCGCTCCTCTTCGCCCGACACGCATACAGCTAGTGATGCATGCGGTGCCATGTAGGTAGGCAGGCAGCTGAGGTGGCGCGGTGGTGGAGCCTCCACGAAGAGCTGCATGTTGCCACGCAGGTGCCTGCCCGGCTGGCTGGGTCGGCAGCTGCATGTGAACGGCGGCGAAGACTTGGCCAGCTCGGGCCTGGCAGTGGCCCTGCCAGTGCGCTTGGTGAGGGTCTTGCTGGGTGGCCCGGCAAGGGTCTTGTCGGGTGGCCCGACAAAGGTCTTTCCGTGGCACGCTGGCTCCCCCGACAATCTTGCCAGGGGTTTTGTGGGTTCCTTCGGTGAGGATAGTTGCCTTCCTAAACTCTTTTGATCTTGAGCATTTTATGTCTTCACAAAGATCTGCATGCCACCACGGAGGTGCCTCCCGAGCCCTGTCCCAGCGCTTTTTGTGGTTGGTGGGCTCAAGGGTGGCTCACTTCGGTTGGCGTGGGTGAGCTGCCCTGGCAAGGGTCCTTGCCGGGGAACCTGCTACGCCTATATGATCTTGGTGGCCTTGGTCCTTATTGTTGCTTCGATTGTCCTCGTGGCTTCGGCTTTCCTCCCACTTCCCTTTCCTGCCATGTTATGCGTGGCCGTGGCGGGAGGCTCTGACTGCCCGTGCACAAGTAAAGGGGTCAAAAGCAGAGCCCCTACTTTTGTACACCGACATCAAGATTCCCATATTCGATAGGACGGACTACCCCTTCTGGAAGGAGAAGATAAAGATCCGTTTGCAATAGATGATGATATGTGGAATGTGGTGCAGTTCGGGATCCATGTTGCTGTACCTCAAGCCCCTTCCGACGAAGAAAAGAAGCTTATTCAGCTGGATACTCAAGCCAAAGATGAGATTGGCAGCCATCTCAATCGGGCGCAATTTCTTCGCTATCGCCAATGTGAAACTGTGAAGGAGTTTCATCTCAGAAAGAAGCTAGAATTGATACTCTTCGAGCCAAGTTTAGTTGATTCAAGCGGATTGGAAATGAAAGCTACCAACAAACCTTCGATCGCCTGAGTAATATCGCAAATGAACTTCAAGGTCTCGACGCTGAAGATATCAATGACCATGAAGTCATAAAGAAACTGCTTCGATCTCTTGATAGTTCTTTCCACACACTTGTTCTGATGATACGTGAACGAGCTGACTTCAAGCACCTCGACTCTGCTGATGTCGGGGGTTGGATGCGACATATGCCAACGGGTGGCTTATCATGGTGGGG
This sequence comes from Aegilops speltoides, assembly GCA_021437245.1. NCBI lineage: Eukaryota > Viridiplantae > Streptophyta > Magnoliopsida > Poales > Poaceae > Aegilops > Aegilops speltoides. The sequence goes on from CM038146.1 coordinate 142,506,271, forward strand.
CGAGTAGAACGTCGCGGTGCACAGAGAAGCAGGATGAGGCGCAAACATGCCTTGGCGAATCTTACCCGGCTTCGGGGCTCTCCGGGGAGATAACACCCCTACTGCTGCTCTGCGGGGTCTCCGCATGATCACTATGGTGTGATAGCACAAAGGTGCTCCTTGAGCTGTTTCGGGAGGCAGGAGGGAGCAAGGCTGGCTCTCTCCACAGCTTGCTATGTGTCTAAATCTATCAAGGCGAACCCTTTGCATGGGTGCCCGGGAACTATAGGCCTACCCCGAAGTACAAAATGTCCCGGCAGGCGTGACCCCAGCCGTCTCTCTCATGCCGCTGTCCCTCTGCCGGCTGGGCACAGGGCCCGCCGTTGGTGGGTCCATGAGACATCTGAGGCTCTTGTCTGACCTCCTCAGTGGCCTTGGCTGGGTCATGGGAGTCGTGGGAGCAGTGCCGCCGTCTGTCGGTGATCACTTGTGGCCCTCCTGTCCAATCTAGTTTATGGCTCGTGGGGCCCAGACGAGGAGGCGGCCGACTCGGGAGGCCGACTCCACGAGGGCCGACTCAGCGCTCTGGCGTCTTCTACTCTCCCAGCAGCGAGGGCCAGCGATCTCGGGCCGTCTGAGCCGCCATCGTGGGCACGATTACCTCGCCTGCTTGTAGCTGAGGTCGGGGAGGCATGGCAACAATGCGCGCCTCACTGGAGATCTTCCGGCGATCTGACTCACTGTAGCCATGCCCACCCCTCGTGGGTCGGAGGGGCTGCCACGTCGGGCCGTCCGCTGCATCGATCTTCGAGAAGGTCGGGCCGACTCCATAATCGGCCCCCAAAGGTCATAAGCCAGTCGGCTTGCTTTAGTGTCGCCGTCTGGGACTCGGCTTCTCCGAAGGTTGCCAGCTGGGACTCGGCCTTCCGAAGGTCGCCCGGTGGGATCGATCGAGAGGGCACGGCTGCCCGATGTCTTGAAAGATCTGGGTCCGGGTCGGCCTACCGTGGCCCATTACTCGACGATAGTCCCGAAGCTGGTGAAGCCCAGTGAGCGCCGCCTCGAGGGCTAGCAGCAGTTCAATTTTCCTAGTGCCGACTCGAGACTCGGCGGCTGTTGCTGAGCCGCCTCGCGAAGTCGGACTCGTTCAGCGAGGGCGCTGTTACGCAAATCGCGGCGGAAGCGAAGGGCCGTGTCGGTCACGCTTCCACTGCCATTATCGAGCAGTCCTATCGTGTGGCTCCATGTGGGCGCGATCGCCTACCCGCAGCGTGTGGGGCGGGGCGTCAGATGGGGCCCGCCATTACCGCGCCTTGGCCCCGAGTGGATCCGGCGTGGCGCGGACGGTTGGCATCCCACGTCGTTCTGCTGGCGTAGTAACCGTGGGGGTTAATCGTGGCGGCGTGGGGCCTTGGCGCGATTAATCCCCGTCGCCCCTCGGCTTCTCAGCCGTGGGGCTATAAGTAAGCGGGGAGGGGCGGCGGCTGCCGCGCCTCTCTCCCGCTCTCCCGCCTTTCTCCTTCGCCGCGCGAGCCCGACATTCTTCCTCCGCCGCGAGCCAGGCATTCTTCCTCGCGGCGATGAGTTCTTCTTCCGCCGCGCCCCCACCTCAGCGCTCGGCGTGTGGGATGGCTCAGGCGTGGAAGTGGAGGACATCGAGTTCCTTCGCCCGGACCTGCCGCCTCCCAGCGAGGACACTGGTGCCACGCCCGTCCAGCCGTGAGAGATCGGCCAGCGCGGAGGAGGCGGCGGGTCATCTTCCATTCTTATCTTATCGCGCGGGCTGGGGCTTTGGTGGCGGATTCTTCGCTTGTTTCTCGAGTTCCACTGGCTGCAGCCGCACTCACCTCACCCCCAGCGGTGGTGCTTCTCTCCGCCTTCGCCACTCTGTGCGAAGGCTACATCGTGTTCTCCCCACCCTCGAGCTGTGGGGAGTTCTTCTCTTCAAAACTTCGGCACTCGGGCGGCGTGACACGCCCGCTCGATCTGCAACACCTACATCGCGGTCGCGGCCTTGACGACCGACAATCCTTTTCCTCCCATTCCGTTGGTGAAGTCGGTGAAGATGTGGCAGAAGTCCTACTTCTCGTGAAGAACACCTCCACCGATGGCGGTAGGTCAATCTGCCGCCTTCGACCCAGCAGCTGGTGGCCGGTGGCGATTGGTCTATCGGTCCAAATCACTTTCGACCTCCGGGCGGCGTCGTGGCGCGACTCGAGTCATCTTCTGTCGGAGGGCTAAATCGCCTCGATCTTCGCCGCCGCCGTGGCGCGCCGATTTCTTCCACTCGGGGCGGCCTCACCTCATCATCGGATGGCGGCCGCCCACGATCGAGCCGGCTGTGCACCAGGACATGCAGCGGGAGAGTGTGAACAGTGAACCACATCTCCCGCTGCTGGCGTTCACGGAGGGTGGCAGTTGACGGGGCCGTACTGTGGCGACAACCCCCTCAATGGTAAGTTGCATCCGTCGTATTTGATCTCCTCGCGTCGACCTCGAACTCTAATCGCCGTTGGCATCTTCAAGCGGAACCCCCTCACGGCGCCCGCGGCGGCACCTAAGAGAGCCTCGCGACTCGTCCCGAATCGCGAGGCCAGCGGCGTTAGCGACCACGACTTGGGGGCTGCGGCGCTGGAAAGCCGGCGGCCCCGGCAGCGGGGAGAAGAGATGGCGGACCTCGGGCCGTCGGCGACCTTGCCCGCTGGCCCGAGGACAACGTCGGCAGAAGTCGTCCGCGCCGCCGGCCGAGGCAGCCCCTCCGGCCAAGCCCGGCGTGAAAGCGTCACGCCGGGCGAGTCGCCCGGTGGCAAGCCAAAAAGTTCAAGGGAGCCGCCGCCGTGACCAAGCGGGAGGGGCTGCGAAACCAACCGCTTCCGAAAGGAAGTGAAAAGGCTGCCGCTAGTTTCTTCGTGAGTCTTCTTACTCTGTCACTTCTTTGTTGGATCTCATTGGAGTCTTTTCTGATTTTCCCTCTGATCTTCTCCAGAGCTCCCCTCTCCCTTGAGAGCCGCCGTCCCCTCCGTCATGGGGTCGGTGGAGCGTCTGCCAACACTCGGCGGATTGATCCGCCGCCCGACCTTCGGGAGGCGGCCAGGCAAGCAGCGGGAGAAGCCTTGAAGGAAGAGGCCGACCGCTGGAGAAAGGCGGAGGCCGAAAGCGGCAGCGCCCAGCGGCGCTGGAGGAGGCGAGGCTGGCCGCGTGAGCAACATCTTGAGGTCGCCGTCGCCGATCGGCGATGCTTGTCCCCATTGTCGTCGGCGCCGCCGCCCTCGAGTTCATGGGGCAGACCGGGAGGTCGGCACTTGAACCCTCGCGGAGGAGGCGGCGGCGTCTCGGGCTCGGATACTCACGCACCGCCTCCGCCGCCTCCGCCACCTCCGTCTTGAGCCGCATGGCAAACAGCCGGTGGACCCGCAGAGATCCTCCGGCTGCGGGCGACACCGGCAGCGCTGCTTCTTCTTGAGTCGCGCGCTGGTGCGCCACCGGCTTGAGAGGGCGAGCTCACCACCGCGAGCTTCGAAGCTGGCGCTGCAAGCTCGGCGAACACGGGCGTCGAGGCCTCAAGTGCCGCGCCCACCGGCTGGCTGCGTGAAGGCGGCACCGGCCCGCTGAACCAGGCCCTTCGGGCGTCGATCGAAGCTGCCTTGAAGGCGGCGCCCTCCAACTCTGTGCAGGCGCGCATCGGCCTTGCGGACCTCGGTCCGATGCGTTCGTTTCTCCTTTTGATTTCTGTCTTCTTCGTGAAGCGGCGCGCCCTCCCTGCTGAGTGTAATCCCGAGTTCGGGGTCGGCTGCTGAGCAGGCGGCTCGGACTCCTTCTAGTGAGCTCCGAAGACTAACTTTGCTTTGCCGGCTTTGCAGGAATACCACAATCTCCGCGCCACTGCCTTCAACCGCAATGTTGAAGAGCTGAAGAAGCGGACCGCCGATCTGACGGAAAGCTGAGGTGAGCTAATTCTTCCTTCTTGGCGCGGCTGGCGCCGCCAGGCTGTAATCCCGAGATTCGGGCCGCTGCTGGCGATCGGGCGGATCTCCAGCGATCTATCTTCCTTCTTCTCGCGAAGCGCTGGCCTTGCCAGGCTGTAATCCCGAGATTGGGGCGGCTGAGCGATCGGGCGGATCTCCCATAATCTACCTTCTGATGACCTTCTTGTCTTTTCTTGACCTTGGCGCAGCGCCGCCCTCCGGGAAGTAGCTGGGCGAGGCCAACACCGCCTTGGCGCCAAGGAGGAGGAGTGCAACAAGCTTCGCCCAAGCGCGACCTGCTGGCGGCGCGGTGGCGGCGAAGAAGAGCTGCTCCGGAAGGCGCGGGGCGGCTTAAGTCGGCGGGAAGATGCCCTCATAGCGAGTTAAGTCGGCGCTCGCTGGACCGTCGGGGCGATCTTGACCTCTGGCTACCACGAGCTTGAGGACATCGTTGATGGTAAGTCTTTTTTCTCTTCTTTGGTCCTCCGACTCTGTGTCGGGCCGATTTCTGATTTTCCTAACTGTCTTCTTTTCTGTCTTGGCAGACTTCTTTCCCGGTCACTCGCAAGCCGTCCCTCTGGCCATCGAGGCAGCTCAGGAGGAGCGAAGGGCGAAGGGCGAAGTGATTGCTGCCAATGCCCCCCGAACCATCGACGAGCAGCCCGAGCATCGGGGTTCGTCTTAAATCTGCTCGCCGTCTCTGCGCCGTCTTCAACGTGCGGCGCCCAAGTAATTGCCATACATGGCGGAAGTGCCGACTCTTCGCACCGCATGACGAACGGCGGCCGGCGGCTGGTCGCCGCCGATCGCTTTGAGGCTTGGAGGGCTCCTCGGCTCGGGCGAACACGCCCGAGCCTTGGAGTTAAATCAAAGGTGGTACCGAGTGGGCTGGACCGTCTAGCCGCGTTCGGTCGAGAGGCCAGGCGAGCTGGAGCCGTGAAAGCGCCCTTGTCGGCCTTGGCGGCATCGCCCAGTACCACGGACACCAGTGTCTTTGTGCCCGGCGGACGAAAGCGGCGGAGGTACCGCGGAGTGGTTCGAGATGCACCGGTGCGAGAGGACTCGGCGGAGGTGATCGGCTCGATGCGAGAAGAGGGCGAAGTCGAGGAGGGCGGAAGCGAGGAGGCGCCGGAAGGGCGAGGCGGGCGGCCAGCCTCAGCCCGATCGCGCCTCCAGCAAGAGCCGCTGAGACCAGCGACCGTCGCCGAGGCGCTCAAGCTGAACCGTAACCGACCGCCCGACATCGACACGCCGTCACCTCCGACCCTCCGGCTCCGGAAGCCGCCCCTAAGTGCTACATTTATCATCTTTTGTTGTTATTTAAAAACTTGTCGAGTTGAACAATTCCACCCACAGGTGTATTGACCAAGGGCCTTATGTAAATATTTATCTAATTTCCGCCTTTCCTTGCTTTTTGCTCCTTAGACTTTTCCTTTGCCGCCTTCCTTGATTTGCCGCCTTGCGGCTGAGCAGCCCTTCTGCGAACTGCCGCCGGGTCAAATGCTTAGCTACTTTAGGGAGGCAAGTATCGTCGTTTAGGATATCTCGGCAAGTTGGCTAGAAACCGACAGACCGACTATTAGAGTCGGCTATCATGATGAAAATTGAGGCGGCGAGCCGACTACTCGTGGTCGGCTCGGTAAGGGAGGCTGGTAGCGGCTTGGGCTCTGCGTAGCTCTTAAGTCCTTAGCCATTTTTCTATGTCGCTTTCGTTCTTGCTTGTCCCCTGCCCCACGGCGATCGCTCTGCGGCTGCGGCTTCGGCGAGAGATGGCTTTGAGCGCGACACATTACTGTCGACCGCGGGGAGCATTTCATAAGCGCCAAGGCGGCGAGTCCGGGCCGACTAGTCGGACCCGGTGCGAATAGTATGATAAAAGGAGCAGCATATTCAGAAGCGTAATCCTTATCATACAGATAATCAAAAAGGCAGTCCCTGAGCTCGTCCCGGGGGGCCTAAGGTCTTAGTACTTTAATACAAAAGAGGGTAGCGCGATACATACTGCATCAACTATAAAATCTTTGAAGAAGATTCGCATTCCATGGGCGCTCTGTTTCTTTGCTGGAGTCGTCCCTCTTGCGTGCTCGAGGCTTCTGAGCGTCGATCAAATAGTAGGCGTCGTTCCCTAGCACCTTGCTGATGATGAAGGACCTTCCCAAAGCGCCCGACAACTTGTCTTGGCGGCTGTTCTCTGAATCAGCGAAGCACAAATCGCCCTCTTGGAGCGATGTTGGCTTGACCTTGCGATTGTAGTATCGGCGCGGACTCTGCTGGTAGATGCGGACGGTGAGTGCCAGCAGTCAGCCCTCTTCCGGCGGTCGGCGCCCGTCTTGTCGTGCTTCTTCACTTCCTCTTGGTGTACATGGAGACTTCGCGGAGAGTCGAACTCTATATCCGTTGGGATGGCGGCGGCACCCTAGGCGAGGAAGAAAGCGTGAAGCGGTTGACTTGTTTGGGGTTGTCGCGCGAACTCGAGGGCGGCGGCAGCTCTTGACCAACAGCTAGCGGCGCTTCGAGTGGATTCGACCAATCGAGGCTTGATGCGAGACGAGATGAGGCCATTGGTTACGTTCCACTGGCCGTTTGACTGCGGATGAGCAGCGGGCGCTAAGTCGGTCGGATGCCCTGCGTTAGCGCGAAAGCGAGCAAAGCGCCCTTAGCGAAGTTAGTGCCGTTATCGGTGATGATCTTTGTCGCGGTATGCCGTACCGCCTTTGTGATATCGACAATGAAGGTCCTGCTGTAGGCCGTTTAATTTCTTGATGGGCTTTGCTTCTACCCACTTGGTGAACTTGTCCCTGCGACAAGAAAATGAGTTAGGCCGCCTCGGGCCGTCTTGAATAGTCCCACCATGTCCAAGCCCCAAACTACGAAAGGCGGGCAATGGGGATTGTCTTGTATGAAGCTTGTTTGAAGGGCTTAGGCGGAACATCTGGCTCCCTTGCATTTTTGACTAGTTCTTTAGCTTCTTCGAGGCGGTCGGCCAAAAGAAACCGTGCGAAAGGCTTTGGCCCGAAGTGCCCTTGAAGCCAGCGTGGTGGCCCTTTTCGCCCTGGTGGATGTCTCGAGGATCGCTTGGCCTTGCTCCGACTCTCGTGATCTTGGTGGACACCGGTGTGTTGCGCCCTAACTAGCTCTCTGTTGATTATGGTGTAAGCTGCTGCTCGGCGCTGCACTTGCCGAGCAGGATCTCGTCTGCTGGTAATTCTTTGTTCACTAGGAACTTGAGGATGGGCTGTGCCCATGAAGGTCTACTATCTCTTCAAGCTGCTACCCAGCTGACTTGGACAAGGGTGCATTTGGTGGGAGGCGGCGGGTTGGAGTCTGCCGCCGCTTGCTGGATTGAGGAATCTCTCGGCCCGGGGGCAGCTCTGGGCCGACTAGCGCCAGATCCCAGGTCGAGACTCGGAAGTCCTCGGGCCAGCTGGCGCGATCCCAGGCTGAGCTATGGAGTCCCGGGCCGTGGCGCGATCCCAGGCTGAGCTCTGAAGTCCCGGGCGGCCCGGCGTAGTTCCCGGGCGTGTGGCTTTCTTGAGGTTGCTTCTGGGGCCTTGGAGTCGGATCCGACTATTTACGGCGGGCAACACGAAGATGAGTCCGATTCTGGTGAGGGCTTGATAGGCGGCGAGGAGGTCTTGAAGGCGACACGAAGGTATCTCTTGGCGAGTGGAGCCGACTCGTGCCAAAGCGTCTGCTTGATCGTTGTCGTTTCTCGATGCGTGAAGAATTCACACCCTCAAAGTATCCGCTGAGTTCTTTGTACGAGAGCGGTAACTTGCCATGTTGCGTCTTTGGCGTCGATCGCGGATGATTCTTGAACCACCAAGTCGGATCGCCATAGCACGGGATCGGCGAATCCGAGTTCTTTGTGCAAGGAGTCCGTGGATGTAGCGTTCATATTCGGTGGCGTTGTTGGAGGCGGTGAAGTGGATTTGCAGCACGTGCTTGAGCTTGTAAGCCCTTGGGGAGGTGAGGACGGCCGGCCCCAAGGCTGGTCGCATCTTGGATCCGTCGAAGTCAGCCGCCAATGAGTAGAGTCGACCTTTGGCGGCGAGTCTTGGGTCTCGGCCCGGTCGGCGAAATCGACCAGCGCCTGCGACTTGATGGCGGTGCGAGGTTGGTAGTAGATGGTGTAAGGGGCTAGGTCGATAGCCCACTTGGCCACTCGGCGGGCGTCTCAGCTTCAATGATCTCGGTGAGTGGGCGGTGCAAACCCACAGTGATTGGGTGCTCTTGAAAGTAGGGCTTGACTTCTTGGCGGCAAAATGCGCCGTAGCACATCTTCGATAGTGAGGTAGTTACTGCTTGGAAGTCGGCGATTACCTCGCTTAGGTAATACACGGTCTACGGACGGAGCGCCTACCTTCCTCCTTGCGTTCAACTACAATGGATCTGTGTCTTGACTACCGGCTGGTGGCGGCGATGTACAAAACATGGTCTCTTTGGGAGTCGGAGCCCGCCCGACCTGAAAATCGCCGACATCTACCGATTGGAGAAATGCCTCATCGCCTTGTGGTTCCACTCAAAAAGGTGGTCTTCTTCATTAGTTGGTACAAAGGCGAGCTTTCTCGCCCAGCCGGTGATGAATTGGCTGATGGGCGTAAGCAGCGGTGAACTTACGCACATCCAACGATCGGTGGGTACCTCCATTCTCTCAATGGCCTTGATCTTCACAGGGTTGCACTCTATGCAGCGTTCGGAGACCAAAAACCGAGCTGGCGGGTGGGACTCAAACCGCACTTCTCGAGGTTGAGCTTGATCGGAATCGGCGCAAATTTTCAAAGGTCTCTTTGAGGTCTTCGATGGCGTCAAGCGCTTTTCGTCTTCACCACCACATCATCCACATAAGCGTGGGCGTTTACGCGAGTTTGAGCGAGGCATACGCATGCAGCGCTGAAAGGTGCACCGGCATTCCTCAAGCGAGCGTCATTGTCGGTGGCGAAGGCTCCAAATGGCGTGATGAATGCGATCTTGATCACATGCGCGGTTTGACTTGATGCGGTGATATCACGAGTATCGTCTAGGAAACTCAACAACTTCGCATCCGGCTGTGGAGTCTATCACTGGTCGATCCTTGGCGAACAAGCGGGTCCTTGGGCAGGCTTTATTGAGGCTGGTGTAGTCTATGCACATCCGCCTGCTTATTCTTCTTCAATACCGATCTTGGGTTTGCTAACCACTCCGGAAAAAACACTTCCATGATGAATCCGGCTGCCGGGGCAGGCTATCTCTTCTCCAACAACTCTTCTCTTCTCTTCTAACAGTAGCGCAAAGGGCTGCACGGCGGGCTTCACATCCGGCGGCGTGTAACTTGTGCTCGGCGAATTCCGTCGGCACACCGGCATGTATCATGGGGCCATGCGAAGATGTCCCGATTCTCACGGAGGAAATCCACGAGCTTCGCCTTCCTATTTCTTTGTCAAGGCACATGCCTATGATGGCGTATTTCTAGGTGCTCTGGGTCCAAAGGTACCTTCTTGGTTTCTTTAGCGGCTTGAATGATCATACGCCTCCGACTCCTTGGGGTGGGCGACATCTCGGCGCTTTCGGCCATCGCCACGACCCGGTCAAGGAGCCGCTTCTCGGCTGCGATCACCAAAGACTCGGCCAGCCGACTGCTCTCGGCCGCGCAAGCGGACAACTTCTGTAGTCGCCGGCAATGGTCAGGATCCCCTTGGAACTCGACATCTTCATCTTGAGGTAGGCGTAGTGGGGAACCGCCATGAACTTGGCCAGGGCAGGCCAACCAAGCAGGGCGTGGTACGGGCTCTCCAAGTCCACCACCTCGAACCAGACTGGCTCTCGGCAGAAGTGGTCTTTGTCTCTGAAGAGGACGTCTATCAGAATCTTGCCGATCGGTGAATAGGAGAGGCCGGGTACAATTCCATGGAACAGCGGTGCGGCTGCTCTGCAGCTGCCTCCGCTGATTCGAGCTTCTCCATGGTGTCCTTATACAAGATGTTTATCTGCTGCCTCCGTCTATCGGGACCCGAAGCAGGCGGCCCGCCTATCGATGGCCAAGGTCGCGCCTAGGACCAAGGCGTAGGAGCCCGGGCTCGGCATCACCTCTCGGTGATCTGCCCGACTCGGTGATAGGCTTCTCGGACCAATGCATGAACTGGAGCATCCGTCGCTATTGCATTTACTTCGTCTTTATTCTTTGGCGCTTTCTTGCCGGTCATCTGCCATCTTGGTGAACACTCGTAGGCTCCGTGCTCTTCACGGGAACTCGTCTTGGACTGCGCCTTTGATTGGGCGAGCCGGCTGCTTTGGGGTGGCGGTGGAGGTGGCGGCCCCGAGCGGCGGAGGGTGAGCCGTCTCCTTGGCGATTCTAGCGAGCGGTGGCATTTTCTTGTGGTGTGGTTCGGCGGCAGCGGCTTGTGGAACTTACAAGGTCCATCAAAATGCTGCTCATAGGAGAAAGCGGCAACGGTTGGACTTGCCGCCTTTACGCGCTTGGCGGAGCTGCCCCTCGACTCTTGATCTTCTACCGCTCGACCTACCGATTGTTGGAAGTCGGCTGAGGGCCTTGCACTTATTGTCGTTTCTTGCTGTCGCCCGGCTGGCGTCTCGGCCCGGGATTAGGGGCCTAGGAGTCACCTTGCGGCAGCGTTGACTTGAATCTCCGTCTTCATAGAAAAGTCGGCCGTGGCGTGCTTATGCGCTATGACTAGCGGTTCGTCGAGGGCCGAGGCTCGTCGTAGAGGAGCTTGTGCTTGGGAGGTGCCCTCCGGCACCGGCGTGAAATGCTCGATGGCCTGCACCTCGTTGCGCCCTCGCGAGGAGTTTGAGTTCGCCCGGTAGCGTGAGGTAGTCGCGTGTTGATTCTTTAGGGCCTTACGCACTGGGAGAGCTGGCGGCTTGGCAGGAGGTCGCTTATGCGTCTTTGGTGAAGATTCGAATGAAGGCTTCGGTGAAGTCGACCCAGCTGTTAATGCTGCGGGGCTTGAGCTGTTCAGCCATGTCGGGCCGTGCCTTGGAGCATGGGGAACATACTTCACGGCGACTTCGCTTGTTGCCGTTAGCTATGTTGATGGCTGTGGGTAATCTATCAACAGTCTTAGGCTTCATGGAGCGGTGTACTATGGCGTGTCTCGGGAGCATGAACCCTTTGGGGAAGGGCTCGTCTCGATCTGGGCCCGAAGCAAAGCAGAACAACTCATCTTCTTCTTCTGCGCGGGAGATCGGTGGAGTCGGTCGATCCGATGGCGGGCGTCATCTCTCCGACTCCTCTCGGCGGCCAGCGACCTCGAAAGTCGGATGCTCAACGGCGGCGGAAACTCACGCTCTCTTGAGGTGGGGGAGGCGGGTAATCACCTCGCCGTTCCACAGCTCTGGGGCGGCCATCTTGGTCGCGCTCGACGGTGATGCGCGTCCGGCTGTGACTGACAGCCGGCTCCTTCTCTTTCCTTCCGCGGACTCCGCCAGTCGGCGTCCGGGAGGTTGCGCCTTGATCTCGGCGAGGGGGTAAGTCGTCGTTCGGCTGCTGCAGCGTAGCTGCTGCTACTGCCGCGTTTTGCGCGATAACGCGCCGAGCTGCTGGACTCGCTCCGTCATTACAGGCGCTCTTCGCCGCGAAGTTCTTCAGCTCTTGATGCGCCGCTTGGTAGCGCGGATGTTCTCCGCGAGGTGGCGTACAGGCGTTCGCCCGGCAAATCGGCGATGGCTGCGCCGCGCTCTCGGACCGCACCCAGACAGCTCGGCCCTGTCGAAGCCGACGAGCCGCCTACAGCGCGATCCACCTCGCGCTGGTATGCTTCTGACAAGCGCCTCATGCTTGCCAACTTCTTGGCGCCTTCGATGATCTGAAGGCGGCGTTCTTCTAGCGTCTCGGCGTCTGCGTCCTCTGGAATGGGCGCGGTCGGTCTTCTGAGGCTCTTGGCGGCGGAGTCTGGCGTCTTCGCGGAGTGCTCGCCATGGCCGATGGCGAGCACCTCCGTGGCAACACTTCCGCCACTCTCCTCGTCGGAGGCGGCTCATCATAGACCACCACGTTGGTGGGGAAGATATCAGCGTCTGGCGTCGGGTCGACCAGCATCGGGTCGGAGGAGCCTATGGACTCCAAATCTCTGGCGGGCTCGCGGCGGCGTGGAGTTGGTCGAGAGGCGGCGAGAAGGCTCTTGGGGCCACCAGCGTTTGCACTTGCTGCAGGCTCGTCGGAGGCGCACCTCGCCCGATGAGTTGGCGAGCGCTTCGCGGCCTTGGCGGCCGCGCCGCAGCAGCGTGTCGTCTGAACTCCATCTGGCGAGCGGGCTGGCTGCTTCGCCGAGGAAGAAGAGGTTCCGTCGAGAAGCAGATCTCCGGACTACGGTGCATCTCGCCCACGGTGGGCGCCAAATGTTGGGGGTTGGATGCGAGATATGCCAGCGGGTGGCTTATCATGGTGGGGGCGAGTAGAGCGTTGCGGTGCACAGAAGCAGGATGAGGCACAAACATGCACGCCGTGAATCTTACCCAGCCGGGGCTCTCCGGGAGATAACACCCCTCTGCTGCTCTGCGGGGTCTCCGCATGATCACTATGGTGTGATAGTACAAAGGTGCTCCTTGAGCTGTTTCGGGAGGCAGGAGGGAGCAAGGCTGGCTCTCTCCACAGCTTGCTATGTGTCTAAATCTATCCAAGGCCGAACCCTTTGCATGGGTGCCCCGGGGGGCTTATATAGGCCTACCCAGAGGTACAAAAGTAATCTGTTGGCGTGGCCCCAACCGTCTGTCTCTCATGCCATTGTCCCTCCTGCAACCACGGGGCCCATGTTGGTGGGTCCTCAGGACATCTGAGAACATTGTCAGGCACTCACAGTGGTGTGAGTGGGTCATGGGGTCGTGGGAGCAGTGCGTCGTCTGTCGGGCGATCACCGCCGCAACTCCCGTCCAATCGGCTTATGGCTCGTGGGGCCCAGACGAGGCGGCCGACTCAGGCGCTCGGCCGTCTTCTACTCTCCCAGCAGGAGGGCTGGCGATCTCCGGGCCGTATAGGCCGCCATCATGGGCACAGTGCCTCGCGCCTCATGGCTGAGGTCGAGTGAGGCATGGCAGCGGTGCAGCGCCTCACGGAGATCTTCCAGCGATCTGCTCCTTGTAGCCATGCCCACCCCTCGTGGGTCGGAGGGGCGGCCACATCGGGCCGTACCTGCATTAGTCTTCGAGAAAGGTCGCGGGCCGACTCCATAGTCGGCCCCCAAAATCGCATAAGCCAGTCGGCTTGCTTTAGTGTCGCCGTCTGGGACTCGGCTTCTCCGAAGGTCGCCATGTGGGACTCGGCCTTCGAAGGTCGCCCGGTGGGATCTTGATCGGGAGGCAGCCTGCCCCGATGTCTTGAAAGATCCTGGGTCCCGGGTCAGCCTACCCATGGCCCATTACTCCGACAGCTGATATCATGGAGAGACTGAACACTCATGAGGAATAGGAAGAAGAGAAAAGAGATCTATATGGCTCAAGTCTACGCAAAAATCATGCTCTCAAGGTTGTGGCTTATTCCTCCTCCGATGGAAATGTCGAAGAAGATTCAGATGACCCAGAAAGACTAAGTAAAGATCTCACACTTATCACGAAAAGATTCCAACGCTTTAACAAGAAGAGCTAGTTCTAGAAAAGAAGTTCAAGCAACTCTGGGGGTTCAAATTTGCATCAAAATTTGCTAGAGAATACACCTGTTTCAAATACATCATTGAAGATCATATGCGCATTTCGAGTCAGGATACAAATAGTCTCTTACTTCATGGCAACATCATGACATTCTAGAGAACAATGAGTTGGCTAGTTTGCACAATACTTAGATAATGTCAACTGCAGAATTGAGGACGATGACTAAGTTAGAACACATGCATATGTTGAATTCAAGAAGCAATCTTAGGAATACACAAGCTATGCCAAGCATGCGTCATGAATGACACTGTTCCATCCAAAGTACCACTAGGTCTTAAATGAGAACTGGTGCAATAAATCATGTAGGTATACAACCATAGAATCATTAGCATCGTTGGATCATTCTGCAATCGATGATCATGCGACATGTCATAGCATATTGTGGTAACACAAATAGTCACATAATTGTACAACGATCAACATGTTGATGAGAAATAACATCTTAACAATTACGAAATCACTATGAATTGTCATCAAAACATCTGCAATCATAAATTCTTTGTTACACACAATATGTGACAATGACTAGGGAGCAAAGTATTGCAGTTATCAGATTCTTACACCAATCAACATAGTGTTAACATGATTCTGTGAAGTTCAAACAATGGTGAGAATAGCATAGTGTATGACAACTACTGAAATCGTAAATATTACCAACTGAATGAAAGTATGCATCCTTTCACGAAGATGATTATGGACAGTAATGCTAACTAACTACAATTCAGCGATAAATCAGACACGATAGCACTGAATTGGCTAGTAGACATCTGTTAACTGATGATCGAAACTGGTGCAAACATAACATTAATTCCTGACTACCAAGCAGCGAGTTGAGACATAGATTTCTAATACGGAATTAGTATACAGATTGTTAGAATAACGAATTGATCGAAAAGAGTAATATGAATGATAGTGTGCATTAGATAACGCTGATTGAAATCCAAGATAACGATATGCATTGATGATACAGAATCACACAGATAATTCCGAATCCAGAGGTGAACTACAATGAATTCAAGCTACTACCATAGCAAATGATCTTCCGAATGCAAACGACAATCAAAATTGAAATGTCAATCAAAATGGAAATCTCGAAGGGAATGATGATACAAATCATGATGCTGATGAAAATGACGGTGATCATCATGAAGAAAATGCTCATCCTCGAGTGGAAAATTGAGTTGATCCTTCATTAGTTCTTGATAAAATTGAGAATCTAGGTTATCGATCCACAACTCGTTCACTCACTTGTTTGGCTAACTACTATGGCAGTTTCTCCTTTGTTTCATTGGCAGAACCTACCAAGTATGAAGAAGCCATGAATGATCCAGATTTGATGAATGCCATGCAAGAGGAGTTGGTGCTATTCGAATTAAATGATGTGTGGGAATTGGTTGACAAACCGAATCCCAAGAAGCACAATATTATCAGCACAAAATGGATTTTCCGCAATAAGCAAGATGAAAATGGCATTGTGGTGAGAAACAAAGCCCAACTTGTAGCTCAAGGGTACATATAGGTAGAAGTTATTGATTTCAGTGAAACATATGATCCTGTTGCATGCCTTGAGGAAATTTGCATTCTTCTCGCTTATGCAAATTACAATAGTATCTTGCTTTATCAAATGGATGTGCAAAGTGCTTTCCTCAATGGTGAAATTGATGAGGAAGTTTATGTTAGACAGCCACCTGGCTTTGAACATCCTGAGTTCCCTAACAAAGTTTTCAGGTTTAAAAAGGCTCTATACAGGCTGAAGCAAGCCGCTCGAGCTTGGTATGACACCTAGAAGAAGTTTTTGCTCGAACGTTCATGTTTTTCTGCCTGAGTGAAATGCCTAGGACCCTGTTCTCCCTATTTTCTATCTTGCAGTCTATGTTGTTCTATTACAAATGCTCAAATTTTATCTAGAACGGAACTTTATCTGGTGTCCTTGACCACGATTAAGATTTGGTCCGAACATTAATCTACTTTGGCGAAAGCCGTCCAAAATTTGGGGTTTCCCACCCAAGTCAGGACCATGATATTTATGACGGTTGCCACATGCAATATATCAACTTCCACTCCAACTTGTCCATTGAATCGCAATAGTCTCTGAATAGAGGTCGTTCGATCATAATCACCTGCATGCGGTTATTTCCATTCGCATATAAAAACCGCACTGCTCCCCTTTCTTCCAGTTCACTTGCTTTCCCCTCGCCTCCTCTCCACCGAAACCCTCGCCACAGCGCTCCACCTTGAGCTCGACGCTGACAACCTCTTTACTGCTTCACTACCGGAAAGTGCTCACCGAAGTCTTTCCATGGCGTTGTGGGACGTCTTCTTCCCCGCGCCGCCGTAGCTGTTGCACATCACCAAGCTAGGGTACGTGTGGTTCGAACTCAAAACTCCATTCTTAACAATTCGAGTTCGTCCGCGGTTATTTTCCTCTGATTTATCGCATACCCTAGATCTAGGTTTTTAACGTTACTAGTGTGGATGTGGTTTGTGTGACAGTGTCAGGACCCCGACTCAATGCCACATCGATCTAGCATGTAACACCTCATATCACTTTGCGGCCTCACGCACGGTATTCCCACGGGTGTCGCCTTACCTTTGCCCGGGACCGTTTGCGCCTTTTGGCACACGTATATGATAGTGTCGCTAGCATCCATATGATAAGGAGCCGGGCTGACATGGCTAGTCGTAAACCCAAAGTGGCACAAACCTCTGAGGACAGCATTCATGACCAAACATCGAACGTGTCGGTCATCACGAGTGAATCCGGGCTGTAGCATGGGCTAGCAGGACTCGGTGAACCGGGCTGTAGCGGGCTAGCAGGACTCGGTATTCATCGCGTGACATTTCCCAAGCGGCAGCACACAGGAGCGAAGAAGGACACATGCGGCTAGCCTAAGTGTTCGGAGCAGTAGCAAGCTACCATGGCTCGGTGGAAACACTAGGAGACATTTCCGAAGAGAGGCTACTAAAGATAAGCAACTAGATAGTCGGATCCCACACATACCAAGCATTTCAATAACATACACACAATATGCTCGATATGTGCAAATACAACATGGCATCACAACATGACTCTACGACTCAAGTATCTTATTCAATAGGCTCCGAGGAGCGAGATATTACAAACATGGGTCTCATGACCCAACAATCAGAGCATACAAGTCAAAGCACATGCAGAAGCTTAACATGTCTGAGTACTGACATCTAGAAATGAAAAAGGCTGAGAAGCCTGACTATCTACCAGATCCCGCCGAGGGCACAAGATCGTAGCTGAGGTAACAAGCTAAACGTCGAAGTCCACGTGGAACTACTAGCGAGACTGAAGTCTCTCTGCAAAAACATAAAATAGGCAAACGTGAGTACAAATGTACCCAGCAAGACTTACATCAAAACTAACTACATATGCATCATTATCAACAAAGGGGGTGGTGGAGTTTAACTGCAGCAAGCTAGCTTGGACTTGGTGGCTAACCTGAACTACGACTGCAAGTAACTCTTTTGAGGTGGCGCACACGAGTCCACATATTCACCAAATCAATACACCACTATGGATCCGCTCCCGTCTCCCTACGAGAACACCATCCATAGCACTCACGCTTATCTTGCGTATTTTAGAGTATCCACTTTCACTTGTCTATGAACTATGCAAGGGGTCCAAGTTTCCATATCCGAGGAATCCGGCTATTCGAATAGATAATGATAACCCTGCAGGGGTGTACTTCTTCACACACGCTCTCGCCACTTATCGCCTCAGACACGTCATGTACCTCGGCAACCTTCAAGCAGAAGCCGAGCGAGGGAGTCGGCCACGACCTACCTAAACACTCAAGTCTCTCGTCCAGGTTTATCGCCTATTCGGGTTCCATCTGCAAGGAGATCCGGCCGGGGTGTCGCCACGGCCCCAAACGATGTGTGCGGGGTTCCCGAGCCCACCATCCGGTGCCACTCATTACACCAGGCCACGTGTGCCTAGTCATCCCAAGCCCACCTGCCGGGTGCCACTTGGTAGAAAAATAGCACTACCTACAAACACGGAAACTAGTTGCAACTCACGGACAGAGAACAAGGGTGATTAAGAAGCCGAGAGGGTCGAGTTACGGAACCCAATGTGTGGTAATGCTGTTCATGGATCACAAACACAGAACTCAGTTCACGAGGGCGGCTGCAATGAGACAACCCACCATGTACTCCTACATGGCCTCTCACCACTACCTTTACCAAATCGTGTTCTCACACTTAGCTCACACACGGTAGGACATGTTCACACACCTCCAATTCATCCCTGATGAATCAGACCTGACTCAACTCTAAGCAATAGCAGGCATGACAAACAAGCATGAATGAGTAGGCACATCAGGGCTCAAACAACTCCTACTCATGCTAGTGGGTTTCATCTATTTACTCTGGCAATGACAGGTCATGCAGAGGATAAAGGGGTTCAACTACCGCAGCAAGTAACAGTTGTATCGTTGTTGTCCTAATGCAGTAAAATAGAGCAGGAGCGAGAGAGTAGGATTGTATCGGAATGAGCAAGGGGGTTTTGGTTGCCTGGCACTTCTGAAGATAATATAGTTCTTCATCGGTGTCATCGAATTCATCGTCGGAACCAAGTCTATCGAGAGGGGACAAATACCGGCAACACAGAGAAAACACAATCAATGCAATGCAACAATATGATGCATGAATATGACATGGCAAAATGAGTGTGTTTTGGCTAATGCAACTTAGAACAGTTTAAATGAAGTTGGTTTGAACCAAGGGTTCAAATTCAAACTCCATATGTGAAAGTTTAAATGCCATTATATGATTTGTGCTAAACAGCAGCTATAAGTTGTTCTAACATGCATGAAAATGGTACAGATGGATAGATTGGATTTTTCTGATCATTTTTCATATATAATTTATTTCATTTGGAGTTACGGTTGAATTTCTATGATTTTTAGAAGTTTATACTATTTTCTGGAATTTCCTGTATAAAATAAATCCAGAAAACCTATTACTGCATCAGCAATGCATCATGCTAACCTCAGCAGGTCAACAGGCGCCGTCCTGGTCAAACCTGACCAGTGGGGACCATTGGTCAGTGACACAGTGCTGCCCAGGGTCAATGACAGGTGGGTCCGGTCAATGACAACGTCAGCAGAGTCAACCTGACGTGTGGGCCCAGTGGATTAGTCTAATTACCAAATTAGTGGGCGCTGGGGCCCATCTGTCAGCGTCTGTGGGTGATCTAGCTGGCGGGGATTAGTGCTAATGACGAGGCCACGCCGACTCTCGCCGGAGTTTCGCCGGCGGCGGCCTAAACTGCGGCGGCAACTCGCCGGACTTGAGCAGCGGGCAACAGATGGATGCGCGAAGGCCACCAGAGGGTAGCCCGCGCTTGACCGCGTCTAGCAGAGCGATCGGAAGGCCTCGGAGTCACCGGAGATGACGACCGCGAGCACAGAAGCGGCGGCCGGAGCTCGGGCGAACTTGGGGTCCAGGCCACAGCGGTCTTGGCGATGCAGGGTTAACACCTACGGTGTCTACGCGGTGCGGCGAGAACATTGGACGCATGCCCGGGACCGAATGGTCACCGGAGCGTTATCGCCAGTGAGCTTTGGCGGCAGCGCTGTCGGGTGACAAAGGCACGGCGGCTACGGCATACTAGGGAGAAAACGGAGAGGGAGAGGATGATCAGGAGCTCACAGCGGTTCCAGTAGGCTTCAAAGCGGGCTTGGGGAAGGTCGGAGCTGAGTGGGGCGGCGAGGCCGATCTCCGGCGGCCGAGGAGGGGAAAAGCGTCGAGGCGGCGCTTTGGGGCTCTTCCGGTCACGTGGCTCGGTGAGGGGTTGGCGACGAGGTGCAGGAGCTCGGGAGCAGCTCGGGGCATCATCGGAACGGCGGTGGTCGCGGCAACGACGAACGGCGGCGATGGGCGTGTTCGGTGGCGAGAGGGAGAGGTGAAGGAGAGACGAAGGGAAAAAGTGAGGGGTCGGTGGTCAGAGCGGCGCCGAGCAGGCCTGAGGCGCCTCGGTGAGGCAAAGGCGCGCAGGAGGAGGCATGGCGCCTCGGCGGCGTCGTGCTGTCTCCTCCTCGCCTCTTGCCAGAGGTAGGATGATGGCACGGCCAGATGGGCGGGCATTTGGAGGAGCTGGGCGGTGGGGCGCCGGGTAAGTTTGGGCGGAGTAGGTTAGGTAGGTGTCTGGTGGCCTTCTCTCCCTCTCTTTATTATTTGTTTCAGTTTTTCTAATTTACGCTACTGTTTTGCAAATAAAATACTAACCAAAACACTTTGGTTAATTCTGTAAAATTTTGTGAGGAATATTTGAATTATTTTCAAACCACACAACAAATTTCAGAATATTTGGAGCAACCAATATTTAATGGTAATTTTAAACTCCAACTCAATATCATAATGATTTAATTCAATGACCAAAATGTCCTGGTAAAATATGCATCATCTCTGGTAGAGGCTTTCACCTTTTTCCATAAATCATGAACATTTTAAAAGGATATTTTGAGGTCATTGAAAATATTTTGGTTGAACCTATTTGAATTGCATTTGTGCTAGGGTTTATCAATCCCCATTTCAAGTTTATTTAAATTGTAAACATGATGACAAGAGAAACAAGCAAAGGCAGCAGGGGCTGAGCTAGGGCTGTGACAACTCACCCCCACTAAACAAGAATCTCGACCCGAGATTCAAGACATGAGGTAAGAAGACAGAGGGGACACGAAGCTAGCACAATCTTCACGATCCAGGTTGCACTCCATAAGAACCTTGATTCGATCATCATCTTGTCTCGACGTCTTGCCCTGAGAACTCCAACTTTCATAACAACGAGAGGGAAAGAAGAATTTTAGAAGAATCGATCTTCTTGAGGTTCAAGCAACTTAGGATCATCTCAATGATCACAAGATCAACTCACGGAATGAGACGTAGAAACATCTCTAGAGCTGAGAGGCAAGACATGCATCAAGAGGGATGGAAGAAACAATTTGATGAGGGATTCAAAGTAGCGAGGAAACAAATACTATGATCCCATAATGGGGCACCTTGGGAGAGGTGACTCGTAGAAATATCCCTTAAGTGGCAAAAAGAATTACCCTGATTCAAAGATCATTGAAACTCTGTATACCAGCCTAAGGCAATTCTCGAACGATCGTTTGGAGGGGTTTTGGTAGAATGGCATACCCGGATTAGAATGGATGATGTGGATTACCTTGTTGAAAACAACACAAGGGATGATTTTAGTAACTGGGGAGAAGCTCAACAGTAGAGAGTGAGTCCACTGTTTGAGAAGTTATAGCATAACCGAGGAAACTGAGAGCAATCCCAGTTAGTGCGATGGTAACACCTAGCGCTTGTGCGTGCTCTCAAGAACTTGAGCATTTCCATGTTCATCAAGGTTTTACCAATATCCGTGTCAAGGATCCTGGTAACACAACGTACTACCATGATGAACAGCGATGGACGATGCAGATGCAAAGGAAGATAACCTTCTCGGATTTCACCTTAGCGGGGCCAGGGAACAAAATATGGATGATCGACCGAGAGACATTTAGCACTCCATTTCTAATGTTCTCCTTGATGTGCTAGTGTATCCCATTCATAGATATGGTTTCATATCTAGAACATCAAGTAAAAGGTCGGACTTCGGGAACACAAAAATCCATAAGGAGTAACTGCTGGAATAAATCCTACGAAATCCTTATGGGGAGGTGGCCAACTTTCTCAAACAAGATACTACAATAACGGGTCTTCCGGCTGGACGTGTTGGCCACGACATCCACTTTACCGGGTTACAGAGAGACCAATATAGTAGTTCTTGGGAGTTGTTCCAACCATCATATCTGCCTGAGGTTCAGATCTGGCTGGGGTCAGGACATTCCAGACTCATCAAGTCTAGAAAAAAAATGAAAGTTTGCAACACAAATCGATGAGATGATGTTGCGAGATTCTCAGGAAAAAAAACTACGATAGCAAGCTCCAAAACATGAGCTGGTTCTGCTACATACATGTGAACACGCTGTCCTAGACAAGCATGGCCACGTAGTAGTCTTATAATAAAACACTACCAAGTTCAGGTTGGGAACCATCATCGGGGATATCGAAGTCTTGTGCATTACCAAGGATTAGCACTTAACTCCTTTTCCTGAACAAATCAGTCAGTGGCTTAGTGTGCTAGGGAATACATATGGAGTGGAGGTAATTAATCTACCAAACCATAGAATACATTCGCACATGCATAATTGATTTCGGATGGTACCAGAGGAAACAAAAACAATCTTTCTCGAACTCACGGCGGCAACTTGCACCAAATGCACATGAATTCGAGGAAGTCACTTCTTCCATCCAAGCATAAGCTTCATGAGCGGAACATGAAGACATTGCTTACAAAGTTTCCAACACTAGGTTGATGTTCAATATGAATCATGGGGGAGACAAAATACTGCTGATGGGCTCAACAACAACTCATCAGAATTTCCATATCACTGGATTTCCACCATTATGTGAACAATGTGATAGTATTGGTCAGACCTAAAGATATAATGGTGTATGCTCGAGGAAACAACCACGAGTAAGACAACATTACGAACATCGTTGGTTCTGAATTGATTTGAGGATAGCCCATACTCAAATCAAAAATGGGGTAAGACAATAGGTCCAACAACTGATCACAAGGACCAATTGATGAAGATATCATCTTTCTTCAACGCACACACACACAAAAAAATATCCCTTAACATGATCTAGGTCAGACGAGCTTTTATCTTCCAACTCTCCAAGTTGTCGTTTAGCTTAACCAACTAGCTCAGGGGTATCCAACACGGATTCTTGGAGAAGGGGTGGTTTACAAGAAACCAACTTGATCACGAGCTCAGCATAGCGGTCAGGTGACAAACTGGTAATACTTCCGAGAAGATATACGGAAAATCATGAACCACCGATATGTCACTAAGCTCGAGAACAATCTTGCTTTTCAGGGCAAGATGATATGGTGAAATAAGCAAGGGATTGGATAATCCTAACTCATTGATCAAGAGTGCACCAGAAATAAGGACTAGGTAGCACGATCAATCTTAGAATGATGATTCAAAACCCAACACGCTAAGAATGAAATTATTGTCCCTTAACTACCAAGCAACGGAGTTGCTAGGAGTATAGATTTCATACATCACGATTCACTTGTCGGTGTTCCGGTTACAATAACACGGAACTGAGGAATGAATAATGATGTCGAGAAGTATCACTATATCAAGAGTTCATAGGATGGTGTGCATTTTCCATGATATTCCTGACATAAAGATGGTAATACTTCAAGGTAGAACAGAACAAAAGCTGGATTGGCATTTTGATCTGTGGAATACAACTACTTTGACCCAATCCTAGATGTGGATGAGGTACTGGAGTTTGTTTCTCCTTGTCATTCCGGAATAGGATGGCTTGACGGACCACAAGAATACTAGGCATCGGTAACTCGGATGCACAACTACTCCTGACTATCAATTGATAGACGAAGATCGGAATACGACTGAAGAGGGACAACTCAAAGGAACATATAACTTTCTGAGTTGTGGATGCATAGATTAGTATGTCGAGCGAAGCTCAACATTTCTTCCGGACAACCCATGCGAAAGGGTAGAACTGGCAGATTCACAATATAGAATGGAGAACTCATCAAAAGCACTCTGGTTGTGATCTTTTGGTTCAAAAGAACTTCTACCATAAGCAGTTCATGGTATTTGGAAGAAGGAAATACCACGGACCTCGAGGACTATCGCAAAGGTTACTAATATCCTAAAGGAACTAGCAACACTATCAACACGAGGTAAGTAGGGTGAATCTCGAGTTCAAAAACTCAGGAATAGAAAGCCTACTAACTAAATGGCATCACGGGATGCTTTCGAGAATGATGGCCAGAATCATCACACTGGGAACACAAAGCATGGCTAAATTACTAGATGATCCTGTAAGACACCTAGGGTCATAATAATAACTCCAACATATATGTCGAGGCAATAGAGTACCTCAACTCAGCAATTAGTGTGATTAACCTGGCCTAAAAGGACATCAGGAACGGGAGGAAGGGATTTGCAAATGCATCAGACTGTTTAGAAACCTGGGATGACTCGGACAGCATAACGGCTGTAAATGCTCAAAAAAAGATTTGAGACATCATGTAAAATAGTGTCATAACCACTTAACATCACAATATCAAGGTTCCGAGATCAGTTGTAAACACACTGAGATAGTAGGAATTGAACTGAGACTTACAATCGTCAATCCTATAAGTCTATGGATTAGTAACATGTGATCCTGATAGAAAGAAGAGAAAGCCTAGTTCCTTAACCCCGTAGGAAAGATAGGATGACTCAGATCAGAAGAGCATGAGGTATAAGGAGTAAAAAGAGCCTTACGTTCCATCCCACAATCAATTCCCCTACATATAACTAAAGCATTTCTAGACTCAACTTCGACCAGTTTGGCTTGGTAATCCCACAGCGGTCAAGCTCGATACCAAAGCTGTCGGGACCCGACTCAATGCCACATCGATCTAGCATGTAACACCTCATATCACTTTGCGGCCTCACGACGGTATTCCACGGTGTCGCCTTACCTTTGCGGGACCGTTTAGCCTTTTGGCACACGTATATGATAGTGTCGCTAGCATCCATATGATAAGGAGCCCGGCTGACATGGCTAGTCGTAAACCCAAAGTGGCACAGACCTACTGAGGACAGGCATTCATGACCCAAACATCGAGCGTGTCGGTCATCACTAGTGAATCCAGGCTGTAGCACTTTGGGCTAGCAGGACTCCGTGAACGGGCACAAGCGGGCTAGCAGGACTCCGGTATTCATCACGTGACATTTCCCGAAGAACAGACTGAAGCGAAGAAGGACACATGCCGGCCAGCCTAAGTGTTCGGAGCAGTAGCAAGCTACCATGGCTTGGTGGAAACACTAGGAGACATTTCCGTAAGAGAGGCTACTAAAGATAAACAACTAGATAGTCGATCCCACACATACCAAGCATTTCAATAACATACACACAATATGCTCGATATGTGCAAATACAACATGGCATCACAACATGAATCTACGACTCAAGTATCTTATTCAATAGGCTCCGAGGAGCGAGATATTACAAACATGGGTCTCATGACCCAACAATCAGAGCATACAAGTCAAAGCACATGCGGAAGCTTAACATGTCTGAGTACTGACATCTAGAAATGAAAAAGGCTGAGAAGCCTGACTATCTACCAGATCCCGCCGAGGGCACAAGATCGTAGCTGAGGTAACATGCTAAACGTCGAAGTCCACGTGGAACTACTAGCGAGACTGAAGTCTCTCTGCAAAAAACATAAAATACGCAAACGTAAGTACAAATGTACCCAGCAAGACTTACATCAGAACTAACTACATATGCATCATTATCAACAAAGGGGGTGGTGGAGTTTAACTGTAGCAAGCCAGCTTTGACTCGGTGGCTAACCTGAACTACGATTGCAAGTAACTCTTTTGAGGTGGCGCACACGAGTCCACATATTCACCATATCAATACACCACTATGGATCCGCTCCCGTCTCCCTACGAGAACGCCATCCATAGCACTCACGCTTATCTTGCGTATTTTAGAGTATCCACTTTCACTTGTCTATGAACTATGCAAGGGTCCAAGTTTCCATATCCGAGGAATCGGCTATTGAATAGAAAATGATAACCTGCAGGGTGTACTTCTTCACACGCTCTCGCCACTTATTGCCTGTACACGTCATGTACCTCGGCAACCTTCAAGCGGAAGCCGGGCGAGGAGTCGGCCACGACCTACCTAAACACTCAAGTCTCTCGTCCGGGTTTATCGCCTATTCGGGTTCCATCCGCAAGGAGATCCGGCCGGGGTGTCGCTCACGGCCCCAAACGATGTGTGCAGGGTTCCCGAGCCCACCATCCAGGTGCCACTCGGTACACCAGTCCACGTGTGCCTAGTCTGTCCCAAGCCCACCATGCCGGGTGCCACTTGGTAGAAAAATAGCACTACCTACAAACACCAGAAACTAGTTGCAACTCCTGGACAGAGAACAAGGGTGATTAAGAAGCCGAGAGGGGTCGAGTTACCGGAACCCAATGTGTGGTTGTAACTGTTCATGGATCTCAAACACAGAACTCAGTTCCTGAGGACGGCAGCAATGAGACAACCTACCATGTACTCTTACATGGCCTCTCACCACTACCTTTACCAAAGCGTGTTCTCACACTTAGCTCACACACGGTAGGACATGTTCACACACCTCCAATTCATCCCTGATGAATCAGACCTGACTCAACTCTAAGCAATAGCAGGCATGACAAACAAGCATGAATGAGTAGGCACATCAGGGCTCAAACAACTCCTACTCATGCTAGTGGGTTTCATCTATTTACTGTGGCAATGACAGGTCATGCAGAGGATAAAGGGGTTCAATTACCGCAGCAAGTAACAGTTGTATCATTGTTGTCCTAATGCAGTAAAATAGAGCAGGAGCGAGAGAGTAGGATTGTATCGGAATGAGCAAGGGGGTTTTGGTTGCCTGGCACTTCTGAAGATAATATAGTTCTTCATCGGTGTCATCGAATTCATCGTCGGAACCAAGTCTATCAAGAGGGGACAAAGACCGGCAACACAGAGAAAACACAATCATTGCAATGCAACAATATGATGCATGAATTTGACATGTCAAAATGAGTGTTTTTTGGCTAATGCAACTTAGAACAGTTTAAATGAAGTTGGTTTGAACCAAGGGTTCAAATTCAAACTCCATATGTGAAAGTTTAAATGCCATTATATGATTTGTGCTAAACAGCAGCTATAAGTTGTTCTAACATGCATGAAAATGGTATAGATGGATAGATTGGATTTTTCTGATCATTTTTCATATATAATTTATTCCATTTGGAGTTACGGTTGAATTTCTATGATTTTTAGAAGTTTATACTATTTTCTGGAATTTCCTGTATAAAAATAAATCCAGAAAACCTATTACTGCATCAGCAATGCATCATGCTGACCTCAGCAGGTCAACAGGCGCCGTCCAGGTCAAACCTGACCAGTAGGGACCACTGGTCGGTGACACGATCTTGCCCAGGTCAATGACAGGTGGGTCCGGTCAATGACCACGTCAGCAAAGTCAACCTGACGTGTGGGCCTAGTGGATTAGTCTAATTACCAAATTAGTGGGCGCTGGGGCCCATCTGTCAGTGTCTATGGATGATCTAGCTGGCTGGGATTAGTGCTAATGACGAGGCCACGCCGACTCTCGCCGGAGTTTCGCCGGCGGCGGCCTAAACTGCGTTGGCAACTCGCCGGACTTGAGCAGCGGGCGACAGATGGATGCGCGAAGGCCACCAGAGGGTAGCCCGCGCTCGACCGCGTCTAGCAGAGTGATCGGAAGGCCTCGGAGTCGCCGGGGATGACGACGGCGAGCACAGAAGCGGCGGTCGGAGCTCGGGCGAACTCGGGGTTGAGGCCACAACGGTCTTGGCGATGCGGGGTTAACACCTACGGCATCTACGCGGTGCGGCAAGAACGTTGGACGCATGCCCGGGACCAAATGGTCACCGGAGCGTCATCGCCAGCGAGCTTTGGCGGCAGCGCTGTCGGGTGAGAAAGGCACAGCGGCTACAACATACTAGGGAGAAAACGGAGAGGGGGAGGATGATCAAGAGCTCACAGCGGTTCCAGTAGGCTTTGAAGCAGGCTCGGGGAAGGTCGGAGCTGAGCGGGGCGGCGAGGCCGATCTCTGGCGGCCGAGGAGGGGAAAAGCGTCGGGGCGGCGCTTCGGGGCTCTTCCGATCACGTGGCTCGGTGAGGGGGTTGGCGACGAGGTGCAGGAGCTTGGGAGTAGCTCGGGGCATCGTCGGAACGGCGGTGGTCGCGGCAACGGCGAACGGCGGCGATGGGCGTGTTCGGTGGCGAGAGGGAGAGGTGAAGGAGAGACGAAGGGGAAAAGTGAGGGGGTCAGTGGTCCAGAGCGGCGCCGAGCAGGGCTTCAAGGCGCCTCGGTGAGGCAGGCGAGCAGGGAGGAGGCGTGGCGCCTCGCGCGTGCGTGCGCTGTCTCCCTCCTCTGCCTACTGGCAGAGGTAGGTGATGACTGGCACGACCAGATGGGCCGGGCCGGCTGGAGGAGCTGGGCCAGGTGGGGCGCCAGGTAAGTTTGGGCCAGGTAGGTTAGGTAGGTGTCCTGGTGTCCTTCTCTCCCTCTCTTTATTATTTGTTTCAGTTTTTCTAATTTCTGCTACTGTTTTGCAAATAAAATACTAACCAAAACACTTTGGTTAATTCTGTAAATTTTTGTGAGGAATATTTGAATTATTTTCAAACCACACAACAAATTTCAGAATATTTGGAGCAACCAATATTTAATGGTAATTTTAAACTCCAACTCAATATCATAATGATTTAATTCAATGACCAAAATGTCCTGGTAAATTATGCATCATCTCTGGTAGAGGCTTTCACCTTTTTCCATAAATCATGAACATTTTAAAAGGATATTTTGAGGTCATTGAAAATATTTTGGTTGAACCTATTTGAATTGCATTTGTGCTAGGGTTTATGAATCCCCATTTCAAGTTTATTTAAATTGTAAACATGATGACAAGAGAAACAAGCAAAGGCAGCTGGGGCTGTGCTAGGGCTGTGACAAGTCACCCCCACTAAACAAGAATCTCGACCTGAGATTCAAGATGTGAGGTAAGATGACAGAGGGGACACGAAGCTAGCACAATCTTCGCGATCCAGGTTGCACTCCATAAGAACCTTGATTCGATCATCATCTTGTCTCGACGTCTTGCCCTGAGAACTCCAACTAACATAACAACGAGAGGGAAAGAAGAATTTTAGAAGAATCGATCTTCTTGAGGTTCAAGCAACTTAGGATCATCTCAATGATCATAAGATCAACTCACGGAATGAGACGTAGAAACATCTCTAGAGCTGAGAGGCAAGACATGCATCAAGAGGGACGGAAGAAACAATTTGATGAGGGATTCAAAGTAGCGAGGAAACAAATACTATGATCCCATAATGGGGCACCTTGGGAGAGGTGACTCGTAGAAATATCCCTTAAGTGGCAAAAAGAATTACCCTGATTCAAAGGTCAATGAAACTCTGTATACCAGCCGAAGGCAATTCTCGAACGATCATTTGGAGGGGTTTTGGTAGAATGGCATACCCGGATTAGAATGGATGATGTGGGTTACCTTGTTGAAAACAACACAAGGGATGATTTTAGTAACTGGGGAGAAGCTCAACAGTAGAGAGTGAGTCCACTGTTTGAGAAGTTATAGCATAACCGAGGAAACTGAGAGCAATCCCGTTAGTGCCGATGGTAACACCTAAGCGCTTGCGTGCTCTCAAGAACTTGAGCATTTCCATGTTCATCAAGGTTTTACCAATATCCGTGTCAAGGATCCGGTAACACAACATACTACCATGATGAACAGCGATGGGCGATCAGATGCAAAGGAAGATAACCTTCTCGATTTCACCTTAAGCGGGGCCAGGAACAAAATATGGATGATCGAGTGAGAGACATTTAGCACTCCGTTTCTAATGTTCTCCTTGATGTGCTAGTGTATCCCATTCATAGATATGGTTTGATATCTAGAACATCAAGTAAAAGGTCGGACTTAGGGAACACAAAAATCCATAAGGAGTAACTCGCTGGAATAAATCCTCTGAAATCCTTATGGGAGGTGGCCAACTTTCTCAAACAAGATACTACAATAACGGGTCTTCCGGCTGGACGTGTTGGCCACAACATCCACTTTACCGGGTTACAGAGAGACCAATATAGTAGTTCTTAGGAGTTGTTCCAACCATCATATCTGCCTGAGGTTCAGATCTGGCTGGGGTCAGGACATTCCAGACTCATCAAGTCTAGAAAAAAAATGAAAGTTTGCAACACAAATCAATGAGATGACGTTGCGAGATTCTTAGGAAAAAAAACTACGATAGCAAGCTCCAAGACATGAGCTGGTTCTGCTACATACATGTGAACACGCTGTCCTAGACAAGCATGGCCACGTAGTAGTCTTATAATAAAACACTACCGAGTTCAGGTTGGGAACCATCAACGGGGATATCGAAGTCTTGTGCATTACCAAGGATTAGCACTTAACTCCTTTTCCTGAACAAATCAGTCAGTGGCTTAGTGTGCTAGGGAATACATATGGAGTGGAGGTAATTAATCTACCAAACCATAGAATACATTCGCACATGCATAATTGATTTGGGATGGTACGGAGGAAACAAAAACAATCTTTCTCGAACTCACGGCGCAACTTGCACCAAATGCACATGAATTGAGGAAGTCACTTCTTCCATCCAAGCATAAGCTTCATGAGCGAACATGAAGACATTGCTTACAAAGTTTCCAACACTAGGTTGATGTTCAATATGAATCATGGGGAGACAAAATCTGGCGATGGGCTCAATGACAACTCATCGGAATTTCCATATCACTGGATTTCCACCATTATGTGAACAATGTGATAGTATTGGTCAGACCAAAAGATATAATGGTGTATGCTCGAGGAAACAACCACGTGTAAGACACCATTACGAACATCGTTGGTTCTGAATTGATTTGATGATAGCCCATACTCAAATCAAAAATGGGGTAAGACAATAGGTCCAACAACTGATCACAAGGACCAATTGATGAAGATATCATCTTTCTTCAACGCACACACACACAAAAAAAATATCCCTTAACATGATCTAGGTCAGACAAGCTTTTATCTTCCAACTCTCCAAGTTGTCGTTTAGCTTAACCAACTAGCTCAGGGGTATCCAACACGGATTCTTGGAGAAGGGGTGGTTTACAAGAAACCAACTTGATCACGAGCTCAGCATAGCGGTCAGGTGACAACCTGGTAATACTTCCGAGAAGATATACGGAAAATCACGAACCACCGATATGTCACTAAGCTCGAGAACAATCTTGCTTTTCAGGGAAAGATGATATGGTGAAATAAGCAAGGGATTGGATAATCCTAACTCATTGATCAAGAGTGCACCAGAAATAAGGACTAGGTAGCACGATCAATCTTAGAATGATGATTCAAAACCCAACACGCTAAGAATGAAATTATTGTCCCTTAACTACCAAGCAACGGAGTTGCTAGGAGCATAGATTTCACACATCACGATTCACTTGTCGGTGTTCCGGTTAGAATAACACGAAATCGAGGAATGAATAATGATGTCGAGAAGTATCACTGTATCAAGAGTTCATAGGATGGTGTGCATTTTCCATGATATTCCTGACATAAAGATGGTAATACTTCAAGGTAGAACAGAACAAAAGCTGGATTGGCATTTTGATCTGTGGAATACAACTACTTTGACCCAATCCTAGATGTGGATGAGGTACTGGAGTTTGTTTCTCCTAGTCATTCCGGAATAGGATGGCTTGACGGACCACAAGAATACTAGGCATCGGTAACACGGATGCACAACTACTCCTGACTATCAATTGATAGACGAAGATCGGAATACGACTGAAGAGGGACAACTCAAAGGAACATATAACTTTCTGAGTTGTGGATGCATAGATTAGTATGTCGAGCGAAGCTCAACATTTCTTCCGGACGACCCATGCGAAAGGGTAGAACCGGCAGATTCACAATATAGAATGGAGAACTCATCAAAAGCACTCTGGTTGTGATCTTTTGGTTCAAAAAAACTTCTGCCATAAGCAGTTCATGGTATTTGGAAGAAGGAAATACCACGGACCTCGAGGACTATCGCAAAGGTTACTAATACACTACTAGGGAAAAGGCTATACACAGAATCTTAGCAGCAGCGAGGGTTAAAAACCCACGCTACTGCTACTTACTAGCAGCGCAGGTTTTTAAACCTCGCTACTACTAAATGGATAGCAGCAGCGCGGGTTTGTAACCCTCGCTACTACTAAGCGGGCTCTACCGTGCCCCCCGGGATATGCCATAGTAGTAGCGAGGGTTTTAACCTCCGCTAGCGCTAAGTCGATGATAGCGATGGCGGGTTTTAACCTCGCTACTACTAACCCGCTCTGCTATCAACTTAGTAGTAGCGAGGTTAAAACCCGCTCATCGCTAATAAATGCATCATAGTAGTAGCGGGTATGGCTTATTTGTCAAAGTGTACCCCAGGACCGCCTTTTCAGTTTAAAAAAAATAAAAGAAAATGATGATAATGTCAGAAAAATAAAAGAAAATAAGTTTCCCATGTGATATGTGGTCTAGTTGTTGGGAAAATTTACAAATATGAATTTTGACTTTATTTCCAAAATCTCTCTGGAAATTTGTAAAATGGCCATAACTTTTGCATACGAACTCGGATGAAAAAGTTTTTTATATGAAAAAGCATCTACTCGAAAAGTTACATCCGAATTTAATCGGGGAACCCGTTAAACATTTTAAAATCCTCAAAAGCCTAACAGAAAAAAAAGTTACGGGCTTTTAAGATTCGAGGCAAAAAATTGAAAAAAATCAGTTTTTTAATTTTTTAAATCTGAATCAAACTATGGTCAAACTAATTATTCAAGAATATTAGTGTTACTAAATAATTATTTTATTTTTTTTGAATTTTGGTCAAATCTGGTCAAACTATGGTCAAACTATGGTCAAATCTGGTCAAACTATGGTCAAACTATGGTCAAACTAATTATTCAAGAAATATTAGTGTTACTAATTTTTTAGAGAACAATAGTTTCAAACTCAAACAGTGAAATGTGTGACTTCATGCTCAAGCTAAATTCCTGAGGTTAATAAGATTGACATCTTACTATTGTTAGGAAAACAACAAGTGCAGACTTGGAAACGAGGGAGAATAGAACCCGCAAGTTAAGCGTGCTCAGGCTGGAGTAGTGAGAGGATGGGTGACCGTCCGGGAAGTTATATGATTTGGAATGATGAGGGGTGATTAGAGATTAAATTGAGCAGCGATGAGGGAGGGGTGATTAGAGATTTGAGGTTAAAATAATTCAGAAATTTGAAAATTAGGGAAAAATTCAAAAAAAATTTGAAAAAATTCAAAAAAATTCCGCTCTGATTAGTAGTAGCGGGTTTCTCCACGCCATCGCTATCGTTAGCTGTAGTGCGGGTTGCACCCGCGCTACTGCTATAAGTTAGCTGTAGCGCCTTATTAGTAGCGCGGGTACCCGCGCTACTAATAGGCCCAAAACCCGCGCTGCTGCTAGCCTTTTCCCTAGTAGTGATATCCTAAAGGAACTAGCAACACTATCAACACGAGGTAAGTAGGGTGAATCTCGAGTTCAAAAACCCAGGAATAGAAAGCCTACTAACTAAATGGCATCACGGGATGCTTTCGAGAATGATGGCCAGAATCATCACACTGGGAACACAAAGCATGGCTAAATTACTAGATGATCCTGTAAGACACCTAGGGTCATAATAATAACTCCAACATATATGTCGAGGCAATAGAGTACCTCAACTCAGCAATTAGTGTGATTAACCTGGCCTAAAAGGACATCAGTAACGGGAGGAAGGGATTTGCAAATGCATCAGACTGTTTAGAAACCTGGGATGACTCGGACAGCATAACGGTTGTAAATGCTCAAAAAAAGATTTGAGACATCATGTAAAATAGTGTCATAACCACTTAACATCACAATATCAAGGTTCCAAGATCAGTTGTCAACACACTGAGATAGTAGGAATTGAACTGAGACTTAAAACCGTCAATCCTATAAGTCTACGGATTAGTAACACGTGATCCTGA
Organism: Aegilops speltoides; assembly: GCA_021437245.1. NCBI lineage: Eukaryota > Viridiplantae > Streptophyta > Magnoliopsida > Poales > Poaceae > Aegilops > Aegilops speltoides. The sequence goes on from CM038146.1 coordinate 142,539,615, forward strand.
TAGAAAGAAGAGAAAGCCTAGTTCCTTAACCCCGTAGGAAAGATAGGATGACTCAGATCAGAAGGGCATGAGGTATAAGGAGTAAAAAGAGCCTTACGTTCCATCCCACAATCAATTCCCCTACATATAACTAAAGCATTTCTAGACTCAACTTCGACCAGCTTGGCTTGGTAATCCTCTGCGATCAAGCTCTGATACCAAAGCTGTCAGGACCCCGACTCAATGCCACATCGATCTAGCATGTAACACCTCATATCACTTTGCGGCCTCACGCACGGTATTCCCACGGGTGTCGCCTTACCTTTGCCCGGGACCATTTGCGCCTTTTGGCACACGTATATGATAGTGTCGCTAGCATCCATATGATAAGGAGCCCGGGCTGACATGGCTAGTCGTAAACCCAAAGTGGCACAAACCTACAGGGACAGGCATTCATGACCCAACATCGAGCGTGTCGGTCATCAGAGTGAATCAGGCTGTAGCTTTGGGCTAGCGAGGACTCGGTGAACCGGGCTGTAGCGGCCTAGCAGGACTCCGATATTCATCGCGTGACATTTCCCCAAAGGGACAGACACAGGAACGAAGAAGGACACATGCCGGCCAGCCTAAGTGTTCCGGAGCAGTAGCAAGCTACTATGGCTCGGTGGAAACACTAGGATACATTTCCCGGTAAGAGAGGCTACTAAAGATAAACAACTAGATAGTCAGATCCCACACATACCAAGCATTTCAATAACATACACACAATATGCTCGATATGTGCAAATACAACATGGCATCACAACATGACTCTACGACTCAAGTATCTTATTCAATAGGCTCCGAGGAGCGAGATATTACAAACATGGGTCTCATGACCCAACAATCAGAGCATACAAGTCAAAGCACATGCGGAAGCTTAACATGTCTGAGTACAGACATCTAGAAATGAAAAAGGCTGAGAAGCCTGACTATCTACCAGATCCCGTCGAGGGCACAAGATCAGAGGTGAGGTAACAAGCTAAACGTCGAAGTCCACGTGGAACTACTAGCGAGACTGAAGTCTCTGCAAAAACATAAAATAGGCAAACGTGAGTACAAATGTACCCAGCAAGACTTACATCAGAACTAACTACATATGCATCATTATCAATAAAGGGGGTGGTGGAGTTTAACTGCTGCAAGCCAGCTTTGACTCGGTGGCTAACCTGAACTACGACTGCAAGTAACTCTTTTGAGGTGGCGCACACGAGTCCACATATTCACCATATCAATACACCACTATGGATCCGCTCCCGTCTCCCTACGAGAACGCCATCCATAGCACTCACGCTTATCTTGCGTATTTTAGAGTATCCACTTTCACTTGTCTATGAACTATGCAAGGGGTCCAAGTTTCCATATCCGAGGAATCCGGCTATTCGAATAGATAATGATAACCCTGCAGGGGTGTACTTCTTCACACATGCTCTCGCCACTTATTGCCCTGTACACGTCATGTACCTCAGCAACCTTCAAGCGGAAGCCGGGCGAGGGAGTCGGCCACGACCTACCTAAACACTCAAGTCTCTCGTCCAGGTTTATCGCCTATTCGGGTTCCATCCGCAAGGAGATCCGGCCGGGGTGTCGCTCACGGCCCCAAACGATGTGTGCAGGGTTCTCGAGCCCACCATCCGGTGCCACTCGGTACACCGAGCCACGTGTGCCTAGTCATCCCAAGCCCACCATGCGGGTGCCACTTGGTAGAAAAATAGCACTACCTACAAACACCGAAACTAGTTGCAACTCACGGACAGAGAACAAGGGTGATTAAGAAGCCGAGAGGGTCGAGTTACGGAACCCAATGTGTGGTAGTGCTGTTCATGGATCACAAACACAGAACTCAGTTCCTGAGGACGGCTGCAATGAGACAACCCACCATGTACTCTTACATGGCCTCTCACCACTACCTTTACCAAATCGTGTTCTCACACTTAGCTCACACACGGTAGGACATGTTCACACACCTCCAATTCATCCCTGATGAATCAGACCTGACTCAACTCTAAGCAATAGCAGGCATGACAAACAAGCATGAATGAGTAGGCACATCAGGGCTCAAACAACTCCTACTCATGCTAGTGGGTTTCATCTATTCTTGTGGCAATGACAGGTCATGCAGAGGATAAAGGGGTTCAACTACCGCAGCAAGTAACAGTTGTATCATTGTTGTCCTAATGCAGTAAAATAGAGCAGGAGCGAGAGAGTAGGATTGTATCGGAATGAACAAGGGGGTTTTGCTTGCCTGGCACTTCTGGAGATAATATAGTTCTTCATCGGTGTCATCGAATTCATCGTCGGAACCAAGTCTATCGAGAGGGGACAAATACCGGCAACACAGAGAAAACACAATCAACGCAATGCAACAATATGATGCATGAATATGACATGGCAAAATGAGTGTGTTTTGGCTAATGCAACTTAGAACAGTTTAAATGAAGTTGGTTTGAACCAAGGGTTCAAATTCAAACTCCATATGTGAAAGTTTAAATGCCATTATATGATTTGTGTTAAACAGCAGCTATAAGTTGTTCTAACATGCATGAAAATGGTACAGATGGATAGATTGGATTTTTATGATCATTTTTCATATATAATTTATTTCATTTGGAGTTACGGTTGAATTTCTATGATTTTTAGAAGTTTATACTATTTTCTAGAATTTCATGTATAAAAATAAATCCAGAAAACCTATTACTGCATCAGCAATGCATCATGCTGACCTCAGCAGGTCAGCAGCGCCGTCGAGTCAAACGACGATGGGGACCACTAGTCGGTGACACAGATCTGCCGAGGTCAATGCAGTGGGTCGGTCAATGACCACGTCAGCAAAGTCAACCTGACGTGTGGGCCCAGTGGATTAGTCTAATTACCAATTAGTAGGCGCTGGGGCCCATCTATCAGCATCTGTGGGTGATCTAGCTGGCGGGGATTAGTGCTAATGACGAGGCCACGCCGACTCGCCGGAGTTTGCCGCGGCGGCCTAAATCTTCTGGCGGCAACTCACGGACTTGAGCAGTGGGCGGCGGATGGATCTTGTGAAGGCCACGGAGGGTAGCCCGCGCTCGACCGCGTCTAGCAGAGCGATCGGAAGGCCTCGGAGTCGCCGGAGATGACGACGGCGAGCACAGAAGCGGCGGCCGGAGCTCGGGCGAACTCGGGGTCGAGGCCACAGCGGTCTTGGCGATGCGGGGTTAACACCTACGGCGTCTACGCGGTGCGGCGAAAACGTTGGACGCATGCCCGGGACCGAATGGTCACCGGAGCGTCATTGCTGGTGAGCTTTGGCGGCGGCGTTGTCGGGTGAAAAAGGCACGGCGGCTACGGCATACTAGGGAGAAAACGGAGAGGGGGAGGATGATCAGGAGCTCACAGCGGTTCCAGTAGGCTTCGAAGCGGGCTTGGGGAAGGTTGGAGCTGAGAGGGGCGGCGAGGCCGATCTCCGGCGGCCGAGGAGGGGAAAAGCGTCGGGGCGGCGCTTCGGGGCTCTTCCGGTCACGTGGCTCGGTGAGGGGGTTGGCGACGAGGTGCAGGAGCTCGGGAGCAGCTTGGGGCATCGTCAGAACGGTGGTGGTTGCGGCAACGGCGAACGGCGGCGATGGGCATGTTCGGTGGCGAGAGGGAGAGGCGAAGGAGAGACGAAGGGGAAAAGTGAGGGGGTCAGGGGTCCAGAGCGGCGCCGAGCAGGGCTTCGAGGCGCCTCGGTGAGGCAGGCGAGCAGGGAGGAGGAGTGGCGCCTCGCGCGTGTGTGCGCTGTCTCCCTCCTCTGCCTACTGGCAGAGGTAGGTGATGACTGGCACGGCCATATGGGCCGGGCCGGCTGGAGGAGCTGGGCCAGGTGGGGCGCCAGGTAAGTTTGGGCCAGGTAGGTTAGGTAGGTGGCCTAGTGGCCTTCTCTCCCTCTCTTTATTATTTGTTTCAGTTTTTCTAATTTCTGCTACTGTTTTGCAAATAAAATACTAACCAAAACACTTTGGTTAATTCTGTAATTTTTTGTGAGGAATATTTGAATTATTTTCAAACCACACAACAAATTTCAGAATATTTGGAGCAACCAATATTTAATGGTAATTTTAAACTCCAACTCAATATCATAATGATTTAATTCAATGAGCAAAATGTCCTGGTAAAATATGCATCATCTCTGGTAGAGGCTTTCACCTTTTTCCATAAATCATGAACATTTTAAAAGGATACTTTGAGGTCATTGAAAATATTTTGATTGAACCTATTTGAATTGCATTTGTGCTAGGGTTTATCAATCCCCATTTCAAGTTTATTTAAATTGTAAACATGATGACAAGAGAAACAAGCAAAGGCAGCAGGGGCTGAGCTAGGGCTGTGACAACTCACCCCACTAAACAAGAATCTCGACCGAGATTCAAGGCGTGAGTAAGAAGGCGAGAGGGACACGAAGCTAGCACAATCTTCACGATCCAGGTTGCACTCCATAAGAACCTTGATTCGATCATCATCTTGTCTCGACGTCTTGCCCTGAGAACTCCAACTAACATAACAATGAGAGGGAAAGAAGAATTTTAGAAGAACCGATCTTCTTGAGGTTCAAGCAACTTAGGATCATCTCAATGATCACAAGATCAACTCACGGAATGAGACGTAGAAACATCTCTAGAGCTGAGGGGCAAGACATGCATCAAGAGGGACGGAAGAAACAATTTGATGAGGGATTCAAAGTAGCGAGGAAACAAATACTATGATCCCATAATGGGGCACCTTGGGAGAGGTGACTCGTAGAAATATCCCTTAAGTGGCAAAAAGAATTACCCTGATTCAAAGATCATTGAAACTCTGTATACCAGCCTAAGGCAATTCTCGAACGATCGTTTGGAGGGGTTTTGGTAGAATGGCATACCCGGATTAGAATGGATGATGTGGATTACCTTCTTGAAAACAACACAAGGGATGATTTTAGTAACTGGGGAAAAGCTCAAGAGTAGAGAGTGAGTCCACTGTTTGAGAAGTTATAGCATAACCGAGGAAACTGAGAGCAATCCCAGTTAGTGCCGATGGTAACACCTAGCGCTTGTGCGTGCTCTCAAGAACTTGAGCATTTCCATGTTCATCAAGGTTTTACCAATATCCGTGTCAAGGATCCTGGTAACACAACGTACTACCATGATGAACAACGATGGACGATGCAGATGCAAAGGAAGATAACCTTCTCAGATTTCACCTTAGCGGGGCCAGGGAACAAAATATGGATGATCGACCGAGAGACATTTAGCACTCCGTTTCTAATGTTCTCCTTGATGTGCTAGTGTATCCCATTCATAGATATGGTTTGATATCTAGAACATCAAGTAAAAGGTCGGACTTCAGGAACACAAAAATCCATAAGGAGTAGCGCTGGAATAAATCCTCTGAAATCCTTATGGGGAGGTGGCCAACTTTCTCAAACAAGATACTACAATAATGGGTCTTCCATTTGGGCGTGTTGGCCACGACATCCACTTTACCGGGTTCTTGAGAGACCAATATAGTAGTTCTTGGGAGTTGTTCCAACCATCATATCTGCCTGAGGTTCAGATCTGGCTGGGGTCAGGACATTCCAGACTCATCAAGTCTAGAAAAAAAAAATGAAAGTTTGCAACACAAATCGATGAGATGATGTTGCGAGATTCTCAGGAAAAAAAACTACGATAGCAAGCTCCAAAACATGAGCTGGTTCTGCTACATACATGTGAACACGCTGTCCTAGACAAGCATACCCACGTAGTAGTCTTATAATAAAACACTACCGAGTTCAGGTTGGGAACCATCATCGGGGATATCGAAGTCTTGTGCATTACCAAGGATTAGCACTTAACTCCTTTTCCTGAACAAATCATTCAGTGGCTTAGTGTGCTAGGGAATACATATGTAGTGGAGGTAATTAATCTACCAAACCATAGAATACATTCGCACATGCATAATTGATTTGGGATGGTACCAGAGGAAACAAAAACAATCTTTCTCGAACTCATGGCGGCAACTTGCACCAAATGCACATGAATTCGAGGAAGTCACTTCTTCCATCCAAGCATAAGCTTCATGAGTGGAATATGAAGACATTGCTTACAAAGTTTCCAACACTAGGTTGATGTTCAATATGAATCATGGGGGAGACAAAATACTGCTGATGGGCTCAACAGCAACTCATCGGAATAAAAAATGGGGTAAGACAATAGGTCCAACAACTGATCACAAGGACCAATTGATGAAGATATCATCTTTCTTCAACGCACACACACACACACACACAAAAATATCCCTTAACATGATCTAGGTCAGATAAGCTTTTATCTTCCAACTCTCCAAGTTGTCGTTTAGCTTAACCAACTAGCTCAGGGGTATCCAACACGGATTCTTGGAGAAGGGGTGGTTTACAAGAAACCAACTTGATCACGAGCTCAGCATAGCGGTCAGGTGACAACCTGGTAATACTTCCGAGAAGATATACGGAAAATCACGAACCACCGATATGTCACTAAGCTCGAGAACAATCTTGCTTTTCAGGGCAAGATGATATGGTGAAATAAGCAAGGGATTGGATAATCCTAACTCATTGATCAAGAGTGCACCAGAAATAAGGACTAGGTAGCACGATCAATCTTAGAATGATGATTCAAAACCCAACACGCTAAGAATGAAATTATTGTCCCTTAACTACCAAGCAACGGAGTTGCTAGGAGCATAGATTTCACACATCACGATTCACTTGTCGGTGTTCCGGTTACAATAACATGGAACCGAGGAATGAATAATGATGTCGAGAAGTATCACTGTATCAAGAGTTCATAGGATGGTGTGCATTTTCCATGATATTCCTGACATAAAGATGGTAATACTTCAAGGTAGAACAGAAAAAAAAGCTGGATTGGCATTTTGATCTGTGGAATACAACTACTTTGACCCAATCCTAGATGTGGATGAGGTACTGGAGTTTGTTTCTCCTAGTCATTCCGGAATAGGATGGCTTGACGGACCACAAGAATACTAGGCATCGGTAACACGGATGCACAACTACTCCTGACTATCAATTGATAGACGAAGATCAGAATACGACTGAAGAGGGACAACTCAAAGGAACATATAACTTTCTGAGTTGTGGATGCATAGATTAGTATGTCAAGCGAAGCTCAACATTTCTTCCGGACAACCCATGCGAAAGGGTAGAACTGGCAGATTCACAATATAGAATGGAGAACTCATCAAAAGCACTCTGGTTGTGATCTTTTGGTTCAAAAGAACTTCTGCCATAAGCAGTTCATGGTATTTTGAAGAGGGAAATACCACGGACCTCGAGGACTATCGCAAAGGTTACTAATATCCTAAAGGAACTAGCAACACTATGAACACGAGGTAAGTAGGGTGAATCTCGAGTTCAAAAACCCAGGAATAGAAAGCCTACTAACTAAATGGCATCACGGGATGCTTTCGAGAATGATGGCCAGAATCATCACACTGGGAACACAAAGCATGGCTAAATTACTAGATGATCCTGTAAGACACCTAGGGTCATAATAATAACTCCAACATATATGTCGAGGCAATAGAGTACCTCAACTCAGCAATTAGTGTGATTAACTTTGGCCTAAAAGGACATCGATGAACGGAGGAAGGGATTTGCAAATGCATCGACTGTTTAGAAACACAGGATGACTCGGACAACATAACGATTGTAAATGCTCAAAAAGATTTGAGACATCATGTAAAATAGTGTCATAACCACTTAACATCACAATATCAAGGTTCCGAGATCGATTGTCAACACACCGAGATAGTAGGAATTGAAGCGAGACTTAAAACCGTCAATCCTATAAGTCTACGGATTAGTAACACGTGATCTGATAGAAAGAAGAAAGCCTAGTTCCTTAACCCGTAGGAAAGATAGGATGATTTCGGATCGAAGGGCATGAGGTATAAGGAGTAAAAAGAGCCTTACGTTCCATCCCACAATCAATTCCCTACATATAACTAAAGCATTTCTAGACTCAACTTGACCAGCTTGGCTTGGTAATCCTCTGAGCGATCAAGCTCGATACCAAAGCTGTCGGGACCCGACTCAATGCCACATCGATCTAGCATGTAACACCTCATATCACTTTGCGGCCTCACGCACGGTATTCCACGGTGTCGCCTTACCTTTGCCGAGACCGTTTAGCCTTTTGGCACACGTATATGATAGTGTCGCTAGCATCCATATGATAAGGAGCCGGGCTGACATGGCTAGTCGTAAACCCAAAGTGGCACAAACCTACAGGACAGCATTCATGACCCGAGATCGAGCGTGTCGGTCATGGCGAGTGAATCCAGGCTGTAGCACTGGGCTAGCAGGACTCCGGTGAACCGGGCTGTAGCGGGCTAGCAGGACTCCGGTATTCATCGCGTGACATTTCCCCGAAGGGACAGACACAGGAACGAAGAAGGACACATGCCGGCCAGCCTAAGTGTTCCGGAGCAGTAACAAGCTACCATGGCTCGGTGGAAAACACTAGGAGACATTTCCCGGTAAGAGAGGCTACTAAAGATAAACAACTAGATAGTCAGATCCCACACATAGCAAGCATTTCAATAACATACACACAATATGCTCGATATGCGCAAATACAACATGGCATCACAACATGACTCTACGACTCAAGTATCTTATTCAATAGGCTCGAGGGCGTGATATTACAAACATGGGTCTCATGACCCAACAATCGAAACATACAAGTCAAAGCACATGCGGAAGCTTAACATGTCTGAGTACAGACATCTAGAAATGAAAAAGGGTGAGAAGCGACTATCTACCGAGATCCGCCGAGGGCACAAGATCGTAGCTGAGGTAACAAGCTAAGCGTCGAAGTCCACGTGGAACTACTAGCGAGACTGAAGTCTCTCTGCAAAAACATAAAATACGCAAACGTAAGTACAAATGTACCCAGCAAGACTTACATTAGAACTAACTACATATGCATCATTGTCAACAAAGGGGGTGGTGGAGTTTAACTGCAGCAAGCCAGCTTTGACTCGGTGGCTAACCTGAACTACGACTGCAAGTAACTCTTTTGAGGTGGCGCACACGAGTCCACATATTCACCATATCAAAACACCACTATGGATCCGCTCCCGTCTCCCTACGAGAACGCCATCCATAGCATTCACGCTTATCTTGCGTATTTTAGAGTATCCACTTTCACTTGTCTATGAACTAGGCAAGGGGTCCAAGTTTCCATATCCGAGGAATCCGGCTATTCGAATAGATAATGATAAACCTGCAGGGGTGTACTTCTTCACACACGCTCTCGCCACTTATTGCCCTGTACACGTCATGTACCTCGGCAACCTTCAAGCGGAAGCCGGGCGAGGGAGTCGGCCACGACCTACCTAAACACTCAAGTCTCTCGTCCAGGTTTATCGCCTCTTCGGGTTCCATCCGCAAGGAGATCCGGCCGGGTGTCGCTCACGGCCCCAAGCGATGTGTGCAGGGTTCCCGAGCCCACCATCCGGGTGCCACTCGGTACACCAGGCCACGTGTGCCTAGTCTGTCCCAAACCCACCCTGCCGGGTGCTACTTGGTAGAAAAATAGCACTACCTACAAACACCAGAAACTAGTTGCAACTCCTGGACAGAGAACAAGGGTGATTAAGAAGCCGAGAGGGGTCGAGTTACCAGAACCCAATGTGTGGTAGTAACTGTTCATGGATCACAAACACAGAACTCAGTTCCTGAGGACGGCTGCAATGAGACAACCGACCATGTACTCCTACATGGCCTCTCACCACTACCTTTACCAAATCGTGTTCTCACACTTAGCTCACACACGGTAGGACATGTTCACACACCTCCAATTCATCCCTGATGAATCAGACCTGACTCAACTCTAAGCAATAGCAGGCATGACAAACAAGCATGAATGAGTAGGCACATCAGGGCTCAAACAACTCCTACTCATGCTAGTGGGTTTCATCTATTTACTGTGGCAATGACAGGTCATGCAGAGGATAAAGGGGTTCAACTACCACAGCAAGTAACAGTTGTATCGTTGTTGTCCTGATGCGGTAAAATAGAGCAGGAGCGAGAGAGTAGGATTGTATCGGAATGAACAAGGGGGTTTTGCTTGCCTGGCACTTCTGAAGATAATATAGTTCTTCATCGGTGTCATCGAATTCATCATCGGAACCAAGTCTATCGAGAGGGGACAAATACCGGCAACACAGAGAAAACACAATCAGTGCAATGCAACAATATGATGCATGAATATGACATGGCAAAATGAGTGTGTTTTGGCTAATGCAACTTAGAACAGTTTAAATGAAGTTGGTTTGAACCAAGGGTTCAAATTCAAACTCCATATGTGAAAGTTTAAATGCCATTATATGATTTGTGCTAAACAGCAGCTATAAGTTGTTCTAACATGCATGGAAATGGTACAGATGGATAGATTGGATTTTTATGATCATTTTTCATATATAATTTATTTCATTTGGAGTTACGGTTGAATTTCTATGATTTTAGAAGTTTATACTATTTTCTAGAATTTCTGTATAAAAATAAATCCAGAAAACCTATTATGCATCAGCAATGCATCATCTGACCTCAGCAGGTCAACATCGCTGTCCAGTCAAACGACGGTGGGGACCAGCGGTCGGCGACACTGATCTTGCCGTGGTCAATGACAGTGGGTCGGTCAATGACCACGTCGAGAAAGTCAACTGACGTGTGGGCCCGTGGATTAGTCTAATTACCAAATTAGTGGCGCTGGGGCCCATCTATCAGCATCTGTGGGTGATCTAGCTGGCGGGGATTAGTGCTAATGACGAGGCCACGCCGACTCTCGCCGGAGTTTCGCCGGCGGCGGCCTAAACTGCGGCGGCAACTCGCCGGACTTGAGCTGCGGGCGACGGATGGATGTGCGAAGGCCACCAGAGGGTAGCCCGCGCTCGACCGCGTCTAGCAGAGCGATCGGAAGGCCTCGGAGTCGCCGGAGATGACGACGGCGAGCACAGAAGCGGCGGCCGGAGCTCGGGTGAACTCGGGGTCGAGGCCACAGCGGTCTTGGTGATGCGGGGTTAACACCTACAGCGTCTACGTGGTGCGGCGAGAACGTTGGACGCATGCCCGGGACCGAATGGTCACCGGAGCGTCATTGCCGGCGAGCTTTGGCGGCGGCGCTGTCGGGTGAGAAAGGCATGGCGGCTACGGCATACTAGGGAGAAAACGGAGAGGGGGAGGATGATCAGGAGCTCACAGCGGTTCCAGTAGGCTTCGAAGCGGGCTTGAGGAAGGTCGGAGCTGAGTGGGGCAGCGAGGCCGATCTCCGGCGGCCGAGGAGGGGAAAAGCGTCGGGGCGGCGCTTCGGGGCTCTTCCGGTCACGTGGCTCGGTGAGGGGGTTGGTGATGAGGTGCAGGAGCTCGGGAGCAGCTCGGGGCATCGTCGGAATGGCGGTGGTCGCGGCAACAGTGAACGGCGGCGATGGGCGTGTTCGGTGGCGAGAGGGAGAGGCGAAGGAGAGACGAAGGGGAAAAGTGAGGGGGTCAGGGGTCCAGAGCGGCGCCGAGCAGGGCTTCGAGGCGCCTCGGTGAGGCAGGCGAGCAGGGAGGAGGCGTGGCGCCTCGCGCGTGAGTGCGCTGTCTCCCTCCTCTGCCTACTGGCAGAGGTAGGTGATGACTGGCACGGCCAGATGGGCGGGCATTTGGAGGAGCTGGGCGGTGGGCGCCCCTGTAAGTTTGGGCTGTAGGTTAGGTAGGTGGCTGGTGGTCTTCTCTCCTCTCTTTATTATTTGTTTCAGTTTTCTAATTTCTGCTACTGTTTTGCAAATAAAATACTAACAAAACACTTTGGTTAATTCTGTAAATTTTGTGAGGAATATTTGAATTATTTTCAAACCACACAACAAATTTCAGAATATTTGGAGCAACCAATATGTAATGGTAATTTTAAACTCCAACTCAATATCATAATGATTTAATTCAATGACCAAAATGTCCTGGTAAAATATGCATCATCTCTGGTAGAGGCTTTCACCTTTTTCCATAAATCATGAACATTTTAAAAGGATATTTTGAGGTCATTGAAAATATTTTGGTTGAACCTATTTGAATTGCATTTGTGCTAGGGTTTATCAATCCCCATTTCAAGTTTATTTAAATTGTAAACATGATGACAAGAGAAACAAGTAAAGGCAGTAGGGGCTGAGCTAGGGCTGTGACAGACAGCCTGGTTTTTGCCCTCTTTTCTTTTCTGGTTTTCAGTTGGGTTTGATTTGAATTTTGGAGTTTGAAACATTTCAGTTGGACTTAAAACAGTTGGGCATCACCTTGGCTTTCACCCAAGTGGCTCATTTCTCTCCCAAACCCTCATTTCCTCTCTGGTCTACCTCAAGATAATATCATGGATATTTTTCTTAAATGAAAAATATTCATTTTCCTCTCAAAAACCCTAACCAGAAACTTGTGCTCCAAAGCAACCCCAATTTTTCTTGCCCACAAAAATCTGAGAAAATTCACAAGAATCCTTTGAACCTTAGGGCACCTCCCTGAGCAAAAATATCACACCACTTTTGGAATATTTTTTCTACAGAAATTTTTTTCTGTTCTGGACAGAAATGGTAGTTTCTAAAGCAACTACCATTTTACTTGCTCCAATGAGGCTGCATTTTCTTGTGCATCACTACCCTCCTAGATGATTGCTAACCACCAAAGCACAGCTCCCAACTCCCAGCCGTTTAACCACAGCAAGCTCTCAAAGTTACTGACCAATAACTTGCAACGTAGTAAAAATCAATTTTATTGCGCGTGAGCTAAACTCAAAGCATTGGTCCTAACCTAAACACCAAGGACTACAAGCCAGACACAAAATTTGGGGCAAGCTGTGGCTCTATGCCACAGTGCACATGGTGCCCACGCATGTGCATGATGCCAGCCTGCTTGTCGCCGCGCTCTGAGTGCCGCCGAGCGCTCTGTTCGGTGCGTGCTCGCTTCCCCGCCAGCCAAACCTCCCTTCAATCACTCAAACTTGCCCCCCACTTGCCCGATCAGCCACCCAACCTCAGCCGTACAATGCAGCATCTGTGGTTAATATGGACACTTGGTCACCTCTTGTTGGCGGCGGCGGCGGGCCCAGCGGTGGCAATGGAGACCAAAAACCCTCCCCTCCATCCCGGACTACTCGCATTCCACCCCCAGCCTGCCCCGCTTCCCAATGAAGCAGAGCCCTCTGCTCTAGCTGCTCCACCACCAACCACTGCTCTCATCGCCCACATCGCGCCCTCTGACGTCCCCGCTACCATGGCCAACTATCCGGTGAACCCCATCCCCTTTCTACTGGCCGGCTGGTCGGTAGAACCTGGGCCGGTTGACCGGAAGGTGCGCGCCGACATGGCCATCAACCCCATCCCACCGTTCAACAACAACTTCCTCGCCATTGTGGAGGCGAGCATATTTGTGTCACTGCATCTCCGAGAGGGTCTTCGCGAAACCATTGGGCTTCTGCATGAATCTGGTCTGCACACTACTGAAGATTCTGACCACCCACTGGGTATCGGTATGTTTGCGTTTGCCAACTCCTTCATCAGAGATACTGCGGTCAATACTACTTTCCAGCTTGACGATGAGGATTTGGTAGTCTCCTTTGTTAGACATAATGCTACTATGAATATGCGCAATACCACCTATGGGCCAGAGGTCTGGTTGATGTACATTGGATTTCCTGATGATTATCAGACAGGTTTTTATCTGTAGCGTTCTGTGGATGATTATGGTCATCTTGTTTCCTGGAACAATCCCAATATTGATCGTAGTGTGGTGCTGATCAAAGTTAGAGTTATCCATATGTGTTTTATTCCCAAGAGCATTGTGGTTCGTCAGTTAGGTGGTGATCGTGCTTGTTGGAATGCCCATGATCTTGAAGTGCCCGCTGCAGATGAGGAACCGCCACCGGCCAGTGGCATTCCCCGCCCCATGTTTGGAGAGGGCCTCACCGCAGAACAGCTTTACTAGCAGTAGTTATAGAATTGACTGATATATAATGGTATTGGAAATGAGAATGGACCTCATAATGCTGGTCATCAAGATGCTCCTCAGCACGCTCAGTGGGATGCATGGCCTGAACCTCCTGTTGCTCAAATGCCCGCATCATTGGTTAACTTTTAGGCATGGTTAGCAGCACAAGGCCTGCGTGTTCAAGATGGTATTCTGCCCGAGGACAATATTTCTGACAGTCTTAACTCTGCCTGGGACTCTAGCTCCACTAGCAGCACAAATGCTTCCACACAAGGTGTTGTTGCTCCTATCAATACCATGTTTGTGGTTCCTGCTAGACAAGAAGTGGTTTCTATGGACATAGTTGTTTCTGCTGACAACCTGCATATAAGCATATCTATGCAAGGTAATGATCTAGCTAATATCCTTACCAATGACATGATTCCTCGCAACACATTTACTGCTTATCTCTCAAGCTCCATCATGAGTGTGATTGCTGCTTATGGTCCTTGGAGTTCTGGCTATGGTCTGCCGCCCCTTGATCTGCAAATTGCGGCCCCTGTCACTGGGTTTCAGGTGGGTAATGCTGAGAATGTGCTTTCAGTGTGTTTCTCCCCACGCATTCCGAATTCGCCTCCTAGGCCATCCTCTGTCCGGATTACTGAAATTTTGACTGAAGATGCCACCCTGCTTGAAGAGGCTGTCTTCGAACCTCTTGATGATGCTGTTATGGAGGGATCTAATGAACTTTCCACTAAAGATGTTAATCTCCCTGCTCTGCCATTCTTGCCTGACCAACAGGAACCCACTGGCCCTCTTGATGTTGTCCCTGTTGATGTTGGAAATGTTGGCAATCTTCCTCAGCAGGAGGAGGGAACTGATTTGGCGCCAAATGAAGTTTCAAACTTTGGGCCTCATGCTCTACCCCAGCATGGTGAGGCGTTTGCCTTGGGCCTGGCCCAGGTATTACCCATGGCCCCAGGTCCGTCTCCTGCTCGCACATGCCGCTCCAAGTTTCAGGTGCCCCTGGTTACTACTGAAGTTCGACGCAGTACCCGCTCCACTCGCTATGACGGCTTCAGGGTCCTGCAGATTTCAGATGTCCGCGCTCCTACTTCCAAAGTCAAGCCAAGACAGATTACATCTACTATACCAAGCTCTTCTACTTCTGCAGCTGATCAGGCTCCACCACCTACACCTCTCCACATCATGCAGGATATTGGTATCAACCGCTGCGTTGTCCCACCATCCGAGCTAACTGATGATGCGCTCCTGGCCGCTGCAGCTCCTGACGATCTCACCGGGCCTAAGGGGGAGGGCTCTTCCTCCTTGGAGTAATTTTTCTGGATTTTATTATGCCTCTTTTGCGTAACTAGAATGTTCTATGCTGGAATATTCGCGGCTTAAATTCGGACAAAAAACTCCTGGCTCTTTCCAATGCCATCCCCGTTAGTGGATGTGCCATAGTTTGCCTGCAGGAAACTAAGAAACCTCTTATCGATCTGGCTTTTAGTAAAACTTGTTGCCCTAAGAGATTCGATAAGTTTGCTCCATTTTTACCAGTGATGTGGCCATCTCTAATGACTTTGTTTTGGGTATCAAGTTCACTAGTACGCTCCCAGCACAGTCCTGGACCTTATATAACATCTATGGCCCATGCACGGGTCCGGATCGTGATGATTTCACCCAGTGGTTGTATGACATGGATATTCATTCCACTAACGATTGCTTGTTCCTTGGTGACTTTAATTTCATTCACGGCCCAGAGAACCGCAATAAGCCGGGAGGTGATCTTAATGACATGTGCAATTTCAATGACATTATACGTAAGCACAACCTAATTGAACTACCACTCAAGGGACGTCTGTATACTTGGAGCAATATGCAACAAGATCCTTTACTTGAGCAACTCGATTGGTTCTTTACCTCGCTGCACTGGATTCATGTTTACCCCAACACAATTGTTAAACCTCTTTGCAAGCCTGTTTCCGACCATACTCTGTGGTAAGCATTGAAACAAAAATTCCACGTGCCAAACTATTCGGATTTGAAGCTTATTGGTTGCTTCACCATGGCTTCATGGATGTTGTCAAAAAAGTTTGGGATCGTCCGATCAACTCTTCTAATGCGGCCACGACGCTGTGCCGCAAATTCAAGTTGCTTCGTCAAGAGCTAAAGGTGTGGAGCAAGAATATCTCTAGGCTCTCGGTGGCAATTGAAAACACAAACAAAACTCTCTCTAAGCTGGATGATCTCGAAAACCTAAGACCTCTCACTATTCCTGAATGCAACTTCCGTAAGTTCATCAAAAATCACCTCCTCGGGTTGTTGGACTATCAGAAGCAGTATTGGAAGAAGCAATGCACCATCCGCTGGGTCAAGTTCCGAGACGAAAACACTAAATTCTTCCAAGCAGTTGCCACAGAATGTTATAGAAAAAACAATGTGGCTATCCTCCAAACCACAAACGGACTGATGAGGATCATACAGGAAAAGAAGCTCTCCTGATCCATGCATACACTAAGAGACTTGGCACTTCCAACCCAACACAGATGCATTTCGATCTTCCTACCCTAATTCAGCTGACTGCCAATCTTGACCACCTCATGGCTCCCTTCACAAAGGAAGAGATTGATTTGGTAGTCAAAGAAATGCCTGCTGATCGTGCTCTAGGCCCTGATGGTTTTAGAGGCTTATTTCTCAAAGCTTGCTGGCAAATTATCAAGGAGGACTTCTATACGCTTTGCTCTCAATTCCATGCAGGTGATCTTAATCTACAAAGCATAAATGATGGCATAATCACTCTAATTCCCAAGAATGGATCCCCCACCACAGTCAATGATTACCACCCGATCACTTTGCTCAATTGCTGCCTTAAGCTAATCACAAAGCTCCTGGCCAATCGTCTACAAAAAGTTATTCTATGCATCATTCATCGCAACCAATATGGTTTCATAAAAGGGCGATGTCGTGGAATTAACACGTCAGATGTCCTAGTGATAGGACTTAGTTGTGGAGCCATCGCAATGAGATTAGCTTAAAGGGGTTAAACCGGACAATGGACACGGGGAGTTTATACTGGTTCGGCCCCTTGCGATGAAGGTAAAAGCCTACGATCTAGTTGTGGTGGAATTGATGGGGTCTCGATGAGCAGGGAGCGAATCCGCTTTACCTATCTCTCGAGTTGTTGTTTTTGTCCACTGAACGCCGCTGGTCGTCCTTTATATACACAGTTGGCCTTTGGCGGTTTCTGAAATCCGAGGCCGGCTCATACACGTGTCTGGCTCGGCTTCTACCTCTCCCTAACTTACAACAAAAGTTACATATCTCATGGCGGTTTATGTCTATGGGCCCTAATCCGCCCTTGGGCCTTAGGCCTCCAAGCTTCAATAGTAAAGCAGCATATTCCTTGTCTTCATGGGCTTCAATACGGATGAGCATAACCCGACCCCTCCTGGGCTGTTTATACTCAGTAGTTATATCCCCAACATTAGGCCCCAGATTGATTTGAACCTGTTCATATCAATCTTCAATCCTTAGAAAAAACTCCTTGATCTTCAAAGAATCTTGTAAACCGCCATGACATCACTTCCGTATGCACTTGGTAAACCGCCATGACATCATCTATATATAAAAAACCTGTAAATACACCCTTTTCATTAATGACCCTCCAAAAACCAAGGCGACAGCTCTGTCAGATATCCATTTTTTGGGTTCCTCGATTCCCGCGCCTGTCACTTATCCCTTCGCCTTATAAATATGGCCAAGGGTCATTCTTTCCTTTCCCCTTCGTGCCCGTTCGCCTCATCGTCTTCCTCGCATCGCCTCAGAGCTTCGAGCGCAGCCACCGCTGCCGACCTTCGCTTCCGCACCGCCAAGGGCCACTGCATCAACCTGATCTGACCAGAGAAACGCGACATCTCCTCCGCTGTTCAGCAGCATCAGTAAGTATTTATCTTCTCATATAACAGATCTGCATTAGGGTTTCCGTTGTTCATCAGCGTTCTTCACCGTTCCTCACTTTCTTCTTCTAGATCGTGTAGTTTGATCTGAATCTAATAGTAAAGGCGAGCAACATAGTTTAGCATCCCTTTCCAACCACAGAAGATATCTTTCTCTGCATAAGATCCCATCTGAGCATATGTGTTCCTCTGCTGTCGCGATTCTAGGTTTAAAATTTATCTCCTTTTAGAACTGCGGTAGATCCAAAATTATACCACCAACCTGTGAAATCTGTTTGATCAACACTTAGGAATTTTTCAGATCTGTAACTTCCACACCATTGTATGTGGTTTATACTTTAGAAGATGATAACCCACCAGGTACCATTAGCCCTCTTTTTAAATCGCCGACTCATCGTCAATAGAAAATTCTAGCTTATCATGCGCATAT
Source organism: Aegilops speltoides (assembly GCA_021437245.1). NCBI lineage: Eukaryota > Viridiplantae > Streptophyta > Magnoliopsida > Poales > Poaceae > Aegilops > Aegilops speltoides. Next base: position 142,557,994 of record CM038146.1, read on the forward strand.
GTTTCCATTTGTTTTTCTTGTCTTTTAAACCAGGTTACCTGTATCAATCAAACCTTAAACCGGCCTTGGTCCTCTTTTCCAGCTTCCTGTTCAAATGGCCAAAACGTTTTATGCTTGCAATTGGGTTCCTTCCCGGGTTACTAAAGAGCAACTGACTGGGTATGTTGTGACTGGCGCTTTAGCGAACAAGGAAACCATCCACTGGAGTGTCCCCGGTTTAGAAAATCCTCCCGAGCCTCAGAATGACGAAGTGATTGTTTTTACTGATCATCTGAATTGAGGGTTCAGCCCTCCCGGATCAAAAAAATTCCGTGATGTGCTTGCCAGCTTCCAAATCCACCATCAAGATATTGGACCAAACTCTGTGTCCAATATTTGTGATTTCCAAGTGTTTTGTGAGGCCTATCTTCAGGAAGAACCCACAGTTGAATTGTTCAGAGATTTCTTTTATTTGAACCGTCGCACAGAATTCACAGATGGACCCAACACTGAGCTTGGTGGGATGGCGATTCAAAAGAGGAGAGATGTCAGTTTCCCTCACGCCAAGCTTCATAGTCACCCCAAGGACTGGAATCAGACTTGGTTTTATTGTAAAGACACATCTCCAACTGGCGAAAATCCTCTGCCGGGTTATCGACCTCACCACCTTAGCAATACTCATCCGTTCCCTCAGAGGCTGACTGCCAAGGAATGGTCCAACTATGCGCCACAACTCTCAAAACTCAGAGCCTTTATGGCAAACGGTTTAACAGGTGTTGACTTCGCCCGCTGCTGGATATCTTGGAGCGTTCTGCCTTTAAGCCGTCGCCCCGGTTTAATGTGTGAGTACACGGGGGACTTGAAAGATCCTCAACGTCATATTGATATTCAGCTAATAGAGGATGAAGTTACTGAAGCTGTTAAGAAAATACTGAATGAACCGGAAGCTGTCTGTAGTCGAGTAGGGCTTAGTGTAATGCCCTCGATGCGGCTATATCTCCCACGTGTCGAAGCACGACTTAGAGGCATAACCGCATTGAAAGCAATGTCGCAAGTGAGGTAATCTTCACAAAACCCATGTAATACATAAGGGAAAGAGATACATAGTTGGCTTACAATCGCCACTTCACACAATTACATGAATAAAGCATTACATCATCCAGATACAATCAAGGTCCGACTACGGAACCAAAATAAAAGAAGAACCCCAAATGCGATAAAGGTCCCGATCGACCCCAACTGGGCTCCACTCTTGATCAACTAGAGCGAAACAACACAAAGGGCAAGATCTTCATCGAGCTCCTCCTTGAGCTTGGTTGCGTCACCTTTCGATAACATAGGCACCTGCAAACTGGTTTGGAAGTATCTGGTGAGCCACGAGGACTCAGCAATCTCGCACCCGCGAGATCAAGACTATTTAAGCTTATAGGAAGGATGGAGTAATGAGGTGGAGTTGCAGCAAGCGACTAGCATATATGGTGGCTACAATCGCAAAAGAGAGCGAGAAGAGAAGGCAAAGCACGGTCGATAAAAGTATGATCAAGAAGTGATCCTATAGCAACCTACGTCAAGCATAACTCCAACACCGTGTTCACTTCCCGGACTCCGCCGGAAAGAGACCATCACGGTTACACACACGGTTGATGTATTTTAATTAAGGTCAACTTCAGGTTTTCTACAACCGGACGTTAACAAATTCCCATCTGCCACATAACCGCGGGCACGGCTCTCGAAAGTTTAAATCCCTGCAGGGGTGTCCCAACTTAGCCCATGACAAGCTCTCACGGTCAACGGAGGAATAGACCTCCACCCGAGACACTCCGATCAGACTCGGTATCCCGGTACAACAAGACATTTCGGACGAGGTAAAACTAAACCAGCAACACCGCCCGAATGTGCCGACAAATCCCGATAGGAGCTGCACATATCTGTTTCTCGGGGCACACTCGGATGAGTCTAGCTACGAGTAAAACCAACCCTCAAGTTTCCCGAGGTGGCCCCAGAGTAGCTCGGTTCGGACCAACACTCGGAGGAGCTTGGCCGGGGGGTTAAAATAAAGATGACCCTTGAGTCTGCAGAACCCAAGGGAAGGTGGTAGGTTGTTAGTGCAAATGGTAAAACCAATGTTGGGCATTGCTGGAGAAGCTTTACTTAAGGCGAACTGTCAAGGGGTTCCCATAATAGCCCAACCGTGTAAGGAACGCAAAATCCGGGAACATAACACCGATATGACGGAAACTAGGGCGGCAAGAGTGGAACAAAACACCAGGCATAAGGCCGAGCCTTCCACCCTTTACCAAGTATATAGATGCATTAATTAAATAAGATATATTGTGATATCCCAACATAAACCCTGTCCACCATGGAGCAATCTTCAACTTCACCTGTAGCTAGCAACGCTATAAGAGGGGCTGAGCAAAGCGGTAACATAGCCAAACAACGGTTTGCTAGGAATGGTGTCAAAGGTTAGAGGTTCATGGCAATTTGGGAGGCTGACAAGCAAATGGTAGGCATCGCAGCATTGGCATAGCAAAAGAGCGAGCAAACTAGCATAGCAAAGATAGAAGTGATTTCGAGGGTATGGTCATCTTGCCTGAAATCCCGCAAGGAAGAAGAACGATTCCATGAAGAAGACAAATGGTCGTAGTCGAACGAATCCTCACAACTCCGGAACGAAACCGAAGCTAACGAGAGAAGCAACCCGGAAAGAAACAAACAACATAGTAAACAACCATCACATAACACATGGCATGACGCGCAAACAAGTATGATGCATGTCCGGTTTAATGAGGCATGACATGGCAAAGTGCACAAAACAATCTTACAAATTAAGTGGAGCTCAATATGCAGCGGAGTTGCATATTAATAAACACCACATCAATTATTTAGTTCTCTCTCGGTTATGAACACAACAATATTAAATGTTGGTTAACATGGCAAGAGGTGAAGCATAACAAAAACTATACCATCTAAACAATTTAAATGGGGCCGGATATAAAAACAACAAATCCGGTAAATCCCCATATGCATTTAGCAATTTAATGGAAACAACAAATATAAACATTTCAAATGTTGTTATCATGATGCGGATGACATATGCAAGTTTTATGCAATTTTTACGAAAACGTTAACATGAGCATGATAAGGAGCTTTAGTCGCCATGGCGGAAGGAAAAGGGTGCCACGGCGGCGAAACAAAAATGGTGCCACGGCAACATATCCGAAAATGATGCCACGGCAACATATCGGTTCGGTCACTCATGGAGGTACGGTGCAAAAGGAAGGGTGGCGTGGCGAGTCATGCAAGATGGTGGGGTGATCCCGGTTCGGGTGTCCCACATAGTGGCATGGCAAAAGAGGGGCGTCGCAAGGACAATTCGATCACGGTGCAAAACTCGAGCATCTCATAACCAAGCATGCATTCGTTCACGAGCGTCGTCTTGAGGTTATACCTTCGAAGCGTGCATTTCGGGGCGGTTCAAAATCGTCGAGGGAAGTAGACGTTCTCGGGTCGTAGTGGAAGTAGTCGTTCTCGCGGCGGCGGTAGTGGAAGTAGTTGTACTCGGCCGTAGCGGAAGTAGACGTTCTCGCGACGGTAGTGGAAGTAGTTGTACACGGCGACGGTAGTCTTCAGACTTGGTTTTCCCGTGCATGACTCCACGGGTCCTGGGGTAACTCGGTGATGGCCTTGGCAAAGAGGCAATGATTTGGCGTGGTTCCAATGGTCGAACAAGGCAGGGGCAGCAGGGTTCGAAGGTGGAGCTCGACAGAAAAAACTCCCAACAGCAAAGACGGCAGGAGGCCTCATCATGACAGCGAGTGGCGACCTTGGCATCAGCAAGGGCCGACGGGAGGCAGGGGTGCCGGAGATGCTGATGGGGAGGCGTGAAGGAGGCAGGGCGCTGGCGACGGAGGGAGCAGGGCGACGCTTGGGGCTCGGGGCTCCAGGGACTTGGCGCGGCGGCCTTCGCGGGAGACGGGGAGGAGGCGAGATGGCGCGCCGGCGGGCATCGCAGGAGGGGCATTGGGGCGGCGCTCGCCAGGGCGGCGATGGCGAGGAGGGAAGAAGCGCGGCGGCGTCCACAGCGAGGTCGGGCGCGTAGCAGTCGAACTCCTGCTTGAGGAAGGCGGGCGCAAGGCGTCGGGAGCCCTTTCCGGCGATGTTGGCGGCAGGAGGACGACGGAGGGAGGCGCAGGGCGGTCCGGGTGGCGCGAGGAAGGAGAGGCAGGTCTGGTCAGTGGCGAGGCGAGAGGAGGCACGGGGCCGCGGAGTTGGGGTCCTCGGTCGTGGGGTGCGAGGGAGCAGGGCGGACTCTCTGCTGGATCCGTGAGGCTCGGGGTGTGGCGTGGGGAGGAGATCGAGCGCTGGGCGCTCCTCTGTGTGTGGCGCTGGAGGGAGGAAGATGGGATCGGGAGAGGGGCTCTGGCGGCGCTGCACGGGAACGAGAGGGAGAGATGTGGAGGGGGCCTCGGGGCTAGGGTTAGAGGCTTAGATGGGCCGGCTCGGTGGGGCGCCGGCTGGGCCTAGTAGGCCGGCCTGGCGCGGGCTGCACTCTCTCTTCTCTCTCTCATTTTCCCATTTAAAACAAAACAGAAAAAGAGAAAGAAAAGAAAGAGAAGGATAGGCAAAGAATTAGCACATGCAAATAATATTCTTGGACTCACAAAAATGCGCTAATCCCAAGAAAATAGAAGTGAGCAAGATTGCAAGATTAAATTCAAAATCATTTGAATTTAATTCAATAGGTTTGAACTAGGACTAGGTAAAAGGAAGATCCAAAAATGTTGTGATTTTTGGGGAAGCTCCGGAAAAACAAGAAAGAATATATGGCAAAGTTAGAGGCCAAGAATTGAAATAATAAAGGGCATTGGGATTTTGCAAGTGTGTTATGGTGAATTCCAAATTAGTGGAATATTTAATATAGCTCCCTAATAATATTGAGAGGCTTTAATATGTTATAAAGAGAAATCACAAGTGAATTCCCTCGATTTAAATGGATTGAAAAAAATCCATACGATTTATTTAGTTGAGGTTTTAAAAATTAAATGACATGATGGCATGATGACATGATGCAATGCAACAAGCAAATAAAACACACGGCGAAACTCGGAATAGCTGGAAGTCTTCTGGAGCGTTGGTCTCGGGGTGTTACAACACTCCACCACTATGAGAGGATCTCGTCCCGAGATCTAGAATGGCACCGGAGAGAAACGGAAGAGGAAGAGAAGAGGTAAAACTAAGTTGCTTATTCGACAAAAGAGTGAAACCATGAACCTTGAGAGGTTGAACAATTTAAGTGAAAGAGTACAACAGAGATGAACGAGATTGCAAACAATCTGTTAGAAAAAAGGAACAAGGAACATTATGGGAACTTGAAGGTTGCAAAGGCATAAATCAAGAGTTTAATGGACAAGGTAGAATTCGAAACCACTCCGGTTAAAACAAGATGAGAGGGGAATAATTCGGGCAGCACTCTGGTTGAACATGGAAGGAATAGAACATGAACTTGACAAGATGAGAGGATACTTGATGAAATGAACAACACACTGCCTCCGAAACTATTGAAAGAATGGCACAATGGTAAGAAGGATTTCAGGCAGCACTCCGGTTAAAAGAGAGGCAAAACTTGATAAGATGAAAGAACTTGAAGAGATGACATAACACTTCGGTTAAATGGATAAGCACGAAAAGAACACGATCCTCACAAACGAGATGATGAGTGAAAAGAGCAACATCACAATGTCTCCGAAAGAAAGAATAGAAGATAGATCATTGGAATAAAGGAATGGAGCAGAAAAAGCCAACTTCTGCCACAAATGAGCTTGGAAAGCATCCTTCCAAGATGGTTACAACGAGGTTGTTGGAAAACCAACAACGAAAAGAATAAGCTTGTAGTGGGCTTATGGCAAACATCTCAAAATGATGAGGTGACAACCAGCCACTAACGGAAACAATTGATTTGATTGAGAGCACCGAAGAGATGAAAAACTTCTTCACCGAGGGGATAGGAGAAAACTCGGTTCATTGATAACACCATAGTTAGCAATATTCCTTAGGGAAGGCTTTAGGTGAAATCTTTACCAAGATAACTCCAATGAAGAGATTGACGGTTGAAAAGATCTCTTGAACAAGAGAAAAATGATGGATTTAAATATTTCACTCTTGAAAACTTGTGAATCATGAAACGCGAAGGGAAATTATCAAGAATGACCTAACACCATCTCAAAAGATAAGGTAGAAAGAATTGCACTTCGGATGCATGATGAAGAATGCTTGAACTCCTCAAAACAAAACATGTGTTGAGCACCATGTTTATTTTTGAGTATAGCTTGGTGGATCTTAACTTCAAGATAAATCTTGAAGAACCGTTGAAGAGTGAAAAGAATCCTTGACGAACCACCATGTAGAGCCTCCATGAAGAACTCCGGTAAACCAAAGGAATGAAAAGAAAGAGAAATTGAAAACACAAGGTGAAGCCTTGCAATGATTTAGATGGATCTTCGAAATGATATAACCGAGAAAACTTTGAACTCCGGAAAGAAAAGATGAAGCATCTCGGACCGAGAATGTGATATGATGAACAAACTGCGGAAAGAAGAGATGAACAACTTAGAACTGAGAAATTGATACCATTATGAACTCCGGAAGAATGAATCAATCACTTGGATGAACAAGAATAAGAATTATGTTATGCTTATCCTTCACCAATTAAATTGATGACAATCAACGGATTTGGCATACTACTTATTCTCGTAGAAAGGATTAAAAGAGATATATCAAAACTTGAGAAGGTATTGGTGGAACCACCGATAGGATTGAAACAACGAAAGAATGAATGAATTGATATGATGAACAAGGAAAGAGAACTCTTGAGCGAACCACCGTAAGAATTGAAAATGATCAAGTAGGGTGCATCATCGGTAAGAATTAGCAAATGAGCGAAGGTGCTTGAGACAAACTAGATACATGAGAACAAAGAGATCAAGAACTGATTAGAGGATATTCGATTGATGCACCGGCAAGATAGGAGAATGATAACTGACAACTGAGAATGAATAAACCTGAATTGATGGATTCCGGATGACAAACTGAGAAGACTCTTGAATATCTCCTGATGGGTGAAAAGGATTCTCACAATCGAAAACAATTATGAGAGGATGGCAACAAGCTAGCACCATGAATCTTGAAGAGAATAGAGCAAGATTAAAGAGAAACTCTTCTTCGGTCTTCAAATGATGAGAATGACAACGAGAAACACCACCAAGAATTATTGAGGCACACCGGAAGAATCAAAAGCGAAGAGGTTGAGCCAACTATGAAAAGAATTTGAAAGATCTTGGAGAAAAGCATTTGACTGATGATAACTCATTCTTACGTCAAACTTGGAGAAGAATTTAGGATAGCTCTTGGAAAATAGAAGAGTCAGGTAAGATCCTGGGAAAAGACCTGTGGGTTAGGGCCCACTCAAAAGAACACCGTTGAAAAGATTTAAAAGAGATGTTGCACCAGTTGAATTAAATGACTTGAATGAGATATCAATCTCGAAAGAGCTTGAACTAATGCAGAGTGGAAACACGAATCTTCGAGATATCTTGAGCACTTCGGAATAACAAATAGCGAGAAGTAGAATGATAATGAGGTGCATCGGCATGAGAAAGCATTAGAAATGAGGAAGGGATATGATGAATATCGAAAGCTTGAATTGGATCCACCGGAGAAGAAACAACAATGAAGGATGATGAACTTGAAGCTCGTGAGCATTTTCGTGGGAAATCGCCGGATAAGAGCATCGAAAGAAAAGAATGAAGAGACTTCCCACAAATAAAAGAATACATGATTAAGAAATCTGAGATCTTGAAGAAAAAGGGTGGGAGGGCGGGAAAACAAAGACAACTTGGGATGGATGGAACAAACACCGTTGAGAACACTTAGAATTGATCTTGCAGATGGGGAGAATGATGGGATCATCTCGAAGAGAAGCGCACCGGTTGGAAATGGATTAACATGACAACCTCAATGATTAAAAAGGATTAGTATTCACATAGCAATATGAGAACACCGTTTAGGAAAGGTATGGATTCAATATTTGACATTGAAGCAACTCGAATACCACAACTCAAAACAAAAACAAAGGACTGGCTTGCAGAATAAGCCGGAACAAACATATGATAGAGATTTCGTCCGAAGTTTTCGTGGTGGGGCCTACACGGGCTCGATCAGACAGCACCATCATGTACAAGGTAGTGCACATGACATACGAAGTGTCCCAGTCGGCATAGCCAAGGACTCTTTAAGACACAACGAGACCATCAGTAAAACCAACCGTGAATAGGCGGACCACTAGGCGTCGAACCCCAATTTCATATCATACATCCGTCGGAAAGATATCCTAAGAGCTACTTGAATTCCCACCTATAAAACTCCGAAATTTTCCGGTTATGCAATCAGGTGTTGGGGATACAGGAAGCAATATATCTCACCCAAACTAACAATACCTACATCCAAGCTGTATCCATCCGTCAACACATAACCAAGAAACCTTCGAAATCGTGTACCTCAACCTTGAAAAGCATCCGTTATACGAGTCATGGCAATACTCCGTACTCACCTCGAGATTGGGTTAGCGGGGTTATCTCACCAACAAGCTGCATAAAAGAGATTTTCGATGTCGGCGTACTAAACTCGGTATTCGAATCTGCAACGATAAAATTATGGCGACAACACCTCGGAGCTCAACTCCCGGGACACCTCCACTAAAAAAAACCCTGCTGACGGGAGGCACCAAGACAATGTTGTCATCATAAAACCATCGGAACGATTCTAAGATACCCGCGTGATAATAAAAAAAAAATTTAGTGAAACTTGAGGAGAGGAAAGTCAAAACTCTACGTCAGGATGCCTTACCAGAGCGATGAAGAGACTCGGGAGTAAAAAGAATTCCTAACTCTCCGATATATATAATCCTAAATGACTCAAAACATTTTTCTAGACACAACTCGCCGCTAAAAGCGATCAAGCAGTGGGGCTCCTAAGGTCGGGAAGGCTCGATTACCAACATAGCGCCCTCGATGCGGCTATATCTCCCACGCGTCGAAGCACGACTTAGAGGCATAACCTCATTGAAAGCAATGTCGCAAGTGAGGTAATCTTCACACAACCCATGTAATACATAAGGGAAAGAGATACATAGTTGGCTTACAATCGCCACTTCACACAATTACATGAATAAAGCATTACATCATCCAGATACAATGAAGGTCCTACTACAGAACCAAAATAAAAGAAGAACCCCAAATGCGACAAAGGTCCCCGATCGACCCCAACTGGCTCCACTACTGATCAACTAGAACGAAACAACACAAAGGGCAAGATCTTCATCGAGCTCCTCCTTGAGCTTGGTTGCGTCACCTGCTCGGTAACATAGGCACCTGCAAACTGGTTTGGAAGTATCTGGTGAGCCACGAGGACTCAGCAATCTCGCACCCGCGAGATCATGACTATTTAAGCTTATAGGAAGGATGGAGTAATGAGGTGGAGTTGCAGCAAGCGACTAGCATATATGGTGGCTACAATCGCAAAAGAGAGCGAGAAGAGAAGGCAAAGCACGGTCGATAAAAGTATGATCAAGAAGTGATCCTATAGCAACCTACGTCAAGCATAACTCCAACACCTTGTTCACTTCCCGGACTCCGCCAGAAAGAGACCATCACGGTTACACACACGGTTGATGTATTTTAATTAAGGTCAACTTCAGGTTTTCTACAACCGGACGTTAACAAATTTCCATCTGCCACATAACTGTGGGCACGGCTCTCGAAAGTTTAAATCCCTGCAGGGGTGTCCCAACTTAGCCCATGACAAGCTCTCACGGTCAACGGAGGAATAGACCTCCACCCGAGACACTCCGATCAGACTCGGTATCCCGGTACAACAAGACATTTCGACAGGGTAAAACTAAACCAGCAACACCGCCCGAATGTGCCGACAAATCCCGATAGGAGCTGCACATATCTCTTTCTCAGGGCACACTCGGATGAGTCTAGCTACGAGTAAAACCAACCCTCAAGTTTCCACGAGGTGGCCCCTTGAGTAGTTTCGGTTCGGACCAACACTCGAGGAGCACCGCCCGAGGGGGGGTTAAAATAAAGATGACCCTTAGTCTGCAGAACCCAAGGGAAGGTGGTAGGTTGTTAGTGCAAATGGTAAAACCAATGTTGGGCATTGCTGGAGAAACTTTACTTAAGGCGAATCGTCAAGGGGTTCCCATAATAGCCCAACCGTGTAAGGAGCATAAAATCCGGGAACATAACACCGATATGACGGAAACTAGGGCGGCAAGAGTGGAACAAAACACCGTGCATAAGGCCGAGCCTTCCACCCTTTACCAAGTATATAGATGCATTAATTAAATAAGATATATTGTGATATCCCAACATAAACCCTGTCCACCATGGAGCAATCTTCAACTTCACTGCAGCTAGCAACGCTATAAGAGGGCTGAGCAAAGCGGTAACATAGCCAAACAACGGTTTGCTAGGAATGGTGTCAAAGGTTAGAGGTTCATGGCAATTTGGGAGGCTGACAAGCAAATGGTAGGCATCGCAGCATTGGCATAGCAAAAGAGCGAGCAAACTAGCATAGCAAAGATAGAAGTGATTTGGAGGGTATGGTCATCTTGCCTGAAATCCCGCAAGGAAGAAGAACGATTCCATGAAGAAGACAAACGGTCGTAGTCGAACGAATCCTCACAACTCCGGAACGAAACCGAAGCTAACGAGAGAAGCAACCCGGAAAGAAACAAACAACATAGTAAACAACCATCACATAACACATGGCATGACGCGCAAACAAGTATGATGCATGTCCGGTTTAATGAGGCATGACATGGCAAAGTGCACAAAACAATCTTACAAATTAAGTGGAGCTCAATATGCAACGGAGTTGCATATTGACGAAACACCACATCAATTATTTAGTTCTCTCTCGGTTATGAACACAACAATATTAAATGTTGGTTAACATGGCAAGAGGTGAAGCATAACAAAAACTATACCATCTAAACAATTTAAATGGGGCCGGATATAAAAACAACAAATCCGGTAAATCCCCATATGCATTTAGCAATTTAATGGAAACACCAAATATAAACATTTCAAATGTTGTTATCATGATGCGGATGACATATGCAAGTTTTATGCAATTTTTATGAAAACGTTAACATGAGCATGATAAGGAGCTTTAGTCGCCATGGCGGAAGGAAAAGGGTGCCACGGCGGCGAAACAAAAATGGTGCCACGGCAACATATCCGAAAATGATGCCACGACAACATATCGGTTTCGGTCACTCATGGAGGTACCGGTGCAAAAGGAAGGGTGACGTGAGCGAGTCATGCAAGATGGTGGGGTGATCCCGGATTCCGGGTGTCCCACATAGTGGCATGGCAAAAGAGGGGCGTCGCAAGGACAATTCGATCACGGTGCAAAACTCGAGCATCTCATAACCAAGCATGCATTCGTTCACGGGCGTCGTCTTGAGGTTATACCTTCGAAGCGTGCATTTCGGGGCGGTTCAAAATCGTCGAGGGAAGTAGACGTTCTCGGGTCGTAGTGGAAGTAGTCGTTCTCGCGGCAGCGGTAGTGGAAGTAGTTGTACTCGGCCGTAGCGGAAGTAGACGTTCTCGCGACGGTAGTGGAAGTAGTTGTACACGGCGACGGTAGTCTTCAGACTTGGTTTTCCCGTGCATGACTCCACGGGTCCTGGGGTAACTCGGCGATGGCCTTGGCAAAGAGGCAATGATTTGGCGCGGTTCCAATGGTCGAACAAGGCAGGGGCAGCAGGGTTCGAAGGTGGAGCTCGACAGAAAAAACTCCCAACAGCAAAGACGGCAGGAGGCCTCATCATGACAGCGAGTGGCGACCTTGGCATCAGCAAGGGCCGACGGGAGGCAGGGGCGCCGGAGATGCTGATGGGGAGGCGTGAAGGAGGCAGGGCGCTGGTGATGGAGGGAGCAGGGCGACGCTTGGGGCTCGGGGCTCCAGGGACTTGGCGCGGCGGCCTTGGCGGGAGACGGGGAGGAGGCGAGATGGCACGCCGGCGGGCATCGCAGGAGGGGCATTGGGGCGGCGCTCGCCAGGGCGGCGATGGCGAGGAGGGGAAGAAGGCGCGGCGGCGTCCACAGCGGGGTCGGGGCGCGGCAGCAGGTCGAAATCCTGCTTGAGGAAGGCGGCGCGCAAGGGCGTCGGGAGCTCTTTCCCGGCGATGTTGGCGGCAGGGAGGACGACGGAGGGAGGCGCAGGGGCGGTCCGGGCACGGCGCGAGGAAGGAGAGGCCGGGTCCTGGTCGGCGGCGAGGCAGAGGAGGGGCACGGGGGCCGCCGGAGTTGGGGTCCTCGGCCGTGGGGTGCGAGGGAGCCGGGCGGCGGCCTGCTGCTGGATCCGGCGGAGAAGCTCGGGGTCGCGCGTGGGGGAGGAGATCGAGCGCGGGGCGCTCCTCTATGTGTGGCGCTGGAGGGAGGAGGATGGGATCGGGAGAGGGGCTCTGGCGGCGCTGCACGGGAACGAGAGGGAGAGATGTGGAGGGGGCCTCGGGGCTAGGGTTAGAGGCTTAGATGGGCCGGCTCAGTGGGGCGCCGGCTGGGCCTAGTAGGCCGGCCTGGCGCGGGCTGCACTCTCTCTTCTCTCTCTCATTTTCCCATTTAAAACAAAACAGAAAAAGAGAAAGAAAAGAAAGAGAAGGATAGGCAAAGAATTAGCACATGCAAATAATATTCTTGGACTCACAAAAATGCGCTAATCCCAAGAAAATAGAAGTGAGCAAGATTGCAAGATTAAATTCAAAATCATTTGAATTTAATTCAATAGGTTTGAACTAGGACTAGGTAAAAGGAAGATCCAAAAATCTTGTGATTTTTGGGGAAGCTCTGGAAAAACAAGAAAGAATATATGGCAAAGTTAGAGGCCAAGAATTGAAATAATAAAGGGCATTGGGATTTTGCAAGTGTGTTATGGTGAATTCCAAATTAGTGGAATATTTAATATAGCTCCCTAATAATATTGAGAGGCTTTAATATGTTATAAAGAGAAATCACAAGTGAATTCCCTCGATTTAAATGGATTGAAAAAAATCCATAAGATTTATTTAGTTGAGGTTTTAAAAATTAAATGACATGATGGCATGATGACATGATGCAATGCAACAAGCAAATAAAACACACGGCGAAACTCGGAATAGCTGGAAGTCTTCTGGAGCGTCGGTCTCGGGGTGTTACACTTAGTCCCTTCTGCACTTCCAATAAACCGCCAGCTGTAAGAATTGCCTTAGTTTTACCTTAATCCGTCCTTTCTTAATTCCTTTATAATTTATTAGTCATCTGTGTAGGGTGATGATCCGTTCTGGAAGAAGAAATCACAAGATAAACCGGCTAAGCCCCAGGATAAACCGGCAAGAGCACCCCGCAGCAAGACTAAGGCTATAAAGAAGCCAGCGAAGATGAAAACCGCCGACCCCTCTGATTTGCCCAATGATGAAGAGCTTGATGACCCGGACTCAGAGGTAGAATTAGATTCTCTTGGTTCTTTTTCATACACCTCATTGACAATGATTATTATCAGGATGGTGTGGAAGCTAGCCACGCTGGTGATGTAGAGGTAATTGTTCTATCCTCCGATTCAAATCATGTGCCAGTACCAAAACTTCATCGAGCAGTCCGGAAAGTAAAACATTCACACCCTCTTGCTCATTTGGATCCGCACTTTTCTTTGAAGACACAGTAGCAAGAAGCTCGCCGCACAACCCGACACAGTGGTTAAGTGGTTACCTCTTCCGGTTTACCATATTCCCTGGCTCGCAAGAGTCGTCAAGAGGTCTCTTGTACTTCTAATACACTTTATCCCAAGGCGGGTTACTTCCGATATCCTCTTAATCCATCTGATTCGAATTATTAGGGAACTTCCAATTCATCCTCCGGCGATTCATCAACCACACATATGCCTCCACTCAAGACTGTTCCTCGGTAAGCATAGTAGACTTAACTTTTATGCCTTGCATCGGTTTATTGTACTAACCTCTGTATTTGTTATTTTTAGTGCCAAAGCCAGACTTAGAAAAAAAGCCAAGCTGACTACACCGACTGATGATAATCCGGCCACTGAACCGGAGAGGACCTCAGAGGCTCTTGATCAAAATTTTGACATTGCTCTGGATGACCTGGTACCTCAGGGTCAGGATACTTTTGTTGATCCACCAGAAATAAATCCAACAAGCCAGCATGCTGATCTGCCAAGCCCAACTGACGATCCACCAAGCCCAGCAAAAGCATCTGCTAAATCGCCAGGCCCAGATAAGACTGTTGAAGGCACGACAAATGATGTTGTGATTACTGGCTTTGGACATACCGCTCCTGGCAATCCTGTCGCTTTATCAAAGCACAGTGCAAAAGAAGAATTTTCTGCTGTGGACAAGGGCAAATGGAAATCAGATTTGTCAAGCTATGCCCATCTCTCTGCTTAGGACATCCATTCTGGATATCTAAACCGTCTGTATACCAGCCGTGATTATGAAGCCAGTTTAGTAAACCTGATGAAAGAGCGATATGAGGTAAATACTTGTTCCTTTGAATAACATCCTTTTTCTTATATCCTGCTTCAATTATCAACTCTAGTAGCCCCCAAGAGCCAGTTCATCAATATGAATGTGAACTGGGACTTGTAGTAGGAGAAGATTAGATTTTGCTTATGTAGCCCCTATAAACCGGTTTATACTTTTAGGATAGTCCGGTTTATACATCATAATTCCTTTCAGTCATTAACATGATCTGGTTCATGCAGCAAAATTTGATAACTTGAATTGATCCGATACGCATTAGCCCCCAAGTGCCAAGTATATAACTTGTTGTATGCTTGGGACTTAAAATATTAGTTGATAAAAAGCAATCCGCATTAGCCCCCAAGTGCCAAGTATATAACTTGTTATGTGCTTGGGACTTTTGGAAAAGAGTCACCAACTTATTGTTTGTCTTTCGCAGGCTGACTTGACCAACAAAGATTCTCAAATCGTCGATCTCTAGGAGAACATCAAGTTCCAGCAAGCCGAAACTTCAAAGGCCAAAGAAGAGCTGAAGAGCGCTGTAACAGCCATGGAGCAATTGAAAGATGGCTTCAAAGGCGAGCGAGCGAATTGGGATGCGGAAAAAACCACTTTGCTAAAGCGGGCAGAAGATGTTGAAGTGGCACTTAAACCGGTGGCGGAAGAGCTGACTGGCTTGAAGCGGAAAATCAATGCTATGACTTCTGCCATCTTTGGTAAGTAGCCTTGTCATGAACCGTACTTAATCATCCTTGAAACATCCGGTTTAATAATATTGTAACCATTGCAGGTAGCCGTGTTTCCCATCTCGGTTCAGATATGTGTAAGAAATTGAAGGTTGCCTATACTTTGATAGAGCAGTTATATACCGGTGCTCAACGGGTCATCTACACAGCCTCGTACAATAAACCGCCGCCAACATTAATCAAGGACACATTGGCCAAGCTATCCATGACACCTGCCCAGCTAGAAGAAGTAGAAAAGATCTGCTGCAAGGGCTGGCACTTTGTTTGCACTGACTAGGGCTAAGGCTTGGATAGCTAATCTTGATCCGGAAGACATTGGGAATGGCTATCCTAGCCAAAAATAAGATGGGTCAGAATTTGACAATGATGCCCTTAGAGCTCTGACAAAGGAGATGCACCCGCTTGCAAGTAAGCTGGACGAAGAGACTGATTTGTCTTTCCACAGGTCCATCTATGACGCAGACAACAGACGGATTGATGCGTCGGTTTATGAAGCCCAAAATCTAATCCTGCCAATCCGTAAGCATAATTATGCCCCTGATGTTGAACCGTCAGATCTTATAAGCGATGAAGTTGTCTTCTGATCTTTGTCTGGAATTGACTGGGCAACCATTGACTTCCAGCCACTGGGTGGGGAGGCGGAGGTTGAACTGGCGTAGGATGATCCGCAACCTTCACATCAAGCTGAAGAAGAATCATAATCCGGAAGCCGGTTTATCATCTGTGCATTGTCCTCTATACGAGAAACAATTATCCTTTTGGGCAGTTAAAATGCCTTGTAATAGGCTAGCTTGAAACACTTGGTCTGCTATGCCATCGTGCATAGCTTGAAACACTTAGTCATCTATGCCATCGTGCATAGCCACTTTTCTGAGACTGTTAATCTGTCATGATATGCAATGTCTGCTTATGATCTTTAACAGTTCTATGCAATCCTGTTTTCTGCATGTGATAAACTTAAAATTGCCCTGGCGGTTTACCGCCGGACGGGCTATGATACCTAATATAAAGCCAGAGTTTTATAACTAAGGCTGTAAATCAATGAAATATGAAATATATCATACATGTGATATTGAATCACATCGTTGGTTTACCAACTTTTGTAGTAAGGGTGATAACCCAAATCTTGAGTGTTGATAACTCCCACCATCCTGTGCTGGTTTATAATAAGCCATGCCGGGTTATGATAAACGCCGGATGATCATCCTAGCGACTTATAGTCAATGCCAGACCAGGTTAATAAGCACCGGTTTAAAATTGGATGTGTACTAACAACTGATAGTAGAAAGCCACGCTGGATTAACATACACCGGGTTATATTGATGAATTATAGTCAGGACGGGTCAATAGACGCCGGTTTACCTCAAAACCTTATCAAAGGAGAAAAAACTTGGCAAAGCAAAAGCAAATGAAAAACTTGTAGTCGAGGCTTTTCAAGGGCTGCCAGGCCCAAATTCGAGGCTTTTCATGGGCTGACAGGCCGCTGAGTTAAACCATTTTACAAAGCCTTTTAAGATGGACCTCACTTTAACCAATCGTCGTTTTAACTTTGATAAGTTTAGGGTCTATATAAGATTGACTTGTCAAACGTTCGACGGGTCATACCAGGATTACCTGGATGGAGTGGCTTAGTTGCTGAAGGCAGGTTAACCCGGAGTTTTAGGTGAATACACCTGGCTTCCAAGCCTGGCTTGATAGCCTATTACAAGGGTCCTTTCAAACTCTTTGTTGCTGTGCACAAAGAGCCCCCAAGTAACATTGTGAGTTGTGCTCAGTGGGTACCTATGTTTGAGCTGTGCGTGGCAACCGACTCTCTTTGGTCCCTTGGGTGTGAAGCCCCCAAGCTGTGTTGTGGCTTTATAAGCCGGTTTAATGGGTAATCAGAACTCCGCTTTATAAGCCCCCATGTAACCAATAAGATATAAGATGAAACGGCAGAGGCCTCGCTTTAGCAAGGATGCCGGTTTATTTATTGATCATAATATGTACATTGTCAAAAATATATACATAGTAGGAGCATGTGGCTCAGGTGTAGTAAGGCTGAAGATGAGCTATATTCCACGGCCGACGAGTCTCCTCCTCCGACTTACGTGAGTCTTTGTGCTCTCGAACATCGATGAGGTAGTATGACCTGTTGTTTAGATTGTTGCTGACCACAAAGGGCCCTTCCCAAGGTGGGGATAACTTGTGCATATCCGTCTGATCCTGGATAAGCCGGAGCACTAAGTCGCCTTCCTGAAAAGCTCTGGTTTTAACCCAGCGACTGTGATAACACCGCAGGTCTTGCTGATAAATCGCCGAACGAGCCGCCGCAATATCCCGTTGTTCATCTAACAGGTCCAATGCATCTTGGCATGCTCTTTCATTGTCCGCTTCAACATAAGCTACCACCCGAGGCGAGTCATGGCGAATATCACTTGGGAGAACTGCTTCAGCTCCATAAACCATGAAGAAGGTGTGTAACCTGTAGATCTATTGTGGATGGTGTTAATGCTCCATACAACGGAAGGCAACTCCTCCACCCAACAACCTGGCATCCGTTGCAAAGGGACCATAAGTTGGGGCTTGATACCCTTTAATATTTCTTGATTAGCTCTCTCCGCTTGTCCATTAGACTGGGGGTGGCCTACTGATGACACATCAAGCCGGATGTGCTCATGTTGACAGAACTCTTCCATAGAACCCTTGGAGAGATTCGTGCCATTATCTGTGATAATGCTGTGTGGAAAACCAAAGTGGAAGATCACCTTTTTCATGAATTGAGCCACCGTGGCTGCATCACACTTGCTTACTGGCTCTGTCTCTACCCACTTGGTGAATTTATCAACCGCTACGAGAAGGTGGGTCTTCTTATCCTTGGACCTCTTAAAAGGCCCAACCATATCCAGCCCCCAAGTTGCAAATGGCCAGGTGATTGGAATGATCCTCAATTCCTGGGCCAGAACATGATCTCGACGTGAAAACTTCTGACAGCCATCACACTTTCTGACCAGATCCTCCGCATCAGCATGAGCCGTTAACCAATAAAAACCATGTCGGAAAGCCTTAGCCACCAAGGATTTTGAACCGGCGTGATGACCACAATCTCCTTCATGGATTTCACGCAAGATCTCACAACCTTCTTCAGGAGAAACACAACGGTGAAAGGCCCCTGAGACACTGCAATGATGTAACTCCCCATTGACAATGGTTATGGACTTGGACCGCAGGATTATCTGCCTGGCCAAAATTTCGTCCTCCAGTAACTCGCCCCGGGTCATATATGCCAGGTACGACACTATCCAATGAGGGATAGCATGAAGAACCGCCACCAATTGAGTCTCCGGGTCAGGAATAGCCAAATCCTCCTCCGTTGGTATCTTGACCGACGGATTATGCAGAACGTCAAGAAAAACATTGGGTGGCACCGGTTTACACTGGGAACCGAGCCGGCTTAGAGCGTCCGCCACTTCATTCTTCTGCCGATCAATATGCTCGACCTGGTAACCCTTGAAGTAACCGGCAAGCCACCATAAGCGGATCCTTGGAGTCCCACGTACCGGATACTTGCTAAGCCACTAAATCAGAGTCGCCAAAGCAACGTACCCGGATTAAATTCTTCTCCTTAGCCATCTGAAGACCGTGGAGCTGTTGGAAATATGCCCTAGAGGCAATAATAAATTAGTTATTATTATATTTCTTTGTTCATGATAATTGTCTTTTATTCATGCTATAACTGTATTATCCGGAAATCGTAATACACGTGTGAATACATAGACCACAATATGTCCCTAGTGAGCCTCTAGTTGACTAGCTCATTGTGATCAACAGATAGTCATGGTTTCCTGGCTATGGACATTGGATGTCGTTGATAACGGAATCACATCATTAGGAGAATGATGTGATGGACAAGACCCAATCCTAAGCATAGCACAAAGATCGTGTAGTTCGTTTGCTAGAGCTTTTCCAATGTCAAGTATCTCTTCCTTAGACCATGAGATCGTGTAACTCCGGATACCGTAGGAGTGCTTTGGGTGTATCAAAGCGTCACAACGAATCGGGTGACTACAAAGGTGCACTACAGGTATCTCCGAAAGTGTCTGTTGGGTTGACACGGATCGAGACTGGGATTTGTCACTCCGTGTAAACGGAGAGGTATCTCTGGGCCCACTCGGTAGGACATCATCATAATGTGCACAATGTGACCAAGGGGTTGATCACGGGATGATGTGTTGCGGAACGAGTAAAGAGACTTGCCGGTAACGAGATTGAACAAGGTATCGGTATACCGACGATCGAATCTCGGGCAAGTACAATATCATTGGACAAAGGGAATTGTATACGGGATTAATTGAGTCCTTGACATCGTGGTTCATCCGATGAGATCATCGTGGAACATGTGGGAGCCAACATGGGTATCCAGATCCCGCTGTTGGTTATTGACCGGAGAACGTCTCGGTCATGTCTACATGTCTCCGAACCCGTAGGGTCTACATATAAGGTTCGATGGCGCTAGGGTTATAAAGGAAGTTTGTATGTGGTTACCGAATGTTGTTCGGAGTCCGGATGAGATCCCGGACATCACGTGGAGTTCCGGAATGGTCCGGAGGTAAAGATTTATATATGGGAAGTCCTATTTTGGCCACCGGAAAATGTTAGGGATTTTTCGGTATTGTACCGGGAAGGTTCTAGAAGGTTCGGAGTGGGGCCCACCTGCATGGGGGGACCCACATGAACGTGGGTAGTGGGGGCAAGGCCCCACACCCCTGGTCAAGGCGCACCAAGATCCCCCCTTAGAAGGAATAAGATCATATCCCGAAGGGATAAGATCAAGATCCCTAAAAAAAGGGGGATAACAATCGGTGGGGAAGGAAATGATGGGATTTCTTTGCTCCCACCTTGGCCAACGCCCCAATGGACTTGGAGGGCAAGAAACCAGCCCCTCCACCCCTATATATAGTGGGGAGGCGCATGGGAGCTTCACACGAAGTTCTGGCGCAGCCCTTCCTCTCTCCCAAGTCCTCCTCCTCTCCCGCGGTGCTTGGCAAAGCCCTGCAGGATTGCCACGCTCCTCCACCACCACCACGCCGTCGTGCTGCTGCTGGATGGAGTCTTCCTCAACCTCTCCCTCTCTCCTTGCTAGATCAAGGCATGGGAGACGTCACCGGGCTGTACGTGTGTTGAACGCGGAGGTGCTGTCCATTTGGCACTAGGATCTCCGGTGATTTGGATCACGACGAGTACGACTCCTTCAACCCCGTTCTCTTGAACGCTTCCGCTTAGTGATCTACAAGGGTATGTAGATGCACTCTCCTTCCCCTCGTTGCTGGTTTCTCCATAGATAGATCCTTGTGACACGTAGGAAAATTTTGAATTTCTGCTACGTTCCCCAACAGTGGCATCATGAGCTAGGTCTATTGCGTAGATTCTTTGCACGAGTACAACACAAAGTAGTTGTGGGCGTTGATTTTGTTCAATATGCTTACCGTTACTAGTCCGATCTTGTTTCGATGGTATTGTGGGATGAAGCGGCCCGGACCGACCTTACACGTACACTTACGTGAGACAGGTTCCACCGATTGACATGCACTTGGTGCATAAGGTGGCTAGCGGGTGCCAGTCTCTCCCACTTTAGTCGGAACAGATTCGATGAAAAGGGTCCTTATGAAGGGTAAATAGCAATTGGCATATCACGTTGTGGTGTTGCGTAGGTAAGAAACGTTCTTGCTAGAAACCCATAGCAGCCACGTAAAACATGCAAACAACAATTAGAGGACGTCTAACTTGTTTTTGCAGGGTATGCTATGCGATGTGATATGGCCAAGAAGAATGTGATGTATGAGATTGATCATGTTCTTGTAATAGGAATCACGAATTGCATGTCGATGAGTATGACAACCGGCAGGAGCCATAGGAGTTGTCTTTATTGTATGACCTGCGTGTCATTGAACAACGCCATGTAATTACTTTACTTTATTGCTAACCGGTAGCCATAGTAGTAGAAGTAATAGTTGGCGAGACAACTTCATGAAGACCCGATGATGGAGATCATGATGATGGAGATCATGGTGTCATGCCGGTGACGATGATGATCATGGAGCCCCAAAGATGGAGATCAAAAGGAGCAAAATGATATTGGCCATATCATGTCACTATTTGATTGCATGTGATGTTTATCATGTTTATGCATCTTGTTTACTTAGAACGACGGTAGTAAATAAGATGATCCCTTACAAAAATTTCAAGAAGTGTTCTCCCCTAACTGTGCACCGTTGCTAAAGTTCGTCGCTTCTAAGCACCACGTGATGATCGGGTGTGATGGATTCTTACGTTCACATACAACGGGTGTAAGACAGATTTACACACGCAAAAACACTTAGGGTTAACTTGACGAGCCTAGCATGTAAAGACATGGCCTCGGAACACAGAGACCGAAAGGTCGAGCATGAGTCGTATAGTAGATACGATCAACATGAAGATGTTCACCGACGATGACTAGTCCGTCTCACGTGATGATCAGACACGGCCTAGTTGACTCGGATCATGTAATCACTTAGATGACTAGAGGGATGTCTATCTGAGTGGGAGTTCATAAGATGAACTTAATTATCCTGAACATAGTCAAAAGATCTTTGCAAATTATGTAAAAGCTCGCGCTTTAGTTCCTTTGCTTAGATATGTTCCTAGAGAAAATATAGTTGAAAGATGACAATAGAGATTATGCGGACAATAGAAAGCTTATGTCCTTAATGCACCGCTCAGTGTGCTGAACCCCAAACGTCGTTTGTGGATGTTGCGAACATCAAACATACACGTTTTGATAACTACGTGATAGTTCAGTTAAACGGTTTAGAGTTGAGGCACCAAAGATGTTTTCGAAACATCACGGAACATATGAGATGTTTCGAGGGCTGAAATTGAGATTTCAGGCTCGTGCCCACTTCAAGAGGTATGAGACCTCCAACGATTTTCTTAGCCTGCAAACTAAAGGGAGAAAAGCTCAATCGTTGAGCTTGTGCTCAGATTGTCTGAGTACAATAATCACTTGAATTGAGTGGGAGTTGATCTTCCAGATGAGATGGTGATGTTTCTCCAAAGTCATTGCCACCAAGCTGCTAGAGCTTCCTGATGAACTATAACATATCAGGGATAGATATGATGATCCTTGAGGTATTCACGATGTTTGACACCGCGAAAGTAGAAATCTAGAAGGAGCATCAACTGTTGATGGTTGGTGAAACCACTAGTTTCAAGAAGGGCAAGGGCAAGAAGGGATACTTCATGAAACGGCAAATCAGCTCCTGCCCTAGTGAAGAAACCCAAGGTTGAACCCAAACCCGAGACTAATTGCTTCTGTAATAAGGGGAACAACCACTGGAGCGGAATTACCCTAGATACTTGGTAGATGGGAAGGCTGGCAAGGTCGATAGAAGTATATTGGATATACATTATGTTAATGTGTACTTTACTAGTACTCCTAGTAGCACCAGGGTATTAGATACCGGTTCGGTTTCTAAGTGTTAGTAACTCGAAATAAAAGCTACGGAATAAACGGAGACTAGCTAAAGGTGAGCTGATGATATGTGTTGGAAGTGTTTCCAAGGTTGATGTGATCAAGCATCGCACGCTCCCTCTACCATCGAGATTTGGTGTTTGCGTTGAGCATAGACATGATTGGATTATGTCTATCGCAATACGGTTATTCATTTAAGGAGAATAATGATTACTCTATTTATTTGAATAATACCTTCAATGGTCTTGCACCTAAAGGAATGTTTTTTTTGAATCTCGATCGTAGTGATACACATTTTCATGCCAAAAAGATATAAGATAGTAATGATAGTACCACTTACTTGTGGCACTGCCATGTAAGTCATATTGGTGTAAAACGCATGAAGAAGCTCCATGTTGATGGATCTTTGGACTCACTCGTTTTGAAAAAGTTTGAGACATGCGAACCATGTCTATTGGTGTATACGCATGAAGAAACTCCATGCAGATGGATCGTTTGGACTCACTTGATTTTGAATCACTTGAGATATGCAAATCATACCACATGGGCAAGATGACTAAAAGCCTCATTTTTCAAGAATTGGAACAAGATAGCAACTTGTTGGAAGTAACACATTTTGATGTGTGCAGTCCAATGAGTGCCGAGGCATGATGAATATCGTTATTTCTTACTTCACAGATGATTCGAGTAGATGTAGAGTATATTTACTTGATGAAACACAAGTCTGAATTATTGAATGGTTCAAATAATTTCAGAGTGAAGTTGAAGATCGTCGTGACAAGAGGATAAAATGTCTATGATATGATCATAGAGATGAGTATCTGAGTTACGAGCTTTGGCACGCAATTAAGACATTGTGGAAATTGTTTCACAATTAACACCGCCTGGAACACCATAGTTTGATGGTGTGTCCGAACATCATAGTTGCACCCTATTGGATTTGGTGCGTACCATTATGTCTCTTATCGAATTACCACTATCGTTTATGGGTGAGGCATTAGAGACAACCACATTCACTTTAAATAGGGCACCACGTAATTCCGTTGAGATGACACCATATGAACTGTGGTTTAGAGAAACCTAAGCTGTCATTTCTTAAAGGTTTGGGGCTGTGACGCTTATGTGAAAATGTTTCAGGTTGATAAGCTCGAACCCAAAGCGGATAAAATGCATCTTGATAGGACACCCAAAACAGTTGGGTGTACCTCCTAATCAGATCCGAAAGCAATAGGGATTGTTTCTTGAATCGGGTCCTTTCTCGAGGAAAAGTTTGTCTCGAAAAGTTGAGTGGGAGGATGGTGGAGACTTGATATGGTTGTTGAACCATCACTACAACTAGTGTGTAGCAGGGCACAGGAAGTTGTTCCTGTGGCACCTACACCAATTGAAGCAGAAGCTTATGATAGTGATCATGAAACTTCGGATCAAGTCACTACCGTACCTCGTAGGGTGACAAGGATGTGTACTGCTTCGGAGTGGTACAGTAATCCTGTCTTGAAGGTCATGTTGCTAGACAACAATGAACCTATGAGCTATGGAGAAGCGATGGTGGGCCCAAATTCCGACAAATGGTTAGAAGCCATGAAATCCGAGATAGGATCCATGTATTAGAACAAAGCATGGACTTTGGTGGACTTGCCCAATGATCGGCAAGCCATTGAGATAAATGGATCTTTAAGAAGAAGACAGACGTGGATGGTAATATCACCATCTATGAATCTCGACTTGTGGCGAAGAATTTTTTCACAAGTTCAAAGAGTTGACTACGATGAGATTTTCTCATCCGTAGTGATGCTTAAGTCCGTCGGAATCATGTTAGCATTAGCTGCATTTATGAAATCGCGATGGATGTCAAAACGAGTTTCCTTACCGGCCAGAAGGAAAGATTGTATATGATACAATCAGAAAGGTTTTGTCTATCCTAAGGATGCTAAAAGGTGTGCTAGCTCTAGCGATCCTTCTAAGGACTGGAGCAAGCATATCGGAGTTGGAATGTACGCTTTGATGAGATGATCAAAGATTTTGGATTTATACAAAGTTTATGAGAAACTTGTATTTCCAAAGAAGTGAGTGGGAGCACTATAGAATTTCTGATGAGTATATGTTGTTGACATATTGTTGATTAGAAATGATGTAGAATTTCTAGAAAGCATAAAGGGTTGATTGAAAGGAGTTTTCAAGAGAAAACCTGGATTGAGTTACTTGAACATTGAGCATCAAGATCTATGAGGATAGATCAAAAACGCTTAATGGTACTTTCAAATGAGCACATACCTTGACATGATCTTGAAGGTGTTCAAGATGGATCAGTCAAAGAAGGAGTTCTTGCCTGAGTTGTAAGGTATGAAGTTAAGACTTAAAGCTCGACCACAGCAGAAAAGAGAGAAAGGACGAAGGTCGTCCCCTATGTTTCAGACGTAGGCTTTATAGTATGCTATGCTGTGTACCGCACCGGAAGTGTGCCTTGCCATGAGTCAGTCAAGGGGTACAAGAATGATCCAGGAATGGATCATTGGACAACAGTCAAAATTGTCCTTGGAGTAAATAAGGACATGTTTCTCGATTATGGAGGTGATGAAGAGTTCGGCGTAAATGGTTATGTCGATGCAAGCTTTAACACCTATCCGAGTGACTCTGAGTAGCAAACCGGATACGTATAGTGGAGCAACCATTTGGAACAGCTCCAAGTGGAGCGTGGAAGCAGCGTTTACAATATGACCTAGAGATTTGCGAAGTACATACGGATCTGAATGTTGCAGACCCGTTGACTAAAACCTCTCTTGCAAGCAAACATGATCAAACCCCAAAACTCATTGAGTCTTAATCACATGATGATGTGAACTAGTTTAGTGACACTAGTAAACTCTTTTGATGCTGGTCACATGGCGATGTGACCTGTGAGTGTTAATCACATGGCGATGTGAACTAGATTATTGACTCTAGTGCAAGTGGGAGACTGTTGGAAATATGCCCTAGAGGCAATAATAAATTAGTTATTATTATATTTCTTTGTTCATGATAATTGTCTTTTATTCATGCTATAACTGTATTATCCGGAAATCGTAATACACGTGTGAATACATAGACCACAATATGTCCCTAGTGAGCCTCTAGTTGACTAGCTCGTTGTGATCAACAGATAGTCATGGTTTCTCGCTATGGACATTGGATGTCGTTGATAACGGATCACATCATTAGGAGAATGATGTGATGGACAAGACCCAATCCTAAGCATAGCACAAAGATCGTAGTTCGCTTGCTAGAGCTTTTCCAATGTCAAGTATCTCTTCCTTAGACCATGAGATCGTGTAACTCCCGGATACCGTAGGAGTGCTTTGGGTGTATCAAACGTGACAACGAATCGGGTGACTATAAAGGTGCACTACAGGTATCTCGGAAAGTGTCTGGGTTGACACGGATCGAGATGGGATTTGTCACTCCCGTAAACGGAGAGGTATCTCTGGCCCACTCAAGTAGGACATCATCATAATGTGCACAATGTGACCAATGGGTTGATCACGGGATGATGTGTTGCGGAACGAGTAAAGAGACTTGCCGGTAACGAGATTGAACAAGGTATCGGTATACCGACGATCGAATCTCGGGCAAGTACAATATCGTTGGACAAAGGGAATTGTATACGGGATTAATTGAGTCCTTGACATCGTGGTTCATCCGATGAGATCATCGTGGAACATGTGGGAGCCAACATGGGTATCCAGATCCCGCTGTTGGTTATTGACCGAGAACGCCTCGGTCATGTCTACATGTCTCCGAACCCGTAGGGTCTACACTTAAGGTTCGATGACGCTAGGGTTATAAAGGAAGTTTGTATGTGGTTACCGAATGTTGTTCGGAGTCCTGGATGAGATCCCGGACGTCACGAGGAGTTCCGGAATGGTCCGGAGGTAAAGATTTATATATGGGAAGTCCTATTTTGGCCACCGGAAAATGTTCGGGAATTTTCGGTATTGTACCGGAAGGTTCTAAAGGTTCCGGAGTGGGGCCCACCTGCATGGGGGACCCACATGAACGTGGATAGTGGGGCAAGGCCCCACACCCCTGGTCAAGGCGCACCAAGATCCCCCTTAGAAGGAATAAGATCATATCCCGAAGGGATAAGATCAAGATCCCTAAAAAGGGGGATAACAATCGGTGGGGAAGGAAATGATGGGATTTCTTTGCTCCCACCTTGGCCAACGCCCCAATGGACTTGAGGGCAAGAAACCAGCCCCTCCACCCCTATATATAGTGGGAGGTGCATGGGAGCTTCACACAAGTTCGGCGCAGCCCTTCCCTCCCAAGTCCTCCTCCTCTCCCACGGTGCTTGGCGAAGCCCTGCAGGATTGCCACGCTCCTCCACCACCACCACGCCGTCGTGCTGCTGCTGGATGGAGTCTTCCTCAACCTCTTCCTCTCTCCTTGCTAGATGAGACGTCACCGGGCTGTACGTGTGTTGAACACGGAGGTGCTGTCCGTTCGGCACTAGGATCTCCGGTGATTTGGATCACGACGAGTACGACTCCTTCAACCCCGTTCTCTTGAACGCTTCCGCTTAGTGATCTACAAGGGTATGTAGATGCACTCTCCTTCCCCTCGTTGCTGGTTTCTCCATAGATAGATCTTGGTGACACGTAGGAAATTTTTGAATTTCTGCTACGTTCCCCAACAGGAGCAAGGCCTCATACTCAGCTGCATTGTTAGTATAGGGAAACATTAAGCAGAGAACATAACAAAATTTGTCACCTCGAGGGGAAGTAAGAACCACTCCAGCCCCCGAGCCCTCCAATTGTCTAGATCCATCGAAGTGAATAGTTCAGTATGTGTTATCCGGTTTATCCTCCGGTTCCTGCAACTCTGTCCAGTCATTGATGAATCCATGAGTGCTTGAGACTTGATAGCAGTGCGAGGCATATATTTTAACCCGTGAGGCCCAAGCTCAATAGCCCACTTGGCAACCGGGCCAGTCGCTTCCCTGTTCTGAATGATATCTCCCAATGGAGCGGAACTGACCACAGTAATGGGATGGCCTTGAAAGTATTGCTTAAGCTTCCGGCTCGCCATAAACACTCTATACACCAGCTTCTGCCAATGGGGATATCGCTGTTTGGACTCAATAAGTACTTCACTGATATAATAAACTGGGCGTTGAACCGGATACTCCTTACCAGCCTCTTTGCCCTCCATCACAATAGCCACGCTGACAGCTCGGGCGTTAGCAGCCACGTATAACAGCAATGGTTCCTTATCAATGGGGGCAGCAAGAACGGGCGGTTCGGCTAACTGCTTCTTCGAATCCTCAAACGCCAAGATCAAGAAGATCACCTGCATAAAGTTGTTCTGCCTTCTTCATCATCTGATAAAGCGGGATCGCCTTCTCCTCCAACCGGCTGATAAACCGGCTTAGCGCTGCAATACGACCCGCCAGCCGTTGAACGTCATTGATACACGCCGGTTTAGCCAGGGACGTAATAGCCTTGATCTTTTCCGTGTTAGCTTCAATACCCCTGTTAGACACCAGAAAACCCAGGAGCTTGCCTGCTGGTACACCAAAAACAAACTTAGCCGGATTAAGCATCATCTTATAAACCCTCAGATTATCAAAAGTTTCCTGCAAATCAGCTATTAGTGTTTCTGCTTTTCTAGACTTCACCATGATATCGTCCATGTAAGCATGACCATTGCACCCAATTTGATTATGAAGGCAATTCTGCACACACTGCTGATAAGTCGCCTGGGCACTCTTGAGCCCAAAAGGCATAGATACATAGTAGAAGGCTCCAAAGGGAGTTATAAAAGCCGTCTTCTCTTGGTCCTTAACTGCCATCTTGATATGATGATAACCCGAATATTCATCCAGAAAACTCAATCTCTCATAACCCGCCATAGCATCAATGATTTGATCAATACGGGGAAGGGCAAAGGGATCAGCTGGACAAGCCTTGTTCAAATCCGTGTAATCCACACACATACGCCAAGCGCCATTCTTCTTGAGTACTAGCACCAGATTAGCCAACCACTCAGGGTGAAAGACCTCCACAATAAAATCCTGCTGCCAAGAGCCGGGCTACCTCCTCGCCAATGGCCTTGCGTCTCTCTTCATTAAAGCGGCGAAGAAACTGCTTGACCGGTTTAAACTTGGGATCAATATTAAGAATGTGCTCAGCGAGTTCCCTCGGTACACCTGGCATGTCAGAAGGTTTCCATGCAAAGATGTCCCGGTTCTCATGGATGAACTCGATGAGCGCGCTTTCCTATTTTGGATCCAAGTTAACGCTGATGCTAAACTGCTTGGATGAATCGCCAGGAACAAAATCAACCAACTTAGTCTCATCAGCCGATTTAAACTTCAAAGCCGGATCATGCTCTCTAGTGGGCTTCTTCAGAGAAGTCATAACCGCCGGATCAACATTGTCTTTATAGAATTTTAACTCCTCTGTTGCACAAACCGACTCAGCATAAGCTGTATCACCTTCCTCGCACTCCAAAGAAATCTTGCGGATGCCATGAACCGTGATGGTACCCTTATGACCCGGTATCTTGAGCTGCAGATAAACATAACTCAGCCTTGCCATGAACTTAGCATAGACCGCCGTCCAAACAGGGCATGGTATGGACTTCTGATTTTTACCACTTCAAAGGTCAATGTCTCTGATCTTGAATTATGATCATCTCCAAAAACCACCTCTAGAGCTATCTTACCTACCAGGTAGGCCGATTTACCAGGCACCACACCGTGAAAAACGGTGTTCGACGATTTAAGATTCTTATTCGTTAACCCCATACGCCGGAAGGTTTCATAATACAAGATGTTGATACTGCTCCCTCCATCCATGAGCACCTTGATGAACTTATAACCTCCAACCTGCGGTGCGACCACCAACGCCAGATGACCTGGATTATCAACCCGGGGCGGATGATCTTATCGACTCCACACAATAGGCTGTTCGGACCAGCGCAAATAACGGGGCACGTCCGGTTCAACGGAGGTCACTGCCCTCTTATGAAGCTTCTGATCGCACTTGCACAGACTAGTAGTGAAGACATGATACTGTCGACTATTTAACTGCTTCGGGTTGCTCTGATAACCCGACTGCTGCTGTTGTTGATTCCCTTGTTGATTATAACCACCTTGGTTGACCTGATTGCCTTGACTGCCCTGCCCCCCTTGGTTACCCTGAAAACCTGAACCGACTAGGTCCTATGACCAGAGTTATGTGGATGACTGTACAAGAAGGATACGATAAATGGGCGACGTTTTTCGACCCTGGAAGAACAAACTGGCAGAGTTAGCTCCACCATAACCCGGCCCGTGAAACCCGGGTCCTGAACCGCCGGATGGTCCATGATCATACCAGAAGAGATCTGAATTTTTAAACTCTCGCATAATGAAGCAATCCTTCCATAGGTGCATAGCCGGTTTATCTTGCGGCCCATGCTTTGGCAGGGCTGGTTCAACAAGCGCTCCAGATTCATACCTGATCCTCCGCCTTGCGGGGGTGGTTTACCCTTACGGCGTTGATTATTACCTTGTATGTTGGTGTTAGCCACAAAGCCAGAATTATTGTCCGCTTTGCGCTTACGTTATTCCCATGGCTCGCCTGGTTATGCTGCTGCCCATTTACGTCGACATTCTTCTTTCCCTTCTCTGGCTCCTCATCGTCAGACTCGAGATCCTTGGTACTATCAGAATCGGCGTACTTAACCAAAGCTACCATAAGTGTTCCCATGTCATTGCAGTGGCGCTTGAGCCATCCCAATTTCAACTTCAGCGGCTTAAACCGGCAATTGCCCTCCAATGTTATGATTGCCGAATCAGCATTGATGCGATCCGACGAATGCAGGATTTCCGAAACCCGGCGCACCCAATGAGTTGTTGATTCGCTTTCTCCTTGGACACAAGCGGCCAGATCCACGATTGACATGGGTTGCTTGCACGTGTCTTTGAAGTTTGCTATAAACCGGGCCTTCAACTTGTCCCATGAACCGACAGAGTTAACAGGCAGACTTTTTAACCAAGTGCGAGCCATTCCGTCCAACATCATGGTGAAGTACTTTGCACATGCTGCTTCGTCCACATCCAGCATCTCCATCGCCATCTCATAACTCTCAACCCATGACTCGGGGGGTAAATCGGTGGTGTAATTAGGCACCTTGCGCGGGCCCTTGAAATCCTTGGGTAACCACACATTACGTAGAGCCGGAGTGAGACACGGCACCCCCCAAGAGCTGAAAGCAAGTCCTCGTTCTACTGACGTCGTCGGTCGAACCGGAGCAGGCTGACTCGCGTACTGCGCCGCCAACTGCGCCGCTAGCTCTGCCTCCCGACGCGCTCTACCATTATCCACCACGTCCTGATCATTTGCACCACCGCGTGTCGGATTAGGCCCTCGAGGGGCGTTACGGTTCCGTGCACTACTTGATACAGCCGGTTCATCGATGTGCCTACTGTAACTCCTGCTCGGGCGAGGGGTTGAATGGATTTTGTCTCGGCTATATGAATAAGCCTGCTGCTGTACCATAGCTGTTTGAAGGAGATCCCTGGCCCGCCGCGTCTCAACCTCCACTAGAGACTCGCCCTCCATTGGAATAGCCGCCAATCGAGACACCGCGGCAATCATGTTATCCAAAGGGGTAGAGAAGTGACCCGGCGGGGTCTGCATGTATTGCGGCAGGTTATCTGTTCGTCGAGGCGGGTCCGTCACCCATGGTTGATCCAGCGCTCCTGCCCAGGTGCTTCAGTCTAGTTTACTGCTGCCGGATTACTGGTTCCAGCTCCTGGCATGTTGAAGAGATTCATAGCTTCGTAAACCAGTGGCAGACGAGACCGGTGCCTCCTCCTCAACACCTCATTCGAAGCGTTTTGATCGAGCATGAGCCGGTAATTCTGCGCCTAGATCTGTTGTGACTGGGCATCTAAAGCAGCCAGTTCTTTAGCCATCCTGGTTTCCTCAGCCGCCAAGTCCTCCTTGGCCTGAGTTATCTGATCCCGCAGCTTTGTGACCTCCGCGTTATGCCGATCCTGAGTCTCCGGGGTAACTGTTGTGGTCAACAATGTCGTCCAGGCGTCCAATAAACCGGACAGAACTTGAGCCGGCCGGCGCGCAGGGCCTCCTGCCCCGGCTGCCGATCCAAAAGTCATTGTTATTGTAGTTGAAGATTGCAATGTGGGCTGCATACCGGCCATGAAGATTGCAACCCACTTTGGCGGTTCAAGGGGGTTTGGAATACTGTTGCCATCAGAATAGCCCCCGAACCGGCCATCTTGTAACTGGTACAGCGACTCGGTCTCGCTGGTGGATGATTCGCCATCAGAGTAAATGACCGTCTCACCATCGGACACCGGTTCAGATTCCGCACCATGGATGAATACTACAAACGCATGCTTCATGGCAGGCTGAACCCGGGCAGGGCTTGCACGCTGAGCCATTTTGACGAGGTCGGTGTAGATGTCCGGCTTAGGGCCCGGTTCGTTGATCTCGCTGATGAAGACGTGAATTCCTCCAAAGGGGACCCGGTACCCGTACTCGATTGAGCCGGCCTCGGGGCCCCAGCCTGCGTCGTCGATGTAGAGTTTGCCGCAACGACTCTTGGTCATCCGGCCAACCGCGTATCCCTTGAGTCCTTCGAAGTTGCCCTTCAAGAACTCGAAACCATCGTGCGATAGCCCCATGGTGGGCGCCAACTGTCATGGAAATAGCACGTCAGATGTCCTAGTGAGAGGACTTAGTCGTGGAGCCATCGCAACGAGATTAGCTTAAAGGGGGTAAACCGGACAAAGGATACGGGGAGTTTATACTGGTTCGGCCCCTTGCAATGAAGGTAAAAGCCTACGATCCATTTGTGGTGGAATTGATGGGGTCTCGATGAGCAAGGAGTGAATCCAGTTTACCTATCTCTCAAGTTGTTGTTTTTTGTCCCTGAACCGCCGCTGGGTCGTCCCTTTATATACACAGGTTGACGCCCGACAGTTTACAGAATACCGAGGCCGGCTCATACACGTGTCCAGCTCGGTTTCTACCTTTCCCTAACTTACAACACAAGTTACATATCTCATGGCGGTTTATGTCTATGGGCCCTAATCCGCCCTTGGGCCTTAGGCCTCCAAGCTTCAATAGTAAAGCACCATATTCCTTGTCTTCATGGGCTTCAATACGGATGAGCATAACCCGGCCCCTCCTGGGCGGTTTATACTCAGTAGTTATATCCCCAACAAGCGCTCCATCGAAGACTGCTTGGCTTGGACAGTCCAATATATACATCAATGCCAAGCCTCCAAGAGATAGATTGTTCTACTAAAATTGGACTTTGCTAAAGCCTTCGACACAATTGAGCAAGAAGCAATGATCCACATTATGAAACATATGGGCTTCAATGATAAATGGTTGTCTTGGATTAGGACGATTTTCTCTTCGGGTCGTTCCTCCATTCTTCTCAATGGTGTGCCGGGCCGTCAATTCCACTGCCGCCGTGGTGTCCGGCAGGGGGACCCCCTCTCCCCTCTATCTTTGTCCTCACTGCTGATCTCCTACAATCAGCTATTTAATGATGCCTTCAGGAGAGGTCTAATAAACCTGCCCTTCCCCTCCAATGGGAATATGGATTACCCTATCATCCAATACGCTGATGACATGATCCTTCTCATGCCTGCCTGCCCTTGCCAAGCTGTGATCATCAAAAACATATTGTCCGACTATGCTCAGTCCATTGGCTTGAAGATAAACTTCCACAGGTCCACATTAATCCCCATCAACTTGGATTCTGAAATGGCTTCTAATATTGCTGCGATTTTTGGATGTTCAATTGGTTCTATGCCCTTCACTTACCTTGGCCTGCCCCTCGGCACCTCCCGACCAATGCTTCATGATTTCATGCCGCTGGTTCGCAATGTGGAACGGAACCTATCATCCACGTTGTCGCTTATGTCTTATGCTAGGAAACTTACATTGCTCAACACCACAGTCACGTCTCTGCTCATTTATGCAATGTGTACACTCAAGTTCCCACCAAAACTCATTGAAATACTGGATAGAATCAGAAGGAGATGTCTTTGGGTCAAAAAGACCGACCAAGGCGAAAAATGCAACTCCCTTGCTGCTTGGGACATGGTTTGTAAGCCCAAAAACAAAGGAGGGCTAGGAGTGATAAACCTCAAGATCCAGAATGAAGCTCTCCTCATGAAGTTCGTACACAAATTCTATAACAAGGTGGACATTCCATGGGTGCAACTCACTTGGGACACGTACTATGATCAAAAACTCCCGCATGCTATGGACCCGATTGCATCATTCTGGTGGCGTGACGTGCTCAAGCTCACCCCTACATTTCATGGAATATCTCACGTCAATATTGTCTCTGGCTCCACAACCCTCTTTTGGAAAGATCTTTGGGCTGAGCAACTGCTTCTAGAATCACACCCTCGGGCTTTCTCACATGCAACCAGTGAAGATGTATCCGTCCGAGATTTCTTGGGGATCACGTCACTTGGAGCGGACTTTCATCTACCGCTCTCCCCCCAAGCGCTCAATGATATAAGGCATATTCAGACGATCGCGTCTTCCTTCCAACCCATGACCTCCTCTTCGGACGTTTGGAGTTATGTTTGGGGCAAATCCATCTACAAATCCACAGACTATTACCGCTTCTTCTTCTGAGAGGTTGAATCTCACCAAGTGTTTGTGTGGTTATGGAAATCCAAGTGCACTATGAAGTTGAAGGTCTTTGCTTGGCTATTACTCAATGACAGGTTGAACACCCAAAATATGCTAAAAAGACGTCACTACAACATTGGTGACGATCACAACTGCCTCCTGTGTGGACTCAACATTGAAGAAACGGTTGAGCATATGATCTTCACATGCACATTCAGTAAGCAATGCTAGCGAGCCCTGGACATCAACTGGGAACCTTTCAGTGGTCGGTTGCAAGCTATCGAAGACCAAAAATAAACCACCCCATGCCGATGCTATTTGAAAAGTTTACTGTAGCTGTCGTGGAATTGTCATGGCAGATGTCCTTAGTGTGAGGACTTAGTCATGAGACCAACACATCTATGCGGTAGCTTGACAGGGGTTGGGCGGAATCGAGAGACGCAACACAAGACAAGGATTTAGATAACTTCGGGCCCCGGGAAACATCATCCGGTAATAACCCTACATGTTGTTTGTGGCTAGGTCTTATTATGATGATGAGGGTGTCACCGTAAACTGGCTCTCCTCTAGTTGTGTCTAGCCCTAGAGATTGTTTCTTGTTGCTTGTCCCTCTTTGGGGAGCCCTGCCCCTCCTTATATATGTTGAAGGGGCGGGTTACATGACTAGTCCTAGTAGGATTAGGATTACTCTATTACAAGTGGAGTCCTAGTCTTGCTTCCTTTATAAGGGAATATTCCTTATGCCTTTCCTTGTAACCAGCCCACCATAGTATGAACCGGCCTTCTGGGCCTTGTCATCCACTGGCCCGCCCGCCGGGTTACCAGTGAGTCGCCAAGTCCAGCCGGGTTATACTTCGTGCTGAGTTACACCGCGGGGTATATCCCCGACATTAGCCCCCAGTTTAATTTGGATTTATCCATGTTAAACTGATCTGCAACATAAACACAAGAACAAATTTGGCGGCTTGTGCTCCGGCTAAAATAGTCTTATAAACCGGCACTTGATCATCCTGAAGTCCTTGTCATTTCTTCCTTCTCTTATATGCCTATCACTTGTAGCCCCAAGTCTTAAGAAGGTAACATAGCTTAAGATTTGCTTCAATATGAATGTCACAAGCTTGAAATCCAGGTTGTTCATCTCAATCACCAGTCAGAACTGAGTATTCCACATATGTAGCCCCCAAGTACCGGGTTGTCATGCCCCCAAGTACCGGGTTGTCATAAAAACTTTAACCAGTGTAGCCTCCAAGGGCCGGGTCATTATGCAATAATGAGCAGGGACTTTGTAAATATAATCATGTAAACTTTGAACAGCAACGTGTAGCCCTCAAGGGCCGGCCCAGTAAGATAATATTGAGCTGGGACTTGATATATACTTCAATGAAAATAACATCATATGATGTAACCCCCATCACGGGGCTTGAATCCACGTCCACAAGGTTAAGAGCCTTGTGCTTTACCAACTGAGCAGTGGACCTTTCAATATAATGGATTAAAAGCTTTGTACCTTGAATTGTTGAGAGGAGCAATTGGTAGCCCCCAAGGGCCGGCTCATTACGATGTGATGAGTCGAGTCTTCAATAAGGTGAACAAACAATGACTTTGCATTAGCCCCCAAGTGTCATGGTGCATGCTTGCAGTGGCATGAGACTTGTGTATTTGATGTAATCTCAACTTAAATAATGTAGCCCCCAAGTGCCGGGTCGTAAGCCTGCAGCAACTCGGGACTATTCCTTCAATTGTAGAATAAATCATATCCATTGATAATATGATAGCCATTGTGCTAAAGCGACTTTGAAAACCCAATGATTAATAAATGCATGATTCCAATGGCGCAATCCAAATATATACTGGCGACTTATAGTCCAAAGCCAGGCCGGGTTAATAAATGCTGGTGATTTATAATTATGTTTTATTCAACCTGTTTCTGCATACAACAAGTTTAAAGTGTCCTAGCGGTTTATCGCCAGACGGGCCATAATGCCCAACATATAACCCGGGTTTATAACCAAAGCTGCAAGGATAATAAAATATGAAATATATCATACCTATGATATTAAATCACATCATTGGTTTACCAACTTTCTTGTAGTAAGGGTGATAACCCAACTCCTGAGTGCTGATGACTCCCACCATGTTGTGATGGTGTATAATAAGCCATGCCGGGTTATGATAAACACCAGATGATCATTCTGGCGACTTATAGTCAAAGCCAGGCCGGGTTAAAACACCGATTATAATTGATTGTGTACTAAGAACTGATAGTTGAAAGCCAAGCCGGGTTAATAAACACCAGTTTATGTTATATTGACGACTTATAGTCATGCCGTGTCAATAGACGCTGGTTTATCATAAAACCTTATCAAAGGAGAAGAGACTTTGACAAAGTAAAAGCAAATGAAAACTTGTAGTCGAGGCTTTTCAAGGGCTGCCAGGCCCAAATTCAAGGCTTTTCATGGGCTGCCAGGCCACTAAGTTAAACCATTTTACAAAGCCTTTTAAGATGGACCTCACATTAACCAATCGTCGTTTTAACTTTGACAAGTTCAGGGTCTGTATAAGATTGACTTGTCAAACGTTCAACGGTCATACCAGGATTACCTGGGCGGAGTGACTTACTTGATGAAGGCAGGTTAACCCGGGGTTTTAGGTGAATACACCTAGCTTCCAAGCCTGGCTTGATAGCCTATTACAAGGGTCCTTTCAAACTCTTTGTTGCTGTGCACAAAGAGCCCCCAAGTAACATTTTGAGCTATGCTCAGTGGGTGCCTATGTTTGAGTTGTGCTTTTTTGCAACACTCTCTTTGGCCCCTACGTGATTTCCTGTTGGCCTTACGCCGATCAAGAGGTGTAGCTATGGTTCGAATACGACCAAGCCCCCAAATGATTTCCCTAGTGGCCTTACGCCGATCAAGAGGTGTAGCTATGGTTCGAATACGACCAAGCCCCCAAATGATTTTTCTTGAAAACTCGAACTTTGCGAGAGATATTTCTTCTTGAACCGGATTTTAAACAGGATTTTGAGAGCTTCAAAGCTTTATGGGAGACATCTTTCCCTTGAACCGGATTTTAAACGGGTATCTTCATTTTAAGCCGGAACTTTTCTGACGGCCTTTAAATTTGCACCAATACAGCGGTTTTAGGGTCCTGCATTTAGATAACTTTGCAAGGCGGAGTAATTGCTCTTTTTAAAGAAAGAAATATATAATATAAAAATATAGTGGATGGATTTCACCTGATATGTTAGGCTAGTTAATATCCACCACGGGGTTATAAGCCAGAACGGACAAGAGAGTCGGCCGCGGCATTGTTGATGTAGTCCGGACTGCGGGGGCGGCGGTTTGTGTTCCGGTTCATCAGCGCGATATGCACAAATGCCGGTGTAGAACATCTAGCGTGCGTCGTCCGCAGCAGGGCATCACTTTTATAGTGAGCACTTGTCCTGTATAAAAAGATATAGGACAGAGTAATTGTTCTCAAACAAAGTATGTGCGGATAAAATACGTAGGAGGGATAGCACCTGATTCGCCCGGACAACCGATAAGTCGACTGTGGCATTGTAAGAGCATTACCAGTAGAACCCTCAAACCCTCAAACACTCACTAGCATTTTAAGGGTCCAAAAATGGTCTTTTTGTGCACTTTTACGGGTCGAAAAACAGGGGCAAAGTTTAGAACCCTCAAACCCAACCCTTATAACCGAATATTCCCCATGAACGACGTTGTCGTTGCGGGCATACCATCAAGCACCTCGTGCACGACGGGCAGAGGGCGGCGCGGGGCGGAGGGCGGAGGGCGGGCAGGCGGGCGGAGGGCATTGGCCGGGGTGGGAGGCGGAGGCGAGGCGCGGGCGGGAGGCGGTGGCGCGGGCGGCGGGCACGGGCCGGAGGGCGCCGGCAGGTCGAGGCGGAGGGGCGCAGGAGGAGGAGAGGCCGGGCGGGAGCCGGAGGCGAGGGCGGGCGGGAGTAGAAGCCGGGGGGCGGGGCGGGCAAAGGATGAAGTCATGTACCTAAGGTAGGGTCACAGACCTGTCTTAAGTACCCTTCCCAAGGATACCCTCAGAAGAAACTACCTTCCAGTCGACCAAGAGAGACTTCACTCGACGGACTCGAAGGACTTGACCATGAAGACTCACTCGACCACCAGGAGATCAAGAGCCACTCTGCATCCAAACGGTCTGTAATTAAGTAGTCTTTATGGCATTTAGGACACTTTATGCATGCTACCAAGAACGCCTAGCCTTAATGTACTTTAAACCTCAGATAAGCGAGGGCGGAGGGTCCTGCAAACACTATATAAGCCACCCCCCTCCTTAGTGTAAAGGGTTCGCACCCCTATAATCTATACACACATAATCCAGTCGACCGCCTCCGGGCTCCGAGACGTAGGGCTGTTACTTCCTCCGAGAAGGGCCTGAACTCGTACATCCCTTGTCCATACAACTGCTCCATAGCTAGGATCTTGCCTCTCCATACCTACCCCCATTCTACTGTCAGACTTAGAACCACGACAGTTGGCGCCCACCGTGGGGCAGGTGTCTTAGCGATTTTTGGAGAAGTTGCAATTGTTTCGATTGCCTTCATCATGGTTTCTGGTGTAGTTTTGGTCGAGGGCCGCGAGATCCGTCTCAGCGCGCTCACCTTCATCGCCAACGACTCCGCTTGGCTCCAGGAGGCTCCACTCGACATCGACGCGCTCCCCGTCCGCGGTGCGACGCATTTTCGGGCATGTGTCCACGGCGTCCTACTGCGGCAACCGTCGGCTCCGTATCAGTCGACTCCTGTGTCATCTTCCCTCCCTGTCTCCCGCCAGCGCAAGCGCTCTAGTCGGTCAAGGCTTCAGAGGTGGGTGAGACACGTAGTGGCTCGCCAATCGGCCACCACCCAAGTCGCGGCAATCGAGC
Source organism: Aegilops speltoides (assembly GCA_021437245.1). NCBI lineage: Eukaryota > Viridiplantae > Streptophyta > Magnoliopsida > Poales > Poaceae > Aegilops > Aegilops speltoides. The sequence goes on from CM038146.1 coordinate 142,597,348, forward strand.
CCGACGAATCTCTCTACGGCCTGTTCGATCTGTCGACTGGCTCCGTTGAGACCGCATCCGAGTGCGACAACAGCGATCCGGCGGCGGAGGTCTTGATGGTCAACGGGCCTCGTAGCCCTCCCGGCTTCCCCCGCGATGACGGGATAGACGGTGGAGGCGACCCTGCTCAAGCCCATGAGTAATATCAGCCCAAGCCACTTAATTCCCTGCAAAGGGAAGAACTTTGCCGCAGGAACATGGATGCCCTGCATACTCCCATCGCAGGAGAGACCCCCAAGGCTCGCGCCTTGGAGGAGGCACGTTTGGCCAACTTGGCTGAACGCACTCGTCTGGAGAACCTCCAGCGAGCACTCAACGAGCGTGTGCGGCAACGAGTACCCGACTCCAGTCGACGTCAAGTCTTCCCGCAGCCGACTCAGGTATATCGAACCCCGATTCAGAATTTAGCAGCTGCAGCCCATATAGCAGAGTCAATTCAGCCCTCTCAGTCGGAGGCTGGTAGAGGCTTGATGCATATTAGAGATTTGCTCCGGGCGGCAGGAGATCAGAATTCAGCCGTGTCACAGTCACGCAACAGGATTCACAGTCGATCCGTCGCTGCGAATACGGTTCAGTCGGCTCACAGCCCTAGATCGCCTCCGCGGCATGAGGGACGCGAGAATCGACATGACCAATATGGTGACCGATACGATCGTGATGATAGGCGTCGAGTGCCCACTCCTCCCCCGAGAGGCGGGTCCTACGCTCATCGGCAGCAAGATGACAAGCGCCAGCTCAGTGTGGGGCGAAGAGCTCCGGTCGACCCCAGGGAACCAGGCTTTGACGCATGATCCATCATCGTGCAAGGCCTGGTCGATCGGAACAGGGTTCATCGAGGTGGCCACGATAGAGATGCGCCCACTAGCAGCCGAGTACATGTTTCACGTCCGGAATGTTTCGGCAGGGCTATCAGAGCCGCGGTGATTCCCCCCAACTTCAGGTTGGCGACTGGAGTAAGTAAGTTCACCGGTGAGTCTAAGCTTGGAACCTGGCTTGAGGACTACCGAGTGGCGGTACAGATCGGCGGCGGGAATGACGAGGTGGCTATGAAGCATTTACCGCTCATGTTGGAAGGTTCGGCCAGGGCGTGGTTGAATCAATTAGCTCCAAGCAGCATTTACACTTGGAAAGATCTTTCTCGAGTGTTCTTCAGGACATTTGAGGGAACCTGCAAGCAACCAGCTGGATTGACAAAGCTGCAAGTTTGCGTGCAGAAGTCGAATGAGACCTTAAGAGATTATATTCAGAGATGGATCACTTTGCATCATACCGTGGAGAACGTGTCTGATCATCAGGCAGTCTGCGCCTTCAAGGATGGTGTTAAGAACAGAGAATTGAGTTTGAAGTTTGGTCGGACCGGAGATATGACCCTGAGTCGAATGATGGAAATTGCTACCAAGTATGCCAACGGCGAAGAGGAGGACCGACTCCGGAGCGGCAAGTACAAGCCGAGTCAGTCGGAGAAAGGAAACTCCAGTCGGAAGCAGAAGCGGAAGGCCGAGCCAGCAGCTCCAGGAGAGGCTCTGGCCGTGACAAAGGGCAAGTTCAAAGGAAAACCCAAAGGATCCTGGAACCCCAAGAAGGTGAAGGATAAAGAAGGAAATGACATGATGGATCTGCCGTGTCACATCTACACAAAGAAAGACGAAGAGGGTAATTTCATCTACCCGAAGCATACCACTCGCCAGTGCCGGCTCCTGATCTAGCAGTTCCAAGGTAAAAAGCCCAAGGACAAGGAAAAGGAGTCGGACAAAGCCAAAGATAAGGAGGACAGTGATGGAGGATATCCTCATGTTAACTCCACTCTGATGATCTTTGCTGATGTGGAAAGCAAAAGTCGACTGAAGGTTATCAACCGTGAGGTGACTATATCGCCCGCGACGCCTTGATTATCTCGAGATGGTCCCAAACTCCCATTACATTCGACCAGTCCGATCACCCGACTCATATAGCCACCCCTGGGAGGCAAGCTTTGGTGGTCGACCCGGTCGTCGAAGCCACTCGACTGACGAAGGTGCTAATGGATGGTGGTAGTGGACTGAACATATTATATGGGGAGACGCTGAAAGGAATGGGCATTCCGATGTCCCGACTGAGCACCAGCAACATGAGTTTTCATGGAGTTATACCTGGAAAGAAGGCTGAGTCACTCAGCCAAATAGCTCTGGACGTGGTGTTTGGAGACTCGAAGCATTTCCGTAAAGAGAAGCTGACATTTGAAGTCGTGGATTTTCAGAGCGCTTACCATGCTATTTTGGGGAGACCAGCTTACGCACGGTTCATGGCTCGACCATGTTACGTGTACCTCAAACTGAAGATGCCCGGCCCCAAAGGCGTGATCACTATCACTGGTAATCGGAAGAAGGCAGAAGAGTGTTTTCAGAAAGGCTCGAAAATTGCTGATTCCCAGATAACGATGGTAGAGCTGGAGGGGTACAAGAAGAATGCATACCCGAATGATTTGTTGCGGGCCAAGAAGCCTGCCACGGAATCAGCATTTCAGTCGTCCGATGAGACGAAGCCTGTTCACATTCACCCGACCGACCCCAATGCGGCTCCGACCCATATCTCCACAACACTCGACCCTAAATAGGAAGAAGCGCTCATCCAGTTCCTTCGTGAGAACTAGGACATGCCGGGTGTTCCCAGGGGGCTGGCTGAGCATTGCCTTAGAGTCGACTCAATAGCAAAACCAGTCAAAGAACATATTCGACGGTCCGCCGTCCAGAAGAGAAAGGCCATTGGTGAGGAGGTGGCTCGACTGTTGGCGGCAGAGTTTATCCGAGAGATATACCACTCCGAGTGGCTCGCCAACGTCGTCATGGTTCCCAAGAAGGACAAGTCACTCCGCATGTGCATTGATTTCAAACACATCAATCGGGCCTGCCCGAAAGATCATTTTCCTCTCCCTTGCATCGATCAAATTGTCGACTCGACTGCGGGATGTGAGAGATTGTCTTTTCTAGACGCCTATTCCGGGTACCATCAGATCCGTCTGTACGGACCCGATGAGATAAAAACAGCTTTCATCACTCCATTCGGGTGCTTCTGTTATGTCACCATGCCATTCGGCCTCAAGAATGCCGGAGCCACGTTCATGAGGATGATTCAGAAGTGTTTACTCACTCAAATCAGTCGGAACATGGAAGCGTACATGTTGGTCCATGGAAAACGGAGGGAGACCAGTCGATCGCTTCAAGGCCGACTCGCCTTGGCAAGAGAACCAAGTCGATCGCCATCCTCCGACCGACTCAGAAGGGTCATGGCCGAAAAGTATTCTTGCTCCTCATCTGAATCCCAAGACCCCCGGACATCTGAATAACCTTAGTCCTATCGTCATCCGGACTCGCTTTTTCACCGCTCGTGAGCGACAAGTGAATATGTGCTTAAAGAGACCCCAGTGTGGCCGACAACCCAGGAAGTTCTCGCACATGGACACGAAGGCAGCAAGGTAGGCAATGGAGTTTGGATTGAAATGGTGGAGTTGCGCCCCAAAGAAATTCAAGAACCCACGGAAGAAAACACTAGGAGGCAGGGAGAACCCACGGTCTACGTGAGTAGCTAGAAGAACCCACTCACCCTCCTGCGGCTGCGGTTGCCACTCGTTCCCCGGGAGCCTCACTGCCCCGTGAGGGATCAAGCCCTCATTGGCCATCTCATTGAGATCCATCTCGGTGATGGTCGACCGAATCCAATCCCCTTGGACCCAACCTTGCGGCAGGCGGGACCTTGACGAGGATCCGCCCCGACTGGACGCTCTCCCTTTCGCCTTCCCCGTCGCCGTCGCCTTCTTCGCGTGCTCCAGGGCTGTCGTCTTCTCCTTCACCATTGTTGCCGGTGAAGCGCACGAGGAGTGGATGGGCGGGGGCGAGAGCAGGCGCTGCGGGCGGAGATGGAGATATCAAGCTCAATCCATCAAAGTGCACATTCGGAGTTCCTGGCGGAAAGTTACTCGGTTTTCTCGTTTCCGAACGAGGAATTGACGCCAACCCAGAAAAAGTTGCCACCATACTCCAATGAAATGCCTGCGGCGAAAGTGCGATGTCCGAGCTTCTTTGGATGCTTGGCCGCATTAAGTCGATTCATCTCTCGACTCGGTGAAAAGGCATTGCCTCTTTACCGATTGATGAAGAAAGCGCACAAGTTCGAGTGGACTCCGTGGTGATGCAGCGTTTGCCGAGCTAAAAGCTCTGCTCTCCACCCAGCCGATGCTTGCTGCTCCAATCAGCAAAGAGCCTCCGTTGCTTTATATTGCAGCCACAGGACAAGTCGTCAGTACAGTGCTTACGTTCGAGCGGGAAGAAGAAAGGGAAGCCTTCAAAGTTCAGCGCCCAGTGTATTATCTTTCTGAAGTTTTGACTCCATCAAAGCAAAGATATCCTCATTATTAGAAGCTTGTGTATGGGATCTACATGACCACAAAAATGGTTGCTCATTATTTCTTTGATCATTGCATTACAGTCGTCAGTGACGCTCCACTTTCAGAGATTCTGCACAACAGATATGCAACTGGTCGAGTGGCGAAATGGGCGATTGAACTCCTTCCCCTTGATATCATGTTTGAGGCAAAGAAAGCCATTAAGTCCCAAGCAATAGCAGATTTCCTTGCCGAGTGGATCGAACAGCAACAGCCGACTCAAGTTCACTCGGAGCATTGGACCATGTTCTTTGATGGCTCTAAGATGTTAAATGGTTCCGGTGCTGGGGTAGTCTTGGTTTCCCCCAGAGGAGATAAGCTCAGATATGTGCTCCAGATTCACTTTGATTCCTCCAACAATGAGGCAGAATACGAGGCCCTTTTGTATGGGTTAGCATGGCCATTTCATTTGGCGTCCGGCCGCCTTATGGTTTATGGCGACTCGGATTTGGTGGTTAACCAAGTGATGAAGGAGTGGGACGTTAGAAGCCCATCCATGTTGGATCCGCAATGCAAAGTGAGGAAGCTTGAAAAGAAGTTTGAGGGGTTAGAGCTCCATCATATACCCCGACTGAAAAATCAAGCGGCTAATGATTTGGCAAAGATAGGTTCCAAGAGGGAAGCCATTCCCAGCGATGTGTTCTTGGAACATATCCATACTCCATCAGTCAAAGAAGATCCTTTTACCGAAGAAGCTCCGCAGCCTAAGAGTGCCACAGATCCGACTGAGGTCGAAGTTCCGGCAGTGGTCGACCTGGTCATGGAGGCTTTAGTGATCACTCCTGATTGGACAGTACCATATATCACGTATATCTTGAGAAAAGAGCTCCCGGAGGATGAGGAAGAGGCTCGACAGATCGTCCGTCGATCCAAGGCCTTTACCGTGATCAAGGGGCAGCTATACAGAGAGAGCGCGACTGGAGTGGGTCAGAAGTGCATAACACCAGAAGAAGGTCGAATAATCCTTGATCACATCCACTCGGGGACCTGTGGCCATCATGCGTCCTCTCGGACCATCGTGGCCAAAGCATACCGAGCCGGATTTTACTGGCCAAGGGCGAATGAAATGGCAAAGGAGATAGTCGACAAGTGTGAGGGATTCAATTTTACTCCAACATGTCACACAAGCCTGCATCCGCTCTGAAGACCATACCACTCGTCTAGCCCTTTGCAGTATGGGGTTTGGATATGGTTGGTCCTTTGAGAACAGGACGAAGCGGTTTCACACATGTACTGGTAGCAGTCGACAAGTTCACCAAGTGGATTGAGGCTAAACCCATCAAGAACCTTGACGCCGGTACTGCTGTCAGCTTCATCAGAGAACTGATATTCAGATATGGAGTCCCACACAGCATCATCACTGACAATGGATCAAACTTCGATTCGGAGGAATTCAGGGCGTTCTGCACATCTCAGGGCACACGAGTCGACTATGCTTCAGTCACCCATCCCCAGTCGAATGGACAAGCGGAGCGGGCCAATGGCTTGATCCTCAAAGGGTTGAAACCCCGACTGATGTGTGACCTCAAGCATGCGGCTGGAGCATGGGTCGATGAACTTCCGTCGGTGTTGTGGGGTCTAAGGACCACGCCTAACCGGTCGACTGGAAGAACTCCATTCTTCTTGATCTATGGAGCTGAAGCGATCTTGCCGAGTGATCTGCTCCACAATGCTCTTTGGATGAGAAAATTTATTATGATGAAAGCATCCCTCCTATTTATGATGATTATATTGATGAAATTGGATTTGTAGAGGTCATGATTTTATTTAGTCATGAATCCACTATTTCGGAAGAGGTTCCAGTTGATTATGAGAACAAAGTTGCTATCTATCATGAATATTGTGATGACATGTATGTTGGGGAATGTTGCAGAAAATAAAATTTTTCTACGCTTCACCAAAACCAATCTATGGAGTTATGTAGCAACGAGAGAGAGGAGTGCATCTACATACCCTTGTAGATCGCGTGCGGAAGCGTTCAAGAGAACGGGGTTGAGGGAGTCGTACTCGTCGTGATCCAAATCACCAGAGATCCTAGCGCCGAACGGACGGCACCTCCGCGTTCAACACACGTACGGTTGGGAAGACGTCTCCTCCTTCTTGATCCAGCAAGGGGAAAGGAGAGGTTGATGAAGATCCAGCAGCATGACGGCGTGGTGGTGGATGCAGCAACGATCACGGCAGGGCTTCGCCAAGCTTCTGTGAGAAGGAGAGGTGGTGCGTGGGGAGAGGGAGGCGCCAGAGACTTGGGTGCGGCTGCCCTCCCTCCCCCTCTTTATATAGGCCCCCTGGGGGGCGCCGGACCTAAGAGATGGGATCTCCAAGGGGGGGGGCGGCCAAGGGGGTGGCTTGCCCCCCAAGCCAAGGGGGCGCCCCCACCCCTAGGGTTTCCTGCCCTAGGCGTAGGGGGAGGCCCTAGGGGGCGCACCAGCCCACCAGGGGCTAGTTCCCCTCCCCACTTCAGCCCATGGGGCCCTCCGGGATAGGTGGCCCACCCCGATGGACCCCCGGGACCCTTCCGGTGGTCCCGGTACAATACCGGTGACCCCTGAAACTTTCCCGATGGCCGAAACTTGACTTCCTATATATGAATATTTACCTCCGGACCATTCTGGAACTCCTCGTGATGTTCTGGATCTCATCCGGGACTCCGAACAACTTTCGGGTTACTGCATACTAATATCTCTTAAACTCTAGCGTCACCGAATCTTAAGTGTGTAGACCCTACGGGTTCGGGAGACATGCAGACATGACTGAGACGCCTCTCCGGTCAATAACCAACAACAGGATCTGGATACCCATGTTGGCTCCCACATGCTCCTCAATGATCTCATCGGATGAACCACGATGTCGAGGATTCAATCAATCCCGTATACAATTCCCTTTATCAATCGGTACGTTACTTGCCCGAGACTCGATCGTCGGTATCCCAATACCGCGTTCAATCTAGTTACCGGCAAGTCACTTTACGCGTATCATAATGCAGGATCCCGTGACCATACACTTGGTCACATTGAGCTCATTATGATGATGCATTACCGAGTGGGCCCAGAGATACCTCTCCGTCATACGGAGTGACAAATCCCAGTCTTGATTCGTGCCAACCCAACAGACACTTTTGGAGATACCCATAGTGCACCTTTATAGTCACCCAGTTACGTTGTGACGTTTGGCACACCCAAAGCACTCCTACGGTATCCGGGAGTTGCACAATCTCATGGTCTAAGGAAATGATACTTGAGATTTGGAAAAGCTCTAGCGAAACGAACTACACGATCTTTGTGCTATGCTTAGGATTGGGTCTTGTCTATCACATCATTCTCCTAATGATGTGATCCCGTTATCAATGACATCCGATGTCCATAGTCAGGAAACCATGACTATCTGTTGATGAACAAGCTAGTCAACTAGAGGCTCACTAGGGACTTGTTGTGGTCTATATATTCACACATGTATTATGATTTCCGGATAACACAATTATAGCATGAATAATAGACAATTATCATGAACAAAGAAATATAATAATAACCATTTTATTATTGCCTCTAGGGCGTATTTCCAACAGTCTCCCACTTGCACTAGAGTCAATAATCTAGTTACATTGTGATGAATCGAACACCCATAGTTTTCTGGTGTTGATCGTGTTTTGCTCTAGGGAGAGGTTTAGTCAATGGATCTGCTATATTCAGGTCCGTATGTACTTTACAAATATCTATGTCTCCATCTTAAACATTTTCACGAATGGAGTTGAAGCGACGCTTGATGTGCTGGTCTTCTTGTGAAAACCGGCTCCTTGGCAAGTGCAATAGCTCCAGGTGTTGTCACATGTAGATCCCGCCAAGAGTGTGATCGGCCCCGACGCAAATTGGGTATGACTCCTAGGTCAGGTGATGAACTCCTTCACCCAGATAGCTTCATGGCGCATGCTGCCTCCGAGGCTGCCATGTACTCCGCTTCACATGTAGATCCCGCCACGACGCTGCGCTTGCAAATCGCACCAGCCCATCGCCCACCATTATTCAAAATATACACATATCCGGGTTTGTGACTTAGAGTCATCCAGACTCTGGTCAAAGCTAGCGCCGACGTAACCTTTACGACGAGCTCTTCGTCACCTCCATATACTTGAGAAACATTTCTTAGTCCTTTTAGGTACTTTTAGGATGTTCTTGACCGGTTTCAATCTCTGCGGCGCCAACTCCGAGATTCGATCGTCAGCGGCATCGGGCCGCCTCGCGGAGCCATGGCGGGAAGCCGGCATATCGGCCATGCTTCCACGCCATCTGCGAGGCGGTCCCTATCGCGTGACGCCACGTGGGCGATAGCCTGCCGCCTGTAGCGTGGCGGGGCGGGCGCCGGTGGGGCCCGCCACTACGCGCCTCGGCTCCGGCGGATCCGCTGCGGCGAGGCGGTTGGCATCCCCACGCCGTTACTGCGGGCAGTAACTGCGTGGGGTTTTTAATCGTGGGGCGTCGTGGGGTCGTGGGCGCAGTTAATCCCCACGTAGCCCCCTCGGCTTCTCAGCCCATGGGGCTATAAATAAGCGAGGCGGCGGCGCCTTATGCACGCGCACTCCCTCCTCTGCCCTCTCGCCCTTCTTCTTGCTCTGTCGCACCGCTGCTCCGCTGCTCTTTCCTCTCCGTCGACGATGAGTTCTCCTCCGCCGCGCCCACTGCCTCGCGCTCCGGCCCGAATGGGGCCAGTTCCAGGCGTGGGCCTTGGAGGACATCGAGTTCCTCCGCGGACCCGCCGCCTTCCGGCGCTGACGGGTGCAGGCCCGCCCTGCGCCCGGCGGAGAAATCCGGCCAGCGCCCGGAGGCGGCAGCGGGTCATCTTCCTTCGCACCTCATGCGCAGGATGGGCCTCGGCGGAAGGTTCCTCCGCTTCGTTCCTCGAGCTGTACCATCTGCAACCGCCTGCCCACCCCCAGCGGTGGTACTCCTCTCCGCCTTCGCCACCCTGTGCGAGGCGTACATCGGCGTTCTCCCCACCATCGAGCTGTGGGGAGAGTTCTTCTCTTCGAAGCTCGGCACGCAGGCCGCCGGCACGCCGGTGCAGTGTGGCACATTCATCGCGTCGCGGCGCACGACGGCCGACAACCCTTTCCCGCCCATCCGACTGGTGAAGTCGGTGAAGATGTGGCAGAAGACATACTTCTACGTGAAGAATGTTGCCACCGATGGCGACTGGGTCAACCTGCCGCCCTTGACCCGAGCTGGTGGCGGCGGCCGGCTGGTCCCCATCGGTCGGCGCTTCCGGCCTCGGTCGGCGCCGTGGCGCGCCTCCAGAATCTGGCAATCGGAGGGGCTCGTCGCCTCCGACCTCCAACCGCCTTTGTGGCGCGCGGATCTGCTGCCGCTCAAGGCGGCCCCATCTCATCTGCGGATGAGCGGCAGCCGCGATCGGCAACCCGGTGCACCAAAGACATGCAGCGTGGAAGTGTCTAACATGGTGAACCTCGCCGCCCACTACAAGTTCACCCGGCGAGTGGCAGTTTGGCAAGAGCCGTACTCGCGACAACCCTCGCCGGAGGTAAGTTTTCCATCGTGTTCTAATCTTGCTCGCGTCGACTTGAGCTCTGATCATGCTAGTTTCTTTGAAGCAGAACCCCTCTTGGCGCCCGCTTTGCGGCGCGAGAGAAGCCTCGCGTGTCGTCCCGACCGCGAGGTCGGCGGCGTTAACGACCCGACACAGGAGCAGCGGCGCTGGAGGCCCGACGCCCGAAGCGGCGGAGGAAGAAGGAAGGCCTCGAGGCCGTCGGCGACTTTCGCCGGTAGCCCGAGATGACTTATCGGCGAAGTCGCCCCGCGCCGTCAGCGAGCGGCCCCTCAACCAGGCCGGCTCGAAGAAGCGCCCCGCCGGAGACGGGCGCTCGGCGGCGGCGAAGAAGCCCAGGGGACCGCCGCGCGACCAAGCGGGAGGAGGCGGCGCGAGCCAACCGCTTCGGAAGGAAGTGAAAAAGCTGCCGCTTGTCTCTTCGTAAGTTTTTTTTACTCTTTGCTCTTCTCTGACCTTGCTTGAATTGCTCTAGCTCTCACCCCTCTCATCTCCAGCGCTCCCCTCTCCCTCGAGAAATCGCGCGCCCTCCGTCATGGGGTGGCGGCGTCCTCAACTCCTGTGATGGGTCGACCCGCCGCCGATCTCCGGGAGGCGGCGGAGGCGAGCAGCGGGAGAAGCGCGGAGGAGAGACCAAGCGCTGGAGAAAGCGCGGGCCGACAAAGCGGCCGCCGATGCTGGCAGCATCTGGAAGAAGGCGTGGCGCGGCCGCGACAGCGTCAAAAGCAGAGACGCCGAGGCGGCCGTTAAATCACCTGTGGCGATGCTTGTCCCCGCTGTCATCGTGCCGCCGCCTCGACTTCTGAGGCAGACCGGGAGGTCGGCACCGCCAACCTCACCGAGGAAGGTGGCGGCAGCGGGCTCGGACACCCGCGCCGCCTCCGCCACCTCCGCCGCCTCGATCTTCGAGGCGCACGGTAAGCAGCACAGTGGACCCGCGAGACCCGCGGCCTGCGGGCGGCGCACGCAGCGCGGCCGCTTCTGCAGGTCGCGGCGCCGACTTCGCCCGCCGAAATCGAAGGGCGACTCCGTGCCGCAGGCTCGGGGAAGGCAGACGCCGCCATCATGGCGAATCACGGGCGCCCGAGGCCTCGGCGCTGCGCCCAGCTGGAGGTGCCTCGCGAAAGCAGTAACGGTCCGCTGAACCGGCGCTTGGATGTTCGGTCCAACTTGCGCAAGGAAAGGCGAGGCCCTCGGCTCTACAGGGCGCATCTAGCCATGCGGGCCTCGGTCCGGTGCGATTTGTTTTTGGTTCTCTTGTCTCTTTCCGTGAAGCGGCGGCCTGCTGAGTGTAATCCCGAGTTCGGAGTCGGGTGATGAGCGCGGCTCGGAACTCCTTTTACGATCTTCGCTGACTGACTGTTCTTTGCGGCCTTGCGAGTACCACAACCTCCAGCGCCTGCCTTCAACATAGCGTTGAGGAGCTGAGGAGAGCGGACCGCCCGATCTGGCGAGAGAGTAGGTAGATTTTTTCCTTCTTCAAGGGGCGCTGGCACCAGGCATGATAGTCCCGAGGTCGGGCGGCTGCTGCTTGATCGGGCGGATCTCAGCGGCTTTCCTTCTTTCTTCTCAGCGCGGAGCGCTTGGCCAGCAGCTGTAGTCCCGAGATTCGGGCGCTCGCTGGCGATCGGCCGGATCTCCCAGCGACCTTCTTTCTTGACGATGTTTATCTTTCTTTGGGCTTGAGCGCCAGCGCCGCCCTTCAAGGGCAGCTAGATGAAGCCAATGCCGCCTCGTCGTCGCTAAGGAGGAAGAAGTCACGACAAGCTTCGCCCAAGCGCGATCTTGGCGGCGAGCTGGCGGCAGAGGATCTGCCTTCGAAGCGGGAGGAGCGCCAAGCGCGGAAGATGCCCTCCTAGCCGAGTTCGAGATGGGCGGGCGCTGGACCAACAGCGGCGATCTTGACCTCCGGCTACCACGTGCTCGGGGCGTCGTCGGCCAGTAACTCCCGTCTTCTCTTTTGGACTTTCAATTCTTTGTCGAGACTGTTTCTGGTTTCGATTGCTTCCTCTTTTGTCTTCGCAGACTTCTTCCGGGCCACTCGCATGAGCCGTCATTCCGGCCATCGGCGGATCGGGGAGGAAAGCGAGAAGCGCAGTGATCGCCGCTAACTTAGCCGCCTTGTCGAAAGCAGATCTTGAGCATCGGGGCTCGCCTTGGCCTGCTCACCGTCGTCGCGCCGTCTTCAACGCCGGCACCCAAGTCGTTACCGCCCTATGGCGGAGGTGCGGCTCTTCGCCTTGTCGGTCGGACGGCCGATACGGCTGGAAGTCGCCGTCGGCCGCCCGAGGCTTGGAGGGCTCCTCGGCCCGTGCGAACCGCCGGGCCACTGGAGTTCGTCAGGGTTGGTACCCGGCTGGACTCGACCGCTGGCTGCGTTCGGTCGGAGGCCCGAGCCAAGGCAGGAGCCGTGGAAGGCGCCCTCGTCGGCCTTGGCCCGGCCATCGCCAGTACACGGACACTAGTGTCTTTGTGCCCGGCGGACCGCCGGCGGCAAGGAGGCTCCGCTGAGTGGTTCGGGATGCACCCAGTCGAAGAGGACTCTGCGAGGTGTCGGCTCAAAGCACGAGGAGTCGGAGGGCGGAGGCGAGGAGGAGGAGGCGCGAGGAGCACGAAGAAGGCGACCAGCCTCGGCTGATCGCGCCTCCAGCAACGAGCCTCGGAAGGACAAGGCAATCGTCGCGAGGGCGACCAAGCCGAACCGCCCAGCCCGGCTGCCCGGCGCCCAAAGCTGCCGCCGCCTCCGGCCCTCCGGCTCGGGAGGCCGCCCCTAGGATGCATCAGCCTTACACATTCTTTTGTTTTTGCTTAAAACTTGTTAGTTCTGAACAATTCCACCCAGGGGTGTATTGACCAAGTGCCTTATGTAAATATTTATCAAGTTTGACCTTTTGCTTGCTTTGGCTCTTTTTAGACTGTTTTCCTTTGCCGCCTCCCTTTGGTTGCCGCCTTGCTATCTGGGCAGCCGCTCTGTGAGACTTCTGCCTTCCGGGTCAAACTCAGCTACCTTGGGAGGCAAGTATAGTCGTTTAAAGTGTCATAGCAAGTTTGGCTGAGAGATCGACGCCGCCGACCCTCAAAGTCGGCCGTTCTTAATAAAGGTTAAGCGTGAGCCATTGCTCGTGAGTCGGCTTAGTAGAGGAATTGGGGGCGGCTTGGGCTGTCGTAGCTCTTAAGTCCTTAGCCGTTTTCATGTGCACGCTCGCTTTCCGCCTCCCGTTCTACCGGCGATCGCTCTGCGGCTGTGGCGTTCTCAGGAGACGGCTTTGGCCTTGACACATTACTGTCCGACCTCGAGGCGTTTCATAGCACAAAGCGGCGAGTCCCGGGCCGACTTGCCGAGACCGGTGCTTGGACGATATGATAAAAATGGAAGCATTTGAAGCGAGATTCATATCATCTGATTAATCAAAAGGCGGTCCCAGAGCTCGGCTCGAAGCCCAAATCTTAGTATATCTGAAAAAGGAGTAGCGCGATACATCTTTGTATCAGTGTAAAATCTTGAAGAAGATTTGCATTCCACGGGCTCTGTCTCCTTGCGAGTCGTCTCTCTTGCGTGCTCGAGGCTTCGAGCATCGATCGGGTAGTAAGCGTCGTTCCGGCACTTCTTGCGATGATGAAGGACCCTCCCAAAGCGCCGACAACTTGTGCTGGCGGCTGTTCTCTGAATCAGCGGATCACAAATCGCCCTCTTGGAATGATCGTGGCTTGACCTTGCGGTTGTAGTATCGCGCGAGACTCTCTTTGGTAGATCTTTGGACGGTGAGTGCCAACAACCGGCCCTCTTCCGGTGAGTCGGCGCCGTCTTGGCGTGCTTCTTGACCTCCTCTTGATTGTACATGGAGACTTCGTGGAGAGTCGAATTGTATATCCGTCGGGATAGCAACCCGGCACCGTAGAAGCGAGGAAGAAGCGGCGTGAAGCGGTTGATCTGTTGAGTCGTCTGCGCGAGACTCGAGGAGGCGGCAGCTCTTCCACCTCAACAGCGGCGGCGCTCGAGTGGTTCGACCAATCGAGGCTTGATGCGGATAGGATGAGGCCATTGGCTCGCTCCACTGGCCGTTTGATGCGGATGGGCAGCGGGCGCTAAGTCGGTCGGATGCCACTGCGTCGCGGCGAGCCAAAGCGCCCTTGGCGAAGTTGGTGCCATTGTCCGTGATGATGCTGTGTGGTATGCCATACCGCACTGTGATGTCGGCAATGAAAGTCACTGCTGTGGGCCCATTTAGTTTCTTGATGGGCTTTGCTTCCACCCACTTGGTGAATTTGTCCACTGCGACGAGTAAATGAGTCAGGCCACCTCGAGCCGTTTTGAAAGGTCCCACCATGTCCAGGCCCCAAACTGCAAAGGGCCAGGCGATGGGGATTGTCTTCAGTGCAGAAGCCGGCTGAAGGGGCTTGGAGCGGAACACCTGGCACCCCTTGCACTTCTTGACTAATTCTTTAGCTTCCTCCAGGGCAGTCGGCCAAAAGAAACCGTGCCGAAAAGCTTTGGCCACGAGCGCCCTCGACGCCGCATGGTGGCCACACTGCGCCTGGTGGATGTCCTTGAGATCGCTGGCCTTGTTACGATTCCACGCTTGTGTTGGTGGACACCAATGGCGCTTCGTCGACCAACTCTCTGTTGACTATGGTGTAGGCTGCAGCTCGGCGTTGCACTGCCGAGCCAAGGTCTCATCTGCAGCAGCTCCTTGTTGACTAAAAACTTGAGGATGGAAATTTGAGCCCATGAGGGTGCTGCTATCTCTTCATTTGCTACCACAGCCGACTTGGGCCCGGTACGGGCGGCTGGGCTGGGGGCGGGTTGGGTTCTGCTGCCGCTTGCTGAATCGAGGGCATCTCTGGCCGGTGGCGCGATCCCGACCGGTGGCGCGAGCCCCCGGCCGGCCAGGGCGATCCCGGCCGGCCTGTGGCTTTCTTGAGGTCGCTTTGGGGTCTTGGAGTCGGATCCGACTATTTACAGGGAGCCGGCGAAAATGGAGTCGGACTACGGTGAAAGCTTGATAAGCGGCGAGGAGTCGTTGAAGGCGACACGGAGGAATCGCTTAGCGAGTAGAGCCGACTTCGCGCCAAAGCATCTGCTTGGTCGTTGTCGTTTCTTGGTACGTGGAGGAACTCGCATCCTTCAAAATATCCGCTGAGCTGCTGCACTAAGAAGCGGTAGCTTGCCATGTTTGCGTCCTTGGCGTCCCAGTCGCCGGATGACTGCTGTACCACCAAATCAGAGTCGCCGTAGCATAGGATCCGGCGAATGCCGAGTTCCTTGGCAAGCCGGAGCCCGTGAACGAGTGCTTCATATTCAACGACGTTGTTGGAGGCGGCGAAGTGGATTTGCAGCACGTATTTGAGCTTGTCGCCCTTGGGGGAGGTGAGGACGACGCCGGCTCCGAGGCCGGAGCACATCTTGGAGCCGTCGAAGTGCAGCTGCCAATGAGTAGAATCCGGCGCAGGCGGCAAGTATTGGGTCTCGGCCCAGTCGACGAGGAAGTCGGCCAACGCCTGCGACTTGATGGCGGTGCGAGGTTGGTAGTAGATTGTGTAGGGAGCTAGATCGATAGCCCACTTGGCCACTCGGCCGGAAGCATCTCGACTTCCGATGATCTCGGCGAGTGGGGCAGTGCAAACCACAGTGATTGGATGCTCTTGGAAGTAGGGCTTCAGCTTCTTGGCGGCAAAATGCACGCCGTAGCACATCTTCTGGTAGTGAGGGTAGTTTTGCTTGGAGGGCGATTACCTCGCTCGGGTAGTATCTCTGGTCTCTGGATCGGGGCGCCTTGCCTTCCTCCTTGCGTTCGACTACGATAACCGTCTTGACTACCCGGTGGTGGCGGCGATGTACAAAAGCATGGGCTCTTTGGGAGTCGGAACCGCCCGACCTGAAGTCGTCGGCATCTTCTTGATTGGAGAAATGCCTCATCTGCCTTGTGGTTCCACTCGAAAAAAGTGGTCTTCTTCATTAGCTGATACAATGGCAGAGCTTTCTCGCCCAGCCGACTGATGAATCGGCTTATGGACACCAAGCAGCCGGTGAACTTCTGCACGTCCAGCAGTCGGCTGGGTACCTCCATCCTTTCAATGGCCTTGATTTTCACAGGGTTGCACTCTATGCCACGTTCGGAGACCAGAAAACCAAGGAGCTGGCCGGCTAGGACTCCGAACACGCACTTCTCTGGGTTGAGCTTGATCTGGAATCGGCGCAGATTCTCAAAGGTTTCTTTCAGATCCTCTAGCAGCGTCCCACGCTTCTCCGTCTTCACCACCACATCATCCACATAAACATGGGCATTCCTGCCGAGCTGCTTGAGGAGGCACTTCTGCATGCAACGCTAAAAGGTGGCGCCGGCATTCCTCAAGCCGAACGTCATCGTCAGGTAGCAGAAGGCTCCAAACGGCGTGATGAATGCGGTCTTGACTGTCCATTTGGATTCAGCTTGATCTGGTGATATCCGAGTATGCATCCAAGCTCAACAGCTTCGCATCCGGTACATGGAGTCTATCACCTGATCTATCCTTGGCGGAAGCGAATGGATCCTTCGGCAGGCCTTGTTGAGGCTGGTGTAGTCGATGCACATCCGCCTCGCTTGTTTTCTTCAACACTAGCACAGGGTTCGCCAACCATTCCGGAAAAACACCTCCATGATGAAGCCGGCTGCGGGGCGGGCTATCTCCTCTCCACTACTCTCCTCTTCTCTTCCGACGGTGAGCGCAAAGGCTGCTGACCGCTTCACATCTGGCCCGACGTGTAACTTGTGCTCGGCGAATTCCGTCGGTACACTGGCATGTCCTTGGGGGACCATGCGAAAGCGCCCGATTCTCACGGAGGAAATCGACAGGCTCGCCTTCCTATTCTTTGTCAAGGCCGGTGCCCATGACAGCATACCTCTCTGGGTGTTACGGGTCAAGGGTATCTTCTTGGTCTCTTTGGCGGCTTGAATGATCCTACGCCTCCGACTCCTTGGGGTCTGGCGACATCTCTGGCTGCTTCCCAGCCATCGCCACGACACGGTCAGGAGGCAGCTTCTCGACGCGATCACGGAGACTCGGCCAGCCGATTGCTCTCGGCAGCAAGCAGTGAGCGACTTCTTATAGTCGCCCGGCAGCGGTCGAGATCCCCGAAGTTGGCATCTTCATCTTGAGATAGGCGTAGTGGGGAACCGCCATGAACTTGGCGAGGCAGGCCGGCCCTAGCGAGGCGTGGTATGGGCTCTCAAGTCCACCACCTCGAACCAGATCGGTTCTCGGCGGAAGTGATCTTTGTCTCCGAAGAGGACATCTATCGAGAATCTTGCCAATCGGGCGGCAGGGAGAGGCGGGTATGATCCCATGGAAAACAGTCGGCTACTCTGCGGCTGCCTCCGTCGATTCGAGCTTCTCCATGGTATCCTTGTACAAGATGTTTATGCTCTGCCTCCGTCTATCGGGACTCGCGAGAAGCGGGCGGCCCGCTTGTCGGTGGCCAAAGGTCGCCCCTAAGAACCAAGGTGTAGAGCCGGACTCGGCATCACCTCGGGTGATCCGCCCGACTCCGGTGATAGGCTTCTCGGACCAATGCATGAACACGGGGGCTTCTGCGCCGCTGCGTTAACTTCTTCTGCTCTTTGGCGCTTTCGCGCCGGTCGTCTGTCCGATAGTGAACACTCGTATGCTCCATGCTCTTCGGGAACTCATCTTGGGCAAGCGCCGAACGTGGCGTGCCGCCCGGCTCTTGGAGGCGGGCGGCGGCCGCCCGCAGCGGCGGGCGAGGCCGTCTCTCTGGCGATCTGACGAGCGGTGGCACTTCGGTGGTATGGTTCGACAACTTGGCGCGGCTGTGGAACTTGCAAGGACCATCGAGTCTGCTCATAGGAGAAAGCCGGCAGCGGTTGGACTTGCCACACCTTCCGCGCTTGGCGGAGGCTGCCCTCAGCTGCTTGTCTTCTCTGCGCCACTGCGCATTGTTGGAAGTCGGCTGGGGGGCTTTGCGTTTGTTGTCGCTCTGTTGCTGCCGTCGGCCGGCGTCTCCAGCCGGCGTCCTGGGAGCCTGGGGAATCACCTTGCCAGCCGCATTGACTTGGATCTCCGTCTTCATAGAAGAGTCGGCCGTGGCGTATTTGTCTGCTATGACTAGCAGCTCGTCGAGGGTTTCGGGCTCGTCGCAGAGGAGCTTGTGTTTGAGGAGGGTGCCCTCTCGGCACCCGGCCGTAAAGTACTCGATAGCCTGCACCTCGTGCATGCCCTCGCGAGGAGTTTGGAGCTTCGCCCCAAATGCGTGAGATAGTCGTAGCGTCGATTCCTCAGGGCCTTGCACGCACAAGGAGAGCCGACGCAGCGGAGGTCGCTTATGCGTCTTTGGTGAAGTTGCGAATGAAGGCCTCGGTGAAGTCGACCCAGCTGTTGATCTTTGCGGGGCTTCGGGTTGTTCAGCCATGTCCGGGCTGTGCCACGGAGCATGAGGAACATACTTGATGGCGACTTCGCTTGTTGCCGTTGGCGATGTTGACAGCCGTGGAGTAGTCTATCAGCCAATCTTCCGGCTTCACGGGCGGTGTATTTGGGCGTGTCTCGAGGGGGTGTGAACCCTTTGGGGAAGGGCTCGTTTACGATGCGGGGCCGAAGCAAGGCGGGCCCGTTAAGTCTTCTTCTTCTAGCGCCCGAGGATCGTGGAGTCGGTCGATCCGGTGGCGGCGTCGTTTCTCCGACTCCCTCTCGGCGGCGGCGATCTCCGAGTCGGATGCTCGACAGGCGGTGGGGAGACTCACCGTTCTCTCCGGGGCGGAGGGGGGAGATAATCATCTCGCCGCTCCACTGCTCTGGGGCGGCCATCTTGGTCTCGCTCGATGGAGGCGCGAGTCCGACTGTGGCTCGCAGCCGGCTCTTTCTCCCTCCTCCCGCGGACTCCGCCAGTCGGCGTGCGGGAGGTCGCGCCTTGATCTCGGCGAGGGGGTATGTCGTCATTCTTACATTGCGGCGTGTCGTGGCGGCTTTGCTGCCGCGTTCTGCGCGGCGGCCGCGTCGAGGCTTTGGACTCGCTCCGTCATCACACGCGCGCTTCGCCGCCGAGGTCCCTCGGTTCCTCGATCGCGCCGCTTAGGCGCGCGGATATTCTGCAGGGTGGCGTACGCGAGCGCCGCCCGAACGATCGGCGGCAGCGGCGCGCGCTCGGACGCGCCAAGGCGGCTCGCCCCGGTCGGAGCGGCGTGCCACCAGCCGCGATCCACCTCACGCTGGTACGCCTGACAGGCGTCTCATGCTTGCCAACTTCTTGGCGCCTCGATAAGTGAATGGCGGCGTTCTTCCAACATCTCTGCGTCCGCGTCCTCGGGGGCGCGGACAGTCTTCTGAGCGCGCGGCGGCGGGTCTGGCGTTTTCTCGGAGTGCTTTCGCCGTGGCGATGGCGAGCACCTCCGTGGTGGCGCTTCCGTCGCTCTCCTCGTCTGGAGGCGGCTCGTCGTGAACCACCACATTGGTGGGGAAGGTATCAAGCGATCTGGCGTGGCTTCGACCAGCATCGGGTCGGAGGAGCCTCACGGACTCAAGTCTCTGGCCGGGCTCGGCCGGCGACTTGAAGCTGGTCGAGGAGGCCGAGAAGATTTGGGGCCACCGCGCGGTGCTTTCAGCTTGGGCTCGTCGGAGGCGCACCTCACCGAGGAGTTGGCGAGGCCGCTCGGCTGTGAGCAACCGGCGCTTCGACGCAAGCCGTCAGCCTTGAACCCCATCTGGCGAGCAGGGCTGGCTCGCTTGCGAGGAAAAGGTTCCGTCGAGCAGATCTCCAGACGACGGTGCACCTCGCCTAAGGGCGCCAAATGTCGGGGTTGGCGCGACATATGCCAACGGATGGCTTATCATGGTGGGGGCGAGTAGAGCGTCATGGGTGCACAGAAGCTGGATGAGGTGAAGACATGCGCCGGCGAATCTTACCCAGCTTTGGGGCTCTCGGGAGATAATACCCCTCTTGCTGCTCTGCAGGGGTCTCCGTGATGATCACTATGGGGAGATAGTACAAGGTGCTCCTTGAGCTGTGTGGGCGAGGAAGGAGCAAGGCTAGCTCTTTCCCTCGTGCTATATGTCTAGGAAACCTACTCAGGGCCCAACCCTTTGCATGGGTGCCCCGGGGGGTTTATATAGGCCTACCCCGGTACAAAGTAATCCCATTGGCGTGGCCCCGATCGTCGATCTCTCTTGCAGCCGTCTTCTCCGCCGACCTCTGGGGCCCGCCGTTGGCGGTCCCACTTGACAGGCCTAGTCTTGTCAGCACTCGATGACGCAGCATGGTCACGGGTCGTGGGAGCAGTGTCACCGCCTGTCGGTGATCATGTTGCACTCCCCATCCAACTGGTTTATGGCTTGTGGGCCTCGCCGGTGGCCGACTCGGGAGGCCGACCAGTGGGGCCGTCTTCAACTCTCCGGCCGAGCTCCTTTGTCTCACCGACGGAGGGCCAGCGATCTCCGGCCGACGCGTGCGCCGTCGTGGAGTGCAGGCCGCATGCTTGTGGCTGGTCGGGCATAGCATGGCAACAGCGCCTCACGGAGATCTCCGGTGGCGCTGCTCATCAGTAGCCATGCCTCCCCTTCCGTGGGTCCGAGGGGACAGCCACGACGGGCTGTACCCTGCGTTGGTCTTCGTGGAAGGTCGCGGGCCGACTCTCAGAGTCGGCCTCTTGAGAGGTCGCAAGCTCGGAGTCGGCTTGGTCCAGAGTCGCCGTCTGGGGACTCTGCCTCTTCGGAAGTCGCCAGCTGGGACTCGGCCTTCCCGAAGGTCGGCAGCTGAGGCTCGGCCTTCTCGAAGGTCGCCCAGCTGGGATTCGGCCTTCTCGGAGGTCGCCCTACTGGGACTCGACTGAGGGGCGCAGCCCGCCCCGATGTCTTGAAAGATCTTGGGTCCTGGGTCAGCCTACCCATGGCCCATTACTCCGACAACCATCCTACCAAACTTACGGCAAGGTTTATATCAGGTCTGGTACAGGTCATGGCATACATGATAGACCCTATGGCTGAGGCATAGGGGAAGACACTCATCTTTTCTCTATCTTCTGCCGTGGTCGGACATTGAGCCGAGCTCAATTTCACACCTTGCAACACAGGCAAGAACCCCTTCTTGGACTGATCCATATTGAACTTCTTCAATATCTTATCAAGGTATGTACTCTGTGAAAGACCTATGAGGCGTCTCGATCTATCTCTATGGATCTTGATGCCTAATATGTAAGCAGCTTCTCCAAGGTCCTTCATTGAAAAACACTTATTCAAGTAGGCCTTAATGCTGTCCAAAAGTTCTATATCATTTCCCATCAAAAGTATGTCATCCACATATAATATGAGAAATGCTACAAAGCTCCCACTCACTTTCTTGTAAACGCATGCTTCTCCATAAGTCTGCATAAACCCAAACGCTTTGATCATTTCATTAAAGCGAATGTTCCAACTCCGAGATGCTTGCACCAGCCCATAGATGGAGCGCTAGAGCTTGCATACCTTGTTAGCATTCTTAGGGTCGACAAAACCTTCCGGCTGCATCATATACAGTTCTTCCTTAATATGACCGTTAAGGAATGCTGTTTTGACGTCCATTCACCATAACTCATAATCATAATATGCGTCAATTGCTAACATGATTCGGACGGACTTCAGCTTCGCTACGGGAGAGAATGTCTCATCGTAGTCAATCCCTTGAACTTGTCGATAACCCTTAGCGACAAGTCGAGCTTTATAGATGGTAACATTACCATCCGCGTCCGCCTTCTTCTTAAAGATCCATTTGTTTTCTATCGCCACGATCATCGGGCAAGTCTGTCCAAAGTCCATACTTTGTTTTCATACATGGATCCTATCTTGGATTGCATGGCTTCAAGCCATTTGTTGGAATCTGGGCCCGCCATTGCTTCTTCATAGTTCGAAGGTTCTGTTGGTGTACTAAAGTAGGGGGTACCTTAGTACCCCGAACTTGTGCACATGTATCATAACACCCTCTGCAAAGGCTTGCGGACGTCCGCCAAGACCTCCGCCATTTCCTATTACTGCCATTCAAGAACAAAGTATCAACCAGAAGATAAGGCCCAAGAAGAGAAGCTTGCAGGGGAAGGATAAAGACCCTCGCAAGAGAAGCTTGCGGGAAGGACAACTAATATGCTTCAGAAGACTTGCTTGGGACGCCCAGCAGCGTCAAGCAAGGCCCGGCGACCGGCAAGCTTGCCAGCGACAAGAGAAGGGCATGACAAGGCGCTTGTTGCAGCAACGCTACCACCATGCACTCAAGCTCCGGCGCATCCAACGACGTGTCACTCCGGGACTATCCCAGAGAGCGCGAGGCGGTATTTGTGCAGCCATCTTGGTGCGAGGTGGCAAGCGAAGCTGACAAGGAAGCCATCGTGGCGATCGATGGTGCTCCTAACGGTCGTTTCCTTGCACTATTGGGGTGACCAGACGGGCATTAAATGCCCTTGTCCCCCGCCGTCAGAGTTAGGTAGGGGACACTGTTGGACACTGTTGTACCAACCTGCGTTTTTACCTTTCTAGCCCTCTTTCTACGCTGCCACCTGTCGGTAACCCCCTTAGACTATAAAAGGGAGGCCCATGCGCACGTAGAAGGGGTTCGGAACTTCTCCGCAGTGGATTCGACTCATCGAACACCACTACATGCTCGCGCTCTCGAGCGAGAACGAATACAAACACAAAGCAGCAGTAGGAGTTTTATCTCTCCGGAGAGCTCCGAAGCTGGGTAAAAACCCCCCACGTGCCGTCGCCTCGATCTGCTCTGCGTGCGCCCTCCGCTCCCTTGCCGGACAAGAAGGAGCCCCCTGCCCCATAGGTGTTCGTGCTCCCGCAGACGGGATCCCCCGCGACATCTTTGGCGCGCCAAGTAGGGGGGCGTCGAGGTCGTACGCATCTGATCCGGCGTCTATGCGCGCTACTTCAGCATCTTCGTCAACATGCCACCGAAGAAGAAGACTTCGGAGGTGGCCGCTCCGTCTGCGACCGCCCCACCGCCACCGGAGCAAGTGGGCGGTGGGGTGGACGCCGGCGGAGGAGCGGGCACCAGCGGAGGGACTCACATCGTCACTCGCTCCAAAGACAAGGCCCCGCAAGGTTCAGCGTCTGCACATCCACCGCACCCCTCCCAGGAGGTGCAAGATCGACAACGCCACGGCGCTCCTGGCGTCGTGCTCGCGTT
The DNA here is from genome assembly GCA_021437245.1 of Aegilops speltoides. NCBI lineage: Eukaryota > Viridiplantae > Streptophyta > Magnoliopsida > Poales > Poaceae > Aegilops > Aegilops speltoides. The sequence goes on from CM038146.1 coordinate 142,620,507, forward strand.
GGAACAAGGCCGAGCTGGTGGGTCGCGGGACGTTCAAGGCCAGCATGCGCCCCAACACGCTGGCACGAGCACAGTGCGGTCGCCCGGTCGAGATGCTGCTCCTTCTAACACTGTCAGGAGTTTGAGCATGTCTCGCACCTCGCGCCGCTCGCCACCGCCACCCAAGACTCCAGAGGAAGCGGCGGCCGAGCCAGCTTCTCCTAGACTACCCTCCAAATACCGACAAGATCAACGACCGAGGGCAGCCATTTACAGCCTCATCGCTTCGCCCAACGGTGACAAGCCCCGCAACCGAAAGCACGAGAAGCCCCGCAAGGCGCCCATGCGCAAGCCGACGCCAGAAGACCGCTGGGCGCCACCACCGTGCACTCCCAGCCCGAAGGCCAAGATCGCCGACTTCGCCGAGCCAACCCCGACGCTGACTCCACCGCGTCTTCGACCGCGAACTTCGCCGTGATCAACGCCAAGTTCTTCAAGAACGACGACACGAAGACGCCTTTTCGCAGACGAGCGCAGAAGGAAGCGGCGTCAACTGACTAACGCTGGGCCCATCGCCGATATGCATGCGCCAGGGGAACCAGGCGACTTGCCGTACGCGGCAGGTTGCCCTGCGTTCACCCGTGAGCTGCGGCAAGTCCAGTGGCCCAGAGCCAAGAACTTCAAACCAGACGTGCTCGAGAAGTAAGATGGCAGGATACATCCGTCGAGTTCCTCAAAGATCTACACCATCGCGGTGCGAGCTGCGGGAGGGCGACGAGAAGATCCTGCCAACTACTACCGGCGGTGCTCAAGCCTTTGTCGAGATCTTGGCTCATGCACTTGCCGGACGGCTCCATCTCTTCATGGGCAGACCCTGTGTCATCAGTTTGTCGGCGCCTTCACGGCGGCCACAAACCCCATGGCCAAGAGAGTGATCTGCATCCGCTTTCGTCGTATGAGGGAGAGCCCCTGCGCAAGTGCATCTGAGATTCAGCCCGGTGCAGCACAACATCTCAGGCGTCCACTTCTGCCGGTTATCGGTAGCGTTCCATCGAAACGCGGCGTAACCGCAGGATGAGGGAGGAGATGGCGATGTGCAAGATCAGAGATGTTAGCGAGCTATATGCTCTAGCCGACAAGTGTGCACGGGCTGAGGAGGGGAGGAAGATCCCCGGAGAGACTGCAAGAGCGGAGGGATCTGACAGTGAGGATGCCGCCCTGGCAAGGAAGAACCGGAGGCGGAACAACAGAAAAAGAAAGGCTAAGGATGTGCTAGTTGTCGAGCATTCCGGCGACGGAGGCGGTTCCGACAAGGGCAAAGCTAGTGAGTCCGGCGAGGCTGTGGTAGCCGCCGACAAGCAGGATGGCTCCGGCAAGCAATATTGCAAGATCCACCGCACCAAGGGCCATGACCTCCAGACCTGCAAGAAAGTTGAGCAGATGGCGGAGCTACTGAAAGCTGAGTCTGAGCGCGACAAGGAGAGGGTCAGGAGGTGGCGGAGGATCCGTAAGAAGCTTCCCGCTTCGGGAGGCGCGCATGGGGCCAAGCCGCGGCAAGGAGACAGCCTCCCGCGCCGCGACAAGGAGCCAAGATGAGGATGAGGATGACGAGATGGAGGAAGATGAGACCGATGACCAAGAGTTTGAAGGCAACGGAGGTGTTGTGTATTGGCGGTGCCTCTTCGCACACCTCGCACCGCCAACTCAAGCAATGGGTGCGAAGTGAGCGCATTGAACCGTCCGTCGAGTCGCGCAAGCCTGCGAAGTGGTCAAGACGCCCATCATCTTCGACGTTGAGGATCACCCCTGATCGCATCATCTGCGGTCGGGTGTTTGCCGATGTTGGTCTCGCCGACAATCCGCAACCTCAAGGTCATGAAGATGTTGGTCGACGGCGGGGCGGGCTGAATCTGATTTCTTCCGCATGCTCAAAACTCCAGATCCCGACAATGAGCTCAAGAGACTGGTAATTTTCAAGGAATAAATCCGGGAAGGAGCAAGTCGAAGGGAAGATCACATCGCCGATGACGCTTTGGCAGCAAGCTGAATTTCAGGACAGAGAGGGTCACATTAGACGTCGCTGATTTCCCATTGCCCTACAATGGGATACTCGGCCGACCAGCGCTTGCCAAGTTCATGGCAGCCTCTCACTACGCCTACAACGTGCTCAAGATGCCTGGTCCGATAAGTGTCATTTCTATCCAAGGCGACAAGAAGGATGCTCTTATCTGCACTGACAAGATCTACCGGGAGGCAGCAGCCACAGCAGAGCGCAAGCCACTTGCCGCTGAAGCTCCCCGGGGGAAGAAGAAGACCAAGTCCGGCAAGAGCAACTCTGATGCCCACTCCGGCAAGCGCACCTCTTCGGAGTGCTGCGCTACCGTCGAGGACGCACCATCGAGCTCCGCCGGCAAGTGCAAGAAGGCAAAGACAGCTTCACAAGAGATCATGTCCGGCAAGCGTAGCTCTGATGCTCACTCCGGCAAGTGTGCCTCTTTGGAGCGCTGCGCTGTCGTTGAGGACGCACCATCGAGCTAGAAGCGCAGTCGCTCTTGTATTTCTAGGTTATGTTCCTTGAACGGCCGTGCCTTGTATGGGAAACCGGTGCGCGGAGGAACCGGCTTGTGGCTGAGTTGCGCCCTTACTTTGTTTCGAGTCCGCTCAACAAACGAAAGCGCGCTGCAACTAGCCCGACAAGGTTTCTTGCCGGAGGCGGCACCGCCAGCGGGCTGCTGATGTTCCGCACTCAGCAAGCGTGCTCGCACCGGCAAGTTCCCTCAAAGCGTAGGGGTAGAAACATACAAGGCACAAAATCAAGTAAAGGGCATGACATTGCAGTTGGCGTCGTTCAAAGAAGCGCAGCCTTGCCGAGACACAGACGAAAGAAAAGCTAAGTTGCCCAAGTCTGAGCACAAAGCCCAGCCAGTTTCAAGATTCTTATGTTATATTCCTCAAACTGCCACGCTTTGTATGGAAAGCCTGTGCGCGGAGGAACCGGCTCGTGGCTAGGTTGCGCCCTTGAGTTGTTTTCGAGTCCGCTCAACAATACAAGTGAGCTGCAACTAGCCCGATGAGGTTTCTTGCTGGAGGCAGCACCGCTAGCGGGCCACTGATGTTCCGCACTCAGCAAGCGTGCTTGCGCCGGCAAGTTCCCTAAAAAGCATGGGGTAGAGACATACAAGGGCCGCGACAGAGTACAGGATATAACATAGCAATCATCGCCATAGAGCGCAATCAGTTTTAAATCTTTAAAGTTATGTTCCTCGAACGACCGTGCCTTGTATGAAAAAACCTGTGCGCGGAGGAATCGACTCATGGCTAGGTTGCGCCCTTGATTTGTTTTCGAGTCCGCTCAACAATACAAGTGAGCTGCAACTAGCCCGACGAGATTTCTTGCCGGAGGCAGCACCGCGCAATGAACTCTTGATGTTCCGCTTTTCGATGGCGTGCTCGCACCGGCAAGTTCCCTCAAAGCGTAGGGTAAAAACATACAAGGCACCGAATCAAGTAAAGGGCATGACCTAGCAAGCTTTGCTTAGAATGAAGTTATGTATTACGGTAAATAACTTGCCACGCTCTAAGAGATTGTTCCTATGACACATTTAGCAGTGGCAAGGACAAGGAAAGAGAAGAAAGGTGCGCCGGCACCTAGGCCCCGGCAAGCCAACATCGCTGGGGGCTGCAAGTACCAAGGCTCATCCCCGGCAAGCCAGAGTTACCGGGGGCTGCGATAAAAGATAAGTTTTTCATCCCTCATCATGCATCCTTTTGTGGACTAAGGAGCGCGAAGTTATATTCCTTGAACTTCCGTGCCTTGTGTGGAAAACCTGTGCGCGGAGGAATTGACTCGTGGCTAGGTTGCGCCCCTGATTTGTTTTCGAGTCCACTCAACAATACAAGTGAGCTGCAACTAGCCCCGACAAGGTTTCTTGCCGGAGGCAGCACCGCCAGCGGGCTGCTGATGCCCCGCACTCAGCAAGCATGTTCGCGCCGGCAAGTTCCCTCAAAGCGTAGGGTAAGAACGTACAAGGCACAGAATCAAGTAAAGGATGTAACATAGCAAGCCTCCCCTTTTCATTAAAAAAACATCCCATTCGGGTACAGTCCATAGAGGATGAAAAACATGAAAGAGAGGATTACAAGTTCTAGATTCAGCTAAGGCCCGAAGGCTTACAAATTAAAATGATAAGGTGCCCGTAATCCCTTTCCTGCCCCCCCCCCCCCTTTTCAGGAGGTAGGTCAAGGAGCCGAAGAGGGCAGAAGGGGCGCCTAGGTGAGCTACGGGTGTCAGAAGACACCAAGAGAACATCCCGGGGGCCGACCGGGAGCTTGGCGGAGACGGAGGCGCCGGAGGCAGTAGCCGAGACGGGCGGCGGGGGACGCCAAGACGCTGCCGAGGGCACCACGCCCTCGTACTCTGACTTGACGGCCTTGCCACCAACCCTCTTCCTCTTCCGCAGCCTCCCTACGCCAGCCGCCCAAGGAGACGGCCCCGGGGAGTTCAGGAGGCCGGCAACCCGGATGATCGGGTCGCCGATGGCGCGCGAAGCGACGCCTGACGACTAGTCGGACCCGCCGTCCTCGTCGTTGTTGCGCTCCCTCCTCACTCTCGCCGAGGAGGAGTCTTCGCCATCGGAGGAGCTGTCCACGCAGCATCTCGCCCGGGTGCCGGAGTCCCCGAAGACCTTGACGGAGAGGAGGTCGCCATCCATTAACTTGAAATGGAGGGTAAACCCCGCCGTCAAGCTATGGATGCGGGCGAACGTCTTCCACCCTCGGTCAAGATACATCACACCGGGGGCTGGGGACACAACGCTGACTCGCGTACCGCTGATCCCACAGCCCCTCATGCGCAATCTCAGCGTCTCGAGCAGTTCCGGCTCCATCGCGCTTGCAAACGGAGCCGGAAGCCGGAGGCGACGGCGGGGTGCCCGGCGCAGCTTGACGAAGAACTCCCAAGGGTCATCCCCCGTGTGGACCGCCGGGAGGAGAGGAACCGCCGGCGGAGGCGAAGCCAACGCACCTCCCCGGCCGCCTCTTCCCCGCACGCCACGACCGCGCCCCCTCCCTCTCCCCCTTGGGGCTGGTTCTGCCACCACGGGTGCGGGATAGGGAGGGATACGCTGCCTGGCAGCGACCCTCGCCGCCACCGACGAAGGGCCAGGATTCCCTTCCTCCATGGCGGATGAGAGAAAGGGGAGCAGAAGTTGAAGGAAGAAGAAGATGAGGAAGTGCGGGTTCCTGCGCTCTCCTCTCGCCCTTCTTAAAGGGGCGAGGTGGGGGCTCGGCCGCCCCGCTCAGCCAATCAAGGCGCAAGAAGAGCAGAGAGTTGGGGCCGACCCGCTACCTCCACCCGTGACGGCTCGGTTTTCCTCCTCCACCGCCCACGACCCCACGCGCATGGGAGCCGCGTGGCGGGGATGCAGAGCCGAGGCGACAGGTGAGGTAACCGCGCCCCACCCCGTGATCACGGGGGTGGACGCTCGAAAAATCACAAGACGCCACTCCACGCCCCACGACGCCGCGATTGACGCGTGCCGTTACGGGAGGGCGCGGTGGATGCGGAGTGGGTTTTGCGTGGACCGAGGTCGCGCGTGCCCATGCACTGTTTTGGGCCTGGCCCAACAGCGCTCGGCACCGTGTATGGCCCATGCCCGGGGGCTCCTGTCGGTGTACTAAAGTAGGGGGTACCTTATACCCCGAACTTGTGCACGGGCGGTCGCCGCACCCCCGCGGCAAGGCTTGCCGGACGTCCGCCAAGACCCTCCGCCATTTCCTATTACTGCCATTCAAGAACAAAGTATCAACCAGGAAGACAAGGCCCCGGCAAGAGAAGCTTGCCGGGAAGGACAAAGACCCCGGCAAGAGAAGCTTGCCGGGAAGGACAACTAAGGCGCTTCCATAAGACTTGCCGCGACGCCCCGCGCGTCCCGGCGAGGCCCGGCGACCGGCAAGCTTGCCGGCGCGACAAGAGAAGGGTCATGCAAGGCGCTTGTTGGCAAGGCTGCCACCATGCACTCAAGCTCCATAAGATCCAACGACGTGTCACCTGTGACTGCCCCAGAGCACGTGGCGCAGGCGTCAGGCAGCCATGCGGTGCGAGGTGGCAAGCGAAGCTGACAAGGAAGCCATCGTGGCGATCGGTGGCGCTCCTAACGGTTGTTTCCTTGCACTATTGGGGCGACCGGATGGGCATTAAATGCCCTTGTCCCCCGCCGTCAGAGTTAGGTAGGGGACACTGTTGGACACTGTTGTACCAACCTGCGTTTTTACCTTTCTAGCCCTCTTTCTACGCTGCCACCTGTCGGTAACCCCCTTAGACTATAAAAGGGAGGCCCATGCGCATGTAGAAGGGGTTCGGAACTTTTCCGCAGTGGATTCGACTCATCGAACACCACTACACGCTCGCGCTCTCGAGCGAGAAGGAATACAAACACAAAGCAGCAGTAGGAGTTTTATCTCTCCGGAGAGCTCCGAAGCTGGGTAAAAACCCCCCGCGTGCCGTCGCCTCGATCTTCTCTGCGTGCGCCCTCCGCTCCCTTGCCGGACAAGAAGGGGCCCCCTGCCCCATAGGTGTTCGTGCTCCCGCAGACGGGATCCCCCGCGACAGGTTCACTGTTGTCTAACATGATTTCCAGGACAGGGTTGCCATACCACTCTGGTGTGGAACGTGTCCTTGTGGACCTACGAAGTTTAGTAGTAACTTGATCCGAAGTACCTTGATCATCATCATTAGTTTCCTCTCTTGTTGGTGTAGGCACCACAGGAACATCTTCCTGAGCTGTGCTACTTACTGGCTCAAGAGGCAGTACTTCATCAAGTTCCACTTTCCTCCCACTTACTTGTTTCGAGAGAAACTCTTTCTCCAGAAAGGACCCGTTCTTGGCAACAAATCTTGCCCTCGGATCTTAAGTAGAAGGTATACCCAATGGTTTCCTTAGGGTATCCTATGAAGACGCATTTTTCCGACTTGGGTTTGAGCTTTTCAGGTTGAAGTTTCTTGACATAAGCATCGCATCCCCAAACTTTTAGAAATGACAGCTTAGGTTTCTTCCCAAACCATAATTCATACGGTGTCGTCTCAACGGATTTAGATGGTGCCCTATTTAAAGTGAATGTAGCTGTCTCTAGAGCGTATCACCAAAATGATAGTGGTAAATCGGTAAGTGACATCATAGATCGCACCATATCCAATAGAGTGCGATTACGATGTTCGGACACACCATTTCACTAAGGTGTTCCAGGCGGCATGAGTTGTGAAACGATTCCACATTTCCTTAAGTGCGTACCAAATTCGTGACTTAAATATTCTCCCCCATGATCTGATCGTAAGAACTTTATCTTTCGGTCATGTTGATTCTCTACCTCATTCTGAAATTCCTTGAACTTTTCAAAGGTCTCAGACTTGTGTTTCATCAAGTAGACATACCCATATATACTCAAGTCATCAGTGAAGGTGAGAACATAACGATAGCCTCCGCGAGCCTCGATGCTCATTGGACCGCACACATCAGTATGTATGATTTCCAAGAAGTTGGTTACTCGCTCCATTTTTCTGGAGAACGGAGTCTTGGTCATTTTGCCCATGAGGCATGGTTCACATGTGTCAAATGATTCATAATCGAGAGACTCTAAAAGTCCATCAGCATGGAGCTTCTTCATGTGCTTGACACCAATGTGACCAAGGCAGCAGTGCCACAAGTATGTGGGACTATCGTTATCAACTTTACATCTTTTGGTATTCACACTATGAATATGTGTAACATTACGCTCGAGATTTATTAAGAATAAACCATTCACCAGCGGGGCATGACCATAAAACATATCTCTCATATAAATAGAACAACCATTATTCTCGGATTTAAATGAGTAGCCATCTCGAATTAAACGAGATCCTGATACAATGTCCATGCTCAAAGCTGGCACCAAATAACAATTAATGAGGTTTAAAACTAATCCCGTAGGTAAATGTAGAGGTAGCGAGCCGACGGCGATCACATCGACCTTGGAACCATTCCCGACGCGCATCATCACCTCGTCCTTCGCCAGTCTCCGCTTATTCCGCAGCTCCTGCTTTGAATTACAAATATGAGCAACCGCACCGGTATCAAATACCTAGGAGCTACTACGAGCACTGGTAAGGTACACATCAATTACATGTATATCACATATACCTTTGGTTTTGCCGGCCTTCTTATCCGTTAAGTACTTGGGGCAGTTCCGCTTCCAGTGACCACTTCCCTTGCAATAAAAGCACTCAGTCTCAGGCTTGGGTCCATTGTTTGACTTCTTCCCGGCAACTGGCTTACCGGGCGCGGCAACTCCCTTGCCATCCATCTTGAAGTTCTTCTTACCCTTGCCTTTCTTGAACTTAGTGGTTTTATTCACCATCAACACTTGATGTTCCTTTTTGATCTCTACCTCTGCTGATTTCAGCATTGAATATACCTCAGGAATGGTCTTTTCCATCCCCGCATATTGAATTTCATCATAAAGCTCTTGTAGCTCGGTGGAAGCGATCAAGGATTCATCAATGACGCGCCATCCGGAGATTAACTCCCACCTGAGTCAAGCGGTTGTGCAACCTAGACATCTTGAGTATGTGCTCACCGACGTAACTATTTTCCTCCATCTTACAACTGAAGAACTTGTCGAGACTTCATATCTCGACCGGGCATGAGCTTGGAAAACCATTTTCAGCTCTTCAACATCTCATATGCTCTGTGTTGCTCAAAACGCTTTTGGAGCCCCGGTTCTAAGTCTGTAAAGCATGCTGCATCGAACGAGGGAGTAATCATCAAGACGAGACTGCCAAGCGCTCATAACGCCTTGGTTCTCTCGATGGGTGCTTCACCTAGCGGTGCTTCTAGGACATAATCTTTCTTTGCAGCTATGAGGATGATCCTCGTGTTCCGAGACCAGTCAGATAGTTGCTGCCATCGTCTTTCAGCTTGGTTTTCTAGGAATGCGCTGAAGTTGAGGTGGACATGAGCGTTGGCCATTTGATCTACAAGACATTTTGCAAAGGTTTTAGACTAAGTTCATGATAATTAAGTTCATCTAATCAAATTATTCAATGAACTCCCACTTAGACAGACATCCCTCTAGTCATCTAAGTGAAACATGATCCGAGTCAACTAGGCCGTGTCCGATCATCACGTGAGACGGACTAGTCATCATCGGTGAACATCTTCATGTTGATCGTATCTTCTATACGACTCATGCTCGACCTTTCGGTCCTCCGTGTTTCGAGGCCATGTCTGTACATGCTAGGCTCGTCAAGTCAACCTAAGTGTATTGTGAGTGTAAATCTGGCTTACACCCATTGTATTCAAACGTTAGAATCTATCACACCCGATCATCACGTGGTGCTTCAAAACAACGAGCCTTTGCAACGGTGCACAGTTAGGGGGAACACTTTCTTGAAATTATTATAAGGGATCATCTTATTTACTACCGTCGTTCTAAGCAAATAAGAAGCAAAACATGATAAACATCACATGCAATCAAATAGTGACATGATATGGCCAATATCATATTGCTCCTTTGATCTCCATCTTCGGGGCGCCATGATCATCTTCGTCACCGGCATGACACCATGATCTCCATCATCTGAAATCCATCATCGTGTCTTCATGAAGTTGTCACGCCAACGATTACTTCTACTTCTAAGGCTAACGCGTTTAGCAATAAAGTAAAGTAATTTACATGGCGTTACTCAATAACACACAGGTCATACAAAAAATAAAGATAACTCCTATGGCTCCTGCCGGTTGTCATACTCATCGACATCCAAGTCGTGATTCCTATTACAAGAACATGATCATCTCATACATCACATATATCATTCATCACATCCTTTGGCCATATCACATCACATAGCACTTGCTGCAAAAACAAGTTAGACGTCCTCTAATTGTTGTTGCAAGTTTTTACGTGGCTTCTTTAGGTTTCTAGCAAGAACGTTTCTTACCTACATAAAACCACAACGTGATATGCCAATTTCTATTTACCCTTCATAAGGACCCTTTTCATCGAACCCGCTCCAACTAAAGTGGGAGAGACAGACACCCGCTAGCCACCTTATGCAACTAGTGCATGTCAGTCGGTGGTACCTGTCTCATGTAAGCGTACGTGTAAGGTCGGTCCGGGCCGCTTCATCCCACGATGTTGTCGAAGCAAGATAAGACTAGTAGTGGCAAGAAAATTGACAACATCTACGCCCACAACTGCTTTGTGTTCTACTCGTGCATAGTAACGACGCAAAGACCTAGCTCATGATGCCACTGTTGGGGAACGTTGCAAAAAAATAAAAAATTTCTACGCTTCACCAAAACCAATCTATGGAGTTATCTAGCAATGAGAGAGAGGAGTGCATCTACATACCCTTGTAGATCGCGTGCGGAAGCGTTCAAGAGAACGGGGTTGAGGGAGTCGTACTCGTCGTGATCCAAATCACCGGAGATCCTAGCGCCGAACGGACGGCACCTCCGCGTTCAACACACGTAAGGTTAGGAAGACTTCTCCTCCTTCTTGATCCAGCAAGGGGAAAGGATAGGTTGATGAAGATCCAGCAGCACGACGGCGTGGTGGTGGATGCAGCAGCGATCACGGCAGGGCTTCGCCAAGCTTCTGCGAGAGGGAGAGGTGGTGCATCGGGAGAGGGAGGCGCCAGAGACTTGGGTGCGGCTTCCCTCCCTCCCCCCTCTTTATATAGGTCCCCTGGGGGGGCGCCGGACCTAGGAGATGGGATCTCCAAGGGGGGCGGCGGCCAAGGGGGTGGCTTGCCCCCCAAGCCAAGGGGGCACCCCCCACCCCTAGGGTTTCCTGCCCTAGGCGCAGGGGGAGGCCCTAGGGGGGCGCACCAGCCCACCAGGGGCTGGTTCCCCTCCCCACTTCAGCCCATGGGGCCCTCCGGGATAGGTGGCCCCACCTGATGGACCCTCGGGACCCTTCCGTGGTCCTGACAATACCGTGACCCCGAAACTTTCCCGATGGCAAACTTGACTTCCTATATATGAATCTTTACCTCCGGACCATTCCGAACTCCTCGTGACGTCCGGGATCTCATCCGGACTCGAACAACTTTCGGTTACTGCATACTAATATCTCTTCAACCCTAGCATCACCGAACCTTATGTGTAGACCCTACGGGTTCGGGAGACATGCGAACATGACCGAGACGCCTACGGTCAATAACCAACAGCGGATCTGGATACCCATGTTGGCTCCTACATGCTCCTCGATGATCTCATCGGATGAACCACGACGTCGAGGATTCAATCAATCCCGTGATACAATTCCCTTTGTCAATCGATGCGTTATTTGCCCGAGACTCGATCGTCGGTATCCCAACACCTCGCTCAATCTCGCATCGGAAAGTCACTTTACTCGTGACGTAATGCATGATCCCGTGACCATACACTTGTTCAAATTGAGCTCATTATGATGATGCATTACAGAGTGGGCCCAGAGATACCTCTCCGTCATACGGAGTGACAAATCCAGCCTCGATTCGTACAACCCAATGACACTTTGGGAGATACCGTAGTGCACCTTTATAGTCACCCGATTCGTTGTGCCGTTTGGCACACCCAAAGCACTCCTACGGTATCCGGGAGTTGCACAATCTCATGGTCTAAGGAAATGATACTTGACATTTGGAAAAGCTCTAGCGAAACGAACTACACGATCTTTGTGCTATGCTTAGGATTGGGTCTTGTCCATCACATCATTCTCCTAATGATGTGATCCCGTTATCAATGACATCCGATGTCCATAGTCAGGAAACCATGACTATCTGTTGATCAACAAGCTAGTCAACTAGAGGCTCACTAGGGACTTGTTGTGGTCTATATATTCACACATGTATTATGATTTCCGGATAACACAATTATAGCATGAATAATAGACAATTATCATGAACAAAGAAATATAATAATAACCATTTTATTATTGCCTCTAGGGCATATTCCCAACAATGTATGCTATAAAGAATAATGATAACCATGAAACTTATCATCTTGATTTTAATTTTCAAATGGATTATGCCTCACATGGTAGTAATTTTGTTGAGTTTGCTCCCACTACTATGAATGAGAATAATTTTGCGGAGAGTACAAAAAATTATATGCTTGTGCATCATGAAAATAATGCTTTAGGTGACGGTTATATTGTTGAATCCATTCATGATGCTACTGAAAATTATTATGAGGGAGGAATATATGCTTGTAGGAATTGAAATAATATCAAGTTTCCTCTCTATGTGCTTAAAATCATGAAGTTATGCTTGTTTTGCCCTCCTATGCTAGTTGATTCTTGTTCCCATAAGTTGTTTGCTCACAAAATCCCTATGAATATGAAGCGGGTTAGACTTAAATGTGCTATTCATATTCTTCATGATGCTCTCTTTGTGTTTCAATTCTTATCTTTCAAGTGAGCATCATTGAAATCATCATGCCTAGCTAAAAGGCATTAAAGAAAAGCACTTGTTGGGAGACAGCCCAACACTTACCCTTACTGTTTTTGTGTGATCACATGATTAATCTACTGTATTAATCGTGTTTTATAGCTTTTTGTTTCAATAAAGTGCCAAGTAAGACCATTGGGATGGCTTACGGTGATAGTTGTGTTGATCCTGCTGAAAATCAGAAACTTTTGTGCTCAGTAAATTAGTTTTAGTAATTCACAGAAACGTTATTTGGATCTAATTCTTTTTACTCTGGATTGGTACACAAATTTATCAGGGTTTCTTAATTTTTCTGGATTTTTGGAGTTACAGAAGTATTCGAGAGTTACAGATTACTACAGACTGTTCTGTTTTTCACAGATTCTGTTTTCTATGTGTTGTTTGCTTATTTTGATGAATCTATGAGTTGTATCGGAGGGTAGGAACCATGGATAAGTTGGAATACAATAGATATTACACCAATATAAATAAAGAATGAGTTCACAACAGTACCAAAAGTGGTGATTTATTTTCTTATACTAACGGAGCTTACGAGTTTTCTGTCGAGTTTTGTGTTGTGAAGTTTTCAAGTTTTGGGTAATGATTCGATGGACTATGGAATAAGGAGTGGCAGGAGCCTAAGCTTGGGGATTCCCAAGGCACCCCAAGGTAATATTCAAGGACAACCAAGAGCCTAAGCTTGGGGATGCCCCGGATGGCATCCCCTCTTTCGTCTTCGTTCATCGGTAAATTTACTTGGAGCTATATTTTTATTCACCACATGATATGTGTTTTGCTTGGAGCATCATTTTCTTTGATTTTGTTTTGCTTGATGTTTGAATAATATCCCAAGATCTTAAATTCTTAAATATTAGAGAGTCTTCACATAGTTGCATAATTATTCGACTACTCATTGATCTTCACTTATATCTTTCGGAGTAGTTTGTCGTTTGCTCTAGTGCTTCACTTATATCTTTTTAGAGCACGAGGGTAGTTTCTGAAGAAATCGATGAACTATCATGCTTCACTTATAATATTTTGAGAGTCTTAAGTAGCATGGTAATTTGCTTTGGTTATGAATTTAGTCCTCATATGATGGGCATCCAAGAGGGATATAATAAAAACTTTCATATAACGCAATGAATACTAAGAGAAGTTTGATTCCTTATGATTGTTTTGAGATATAAGGATGGTAATATTAGAGTCATGCTAGTGAGTAATTGTGGATTGTAGAAATACTTGTTTTGAAGTTTTTGACTCCCGTAGCATGCACGTATGGTGAACCGTTATGTGATGAAGTCGGAGCATGATTTATTTTTTGATTGTCTTCCTTATGAGTGGCGGTCGGGGACAAGTGTCGGTGTACTAAGGTTGGGGTACCATAGTACCCCAACTTGTGCACGGGCGGTTGCAGCTTCCCGCGGCAGGGTTTTACCACGTGCTCGCCGAAAACCTTCCTGCTCCATGTCAAACCATTCAAAGACGAAGTATACAAGACAGAAGATCGAGACCCCAGCAAGCGGAGCTTGCCGGGAAGGCCGTTCCAGGCTCAAGGTAACATCACTCACGCAAGGCCCCGGCGAGAGGAGCTCGCCGGGAAGACTAGAAGATTACATCATAGAAGACACGCCTCGGCGCTACATGCGTCCCGGCGAGGGCCCGGGAGCGACAGTTACAGAGCCCGCAAGCTCCGGGCCCGCAGAGTCAAGACCCGGCAAGGTGCTTGCCGGAGAGCTGCGCCAGGTGCTCGCGCTCAGCTCATCGCTTGCGCCGCCTCAGGGCCTTTCTGTGGCGTGGCGATGGTCAGTGCAGCCTGGGGACACGGTGGCACCTCACGGTGGTGGATCCATCGCCGTGGGCGACGGAGACACAAGGGCGGAGCTTTTGGGTCGACGGCGACGGGCATTAAATGCCCTTGTCCCCCATTGTCAAAGTAGGTAGCGACCATTGCTCACGACCGTAGCTTCACTGCCTCAAGACTGCTCCAACTACCACCTCTTTTACATTTCTACCCCTTTCTCCTACGCTGACACTGCCGGTGACCCTTGCACTATAAAAGGAGGCCCATGCACAACGTGGAGGGGTTCGACGATTCGACACTACAACTCACCCACGCTCTTGAGCAAGAACAGAATAGAAACACAAAGCAGCGAGGAGTTTTATCTCTCGGAGAGCTCCGGCTGGGTAAAACCGCCAGCGTGCTCGCCACGATCTGCTCTCTCAGGCTCCCTCCGCCTCGATCAAGACAGACAAGGCCCCTGCCCCATAGGTGTCCGCTGGCGGCAGCTCTCCTCGCATCTATGGCGCGCCGGTAGGGGCGCCGAGGTTGTGCGGACCTGATTCGCGCTCACGCGGCGCGTTCTTCATCAACCTCTCCGCCATCAAGAACTTCATCAACAATCGCGCCATGGCTCAAGAAGAAGGCTTCGGAGGTTGCAGTCCCGGCTGATCTCATCCGCCGCCACCGAGCTAACGGTGGGCGGAGGAGACGCTGCCGAAGGGTGGTCGCCGGCGAGGACACTCGCGGGCGCCGCCAGATCAAGGACAAGACGGATGACCGCGCTCGGTCTCCGTGGACGCTGTCGCGCCCATCTCAAGACACGACAACCCAGCAGCGCCGCACCACGGGAGGTGGTATCCGCCGCTGGGACAAGGACACGCCGAGGTCGCGGGATGTTCCGACCACCGCCCGGACACAAGCAAAGCGAAGGCGCCGGCAGGACCTTGCTCCTTCTAACGTTGTTAGAGTCCGAGCATATCCCGCCTCGCACCGCCGCTTCGCCTCCCCTCCACTCCGGCGAAGCGCCGCAAAGCGCGCGAATCGCTCGATTTCCCCAGCGGCGGACAAGGTCGAAGATCGGAGGGCTACCATCCGAGCTCGGTCGCCGCCAACAACGACTTTTTCACAGAGCCGGCGACTCGCGCCGCGCAAGCTGAGAAGACGAAGGTCGACGGCGATAAGACCGCCGATGCAACCACCATGCACTCCCGCCGCTGAAGCAAAGACGCCGCCGCCGAACAGCGCCGACGACGGCTCCATGGCATCGCCGGATCCGCGGGCTCGACGATCAACGCCAGTCTCGACGATCGGCGACAAGAAGACGCCGACCACATCGAAGCGCCGCCGGAAGCTCGGCGACAATCGACCAGAGAGCTGGGAACGCTGTCGACGCGGCGCGCGCCGGTGAACCAGCGACTTGTCAGACGCTGCAGCTGCCCTGCGTTCACCCGCGAAGCCGCGGCGCGCCCAAAGGGCTCCAGCATGAAGAATTTCAAGCCCGACGCATCGAGAAATACGACGGCAAGACGCACCCTCGGAATTCCTCGGTGTTCACACCATCGCGGTGCGGGCTGCGGGCGCGACGAGAAGATTCGGCGAACTATTTCCGCTTCGTGCTTAAGCCGAACGCTCGTTCTTGGCTTATGCACTTGCCGGAAGGCTCCATTTCTTCTTGGGCAGATCTTTGCCATCGGTTTGTTGGCGCCTTCCTGGCGGCCACAAACCCCACGCACCAGAGAGCGATCTCCACATTTTGGCCCGTAGGAAGGAGAATCCTGCGCAAGTATATCCAACGCTTCACCGTGTGCAGCACAACATCCTCGATGTCCACCGCGCGCATGTTATCAGCGCGTTCCACCGAACGTCGCGAACCGCCAGATGCGTGAAGAGATGGCGATGACCAAGATTTGGGATGTCACGAGCTCTATGCTCTGGCTGATAAGCAAGACGCCGACGCGGAAGAGGGGAGGAGACTCTCGGGAGGATGTTGGCGCAGAGGAAGTGATAATGACGACGCCACCCCGCAAGGAAGAGCCGGGCGGCGGAGCAACCAAACAAGAACAAGAAAGAGGTGCTTGCCGTCGAGAAGTCCGCAAGGAGGCTCCCGCCAAGCAAACACAGACTTGC
This sequence comes from Aegilops speltoides, assembly GCA_021437245.1. Taxonomy (NCBI): domain Eukaryota; kingdom Viridiplantae; phylum Streptophyta; class Magnoliopsida; order Poales; family Poaceae; genus Aegilops; species Aegilops speltoides. Next base: position 142,636,841 of record CM038146.1, read on the forward strand.
GGCTCCGCAAGGAGCTGCCTCAGAGCGGCAGCCGACAAGCGGGACGGCCCGACAAGCAATATCGCAAAATCCACGCACTAAGGGCCACGATCTCTCCAATCGCAAGCGCGCCGAGTATCTCGCTGAGCAGCAAAAAGCTGAGTACGAGAGGCGCGACAAGGAGAAGGCCCAAGGTGGCGGAGGAGAATCGAGCAAGAAGCGCCGCTCAATGGCCGGGAGGACGCGCGGCAAGGCCAAGCAGCGGCAAGGTGATCGACCTCCCCGGGCCGCGACAAGGATGAAGAAGACGACGACGAAGACATGGAGGATGAGGATGACAGCGAGCAGGAGTTCCGAAGGCCATGGAGGTCCTGTGCGCTGACGGTGGTGCCTCTCAAGACACCTCCCACCGCCAGCTAAAGCAAAGGTGCGTGAGGTGAATGCAGCAGAGCCGCCCGTGGAGTCGCCAAGCAGTTCCTTAAATGGTCCGCACGCCCATCATTTTTGATCTTGAGGATCACCGACCGCACCACAGCGGTCGGGTGCTTGCCGATGCTGGTCTCACCCACCATCCGCAATCTCAAGGTCACCAAAATGTTGGTTGACGGCGGGGCCGGGCTGAACTTGATCTCCTCTGCTGTGATCAAGAAACTCCAAATTCCAGATGGCGAGCTCGAAGAGACCGGTTCTTTCCAAGGAATCAACCCGGACGGAGTAAGCCCAAGGGAAAGATCACTCTGCCGGTGACCTTTGGCGGGAGCTCAATTTCAGATCGAGCGATCACTTTCGACGTCGCCGATATTCCGCTGCCATACAATGGAATACTCGGCCGCCCCGCCTCGCCAAGTTCATGGCAGCTTCCCATTATGCTTACAACGTGCTCAAGATGCCGGGCCGATAAGCGCCATCACCGCCCACGGCGACAAGAAGGATGCGCTTTGTCCGCACCGACAAGATCTATCGATGCGGCAGCTGCGGCCGATAAGAATACACTTGCCGCTGAAGCTCCCGGGGGGAAGAAGACGAAGACCAAGTCCGGCAAGTGCTCTGGGGGCCACTCCGGCGACCGCACCTCTTCGGAGTGCTGCGCTGCCGACGAGGGCGTCCCATCGAGCTCCACCGGCAAGTGCAAGAAGGCAAAGGCAGATCTACCAAGGACTAAGCCCGGCAAGAATAGCTCTGGTGCCTGCTCCGGCAAGCGCACCTCTCCGGAGTGCTGCGCCGCCGTCGAGGACGTGCCATCGAGCTCCACCTGCCAGTAGGGCAAGGAAAGCAGCAAAATAGCTCGGTGCTCGCCCGGCAAGCGCACCTCTCCGGAGTGCTGCGCCGCCGTCGAGGACGTGCCATCGAGCTCCACCTGCCAGTAGGGCAAGGAAAGCAGCAAAAATAGCTCTGGTGCCTACTCCGGCAAGCGCACCTCTCCGGAGTGCTGCGCCACCGTCGAGGACGTGCCATCGAGCTCCACCGGCTGGTAGGGCAAAGAAAGCAGCCAGTTTCAAACTTTTGAGTTATATTCCCTGAAAATTCGTACCTTGTATGGAGAACCATGCGATAGGGGTCGAATCGTGGCTAAGTTGCGCTCGATCTGTTTCGAGTCCGCTCAACGATGAAGGCGCCGCTGCAACTAGCCCGACAAGTTCTCCCGCCGAGGCAACACCGCCAGCTGGCTGCTGATGTTCCGCGACTCAGCAAGCGTGTTTTGCGCCGCAGGTTCCTCGAAGCGTGAGGGTGAAACGCATAAGGGAGGAAATCAAGGGAGAAGTGCGGCCTTGCCGGATCGCAGAAAATGAAAAGCTAAGTCGTCTGAAGCTTTTGTGCGAGCACTCCATAGTTCCATGCTTTTTTTATGTTATGTTCCTCGTGCGTTCGTCCTTTGTGCGCAAAACCTGTGCGCGGAGGAACCTACCCGTGGATAGCCGCACCCTTATCTTGTTTTCGAGCACGCTCAACGATTTAAGTGAGCTGCGACAAGTGTCGCGCCTTGCTTCGCTGAGTCCGCTCAGCAAGTCGAGTGCATTGCGACTAGCCGAGGCAAGGTTGCTTGCCGGTAAGACCTTGGCCAGCAGGCTGCTTCGAGTTCAGACTCAGCGCCATGCAAGGGCCCTTGCCGCAAGTCCCCTAGAAGCGAGGGTAAAAGCACACAAAGGGTGTAACGTGGCAAGCCCCCGCCAGAAGATGCCCTTCATTATGAGAAACTTGTGCGCGGAGGAGCTGTGTCGTGGCCCGATTGGCGCTTCTTTGGTTTGTTTTCAACACGCCAACGATTTAAGTGAGCTGCGACAAGTGTCGCGCCCTTGGTTTGTTTCCGAGCCCGCCAACAAACACAAGCGGCCAGAATCGCCCGCAAGGTTGCTTGTCGGAAGCAACACCGCCACTGGCTGCTGATGTCCGTGACTCAAGAAGCGTGTTCGACCGCAAGCTCCCGAGAGCGAGAGTATAAGCATACGAAGGGCAAGGCACGGCATCGCATTGCAAAGTTGCATGTAAACGATTTATATACATATACATGTAAATAATGAAACTGTTGCAGATCTATCTCAGCTGTTTTCATGGCTGAAATTACAGCAACAAGGAGAAACAGAAGAGCACACCAAGCACTGGATTTTGGCAGAGCCAGAGTTGCCGGGGCTGCGAAAGTGCTAAGATTTCTTCCCGCCGGGATAATAGCACCAAAGCCATGAATCAGATAAGTTTTTCATCCTCGTCATGCATCCTCTCATGGACCGGGAAAGCGGGCTGCGCCCTTGAACGAAGCGTGTCTTGTAAAACCTGCGGCGCGGAGGAGCCATGTCGTGGCCCGCTTGCGCTTTTTGGTTTGTTTTCGAGCACGCCAACAATTTAAGTGAGCTTGCGATAGTGTCGCGCCTTTGTTTCGCTTTTCGAGTCTGCTCAACAAACACAAGTGCGCTGAATCGCCCGCAAGGTTGCTTGCGGAGGCAACACCGCCAGCTGGCTGCCGATGTCCCGCGACTCAGAAGCGTGTTCGCTACGGCAAGCTCCCCGAGAGCGTGGGATGGGAACATACAAGGCACGAAGTCAAGTAAAAGACTCGGTCCGACAAGCGTTCCCCTCTTTTCATTAAAAACATCCTAGTTTAGTACAAGTCCATAGAGGATGAAAACATGATAGAGAGGATTACGATTTTAAATACAGCTAAGGCCCGAGGGCTTACAAATTGAAAGATAAGATGCCCAGAATCCTCTCCTGCTTCTCTGCTCAGAGTTCAGGAGGTAGGTCAAGGAGGCCCCTGCAAGAGAAGCTTGCGGGAAGGGCAAAGGGCGCCTAGGAGAGCTACGGCGCCAAGACACCAAGAGAACTTCCGGGGACCGGCCAGGAGCTTGGCGGAGACGGAGGCGCCGGAGGCAGAGCTTGAAGACGGGGTGGTGGGACGTCAGCACGCTGACGACGGCTCCTCGCCCTCGTACTCCGATTTGACGGCCTTGACGCCACCCCTCTTCCTCTTCCGCAGCCTCCCTACGCCAGCCGCCCAAGGAAACGGCCCCGGGGAGTTCAGAAGGCCGGCGACCTGGGTGATGGGGTCGCCGGTGGCGCGCGAGGCAGCATCCGACGCCTAGTCGGACCCGCCATCCTCGTCGTCGCCGCTGTCGCCCCTCCTCGCCACTCTCGCCGAGGAGGGACCTTCGCATCGGAGGAGCTGTCCACACAGCATCTCGCCGGGTCCCGAATCCTCAAGACCTTGACGGCGAGAAGGTCGCCTCCATTAACTTGAAATGGAGGGTAAACCCCGCCGTCAAGCTGTGGATGCGCGAACGTCTTCCACCCTCGGTCGAAGTACATCACGCCGGGCTGGGGACACGACACTCACTCGAGTACCGCTGATCCCGCAGCCCCTCATGCGCAACTCCATCACCTCGGGCGGATCCGTTCCATCGCCATGAACGGGCCGGCAGCCGGAGGCGGCGCTGAGGCGCCGGCGCAGCTTGATGAAGAACTCCCGAGGATCGCTCTCAAGATGGACCGCCGAGAGAAAGGAGCCACCGGAGGGGACGGGAGGCACATCACCACGACCGCCTCGACCACGCCCTCGGCCTCGTCGCATGCCTCGCCCCTCCCTCTCCCCCTCGTGGCCGGCTCCGCCGCCACGGGAGCGGGATAGGGAGAAGTGCGCTGCCTGGAGGCGACCCTCGCTGCCACCGTTGAAGAACTAGGATTTCCTCCTTCCATGGCAGAAAGAAGAACGGAAACTGAAGACGAAGGGAGAAGAGGAAGTGTGAGACCATTGTGCTCCCCTTCCGCCCCTTTTAAAGGGCGAGGTGGGGGCTCAACCGCCCTGCCCGGCCAATCGGGAAGCGAGGAGGGCAGAGGAGCGGGGCCGACTCGCCATCTCCGCCTGCGGACGGCTCGGTCTCCCATTTTCGCCGCCCACGACCCCCATGCATGAGGGCAGCGTAAAAAGCGGGCCGAGCGACGGGTGAAGTGACCTCGCCTGCGCCACGATCACGGGGTGGATGCCTTAAAGATCAAGACGCCGCACGCCCCCACGACGCCCGCAATCGACGCGTGCTGCTACGGGGATGCGGCAGATGCGGAAGTGGATTCGGTGCGCCGTGGGCGCGTGTGCCAGACTGCCTTGTTTGGGCCGCCCAACAGCGCTCGGCACCGTGTGTGGCCCAGGCCCGGGGGCTCCTGTCGGTGTACTAAGGTAGGGGTACCTTAGTACCCCAACTTGTGCACGGGCGGTTGCAGCTTCCCGCGGCAGGGTTTTACCACGTGCTCGCCGAAAACCTTCCTGCTCCATGTCAAACCATTCAAAGACGAAGTATACAAGACAGAAGATCGAGACCCCGGCAAGCGGAGCTTGCCGGAAGGCCGCCTGTGCTCAAGGTAACATCACTCACGCAAGGCCCGGCGAGAGGAGCTCGCGGGAAGACTAGAAGATTACATCATAGAAGACACGCCGGCGCTACATGCGTCGGCGAGGGCCCGGGAGCGACAGTTACAGAGCCGGCAAGCTCCGGGCCCGCAGCAGTCAAGACCCGGCAAGGTGCTTGCCGGAGAGCTGCGCTAGGTGCCGCGCCCGGCTCATCTCTGCCACGCCGCCTGGGCCTTTCTGGGGCGTGGCGGATGGCTGTGCAGCCTGGGGACACGGTGGCACTTCACGGTGGTGGATCCATCGCTGCGTGGCGACGGAGACACAAGGGCGGAGCTTTTGGGGTCGACGGCGACGGCATTAAATGCCCTTGTCCCCCATCACAAAGTAGGTAGCGACCACTGCTCACGACTTGTAGCTTCACTGTTCCCAAGACTGCTCCAACTACCACCTCTTTTACATTTTTACCCCTTTCTCCTACGTTGACACCTGTCGGTGACCCCTTGCACTATAAAAGGAGGCCCATGCACAACGTGGAGGGGGTTCGACGCATTCGACACTACAACTCACCCACGCTCTTGAGCAAGAACAGAATAGAAACACAAAGCAGCAGTAGGAGTTTTATCTCTCCGGAGAGCTCCGAAGCTGGGTAAAAACCGCCCGCGTGCTCGCTACGATCTGCTCTCTGTGCTCCCTCCGCCCTCGTACCGCACAGACAAGGGGCCCCGGCCCCATAGGTGTCCGCGGCGGGCAGCTCTCCCCCGGCAACAAGCGATGGTCTTTTCCTACCAATCTATCCCCCTAGGAGCATGCGCGTAGTACTTCTCTTTGATAACTAATAGATTTTTGCAATAAGTATGTGAGTTCTTTATGACTAATGTCGAGTCCACGGATTATACGCACTCTCACCCTTCCACCATTGCTAGCCTCTCTAGTGCCGCGCAACTTTCGCCGGTACCATACACCCACCATATACCTTCCTCAAAACAGCCACCATACCTACCTATTATGGCATTTCCATAGCCATTCTGAGATATATTCCCATGAAACTTTGCACTATTCTGTTTATTATGACACGATTCATCATTGTCATATTGCTTTGCATGATCATGTAGTTGATATCGTATTTGTGGCAAAGCCACCGTTCATAATTCTTTCATACATGTCACTCTTGATTCATTGCACATCCCGGTACATCGTCGGAGGCATTCATATGGAGTCATATTTTGTTCTAAGTATCGAGTTGTAATTCTTGAGCTGTAAGTAAATAAAAGTGTGATGATCATCATTATCAGAGCATTGTTCCAGTGACGAAAGGATGATGGAGACTATGATTCCCCCACAAGTCGGGATGAGACTTCGGACGAAAAAAATAAAAAATAAAAAGAGGCCAAAAAAAGAGAAGGCCCAAATGAAAAAATAAAAAAAAGAGAGAAAAAGAGAGAAGGGGCAATGTTACTATCCTTTTACCACACTTGTGCAAGTAGCACCATGATCTTCATGATAGAGAGTCTCCTATGTTGTCACTTTCATATACTAGTGGGAATATTTCATTATAGAACTTGGCTTGTATATTCCGATGATGGGCTTCCTCAAAATGCCCTAGGTCTTCGTGAGCAAGCAAGTTGGGTGCACACCCACTTAGTTTATTTTTGAACTTTCATACACTTATAGCTCTAGTGCATCCATTGCATGGCAATCCCTACTCACTCACATTGATATCTATTGATGGGCATCTGCATAGCCCGTTGATACGCCTAGTTGATGTGAGACTATCTTCTCCGTTTTGTCTTCTCCACAACCACCATTCTATTCCACCTATAGCGCTATATCCATGGCTCACGCTCATGTATTGCGTGAAGATTGAAAAAGTTTGAGAACATCAAAAGTATGAAACAATTGCTTGGCTTGTCATCGGGGTTGTGCATGATTAAATACTTTGTGTGACGAAGATTGAGCATAGCCTGATTATATGATTTTGTAGGGATGGCTTTCTTTGGCCATGTTATTTTGAGAAGACATGATTGCTTTGTTAGTATGCTTGAAGTATTATCGTTCTTATGTCAATATTAAACTTTTGTTTTGAATCTTATGGATCTGAATATTCTTGCCACAATAAAGAAGATTACATTGATAAAAATGTTAGGTAGCATTCCACATCAAAAAATTTGTTTTTATCATTTACCTACCCGAGGACGAGCAGGAATTAAGCTTGGGATGCTGATACGTCTCCAACGTATCTATAATTTTTGATGTATTCATGCCATGTTTATAATATTTTTACATGCTTTTGGTATGATTTGGTTAGAACTAACACGACTGACGCTGTTTTTAGCAGAACTACCGTGGTGTTGTTTTTGTGCAGAAATAAAAGTTCTCGGAATGTGCTGAAAATCAATGGAGATTTTTTCTGGAAAATATAAAAATACTGGAACGAAGAGTTATCGGATGGGAGGACCGTGGGCCCCACGAGGGTGGAGGGCGCGCCCACCCCCTGGGGCGCACCCCTGTGCCTCGTGGACTCCCCATGGGTCCCCCTTGAGGGAGTCCTGGATTAGGGGGCCCGAACCTGGGTAAAAACATCGTGTCCCTTGTCTCCTGTTACCATCCGCCTAGACGCACAGTTCGGGACCCCCTACCCAAGATCCGCCGGTTTTGACACCGACATTGGTGCTTTCATTGAGAGTTCCTCTGTGTCGTTGCTGCTAGGCTCGATCGCTCGTCTCGTTGTCAAGGACAACATTACCTCTGGGGGAGCTCTGGCTGTAGGCCAAACTCTCCGACTTGGCGGCTTCGTCATGGCCGCCCCATCGGCCGTTGCACCAACGATGGCCTCTCGGGTCATCACTCATAACCTTCACATCAATTCGGAACACGCCAAACAGATGGATCCGATAGAGATCTCCTTCCTTAATGAGCTCTTGGATCGCATCGCTGCTCTGGGAGTCGCTACGGACTATGACCGGATCGGGCTTAAAACCGACCAAAGGGACATTAAATCCCCGCCGGCCACCCATGAGATAGCGGTAGTGGAAGAACCACACGCGGATTACCCCTCAATTTTGAGGGCGAATTATGTCCAGATCACCGAGCTCCGTGGGCCGGACACCCTCCCAAGGGAAGACATGACCCGGGACCCAGATTAGAATCAGGCACTGGGCCGGAGAAATTGGGCGGCACCCCAGAACCCGAGCTATCAGGCTCGGAAACTTCCATGCCCCTGGGTGCTAGGTTGGATCCGAATCCGGACTCAGCTATTCCTACCCACATGGACTTGAACCGTCTCTCTCATATCAGGAAAGAGCCCCAGGAGACAGTACATCGTTATTGGGCCAGATTCCTCCTTATGCTAAACAAGGTCAAGGACTGCCGCGAGGAAGACGTAGTCTCACTTTTCTGCAAAAACTGCACGAACAAAGTAATCCTTAATGCTATAGGTCGACGTGACATAGTGCACTTTGCGGACTTGGCAACCATAGTACAGAAGTATTGTGCGATGGAAAGCGCCTGGAAAACCCAAACTAAATTTTGGGATAGTCCGGCTCTCACCAAAACCTTTGTCCGAACTAAACGGGCGAACTCGCGTAAGTCGGCTGACCCAATCCCCAAGAAACCAAAGCCCGCCCTAGGGCGGGGAACCGTATTGGAAGAATGGCTCAATGGGCCGTGTAAACTCCACAGTACTCCGGACACAACACCAACCCATAGCCTTAGGGCATGTTGGATACTCCGGCAGGTTGCGAAAAGTGGCGGGGATCTTTTTGCAAGCCATCAAGCAGAACAACATCCCGCCAACAAACACAATATGGTACTAATAGTCTTCGAGAGTTTTGCCTCAAACAATAGGCGCAAGCGAGCTCATCGAAGCTACGCTGAAATTTGCCATGTGGCAAAAATAAACCCATGAAACAACACTGCTATAACTTTCAGTGCCGGTGATGAACCTCGATTCCGGACTGTCCGGGCACCAGCCGGTCTGGTCCTTAGCCCAATCGTGGACGGCTTTCGGCTCATTAAAGTGCTCATGGACGGCGGAAGTGGATTAAACTTCATCTATGAAGAAACACTCAACAAGATGGAAATTGATAAAAGCCGCATTGAACAAAGCGGCGCAACCGTCAGGGGAATTATCCCTAGTCGGGAAGCGTGGTGTGCGGGAAAATTACACTCGATGTGGTATTCGGCACCCCGGAGAATTATAGGTCCGAAGAAATCACCTTCCAAGTGGCTCCTTTTAGCAGCGGATACCACACCCTTCTAGGGCAGGACGTGTTTACAAGCTTTCAAGCCATACCCCATTATGGGTACATGAAGCTTAAAATGTCCGGACCCAATGGAATCATCACTCTAGCCAGTGATCCGGACATTGCACTTCGAGCCGAAAACAAAACCGCAGCACTAGCCCTAGAAGCATTATCCGAAGCCCTAGCAGCCGAAGAGTTGACAACACTACGGGCCACCGTGGACAGGGACGACGTGATACTCGACAAGCGACCCAAGTCACCTCATTTAAACCCGCAGACGAGATAGTCAAATTCCAAGTCCATCCAACGGACCCCATGAAGACAGCTTCCATCGGGACACAGTTGAGCCCCGCAATGGACGCCGCACTGAGAAACTTCTTACGCGAGAATTGGGACATTTTCGCCTGGCACCCATCGGACATGCCGGGCATCCCACGCAGATTGGCCGAACACAGCCTCAATATACTAAAAGGATACAAACCGGTCAAGCAGACTCTAAGGCGGTTTTCAGAGCCCAAAAGGCAAGCCATGGGGGAAGAGCTAGCCAAACTATTCGAGGCCGGATTCATCAGAGATATCAAGCATCCGGATTGGCTGGCAAATCTGGTAATGGTACCAAAGAAGGACAAATCCTGGCGCCTATGTGTCGACTTTAAAGACCTCAACAAGGCTTACCCCAAGGATCCCTTTCCCCTCCCTCGCATCAATCAAATCATCGATGCCACAGCAGGACACGACTCGCTGTGTTTCCTCGACGCATACTCTGGATACCATCAAATAAAGATGGCAGAGTCTGATCAACATGCAACAGCTTTCATAATGCCATATGGCCCTTTTTGCTTCAACACTATGCCTTTCGGGCTTAAGAATGCCGGCGCAACGTATCAACGCATGATTCAAACATGCCTGGAAAAGCAAATCGGCAAAACAGTGGAGGCATACATGGACGATGTTGTCATAAAAACAAGACACGTCAAAACCCTAATAGATGACTTGAGGCTTACATTCGATAACCTCCGGACGTACGACATCAAGCTGAACCCAGAAAAATGCGTTTTCGGCGTCCCCTCGGGGAAACTGCTCGGCTTCATTGTTTCCAATAGAGGAATTGAAGCGAATCCAGCAAAAATCCGAGCTCTATCGCAGTTGGCTATACCAACAGACCTCAAGCACATCCAGAAACTAGCGGGATGCGTGGCTGCTTTAAGCCACTTTATCTCCAAGTTAGGATAAAAGGCCCTACCTCTTTACCGCCTTCTTCGGTGCACCGAACACTTCGTGTGGACGGATGCAGCCGTGGCCGGACTCAATGAAATAAAGACCTTATTGGCCAGTAATCCAGTCCTAACAGCGCCAAATATCAGTGAACCTATGCTGCTGTACATAGCTGCAACACACCAGGTTGTAAGCGCAGTGCTCGTTGTCGAACAAGAGGTTGACGGATACAAATTCCCGCTCCAAAAGCCGGTTTATTACGTATCCACAGTCCTCACCCCATGCAAATCCCGATACCCACACTATCAGAAAATAGCATATGCAGTCTTCATGGCATCCCGGAAGCTACGACACTACTTTCAAGAGTGTTCGATTACGGTGGCCTCCGAAGTACCACTCAGTGACATAATAAATAACCACGATGCTACTGCCCGGATTGCTAAATGGGCCATCGAGCTCCTTCCATTCGATATAACATACAAACCATGGCGGGCCATTAAGTCACAAGTACTGGCTGACTTTGTCGCTGAATGGACAGAAGCCAAACTCCCTAAATACTACGGCGTGTACTCTAACTGGATCATGCACTTTGACGGCTCTAAGATGCTGGCCGGATTGGGAGCAGATGTAGTCCTGACGTCTCCCACCGGAGATACGATCTAGTACATCCTCCAAATATTATACACACACTCCAACAATGCAGCCGAATATGAGGCTCTGTTGCACGGTCTTCGGATGGCAGTCTCCATGGGCATTCAATGCCTGGAAGTGCGCGGGGATTCAAACCTCGCAATATCACAAATAAACGGAGACTTTGATGCCAAGGATCCAAAAATGGTAGCCTACAGTAATGTCGTCCTTAAAATGTCATCTCGGTTTGAGGGGCTCGAATTCCACCATGTGGCTCGTGAAAACAATCAAGCGGCGGACGTCCTCGCTTGCATCGGTGCTAAATGCGACCCTGTCCCACCTAACATATTCCTGGAAAGGCTATTCAAGCCATCAGTAGTATTGGAAGGGGAGTCCAGCAATACTAGCACGGATCCGAACACACTCCCAGATTCCGAAGCATCAGACATAATCGGAGGCTCCACCACCGAAATAACATCTTCGGCCCACAAAATCATGGCTGTAATCGCCCCGTGTAATGAGCCTTTCTTGGCCTACCTAAATAGGCAGGAGCTCCCCGAAGACCAAAATGAAGCACACTGCATCGTCTGGCGTTGTAAAGCTTACAAAGTCCACGAAGGGGAACTCTACAAGAAAAGTGCTACCAGAGTGCTCCAAAGATGCATCTCCGAAGAGGAAGGGTGGCAGCTCTTGGCTGAAATCCATGCCGGGCTGGGTGGGCACCACGCCGCGGCTCGAACACTAGTCAGCAAGGCCTTCCGTACAGGCTTCTATTGGCCGACGGCCCGAGGAGACGCACAGGACCTTGTCCAACATTGCGTCGGTTGCCAGCTCTTTGCCAATCAGAGTCATATGCCCCCTACCGCTCTCCAAATAATCCCCATAACTTGGCTCTTCGCGGTCTGGGTCTGGATATGGTCGGACCTCTTAAAGGGGGAAGCCATAATAAAAACTACTTATTGGTCATGGTGGACAGGTTCACCAAATGGATAGAAGCCAAACCAGTCAAAACGGCCGAATCCGGACCAGTAATAGACTTCATATCCGGGGTCGTACACCGATACGGTGTCCCCCACAGCACCATCACTAATAATGGCTCAAATTTCACAGCCGATGAAGTGAAAACTTGGTGCGGAAAAATGGGCATTAAGCTCGATTACGCTTCCGTCTACCATCCCCAAACAAACGGGCAGGTAGAGCGGACAAATGGTCTCATCATGAGCGGCATCAAACCTAGACTAGTGCGATCCTTGACAGAATCGGATACGCACTAGGTCGAAGAGCTCGACTCCGTACTCTGGGGGCTGCGGACCACGCTGAATCGCACCACCGGATATACACCATTTTTTATGGTATACGGCTCGGAAGCAGTACTACCCTGCGACATAATACATGATTCGCCACTCGTACGCATGTACCAAGAGAAGGAAGCTGAGTTAGATCGGCAGGATAACTTGGATGCCCTCGAGGAGGAGCGCGATGTGGCAAAAGCCCGCTCCGCATTCTATCAGCAGCAGGCTCGGCGATATCAAAGCAGAGAAATGCGGGCCAAAACCTATAACATTGGTAGCTCCTTCTACGCCTACCAAAGAAGAAGAAGGACAAGCTCAAACCCAAGTGGGAAGGTCCCTTCGTCATTGAAAAAGTTCTCAGCAGAGGAGTGTACCGCTTACGTAATGCATCCGATAACAGACTCGAGCCGAACCCATGGAACGCGGCCAGACTCTGGAGATTATACGCCTAACGCCGAACTCAGTGTTCGTCTCCTTACCCCCTCCTTTTTAATTATGACCCACACCTTTTCCTTTCTCGACCTTTTTCCTCATCACACAAAGTATTTAATACAGTGCGGACTACCGGATCACTCTGGCCGCACTATGTGTGTAAGCAATACCTGGGGGCTTCCTATACGGAAGCTACAAATAATTACTCAAATGGCTTTTTGCCCATCACATATGCGTTTCTTTTTTTCATATGCGCCTTTTCTTCACCATTATATGCACCGATATGACTTAAGATGTGGCCAAGCTGGGTTGCCTGGCTCTTGTGTTTATGCCCTACGTTCCCGTTAATTCGGCTAGGGAATAAGGGGAGCACCTCTGCGATTGTTACTGCCGGTTCAGCCGGATGTGTACCTCAGATTGGGTGAAGCCGAAAGCTAGCTTCCTTAAGAGAATATTCGGCCGGTGAACAAAAGATGTATTTGTTTATTACAACGTAAATCCCCAGAAGTCTTGTATCCTGCGCCATCGTTCACAGTCCGGACATGTGCATTGTCGCATGCGTACCCAGGGAAAGGAACCCCTAATGGAACTATTCTCCCTGGAAGATGTTTCTTACTATCCATGTAATATAACATAACTAGTTGGGTACTTGTCTGTTCAAGCACTTATGACCCCCACGCCTGGTTTCCACGCATACCCCGGTTTTGTATAACTGAGTGGGTATTCGGACACACCCCGGACTGTAGGATCCGGGGGCTGAAGCGAAAAGGTCCGCCATGACAAATGATTTTAATCCGGCTAGGGACTAATTATGTCCATTGAATTACACAGTCACTTGGACTGACTATATTCCTCCTCTATACCATCCAACAGGCTATCTAGCTTACAATCCTGTTGAGAATACTTGGCGGCTAACGCTACCTGGTCATATACCAGACTGTAACGCCCCGGATCGAATGCGCCAGGTGTTCGCCAGTTATTCGCCGTCATTGCCATGTCATTTGCTTGCATGTTGCACTTTGCCATGTCATCATATGCATTTCATATCATGTCGTCATGTGCATCGCATTTGCATACGTTTTCGTCTCATGCATCCGAGCATTTTCCCCGTTGTCCGTTTTGCAATCCGGCACTCCTATGTCATCCGGCGTCCCCTTTTTGCCTCTTCTCTTGTGAGGGTGTTAAACATTCTCGGAATGGACCGAGGTTTGCCAAGCGGCCTTGGTACACCACCGGTAGACCGCCTGTCAAGTTTTGTGTCATTTGGAGTCCGTTTGATACTCCAACGGTTAACCGGGTAGCCGCAAAGGCCTCTTTTGTGTGAAGCCCAACACCCCTTCAAAGTGGCCCAAAACCCATCCAAACCCCATCCATGCTCTCCGCCGTTCGATCACGATCGTGTGGCCGAAAACCGCTCCCCATTTGGACTCTCCTAGCTCCCAGAATCTATAAATAGGCCACCTCCCCCGAAAATCTCGGTCCAAACCCTAGCCCCCTTCTTCCTCCGCGCGCCGGACACGTCCGCCCAGCGCCGGACATGTCCGCCCGTCGCCCCGGCCAATCCCACCTTGCCACGTCGCCCCTGGAGGCCCTCTCTCTCCTCCCTCCGTTGCCACGTGGCCCGCGCCGCCGCCCAGCGCCGCCGCCCGCCCTGACCTGGCCAGGCCTCGAGGCCCGATCCGCCCAGCGCCGCCGCTCCTCGGCCCCCACTCGCCGCGCTTCGAGGCGCCTCGCGCCGAAACCGAGCTCGGCTCCGCCGCCTCCGCCGCCCTACGTCGGCCCACATCGCTGGAGTGCCTCCGCGCAGCCAGCGCCTCCGCCCGATCGCCATGGTTGCCTCCGCCGCCGCCCATCGCGGATCCGGTCAGGCCGGACCGGATCCGGCGACCCCGAGCCCGGCCGCCGCCTTCCCCGCTGCTCCGGACGGTTTTCCGGAGAGCTCGCGCCGCCACCTCGATCCGCGTGCCCCAAAACCCTAGATCCAGTTTCGCGGAGGTATAATTACCTCCGTCCCTGATATTATTGACATTTTGTACCCAAGTTCATCGCATCATAACTCTGCATCCGTAGCTCCGTTTCATGCACATGATATATCAAATTGTTAATCAGGAGATGCTCTTCATTTCATTCCATTGTGCCATGCTTGTTTGGGATCATCTTGATGCCGTAATCATCGTTGCAAGAGTGCTATATGATGTTAACCTGCTGAAACTGTTATAAATTGTTGTTTTGTCTTTTTCGTTGCTTTTCGTGTGTGCCTCCTATGAGCTTGATGTCTACATGTATTTTGTGCTACGTCATGCCATCTTCATAGTGGTGCAATCCTTCTATTTTTGTGAGTCTTGTAGTGAGTGCATCAAGCTCGTGAAGTAGGGTACTTGCTGTTGCTGTTTTCCTGACTGATTCTGTTATAATATGATGCTACGTAAACCTGCTGCTACAAGTCATTCCGTGCATAATCTGGAGATGTTCACTAAGGAAGTTTTGTTGTACATGTTATGCTGTATCCACTCATGCCCCTGGTTGCATTTACAGCCTGCTGTAACATGTTTTTATTTTGCTCCAAACTTGCTAAATAATGTTGCTGTCAGCCTGATTAACATTAAGTTCAGTTTTGCCATGTGCTTTGCTAGTGATCCATGTACCATATGAACTTGCTATTGCCATGCTTAGCTTCATAAACATGCATTCTTACTATTGGTTGCCTTACCATGCCATTTATTGCTCTGTGGTGAGTGGTTCAAGCTCACCAACATGCCTACTTATTTTTGTTCCTGCCATGTATGAATCTGTCACATCATTTGCCATGTTTACATGGGTGCCATCATATTTTCTGTGCCCTTTTGGCTCATGGTCAGTAAGGGACTTTTGTTATATGAGATTAGTAGATTCATGCCATGCTTTTGTTTGCCATGTTAAGTTCCTGTGACGTGTTGTTTGATAGCCCTAAATATTGCAACCTGATGTTATTTCTGCCAAGTCTGAAACTGTTATAATTTGCAATCTTGCCATGTCCTTTTGAGCATGTTCTAGTTGTTTCTGGAGATAGCTCAGTGTTCATGTTTTGTCATTCCTTACCTGTACTTCATGCCCATGCCTTTTGTTCTTACGTTGAGATGTTGTAGCATATTGTTTTGATGCTTGCTAGATGCCTAGTTGCTGTTTTGGACAATTTATCCTTTAAACTTGTATAGAGTGTATGTGCTGCGCTGTTGCTCCGTTTTGAGCATACTCTATATGAAACTTGCTTGATTTTGCATGTAGTTCCATATTATCATGTTGAATCCTTGTTTTGAGGTGTTTTCTTGATGTTTGGATGCATTTAGCATCAATGCCATGCTTAACTTGTTTTGCTCATATCTTCTAGGCCGTAGCTCCGAATTAAATGAACTTTATATGTAACTTGACTAGAATCTCGTGTAGATCATCTTGGTGCATCTTAACTTGCTGTTTAACAACTTGAACATAAGGTTTATTAAGTTCCGGACCAATTTCTAAATTTGCTTATGAGGACTTACCGGATTTGTTATATGTTGTTTCCGGCCTCATTTAAACTTGTTTCGATGTGTTGTTCTTGTTTGCATCATCTCTAGCCATGAGTAGCGCATCTAGCTTTGTCATACATCATGCTTGGTTGTGCATCATGTCATGTATATGTGTGGTGTGTTTACCATGTCGTGTGCTTCTTCTCGATACTTCCCGTTTCGTTGCGATCGTGAGGATTCGTTCGTCTACGCTTGGTTCGTCTTCGTGGCTTCATCTTCTTCATGGACTCGTTCTTCTTCCTTGCGGGATTTCAGGCAAGATGACTGTCACCTTGGATCTCATTACTATCATTGCTATGCTAGTTTCTTCGTTCTATCGCTATGCCGCGCTACCTATCGCTTGCTCTTCAATCCTCCCAAATTGTGTCAGCCTCTAACCTTTTCACCCTTCCTAGCAAACCATTGTTTGGCTATGTTACCACTTTGCTCAGCCCCTCTTATAGCGTTGTTAGTTGCAGGTGAAGTTGAAGATTGCTCCATGGTGGACAGGATTATGTTGGGATATCACAATATCTCTTATTTAATTAATGCATCTATATACTTGGTAAAGGGTGGAAGGCTCGGCCTTATGCCTGGTGTTTCGTTCCACTCTTACCGCCCTAGTTTCTGTCATATCGGTATTATGTTCCCGGATTTTGCGTCCCTAACGCGGTTGGGTGATTTATGGGACCCCCTTGACAGTTCGCTTTGAATAAAACTCCTCCAGCAAGGCCCAACCTTGGTTTTACCATTTGCCTCACCACCACCTACTTTTCCCTTGGGAGTAATTAACCCAAGGGTCATCTTTATTTTAGCCCCCCCGGGCCAATGCTTGTCTAAGTGTTGGTCCAAACTAGAGCACCGTGCGGGACCATCCCTTGGCAACTTGGGTTACGTCGGTACCTGTACGCTTCGCTTATCCGGTGTTGCCCTAAGAACGAGATATGTGCAGCTCCTATCGGGATTGTCGGCGCATCGGGTGGCTTTGCTGGTCTTGTTTTACCATTGTCGAAATGTCTTGTAAACCGATTCCGAGGCGATCGGGTCTTCTGGGAGAAGGAATATCCTTCGTTGATCGCGAGAGCTTATCATGGGCTAAGTTGGGACACCCCTGCAGGGTATAAACTTTCGAGAGCCGTGCCCGCGGTTATGTGGCAGATGGGAATTTGTTAATGTCCGGTTGTAGATAACTTGACACCAGATCCGAATTAAAACGCATCAACCATGTGTGTAGCCGTGGTGGTCTCTTCTCGGCGGAGTCCGGGAAGTGAACACGGCTTTGGGTTATGATTGACGTAAGTAGGAGTTCAGGATCACCTCTTGATCATTGCTAGCTTCACGACCGTTCCATTGTTTCTCTTCTCGCTCTCATTTGCGTATGTTAGCCACCATATCATGCTTAGTCGCTGCTGCAACCTCACCACTTTACCCCTTCCTTTCCCACTAAGCTTTGCTAGTCTTGATACCCATGGTAATGGGATTGCTGAGTCCTCGTGGCTCACAGATTACTACAACAACAGTTGCAGGTACATGTTATACGATGATCATGACGCGAGAGCGATGCTTGCTTGTTTTGGAGTTCTTCTTCTGCTTCTTCTTTGATCAGGGGATAGGTTCCAGGTCGGCAGCCTGGGCTAGCAGGGTGGATGTCGTTTGAGCTTCTGTTTGTGTTTCATCCGTAGTCGGATGTTGATCTTATGTATGATGTATTGTTGTATTTGTGTGGCATTGTATGCCTTTTGTATGTATCCCCATCTATTATGTAATGTTGATGTAATGATATCCACCTTGCAAAAGCGTCTTCAAGATGCGCTTCTATCCTTGGTGGGACCTTCGAGTTCCTTTAGGATAGGGTCGCATCTTGGGCGTGAAAAATTGGTATCAGAGCCTCGACCGACCTTAGGAGCCCCCCTTGATTGATCGTGTAGTTTGGCCGTTGTAGAGTCTAGAAGAAAACCGTTTTCGTAGTCTAGTTATATCGGAGAGTAGGAATTCTTTTTACTCCTCAGCCCCTTCGTCGCTCTGGTGAGGAATCTTGATGTAGGTGTTTTGAATTACTCCTCTTCCCCTTCAAATTTTTCTTTAGGTTCACGTAGTTGGTTTCTCGATCGTTGTTCCTCAGCTCTTTGCATCCGGTGCATTTCTCGTCAAGGTGATTCGACCCTCTCCGTTTTTGCAAGTCCAATCCACAGTTGTCTTCTTTTCCCACCCGCCCACCCCTTTTTCTCCTCGGAGCCGGAGTGCGTAATCGAGTATCCATCCTACTCGTGTGAAGTCTTTGGTTTCTTTCCTCAATGATTTCAACCGGTGTTTTCTCTTGAAGTTATTTGTTGGTTCCCCCTTCGAAGTTGCCTTTGTTTTCCCGCCCTCCCACCCTTTTTCTTCCCGGAGTTTGAGACTGTTTCGAGCATCAGTTTCATTCGTGTGGAGCCTCTTTAGTCTTCCCTCAATTATTTCAATCGGTGAATTCTCGTCTCGTTCGTCATTCTTCATCTCTTTTCTTTTCTGCTGGATTCAATTCAAGTTTTTGGTGTTGATCATATTCTTTTCCTCGGCTCAAATGTTTTCCCCTTGCTCGTTCGCCTCTCGCCACTTTATCTTTTTGGAGTGCTCAAGACATCTCAAGAGATTCGTCTTTGTTTGAATTAATTCGAGGTTGTCACCTCATTCAAATATTTAAATTGTTCCGGTGCATCACCTATCTCTTCAACAATCCTTTCTCAGTGGTGTTTCTTTTAGTGGGCCCTAACCCACAGGGTTTTTCCCAGGATCTTACCTGACTCTTCTAATTTCCCGGAGTTATTCTCAAATTCCTTTGAAGTGTGACGTAAGAATGGATCCCATCATTCACATGCCTTCTCCAAGATCTCGTTCAAATTCTTTTTCATTGTTGGATCAACCTCTCTCTTTTCATTCTACCGGAGTATCTCAGTAATTTTGGTGGTGTTTCTCGTCGTCATTTGAAGACCGAAGAAGAGTTTTTCCTCTAAATCTTGTCTGTTCTCGCGAAGTTTCGTGGTTCTAGCTTCATGTTATCCTCTCGAATTATTCCGTTTGTCAGATATTCTTTTCTTACCCATCCGGAGTATTTCAGGAGGTGATTTCTGTTTCTTTTCACCGGAGGCCATCGTTCCAGAAGAATTCTTTGTCCTCACATTTCAGCTACCTTTGTCCAATTATCCCGGTGCTTCATTCAAGTGTTCTTTAATCAGCTCATGATCTCTTTATTCTTTTGTATCTAAATCCCCTCTAGCATATTGGTTCTTCTAATTCTTCCCGGTGATTCATACTCTTTCATCAGTCATTTTTGAATTCTTACGGTGGTTCGTTCAAGATTCTTTTTCCTTGATTATCATATTTGTTCATTCGTTCTTTCCAATCCTATCGGTGGTTCATGAAGACTTTCTCAAATTTTGTGCTATGTTCCCCTTAATCCTTTCCAAGAAGAATAAGTAGTATGCAAAATCCATTGCTTGTCATCAATTTAATTTGATGAAGGATAAGCATACAATAAATCTTATTCTTATTTCCTCGAAGTGATTAATCCCTTCCTTCGGAGTTTGTTCTTGATGAATAAATTCTAGTTCCAAGTGTTTTCATCTCTTCTTTTCCGGAGTTCAAATTTACTCGGCCATCTCGTCGGAACCTCCATCTGAATTATCGCAAGGCTTGAATCTTTATTCTTTCATCCTTCATTTCTATCTCATCATCCTTTTGTCACCGGAGTTCTTCATGGTGGTTCTTCATGATTTAATTCATTCTTCAAGAGTTCACCAAGATTCTTGGGGGTGGAATTCAAGTATCTTTTCTTCTCGCGTCTAGAAGTGTAATTAATTCTCCGTATTCTTTTGAAGTGGAGTTTTGCATTTCTTCGTTCCTCTCAGCTATCCAATCATTTCCGTTTGTGGCCGGTTATCACCTTATGATCTTGAGATGTTACCTATAAGAACACAACAAGCTTATCCTTTCGTTGTTGATTTTCTCAACAACTCCGTTTAAACCTTCTTTCGAAAGATGCTTTCAATTTCATTCGTGGCACAAGTTGTCATTTTCTTCTCCGTTCTTTTCATTCAACTCTTTTAATTCTTTCCGGAGGTTTTGTGTCATGTCTTCATCAAGTATCATTCCATCCTCTCAAGTTCATGTTCTATTCTTTCCATGTCCAGTCAGAGTTCTGCCTAAATCCTTTTAGTCTTATTCGTTTCTTATCTCATTCTAACCGGAGTGGTTTCATAGTCTATCAGATTCTGTGAGCTTTCGATTCTCGTCATTCTCGTCGTTCCCCTCTTCTTCTCGAATGCTCTTGATTCTTTGCTTCTTCTCTTGAGTTTTTTTTGTTTCACCTCATCCCTTTCCCTTCCGTCTCGGTCCTAAGATCTCGGGACGAGATCTCTTGTTAGTGAAGGAGTGTTGTAACGCCCCGGATCCGATGCGCCAGGTGTTCGCCAGTTATTCGCCGTCATTGCCATGTCATTTGCTTGCGTGTTGCAATTTTCCATGTCATCATATGAATTTCATATCATGTCGTCATGTGCATCGCATTTGCATACGTGTTCGTCTCATGCATCCGAGCATTTTCCCCGTTATCCGTTTTGCAATCCGGCACTCCTATGTCATCCGGCGTCCCCTTTTTGCCTCTTCTCTTATGCGGGTGTTAAACGTTCTCGGAATGGACCGAGGTTTGCCAAGCGGCCTTGGTACACCACCGGTAGACCGCCTGTCAAGTTTCGTGTCATTTGGAGTCCGTTTGATTCTCCAACGGTTAACCGGGTAGCCGCAAAGGCCTCTTTTGTGTGCAGCCCAACACCCCTTCAAAGTGGCCCAAAACCCATCCAAACCCCCTCCATGCTCTCCGCCATTCTATCACGACTGCGTGGCCAAAAACCGCTCCCCATTTGGACTCTCCTAGCTCCCAGAATCTATAAATAGGCCACCTCCCCCGAAAATCCCGGTCCAAACCCTAGCCCCCTTCTTCCTCCGCGCGCCGGACACGTCCGCCCGGCGCCGGACATGTCCGCCCGTCGCCCCCGGCCAATCCCACCTCGCCATGTCGCCCTGGCGGGCCCTCTCTCCTCCCTCCGTCACCACGTGGCCCAAGGCTGCCCCCCGCGCCGCCCGGCCAGCAGCTGGGCCCCGAGGCCCGATCCGCCCCGCTGCAGCTCCTCGCCGCCCCGCTTCGCCGAGGGCGCCTCGCGCCGCCGTCGAGCTCGGCTCCGCTGCCGCCCGCCGCCTAGCGTCGGCCCGTCGTCGCCGGAGTGCCTCCACCGCAGCCGCGGCCGCCGACGCGGCTGGTTGCCTCCGCCGCCGCCCATCGCGGATTTGGTCGGGCCAGACCGGATCCAGCGACCCCGAGCCCGGCCGCCGACTTCCCCGCTGCTCCGGCCGGTTTTCCGGCGAGCTCGCGCCGCCACCTCGATCCGCGTGCCCCGAAACCCTAGATCCAGTTTCGCGGAGGTATAATTTCCTCTACGTCCCTGATATTCTTGACATTTTGTACCCATGTTCATCGCATCATAACTCTGCATCCGTAGCTCCATTTCATGCGCATGATATATCAAAATGTTCATCAGGAGATGCTCTTCATTTCATTGCATTGTGCCATGCTTGTTGGGATCATCTTGATGCCCTAATCATCGTTGCAAGAGTGCTATATGATGTTAACATGCTGAAACTGTTATAACTTGTTGTTTTGTCTTTTTCGTTGCTTTTTGTGTGTTCATCCTATGAGCTTGATGTCTACATGTGTTTTGTGCTACCTCATGCCATCTTCCCAGTGGTGCAATCCATGTATTTTTGTGAGTCTTGTAGTGAGTGCATCGAGCTCGTGAAGTAGGGTACTTGTTGTTGCTGTTTTCCTGACTGATTCTGTTATAATATGATGCTATGTAAACCTGCTGCTACAAGTCATTCCGTGCATAATCTGGAGATGTTAACTAAGGATGTTTTGTTATACATGTCATGCTCTATCCACACATGCCCCTGGTTGCATTTATAGCCTGCTATAACATGTTGTTATTTTGCTCCAAATTTGCTAAATAATGTCGATGTCGGCCTGATTAACATTAAGTTCAGTTTTGCCATGTGCTTTGCTAGTGATCCATGTACCATATGAACTTGCTATTGCCATGCTTAGCTTCATAAACATGTATTCTTACTGTTGGTTGCCTTGCCATGCCATTTATTGCTCTGTGGTGAGTGGTTCAAGCTCACCAACATGCCTACTTATTGTTGTTCCTGCCATGTATGAATCTGTCACATCATTTGCCATGTTTACATGGGTGCCATCATATTTTCTGTGCCCTTTTGGCTCATGGTCAATAAGGGACTTTTGTTATATGAGATTAGTAGATTCATGCCATCCTTTTGTTTGCCATGTTAAGTTCCTGTGACGTGTTGTTTGATAGCCCTAAATATTGCAGCCTGATGTTATTTCTGCCAAGTCTGAAACTGTTATAATTTGCAATCTTGCCATGTCCTTTTGAGCATGTTCTAGTTGTTTCTGGAGATAGCTCAGTGTTTATGTTTTGTCATTCCTTACCTGTACTTCACGCCCTTGCCTTTTGTTCTTACGTTGAGATGTTGTAGCATATTGTTTTGATGCTTGCTAGATGCCTAGTTGCTGTTTTGGACAGTTTATCCTTTAAACTTGTATAGAGTGTATGTGTTGCACCGTTGCTCCATTTTGAGCATGCTCTATATGAAACTTGCTTGTTTTTGCATGTAGTTTCATATTATCCTGTTGAATCCTTGTTTTGAGGTGTTTTCTTGATGTTTGGATGCATTTAGCATGAATGCCATGTTTAACTTGTTTTGCTCATATCTTCTAGGCCGTAGCTCTGAATTAAATAAACTTTATATGTAACTTGACTAGAATCTCGTGTAGATCATCTTGGTGCATCTTAACTTGCTGTTTAACAACTTGAACATAAGGTTTATTCAGTTCTGGACCAATTTCTAAATTTGCATATGAGGACTTACCGGATTTGTTATATGTTGTTTCCGGCCTCATTTAAACTTGTTTCGATGTGTTGTTCTTGTTTGCATCATCTCTTGCCATGAGTAGCTCATCTAGCTTTGTCATACATCATGCTTGATTTTGCATCATGTCATGTATATGTGTGGTGTGTTTACCATGTTGTGTGCTTCTTCTCGATAGTTCCCGTTTCGTTGCGATCGTGAGGATTCGTTCGTCTATGCTTGGTTCCTCTTCGTGGCTTCATCTTCTTCATGGACTCGTTCTTCTTCCTTGCGGGATTTCAGGCAAGATGACCGTCACCTTGGATCTCATTACTATCATTGCTATGCTAGTTGCTTCGTTCTATCGCTATGCTGCGCTACCTATCGCTTGCTCTTCAATCCTCCCAAATTGCCATGTCAGCCTCTAACCTTTTCACCCTTCCTAGCAAACCATTGTTTGGCTATGTTACCACTTTGCTCAGCCCCTCTTATAGTGTTGTTAGTTGTAGGTGAAGTTGAAGATTGCTCCATGGTGGACAGGATTATGTTGGGATATCACAATATCTCTTATTTAATTAATGCTTCTATATACTTGGTAAAGGGTGGAAGGCTCGGCCTTATGCCTGGTGTTTTGTTCCACTCTTGCTGCCCTAGTTTCCGTCATATCGGTATTATGTTCCCGGATTTTGCGTCCCTAACGCGGTTGGGTGATTTATGGGACCCCTTGACAGTTCGCTTTGAATAAAACTCCTCCCAAGAAGGCCCAACCTTGGTTTTACCATTTGCCTCACCACCACCTACTTTTCCCTTGGGAGTAATTAACCCAAGGGTCATCTTTATTTTAGCCCCCCCGGGCCAATGCTTGTCTAAGTGTTGGTCCAAACTAGAGCACCGTGCGGGACCATCCCTTGGCAACTTGGGTTACGTCGGTACCTGTACGCTTCGCTTATCCGGTGTTGCCCTGAGAACGAGATATGTGCAGCTCCTATCGGGATTGTCGGCGCATCGGGCGGCTTTGCTGGTCTTGTTTTACCATTGTCCAAATGTCTTGTAAACCGGGATTCCGAGACTGATCGGGTCTTCCTGGGAGAAGGAATATCCTTCATTATCGCGAGAGCTTATCATGGGCTAAGTTGGGACACCCCTGTAGGGTATAAACTTTCGAGAGCCGTGCCCTTGGTTATGTGGCAGATGGAAATTTGTTAATGTCCGGTTGTAGATAACTTGACACCAGATCCGAATTAAAACGCATCAACCGTGTGTGTAGCCGTGATGGTCTCTTCTCGGCGGAGTTCGGGAAGTGAACACGGTTTTGGGTTATGATTGACGTAAGTAGGAGTTCAGGATCACCTCTTGATCATTTCTAGCTTCACGACCGTTCCATTGTTTCTCTTCTCGCTCTCATTTGCGTATGTTAGCCACCATACCATGCTTAGTCGCTGTTGCAACCTCACCACTTTACCCCTTCCTTTCCCATTAAGCTTTGCTAGTCTTGATACCCATGGTAATGGGATTGCTGAGTCCTCGTGGCTCACAGATTACTACAACAACAGTTGCAGGTACAGGTTATACGATGATCATGACGCGAGAGAGATGCTTGCTTGTTTTGGAGTTCTTCTTCTGCTTCTTCTTCGATCAGGGGATAGGTTCTAGGTCGGCAGCCTGGGCTAGCAGGGTGGATGTCGTTTGAGCTTCTGTTTGTGTTTCATCCGTAGTCGGATGTTGATCTTATGTATGATGTATTGTTGTATTTGTGTGGCATTGTATGCCTTTTGTATGTATCCCCATCTATTATGTAATGTTGATGTAATGATATCCACCTTGCAAAAGCGTCTTCAAGATGCGCTTCTATCCTTGGTGGGACCTTTGAGTTCCTTTAGGATAGGGTCGCATCTTGGGCGTGACACAGACTCATGGGAATTTCTTGCCCATCGGGCCCCGCCGGTCCTACTTCGGCCATATGGTTCGGGTCCAGCTTGGTGTAGCGCGTCTTCACCATAGCCCAGGCTTCTCTTGCACCTTGCTGGCAAGCTGACATCTTCCACAATCGGAAGCGTTGCCGTGCTCCTTGAAGCATATACACAAGCTCCCCCATGCCATTTGGCAGTAAGCTTGATGGCCACAAGGCCTGAGCAACACCCTGCATCACTTGCCGAGCTCGCTCGTGCAGTTGTGAGAGGTCTTGTAGTACATCAGTTGCAGATGAGGGCATCTCCTCCTCAGGGCGACCCGTTAACATTTCTGCAAGCAAAATTCTTTCAATATACTTCCTCGCCGAACTATCATACAGTTCGTCTAGGCACTCACCATAAATGCCGCGTCGAAGCCTTTTGTTCTCCTTCACGGAGTCCGCCAGCTGGGCGCGGACGTATTTTAATTCAATGTCCAGCCGGACATTGGCATCTTGAAGATTGTTCTTCTCCTGCCTAACTTGCGTAATAATGCGCTCACCAGCCTTTAGCAGCCTTTTGAGATGTGAGTCGTCATCTCTTACGCCCTCCGGATTCACCCCGGGATTGTCTGCAAAATTCTCTGTTAAACTTGTTATACCAATCATTTACTAACTGGTGCATCTTTGTACAATTGAGACAAATGTTACCAGATGAGGTCTTCTGGGATTCCTCTAACTTGGCAACAGTGTCCCTCAGCTGGGCCTTGCATTCCTCCAGCTCCCAAGCCAATTGTTCATTCTTATCTACAAGGACATGTGCATAAATTGATCCTTAAAACAGTTGTTCCAACCATTTCAAGTCTCAGGGGCTACTGCTATACATGCTTATCAAAATTTCTTACCCGTATATCTTTGGTATACTGATCCGTCGCTCGGGCAAGCCCGCCTTGAGTAGCTCGGATGTATGTGTCTCCCGAATTGAAGGCATTAAATGCCTCTTCGGAAAAGATGTTGTTCCGAAGCACGGCCCGTCGGCGCCGGTGATTCATGGCGCTCTCTACTTCGGAGTTTGTGGCCGAGAGCATATCCGCATCCTCTGTCGGATAACTATGTGGCATCGGCCCCGCCTCCGCCTCCGCTCTCGAAGCCGGTTCTGGAATCCAACTGGTGGAGGCGTGATTGGCGGGATCCCCGGATATAGTCCGGCTACTCCTCTTCCTGCCAGGACACAAAGGGCACTGTTCAAATACCATAATCGCAGGACAGGTTTTTGCCTTACCTCTGCAGCGGCGTGTCGACCCTTACCGCCTTCCTCTTGAGCCTGTTCGATCCGGACGCCCGTGGTCGACGAGTCCCTAGGGGCTCGGCCCCGTGCTCCGGCCGTCGTCTCTGCAAAAACACGACACTTCAAGGGTAAGGCATGACATCTGAAGGGAGTCCTCTTCGGAGGATAGGGTTTTTCAGCTTGGCTTACACGCGACGTAGGTAGCAGTCCGGGATAGTCGGCAATAATGGCCACTGAGGCTCCATCACAGCTCGCTTGATAAAATATCCCGTTGACAAGCTCCACGGTAATATCCGGATCTTCTTCGAGTCCTGGATCTAGGGCCCTCACGGGGTCCTCTGGCAATCGGGAGGGGCTGGAGATTCCTTCTATAACCCTCCTCAGTTCCTGCTCGAAAATATTAAAGCAGATAATCTTAGCAAAGAACGCCGCATTGGGTGAAGCATGGAAAGGAATAACAACTTACCCAGTTTGGGGGGTTGTACATGGAGAATCCATCCCGCGGTTTAATGTGAAGAAATTCTTCCTCTTCTCCTTTGTATAAATCGTACAATATCCTTTCCAGAGCAGTGGCGGAGTCCGGACCCTTACGGCCACAGCGGGTGGCATCATCTTCCCTGTTGAAGTGCCACATGGGTTTCCCACGATATTGAAGCGGTTGCACCCCACGTATTATGCATATTGCCATAACCTCGACTATCGTCAGTCCGGACATGGCCAGTAACTTTATCCTGCTCATCAGGAAGTGTATTTCTCTGGTATCCTCCTCTTGAGGGCCTCGGGGGCGCCAGCTTAGACGTGCCCTCGGTGGGGCGTCACTAAACTTGGGGAGACCTGTCCGGACTGGATCGGGAAGGGGAACGTCATCAATGTAAAACCACTCCGAAGGCCAGTTCTCTGGTGCCTTTTTGGGAGTGCCGGATAGGTATCCGGTCTCGGCAATGCTCCATACTTCGGCCCCGCCCACTTGACATAGGGTTTCTCCCTAGTTACGGGGGACAAGGCAGAACAGCTTCTTCCATAATCCAAAGTGAGGCTCGCAGCCTAAAAATAGCTCGCAAAGGGCAACGTACCCTGCTATGTGTAGTACGGAGGCAGGGGTAAGGTTGTGCAACTAGAGACCGTAGAACTCCAGGAGCCTGCGAAGGAACGGGTGGATGGGAAACCCGACGCCCCTTAGCAGATGCGGGATGAGGCATATTCGCTCCTCTGGAGATGGATTAGGAAATTCCTCCGCTTGTTCCCCTCTGTTATAAGTGGCTATTCCGGCTCGGACGGGGACCATGAATGCCGGTGGGAGAAACCATTGGGTTTGTAACTCTATCAAACGGCTATGAGGGACTGAACACTCTTCCCAGTCCCCCGACTTGGAGTGAGCAGAAGAGCTGCGACGGCCGACCATGTTGGAATGGTTTTTCCGGAGCGCTCTGTTGGATGCTTGCTCGAGGAGGAAGAGTGAGGTTTGGATCTAAGAATCCCCGTCCCTTCAAATAGACGGTCAGCCCGAAGGATTGAGGGTGGCAAATGCAAAAATGCCTCGGCTCCTCGCATTCGCTCGACACATGGAGATGGTAATTATTGAGGCACTAAAGCCGAGGAGTACAACCTTGATGGGAAGCCGGACACTATTCGTCATAACAGGTACTTTGGAGTATTCGGAGATGGAACCCGCCTTGCAATGCCGAAGACAAGACTGCGCGTCGGACTCATCGTCATTGAAGCCTGGTTCAGGGGCTACTGAGGGAGTCCTGGATTAGAGGGTATCCCGACAGCCGGACTATATACATTGTCCAGATTATTGAAGCGTGAAGATACAAGACTCAAGACTCCGTCCCGTGTCCGGATAGGACTCTCCTTGGCGTGGAAGACAAGCTTGGCAATCCGGATGTTGTATTTCCTTCCTTGTAACCGACTCCATGTAAACCCTAGCCCTCTCCGGTGTCTATATAAACCAGAGAGGTTGGTCCTTAGAAGGCCGATCGCAATTACAGTCATAATCATCATAGGCTAGCTTCTAGGGTTTAGCCTCTACGATCTCGTGGTAGATCTACTCTTGTACTACTCATATCATCAATATTAATCAAGCAGGAAGTAGGGTTTTACCTCCATCGAGAGGGCCCGAACCTGGGTAATCATTGTGTCCCTTGCTTCCTGTTACCGTCAGCCTAAGACGCACAGATCAGGACCCCCTACCCGAGATCCGCCGGTTTTGACACCGACACCCCTGACTTGTTCTCGACGCCAAACCCTCCTATAAATACACAAACCTCCAGAAAATAACCTAGATCAGGAGTTCCACGTCGCAAGCCTCTGTAGCCACCAAAAACCAATTGGGACCCTATTCCGACACCCTGCCGGAGGGGGGATCCATCACTGGTGGCCATCTTCATCATCCCAGTGCTCTCCATGACGAGGAGGGAGTAGTTCAACCTCGGGGCTGAGGGTATGTACCAGTAGCTATGTGTTTGATCTCTCTCTCTCTCTCTCTCTGTGTGTGTGTGTGTGTGTCTCTCTCTCTCTCATGTTCTTGATTTGGCACAATCTTGATGTACCGCGAGCTTTGCTATTATAGTTGGATCTTATGATGTTTCTCCCCCTCTATCTCTTGTAATGGATTGAGTTTTCCCTTTGAAGTTATCTTATCGGATTGAGTCTTTAAGGATTTGAGAACACTTGATGTATGTCTTGCGTGGGATACCCATGGTGACAATGGGGTATTCTATTGATTCACTTGATGTATGTTTCGGTGATCAACTTGCGGGTTCTGTGGCCTTGGGAATCTATGCATAGGGGTTGGCACACGTTTTCGCCTTGACTCTCCGGTAGAAACTTTGGGGCACTCTTTCAAGTTCTTTGTGTTGGTTGAATAGATGAATCTGAGATTGTGTGATGCATATCGTATAATCATACCCGCGGATACTTGTGGTGACATTGGAGTATCTAGGTGACATTAGGGTTTTGTTTGATTTGTGTCTGAAGGTGTTATTTTACTACGAACTCTAGGGCTATTTAGGAATAGCCCAATGGATTGATCGGAAAGAATAACTTTGAGGTGGTTTCGTACCCTACAATAATCTCTTCGTTTGTTCTTTGCTATTAGTGACTTTGGAGTGTTGCTTTGTTGCATGTTGAGGGATAGTTATATGATCCGATTATGTTATTATTGTTGAGAGAAGTTGCACTAGTGAAAGTATGAACCCTATGACTTGTTTCCTAGCATTGCAATACCATTTTCACTCACTTTTTTTACTTGTTACCTTGCTATTTCTATAATTTCAGATTACAATAACCTATATCTACCATCCATATTGCACTTGTATCACCATCTCTTCACCGAACTAGTGCACCTATACAATTTACCATTGTATTGGGTGTGTTGGGGACACAAGAGACTCTTTGTTATTTGGTTGTTTGAGAGAGACCATCTTCATCCTACACCTCCCACGAATTGATAAACCTTAGGTCATTCACTTGAGGGAAATTTGTAACTGTCCTACAAACCTCTGCACTTGGAGGCCCAACAACATATACAAGAAGAATGTTGCGTAGTAGACATCATACTACCACTCGGGGCTCGCGGTACTACCGCTTATTAACATCAAGCGGTACTACCGCCCGCCCGAGCGATACTACCGCTGCGGGGCTGGACTGGGGGGTTATGTTGCGGCAGGGGATGCTGGTATTGCCCCCCCACTCTTTTTCTCTTTGATTCTTGTTTTCAAATCTAGGCTTCAGGGGCAATAGTCTTTGCATTCATCGATTTTTGGCCAAATCGAGGCTTGAGTAGGATGGTGAAGGCTACTAAACCGTTTGGATTGATGTTTGGTAGGTTTATTTTTGAATTTGGCATCCCGGCGGTACCGTATTTGGCCGCGGCAGTAGGAAAACTGCCATCCCTCGCCTGGAGCCGTACTACAGCTCCCCTGGAGCGGTACTACCGGTTGGACGGTACTACCGCTAGATGCCAACTTCCAACATATTCGTACTAACTGTTGATCCTTGTTGTTTCTTTTCCAGGTGGCTTATGCTCGTTCTCTCGTGTTGTTTCTTGTGTTCGTGTGTTTGGTTCTAGGTGATGGTCCTTCGGAGCATCCTGTCCGTCGTTTCAACCCCGGGCGTTCTGGTTCAAAGTGCTATCGTACCTCTGAGGCGGCAGCTGCTTCGTCAAGTGTTCCTTCTTCAAGTGTTCCGCCAACTCAGTCACAGCTGCCTACCAAGAGTGTTGCAAAGAAGTAGAAGCCGAAGCCCAAGTCAGTGACTGAGATGATTGCCAAGGAGTTCTGGGAGAGGCGTCGGTGCAATCCCTATGAGCAAGACCAAGAGCCTAATCTTGTCAATCGTCCTTTCTGGAACCGTTTTCAGTGGGCAATCTATTTTGATGTGATCAAGGCCAAGAAGAATCTCTTTGTGGATGTCTGCTCCATCGACATTGCTTATATGGAGAAGGATCCTGAATACTTTGGAGAAGCTCTGCAGATGTGTTCTCAGTTGAATATTCTCAGCATCATGCAGTTTAACAAGGATTTTGATGCGGACTTGGTGGCTCGGTTTTATTCCATGGTCCATCTTGGCAAGGATGCAGAAAGATCCTTGACTTGGATGACAAATGGCAAACTTCTCTTCGTCAAGTGGAAGGCATTTATGGAATTACTTGGGATTGAAGATCAAGGGCTTGAGAATCCGGTTGGCTTTCCTCCTCACCGCAATGAACCTTCTACTCACAAGGAATCTCTCTGGCCTTACTGCACTTTGAAGATTAACCCCGAGACACAGAAGGAGACTTAGGAGCTGCCTGCCTTTCTGGACATCCTTCATCGCATCTTCAGGGAGACTATTTTTCCTTGCATTGGGAACTTGGATATGGTTCACTCTTTCCTCGTGGACATGCTACTTTTCTGCCAGCATGAGAAGGAAGAAAACACTGGAGAATCCCTAGATATTTCTCATGTCATGTGGTCTGAGCTCGTGTCCATCTCTAAGCGCAAGTGCCCCATCTATGCTCCTTTTCTCATGTTGTTGATTGAGAAGGCTTGGGAGCACACATATCCTGGTATTGTGCTGGAGACTGGCGAGTTGATCTCTCACGAGGTTAAGCGCATGAGCAAGAAGGAGAACTGGGGCACTTCGGTTCCAAAGTCTAGGATTCCATCAGGTGCTGACAAGTTTGAGGCAGAGGCTAATGCTGATGATGATGAGGACTATGTGCCCTCTGGAGTAGAGCCCTCATGGGCAAAGAAGCTCAAGTGCAAGATGAAGAAACTTTTCTGCATGGAGTCTCATGGACAGTATATGGCTCATGTGTCTGAGAAGAAGGCCAGGAGCCGCCACAAGGAGCTCATGCACCAGTTTGGTGTTATAGTTGACAATGGATCTAAGGGCAAGATCACCGATGAGGAGGAGTGGGTTCAGCAGCATTGCCCTTGGACGGACTCAGACACTGAGCAGCCCCCTGCCGATGATGGGCGAGTGGACGATCACGCGGGGATGTGATGATGGAGATCGTTAGTTATGCTATCACCTATGGCCGTAGCAGCACTCTTTTCCCTTCTGGTGTCTCGGTGCCAAAGGGGGAGAGAGTTAGGGATTTGTTGAGTTGCGAGTGTGGATTTGTCGACTTGCGAGTGTGTGTCTTGTTTGCCTTGTCTTTCTCTCTCGCAAACTCTTTTATCATCATTTGCTTTGGTTTGGTTTGAGCTCGTGAGATCTGGTACCCTATCATATGGTGTGAGACATATGCTACCCTATCTTTTTATTATCTAAGTATGTTGAGTACTTTAGTAGTACGCGAGTTCTTGCTTATCTCATATTTACTCTTTCCTCTCGTACTACTCTATTGCTCCTAAGCTCATGTGTCTCATATTTAGATGCTAGTGTTGTCATGCTATAAAATATAGGGGGAGTGTTGATCCTAATGTGTGTACTTTTCATTCCAAAGGCACCTGTAATTAAGTGCACACATCTAGGGAGAGCCCGTCTATATTTTGTAGTCTCTGGGATTCGCTTATTCTCTTGTCATTCCTTTGTGCAAATCTCGTGTTGTCATCAATCCACCGAAAAGGGGGAGAATGTTAGGGCATGTCCCTCTCTAAGTAGTTTTGGTGATTGATGACAATGCTTTTGCGGACTAATCGTGTGCATTGAGTATTTCAGAGATTCATTCATTGGCACAAGACGATGCATTCCCCTCTAAGCTTAAAGTGAAGACGGTGCAGTCTCTTTCATTTCGGTTTTGGTGGACTTGAGTCGTAGGAGACACTGTACTATCAGGAGGGGGTTTGCATTTGAAAGACTATGGTGTAATTATCACGAACACTTCATCTTTGCACTCCCAGCTCCTTCTCTCTCTTGGAGTTTACCGTTTCAGCGGAAGTGGAGGTTGTCAGATGGTAGTGGCAGTACCACCGCCAGAGCGGTAGTACCGCCTATGGTACTCAAGCGGCAGTACCGCTGTCATACAACAGTAGTACCGCTCGGGTGCATCAGCGACAGTACCGTTCTGGTTCGGCACCACCACTGCCTCGATTCGAGGGCGTCACTCTTCATGTCAGGTTGTGTGGCAGTAGCAGCGGTAGTATCGCTCGTGAGCGGTAGTACCATGGCTACTACCGCTACTAGTACTGCCCAAACCCTCTCTATCTCTTCTGTTCCCCCTCTGACGCCTCTACTCTCAATCTCTGCGGTAGTACCACTAGGGGTCGCGGTAGTACCGCTGCTACCAGCGGTAGTACCGCTCCCCTGAGCGGTAGTACCGCTCTGTGCGGGCTGAAGAGGGGGGGTAATGGTGGATTGGTGCCCCCACTATAAAAGGAGGTCTTTGATATGTCTCCAACGTATCTATAATTTATGAAGTATTCATCCATTATATTATCATTCTTGGATGTTTTACAATCATTTTATAGCAACTTTATATCATTTTGGGACTAACCTATTGACCCAATGCCCAGTGCTAGTTGTTGTTTTTTGCTTGTTTTTTACATCCCAGGAAATAAATATCAAATGGAGTCCAAACACCGCGAAACTTTTTCTGGATTTTTTATGAAACAGAAGACATCTAGTGGGCCAAAGAAGCACTTGGGGGGTTCCCTGAGGGGGGCACAACCCACCAGGGCACGCCTGGGGGCCAAGGCGCGCCCAGGTGAATTGTGCCCACCTCAGTGGCCTACCGCACCCCCAATTTGCCCTATAAATTCTCAAATATTCCAAAAGCCCTCGGGGTTAACCTAGATCAGAAGTTCCGCCGCCGCAAGGCTCTGTAGCCACGAGAAACCAATCTAGACCCCATTTCGTCACCCTGCCGAAGGGGGGAATCTTCACCGGTGGCCATCTTCATCATCCCAGCGGACACCACGATGAGGAGGGAGTAGTCCATCCTCGATGCTGAGGGTTTGTACCAGTAGCTATGTGTTTAATCTCTCTCTCTCCCTCTCTCTCTCTCTTGTGCTCTTGAGATGTCATGATCTTGATGTTTCGCGGGCTTTGTTAATATAGTCGGATCATATGGTGTTTTACCCTCTCTATCTTGTTGTGAATTGAGTTTTCCCTCTGAGATTTCATTTTATCGGATTGAATACTTTTATGGATTTGAGAGCACTTGATATATGTCTTGCATATTAATACTCGTGGTGACAATGGGGTTTCGTATTGATTCACTTGATATATGTTTTGGCACTCAACTCGCGGATTCCCGAGATGACATTGGGGTAATCTACGCATAGGGGTTGATGTATGTTCGTGTCTTTGTTTCTCTGGTAGAAATCTTGGGGCACTCTTTGAATTTATTTGTGTTGGATTGAGTATTATGAATCTGAAATTATTTGGTGTTATTTTAGTACGAACTCTTGGATAGATTAATCAAAAAGAATAGCTTCGAGGTGGTTTTGTACCCTACAAATGATTTCTTCTTATGTTCTCCGCTAGATAGGAACTTTGGAATGATTCTTCATCGCACGTTGAGGGGTGGTTATATGATCCAATTATATTAGCATTGTTGAGAGATTGCACTAGCGAAAGTACGGACCCTAGGCCTCATTTTCAAGCATTTCAATACCGTTTGTGCTCACTTTTATTATTTGCTACCTTGCTGTTTTTTATTGTTACTACTATAAAAATCAATATCTACTATCTATATTACACCTGTATCACCATCTCTTCACTGAACTAGTGCACCTATACAATTTACCATTGTATTTGGTGTGTTGGGGACACAAGAGAATTTTTATTATTTGGTTGCAGGGTTCTTTGAGACAGACCATCTTCATCCTACACCTCCCACGGATTGATAAACCTTAGGTCATCCACTTGAGTGAAAATTGCTACTGTCCTACAAAAGTCTGCGCTTGGAGGCCCAACACGAGTCTACAAGAATAAAGTTGCATAGTAGACATCAAGCTTTTTTCTGGCGCCGTTGCCAGGGAGGTGAGTGCTTGAAGGTATATCTTTAGATCTTGCAATCGAATCTTTTAGTTTTTTGTTTTATCACTAGTTTGGTTTATAAAAGAAAACTACATAAAAATGGAATTGAGGTTGCATCATATTATTGACCATCTTTATAATATCTTTCTTGAAAATGATGGATCAGAAAATTATGCTCAGTTGTTAGAAGAATATGTCAATAAAATGTTTGGCACAAAATATTTGAATAATGAGCATGATTGCAATGTTGTTAGTATGAATTCTTTGAATATCCAAAATACTAATGATTATTGCACTAGTCATGAGAAAAATATTTCTTATAAGCATGTCAATTTTTGTGCAGTGGAAAGACTTTGTGAAGACGCGCCTTATAGAGAAGATAGATTTTGTAAGAAGCATAAATATTTAGAAACAAAATGGTTGCAAGAGAGGATAGATGATTGTGCTAAAAGATTTAATTGTTTTCGCCATCCTTGAGAACTTTGCAATGAACATGGTTATTTAAATCTCCAATGCAAATTTTTTCATGACCAAATCATGTCCAAAAAATGTGATAACTTGATTACCCTTGAGCATCATAAAGAGCTTAGTCTTCTTTTGGGGTATGAAGAAATGAAACGTATAACTAAGGATATTCCAAAATTTAATCTCAAGAGATTTCTTGATTTTGATCTAGAGGGAATTTATATGTTTTGTCGGTAAATTGCATTGAGAATCCTTATATTGCCAACTATCTAAAGACAAGAAAACAAATAGAATATGAAGAGAGTACTAATGAAAGGGAAAATATTTCTCAATACCCTCCTAGTGTTTATTATGATGAATCAGGTAATGAGGAGGAGCTTCCTATCCAATCAATCTCTTTAACAAGAAGCTCGACAAAATTGATTAAACCCATACGCGATGTGGTGAAGAAGAAGAAAAGAAGAAAGAATAGAGGTAAAAAGGTATCTCTCCCAAATAATGTTGCTTCTATTATTGTTGTGCCTCATGAAAATGAATCAGAAATAATTGTGGAAGATGATGCACTTGATGATGATATTGCTTCTATGTCTTATGGCACAATGTCCGAAAGCACTATTGATGATGATTTTGTTATGCCTATTGCTTGTTGTGATGATTATGATTGGGAAGATAATGATACTTATTATAATCTTGGAAATCTTTTTGGCACCAACTTGGGAAATTATGATGGTAGCAATTGTTATACCATTGGTGCTATTCATACTATTAATCATGAGAGTGATTATGCTTATGATATACCAAGCACAAGCTTGCGGATGCTATGTTTGATGAGAATGACATGTTTGAGAATTTATTTGCTGCTATTAATGCTTGTCCCAAGATTGGGGATGCTATGCTTAATGAAGATGATCTTTTTTAGCCCCCCTACTTTGAATGATCAAATTTGCTATGATGATTGCATGCCTCCTATCTATGATGAAAACAAAGTTGCTACTTATGATGATTATTGTGATGATACTTGTGTCATAAAAGTTAGTGATAATTATATTCAGAATTTTGAATATCCTTTTACTAAGCATTACCATTTTAATGTGGAAACAATTTATAGTATTCAAGTTTCCTATGATACTCCCACTATTATGAATGAGAATAAAACTGCTTATGTGGAGAGTAATAAAAATACTATGCTTATAGATCATGAAAGGAATGCTTTGTGTGGTAGTTATATTGATGAATGCATTCATGATGCTACTTAAAATTATTATTCGAGAAGAACTTGTTATTCTTGATGCTCTATTATGTTTCATTTCTTTACTTTTATGCGAGCATCATTCAAATCGTCATGCCTAGCTAAAAGGCATTAAAGAAGAGCACTTGTTGGGAGACAACCCAACACTTTTACCTACTATTTTTGTGTGTTCACATGATTAAGCTACTATAGTAATCATGTTTTATAGCTTTTGTTTCAATAAAGTGCCAAGTAAAGCCTTTGGGGTAGTGTGGATTGTAGTTGACTTGATTCTGTGCAAAAACAAAAACTTTTGTGCTCGTTCCAGGAATTTTGTAAATTCACTGGAACGTGATTTTCATCTAAATTTTATACAGGTGATAGATATACAAATCATCTATGTTGTCCTAATGTTTCAGAATTTTTAGAGTTGCAGAAGTATGGTTGGAGTACAAATTACTACAGAATGTTCTGTTTTTGACAGATTCTATTTTCAATGCATAGTTTGCTTGTTTCTAGTTTCTATGGCTTATATTGCTCAATATAAATTGTGTAAATGATAGGGTACAGTAGGCATTGTGTGAGAAAAATTATGAATCTTGTCTTGACAGTACCAAAGTGAATGGCTTGCTCTTTATCATACTAACCCATCTCACAAAGTTCCGTTAAGTTTTGTGTGATTGAAGTTTTCAAGTTTTGGGTGAGATATCGATATGAGGAGAATAAGGAGTGACAAGACCCTAAGCCTGGGGATGCCGAAGGCACCCCCAAGGAAATATTCAAGGAAGATCCAAGCAACTAAGCTTAGGAATGCCCCGGAAGGCATCCCCTCTTTCATCTCCAACATCATCGGTAACCCCACTTGGAGCTACATTTTTATTCGTCACATGATATGAATTTTACTTGGAGCATCATTTTATTTTGTTAGGATTTGATTGCTGTTATTTAGGATAATGTTTTGCATCTTTTAATTCAATAAATGTGGCAAGGGTAGCCTTTGCCATGCTTATTTTGCAAGTATAGGAGTTGCTGTTTCAAAACAGAAAGTTTGTCGCTGTTATAAAAATTCCCTAGAAAAGTCAGAATGTGATAAAAATATTGAAACTTTTTGAAAAATAAGCACTGATAAATTTTCTACAGTGTGTTAAATTTTCAGAATTTTTTGAGTTGAATATGTATTGATACCGCATTCTTTACATACTGTATTGTTTTGGCAGAATGTTGTTATGATTGCATTGTTTGCATATGTTTGCTTGTTTAATGATTCTATTTGAGAATAGGAGTATTAAATATGCAGAGGCATCTAGTATGCAATGTTGAGTAATAATTTTAGTGATTTGCTATAGTGGAGAATGATAAGATTTTTGCATTGGTTTATACTAACGTATCTCACAAGTTCTTGTTGAGTTTTGTGTGGATGAAGTTTTTAAGATTTAGGGAAACCGTGATGTAAAAGGAATTAAGGAGACAGAAAAGCTCAAGCTTGGGGATGCCCAAGGCATCCCAAGGTAATATTTCAAGAAGTCTCAAGCATCTAAGCTTGGTAATGCCCCGATAGGCATCCCACCTTTCTTCATCAACAATTACCGGTTAGTATCGATTGAGCCTAAGTTTTTGCTTCTTCACATGAGATGTGCTATTCTTAGAATTTCATTTCATTTCATTTTGTTTTGATTTTTGCTTACTGTTTTAATTAAATACTTAGATTTGAAAGTTTTTAAATAAAAGAGAGTCCTCACATAGCTACCTATTTACTTAACTACTCATTTGAGCTTCACTTATATCTTTTCGGAGTAGTTTGTCATTTACTCTCTTGCTTCACTTATATCTATTTAGAGAGTCAACAGGAATTGGTCAATTGCATGGTTAGTCATAAAATCCTACATAAAACTTATGGATCACTGAATATGATATGTTTATTCCTTCCAATAGTTTTTGTGATATAAAGATATACTATTGACCCGGTGCCCAGTGCTAGTTGCTGTTTTTTGCTTGTTTTTAACATCACGGGAAATCAATATCAAATGGAGTCCAAACACCGAGAAACTTTTTGTGGATTTTTTATGGACCAGAAGACATCCGGTGGGCCAAAGAAGCACCTGGGGGTGCCCTGAGGGGGGCACAACCCACCAGGGCGCACTGGGGGCCCAGGCGCGCCCAGGTGGGTTGTGCCCACCTCGGTGGCTTCCCGCACCCCCTCTTTGCCCTATAAATTCTCAAATATTCCAAAAACCCTCGGGATTAACCTAGATCAGAAGTTCCGCCACCGCAAGGCTCTGTAGCCACAAGAAACCAATCTAGACCCCATTCCGGCACCCTGCTGAAGGGGGGAATCATCACCGGTGGCCATCTTCATCATCCCGACGACCACCACGATGAGGAGGGAGTAGTCCATCCTCGAGGCTGAGGGTTTGTACTAGTAGTTATGTGCTTAATCTCTCTCTCTCTCTCTCTCTCTCTCTCTCTCTCTCTCTCTCGTGTTCTTGAGATATCACGATCTTGATGTATCGCGGGCTTTGTTAATATAGTCGGATCATATGGAGTTTTCCCCTCTCTACTTTGAGATTTCGTTTTATCAGATTGAATAATTTTATGGATTTGAGAGCACTTGATATATGTCTTGCATATGAATACTCATGATGACAATGGGGTATCGTATTGATTCACTTGATATATGTTTTGGCACTCAACCCGCGGATTCCTGAGGTGACATTGGGGTAATCTACGCATAGGGGTTCATGCACGTTCTTGTCTTTGTTTCTCCGGTAGAAATCTTGGGGCACTCTTTGAAGTTCTTTGTGTTGGATTGAGTATTATGAATCTGAAATAATTTGGTGTTATTTTAGTACGAACTCTTGGATAGATCAATCGGAAAGAATAGCTTCGAGGTGGTTTCATACCCTACAAACAATATCTTCTTATGTTCTCTACTAGATAGGAACTTTGGAGTGATTCTTCATCGCACGTTGAGGGGTGGTTATATGATCCAATTATAGTAGCATTGTTGAGATATTGCACTAGCGAAAGTACGGACCTTAGGTCTCATTTTCAAGCATTGCAATACCGTTTGTGCTCACTTTTATTACTTCCTACCTTGCTGTTTTTTATTGTTACTACTGCAAAAATCAATATCTACTATCCGTACTACACTTGTATCACCATCTCTTCGTTGAACTAATGCACCTATATAATTTACCATTGTATTTGGTGTGTTGGGGACACAAGAGAATTTTTATTATTTGTTTGTAGGGTTATCTGAGAGAGACCATCTTCATCCTACACCTCCCACGGATTGATAAACCTTAGGCCATCCACTTGAGGGAAATTTGCTACTGTCCTACAAAACTCTGCACTTGAAGACCCAACACGAGTCTACAAGAATAAAGTTGCATAGTAGACATCAGTCTTCTTCTCCAAGTTGACCTACCTATTTTCCCCCAAGCTCCATTGTTGCTCCAAAGCTCATTTTTGCCGATCTGTCTCCCTAGCCAATCAAACTTGTTGATTCTTTAGGGATTGGTTGAGAAGGCTCGGATCTACACTTCCACCAAGAGAAATTTGATTACCCCCACTAATCCCTTGCGGATCTTGTTACTCTTGGGTGTTTGAGCACCCTAGACGGTTGAGGTCACCTCGGAGCCATATTCCATTGTGGTGAAGCTCCATGGTATCGTTGGGAGCCTCCATTCAAGTTGTGGAGATTGCCCCAACCTTGTTTGTAAATGTTCGGTCGCCGCCTTCAAGGGCACCACTAGTGGAATCACGGCATCTCGCATTGTGTGAGGGTGTGAGGAGAATACGGTGGCCCTAGTGGCTTCTTGGGGAGCATCGTGCCTCCACACCGCTCCAACAGAGACGTACTTCCCCCCAAAGGGAAGGGACTTCGATAACACATCCTCGTCTCCATCGGCTCCACTTGTGGTTATCTCATCCCTTTACTCTGTGCAAGCTTTTATTGTGTTGTATCATTTGCTTGCACTTGTTGTTGTGATTGTTTGCATCATGTAGGTTGTTCTCCTAGTTGCACATCTAGAGAACTTATTTGTTGCTAAAATCTAACTTGTGAAGAAAAGCTAAAAATTGGTAGTTGCCTTTTCAACCCCCCTCCCCCCTCTAGTCAACCATATCGATCCTTTCACGTGCGGGATAGCTATTTGAGTACGGGAGTCGTGCGATCAGACCCCTGCACGTGCTCATCGGGAGGAGAGCCCTTTGACCTCAATCTGCCGCCCACCTCCCTCCCAACGTCTCCATTAATGGCGCCCAAGCCCCTATTTCAGGGCGTGGCTATGTTTCACTCGACTGAGATTTAAGAGAGAAAAAGGAAAATCTTAAAAGAAAGTTTTGCACGGATCTTGATGTAAGATCCGACAGACCTATATAACATCGACTATGACTTATAGCAAGACTGACAAATATAAGGAGATAGTGGATAATAATTGTCTTACATATTCAGGAAGATAATTAAAAAAGCCACATGCAGCAACACCTGAAATACACAAGGGCAAAAGAAGAAGGAAGACAATGATCTGGCTCGCTGATCTCTACTTTCTTGATGCGTTGCTGCAGGCCGCGGGGAGTAGTCTCTACGGCGAGCGGCGATGGGCTCTTTCATGTCCTCAACACGCTGCTTGAGAGCATCCACACGTATTCCTCCAGCAACCTTTTGTGCTTGATGCGGAGCATAGAATTATGGTTCATAAGTTTCTCAAAAATGATGTCGGTCCTCTTCAACAAGGCAGTGGTCTCCTCCTGCTGCTCCGCACTTCCGACGATCTTCGCCCTCAGCAGGTCGCGCTTGGCCCGGAGCTTCGCATTGCCCTCACTTAGTTGCAGGATGATGCTGGTAGCCTGTTCAAACGAGGCTTTAATGTCGTCCTACAACCTCTCCCAGCTGGAGATCTGATCCATCTGGCTATGGACGATCGTATTCATGCGCCTGTAAGAGTCCTCTTCTGCTTCTGCGGCGCTGCTGGACCAGTCTGCTGCATCGATGGCATGGTGGGACCTCCGTGCTGCTTCAACGGCGCGGCTGGACCTCTTTGC
The DNA here is from genome assembly GCA_021437245.1 of Aegilops speltoides. Lineage (NCBI taxonomy): Eukaryota > Viridiplantae > Streptophyta > Magnoliopsida > Poales > Poaceae > Aegilops > Aegilops speltoides. The sequence goes on from CM038146.1 coordinate 142,678,272, forward strand.
TGCTACAACCACGTGGCGGGACACGTCGGCTGCTTTCGCGGAGAGGCGGGACATCTCCCGTGCTTCCACTTCCATGCTCGCCTCTCCCTGGTGGTAATCCCTCGACCCAAAACTCACATCGGCCATGGCAGACACAAGGGAACGATGATGAATGCCTTGTTTGTTTTTGTGGATGAGGAGTCGAGGAGGAATGTGCAGTCATCTTGGAGTAGTAGTATTTATAACCGAGTACTAATATGCTCCAAAGTGGGAAACCGTTTACGTTTTGATCGGTGCGAACATGTTTGCACTTAAATATAGCGTGGTACTAGTAATTTGGAATGTGACAGGATGCAGGCTCAAAATTTATTGATGGTTCTATAATTTCTAAGTGCGGCACTATTCTTGGATGGCGTAATGTGGGCACGCTTTCTCGACTGCGTACGTGGCGTTTGCACCATAGGGTGCACCGTAATAGGCAATGTCAGCACACGTCTTGGTCGAACAACCGTAAGCGCTCGTTATTACCATCGCGCACGCTTCTTTTAATTAGAATGTGTGCCTGTCTAGTGCACACACGTTGATCTGTCTAACCATTTCTATTTGTTGTGGCTAATTGCAAACAGTTCATCCGTGTGAAGTGTATGTCGTCAATCGCAGACACTTTGATCTGGCTGACCATTTCTATTTTGTTGCCTAATCGCAAACAGTTAATCCTTTTGAAGCCTATGCCCTCAATCGCACACACCTTTATTTAGCTGCCCATTTTTGTTGTTCCGCCTCATCACAAAAAGTTAATTCGACTGAACTATACGTCGTATATTGCACACACCTTCATCTGGTTGCTCGTCTTTGTTTTTCTTCCTCATCGCAAACAGTTAATTGAACTGAACCGTGTGCCCTGCATCGCACACGCAGCTAAAATCGGAACCTTGTTTGATGGCTTCGCCATCGCAAACATTTTGCATCTTTTTTATAGTTTTTTTTACATAACCATTTGTGATTAATGCATCACACACAGTTTTGTCAAAGGGTCTCTGATCGTAGTGTTGCGTTAGCAGCATCCTGCAGTAGTGCTAGTAAGATTGCACATGCAACGTACGCTTGGACTGACACTCGACCTGTACTTTTCTACGACATAAATAAATGAATGTAATCTATAGAATGAATGAAGATTATGTGAGATGACACTACCCCAGTCTCAAAATATAAGACATTTTTTAAGGCTAAACATCATTTTCCAAAATATTCCTGGGATAACAACTTAATTATTTGAACTACATTGTCTGGTCATTTGCAAATAAATGAAGGGAAAATTTGAACAGTGAGAGGAAAACAAACACTCATAAACTAAGATAACAACATCCATTAACTGCCATAAACATCCCATCATTTCTCCTCTTTCTCCACATAGGTATCCTTCTTCATTCTAGCTCCCAACTAGTGCCGGTTCATCCTCTAAATACAGAGCTTGTTGTATACCTTGTATGCCTAAACCTCAACTATATCCTTCACAACTTCTACCATGTGCTTCTGCCCCCCTGCGAGTGATGGCCGCCCTGGACCAGATGTCCGTTGCAAACTCATCTGGAGTAGAATGCCTTGGAACAAGAGAGCAGTCAGAGCGGGATGTAAACATACAAACATATAAAATAGACAGAGAAAAGAAACATGCACCATACCTTGACCATGCGAGCACAGCTTGGGAAGATAATAAGACCAAGCTTCTTTAAGATGCTTGGACTCCACTTGATACTATATAAACATGAGCAGATGATAATATAAAGTTGTACAACACCAGTTCCTCAATAAATAATTCATCTTTGCATATGAACCTAAACTCATGCATCATGCATTATTTGTAGATGGGGATAACAAGTCAAAGTTACAAAGACAACAAAAGTTTCATTAAAGCAAAATAACCTTTCTGGAAATAATAAAAGCAAGTATGCCAGAAATTGATGCAACCCCATCAGATTTTCCTATGAAATCTACACTACCTGTACACCAATTAAAATTTCCATTCTCATAAGAGATTCCTAATCCAAGTGGGAAATAGTTAAAGTTGCCAACTCTTAAAGGGTGTTGTTTAGATATTTCAACTACCACATTACCTTTCAGATGAATGACGTACTTCGAAATTCACACCAACAACTGCAGCTTTCTTTTGAAGTCAGGCCATCTAAAGGAATTTCACCTTCTTCTCCGCAGGCACTCGAACATGCAACCCTTGACCACTACCCTTTTATTGCGTTCTTGAAGATTGTTATTCAACACAACATTCTGAATACCCCTTCTAAAGGAATTTCAGCTTCTTCTCGATACCCCCTTTAGTTTATTCAACAAAACAATATAGCTTCTGCATATGTACGGCCTTGGTTTCAACAGAGAAGATATATAGTTAACCTATTAAGCATTCTGAATGCATCAGAGTTCTTCTGAACAGAAGACATGAAAGAACTCAACATGAATAAGAGATTGAAAGGAAATCACTTTACAAATATACTTGTTCCCATAACAGCAGGGTAGAGACTGTCAGCTTTCTTGGCAACCACAAATTTGATGCCCAGAAACTTTCCACTAAGTTTGGTGTTGTACTTTTCAGGATCTCCAATTGTATCAACACAGGCCTTTGAAACGAGATACACCATTGTTCAAACTATGTTGTGAACATCTCTGGTTAGAAAGGTTATCTGCATACAACATTCTCAAGAACAAAATAAATTACCTCTGCTAGTAGAACTCCATTGTCAAGAGCTTTCTTAACAACACCCATTGCAGTTGTTATGAGATATTCCATTCAGGTTAACTTTTGTCCTGAAGTCAAGAAGATTTTTTGTCGACTGAAACAGGTTGAGATTTGAAGTTTATAGCATACCGAAGCATACCTTTTTAACATTTTGGTAGATTACACTTTTGGGCATATGACAACAACATCCCACCCAATGGAGTTACTCCTTCAGACTTTCCAATAGCTATTTAAAGTGTCAACGTCTGAAAACCCACAAGTATAGGGGATCACAACAGTTTTCGAGGGTAGAGTATTCAACCCAAATTTATTGATTCGACACAAGGGGAGCCAAAGAATATTCTCAAGTATTAGCAGTCGAGTTGTCAATTCAACCACACCTGGATAACTTAGTATCTACAACAAAGTATTTAGTAGCAAAGTAGTATGGAAGTAACAGTAACAGTGGAAAAAGTAATAGTAGCAGTTTTGTAGTAATTGTAATAGTGGCAACGGTAAAGTAAATAAGCAAAGCACAATATGTGAAAAGCTCGTAGGCATTGGATTAGTGATGGATAATTATGTCGGATGCGATTCCTCATGTAATAGTTATAACATAGGGTGACACAGAACTAGCTCCAGTTCATCAATGTAATGTAGGCATGTATTTCAAATATAGTCATACGTGCTTATGGAAAAGAACTTGCATGACATCTTTTGTCCTACCCTCCTGTGGCAGTGGGGTCCTAATGTAAACTAAGGGATATTAAGGCCTCCTTTTAGTAGAGTACCGAACCAAAGCATTAACACATAGTGAATACATGAACTCCTCAAACTACGGTCATCACCGAGAAGTATCCCGATTATTGTCACTTCGGGGTTGCCGGATCATAACACATAATAGGTGACTATAGACTTGCAAGATAGGATCAAGAACTCACATATATTCATGAAAACATAATAGGTTCAGATCTGAAATCATGGCACTCGGGCCCTAGTGACAAGCATTAAGCATAGCAAAGTCATAGCAACATCAATCTCAGAACATAGTGGATACTAGGGATCAAACCCTAACAAAACTAACTTGATTACATGGTAAATCTCATCCAATCCATCACTGTCCAGCAAGCCTATGATGGAATTACTCACGCACGGCGGTGAGCATCATGAAATTTGGTGATGGTGGATGGTTGATGATGACTGTCGGTGTCAAAACCGGCGGATCTTGGGTAGGGGGTCTCGAACTGTGCATCTAAGGCTAGTGGTAACAGGAGGCGGGGGACACAATGTTTACCCAGGTTCGGGCCCTCTCAACGGAGGAAATACCCTACTTCCTGCTTGATTGATCTTGATGATATGAGTATTACAAGAGTTGATCTACCACGAGATCGTAGAGGCTAAACCCTAGAAGCTAGCCTATGATTATGATTGTTCTTGTCCTACGGACTAAACCCTCCGGTTTGTATAGACACCGGAGGGGGCTAGGGTTACGTAGAGTCGGTTATAGAGAAGGAGATCTATATATCCGAATTGCCAAGTATGCCTTCCACGCAAAGGAGAGTCCCATACGGACATGGGACAAAGTCTTCAATCTTGTTTCTTCATAGTCCAACAGTCTAGCCAAAGTATATAGTCCAGCTGTCCGAGGACCCCTTAATCCAGGACTCCCTCAGTAGCCCCTGAACCAGGCTTCAATGATGATGAGTCCGGCGCGCAGATTGTCTTCGGCATTGCAAGGCGGGTTCTTCTCCAAATTCTCCAGAGTACCTGTTGTAACGAGCAGTGTCCGGCTTCCCATTAATGTTGCACTCCTTGGCTTCTATGCTTTAATAATGGCTATCTCCATGTGTCGAGTGAATGCGAGAAGTCGGGGCATTTTTTCATTTGCCACCCTGACCATGTAAGTAAATCGTCTATTTAAAGAGTCGGGGATCCTCAGATCCAAATCACACCATCTCCTCCCAGCGAGTATCCATCAAAGCGCGTCCGGAAAAATCCATCCCATCATGGCCGACCGTCGTGGCTCCTCCCCTAGCTCCCATAGCACTAAGCCAGGTGATTGGGAGAAGTATTCCGTTCCCCATAGCCGATTGGTAGAGTTGCAGACCCAGGGGTTTCTCCCGCCTGCATACATGGTCCCCGTCCGAGCCGGACTAGCCACTTATAATGGCGGGGAGCAAGCGGAGAGTTCTCCCAACCCATCCAAGGGCAAGCTGAGGGGACTCGTATTTCCAATCCATCCATTCTTCCACGGGCTCCTGGAGTTCTGCAGTCTCCAGCTGCATAACTTTACTCCAGCCTCCATACTGCATATGGCGGGCTATGTCGCCTTCTGCGAGTTATTTCTGGGCTGCGAAACTCATTTCAAGCTATGGAAGAGGCCATTCTGCCTTGTACACCGCACTCAGGAGGGTTTGATATATCAAGTCTGCGGAGCCGAAATATGGTGCATCGTCGAGACCGGATACATGTCAGGTACTCCGAAGAAGACGTCCGAAGACGGGCCTTCAGAGTGGTTTTATATGGAGTTAGTTGAAGGAAATATGCCCTAGAGGCAATAATAAAGTTATTATTTATTTCCTTATATCATGCTAAATGTTTATTATTCATGCTAGAATTGTATTAACCGGAAACATAATACATGTGTGAATACATAGACAAACATAGTGTCACTAGTATGCCTCTACTTGACTAGCTCGTTTATCAAAGATGGCTATGTTTCCTAGCCATGGACAAAATAGTTGTCATTTGATTAACGGGATCACATCATTAGGAGAATGATGTGATTTACATGACCCATTCCGTTAGCCTAGAACTTGATCGTTTAGTATATTGCTATTGCTTTCTTCATGACTTATACATGTTCTGTAACTATGAGATTATGCAACTCCTGCCACGGAGGAACACTTTGGTGCTACCAAACGTCACAACGTGAATCGGGTGATTATAAAGGAGTACTACAGGTGTCTCCAAAGGTACATGTTGGGTTGGCGATTTCGAGATTAGGTTTTGTCACTCCAATTGTCGAGAGGTATCTCGGGCCCTCTCGGTAATGCACATCACTATAAGCCTTGCAAGCAATGTAGCTAATGAGTTAGTTACGGAATGATGCATTACGAACGAGTAAAGAGACTTGCCGTAACGAGATTGAACTAGGTATTGATACCGACAATCGAATCTCGGGCAAGTAACATACCGATGACAAAGGGAACAACGTATGTTGTTATGCGGTTTGACCGATAAAGATCTTCGTAGAATATGTAGGAGCCAATAAGGGATCCAGATTCCGCTATTGTTTATTGACCGAGAATAGTTCTAGGTCATGTCTACATAGTTCTCGAACCCGTAGGGTCCGCACGCTTAAGGTTTCGATGACAGTTATATTATGAGTTTATGAGTTTTGATGTACCGAAGGAGTTCGGAGTCCCTGATGAGATCGTGGACATGGCGAGGAGTCTCGAAATGGTCGAGACGTAAAGATCGTTATATTGGACGACTATATTCGGAGTTCGGATAGGTTCCGAGTGATTCGGGTATTTTTCGGTGTACCGGAGAGTTACGGGAATTCGCCGGGGAGTATATTGGCCTTATTGGGCTTTAGGGGAAAGAGAGAGGAGAGGTTGGGCGCCCCCCCAAGGCCTAGTCTGAATTGGACTAGGGGGAGGGGCTGCGCCCCCTCCTTCCTTCTCTTCTCTTCCCCCTTTCCTTGACTCCTACTCCTACTACTTGGAAGGGAGGGAATCCTACTCCCGGTGGGAGTAGGACTCCTCCTTGGTGCGCCTCCTCCTAGGCCGGCCACCCCCTCCCTTGCTCCTTTATATATGGGGGCAGGGGGGCACCCTAGAACACACAAGTTGATCTACGGATCGTTCCTTAGCCGTGTGCGGTGCCCCCTCCACCATATTCCACCTCGTTATATCGTCATGAGTTTAGGCGAAGCCTGTGCGCCGTAGAGCATCATCATCGCCACCACGCCGTCGGCCGACGGAACTCATCCCCGATCGAGGAGTCCCGACTAGGGGTGTCCGGATAGCCGGACTATCAATATCCGCCGGACTCCTGCATCACGAAGATAGAAGATTGAAGACTCGGCTCGTGTCCCAAGGTACTTTACTTGGCGTGGAAGGCAAGCTTGGCAATACGGATATGTGGATCTCCTACCATTGTAACCGACTCTGTGTAACCCTAGCCTCTCTGGTGTCTATATAAACCGGAGGGCTTTAGTCCGTAGGACACAACATTACATCTCAACAATCATACCATAGGCTAGCTTCTAGGGTTTAGCCTCATTGATCTTGTGGTAGATCTACTCTTGTACTACCCATATCATCAATATTAATCAAGCAGGACGTAGGGTATTACCTCCATCGAGAGGGCCTGAACCTAGGTAAAAACATTGTGTCCCTCGTCTCCTGTTACCATCCGCCTAGACACACAGTTCGGGACCCCCTACCCGAGATCCGCCGGTTTTGACACCGACATTGGTGCTTTCATTAAGAGTTCCTCTGTGTCGTCACTAATAGGCTCGATGGCATCTTCAACCTTCAACGCTGTCCAGGGTGAGACTTTTCTCCCCGGACAGATCTTCAGATTCGGCGGCTTTGCATGCGGGCCAATTCTCTTGGCCATCCGAGCAGATCGAAGCTACGCCCCGGCCGTCAGTCGATTCGAAGTTTAAACTTCACGGTCGATGACCGCAGAGACTTGATCTTCGACGGACTCGAGCCGCAGCCAAGTTGCCAAGACTCGACGATGGGCATGATCTAGCTCTGCCGCACGGACGGTGCTTTGGTGGTCAGATTGAATCCGCCCGGTCACTTGCGGAGCCGATTGCCCATGATGAGGGTCGGTGGATAGACGCCGCCCGGGCTTCAACATCTACGGCGATGGAGCCAATACCGATTTTGTCCCTTGCGAAACTCGTGATCCCGAGACGCCGGACTCCTCGCGGACTCCGAGCCTCCCGCCCTCGCCAATTAAGCAGATTAGGCGCCGTTATGGAATTCACCGCCGCGGACATCTTTCAACACTCGCTTTTGGCGATATCCTGAATTCTCAAGCATCTCTCGCTATCAGGAGGATCCTGGCCGGACTATGGCCAGGACGGTTGGAATTCGGACGACGAAGAAATTCGGAGCCCACCCACCACCCACTTTGTAGCCACTGTCGAGGATCTAACCGACATGTTAGAATACAACTCCGAGGACATCGACGCTATGGACGATGATGCCGGAGACGATCAGGACCCAGCGCCCAAGGGACACTGGAAAGCCACCTCGTCATACGACGTCTACATGGTGGATACCCCAAAAGAAGGGGATGGCGAGAAAGCAGCGGAGGAAGATTCTCTAAAGAAGCAACCCAAACGCCGACGGCGCCGCTCTAAATCCTGCCACAACAAGAATGGAGAATCCGGCACGGAGATAATAACACCGGAGAGTGTCAAGACAAACCCTCCAAAGAAGACTCAGCAAGGAGGATGTAGAAGCAAGCCCTCACGAAAGGGCGGCAGAAGAAAAGGTTGAGGATCACAACTATGTACCTCCTCCGAGGACGAATCAAGCCCGATGACGATTTAACTCAAGAGCCCGTCGAACAAGATCTTTGCAAACGCAGGCTCATCACTACAAAGAAGAAGCTCAAGGAGGAAAAGCGAAGCTCAACACAGCGGAAGACGCGCTCCGGATAAGATGGAGCAAAGTGCTCAAAACCGCAGACAAACAAGGCAACAGCCACCAACCAAGAGCTACCCAAGCGCAAGCTGCTCCAGACCACGAAGAGGCCATAAAGCCTCCACCGCCAAATGGCCCAGCCAGTCCATCTACGAACCCAAAAGGAAAGCCCCAATAAGCAAAGGAACACGTCAAGTGTCCGACGATAGCGGCACGCATAAGTATGTGGGCGCCAGACACCCACTATGCTTCACAGACGAAGCGGCCGGAACATGAATTCCTAGCAGGTTTAAACCCATCAACATAGAAGCCTACGATGGAACAATGACCATGGAGTGCGGATAGAAGACTATATATCGCATATACATATGGCCGAGGAGACGATCTCCACGCCATAAAATATCTACCCTCAAGCTCAAAGGGCCAGCTCGTCATTGGCTCAAAAGCCTCCCGTAAAACACTCTGGAAGTTGGGAAGAGCTCGAGGAAGTTTAGAGCAAATTTTCAAGGGACTTATGTCCGCCTCCGGATGCATTTACCTAAGTCACATAACTCAACAGCCCGGAGAGTCAGCATGAAATTCGGAACAGGTTCCTTACCAAAAGAACCAAATAGTCGATCGTCCGGACGCCAAGCCTTAGCAGCTTTTAAGCACAATGTCCGAGACGAATGGCTCGCCAGAAACCTCGGTCAAGAGAAACCGAGGACAATGACCGCATTAACAAGCCTCATGACCCGCTTTTGCACAGGAGAGGACAGCTGGTTGGCAAGAAGCAGCACCAGCGACCCAAGTACATCCGAGATAAGAGATGGAAACGGAAAATCACGGCGCAGAAAAGATCAGCGCCGGAATAAAGAGAAAAGCCCAAAGAGCACGGCAGTCAACGCCGGATTTAAAAGCTCACGGCCAATAATAAAGCTTAACCCATCAAGGACGACAAAGAACGAACTGTCTAACCTACAAAACTCCCGGTCGGATCTGTCCAATCCACAAGACTTCTAAGGCTCGCAAATCACACCCACAGGATTGTTGGGTTTTCAAACAGTCCGCCGACTAAACGCCGAACGCAAGGGGCTCGACGCGCCAAGCTTAAGAAGATAAACCCGCCACAGCAGGCACCGAAAACAAAAGACTTTCCCACAAGGGGTCAAAGCAAGAACTCACTTCATGTGAGGACACGGAAAACAAAGGCGGCACTTTCTAAAAGAGCCTCGCACGGTCCGCCTCAAGAAACCATAGAGATTGGATATCAAACCAATCACTTTCGACCACCGGATTATTCCAAAAGTGTTCAACCTGGACGGACTCTCGATATTGAATCCGATAATAGACGGACTACAATTCACAAACGCCCTAATGGACGGAGGCAGTGACTTAAACCTGCTATATTCAAACACAATCCGTCGGATGGGGATAGACCCTACCAAAATTCGACACAGCCGCACTTCATTCAAAGGAGTTACGCCTGCCCTTACGCCAAGTGCACAGCTCGATATTATCAAGTCGTGTTCGATCACCGAACAATTTCGACGAGAAAAGTTAATTTTCCATATCGCCCCATTTAAAAGTGAACATCAAGCACTATTAGGACGAAGGCTTTTGTCCGCTTCAATGCCATACCGATACGCTGCCTCTCACACTTAAGATGCCCGTCCACATGGCACCATTTCAGGCGAGGGTCACTTTAAAGACCCCGGATTCGGATAGACGATCCGACTCAAGAGAGCTAGGGGTTCCCTAGCTGCATACCTTTCACAAGGGCTGCGCGACAACTAACATCGGTTTCATATAAACCTAGCCTTAATTATTTACGCTTATTCTTTTGCATTATTTTCGCATCTAACTGTTTTTGAAATGTTCCTCTCTTTTCTACAGATGAGCAACGTATGCATTCGCCCGTGATAACGCACAACGGAGACACAGCGCAGACGCAAGAGGGACCCGCCACAAGGATTCTTTTCGATTAAGACCCTACGTAGACCTTTTTATTATCGTCTCTTGTTGCTAAATCGGCCTCGCTTCTTCCTATAGCCGAGGCGGAGCTCGACGATTTGGCATTGGCCGCGTCCAAGACAATGCCCGCACTCGACACAAGGGGCTTAGGTATAATTCTGCCCGTTATCATAAAGTCCGAACACCTCGTGGAGTGTTTGGCGCCTCAAGTTGGGCACTATATGCATCAGCTCCAATCATGTCTTTGGTCAAATGTTGGGTTTGCCTGCCCCGTGTCTTGCTGCCTTACGCTCAGATCACCCGCTAACGCGACACCGGAGAACTACTACGATTGTGCCCCGCTCGGCTGGGTGAGCACCTCAAGAGAGAAAGCCAAAACCGATTGTCATGATATAGCGAGAGTCCGTCACCACTTGATCGACTACGGAATGTTTAGAATTTCGCTGACGAAGGGCCGCTTCGGTCAGCACATACGCACCCCAAATTCGAGATGTGCGGTGCCATTAGGGCTATATCGTAGCCCCACCCTCGAGCTCCATTGGCTAAGTGAAAGAGATAAAGCTTTATAGTCCGGATTTCCTCGCTCGCTACACTACCACCTCCTTATAACAGACCGAGACGCCGGATTAAAGTGTGAAAAGCGCTATTTTTGCGAACACCCCAGCACCTTGTGCAAGGGGCTGAAGTCAAGATCGCATCTTTCAAGTTATACACAAGTATACTTAAACGGCCGCAAGGAGAAGTATTACTACTTGGAAGCACGAGTATAAAAAGATTTCATACTATAATCATTCATAAACAAGTTAATGCGTTCAATTGAACGTTACATTCTTCGAGCATCGCGACTTATTATACGAAGCGCCGCGATAACTTCCCGAAATAATGTTCGGCAGAAGCCGGTTCCCATCTCAACCTCGGGCAGCAACAGCGGTGGCATCCATCTCCGGACATCGCGCTTTACACGGGCCGAGCCATCCGCGCGCTTTGATGCAAGCCGACCGCTTCATCTCCTTGATATGCGGCACCGCCCCAAGGAACTGCTGTAGTAGGCCAAAATAGCTCGTCGCCTTGACCTCTCTCGCCACACATGGGCCACGATGTCGACCATAGCCAGCCCGACAGTCTATTCAGTTCGCCCATTCGCCAACCTGTCCGACAATGAAGAGGGCGATCCAGATCGTGGAATTGAGTCCAATATAACTCTTCCACCTCGTGATCCCCGGCTCCGAAGTGCTTAACGGCGCCACCGCACTCGCAGCCAAGTCCATGTAAGGATCCTCCGAACTCCACCGCTTCAAATTGGGCATACCGCATCCATAAACCGGCGACGATAAGAAACGGCCTGCCACCGTGATTTCTCCGGCTTGGCGCAGCTCCTCCTTCATAGCCCGCATTGCGAGCGGGCATCCTTGGTCTCGGCGGTGGCCTTCTTCAGTCTTCCCGCTCCGATAGGCGCTCCTTTTCAAGAGCCTCGCTATGGTCGGTAGCATCCTTTAATTTCTTTGCCAATCCGCCACCTCCGCCCTACTTAGGCAAGGCGCAGCCTTTTCGCCTTCAACTCCTCGGCCGCCCGCAAGCGGCAACAAGATCACTCCTTCGGCTTGCTCCTTGGTTTGTGCAAGCTCGCCCAAGTCTCTCCACAAAGCAGCAAAGACTGCTCAGATATAAACAGATATAACTTATCGAGGAGGGCTTCAACCCACTCACTAAAGCGGCTATGGAGAATTTATTTACCTTGCGACTCGTCAAGTCGCCGATTGACAAGTGCTATGTCAAGATTCGCCATGTCGATTGCCGACTTAGTTCAAGAATCGATCATCCGGCTGGCCTCGACTATCCGCCACCAGACGTAACGGCGATATTCATTACCCGAGATATTTAGATTTTCGATCCTCGAAGACGTTGTCGCCTTCGACAACCTACCAAGTCTCGTGGGCTACTATCTATACAGGCGCATTTTTATATGCACAACTGTTAAAAACAAAGGTACGCTTATTTTCGCATACCTCAAATCCCGCCAAAGAAGCTCATGGCATCATCACGCAATCCGCTTTCCGCGGACGAAATCCTTCCAATCACCATACGCATTAACGCACGGTGATCTTCTGAAATGGAGGCCCTCTCAAGCAAATTCTTCGCCTCGCCGGGCTCGTGGGTGTTGAACTCTTTGACCCTCCGGACTCGGGACGCCCCCGGATTTATTACTTCGGGCTCGCCGCCTCATCTGGCGGCACGTCGGACGGAGGCGACGCTTCCATCATCTCCGGAAGAAGATCCCCGAGGACGAACTCATTCGAGACGGCCGCAGATCCGAATCTGCGATATAAATATTTCGTTACCTCATGAAGCATAAACGAAGGTACTTTTTATTAAACCTCCTCTTTCATACTCACGGCTCGTTGGAGGGGTGGTCCTTGGCGATGATTGCGCGTCTCGATTCTCTCCGGACGCCGGACCCCCGTGGGATTTCTTCCCACGCTTAGGGGCTGGGGCCTCCGGATCTTCTTGAGGCGGTCCTCTTCTCCTCTGAGGGAGGGATCCTTGGTTCCTCCTCTTGACGCCTTTGGACGAAGTATTAGCTCCTTTATCTCCCCCGCCCCCTCGTGGGCGCAACCTCCAACATTCTCGACCAGCACGGGCTCCAAAGCGGTCTCTCGGGAGGGGGGCCGACACCTTATCAGCCTTGATCGCGCCACCCATTCCTCGTAAAAGAACAAAGGGTCGAGACGATCTCTTGAAAGGCATACTGAAAATGGATGTCCGGCTTTGAGCTATTTACCGAGTATCCGGCGATTGCGGCTTAGTCCAAGATCCTCGGCCGAATCCGGACAGGCCACTTGCGGTCCAAGAACAGCTCAGACATCTCCAAGGGTGTCGCACCCATGAAATGCTTTGGAGGATACGAGGTCCCTCCGGATTGAACTCCCATAAACGGAGAGGACGACGTTTGCAGGGTAGGAGGTGCCTAGTTAGCATGACCTGCGTCACCTTGACCAGATCAATCTCCCTTGTTTGGAGGTCTAGAATCCGGCCCTGTAGTGTGGGCACATCCTCGGACGGGCCCAGCTTGAGCCCTTGGTCGACCCACGACATCGCTTGTCAGGAGGTCCGGCGGAAGGAGGGCGGCGGCTTCGCTTGTCGCCTTGGAGCGGTGATGTAGAACCACCTCGCTGCCACAATCCTGTTCCTCTTGAAGGAACCTTCGAGCCACGGGCATCGACCTTCTTGCTTATGGTCGCCCGCCACACTCCGCCGACCCCCCGATCATCTTCGCTCCACCTTGAATGTTTTCAGCCACAGCCAAGTGGGGATGACGCGGAGGAAGGCTTCGCAGACAATAATGAATGCGGAGATATGGAGGATGGACTCGGAGCCAAGTCGTGGAAGTCCAGCCCGTAGAAGAACAGAAGCCCCCTCACGAAAAGATCCGTCGGGAAGCCTAATCCCCGACGGAGGTGAGATGCGAAAGCGACACATTTGCCGGGCTCGGGGGCTGGCACGGCCTGCCGAGGGGCAGGCAACCTGTGCGAGACTTCGTAGGCTAGGTACTTGGCCTCACGCAACTTCAATATGTCCTCCTCCGTGACGGAGGAGGGCACCCACCGGCCCTGGAGGTCGGAGGCGGACATTGCTGTGGATCCGAAGCGCTCGAGTCTGAGGCTCTTGGTGTTGGAACTGGGAGCAGAGGAAAGATTCGATGCGAGGTTGAAAGACAAGGACAGGCCTTGGTCCTCTTATAAAGGGGAAATAATACCAAGGGCCGTCTCCGTAACTGTTTGAGATTCCCCTTCGATAGAGGAGGCGTGGCGATGGGAACGGTTGGGTTACCCACGCACGTATTGATGAGGATCCTGGAATAAAAGGGAACACGATCTCTGCTTCAACAGGACGTGCCAAGGAAGCCGCTTCGCTAAACATGCTAAGGCGGAACAATAAAAACGATTCAAACAAGGGCTTGGCTGCGGTGTGACATCACGCTGCGTAATACGTCAGCAGATTGGATTAAGTGTGTATTTTATTCTCTCTACGTTGGAATGTGGAAATTATTTTGCAGAGCCGGACACTATCCTGGTGTTCATTATCTTCTCCGGACTATTCAAGGGAGGAACCCGCCTTGCAATGCTGAACATTATGCACGCCGGACTTATCGTCATTGAAGACTGGTTCAGGGGCTACTGAGGGAGTCCTGGACTAGGGGGTGTCCGGATAGCCGGACTATCAATATCCGCCGGACTCCTGCATCACGAAGATAGAAGATTGAAGACTCCGGCTCGTGTCCGGAAGGTACTTTACTTGGCGTGGAAGGCAAGCTTGGCAATATGGATATGTGGATCTCCTACCATTGTAACCGACTCTGTGTAACCCTAGCCTCTCCGGTGTCTATATAAACCGGAGGGCTTTAGTCCGTAGGACACAACATTACATCTCAACAATCATACCATAGGCTAGCTTCTAGGGTTTAGCCTCATTGATCTCGTGGTAGATCTACTCTTGTACTACCCATATCATCAATATTAATCAAGCAGGACGTAGGGTATTACCTCCATCGAGAGGGCCTGAACCTGGGTAAAAACATTGTGTCCCTCGTCTCCTGTTACCATCCGCCTAGACACACAGTTCGGGACCCCCTACCCGAGATCCGCCGGTTTTGACACTGACACCGACACTTTGCTGGATTGGAGTCCGGGGATCGTCATCGAGCTGAACGTGTGCTGAACTCGGAGGTGCCGTACGTTCGGTACTTGGATCGGTCGGATCGTGAAGACGTACGACTACATCAACCACGTTGTCATAACGCTTCCGCTTAAGGTCTACAAGGGTACGTGGACAACACTCTCCCCTCTCGTTGCTATGCCATCACCATGATCTTGCGTGTACGTAGGAAATTTTTAAAA
Source organism: Aegilops speltoides (assembly GCA_021437245.1). Classification (NCBI taxonomy): domain Eukaryota; kingdom Viridiplantae; phylum Streptophyta; class Magnoliopsida; order Poales; family Poaceae; genus Aegilops; species Aegilops speltoides. Next base: position 142,693,499 of record CM038146.1, read on the forward strand.
TTACTACGTTCCCCAACAGTGGCATCCGAGCCAGGTTTTATGCGTAGATGTCATATGCACGAGTAGAACACAAGTGAGTTGTGGGCGATACAAGTCATACCGCTACCAAGCATGTCATACTATGGTTCGGGCGGTATTGTGAGATGAAGTGGCCCAGACCGACATTACGCGTATGCTTACGCGAGACTGGTTTCACCGTTACGAGCACTCGTGCTTAAAGGTGGCTGGCGGGTGTCTGTCTCTCTCACTTTAGCTGAATTGAGGGTGGCTACGCCCGGTCCTTGCGAAGGTTAAAACAGCACTAACTTGACGAACTATCGTTGTGGTTTTGATGCATAGGTAAGAACGGTTCTTGCTAAGCCCATAGCGGCAACGTAAAATTTGCAACAACAAAGTAGAGGACGTCTAACTTGTTTTTGCAGGGCGTGTTGTGATGTGATATGGTCAAGACGTGATGCTATATTTTATTGTATGAGATGATCATGTTTTGTAACCAAAGTTATCGGCAACTGGCAGGAGCCATATGGTTGTCGCTTTATTGTATGAAATACAAACGCCCTGTAATTGCTTTACTTTATCACTATGCGGTAGCGATAGTCGTAGAAGCAATAGATGGCGTAATGACAACGATGCTACAATGGAGATCAAGGTGTCACGGCGGTGACGATGGTGATCACGACGGTGCTTCGGAGATGGAGATCACAAGCACAAGATGATGATGGCCATATCATATCACTTATATTGATTGCATGTGATGTTTATCCTTTATGCATCTTATCTTGCTTTGATTGGTGTAGCATTTTAAGATGATCTCTCACTAAAATTATCAAGAAGTGTTCTCCCGAGTATGCACCGCTATGAAAGTTCTTCGTTTGAGACACCACGTGATGATCGGTTGTGATAGGCTCTACGCTTAGATACAATGGGTGCAAAACAGTTGCGCACGCGAATACTCAAAGTTAAACTTGACGAGCCTAGCATATAACAGATATGGCCTCGAACACGGAGACCGAAAGGTCGAGCGTGAATCATATAGTAGATATGATCAACATATTGATGTGCCCCGTTGAAACTACTCCATCTCACGTGACGATCGGACATGGTGTAGTTGATATGGATCACGTAATCACTTAGAAGATTAGAGGGATGTCTATCTAAGTGGGAGTTCTTTAGTAATATGATTAATTGAACTTTAATTTATCATGAACTTAGTCCTGGTAGTATTTTGCAAATTATGTTGTAGATCAATAGCTCGCGTTGTTGCTTTCATAAGTTTATTTTGATATGTTCCTAGAGAAAACTGTGTTGAAAGATGTTAGTAGCAGTGATGCGGATTGGATCCGTGATCTGAGGTTTATCCTCATTGCTGCACAGAAGAATTATGTCCTTAATGCACCGCTAGGTGACAGACCTATTGCAGGAGCAGATGCAGACGTTATGAATGTTTGCCTAGCTCAATGTGATGACTACTTGATAGTTTAGTGCACCATTCCTAACGGCTTAGAATCGGGACTTCAAAGACGTTTTGAACGTCATGGACCATATGAGATGTTCCAGGAATTGAAGTTAATATTTCAAGCAAATACCCGAGTTGAGAGATATGAAGTCTCCAACAAGTTCTATAGCTAAAAGATGGAGGAGAATTGCTCAACTAGTGAGCATGTGCTCAAATTGTCTGGGTACTTCAATTGCTTGAATCAAGTGGGAGTTAATCTTCCAGATAAGATGGTGATTGACAGAATTCTCTAGTCACCATCACTAAGTTACTAGAACTTCGTGATGAACTGTAGTATGCAAGGGATGACGAAAACGATTCCTGAGCTCTTCGTGATGTTGAAATCAATGAAGGTAGAAATCAAGAAAGAGCATCAAGTGTTGATGATTGACAAGACCACTAGTTTCAAGAAAAGGGCAAAGCAAAAGAAAGGGAAACTTCAAGTAGAATGGCAAACAAGTTGTCACTCCCGTTGTCGGTGTCAAAACCGGCGGATCTCGGGTAGGGGGTCCCGAACTATGCGTCTAGGCGGATGGTAACAGGAGACAAGGGACACGATGTTTTTACCCAGGTTCGGGCCCTCTCGATGGAGGTAAAACCCTACTTCTGCTTGATTGATATTGATGATATGGGTAGTACAAGAGTGGATCTACCACGAGATCAAGGAGGCTAAGCCCTAAAAGCTAGCCTATGGTATGATTGTTGTAATGGTTTTTTGTCCTACGGACTAAAACCCTCCGGTTTATATAGACACCGGAGAGGGCTAGGGTTACACAGAGTCGGTTACAATGGTAGGAGATCTACATATTCGTATCGCCAAGCTTGCCTTCCGCCAAGGAAAGTCCCATCCGGACACGGGACGAAGTCTTCAATCTTGTATCTTCATAGTCTTGGAGTCCGCCTGACGATGATAGTCCGCTATCCGGACACCCCTAGTCCAGACTCCTCAAGAGCCCCCTAACCAGGCTTCAATGACGATGAGTCCGGCGCGCATATTGTTCGGCATTGCAAGGTGGGTTCCTCCTCCGAATTAATCATAGAAGATTGTGAACACCAGGATAGTGTCCAGCTCTGTAAAATAAATTCCACATTCTACCGTAGAGAGAATAAATGTACACAAGTTCAATCTGCTAACGTATTTTGTGGCATGACGTCATACCACCACCAAGCCTTTACTTGAATTGTTTTTTATCATACCACCTCAGCGCGTTTAGCGAAGCGGTTTCCTTGGTACGTCTTGTCGAAGCAGAGATTGTGTTCCCCTTATTCCGGGATTCCCATCAATACGGACGTGGGTAACCCAACCGCGCCATTGATGGTGGCGCTTGGGAGATAAGCGAGTTTTACCAGGCCGGTGGGGACGCATAGTCTTCGTCCGCCCATATATAAGGGGATAAGGATCCACCTTTTTACCTATGCCTTCTTCCTCCTTTGCTTATCCATCTCCGCGCACTCGAGCTCCAGCACCCAAGTCCGCACCTCTCGTCTCGACCTTCTCCACCATGTCCGGTGGGAGGCAGTGGTTGGCCTCCTCCTACGGAGGGGCACATCGAAAAGTTGCGCGCCGGATACCTTTCCAATGACATCACAGACCGGCCGCCCGACGAGGGGCAGCTCATCCCCACCCCAGTGCCCCATGAGAGGGTCGATTCTTCCCCACTTCCTCCGCTGGATCGGGCTTCCCGCTGCATCCCTTCGTCCGGGGCTCATGTACTACTACGGCCTGGACTTCCACGATCTGGCGCCAAACTTCATCCTCAACATCTCGGCGTTTATCGTTGTGTGCGAGGCATTCCTCTACATCCGGCCCCACTTTGGCTTGTGGCTAAAGACCTTCAATGTCAAGCCGAAGGTAGTGAAGGGCGTCCAAGCAGAGTGCGGGGGCGCCATGGTGGGCAAAATGCCCAACGTCACCTGGCTCGAGGGGGCCTTCGTGGAGTCCGTCAAGGGGTGGCAATCGGGGTGGTTCTACATCACCGAGCCACGTGACCCTAAATGGGCAGCGGCCCCCGAGTTCAGATCTGGTATCCCTATGCAGCTCACCTCCTGGAAAGAGAAGGGCTTGCTATGGGACAGTTCGAGGAGCCGACAGACTCCATCTGTCTCTGCACCTTAGTGAACAAGAAGCTTAGGCTTGTCAATGTGATCCAGTGTCATGCTCGTCCGCCGGATTCTCCCCGCCAACAGCGGGCCTTCAATTTGTGGGAGTTAGATCCGCACAAGACCGACCTCGAGGGCTCTTCGACACGACGCACGAAGCTGCCTCGAGGGTGCTGTTTAAGGGCGAGAAGCCCCGCAGATCCGCGACGGAAGACCGCGGATTCAGCACTAAGCGCCCGCCCGGCGAGGTAAGCTTTGTTATCCTCTATGGGACACTTATTTTCTTTCATAGTTTAATTCTATGTGGGATCTAAAACTCCCAATGCCTTTGAAAGGACTGGCAGATGACGTCCGGACAGGTAGACTGTCCGGCTCCTTCCCAAGACCCAGCGGACACCTATTTGACGGGTTGCTGGTTCCGCCCTTTACGTGGTGCGGAAAAGAAGGCTAAGAAGAAGGCCACGGAACCCAAGGAGTTCCGGCGCCAGTGATATCGGACTCATCGTCCGATGGCTCCGAGGCGAACTCCTCCCCCGAAGACGAGGAGGAGAAAGAGGACTCTCCCCAGGAGGGGGGAGAGAAGAAGAGGAAGGCTTCCCCAACAGGGGAGGCTGAAGGGTCCAAGAGGGGAAGGACCCTTCCTCCGGACAGCTCTGCCAACGCCATCGTTGGCGACGAAGGGTGGCCCTCAAGGGCCAAGCCTCCGGCAAGATCGTAAGTATTCGGATTCCTGAATGATTTATAATTTCTCTTTTGTGTCACGTAGTGTCCTTCTAATGCCGCACACTACCTGTAGTCCAGCCGAGGATGATCTTCCCGCTTTATCAAGCGAGTCCCTAGCTCCGTCGGATGTAGATTCCATTCCGACTGCCTCCACCCCTCGCGACGCCGAAGACGCCGAGGTGGGATCCCAGGAGGGGACCCACCAGGAGGAGGCTCCGGAGGTGCCACAAGGCAGCCTCCCGGACTTTGCGCCGGACTCCATGCTGGAACCTGCAGTGGTTGCGGAGTCCGGCAGGCGGCCCCTTGGTAAGAAGGGCAAGATCGTGACACCGGAAGCCTCCGTCCAACCGGAGGCGCCGGACAACTTGTTGGAGGCGCTCAACGGCGCTTCCATCGAGGAAGAACACCGCACTATCATGAGTGCGGTGATTCAAGGTTCACCGCCAAGAGCGGGCTGACCGAAGCTCGCAGCAGCCTTCTAATGTGCTTTGAGGTAAGAAGTTTTAAAATATGTAATGTAATACCGCATGGACAAGAGTTTCGATGCTCGGCCGGTGTTCGGAAAGAAAACCCGGACCGAGGATCTAAAAAGATATACGAGGAGTGCTAAAAATTATGTCAATATGGGTTTGCGGGCTGCGTTGTTGACCTCTCGCCAAGACCGATCATGGAGGTCGGTGTTTTGAAGCGTAACTCGAACGGTCCGAGAATGAGCTCGGCCTTGCCAAGAAGCAGCTCGAGGACAAAGAAGGTGAGTAACACCGCATTAAATGTGTACCTTACAGAAAAGGATTTTGGTTGCGATAGAAATAACAAGGATAACGTGGGTACTGCAGGGGCCATGAACGAGGTGGCAACCCTGAAGGAGGCCGTGTCCGCGGCCGAACGCAACGTGGCCGCGGAGCGAGCAGAGCGAGAGAAGCAGGAGGCGCGGGTGCGGAGGTGCGGCAAGAGCTCCAGGCTCTCATGGAAAAGCATGAGAGTTTGGAGCGTGACTCGAAGACTCGAGAGTCCGAGCTTGCCTCGGCTCTTGAAAGTGCCAAAGCCGCTAAGGCCGAGGCCCATAAGACCCTCCAGGAGATTGAGGCGGTGAAGAAAATAGCGGTGGGTAAGGCATTTTTCATGCAAAGCAAGCATGTGAATGTAAATTACCTGTTACTTACCCGAATTCGGAACTTTCCAGGGGCGTTTGCAGATCTGTCTCGCAGCGTGTCCGATGCTGCCGCATTCTACCGGGCTGAGGAGGGTAGCTCAACGGAGAAGGTCTTCTGGTCTCTGTACGCTGAGGCCGGACATCCGGTGCCCCCTAGCGACCAGCTGAAGCAGCTTGTCGAGCTCCACAAGGTAGCCGAGCAGGCCATGAAGGGCCTCATAGCCCGGCTGTGGCTTGGAGAGGCCATGCCTGGGAGCTACTTCGGCCTCGTGCGGTGGCTGGTGGATGTGTGCCCCTGGGTGGAAGTCATCAAGCGCTCCGCCTGCATTGAAGGTGCCCGTCGGGCCCTTGCCCGCGCAAAGGTGCATTGGGGCAGGCTGGATGCGGAGAGGCTTATCACGGACGCGCCGCCGGCGGGCTAGGAGTATCGTATGTCCGAAATGTACTATAAGAGTGTCCTGAAGGCTGCCCGCAAGATTGCGGATGAGTGCCCCAAAGATGTAATTATTGAGTAAACTCGCAATGTGTTATCCTGTGCACTGAAAACTTTGTTCATATGCGCTAAGCAATGCTTATTGATTTAAAATATTACCTTCTGTGCAGCCGTTTATTAAATCTGAGAGATGGCAAGTCGTCGGCTTCAGCCCCCATGCCACGAAAGTTTGGGGTGTTCGATAAACTTGAGCACTCTTGTTCCCATTTTGGGTCCATCTAGGAGGCGCCAACACAACGTAACAAGGCAACCGGACTTATAATGCTTGAACACTCTCACTTAGCCATAGAATTCTATAATTTTAAATTTTGGCGAAGCCCCTAGTATTCGGAAGACCGAGTTCGGGGCGCTATCCACGCCTGGTCCGGACGAAGCCGGTTCCTCGCTCTAAGCGGCATAAGTCTTTAAGGACTCGAAAAGACCTCTCGAACAGCGACCAGCTCTCGCCTTATCATGACAGTCAGTTTTAGCTTTCTCCACTGAGGCGCTCGCCCAGCTCAACCGGGGCGCAATCGCAGTGGTTCTCCCAGTGCTACCTTAGCCGACGGAACGGAACGTAAGGTACCAAAACATGGGAGCCGGGCAAACCCAACTATTGACCCAAGACATGATTCGGAGCCGATGCATATAATGCTATAAGTTCGGGGTGCCGCACTTGTGAAAGTGTTCGGACTTATCACACCATAATGCGGGGAACATAAGCCCCTGGTGTATTCGGCCATACCAAAATGTACGGGTGCAAGATGTCATTAATGAACATATATGTAAGAAAGAAATGCAATTATATAGAAAAAAGGTGATGCATTGTTTTTTCAAGGAATTCTGCTATGAGGGCAGAGCGATACAAATAGTGCGGTAAGCAAGGGTTGAATTATTAAAAGTGTCTCCCTCCAGGGGTAGGCTGCGGAATAGTGTATTAAACAGATGTAATGCTCATAATGGAGACCACCTGGGTGTTCGTCGTAGCCATTGTCCCTCCCTGGCTGTTGCATCGTGAGTTCGGTAGGTTTACCGCCGGACAGGGCCTCTGGTGAACGGAGTCCTGTAAAAAAGAAGAAAAAAGAGTGACACACTTGGGAGCCCCTGGTGTGGTTAATCCGCACTCCGGGTCTGTCGTGGTCGTGCCCCTCCCCCTATGCCCATGGTATCTCCAGGGCGTAATGATGTACGCGAGGAGCTAGTCTTGCAATCATGCAAGGGCTGGGGTTGGGGCCCGATTACGCTGCGTTCTAACGAGCCAGGTGGTCTTGATTGATGTTACCCGGCGCGTTTGGCCATGTCCGGTCGCTTAACGGCCGGACTCAAAATTGCCTTAAAAGGCTGCTCAGATTACCGCGAGAGCCGCCAGTGTGTTCTCCGCTCGAGGAGCGCTCATGTTTCCGCTGATCGTGATGACTCCACGAGGGCCTCGCATCTTGAGCTTGAGGTATGCATAATGCGGCACCTCGCTGAACTTTGTAAACGCTGTTCGTCCGAGCGGGCGTGATAGCCATCGCGAACGGGACTATGTCAAGATTAACTCTCGCTTTGGAAATTATCCGGGATCCAAGACCACTTCAAAGATGACCGAGCTCGCATAATTGGCCTCGACACCTGGTATGATGCCTTTGAAGGTCGTCTTTGTAGGTTTAATCCTTGAGGGGTCTATGCCCATCTTGCGCCTTTGTATCCTAATAAAGCAGGTTCAGTTGCCGCCGCCGCCCATCGGGACCCTAGTGAGGTGAAATCCATCGACGATTGGGTCTAAAACCAATGCGCGAATCTGCCATGGCGGATATTGGTGGGTGGTCCTTCGATCGAAAGTGATCGGGCAAGAGGACCATGGATTGAACTTCGGGCGATCGCTCCATCGCATACACGCCCCTGCGCCCGCTTCCACTCCCTCTTGGGTATGTGGGTTGTGTATATCATGTTTACCGTCCGCACTTGTGGGGGAAAACCCTTCTGTCCTCTACTGTTCGGCGGCCGAGTCTCTTCCTCGTCGTCGCTGTGCAGCCCCTTGTCATTGTTTTTGGCAATTAACTTGCCTGCCTGCTTGAATACCCAACAATCCCTATTGGTGTGGTTGGCTGGCTTTTCGGGGGTGCCATGTATCTGGCAAGAGCGGTCGACTATTGGTCCAAATTGGACGGACACGGAGTGGTTCTTTTGAATGGCTTCTTCCGTTGACTGGGTTTAGAGCCTCTGAATCCGGCGTTGACTGTCGTATCCTTAGTGTTGTGGCCGTTAACGCGGCGTTTGTTTTTGTTGCGACGCGACCTGCCATTGTGGTCCTTGTTGTCCGGACTGCCAGAATTTTTGCTGAGGTTGTTACTACGAGCTAGCCAGTTGTCCCCTCCCGCACAGAAGCGGGTCATGAGTGATGTGAGGGCTGCCATGGATTTTGGCTTTTCCTGTCTAGGTGCCGGGCCAGCCACTCGTCGCGGATGTTATGTTTGAAGGCTGCGAGGGCCTCAGATCCGACAATGACGATTTGATTTTCTTTGTTAGGAACCGTGTCTGTAACTGTGTGGCCGATTCGTCTCGCTGCTGAATTATGTGGCTTAGGTCATCGGCGCCCGGTGGTCGCACATATGTTCCCCGGAAGTTGTCGAGGAATGCGGCTTCCGTGTCCTCCCAACATCCATTTGACTGTGGGCAAGCTGTTAAGCCAATGCCGAGCTGGTCCTTTAAGCTTGAGGGAGATACTTGATAGCGTGGAGTGTTGCCGCCAAGGGCCATATGGATATGAAGGAGATAATCTTCATCCAAACCGCTGGGTCTGTTGTGCCATCGAGGATTCAATGTTCACGGGTTTAAACCCTTCAGGATTTGATGATCCATTACTTCATCGTGAAGCATAGTGGGTGTCTTGGCGCCTATATTGAGCAATATCACGATGTAGCTCAAGAGAGCGTTGTCTGCTGTGTTCGGCCCGGCCGGAGTTGCTATATCCGGCGCGACGGTAGTTGTCGTGGGTCGTGGGGCGCCCACATGATCCGTAGATGGATCTGGATTGTCTTGCCTTGTCCTCCAATATGTCCCGCAAGTCCGGCGCATTTCCCCGTGGCTTCACGCTTTTCGAGCGGTGCTGGGGTACGGTTCTGGCGGAGGGCCTAGATGCCTCTCTGTCTCAGCCACGAGGTGGTCGGTCTGCCGTATTGTGCGCTGGTGATAAAGGTTTGTATGCCTCCTCCTCTAGTTGGGGGAGCAACTTGTGTTTTGGGTAACTTTTGGAGGGGCGTTCGAGTTCATACTCTTCAGCTGCGAGGACCTCGGTCCATCTGTCGGCCAGCAGGTCTTGGTCAGCTCGAAGCTGTTGCTGCTTTTTCTTTAGGCTGTTCACCGTGGCCATCAGCCTGCGTTTAAAACGCTCTTGTTCGATGGGATCCTCGGCACGACAAATTGCCGTCGTTGAGGCTTGCCTCGTCTCCGGAGGGAGGCATGTAATTGTCATCCTCTATCTCCTCGTCTGCCGCTCTCTTGAGAGCTGGCTTCCGCCCTCCTCTGGCTGAATCTTGCCGAGGGGTTGTCTTCGCACTCTCTGGGTGTTATTATCTCGGTGCCGAGTCTCCATTCTTGCTGTGGCGGGATTTACAGTGGCGCCACGACGCCGGGCGCTTGGGCTGTTTCTTAGAGGAATCTGCCTCGCCGCTTCTTCGCCATCCCCATCCTTTGGGGTGTCCACCATGTATATGTCGATGACGAGGTGGTCTTCCAGCCCCGTGGGCTTTGGTTCTTGGTCGTCTCCGCATCGCCGCCCATGCCGCCGATGTCTTCGAGTCGTAGTCTAGCATGTTGGTTAGATCGTCGATAGTGGCTACAAAGTGGGTGGTGGGTGGGCTTTGAATTTCTTCGTCGTCCGCATCCCAACCATCCTGACCGCAGTCCGGCCAGGGCTCTCCCGATAACGACAGATGCTTTAGCGAGTTTAGGATGTCGCCAAAGGGCGAGTGCTGAAAGATGTCCGCAGCGGTGAACTCCATGATCGGCGCCCAATCGGATTCGATTGGTAGGGGCGCAGGAGGTTCGGAGTCCGGCAAGGAGTTCAGCACCTCGGGGTCACGAGCTTTATAAGAGACAAGGTCGATTCGCCCATCGCCAGAGGTTGCAGCCCCGAGGCGGTGTCCACCACCGTCCTCGTCTGCGGGTCAGCCCGAGCTATGGGTCGGAGCGGATTAATGCAGCGACCTCCAAGGTCTGTCCGTCCGGCAGAGCTAGATCATGCCCATCGTGATAAAGGCGGCACGCCTCCGTGTGGCTCGAATCCGTCGAAGATCAAGTCTCCGCGAATGTCGGCCGTGAAGTTTAGGCTTCCAAATCTGACCTGATGGCCAGGGGCGTAGCTTTCAATCAGCTCCAGATGGCCAAGTGAATTGGCCCGTAGTGCAAAGCCGCCGAACACGAAGATCTGTCCGGGGAGAAAGGTCTCACCCTGGACGGCGTTGTTGTCGATTGAAGAAGCCATCAAGCTTATATCGGTGACGACATACGCAGGAACTCTCAATGAAAGCACCAATGTCGGTGTCAAAACCGCGGATCTCGGTAGGGGGTCCCGAATCGTGCGTCTAGGCGGATGGTAACAGGAGACAAGGGACACGATGTTTTTACCTGGTTCGGGCCCTCTCGATGGAGGTAAAACCCTACCCTCGCTTGATTGATATTGATGATATGGGTAGTACAAGAGTGGATCTACCACGAGATCAAGGAGGCTAAGCCCTAAAAGCTAGCCTATGGTATGATTGTTGTAATGGTTGTGTGTCCTACGGACTAAAACCCTCCGGTTTATATAGACACCGGAGAGGGCTAGGGTTACACAGAGTCGGTTACAATGGTAGGAGATCTACATATCCAGATCGCCAAGCTTGCCTTCCACGCCAAGGAAAGTCCTATCCGCACACGTGACTAAGTCTTCAATCTTGTATCTTCATAGTCTTGGAGTCTGGCCGATGATGATAGTCCGGCTATCCGGACACCCCCTAGTCCAGGACTCCCTCACCCGTGAACAAGACCAAAGCTGGACCAAAGACTGAAACTGAGTGCTCACACTGCAAAGGAAATGGTCCGGAAGCGTGAATGCCCGAATATTTGGTGGATAAGAAGGATGGCAAATTGAACAAGGGTATATTTGATATACAGTGTTATTGATGTGTGCCTTACTAGTGTTTATAGTAGCCCCGAGTATTTGATACTTGTTCGGTTGCTAAGATTAGTAACTCAAATAGGAGTTACGAATCAAACAGAGACTAGTTGAAGGGAAGTGACGATGAGTGTTGGAAGTAGTTCCAAGATTGATATGATCATCATCGCACACTCCCTATACTTTCGGGATTAGTGTTAAACCTAAATAAATGTTATTTGGCGTTTGCGTTGAGCATGAATATAATTTGATCATGTTTATTGCAATACGGTTATTCATTTAAAGTCAGAGAATAAATGTTGTTCTATTTAAATGAATAAAACCTTTAAATGGTCATACACCCAATGAAAATAGTTTGTTGGATCTCGATCGTAGTGATACACATATTCATAATATTGATGCCAAAAGATGCAAAGTTAATAATGATTGTGCAACTTATTTGTGGCACTGCCGTATGGGTCATATCGGTGTAAAGCGCATAAAGAAACTCCATAAAGATGGATCTTCAGAATCACTTGGTTGTGAATCATTTGATGCTTGCGAACCGTGCCTTTTGGGCAAGATGACTAAAACTCCGTTCTCCGGAACAATGGAACAAGCTACTGACTTATTGGAAATAATACATACCGATGTATGCGATCCAATGAGTGTTGATGCTCATGGAAAGTATCGTTATTTTCTGACCTTCACAAGATTATTTGAGCAGATATGGGTATATCTACTTGATGAAACATAAGTCTGAAATTGAAAGGTTCAAAGAATTTCAGAGTGAAGTGGAAAAATCATCATAACAAGAAAATAAAGTTTCTGCGATCTGATCGTGGAGACGAATATTTGAGTTACGACTTTGGTCTTCAATTAAAACAATGTGGAATAGTTTCACAGCTCACGCCACCTGGAACACCACAACGTTATGGTGTGTCCAAATGTCGTAACCGCACTTTATTGGATATGGTGCGATCTATGATGTCTCTTACTGATTTACCACTATTGTTTTGGGGTTATGCATTAGAGACAGCTGCATTCACGTTAAAAGGGCACCATCTAAATCCATTGAAACGACAGCATATGAACTGTGGTTTAGCAAGAAATCCAAGTTGTCGTTTCTTAAAGTTTGGGGTTGCGATGCTTGTGTCAAAAAATTTCATCCTGATAAGCTCAAACCCAAATTGGAGAAGTGCATCTTCATAGAATACCCAAAGGATACTGTTGGGTACACCTTCTATCACAGATCCGAAGGCAAGATATTCGTTGCTAAAAATGGATCCTTTCTAGAGAAGGAGTTTCTCTTGAAAGAAGTGAGTGGGAGGAAAGTAGAACTTGATGAGGTAACTGTACCTTATCCTGAATTGGAAAATAGTTCATCACTGAAATCAGTTCCAGTGATTCCTACACCAATTAGTGAGGAAGCTAATGATGATGATCATGAAACTTCTGATCAAGTTACTACAGAACCTCGTAGGTCTTCCAGAGTACGTTCCGCACCAGAGTGGTACGGTAATCCTGTTCTGAAAGTCATGTTACCAGACCATGATAAACCTACGAACTATGAGGAAGCGATCATGAGCCCAGATTCCGCGAAATGGCTTGAGGCCATGAAATATGAGATGGGATCCATGTATGAGAACAAAGTGTGGACTTTGGTGGATTTGCCCGATGATTGGCAAGCCATATTGTATAAATGGATCTTCAAGAGGAAGACAGATACTGATAGTAGTGTTACTATCTACAAAGCTCGACTTGTCGCAAAAAGGTTTTCGACAAGTTCAAAGTGTTGACTACAATGAGATTTTCTCAACTGTAGCGATGCTTAAGTCTGTCCGAATCATGTTAGCAATTGCCACATTTTATGAAATCTGGCAAAAGGATATCGAAACTGCATTCCTTAATGGATTTATTAAAGAAGAATTGTATATGATGCAACCAGAAGGTTTTGTCAATCCTAAAGTTGCTAACAAAGTGTGCAAGCTCCAGCGATCCATTTATGGACTGGTGCAAGCCTCTCGGAGTTGGAATATACGCTTTAATAAGTTGATCAAAGGATATGGTTTTATACAGACTTTTTGAGAAGCATGTATTTACAAGAAAGTGAGTGGGAGCTCTGTAGCATTTCTAATATTATATGTGGATGACATATTGTTGATTAGAAATGATATAGAAATTCTGGATAGCATGAAAGGATACTTGAATAGGAGTTCTTTAAAAGAAAGACCTCAGTAAAGCTACTTACATATTGAGCATCAAGATCTATGGAGATAGATCAAGACGCTTGATAAGATTTTCAATGAGTACATACATTGTCAATATTTTGAAATAGTTCAAAATGGAACAGTCAAAGAAAGAGTTCTTGACTGTGTTGCAAAGGTGTGAAATTGAGTAAGACTTAAATCCCGACCACGGCAGAAAATAGAAAAGAGAAGGAAAGTCATTCCCTATGCCTCAGTCATAGGTTCTATAAAGTATGCTATGCTATGTACCAGACCTATTGTATACCTCGCACTGAATTTGGCAAGGGAGTACAATAGTGATCTAGGAGTAGATCCCTGGACATTGGTCAAGAATATCCTTAGTAAGGACTAAGGAAATATTTCTCGATTGTGGAGGTGATAAAAGAGCCCGTCGTAAAGAGTTACATCGGTGTAAGCTTTTACACTGATCCAGATGACTCTAAGTCTCAATCTAGATACATATTGAAAGTGGGAGCAATTAGCTAGAGTAGCTCCATGCAGAGCATTGTAGAGATAGAATATTTGCAAAATACATACGACTCTGAATATGACAGACCCGTTGACTAAACTTCTCTCACAAGCAAAACATGATCATACCTAAGTACTCTTTGGGTGTTAATCACATAGCGATGTGAACAAACCCTTTGGGTGTTGATCACATGATGATGTGAACTATGGGTATTAATCGCATACAGATGTCAATATTGGTGTTAAATCACATGGCGATGTGAACTAGATTATTGACTCTAGTGCAAGTGGGAGACTGAAGGAAATATGCCCTAGAGGCAATAATAAAGTTATTATTTATTTCCTTTTATCATGATAAATGTTTATTATTCATGCTAGAATTGTATAAACCGGAAACATAATACATGTGTGAATACATAGACAAACATAGTGTCACTAGTATGCCTCTACTTGACTAGCTCGTTTATCAAAGATGGTTATGTTTCCTAGCCATGGACAAAAGAGTTGTCATTTGATTAACGGGATCACATCATTAGGAGAATGATGTGATTGACATGACCCATTCCGTTAGCCTAGCACTTGATCGTTTATTATATTGCTATTGCTTTCTTCATGACTTATACATGTTCCTCGTAACTATGAGATTATGCAACTCCTGTTTACGGAGGAACACTTTGGTGCTACCAAACGCCACAACGAATCGGGTGATTATAAAGGAGTACTACAGCTGTCTCCAAAGGTACATGTTGGGTTGGCGTTTCGAGATTAGGTTTTGTCACTCCAATTGTCGGAGAGGTATCTGGGCTCTCTCGGTAATGCACATCACTATAAGCCTTGCAAGCAATGTAGCTAATGAGTTAGTTACGAATGATGCATTACGTAACGAGTAAAGAGACTTGCCGGTAACGATATTGAACTAGGTATTTTATACCGACGATCGAATCTCGGGCAAGTAACATACCGATGACAAAGGGAACAACGTATGTTGTTATGCGGTTTGACCGATAAAGATCTTCGTAGAATATGTAGGAGCCAATATGGGCATCCAGGTTCCGCTATTGGTTATTGATCGAGAATAGTTCTAGGTCATGTCTACATAGTTCTCGAACCCATAGGGTCCGCACGCTTAAGGTTTCGATGACAGTTATATTATGAGTTTATGAGTTTTGATGTACCGAGGGAGTTCAGAGTCCCGGATGAGATCGTGGACATGACGAGGAGTCTCGAAATGGTCGAGACGTAAAGATCGATATATTGGACGACAATATTCGGAGTTCGGAAAGGTTCCGATTGATTCGGGTATTTTTCGGAGTACCAGAGTGTTACGGGAATTCGCCGGGGAGTATATGGGCCTTATTGGGCTTTAGGGGAAAGAGAGAGGAGAGGTTGGGCGCCCCCCCCCCCAAGGCCTAGTCCGGGTGGACTAGGGGAGGGCTGCGCCTCCTTCCTTCTCTTCTCTTCCCCTTTCCTTGACTCCTACTCCTACTACTTGGAAGGGGGGAATCCTACTCCCGGTGGGAGTAGGACTCCTCCTTGGTGTGCCTCCTCCTAGGCCGACCACCCCCTCCCTTGCTCCTTTATATACGGGAGCAGGGGGCCAACCTAGAACACATGAGTTGATCTACAGATCGTTCCTTAGCCGTGTGCGGTGCCCCCCTCCACCATATTCCACCTTGGTCATATTGTCGCGGAGTTTAGGCGAAGCCCTGCGCCGGTAGAGCATCATCATCGTCACCACGCCACAGTCCGACGGAACTCATCCCGGACGCTTTGCTGGATTGGAGTCCGGGGATCGTCATCGAGCTGTACGTGTGCTGAACTCGGAGGTGCCGTACGTTCGGTACTTGGATTGGTCGGATCGTGAAGAAGTACGACTACATCAACCGCGTTGTCATAACGCTTCCGCTTATGGTCTACGAGGGTACGTGGACAACACTCTCCCCTCTCGTTGCTATGCCATCACCATGATCTTGCGTGTACGTAGAATTTTTTTTGAAATTACTACGTTCCCCAACAGAAGTCCCCCTTCCGGACCCTATTCGGTTGGGCCTTCCTGAGTTTGCAAATGCCCCGTTGAAGAAACGCCACAGCTGGCGCCCCCGGAGCCCCCAGGAGGAAGATAACAGAGAGATCCTTTTCCTGATGGACAGGATAAAGACACTGGCCAAATCAAGACTGACAATAATTGAGGTTATGTCAATATGTATAATGTGGGGAGTGCAGCCACTTCAATATCGGGGGAAACCCATGTGGTACTTTAGAGAAGACGATGCCACCCGCTGCCGCCATAAAGGTCTGGACTCCGCCGCCGCTCTGGTGAAAATACTGTCCGATTTGTACAAAGGAGAAGAAGAGGAGTTCATCCGTATTAAGCCACGGGATGTATTCTCCATGTACAACCCCCCAAGCTGGGTGAGCTGCTATCTTTTTTTATTCTAATCTTTCCTGTGTTCTTTAGCACAAATATTTACCTTGTCAATTCATAGCAGGAACTGCGAAAAGCTATGAGGGAGGTTCACAGCCCGTCTCCACAGCCAGAGGACCCCGACCGGGCCCTCGACCCCGGACTGAAAGAAGATCCGGACATATTTGTGGAGCTCGTCGACAGGATATTTTATCAGTTAAGCTGCGATGGTGCCTTGGTGGCCATCATAGCTGACTATCTTGGCCTACTCCCTGTATCACATGTAAGTAAAACCGGAATCCCAACTTCCAAGAAGGATTCCCTCTTTGTGCCTTACCCACCGCACATGTATTGCATTTTACAGCGAAGGCCATCGGGACGCCACGCCGAAACCGCGGTGACTCGTCAACAAGGGGCACCGAAGCCGGATAGGCTTAAAAGGAAGGCGGTCAGGACCGAGACGCCATTGCAAAGGTATGATTAAAAACCTACTACGTAATTATCATTGTTAAAATATAACAATGTCCACGGTTTCCTGGCAGAAAAAGCGCTCGCCGGACTATATCCGGAGAGCCTGCCGGCCACGCCTCCACCAGCCGGACTCAAGGGCGGAGGTCAACGTGGGGACAACGCCGGACGATCCTCCTACAGAGGATGCGGATAGATTCTCTGCTACGAACTCTGAAGTGGAAAGCGCCACGAATCATAGGCGCTGGTGGGCCACACTACGTGACCATAATTTCTCTGAAGAGGCGTTCGATGCCTTCAACTCAGGGGACACGTACATCCGAGCTGCTCAAGATGGCCTCGCCAGAGCCACGGACCAGTATGTAAAGGATATACGGGTAAGAAAATTTGATAAGTATGTACATCAGTAGCCCCTAAGACTTGAAATAGTTGGCACAACTGATTTAAGGACAATTATATGCATAGGTTATTACAGAGAAGAATACCCAGCTATCTAAAGTGTTGGAGGAGTGCAAAGCCCAACTACGGGCCGCAGTCGCCGGAATGGAGGAGTCCAAGACGGCCTCGTCTGGTAATACTTGTCTTGATCGAAAAGAATATACTGACATATACCAATTTGTATTCGGCATGCATGCAAATCTAACAATAGATTCTGCAGACAATCCCGGAGGTAATCCGGAGATCGTATCGGAGGATGAACAACATGCTCAACGACAGCTAAAGGCTGGCGAGCGCGTGCTTACAAAGGTTATACGGGAGAAGAATGATCTCCAGGACGCGAAGACCCGGCTAGACATTGAATTAAAATATGTTTGTGCCCAGCTTGCTGACTCCGTGAAGGAGAATAAGAGGCTTCGACGCAGCATTTTTAGTAAGTTCTCGAACGAACTTTTATGAAGTTCGGCGAAGAAGCAGGCTAACATAATTATGTCTATAGGTATGCTGACAGGTCGTCCCGAAGAGGAGATGCCCGAATCTGCAGGCGATCTTCTACAAGAGCTCTCACAACTGCACAAACAAATTCGGTAGGTGATGCAGGGTATTGCCGAGGCCTTGTGGCTGTCCGCATCCCTACCCAGGGCATGGGAGAGCTCATGGAGATGCTCAAGGGAGCGCGGCGGTGCTTCCGATTATGGAAGATATCAGCCTGCCGACAAGGTGCAAGGGAGGCCTGGGCCATGGTGAAGACACGATACACCAAAACTGACCCAAACCACATGGCCGAGGTCGGACCTGTAGGGTCAGATGGGAAAGAGATCCCCGTTAGTCTGGTATATGACCAGGTAGCATTAGCCGCAAAGTATTCCCAACAGGATTGTAGGCTAGACAGCCTGTTGGATGGTATAGAAGAAGAGTTTAGTCAGTCTAAGTGACTTTGTACTTCAAAGGACATATTTTGTCCCTAGCCGGATTGTAAATCATTTGTCTTGGCGGACCTTTTCGCTTCAACCTCTGGACCCGACAGTCCGGAGTGTATCCGAATACCCGCTCAGTTATGTAAAAACTGGTGCACGCGTGGAAACCAGGCGTAGGGGTCATATGTGCTTGAATAGACAAGTACCCAACTAGCTATGTTATATTACATGGATAGTAAGAAACATCTTCTAGGGAGAATAGTTCCGTTAAGGGTTCCTTTCCCTGGGTATGCATGCATTGATGTGCATGTCCGAACTGTGAAAAATGACGCAGGATATAAGCATTTGGGGGGCATGTTCTGCAATAAGTAAAAGACACCTTTTGTTCACCGATTGAATATTCCCTTAAGAACGCTAGCTTTCGGCTTCACCCAGTCTGAGGTACACATCCGGCTGACCCGGCAGTAACAATCGCAGAGGTGCTCCCCTTATGCCCTAGCCGAATTAACGGGAACGTAGGGCATAAACACAAGAGCTAGGCAACCCAGCTTGGCCAAAACTTAAGTCATATCGATGCATATAGTGGTGAAAAAAGGTACATATGGAGGAATGACGCATATGTGGTGGGCATAAAGCCCAGAAGATAATTATATTAAGCTTCTATATAAGAAGCCCCCAGGTATATTGAGCGCGCGTAGCGTGGCAGGAGTGTGCGGTCAAAGCATACTTGAAGCTTTTAAGGCTATATATAAGAAAAGAAAGAGAGAGAGGGTATAACTTAAAAAGGAAGACGAAGGTAAGGAGACAAACACAGAGTTCGGCACTAGGCATAGAATCTTTGGAGTCTGGTCGCGTTCCATGGGTTCGGCTCGAGTTGATTATCTGATGCATCACGCAGATGGTACGCTCCTTAGGTGACAACTTTATCAATGATGAAGGGACCCTCCCACTTGGGCTTGAGCTTGTCCTTTTTCTTCTCTGGTAGGCGTAGAACAAGTTCGCCAATGTTATAAGTTTTGGCCCGTACTTCTCTGCTTTGAAACCTTCGAGCCTGCTGTTGATAGAATGCGGAACAGGCCTTTGCGACGTCGCGCTCCTCCTCTAGGGCATCTAAGCTGTCCTGCCGATCCAGCTCGGCTTCTCTCTCTTCGTACATGCGCACTCGAGGTGAGTCATGGATGATATCGCAGGGTAGCACTGCCTCTGCGTCGTACACCATAAAAAATGGTGTGTATCCGGTTGTGCGATTTGGCATGGTCTGCAGCCCCCATAGTACAGAGTCGAGCTCCTCGACCCGGTGCGTATCTGATTCCTTCAAGGATTGCACTAGTCTGGGTTTGATGCCGCTCATAATAAGACCATTTGCTCGTTCAACTTGACCATTTGTTTGGGGGTGATAGACGGAGGCGTAATCGAGCTTTATTCCCATTTTGCCGCACCAAGTTTTCACCTTGTCGGCTGTGAAGTTTGAGCCGTTATCGGTGATGATGCTATGGGGGACACCGTAACGGTGAAGGACCCCGGATATGAAGTCTATCACTGGTCCGGACTTTGCCGTTTTAACTGGTTTGGCTTCTATCCATTTGGTGAATTTATCCACCATGACCAACAAGTATTTCTTCGTATGGCTTCCTCCTTTAAGGGGTCCAACCATATCGAGCCCCTAGACCGCAAAGGGCCAAGTTATGGGGATTGTTTGGAGAGCGGTAGGTGGCATATGGCTTTGATTTGCAAAAGGCTGGCAACCGACGCAATGTTGGACAAGGTCCTGTGCGTCTGCCCGGGCTATCGGCCAGTAGAAACCTGTACGGAAGGCCTTGCTTATGAGTGCCTGAGCTACGACGTGGTGGCCGCTGAGTCCGGCATGAATTTTGGCCAAGAGCTGCCGCCCTTCCTCTCCGGAGATGCACCTTTGGAGCACTCCAGTCGCGCTTTTCTTATAAAGCTCTCCCTCGTGGACCTTGTAGGCTTTAGAGCGCCACACAATGCAACGTGCCTCATTTTGGTCCTCAGGGAGTTCTTGCCTATTTAGGTAGGCTAAGAAGGGTTCTGTCCACGGGCGATGATACCATAATCACGTAATAAGGTGTTATTTGATGGCGGGCCTCGATTACGCCGAGTGTTAGGGATCCGGGTTGTGTTCGGATCCGGACTAGTATTGCCGGTCTCCCCTTCCCACACCACGGATGGCTTGAACAGCCTTTCCAAAAAGATATTAGGTGGGACGAGGTCGCGCTTAGCGCTGATGCGGGCGAGGATATCCGCCGCTTGATTGTTTTCTCGGACCACATGGTGGAATTCGAGCCCCTCGAACCGAGCTGACATTTTGAGTACGGCATTGCGGTAGGCCGCCATTTTTGGGTCTTTGGCGTCAAAGTCTCCATTTATTTGAAATATTGCAAGGTTTGAATCCCCACGCACTTCTAGGTGTTGAATGCCCATGGAGACTGCCATCCGAAGACCATGCAACAGAGCCTCATATTCGGCTGCATTGTTGGAATTTGTGTATAGTATTTGGAGTACGTATTGGACTATATCTACGGTGGGGGATGTCAGGACAACGACTGCCCCTAGACCAGCCAGCATCTTAGAGCCTTCAAAGTGCATGATCCAATTGGAGTACGTGCCGTACTCTTTAGGGAGTTCGGCTTCTGTCCATTCGGCGACAAAGTCAGCTAGTACTTGCAACTTAATGGCTCGCCGTGGTTTGTATGTTATGTCGAACGGGAGGAGCTCGATAGCCCATTTAGCAATCCGGCCCGTGGCATCGCGGTAAAATGTCATTGAGTGGTACTTCGGAGGCCACCGTGATTGAACACTCTTGAAAGTAGTGTCGAAGTTTTCGGGATGCCATGAAGACCATGTATGCTATCTTTTGATAATGTGGGTACCGTGACTTGCATGGAGTGAGGATAGTGGATACTTAGTATACCAGTTTTTGAAGCGGGAACTTATGTCCGTCTGTCTCTCGTTCGATGACGAGCACTACGCTTACAACATGGTGTGTTGCAGTTATATATAACAGCATAGGTTCACCGATATTTGGCACGGCCAGGATTGGATTGGTGGCCAAGAGGGCCTTTATTTCCTCTAGTCCAGTCGTAGCCGCGTCCATCCACTCGAACTGTTTGGTGCATCGAAGAAGGCGATAGAGAGGTAGTGCCTTTTCTCCTAATCGGGAGATAAAGCGGCTTAAAGCAGCCACGCATCCAGTTAATTTCTGGATTTGCTTGAGGTCTGTTGGGGTAGCCAACTGTGACAAAGCTCGGATTTTAGCCAGATTTGCTTCAATTCCTGATAAAGCCCAAGAGCTTTCCAGCAGGTACGCCGAAAACGCATTTTTCTGGATTGAGCTTGATGTCATATGTTCGGAGATTGTCGAACGTAAGCCTCAAGTCGTCTATTAAAGATTCGACGTGTCTGGTTTTGATGACCACATCATCTACGTATGCCTCCACTGTTTTGTCGATTTGTGTTTCCAGGCATGTCTGAATCATGCGTTGATAGGTTGCACCGGCGTTTTTGAGCCCGAAAGGCATGGTGTTAAAACAGAAGGGGCCGTATGGAGTGATGAATGCCGTTGCGGCTTGATCAGACTCCGCCATCTTGATTTGATGGTATCCGAAGTATGCGTCGAGGAAACACAATGAGTCGTGTCCTGCGGTAGCGTCGATAATTTGCTCGATGCGGGGGAGGGGAAAGGGATCCTTAGGGCGAGCCTTATTGAGGTCCTTGAAATCGACGCATAGGCGCTAGGATTTCTCCTTCTTTGGTACCATCACCAGGTTTGCTAGCCAGTCCAGATGTTTTATTTCTCTGATGAATCCGGCCTCGAGTAGCTTGGCTAGCTCTTCTCCCATGGCTTGTCGCTTAGGTTCTGAAAAGCGCCGAAGAGTCTGCTTGACCGGCTTGTATCCCTTTAGTATGTTTAGACTATGCTCGGCCAGCCTGCGTGGGATACCTAGCATGTCTGAAGGATGCCAGACGAAGATGTCCCAATTCTCGCGCAAGAACTCTCGTAGTGCAGCGTCTATTGTGGGGTTCAATTGTACCCCAATTGATGATGTTTTTGTAGGGTCCGTTGGGTGGACCTGGAAGTTGACTATTTCGTCTGCTGGTTTAAAAGAGGTGGACTTGGGTCGTTTGTCGAGTATCACGTTGTCCCTGTCCACTGTGGAGCGCAGCGCAGTTAATTCTTCGGCTGTGAGAGCTTCGGATAATGCCTCCAGGGCTAGTGCGGCGGTTTTATTTTCGGTGCGGAGTGCTATGTCCGGATCACTAGCTAGAGTGATTCCATTGGGCCCAGGCGTCTTGAGCTTCATGTACCCGTAATGGGGTATAGCTTGGAAGCTCGTGAATGCATCCCGCCCTAAAAGGGTGTGGTATCCGCTACCGAACGGGGCCACTTGGAATGTAATTTCTTCGGACCTATAATTCTCTAGTGTGCCAAATACCACATCCAGTGTGATTTTTCCCGCACATCGTGCCTCCCAACTAGGGATGATACCTCTGAAGGTCGTGCTGCTTTGCTCAATGCGGCTCTTGTCTATTTCCATTTTGTTAAGAGTTTCCTCGTAGATGAGGTTTAATCCGCTGCCACCGTCCATGAGCACTTTAGTAAGCCGAAAGCCGTCCACAATTGGACTAAGGACCAAAGCGGCTGGTGCTCGGACTGTTCGGAATTGAGGTTCGTCACTGGCACTGAAGGTTATGGCCGTGTCATTCCACGGATTTATTGCCGCAACGTGGCAGACTTCGGCGAGGCTGCAGAGTGCTCGCTTACGCCTATTGTTTGAGGTGAAAGTCCCGAAGACTGTCAGTACTGTATTGTTATTCTCCGCGGGATGGTGCTCTACGGTATTGTTAATGAGGAGACCCTCGCCGCTCTTGGCCACCTGCCGGAGTATCCAACATGCTCTAAGGCTGTGTGTTGATATGATGTCCGGTGTGCTGTGAATTTTGCATGGCCTGTTGAGCCATCCCTCCAATATGGTTCCACGCTCTATAGAGGGATTTGGCTTCTTTGTAATTGGATTGGGTGACTTGCGAGAGCGCACCCTTTTAGTTCGGATGAGGGGTTTAGTGAGAGTCGGAGGATCCCAGAATTTTGTTTGGGTTTTGCAGGCGCTTTTCATCGCACAGTACTTCTGTACTATGGCCGCCATGTCGGCGAAGTGTGCTATGTCATGGCGACTTATGGCATTGAGAATTCCCTTGTCCATGCAATTTTTGCAAAAGAATGAGATTGCGTCTTCCTCGCGACAGTCCTTAATCTTGCTCATTACAAGGAGGAATCTGGCCCAGAAGTGATGTACTATCTCTTGGGGCTCTTGTCTAATGTGGGAAAGATCACTTGTGCTGGGTGGGTGGGTAGATTTAAGTCCAAATCCTAACCCGATCTGAGACCCACGGGCAAAGGTGCTCCCGAGCTTGGCAGCTCGAACTTCGGGATGTTGCCCAGTATTTGTGGCCCGCTGCCCGATTCTAAGTTCAGAGCCTGGTCCATGTCCTCCCGTAAATGGGTATCTGTCTCAGAGAGCTCGGGAATCCGGACATAGTTCGTCCTCAAAATAGAGGAAGAATCACTGCTTTGTTCCTCCACCACTGCTATCTGATGGGTGGCCGGCGGAGAGTTAATCTCCCTTTGGTCGGGTTTAAGCCCGATCCGACCATAGTCCGTAGCGACTCCCAGGGTGGCGATGCGATCCAAGAGCTCGTTCAGGGAGGAGAGCTCCATTGGATCCATCTGCTCGGTGAATTCCGAGCTGACGTGGAGGCTGTTCTTGATGACCTGAGAAGTCATCGTCGGCGTGGTGGCCGAATAGGGCGGTCATGACGAAGCCGCCCAGCCGGAGAGTCTGGCCTACAGCCAAGGCTCCCCCAGAGGTAATGTTGTCCTTGACAACAAGGCGAGCCATCAAACCTTATCGTGACGGCACAGTGGAACTCTCAATGAAAGCACCAATGTCATTGTCAAAACCGGCGAATCTCGGGTAGGGGGTCCTGAACTGTGTGTCTAAGGCTAATGGTAACAGGAGGCGGGGGACACGATGTTTACCCAGGTTTGGGCCCTCTCGATGGAGGTAATACTCTACTTCTTGCTTGATTGATCTTGATGATATGAGTATTACAAGAGTTGATCTACCACGAGATCGTAGAGGCTAAACCCTAGAAGCTAGCCTATGATTATGATGTTCTTGTCCTACAGACTAAACCCTCCAGTTTATATAGACACCGGAGGGGGATAGGGTTACACAGAGTCGGCTACAGAGAAGGAGATCTATATATCCGAATTGCCAAGCTTGCCTTCCACGCAAAGGAGAGTCCCATCCGGACACGGGACAAAGTCTTCAATCTTGTTTCTTCGTAGTCCAACAGTCCGGCGAAAGTATATAGTCCGGCTATCCGATGACCCCTTAATCCAGGACTCCCTCAATGACGACGACGACGAATCCCCCTCTCCGGAGCCCTGAACGGACTCCAGATCAGCCCTCCCGAGAGAGATTAGGGCTTGGCGGCGGCTTCGTGTCATAGAACGCAATGAAACTTTCTCTTTGATTTTTTTCTCCGCAAAAGCAAATATATGGAGTTGGAGTTGAGGTCGATGGACTTCCAGGGGGCCCACGAGGCAGGGGGCGCGCCCCCACCCTCGTGGACAGGGTGTGGGCCCCCTGACGCTGATTCTTTTGCCAGTATTTTTTATTAATTCTGAAAAGTTGCTCCGTGGATTTTCAGGTCATTCCGAGAACTTTTATTTCTACACAAAAATAACACCATGACAGTTCTGCTGAAAACAACCTTAGTCCGGGTTAGTTCCATTCAAACATGCAAATTAGAGTCCAAAAAAAGGGCAAAAGGGTTTGGAAAAGTAGATACGACGGAGACGTATCAACTCCCCCAAGCTTAAACCTTTGCTTGTCCTCAAGCAATTTAGTTGAAAAACTGAAAGTGATAAAGAAAAACTTTTACAAACTCTGTTTGCTCTTGTTGTTGCAAATATGTAAAGCCAGCATTCAAGTTTTCAGCAAAGATTATGAACTAACCATATTCACAATAACACTTAGGTCTCATGTTTACTCATATCAATGGCATAATCAACTAGCGAGCAATAATAATAAATCTCGGATGACAACACTTTCTCAAAACAATCATAATATGATATAACAAGATGGTATCTCGCTAGCCCTTTCTGAGACCGCAAAACATAAATGTAGAGCACCTTTAAAGATCAAGGACTGACTAAACATTGTAATTCATGGTAAAAGAGATCCAGTCATTGTCATACCCAATATAAACTAATAGTAATGCATGCAAATGACAGCGGTGCTCTCCGGTGGGTGCTTTTTAATAAGAGGGTGATGACTCAACATAAAAGTAAATAGATAGGCCCTTCGCAGATGGAAGTAGGGATTTGTAGAGGTGCCAGAGCTCAATTTTGAAATAGAGATAAATAACATTTTGAGCGGTATACTTTTACTGTCAACATAACAACTAAGAGATCTCGATATCTTCCTGCTACACACATTATAGGCGGCTCCCAAACAGAATGGTAAAGTTTATACTCCCCCACCACCAACCAGCATCAATCCATGGCTTGCCCGAAACAATGGGTGCCTCCAACTAGCAACAATCCTGGGGGAGTTTTGTTTGCAATTATTTTGATTTGATTTGAGCATGGGACTGGGCATCCCGCTGACCAGCCATTTTCTCGTGAATGAGGAGCAGAGTCCACTCCTCTTGAGAATAACACGCCTAACATGGAAGATACAGACAGCCATGGTTGATACATGAGCTGTTCAAGCATACAAAACAGAATTTCATTTGAAGGTTTGGAGTTTGGCACATACAAATTTACTTGGAACGACACGTAGATACCACATATAGGAAGGTATGATGGACTCATATGGAATAACTTTGGGGTTTATGGTGTTTGGATGCACAAGCAGTATTCCCACTTAGTATAGGTGAAGGCTAGCAAGAGACTGGGAAGCGACCAACTGAGAGAGCGACAACAGTCATGAACATGCATTAAAATTAATCAACACCGAGTGCAAGCATGAGTAGGATATAATCCACCATGAACATAAATATCGTGAAGGCTATGTTGATTTTGTTTCAACTACATGCGTGAACATGTGCCAAGTCAAGTCACTCGAATCATTCAAAGGAGGATACCACCCTATCATACCACATCACAACCATTTTAATAGCATGTTGGCACGCAAGGTAAACCATTATAAGCTCCTAGCTAATTAAGCATGGCATAAGCAACTATAATCTCTAATTGTCATTGCAAACATGTTTATTCGTAATAGGCTGAATCAGGAATGATGAACTAATCATATTTACAAAAACAAGAGAGGTCGAGTTCATACCAGCTTCTCTCTTCTCAATCAGTCCGTCATATATTGTCATTATTGCCTTTCACTTGCACGACCGAACGGTGTGGATAATAATAATAGTGCACGTGCATTGGACTAAGCTAGAATCTACAAGCATTCAATTCAAGGGAGAAGACAAGGTAATATGGGCTCTTGGTTAAATCAACAATCATGCATATTATAGCCACTAAACATTTTCATTATGGTCTTCTCCTCTCGACCCCCAAAGGAGAGAAAAGAAATAAAACTATTTACACGGGAAAGCTCCCAACAAGCAAAAGAAGAACGAGAAATCTTTTTGGGTTTTCTTTTAATTATTACTACAAGCATGGAAGGTAAACTAACTAATTTTTTGGGGTTTTCCTTAAGGTTTATCAAACACACAAGAAGAAAACTAGAAAAAAAATTAAACTAGCATGGATAGTACAATGAAAAAGTATGAGCACCGACAACTAGAATGAGTGTGTGAACATGAATGTAATGTCGGTGAGAAATACGTACTCCCCCAAGCTTAGGCTTTTGGCCTAAGTTGGTCTATGCCCATGGATCACGGCTACTCTCTCCGGTGTACTGAGGAGTGTCATCATACTGCCACCGGCTGGCGATCTCCTCCGGATCCCACTGATAAGATGATGGACGATAAGGGTCAAGTGGTGGTTCCAGCTCGGGCTCTGGAGCTGATGTCTGGCCACGAAGCGCATAGACGGCCTCCGGCAAGACGAGGTAACGCCCTTCTGTTAAATCAAACAAAGAGGGTGCATGCAAGATAATAGTCTCACTATGTTTCTTATGAAATTTCAAATTATACAAGAGCAAATTATCATCATTTTTAACAATAAACTCATATGCTACCATGCTCTTATAATCTAGAAAAGTAGGGGGCAGCAATTTTTCCTCTTTCTCAAAATGCCTAATAGGTATCCTGAAATGTTTAGCAAGGTGTGCAACATAGATACCTCCAAAGATGGCACCCTTTGTACGGTTCAGGCTTAATCATTTAGCAATAATAGATCCCATACTAACAGAGTTATCACGAAATAAAGCATGGAACAAAATAATAATATCGGGAACACTAAGGTTTCCACAGTTTCCGCGACCAATTAAGCATCGACTAGCAAATATTGCAAAGTAGCGTAAAACAGGAAAATGTATGCTAGTACTTCTTGCATCGGAAACCTTCCTCATTTCCCCTACAGTAATAGTATCAATAAATCCATCCACGTCTTTACGATGTGGTTCCTCTAAGCCGCCCCCGAAGGGTATCTTGCAAACCGTGCAAAATTCATATAGTGACATCTCCCTAGCCACATCATATAAATGGAACTCTACTGAAGGAGGTGATTTCTTAGGATAAAAGTAGAAATTTTGCACGAAAGTATTGGTGAGTAAGAGATACTGTTCGATCTGGTCGTGGAGGAAGTCGGTGAGGCCCGCATTATCAACCAACAAATAAAAATCATCATGAATCCCGACTGCTCTCAAGAAATCATCACAAGGCCATTCACACGGCCGTACTTCCGCCACACGAGGAAGATTACAATTGGGCTTTTCATTCTCCTTAGCTTGTTTATCCTTAGAGCCTTGGCTAGAAGAGCCCCTCAAGAAAAATCTCTTCATCTTTTCTGAAATTTTTAGTAACTCAAAATAAAAGTGAACCAAACTCAATATAATTGATAGCAACTACTCCCACAAGTGCCTAGAGACTATATCATGCATTAGAATTAATTGGGACCATAAAATTTGACATGCAAGCTCAAGAACAGGGTCACCTAGGCAGCAAAAATTTGCATGAATAAAGCACTAGAACAAAAACTAATTGGACCATTGGAGGAGTCACATACCAAAAAACAATCCCCCAAAGCAGTTTTGTGAATGGAGCTTTGAGCAAGGAGATCGAAAATGGCAGCAAAATGAGCTAGAACTCGTGCTTGAGCTGGATAGTGATTTTTTGGGAGGAAGAAGAAGTGTGTGGGTGCAGGAATAAGTGGAGGGGGGCCACCATGGGGCCACGAGGTAGGGGGCGCGCCCTATAGGGGTGGGCGCGCCCTGGACCCCCGTGGCCAGGTGCTAGCTCCCCCTCCTGTGTTCTCAGTGCCATATATTCTCAAATATTTCAGAAAACATCCTACTAAATTTGCAGGACATTTGGAGAACTTTTATTTTCGGGGTATTTTTTATTGCATGGATAATTCGGAAAACAGACAGAAAATACTAATTTTTACTTTATTTAAACTAAATAACAGAAAGTAAAAGGAGGGTACAGAAGGTTGTGCCTTCTAACTTCATCCATCTCATGCTCATCAAAAGGAATCCACTAACAAGGTTGATCAAGTCTTGTTAACAAACTCATTCCGAATAACATGGAACCGGAGAAATTTAGAATAACACTAAGTTTCCTCAATGGGGATATGCACATCCCCAATAATAAGAATATCATATTTCTTCTTGACAATAGGAAGAGGAAATTCAAAACCTCCAATAATGACAGTTGGAATTTTTCCAATAGAATTAATACTGTGAACTTGAGGTTGTTTCCTCGGAAAGTGTACCATAGGCTCATTACCATTAATATGAAAAGTGACATTGCCTTTGTTGCAATCAATAACAGCCCCTGCAGTATTCAAAAAGGGTCTACCAAGGATCATCGACATACTATCGTCCTCGGGAATATCAAGAATAACAAAGTCCGTTAGAATAGTAACGTTTGCAACCACAACAGGCAAATCCTCACAAATACCGACGGGTATGGCAGTTGATTTATCAGCCATTTGCAAAGATATTTCAGTAGGTGTCAACTTATTCAATTCAAGTCTACGATATAAAGAGAGAGGCATAACACTAACACCAGCTCCAAGATCACATAAAGCAGTTTTAACATAGTTTCTTTTAATGGCGCATGGTATAGTTGGTACTCCTGGATCTTCAAGTTTCTTTGGTATTCCACCTTTAAAAGTGTAATTAGCAAGCATGGTGGAAATTTTAGCTTCCCATATCTTTCTTTTATTTGTAATTATATCCTTCATGTATTTAGCATAAGGATTTACTTTAAGCATATCAGTCAAACGCATACGCAAAAAGATAGGTCTAATCATTTCAGCAAAGCACTCAAAATCCTCATCATCCTTTTTCTTGGATGGCTTAGGAGGAAAAGGCATGGGTTTCTGAACCCATGGTTCTCTTTCTTTACCGTGTTTCCTAGTAACAAAGTCTCTCTTATTATAACGTTGATTCTTTGATTGTGGGTTATCAAGATCAACAACAGGTTCAGTCTCTACATCATTATTATTGCTAGGTTGAGCATCAACATGAACATTATCATTAACATTATCACTAGGTTCATGTTCATCACCAGATTGTGTTTCAGCATCAGAAATAGAAATATCATTAGGATTCTTAGTTGTGTCTACAACAGGTTCACTAGAAGCATGCAAAGTCCTATCATTTTTCTTTTTCTTCTTTTTAGAAGGACTAGGTGCATCTACATTATTTCTCTTGGAATCTTGCTCAATTATCTTAGGGTGGCCTTCAGGATACAAAGGTTCCTGAGTCATTTTACCATTTCTAGTAGCCACTCTAACAGCAAAGTCATGTTTATTATTTAATTCATCGAGCAAATCACTTTGAGCTTTAAGTACTTATTCTGCTTGAGTGGTAACCATAGAAGCATATTCACTAATGAGTTTAAGTTCACCTTTAACTCTAGCCATATAATCACTCAAGCGTCCATTCATGTAAGCATTACTCTTTAATTTTCTACCAACATAAGCATTAAAGTTTTCTTATCTAGCCATAAAGTCATCAAATTCATCCAAGCATTGGCTAGCAAACTTAGTAGACGGGATTTCAACTTTATCATATCTATAGAAAGAATTTACCTTTACTACCTATGTCGGGTTATCAAGACCATGTGTTCCTTCAATAGGTTGTATATTAAGACCATGTATTTATTCAACAGGAGGTAAATTCTTAACATCGTCAGCTTTAATACCTTTTTCTTTCATAGATTTCTTTGTCTCTTGCATATCTTCAGGACTGAGAAATAAAACTCCCCTCTTCTTCGGAGTTGGTTTAGGGGTCGGCTCAGGAATTGGCTCAGGAGTTGGTTCAGGAAGTGTCGAATTGTTTTCATTAGTCAACATATTATTTAATAGCAATTCAGCTTGGTCGACTGTTCTTTCTCTGAAAACACAACCAACACAACTATCCAAGTGGTCCTTGGAAGCATCAGTTAGTCCATTATAAAAGATGTCAAGTATTTCATTTTTCTTAAGAGGATGATCAGGCAAAGCATTAAGTAACCGGAGAAGCCTCCCCCAAGCTTGTGGGAGACTCTCTTCTTCAATTTGCACAAAATTATATATTTCCCTCAAGGCAGCTTGTTTCATATGAGCAGGGAAATATTTAGCAGAGAAGTAATAAATCATATCCTGGGGACTACGCACACAATCGGGATCAAAAGAATTAAACCAAGTGTTAGCATCACCCTTTAATGAGAACGGAAATATCTTAAGGATATAATAGTAGCAAGATTTCTCATCATTAGTGAACAGGGTGGCTATATCATTTAATTTAGTAAGATGTGCCATAACAGTTTCAGATTCATAGCCATAAAAAGGATCAGATTCAACCAAAGTAATTATCTCAGGATCAACAGAGAAATCATAATCCTTATCAGTAACAAAGATAGGTGAAGTAGCAAAAGCAGGGTCATATTTCATTCTAGCATTTCGAGTTTTCTATTTTAGTTTACCTAATAACTTCTTAAGATCAGATCTATCATTGCAAGAGAGAAAATCTCTAGCAGTTTCTTCATCCATAACATAACCCTCAGGAACAACACACAATTCATATTTAGGGGGAGAACCTTCATCATCACTATCTTCAATAATTTCATTTTCAATAATTTCATTCTCTCTAACCCTAGCAAGTTGTCCATCAACATATTCACCCAATGGCACAGTAGTATCAAGCATAGAAGTAGTTTCATCATAAGTATCATGCATAGCAGAAGTGGCATCATCAATAACATGCGACATATCAGAATTAATAGCAGAAGCAGGTTTAGGTGTCGCAAGCTTACTCATAATAGAAGGAGAATCTAGTGCAGAGCTAGATGGCAGTTCCTTATCTCCCCTCGTAGTTGAGGGATAAATCTTAGTTCTTTCGTCTTTCAAGTTCCTCGTAGTGACCAGCAGATATAAATCCCAAGTGACTCAAAGAATAGAGCTATGCTCCCCGGCAATGGCGCTAGAAAATAGTCTTGATAACCCACAAGTATAGGGGATCGCAATAGTTTTCGAGGGTAGAGTATTCAACCCAAATTGATTGATTCGACACAAGGGGAGCCAAAGAATATTCTCAAGTATTAGCAGTTGAGTTATCAATTCAACCACACCTGGATAACTTAGTATCTGCAGCAAAGTATTTAGTAGCAAAGTAGTATGGAAGTAACAGTAACAGTGGAAAAAGTAACAGTAGCATTTTTGTAGTAATTGTAATAGTGGCAACGGTAAAGTAAATAAGCAAAGCACAATATGTGAAAAGCTCGTAGGCATTGGATCAGTGAAGGATAATTATGTCGGATGCGATTCCTCATGTAATAGTTATAACATAGGGTGACACAGAACTAGCTCCAGTTCATCAATGTAATGTAGGCATGTATTCCGAATATAGTCATACGTGCTTATGGAAAAGAACTTGCATGACACCTTTTGTCCTACCCTCCCGTGGCAGCGGGGTCCTAATGGAAACTAAGGGATATTAAGGCCTCCTTTTAATAGAGTACCGGACCAAAGCATTAACACATAGTGAATACATGAACTCCTCAAACTACGGAAATCACCAAGAAGTATCCCGATTATTGTCACTTCGGAGTTGTCGGATCATAACACATAATAGGTGACTATAGACTTGCAAGATAGGATCAAGAACTCACATATATTCATGAAAACATAATAGGTTCATATCTAAAATCATGGCACTCAGGCCCTAGTGACAGGCATTAAGCATAGCAAAGTCATAGCAACATCAATCTCAGAACATAGTGGATACTAGGGATCAAACCCTAACAAAACTAACTTGATTGCATGGTAAATCTCATCCAACCCATCACCGTCCAGCAAGCCTATGATGGAATTACTCACGCACGACAGTGAGAATCATGAAATTGGTAATGGAGGATGGGTTATGATGACTACGGCGATGAATCCCCCTCTCCGGAGCCCCGAACGGACTCCAGATCAGCCCTCCCGAGAGAGATTAGGGCTTGGCGGCGGCTCCGTATCGTACAACGTGATGAAACTTTCTCTCTGATTTTTTCTCCGTGAAATCAAATATATGGAGTTGGAGTTGAGGTCGGTGGATGTCCAGGGGGCCCACGAGGCAGGGGCGCGCCCCCCACCCTCGTGGACAGGGTGTGGGCCCCCTGATGTTGATTCTTTCGCCAGTATTTTTTATTAATTCTAAAAAGTTGCTCCATGGATTTTCATGTCGTTCCGATAACTTTTATTTCTACACAAAAATAACACCATGGCAGTTCTGCTGAAAACAGTGTCAGTCCGGGTTAGTTCCATTCAAACCATGCAAATTTGAGTCCAAAACAAGGGCAAAAGTGTTTGTAAAAGTAAATACGACGGAAACGTATCAACCTCCCACACTTTGCTCGTCCTTCAAGGTCTTTGAATCTGTTAAAGAATGGAGGAATGATAAGCTAACCAAGTTCACTGGTAAATTGCCAATGAAACTGTTGAAGGATGAGGGTGATTGCACAACTTGCTAACTGCTATTTAAACTGTTCTGCTTCACTGAATTCAGTAATCATGGAAAGCCGCATTACCATGTCGCTCTAGGACTTGATAGTTGTGAAATAATACTAAACATAGTAAAACTACCTAAATAAATTACAGAATTGGCGATCGTAAGATCTTAAATTCATGCAAGGTGAAAAGAATAGATGTGGGCGATATCAAATGGCAAAAGCGGGTTTTTCAAAACTAAAAATAGTATTTGATTTTTACTCAGATAAGTACATGGAAGCGGTTAGGGGGGAAAGAGGGAATTATGGAGACTTGAGAGGATAACAATTTGGTTGTATTGAAACGATGAGATGTATGTAACATGGGTGTTCTTTCTTTTGTCCTCAAGGGCTCGGGTTCATGCATAGAGTGTCAGTTTTTGAAGAAACTAATCTTGTTTCTTTCCTCACAAATTACCCAAAGTTCTGACTACACACAAGATTGCTAATGTATAAGAATTTACTCAAAGATTGAAACTTGTATAATTTTAGAATGAACACACCATATCCTGGGTTGAGGAGCTAGCAATTACAATCCTAACTTGTTGAGCGGAAATTGAAACAGTCTGTAATTAGGTTATTAGCCAGTAAGAATAATTTGAAAACGTGAAGATACGAGGCATGAAAGATCACGGGAACAAATTACCTGACTCACAACCGTTGGAGATTGAAAAATTCCTGAACCAAAATATGAGACCCAACCTCAATATTGCCTGAATTAGTTGACCAGAACTATGTTGAACACCACCTCCAAATTTGTGACTGGAATAATATAAGCACAACGAAATCGTTGGATCTAAGAGGGGCAGATTCCCAAACTGATTCATAAATTCAATCTGAACTTTACCCCCAAATTCAGCAGTGATGTCATGGTGGGCAGAGTCGATGTGATGATCCAACCGTCAGTGGGTCGAGGGGAACCTCTAGGTGGCCGGCGTACTAGTGGGAATCTGGGTCACGGCAGGGACGGGAGCCGCGGGCGCTTGTGGATAAATGCAGGATTTCGTCGGTTTCAGCATCGCCATGGTGGCGGTACACCACCAGTTCTCCTGTCGTAGAGGGAACGTGTAAGACCTGGAATGTGAGGATTCAATAGATCGGAGGAAACTCGACTCGAATTCACTGGAATTTCATGAACAAGTGGGTACAAGGGGTGGATCGTGAGGCCAGATACCCCGCCTTCTGAACGAACTAGGGTTCCTATCTACCTACGCTTAGTTCTCGAATTACAGGCTTGCCCGGTCTCACCTCGGAGCCCAGCTTATAAGTCCTTGTCCAGGTCACCGTGGTAACTAACAGTGTTTAACCGTTACAATACAGTGATCAGTTTAAACAAAGGGGTAAACGGTGAGGTTGCATCCGAGCTGTTGATCTGGCCCGAAATGGTATCCTCGCATCTGCGCCGTTGCTTAACGAACTTGCCTTGCCTCCTTATCCTTATTCAGTAGTTGTGTGGATTAGATCCTGACAGTGCCACCGCCATGACGACCGCCTTGTCCTCAAGGCGAAAAAGCTTATGCACTGGGAAGGTTTTGTTGAGAAACGCCTCATCCTCCCACGTGGCATCATCTGGAGAAAGACTTTCCCATTGAACTAGGCACTGTCCCACTGGTGTCTTGTTTCTCTGAATGACTCTGCAATCAAGTACTGCCACTGGAATGGTTTTTTGTTCCTTCTGGATATTTGTTCCTTCTGGTAATTGTAGTTTGTAAGCAACTACACCTACTTTTTCCAGAATTTTATATGGCCCATAGAACTTTGATCTAAGTTTGAGTGGTCCATGTAGACCAAATGCATTTTGTGTGTATGGTTGTATCTTCAGAAACACTAGATCTCCAACTTCCAATTGTCTTTTATGCGTTTCTGATCTGCAAAATGCTTGATCCTGCCCTTAGCATGTTCTAGATTGGCCTTCAGTCTTTGAACCATGTGTTCTCTCTGAGATACTATCAGAGTTGCTTCTGGAGAAAGGGACTGTTCTGCAGCAAATTCTCCAATTTGTGGTGGTTTGTAACCATACAGGGCCTAGAAGGGAGTGCATTTCAAGGATGAATGATAGCTTGCATTATACCATAACTCTGCCAATGGTAACCACTTCATCCACTTTTTTGGTTCTTGAAATACCATGCCTCTCAAGTAAGCTTCCAGACATTGATTTACCCTTTCTGACTGACCATCTGTTTGAGGATGTGAAGCAGTGCTGAATCTGATTTTAACTCCAAAGACTTTAAATAATTCTTGATATAAAGCACTTGTGAAAATTGGGTCTCTATCAGATACAATGCAGACAAGCATGCCATGTAGCTTAATCACATTATCCATCAGTGTGTCAAACACTGCCTGTACTGAATATGGATGGGTTAATGGTAAAAAAATGTACATATCTGGTAAATCTGTCTACCACCACAATAATGACCTCCTTCCCTTGTGAGTTAGGCAGGGCTGTGATGAAATCCATGGTGATATGAGCCCAATCCATATCAGGCACAGGAAGAGGTTGCGACAGGCCAGTAGGATATATGTGGTCCACCTTATTGAGCTGACAGACTGGATACTGACTGACAAAAGTTTCAATGTCCTTCTTCATGTTGGGCCAGCAGAATACTTCCTTGATCCTGAAATAAGTAGCTTTAATTCTAGAGTGACCTCCTATTGTAGAAGAATGAAAAGTCTGCAATAGTTGTTGTCTGAAATCAGAGGTAGCTCCAAAATATATTCTGTTTTTTGTATTTCAATAGGCCTTGATGTGTGGTAAACTTTGGGGTTTCCTCATTATCTGCAGCTACTTTCTTTAAGATTTTGTCAGTGTCCTGATCTCCTTGATAACTCTTCATTACATCTTCAG
The DNA here is from genome assembly GCA_021437245.1 of Aegilops speltoides. Classification (NCBI taxonomy): domain Eukaryota; kingdom Viridiplantae; phylum Streptophyta; class Magnoliopsida; order Poales; family Poaceae; genus Aegilops; species Aegilops speltoides. The sequence goes on from CM038146.1 coordinate 142,729,524, forward strand.
TCCAGGCTGGAATTACTATAGTCACATTGTTGCACTCAATATGTTGCACAATATCCCTTCTGGACAGGGCGTCTACTACTGTATTTTCTCTCCCTTTCTTATACTCAATTGTGTAATCATATTCCAGGAGTTTGAGGAGTAATTTGTGTTGTACTCCTTCAGTTAATATTTGAGTAGTCATATACTTCAAAGATTGTTGGTCTGTTTTTATGATCAACTTGTTTCCCCACACATAGTGTCTCCACTTCTTGAGTGCTTCCAGGATGGCCATTGCCTCTTTTTCATATATGGATTGAGCAGCTGATTTTGGCCCTAAGCTTTTGCTGAGAAAAGCTATAGGTCTACCTTGCTGCATAAGTACAACTCCAATTCCTTCTGCACATGCATCAGCTTCTATTGTGAAAGGCAGAGCAAAGTTTGGAAGGGTTAACACAGGGCATCTGGTCATTGTGGTTTTCAGAGTTTGAAATGCTTTGCTCTGTTCAGGTCCCCACTGAAATGCATCTTTCTTTAGCATATCATGGAGAGGCCTGCAGATTTGTCCATGTTGCTTCACAAATCTTCTGTAATAGGCAGTCAGTCCCAAAAATCCTCTTAGTTGCTTTACATTTTCAGGTATAGGCTAGTCTCTGACTGCTTTAATCTTACTTGGATCAGTAGCTACACCTCTCTCTGATACAATGTGTCCCAGATAAGATAGCTGATCAGTTGCAAAAGTGCACTTTGACAGTTTCACATATAACTCATGTTTTTGCAAGGTAGCAAAAGTTCTTTCTAGATGTGTGTAGTGTTGCTCCATAGATTTGCTGAACACTAACATATCATCAAAGAATACCAGAATGAATTTTCCTTCTCTGGTTCATTGATCTCTTCACACACAGTGTTCATTAGTCCTTGGAAAGTACCTGGGCCACATGATAATCCAAAAGGCACCACTTTATATTCATAGTGTCCCATGTGTGTCCTGAAGGTTGTTTTTGGAATGTCCTCTGGGGCCATTCTAATTTGGTGATATCCAGATCTTAGATCTAGTTTGGAAAATACTTTTGCTCCATTTAATTCATCCAAAAGATCTTCAATAATTGGCATGTGAAATTTGTTCTTTATAGTTATTGCATTCAGCTCTCTGTAATCCACACACAACCTCCACCCTCCATCTTTCTTTCTAACCATAATTGCAGGTGAGGAAAGGGCTGAAACTCTCCTGCATTTCTCCTTTTTTAATCAACTGTTTGATTATTTCCTCCATTGCAACTTTTTGGTAATGAGGTACTCTGTAAGGCCTTAAGTTAGGAGGTTTGGCTCCTTCCTGTAACACAATCTAGTGATCACATGCCCTTTTTGGAGGTAATTTCTCTGATTCCTGAAATATTGCTGCATATTTCTGTAACAAGGGCTTTAGAGCTGCTGGTGGGTCTGACTGTTCTTTGCTATTTTCAGACTCCATTTCTTGAATTTGTAAGATATATCCCATCAATCCTTTTGATAGTAATTTCTCCATTTTAGCTGCACACAAGATGCATTTCTTTTTGGGAATTGTATGATCAAACAGAGTAACTAGTTGTCCATGCTTTGTCACAAACATTCCACTAGATCTAGACAGATAGGACTATATTGATATATCCAGTCAGCTCCTAGGGTGATATCATAAGCCTGCAAATCCAACACTTTGAAGCTGCTACAGAAGGTATTTCCTTGGATTTTGAAATTCATAGGTGGAACTTTGGATGTGGATATCAGTTTTCCTCCTCCAGCAACTGTTACTTTCCTTGGTTGCATTGGTTGTTGACTGCAATTGCTTTTGATAGCAAAATCAGTGCTAATAAAGGTGTCTGATGATCCACTGTCAAACAAAGTTGTAGCTTTGTTGCCTACAATTTCTATGATCAGTGAAAAGGTGTTTGCTCCTGGAGTGCCATCCACTGCATTAACTGAAATGTGCATGGCTTGTGCGGGTTTTTCTACAGTGTTATCACTGATTTTCTATTTATCAGGAGTGTTAGGAGATGTATGATGCATCTGTTCCTGCCCCAGGAATTCTTCTGTATTATCACTGTCCTCCTCCTCATCTACTTTCTGTAGAATGTGAATTGTTTTACCAATCTTGCATTTGTGTTGTCTTGACCATGGTTCTCTGCAGTACCAACAAGCCCTAGCATCTTTAGGAAAAGGCACATTATACTTCTCCTGTGGTGGAACTTGTACTTGCAGTGGTGTTGTAGAATTTTTGTATGCAGGTTGGTAGCTCTTAGATTTGTAAGTGGGGGTGTTCTGTAATTTTCTAGCAGCTGCAGCTTTCTCATACACCTTGGCATACCAATATGCTTCAATTATGCCAGTAGGTTTTTGTCCACAGACTTCATGTTTAATGTCACTTCTTAAGCCTCCAATGAAACAACTCAACAAAAAAAATTCTTGGAGACAAGGATGATCTCTTTTGACTAGAGCTACACATTGTTCAAAATTGTCAATGTATTGTGCTACTGTGTTAGTTTGCTGAATGTTCTTCAATAATTCCACAGCTTCGTGAACACTTGCTTCTGAAAATCTGTTAACTATCATCTGACAGAACTGTTGCCAAGTCACTATTTGCCATGGCACACAAATAATTTTCAGCCAGTTAGAAGCTCTGCCTTGTAAGTGACCAGTAGCTAAGTTCACCCATTGCTCATATGGAGTTCTAGACATGTCAAAAAACTTTTCACATGCTATTAGCCATCCAATAGGATCATCTCCATTGAAAGGGGTATTTCCAACCTTGGCCCTTTTAAAACTGCTTCTGTAAAATATGATGGACCTCCTAATTGGGTAGAATGTTGATTTCTCTGCATATCATATATATTTCCTAATGCTTGATATACAGGGAATATTCCTTGAGCATTGTTGTAGTGTTTATGTACTGGCCAGTGATGGGATTATATGTGTGAGGTGGGGAGAAAAGTGGAGCACTTACAGGAGCAAAGTACCCACTATTTCCTGAAAATCCCAGAGTATGAGCCTGTACTGTGGCACTGACATTTGTTGGAGCTATTCTGAACTGACCCAACACTGGTGCCTCTTGTTGTGTACCAGCACACACTCTTGTGCCTTCAATTACTAGTTGTGTAACTGGTAATCCAGTTGAGAGCCCAGCGATGTTGGTGACTGGCAGTTTTCCTTTCCCTTTGAATTCTTGCTCTAAGTTTCTCATCACTGGATCTGTTTCACTAGGCAGACTGTTCTATCTTGTGCCTGGTATGTGTTGGAGAACGTAGCAGAAATTCAAAATCTTCTACACAACACCAAGATCAATCTATGGAGTAATCTAGCAACGAGGGAAAGGGGAGTGCATCTACATACCCTTGTAGATCGCTAAGCGGAAGCGTTCAAGTGAACGGGTTGATGGAGTCGCACTGCCGTGATCCAAATCACCGATGATCCTAGTGCCGAACGGACGGCACCTCGCGCTCAACACACATGCAGCCGGTGAAGTCTCCCATGCCTTGATCCAGCAAGGAGAGAGGGAGAGGTTGGGGAAGACTCCGTCCAGCAGTAGCACGACAGCGTGGTGGTGGTGGATGAGCGTGGCAATCCTGCAGGGCTTCGCCAAGCACCGCGGGAGAGGAGGAGGGAGAGAGGTAGGGCTGCGCCAGGGAGAGGATTAACTCATGTATTTGCAGCCCCCAATACCTCAAGTATATATAGGGGAAGGGGAGGGGCTGCGCCCCCATCTAGGGTTCTCTCCCTAGGGGTGGCGGCAGCCCCAAAACCCATCTAGGGTGCGGCCAAAGGGGGAGAGGGGGAAACTTGCCCCCCAAGCAAGGTGGAGGCGCCCCTCCCCAAACCCTAGGCGCCTTGGGTCCTGGTGGGGGGCGCACCAGCCCACCTGGGGCTGGTCTCCTCCTACACTTGGCCCATGCAGCCCTCTGGGGTCGGTGGTCCCACCTGGTGGACCCCCGGGACCCTCCTGGTGGTCTCGGTACGTTACCGATAGCACCCGAAACTTTTCCGGTGACCAAAGCAGGACTTCCCATATATAAATCTTTACCGGACCATTCTGGAACTCCTCGTGACGTCTAGGATCTCATCAGGGACTCCGAACAACATTCGGTAACCACGAACATCTATTCCCTATAACCCTAGCATCATCGAACCTTAAGTGTGTAGACCCTACGGGTTCGGCAGACACGTAGACATGACCGAGACAACTCTCCGGCCAATAACCAACAGCGAGATCTGGATACCCATGTTGGCTCCCACATGTTCCACGATGATCTCGTCGGATGAACCACGATGTCGAGGATTCAATCAATCCAGTATTCAATTCTCTTTGTCTAGCGGTATAGTACTTGCCCGAGAGTCGATCGTCGGTATCCCGATACCTTGTTCAATCTCGTTACCGGCAAGTCTCTTTACTCGTTCCGTAGCACATCATCCCATGATCAACTCCTTGGTCAAACTGTGCACATTATGATGATGTCCTACCGAGTGGGCCCAGAGATACCTCTCTGTCACATGGAGTGACAAATCCCAGTCTCGATTCGTGCCAACCCAACAGACACTTTCGGAGATACCCGTAGTGCACCTTTTGAAGGAAATATGCCCTAGAGGCAATAATAAAGTTATTATTTATTTCCTTATATCATGATAAATATTTATTATTCATGCTAGAATTGTATTAACTGGAAACATAATACATGTGTGAATACATAGACAAACATAGTGTCACTAGTATGCCTCTACTTGACTAGCTCGTTCATCAAAGATGGTTATGTTTCCTAGCCATGGACAAAAGAGTTGTCATTTGATTAACGGGATCACATCATTAGGAGAATGATGTGATTGACATGACCCATTCCATTAGCCTAGCACTTGATCGTTTAATATGTTGCTATTGCTTTCTTCATGACTTATACATGTTCCTGTAACTATGAGATTATGCAACTCCCATTTACCAGAGGAACACTTTGGGTGCTACCAAACGTCACAACGAATCGGGTGATTATAAAGGAGTACTACAGGTGTCTCCAAAGGTACATGTTGGGTTGGCATATTTCGAGATTAGGTTTTGTCACTCCGATTGTCGGAGAGGTATCTCTGGGCCCTCTCGGTAATGCACATCACTATAAGCCTTGCGAGCAATGTAGCCAATGAGTTAGTTATGGAATGATGCATTACATAACGAGTAAAGAGACTTGCCGGTAATGAGATTGAACTAGGTATTGGATACCGACGATCGAATCTCGGGCAAGTAACATAACGATGACAAAGGGAACAACGTATGTTGTTATGCGGTTTGACCGATAAAGATCTTCGTAGAATATGTGGGAGCCAATATGGGCATCTAGGTCCTGCTATTGGTTATTGACCGGAAACGTGTCTCGGTCATGTCTACATAGTTCTCGAACCCGTAGGGTCCGCACGCTTAAGGTTTCGATGACAGTTATATTATGAGTTTACATGTTTTGATGTATCGGAGGAGTTCAGAGTCCCGGATGAGATCGGGGACATGACGAGGAGTCTTGAAATGGTCGAGACATAAAGATTCATATATTGGATGATATGGTTAGGCCAAGGGGTCAAGCCCATGAGGCTTTATGTCGGTGCAAAAGGAGTTTTATGAGGTTGGGGCCAAACGCCGGAGATCCTGGCGTCTGGCCCTGGGCCAGACGCCGAGGCCCATGGCGTCTGGGCCGGATGCCAAGGATTGTGGCGTTTGGTCCTGGAGTCCGAGTGGGACTTTCGGGCAAAACCGACTTTGAGGAGGATTTTGCTCCAAGTTTCGACCTCGGGGCTCAACATATAAATAGAGGGGCAGGGCTAGCACCAAAGACACAACAATTGATCCCTTGGATCTCTTAGCCGTGTGCGGTGCCCCCCCTCCACCATAGTCCACCTCGATAATATCGTAGCGGTGCTTAGGCGAAGCCCTGCGACGGTAGAACATCAAGATCGTCACCACACCGTCGTGCTGACGGAACTCTCCCTCGACACTCGGCTGGATCAGAGTTCGAGGTACGTCATCGAGCTAAACGTGTGCTGAACTCGAAGGTGTCGTACGTTCGGTACTTGGATCGGTCGGATCGTGAAGACGTACGACTACATCAACCGCGTTGTCATAACGCTTCCGCTTACGGTCTACGAGGGTACATGGACAATAATCTCCCCTCTTGTTGCTATGCCATCACCATGATCTTGCGTGTGCGTAGGAAATTTTGTAATTACTACGTTCCCCAACAGTGGCATCCGAGCCTAGGTTTAATGTGTTGATGTTATATGCACGAGTAGAACACAAGTGAGTTGTGGGCGATATAAGTCATACTGCTTACCAGCATGTCATACTTTGGTTCGGCGGTATTGTTGGATGAAGCGGCCCGGACCGACATTACGTGTACGCTTACGCGAGACTGGTTTTACCACCGTGCTTTGCACACAGGTGACTAGCGGGTGTCAGTTTCTCCAACTTCAGTTGAACCGAGTGTGGCTATGCCCGGTCCTTGCGAAGGTTAAAACAGCACCAACTTGATAAACTATCGTTGTGGTTTTGATGCGTAGGTAAGAACGGTTCTTGCTCAGCCCGTAGTAGCCACGTAAAACTTGCAACAACAAAGTAGAGGACGTCTAACTTGTTTTTGCAGGGCATGTTGTGATGTGATATGGCCAAGATGTGATGCTATATTTTATTGTATGAAATGATCATGTTTTGTAACCGGTTATCGGCAATCGGCAGGAGCCATATGGTTGTCGCTTTATTGTATGAAATGCAAACGCCCTGTAATTGCTTTACTTTATCACTAAGCGGTAGTGGTAGTCGTAGAAGCAATAGATGGCGTAAACGACAACGATGCTACGATGGAGATCAAGGTGTCGCGCCGGTGGCGATGGTGATCACGACGGTGCTTCGGAGATGGAGATCACAAGCACAAGATGATGATGGCCATATCATATCACTTATATTGATTGCATGTGATGTTTATCCTTTATGCATCTTATCCTGACTTGATTGACGGTAGCATTTTAAGATGATCTCTCACTAAATTATCAAGAAGTGTTCTCCCTGAGTATGCACCGTTGCCAAAGTTCGTCGTGCCCAGACACCACGTGATGATCGGGTGTGATAAGCTCTACGTCCATTTACAACGGGTGCAAGCCAGTTTTTGCACCGCCGAATACTCAAAGTTAAACTTGACGAGCCTAGCATATGCAGATATGGCCTCGGAACACGGAGACCGAAAGGTCGAGCGTGAATCATATAGTAGATATGATCAACATAGTGATGTTCACCATTGAAAACTATTCCATCTCACGTGATGATCGGACATGGTTTAGTTGATTTGGATCACGTGATCACTTAGATGACTAGAGAGATGACTGTCTAAGTGGGAGTTCTTAAGTAATATGATTAATTGAACTTAAATTTATCATGAACTTAGTCCTGGTAGTATTTTGCAAATTATGTTGTAGATCAATAGCTTGTGTTGTTGCTTTCATATGTTTATTTTGATATGTTCCTAGAGAAAATTGTGTTGAAAGATGTTAGTAGCAAAGATGCGGATTGGATCCATGATCTGAGGTTTATCCTCATTGCTGCACAGAAGAATTATGTCCTTAATGCACTGCTAGGTGACAGACCTATTGCAGGAGCAGATGTAGACGTTATGAACATCTGACTAGCTCAATATGATGACTACTTGATAGTTTAGTGCACCATGCTTAACGGCTTAGAATCGGGACTTCAAAGACGTTTTGAACATCATGGACCATATAAGACGTTCCAGGTATTGAAGTTAATATTTCAAGCAAATGCCCGAGTTGAGAGATATGAAGTCTCCAACACGTTCTATAGCTAAAAGATGGAGGAGAATCGCTCAACTAGTGAGCATGTGCTCAGATTGTCTGGGTACTTCAATCGCTTGAATCAAGTGGGAGTTAATCTTCCGATAAGATAGTGATTGTGAGTTCTTCTAGTCACCATCACCAAGTTAGTAGAACTTTGTGATGAACTATATTATGCAAGGGATGACGAAAACGATTCCCGAGCTCTTCGTGATGTTGAAATCGACAAAGGTAGAAATCAAGAAAGAGCATCAAGTGTTGATGGTTGACAAGATCACTAGTTTCAAGAAAAGGGCAAAGGGAAAGAAAGGGAAACTTCAAGTAGAATGGCAAGCAAGTTGTCACTCCCGTGAAGAAGACCAAAGCTGGACCAAAGCTTGAAACTGAGTGCTAACACTGCAAAGGGAATGGTCACTGGAAGCGGAAATGCCCTGAATATTTGGTGGATAAGGAGGATGGCAAAGTGAATAAGGGTATATTTGATATACAGGTTATTGATGTGTGCCTTACTAGTGTTTATAATAGCCCCTGAGTATTTGATACTTGTTTGGTTGCTAAGATTAGTAACTCGAAACAGGAGTTACAGAATAAACAGAGACTAGTTGAAGGGGAAGTGACGATGAGTGTTGGAAATAGTTCCAAGATTGATATGATCATCATCGCACACTCCCTATACTTTCGGGATTAGTGTTAAACCTAAATAAATGTTATTTGGCGTTTGTGTTGAGCATGAATATGATTTCATCATGTTTATTGCGATACGGTTATTCATATAAAGTCAGAGAATAATTGTTGTTCTGTTTAAATGAATAAAACCATTGATGGTCATACACCCAATGAAAATAGTTTGTTGGATATCGATCGTAGTGATACACATATTCATAATATTGATGCCAAAAGAGGCAAAGTTAATAATGATAGTGTGACTTATTTGTGGCACTGCCGTTTGGGTCATATCGGTGTGAAGCGCATGAAGAAACTCCATGCTGATGGGTTATTGGAATCACTTGGTTATGAATCATTTGATGCTTGTGAACCGTGCCTTTTGGGCAAGATGACTGAAACTCCGTTCTTCGGAACAATGGAACGAGATACTGACTTGTTGGAAATAATACATACCGATGTATGTGGTCCAATGAGTGTTGATGCTCGTGGTAGGTATCGTTATTTTCTGACCTTCACAAGATGATTTGAGCAGATATGAGTATATCTACTTAATGAAACACAAGTCTAAAACATTTGAAAAGTTCAAAGAATTTCAGAGTGAAGTGGAGAATCATCGTAACAAGAAAAATAAAGTTTCTGTGATTTGATCGCGGGAGACAAATATTTGAGTTACGAGTTTGATCTTCATATAAAACAATGTGGAATAGTTTCACAGCTCACGCCACCTGGAACACCACAATGTAATGGTGTGTCCGAATGTTGTAATCGTACTTTACTAGATATGGTGCAATCTATGATGTATCTTATCAGTTTACCACTATCGTTTTGGGGTTATGCATTAGAGACAGCTGCATTCACGTTTAATAGGGCAACATCTAAATCCGTTGAGACGACACCGTATGAACTATGGTTTAGCAGTAAAACTAAGCTGTCATTTCTTAAAGTTTGGGGCTACGATGCTTATGTGAAAAAGTTTCATCCTGATAAGCTCAAGCCCAGATCGGAGAAGTGCGTCTTCATAGAATACCCAAAGGAAACTGTTGGGTACACCTTCTATCACAGATCCGAAGGCAAGACATTCATTGCTAAAAATGGATCCTTTCTAGAGAAGGAGTTTCTCTCGAAAGAAATGAGTGGGAGGAAAATAGAACTTGATAAGGTAATTGTACCTTCTCCTGAATTGCAAAATAGTTCATCACTGAAATCAGTTCCAGTGATTCCTACACCAATTAGTGAGGAAGCTAATGATGATGATCATGAAACTTTTGATCAAGTTGCTATAGAACCTCGTAGGTCTTCCAGAGTATGGTCCGCACCAGAGTGGTACGGTAATCCTGTTCTGAAAGTCATGTTACTAGACCATGATAAAACTACGAACTATGAGGAAGCGATGATGAGCCCAGATTCAGCAAAATGGCTGGAGGCCATGAAATCTGAGATAGGATCCATGTATGAGAACAAAGTGTGGACTTTTGTGGAGTTGCCCGATGATCAGCAAAGCCATATTGTATAAATGGATCTTCAAGAGGAAGACGGATGTTGATAGTAGTGTCACTATCTACAAAGCTTGACTTGTCGCAAAAAGGTTTTTGACAAGTTCAAGGTGTTGACTACAATGAGATTTTCTCAATTGTAGCGATGTTTAAGTCTGTCCGAATCAAATTAGCAATTGCCACATTTTATGAAATCTGGCAAAAGGATGTCAAAACTGCATTCCTTAATGAATTTATTAAAGAAGAGTTGTATATGATGCAACCAGAAGGTTTTTGTCAATCCTAAAGGTGCTAATAAAGTGTGCAAGCTCCAGCGATCCATTTATGGACTGGTGCAAGCCTCTCGGAGTTGGAATATACGCTTTGATGAGTTGATCAAAGATATGGTTTTATCTGCACTTTTGAGAAGCCCAGATTTACAAGAAAGTGAGTGGGAGCTCAGAGCATTTCTAATATTATATGTGGGTGACATATTGTTGATTGGAAATGATATAGAAATTCGGATAGCATGAAAGGATACTTGAAAAAGAGTTTTTCATAGCAAGACCTCGGTGAAGCTGCTTACACATTGAGCATCAAGATCTATATAGATAGATCAAGACGCTTGATAAGATTTTTCAATGAGTACATACCTTGATAAATTTTTGAATAGTTCAAAATGCAACAGTCAAAGAAGGATTTCTTGCCTGTGATGCAAAGGTGTGATGTTGAGTAAGACTCAAGACCCGACCATGGCAGAAAATAGAAAGAGAATGAAAAGTCATTCCCTATGCCTCAGTCATAGGTTCTATAAAGTATGCTATGTTGTGAACCAGACCTATTTATACCTTACTCTGAGTTTGACAAAGGAATACAATTTTGATCTAAGAGTAGATCACTGGACAGCGGTCAAGAATATCCTTAGTGAGAACTAAGGAGATGTTTCTCGATTATGGAGGTGATAAAAGAGCCCGTCATAAAAGTTACAACGATGCAAGCTTTTACACCAATCCAGATGACTCTAAGTCTCAATCTGGATACATATTGAAAGTGGGAGCAATTAGCTAGAGTAGCTCCGCAAGAGCATTGTGGACATAGAATATTTGCAAAATACATACGGCTCTGAATATGATGCACCCATTGAGTAAACTTCTCTTACAAGCAAAACATGATCATACCTTAGTACTCTTTGGGTGTTAATCACATAGCAATGTGAACTAGATTATTGACTCTAGTAAACCCTTTGGGTGTTGATCACATGATGATGTGAACTATGGGTATTAATCACATTCAGATGTGAATATTGGTGTTAAATCACATGGCGATGTGAACTAGATTATTGACTCTAGTGCAAGTGGGAGACTGAAGGAAATATGCCCTAGAGGCAATAATAAAGTTATTATTTATTTCCTTATATCATGATAAATATTTATTATTCATGCTAGAATTGTATTAACCGGAAACATAATACATGTGTGAATACATAGACAAACATAGTGTCACTAGTATGCCTCTACTTGACTAGCTCGTTCATCAAAGATGGTTATGTTTCCTAGCCATGGACAAAAGAGTTGTCATTTGTTAACGGGATCACATCATTAGGAGAATGATGTGATTGACATGACCCATTCCGTTAGCCTAGCACTTGATCGTTTAGTATGTTGCTATTGCTTTCTTCATGACTTATACATGTTCCTCGTAACTATGAGATTATGCAACTCCCGCTTACGGAGGAACACTTTGGGTTCTACCAAACGCCACAACGAATCGGGTGATTATAAAGGAGTACTACAGGTGTCTCCAAAGGTACATGTTGGGTTGGCATATTTCGAGATTAGGTTTTGTCACTCCGATTGTCGGAGAGGTATCTCTGGGCCCTCTCGGTAATGCACATCACTATAAGCCTTGCAAGCAATGTAGCCAATGAGTTAGTTACGGAATGATGCATTACATAACGAGTAAAGAGACTTGTCGGTAATGAGATTGAACTAGGTATTGGATACCGATGATCGAATCTCGGGCAAGTAACATACCGATGACAAAGGGAACAACGTATGTTGTTATGCGGTTTCACCGATAAAGATCATCGTAGAATATGTGGGAGCCAATATGGGCATCCAGGTCCCGCTATTGGTTATTGACCGGAAACGTGTCTCGGTCATGTCTACATAGTTCTCGAACCCGTAGGGTCCGCACGCTTAAGGTTTCGATGACAGTTATATTATGAGTTTACATGTTTTGATGTACCGGAGGAGTTCGAGTCCCGGATGAGATCGGGAATGACGAGGAGTCTCGAAATGGTCGAGACGTAAAGATTCATATATTGGATGATATGGTTAGGCTAAGGGTCAAGCCCATGAGGCTTTATGTCGGTGCAAAAGGAGTTTTATGAGGCGAGGGGCCAAACGCCGAGACCACCGTGTCGGCCCTAGGCCAGACGCCGAGGCCCATGGCGTCTGGGCCAGACGCCAAGGATTGTGGCGTTTGGTCCTGGAGTCCGAGTGGGACTTTCGGGCAAAACCGACTTTGAGGAGGATTTTGCTCCAAGTTTCGACCTCGGGGCTCAACATATAAATAGAGGGGCAGGGCTAGCACCAAAGACACAACAATTGATCCCTTGGATCTCTTAGCGTGTCGGTGCCCCCTCCACCATAGTCCACCTCGATAATATTGTAGCGGTGCTTAGGCGAAGCCCTGCGACGGTAGAATGTCAAGATCGCCACCACGCCGTCAGGTCGACGGAACTCTCCTCGACACTCGGCTGGATCGGAGTTCGAGGGACGCCATCGAGCTGAACGTGTCGAACTCGGAGGTGCCGTGACGCTCGGTACTTGGATCGGTCGGATCGTGAAGACGCACGACTACATCAACCGCGTTGTCATAACGCTTCGCCACGGTTCACGAGGGTACGTGGACAATACTCTCCCCTCTTGTTGCTATGCCATCACCATGATCTTGCGTGTGCATAGGAAATTTTGAAATTACTACGTTCCCCAACACCTTTATAGCCACCCAGTTACGTTGTGACGTTTGGTACACCCAAAGCATTCCTACGGTATCCGGGAGTTGCACAATCTCATTGTCGGTGTCAAAACCGGCGGATCTCGGGTAGGGGGTCCTGAACTGTGCGTCTAGGCGGATGGTAACAGGAGACGAGGGACACGATGTTTTACCCAGGTTCGGGCCCTCTCGATGGATGTAAAACCCTACGTCCTGCTTGATTAATATTGATGATATCGGTAGTACAAGAGTGGATCTACCACGAGATCAAGGAGGCTAAACCCTAAAGCTAGCCTATGGTATGATTGATGTAATGTATGTTGTCCTATGGAGTAAAGCCCTCCGGTTTATATAGACACCGGAGGAGGCTAGGGTTGCACAGAGTCAGTTACAATGGTAGGAGATCTACATATCCGTATCGCCAAGCTTGCCTTCCACGCCAAGGAAAGTCCCATCCGGACACGGGACGGAGTCTTCAATCTTGTATCTTCAGAGTCTTGGAGTCCGCGGACGATGATAGTCCGGTTGTCCGGACACCCCTAGTCCAGACTCCTCAAGAGCTCCCGAACCAGGCTTCAATGATGATAAGTCCGGCGCGATAATGTTCGGCATTGCAAGGCGGGTTCCTCCCTTGAATAATCCAGAGAAGATCATGAACACCAGGATAGTGTCCGCTCGCAAAATAAATTCCACATTCCACCGTAGAGAGAATAAAATGTACACCAGTCCAATCTGCCGACGATTACGCGGCATGACATCACACCGCTACCAAGCCTTTACTTGAATCATTTTTATTATACCACCTCAAAGACGCGTTTTTAAGCGGTTTCCTTGGCACGCCTTGTCGAGCGAGATCGTGTTCCCCTTATTCCGGATTCTCATCAATACGCGTGGGTAACCCAACCGTGCCCGTCGCCATGCCTCCTCTATCGAAGGTGAATCCCAAACGGTCACGGAGACGGCTCTTGGTATTTTTCCCCTTTATAAGAGGGCCAAGGCTCGTTCTTTTTCTTCAATCTCGCATCGAATCTCTTCCTCGCTCCCAGTTCTAACACCTAGGGCCTCAGATTCGAGCGCTTCGGATTCTCAACCATGTCCGGCTCCGACCTTCAAGGCCGGTGGATGCCCTCCTCCGTCACGGAGGAGGACATATTGAAGCTACGTGAGGCCAAGTACCGCCCACGAGATTTCAAGACAAGTTGCTCTGCCCAAGGGCAGGCTGTGCCCGCCCGAGCCCGCGCGAATACGTTGTCTTCGTATCCCACCTCCGTCGGGGTTTAGGCTTCCCGATGGACCCCTTTGTGAGAGGGCTCATGTTCTACTACGGGCTAGATTTTCACGATTTGGCTCCGGAGTCCATCCTCCATATCTCCACATTCATTATCGTCTGTGAAGCCTTCCTCCGCGTCAATCCCCACTTCGGCCTGTGGCTGAAGACCTTCAATGTGGAGCCGAAGATGATCGGGGGGCGTCAAGCGGAGTGCGGCGGGGCGGCCATAAGCCAAAAGGCCGATGCCCCATGGCCCGAGGGCTCCTTCCAAGAGGAACTCGGACTGTGGCAGTAGGAGTGGTTCTATATCACCGCTCCGAAGGGCAGCAAGCAGAAGCCGCCGCCTTCATTCCGCCCGGGACCTCCATGTCAACTGATGTCGTGGGTCAACCAAGGGCTCAATTGGGGGCCGTCCGAAGACGTGCCCTTACTGCAGGGCCGGATTCGAGACCTCCAAGCGAGGGAGATCAATCTGGTCGTGGTGATGCAGGTTATGCTAATCGTGCATCTTCGCCGGCAAACACCGCCCTCTCCGTCTATGGGAGTTCAACCCGAGGGACCTTGATTCTCCAACACTTCATGGGTGCGACACCCATGGAGATGTATGTTGTTCTTGGACCGTAGGTGGCGTGTCCGAATTGGCCGAGGACGCAGGCCTAAGCCGCAATCGCCCGGATACTCAGGTAAATAGCTCAGAGTCCGGACGTTCTGTTTATCTACTTTTCTAGAGTTCGCCTCCTGACCCATTACTCTTCACAGGAGTGGGTGGCGCGATCGAGGCTGATAAGGTGTCCGGCCCCCCTCCCAAAGACCGCACTGGAGCCCGTGCTGGTCAGAATGTTGGAGGTCGCACCCATAGAAGGGAGCGATGGGGAAAACAGAGGAGCTATTACTTCGCCCAAACGGGCGTCTGAAGAGGGGGGAATCAAAAACCCCTCCTTCCAGGGGGAGAAGAGGACCGCCTCCGAGGATCCGGAGGCCAAAGCCCCTAAGCGGGGGAAGAGATCTTCCCCGGGGGGTCCGGCGTCCAGGGAGAACCCGGACGCACAATCATCGCCAAAGAATCAGCCCTCCAGCGAGCCGTGAGTATGAAAAGGGGATTTCATTAGTAAGAAAATACCTCCATTTGTGCTTCTGTGGGTAACCGAAATTTTTATCCTACAGTTCGGATTTGCAGCCTTCTCAAATGAGTTCGTCTTCGGGGGACCTTCTTCCGGAGATGATGGAGAGCGAAACGCCTCCGTCTGCTGCACCGTTAGATAATGTAGACGGGCCTGAAGTATCGTCACGGAGGGTATCCCCGAGTCCGGAGGGGCCGGAGAGTTCGGCGCCACCGGTATCCGGCGGGAGAATCAAGAATCTTCTTGAGAGGGCGCCCATCTCGAGAAGATCACCGCGCTGATGCGCATGGTGATTGGGAGGATTTCGTCTCGCCGAGAGCGGATTACGTAATGCCGCTATGAGTTTGTTCATGGCGGGATTTGAGGTACGCAAAATGACGACCTTCTATTTTTGACAGTTTTGCACATAAAAGTGTGCCCAGATAGATAGTAGCCCCGAGACTCGGTAGGTTGTCGAAAACGACAGCCGCGTCGAGGATCGAAATCGCAAGTAATGAATGTCGCTGCCTTTGCGGTGGCGGATAGTCCGAGGGCTAGCCGGACTAGTGGGGTTGCCGAGTTAACGCGGCAACTTGACGCGGCGGATGCGGACATCGCGACTTGTCAACCGCGACTTGACGAGTCGCAAGGTAAATGAGTTCTCCACGCCGCTTTATTAATGGGGTCAAAGCCCTCCTCGATAAATTATATGCTGTTATACTGACGGTGTGCCGCTTGTGGAGAGCCTTGGGCGAACTTGCTCAAGCTAAGGAGCAAGCCAGAAGGAGTGACGCAGCTGCCTCTAGGGTGGCCGAGGAGTTAAAAGCCGAAAGGGCTGCTCACCGCCTTGCTAGGAAGAGGTGGCCGAATTGGCCGTGAAAGCAAAAAGATCTTGCCGATCGCAATGAGGCTCTTGAAAAGGAGCGCTTATCGGAGGGAAGACTGAGGAAGGCCACCGCCGAGGCCAAGGATGCCCGCCTGCAATGCGGGCCATGAGGGAGAGCTGCGCCAGTCGGAGATATCGTGGCTGGCAAGCCTTACCGCTGCGTCGCCGGTTTATGGATCAAAAGTATGCTCAATTTGATCGGTGTGGAGTCCGGAGGATCTCAGATATGGACTTAGCGGCAAGTCGGCTGTTGCCGCTGAGCACTTCCGAGCTCAAGGATCACAAGGCGGAAGAGCTATTTTGGTCTCAATTCCATAGTCCGGATCGCCACTTCCGCTGACCGACCGGTTGGCGAATGGGCCGAGCTAAATAGATTATCCGAACTTGCCATGATCGACATCGTGGCTGCGTCCGCCGGAGAGGCCCAAGGCGACGAGCTACTTCGCCATCGCAGCAATTCCTTGGAGCGGTGCCGCATATCAAGGAGATGAAGCGGTCGGCTCAGTATTGAAAGGCGCTGGATGGCTCTTGCCCGCGTGAAGACGCATTGGACGAGATGGATGCCACCGCTGTTGCCGCCTGTGGTTCGATGAAAACCGGCCCCGCCGAGCACTATTTCGGGAAGTTATGCGTGGTGCTCGTGTAATAGAGTCGCAGTGCTCAAAAATGTCACGCTCGGATGAGCGTCTTTAGCTTGTAAAACGATGATCATGCTATAATCGCTTTTATACTTAAGCGCCCCAAGTAGTGAAACTTCTCCTAGGCGGCCGTTACGATACTTTTGTATAACCCGAAGATTGCGCTCTTGAGCCAGCCCCCACGCACAAGGTGCGGGGTGTTCTAAAAATAGCACGTTTTCACACTTTAATCCGACGCCTCGGTCCTGTTAAGGAGGTGGTAGCGAGCTTAACGAGGCAATCCGGACTATAATGCTTTATCACTTTCACTTAGCTGGAGTTCGAGGGTGGGCTACGATATAGCCCCGGGGTACCGCACTTCTCCTATTTGGGCGCTGTGTGCCTGACCGAAACGGTCCTTCGTCAAAGCGGGAATTCTAAACATTCCGGTAGTCGATTGAGTGGTTGTCCGGTCTCTCGCTATATCATGATGAAGTTTTCGCTTTCATCGAGGTGCTCGCCAAATTAACGGGGCACAATCGCAGAGTTCCCCGGTGCCGCGTTAGCCGATGATACTGAACGAAGGCGAAAAACACAGGAGCCGCAAACCCAACATTTGACCAAAGACATGATTCGGAGCTGATGCATATAATGCCTAACTCGAGACGCCGAACACTCCCTAAGGTGTTCGGTCTTTATAATAATGGGCAGAATAACGCCCTAAGCCCCTAGTGTCCAGGTACAGGCATGGTCCTCTGACGCGGCCGATGCCAAAACGTCAGGCTCCGCATTGGTTATAGGAGAAAACCAAGGGAGAATAACAACAAGAGACAGTAAAAAGGTTTACGCAGGGTCTTAATCTGAAAAGAATCCTCGCAATGGGTCCCTACTGCACGTCTGCGCCTGTGTCTCCGTTGTGCCGTTATCCTGGACGGGTATGCATGTTGTTCATCTGTAAAAAGAGAGGAAGATTTAGTTCGAAAACAATTCGTGCGAAAAAAAGGTATGTGTGAAAGAAAAAATATAAACAAGCAAAACGGGTTTGAATGAACCCGCGGTTGAGTAGCGCAGCCCTTGTGAAGGGGTGTGCGGCTAGGGAGCCCTAGCCCATCGATGCCGGACTCGCCTATCCGTGTCCGGGTCTTTGCATGACCTCAGATCGAGATGATGCCACGCGACCGGGCATCTTGAGTGTAAGAGACGCGTAATGTGGTATGGCGTTGAAACGGACAAAAGCCTTTCGTCCCAAGAGTGCTTGATATCCACTTTTAAATGGGGCGATATAAAAAATTAGTTTTTCGCGCCAAAAGTTGTTCGGTGGCCGGACACGACTTCTAGTAATAGGGAGCCTGTGGACTTGGCATAAGGGCCTGGCGTCACTCCTTTGAAGGAAGTGCGGCTGTGTCGAATTTTGGTAGGGTCTATCCCCATCTTGCGGATTGTGTTTGAATACAGCAGGTTTAAGTCGCTGCCTCCGTCCATTAGGACTTCAGTAAATTGTAATCCGTCGATTATGGGATTCAATATCAGGGCAGTCCGTCCCGCGTTTCAAACGCTTCTGGAATAGTCTAGGTGGTCGAAAGTGATTGGTTTTGATATCCAATTTCTATGGTCTGCTGGGTTGGACCGTGCGAGGCTCTTTTTAAGAAGTGCCGCACTATTTTTCCGTATTATCACATGAAGTGAGTTTACTGCTTTGACCTCTTGTGGGAAAGTCTTTTGTTTTCCGGTGCTCTGCTGGTGGGGTTTATCATCTTCGCTTGACGCGTCGAGCCCCTTGTGTTCGGCGTTTAGTCGGCCGGACTGTTTGAAAACCCAACAATCCCTGTGGGTGTGGTTTGCAGGCCTTCCGGGGGTACTGTGGATTTGACATATCCGACCCAAAATCTTGTTTAAGTTGGACAACTCATCGCTGTCATCCTTAAGAGGCGGTGTTTTGTTGTTTGGCCGCGAGCTTTTGAATCCGCGCTGATCGTCAGGCTTTTTGGGCTTTTCTCTTTATTCCGGCGCTTCTCTTTTCTGCGCCGTGATTTTCCGTTTCCATCTCTTATCACGGATGTACTTGGGTCGCTGGTGCTGCATCTTGCTAGCCAGCTGTCCTCTCCCGCACAGAAGCGGGTCATGAGTCTTGTTAGTGCGGACATTGTCCTCGGTTTCTCTTGGCCGAGGTGCCTGGCAAGCCATTCGTCTCGGACATTATGTTTAAAAGCTGCTAAGGCTTCGGTGTCCGGACAGTCGACTATTTGATTCTTTTTGGTGAGAAACATGTTCCAGAATTTCCGCGCTGACTCTCCGGACTGTTGAGTTATATGACTTAGATCATCTGCGTCCAGAGGGCAGACATAAGTCCCTTGAAAATTTGCTCTAAACGAGTCCTCGAGCTCTTCCCAACTTCCAACAGTGTATTCTGGGAGGCTTTTAAGCCAATGACGGGCTGGCCCTTTGAGCTTGAGGGGTAGGTATTTTATGGCGTGGAGATCATCTCCTCTGGCCATGTGCATATGTAGTATATAATCTTCTATCCGCACTCTAGGGTCATTGTTCCATCGTAGGCCTCTATGTTTATTGGTTTAAATCCTGCTGGGAATTCATGGTCCAAAGACCTCATTGGTGAAACATAGCGGTGTGAGGCGCCCTGCATTTGGGTGTGCCGCTATCTTGGACACTTGACGTGTTGCCTTGCTTCCTCGGGCCTTCTTTTTGGCCCAGATGGACTGGCTGGGCCATCTGTCCTTCCAAGTTCATTGGTTGGTTTATGTGTGGCGCCGCTTTGTAACTTGGCTCGTCATCCGCCGCCTATCCAACCAGCAGCCTCTTTATTTTTTGACCGTGGGGCTCTATGGCCTCGTCGTCGAATTCTGGTAGCAGCTTGCGCTTCGGGTAGCTCTTTGATTGGTGGCCATTGCCGTATTTATCCGCGGTTTTGAGTACTTTGCTCCACCTCATTCTGAGTGTGTCTTCCGCTATTTTGAGCTTCCGCTTTTCCTTCTTCAAGCTTCTTGCAGTGTTGACGAGTCTTTTCCGAAGGTTTTTACCTTCCGGCGGCGTGTCCGGCGTGAGATCGTCCGAACTGTCGTTTTCGCCGGGCCTGGACTGATTATCTGACTCGTCCTGTTTGGACGGTTGCTTATCTACATGCTCATCGTCCACTTTCGTGCCCTGCTGTAGTGCGGGGTCCTTGGGAGCGTTGTTGTCGAGGCGGGGCTTAGGGCGGCGTCTGCGCCGCCGTTTTGGTTGTTTATCGGCGGGGTTATCCTCTGCCGCGGCCCGTTGGTCCTTGTTATTGCTCACTTTTGGGGTATCCACCATGTATATGTCGTATGACGAGGTGGTCCTCACGTGCCCTATAGGGGCTGTTTCTTGTTCGACTCCGGCGTCGTCGTCTATAGCGTCGATGTCTTCGGAGTCGTAGTCTAGCATGTCGGTTAAGTCGTCGACAGTGGCTACAAAGTGGGTGGTGGGTCGGAGCTGAATTTCTTCGTCGCCCGTATCCCAACCATCCCGGCCATAGTCCGCCAGGCTCTCCCGATAACGAGAGATGCTTTAGTGAATTCGTGAAGTCGCCAAAAGGCGTAGTATTGAAGATGTCCGTGGCGGTGAATTCCATAACCGCGCCCAATCTGATTTAGCTGGTAGGGTGCGGGAGGTTCGAGTCCGCAGGAGTCCGCACCTCGGAATCACGAGTTTTGCGAGGGACAAGATTAGTGTTCGGCTCCATCGCCGTGGTAGTTGAAGCCCCCGAGGCGGTGTCCATCCACCGATCATCTATCTGGGCAATCGGCTCCGGACTAATAGCCGGAGCGGATTCGTCTGCGGCCACCAAGGCACTATTCGGCGGCAGAGTTAGATCATACCCATCGCAACAATCTTGGCGCGCTTGGTCAGGCTCGGGTCCGTCAAGATCAAGTCTCCGCGACATCGGCCGTGAAGTTTAGGCTTCCGAATCGACACGACGACCAGGGGCGTAGCTGATCCGCTCCGGATGGCCAAGCGAATTACCGCAAAGCGGTTACCGAATCTGAAGATCTGTCCGGGAGAAAAGTCTCACCACCGACAGCGTTGTTGGTTGTAGATGCCATCAAGCCTATCGGTGACGCATACGAGGAACTCTCAATGAAAGCACCAATGTCGGTGTCAAACCGCGGATCTCGTAGGGGGTCCCGAACTGTGCGTCTAGGCAGATGGTAACAGGAGACGAGGGACACGATGTTTTACCTGTGTTCGGGCCCTCTCGATGGAGTTAAAACCCCACGCCCCGCTTGATTAATATTGATGATATGGGTAGTACAAGAGTGGATCTACCACGAGATCAAGGAGGCTAAACCCTAAAGCTAGCCTATGGTATGATTGATGTAATGTATGTTGTCCTACGGACTAAAGCCCTCTGGTTTATATAGACACGGAGGAGGCTAGGGTTACACAGTAGTCGGTTACAATGGTAGGAGATCTACATATCCGTATCGCCAAGCTTGCCTTCCACGCCAAGGAAAGTCCCATCCGGACACGGACGGAGTCTTCAATCTTGTATCTTCGTAGTCTTGGAGTCCGTGGACGATGATAGTCCGCTGTCCGGACACCCCTAGTCCAGACTCCTCACTCGTGGTCTAAGGAAATGATACTTGACATTAGAAAAGCTTTAGCATACTGAACTACACGATCTTTGTGCTAGGCTTAGGATTGTCTTGTCCATCACATCATTCTCCTAATGATGTGATCCCGCTATCAACGACATCCAATGTCCATGGTCGAAACCGTAACCATCTATTGATCAACGAACTAGTCAACTAGAGGCTTACTAGGACATGGTGTTGTCTATGTATCCACACATGTATCTGAGTTTCCTATCAATACAATTATAGCATGGATAATAAACGATTATCGTGAACAAGGAAATATAATAATAATAACTAATTTATTATTGCCTCTAGGGCATATTTCCAACAGTCTCCCACTTGCACTAGAGTCAATAATCTAGTTCACATCACCATGTGATTAACACTCACAGGTCACATCGCCATGTGACCAACATCCAAAGAGTTTACTAGTGTCACTAAACTAGTTCACATCATCATGTGATTAAGACTCAATGAGTTCTGGGGTTTGATCATGTTTTGCTTGTGAGCGAGGTTTTAGTCAACGGGTCTGCAACATTCAGATCCGTATGTACTTCGCAAATCTCTAGGTCATATTGTAAATGCTGCTTCCACGCTCCACTTGGAGCTATTCCAAATGGTTTCTCCACTATACGTATCCGGTTTGCTACTCAGAGTCATTCAGATAGGTGTTAAAGCTTGCATCGACGTAACCCTTTACACCGAACTCTTTATCACCTCCATAATTGAGAAACATGTCCTTATTACTCCAAGGACAATTTTGACCGTCGTCCAATCATCCATTCCTGGATCACTCTTGTACCCCCTTGCCAGACACGTGGCAAGGCACACATCAGGTGTGGTACTCGGCATAGCATATGTAGAGCCTACGTCTAAAGCATAGGGGACGACCTTCGTCCTTTCTCTCTCTTCCGCCGTGGTCGAGCTTTAAGTCTTAACTTCATACCTTACAACTCAGCAAGAACTCCTTCTTTGGTCGATCCATCTTGAACACCTTCAAGATCATGTCAAGGTATGTGCTCATTTGAAAGTACCATTAAGCGCTTTTGATCTATCCTCATAGATCTTGATGCTCAATGTTCAAGTAACTTTAATCCGGTTTTCCTTGAAAACTCCTTTCAATCAACCCTTTATGCTTTCCAGAATTCTACAACATTTCGATCAACAATATGTTAGCAACATATACTCATCGAAATTTATAGTGCTCCCACTCACTTCTTTGGAAATACAAGTTTCTCATAAACTTTGTATAAACCCAAAATCTTTGATCATCTCATCAAAGCGCACATTCCAACTCCGAGATGCTTACTCCAGTCCTTAGAAGGATTCTTGGAGCTTTGCATACTTGTTAGCGTCTTTCAGATTGTCAAAACCTTCGGTTGTATCACATACAACCTTTCCTCAAGAAAATCGTCGAGGAAACAATGTTTTGACATCCTATCTGCAAGATTTCATAAATAATGCAGTAACTGCTAACATAATTCCAACAGACTCTCAGCATCGCTACGAGTGAGAAAGTCTCATCATAGTCAACTCCTTAAACTTGTCAGAAAATATCTTAACGACAAGTCGAGCTTTCTTAATGGTGACAGTTACCATCATTGTCCGCCTTCCTTCTAAAATCCATCTGTACTCAACAGCCTTACGACCATCGGGTAGTTCTGCCAAAGTCTACACTTTGTTTTCATACATGGATCCTCTCTTGGATTTTATGGCCTCGAGCCATTTGTCGGAATCCGGGCCCACCATCGCTTCTCCATAGCTCGTAGGTTCATTGTTGTATAGCAACATGACCTCCAAGACAGGATTACCGTACCACTCTGAAGCAGTATGCGTCCTGTCATCCTATGAGGTTTGGCAGTGACTTGATCCGAGGCTTCATGATCACTATCATCAGCTTCCACTTCAATTGGTGTAGGTGCCACAGGAACAACTTCCCGTGCCCTGCTACACACTAGTTGTAGTGATGGTTCAATAACCATATCAAGTCTCCACCATCCTCCCACTCAATTTTTTGAGACAAACTTTTCCTAGAGAAAGGACCCAATTCAAGAAACAATCCCTATTGCTTTCGGATCTGAATTAGGAGGTATACCCACCTGTTTTGGGTGTCCTATGAAGATGCATTTTATCCGCTTTGGGTTCGAGCTTATCAACCTGAAACTTTTTCACATAAGCGTCGCAGCCCCAAACTTTTAAGAAACAGCAACTTAGGTTTCTCCAAACCATAGTTCAAACGGTGTCGTCTCAACGGAATTACGTGGTGCCCTATTAAAGTGAGTGCAGTTGTCTCCAATGCCTAACCCATGAACGATAGTGGTAATTCGATAAGAGACATCATGGTACACACCATATCCAATAGGGTGCAACTATGATGTTCGGACACACCATCACACTATGGTGTTCCATGCGGTATTAATTGTGAAATAATTTCCACAATGTCTTAATTGCGTGCCAAAGCTCGTAACTCAGATACTCATCTCTATGATCATATCATAGACATTTTATCCTCTTGTCACGATGATCTTCAACTTCACTCTGAAATTACTTGAACCATTCAATAATTCAGACTTGTGTTTCATCAAGTAAATATACTCAGTATCTACTCAAATCATCCGTGAAGTAAGAACATAACGATATCCATCTGCGTGCCTCAAAGACTCATTGGACTGCACACATCAAAATGTATTACTTCCAACAAGTTGCTTTCTTGTTCCATTTTATCGAAAACGAGGCTTTCAAATATCTTGCCCATGTGGTATGATTTGCATGTCTCAAGTGATTCAAAATCAAGTGAGTCCAAACGGTCCATTTGCATGGAGTTTCTTCATGCATATACACCAATAGACATGGTTTGCATGTCTCAAACTTTTCAAAAACGAGTGAGTCAAAAGATCCATCAACATGGAGCTTCTTCATGCGTTTTATACCAATATGACTTACATGGCAGTGCCACAAGTAGGTGGTACTATCATTACTATCTTATATCTTTTGGCATGAACATGTGTATCACTACGATCGAGATTCAATAAACCATTCATTTTAGGTGCAAGACCATTGAAGGTATTATTCAAATAAACAGAGTAACCATTATTCTCCTTAAATGAATAACCGTATTGCGATAGACATAATCCAATCATGTCTATGCTCAACGCAAACACCAAATAACAATTATTTAGGTTTAACACCAATCTCGATGGTAGAGGGAGCGTGCGATGCTTGATCACATCAAGCTTGGAAAAACTTCCAACACATATCGCCAGCTCACCTTTAGCTAGTCTCCGTTTACTCCGCAACCTTGTATTTTGAGTTACTAACACTTAGCAACTGAACCGGTATCTAATACCCTGGTGCTACTAGGAGTACTAGTAAAGTACACATTAACATAATGTATATCCAATATACTTCTATCGACCTTGCCAGCCTTCTCATCTACCAAGTATCTAGGGTAATTCTGCTCCGATGGCTGTTCCCTTATTACGAAGCACTTAGTCTCGGGTTTGGGTTCAACCTTGGGTTTCTTCACTAGAGCAGCAGCTGATTTGCCGCTTCATGAAGTATCCCTTCTTGCCCTTGCCCTTCTTGAAACTAGTGGTTTCACCAACCATCAACAATTGATGCTCCTTCTTGATTTCTACTTTTATGTGTCAAACATCGCGAATATCTCAAGGATCATCATATCTATCCCTGATATGTTATAGTTCATCACGAAGCTCTAGCAGCTTGGTGCCAATGACTTTGGAGAAACATCACTATCTTATCTGGAAGATCAACTCCCACTCGATTCAAGTGATTGTTGTACTCAGACAATCTAAGCACAAGCTCAACGATTGAGCTTTTCTCCCTTAGTTTGCAGGCTAAGAAAATTGTCGGAGGTCTTATACCTTTTGACGTGGGCACGAGCCTGAAATCCCAATTTCAGCCCTCGAAACATCTCATATGTTTCACGACGTTTCGAAATCGTCTTCGGTGCCTCAACTCTAAACCGTTTAACATTACTGAACTATCACGTAGTTATCAAAGTGTGTGTGTCCGATGTTCGCAACATCCACAGACGACGTTGGAGGTTTAGCACACTGAGCGGTGCATTAAGGACATAAGCCTTCTTCGAAGCAACGAGGACAATCCTCAGTTTATGGACCTAGTCCGCATAATCGCTACTATCAACTTTCAACTGAATTTTCTCTAGGAACATATCTAAACAGTAGAACTAAAGCGCAAGCTTACGACATAATTTGCAAAGATCTTTTGACTATGTTCATGCTAATTAAGTTCATCTTATGAACTCCCACTCAGATAGACATCCCTCTAGTCATCTAAGGGATTACATGATCCGAGTCAACTAGGCCGTGTCCGATCATCACGTGAGACGGACTAGTCACCATCGGTGAACATCTTCATGTTGATCGTATCTACCATATGACTCATGCTTGACCTTTCGGTCTCTTGTGTTTCGAGGCCATGTCTGTACATGCTAGGCCCGTCAAGTCAACCTAAGTGTTTCGCCTGTGTAAATCTGGCTTACACCCGTTGTATGTGAACGTTAGAATCTATCACACCCGATCATCACGTGGTGCTTCGAAACAACGAACTTTCGCAACGGTGCACAGTTAGGGGGAAGACTTTCTTGAAATTTTAATGAGGGATCATCTTATTTACTACCGTCGTTCTAAGCAAATAAGATGCATAAACATGATAAACATCACATGTAATCAAAAGTGACATGATATGGCCAATATCATTTTGCTCCTTTTGATCTCCATCTTCGGGGCTCCATGATCATCATCGTCACCGGCATGACACCATGATCTCCATCATCGTGTCTCCATGAAGTTGTCTCGCCAACTATTACTTCTACTACTATGGCTAACGGTTTAGCAATAAAGTAAAGTAATTACATGGCGTTGTTCAATGACACGCAGGTCATACAATAAATTAAGACAACTCCTATGGCTCATGCCGGTTGTCATACTCATCGACATGCAAGCCGTGATTCCTATTACAAGAACATGATCAATCTCATACATCACATATCATTCATCACATTCTTTTTGGCCATATCACATCACATAGCATACCCTGCAAAAAAAAAGTTAGACGTCCTCTAATTGTTGTTTGCATGTTTTACGTGGCTGCTATGGGTTTCTAGCAAGAATGTTTCTTACCTACGCAAAAACCACAACGTGATATGTCAATTGCTATTTACCCTTCATAAGGACCCTTTTCATCGAATCTCGATCCAACTAAAGTGGAGAGATCGGCACCCGCTAGCCACCTTACGCAACTAGTGCATGTCATCGGTGGAACTCGCCTCACGAAGTGTACGTGCAAGGTCGGTCCGGGCCGCTTCATCCCACAATACCGTCAAACAAGATTGGACTAGTAACGGTAAGCATATTGAACAAAATCAACGCCCACAACAACTTGTGTTCTACTCATGCATAGAAACTCCGCATAGACCTAGCTCATGATGCCACTGTTGGAGAACGTAGCAGAAATTCAAAATCTTCTACGCAACACCAAGATCAATCTATGGAGTAATCTAGCAATGAGGGAAAGGGGAGTGCATCTACATACCCTTGTAGATCGCTAAGCGGAAGCGTTCAAGTCAACGGGGTTGATGGAGTCGTACTCGTCGTGATCCAAATCACCGATGATCCTAGTGCCGAACGGACGGCACCTCCGCGTTCAACACACATGCAGCCCGGTGACGTCTCCTGTCGGAGTAATGGGCCACGGGTAGGCTCACCCGAGTCCCAAGATTTACCAATACTTTGGGCCAGCTCCTCCTGGCTGGACCCCAAGCTGAAGCTCCGCCCTCTAGGGCCAGCTCGCTCAGCGGCCAGCTACCAGAGGGCGGCCACGCCAAGACTACGGCGCTCCGGGTGGCCGGCTCCTGGCAGCCGCCCTCCTGAGAGGGCGGCGACGGGCAGGCAGCCACCTCACAATTACGGCACGGCCGAGTCCCCCAACGAGAGTACAAGACAGAGCATGGCTACAGTAGGGCGCATCGCCTCCCACGTTCAGGACGGGTGTGGCTACAAGGTTTCCGTCTGACGGAGATCTCCGCTGGCGGGCATCGTGCCATGTCTCCCCTGGCGTCGCTCCGGGCAGGCGGAACCCTGTTCCCCACGATGTCTTGTCGGTACGGCCTGCCAGAGGCGGGCCCTATCGGGCAGTGACCCCAAGGAAGACGGCGGAAGCTCAACCAGGCGGATTCAAGAGGGGCCGGCCTCCAGCAGGCGGCCGTCCCTTGTCCCGAGGCGAGCATGCCATTAAGCTGATAAGACCAGGTGTGGCTACAGTGTCCTCCCACCAGGCGGCGGGACTGTAGCCACACTAAGATGACCAAGCCCTTGTCACCAACGACACGGCTACAGTAAGCAGCCACCAACCAGTCGGCGGGGCCCACCAGGCGGCGGGCCCCAGCGGTCGGCGGAGAAGCCGGAGGCTGGAGACATTGACAGCCGGGCCCAGCAGCCGGCCAGATTACCATTGTACCCCTGGGGGTAGGCCTATATAAACCCCCTAGGCCACCCATGCAAAGGGTTCGACCCCATTAGAACTAGCCACCCCTTAGAGCAGGAAGAGAGCTGAGCCTTGCCTCCTCCTGCCTAGCATACAGCTCGAGGAGCACCTTTGTATCACATGTGCCTTAGTGATCATGCGGAGACCCCTCAGAGCAGGACTAGGGGTGTTATCTCCTAGGAGAGCCCCGAACTTGGGTAAAGTACGCCGGCATTCGTGTCTATGCCTTATCCCGCTTCCAGGCATCGGCGAGGTTCTACTCGCTCCCACCATGATAAGCCATCCATTGGCAAATGTCGCACCCAACCCCTGACATTTGGTGCCCACCGTAGGGCGAGGTGCACCATCTCCCGGAGATCTGCTCTGGACGGGAACCCTGTTCCTTCCTGGCGAGCGGTTACCAAAGACGCCGACGGCGTCAGCCTCGACGCGCTGCATGGCGCGGAGATTTCTTGCGCGGTGAGTTGCCTCGCTGACCTCGTCAGCGAGATCGACCTCTCCGACGAGCCGGCCTCCAATGCGGGCACAAGCTGCCCCAAAGCCGCCTCGACCAGCTCCATGTCACCAGCGAGCCCGCTGTGGACCTGGAGTCCGTCGGCTCGACCGATCCGATGATCGTCGACTCCGACACGGCATCGCTCGACGCATTTCCCACCAACGTGGTGGTCTACAATGAGCCGCCTCCTCGCGAGTACAGTGGCGGGAGAACCGTCACAGAGGTGCTCGTCATTAACAGCGAGGAGCACTCGGACGGGCGTGCTCAAGACCCCCTTGAGGCCACCCTGCGTGACCTCTCGGCGCCCATTCCCGAGGCGCGGATGCTGAGGTGCTGGAGGCACGCCGCCTCCAGCTTATCGAGAGTGCCGGCCGCCTGGCCAGCATGCGCCGGCTATCGGACGCCTATCGGCGCGAGATGGACCGAGCCGTAGGCGGCACACCGGCTCCTGGGGGGCCTAGCCGCCTCGGCACGGTTCGGCAGCATGGCGCGGCCGTCGCCACCAAGTCCGGGGTAGAGCGCCCCGTCTATGCCACGCCTGCAGACAACATCCGGGCCACCCAGGCGGTGACGGATGAGTTGAACAAGTACGACGGCGACGAACTCCGCCACATGACAAAGCGAGTCCAACAGCTCCTAGACGCGGCTGCCGCGCAGCACGAGGCCGCCTGCCACGCTGAGGACCCAGCCGGACGAGACAACGAGCCGCCCCCATGCCGAGACCATGGGGCGACTTCCCGGACACCGACTGGTGGCGCCCGCGGAGGACAAGGCAATGAGCCGGCTGCTAGCCGCAGTCGGACACGCATCTCCATCGAGCGGGACAAGGAAGGCCGCCCTCATGCAGTAGAGCGGCGAGGCGACCTGCCGCCTCCCCAGCCTCGTGGAGCGAGATACCCCACTCCGCCTCCTGTCACGCACCCGACACTCAGCGACCGCCTTGGCCGCCGAGAGGGAGTCGGAGAGAATGATGCTCGCCACCGGATCAATCGCCTCAACTGATCCCTGGCGCTTGAAGAAGAAGATGCACTGGGCCCGCCCTGCTTCGGCCCCCGAATCCGCGATGAGCCCTTCCCCAAAGGGTTCACCCTCCTACGAGACACGCCCAAATACACCGCTCCGCGGAAGCGGAGGGATGGCTGGTCGACTACTCCACAGCCGTCCAAGATAGCAACGGCAACAAGCGCGCTGCTCAAGCACGCCCCGCCATGCTTCAAGGCACCGCCGGACGTGGATCAACAACTCAAGCCCCGCAGCATCAACAGCTGGGTTGATTTCACCAAGGTCTTCATCCGCAACTTCACCAAAGACTTACAAGCGGGCCCCAAGCCCGGCAGCTCTCTATGCGCCCAAGGGCCCACCGAGTCCACTCGCGATTACCTCACGCTACTGGACCGAAGCTGCGCAATTCTCGCGAGGGCGCACGAGGTGCGGGCATTGAGTATTTTTATCGCCGGGTGCCGAGAGGGCACCCTCCTCAAGCATCGCCTCCTGTGTGACGAGCCCGAGACCCTTGATGAGTTTCTGGTCATCGCTGACAAGCACGCCACGGCCGACTCCTCCATGAAGGCGGAAATCCTGGTTGACGCGTGCTCGAAAGGTGGCACCCCAGCACTCGGACTCCATTGGCGACACCAGCCGATCGACAGCAGCGAGAGATAACTTAAAGGCCACTCAGCTGGCTTCCACTAGCCGGCAGGTGGCGACAGTTGAGGATCGGCAGCCAGAAGGGTAGCCAGCCCCCAAGCGGCAGAAGGGCGGCAAGTCCAACTGGTTGCCCGCCTTCTCTTACGAGCAAACTTTAGATGCACCCTGCAAGTTCCATAGCGGAGTGAAGCCCTCCAACCACACCACTCGGAAGTGTCACTGGCTCACCAGAATTGCCAAGGGAGATGGACTCCTGCCTCCTCCGCCTACTGGACCGCCGCCTCCTCAGCCCCAGCAGCCGGCAGCCCGACCAGTCGGCGCCATCCAAGATGAGTACCTGGAGGAACACGGAGCTTATGTTGTGTTCACCAGCGTGGCCGATGACAGACGCAGTAGACGGCAACAACAACAAGAAGTGCAAGCAGTGGCCTCCAGCACCCCAGAGTTCATGCATTGGTCCAAGAAGCCCATCAGTTGGAGCAGGGCCGACCACCCGGAAGTGATGCCTTCCCCTGGTTCGTATGCCTTGGTCCTGGAAGCAACCCTTGCAACGGAGAGAAGAGCAGCCCGTTTCTCCAGAGTCTTGATAGATGGCGGAAGTAGCATCAACATCCTGTATCGTGATACGATGGAGAGGCTGGGAATCAAGCAGAAGCAGCTCGTCCCCAGTCGGACTGTATTCCATGGCATAGTCCCAGGCCTTTCTTGCTTACCAATCGGCAAGACCCAGATCGATGTCCTCTTCGGAGACAAGAATCACTTTCGCCGAGAGCCAGTTTGGTTTGAAGTGGTGGACCTTCAAAGCCCCTACCATGCATTGCTAGGCCACCCTGCTCTAGCCAAATTCATGGCAGTCCCCCACTACGTCTACCTCAAGATGAAGATGCCGAGTACCAAGGGAATCTTGACAGTAGTCGGAGACTACAAGAAGTCGATCGCTTGCGCCGCAGATAGCAGCCAGCTGGCAGAGTCCCTCGTGATTGCAGCCAAGAAGCGGCTCCTTGACCGGGTGGTGGCGTTGGCAGGCAAGAAGCTGGAAATGTCACCCGCACCCCAGGAGTCGGAGGCTGAGGGCTCGTTCATGCCGGCCAAGCAAACAAAGAAAATACCCTTGGACCCAGAGCACCGGAGAGGCACTTGTCATCATAGGCATGTGTCTTGACAGCAAATAGGAAGGCGAGCTCGTCGATTTCCTCCGTGAGAATCGGGACATCTTCGCATGGTCCCCCAAGGACATGCCGGGTGTTCCGACGGATTTCGCCGAGCACAAGCTACATGTCCGACCTGACGCCAAGCCGGTCAGGCAGCCCTTGCGCCGCCTGTCAGAAGAGAAGAGAATAGTTGTTAGAGAAGAGATAGCCCGGCTCCTAGCAGCCGGATTCATCATGGAAGTATTTTTTCCAGAATGGCTGGCCAACTCAGTCCTAGTGTTGAAGAAGAACAAGCAGTGGCGCATGTGCATTGACTACACCAGCCTCAACAAGGCCTGCCCCAAAGATCCCTTTGCTCTGCCGAGGATTGATCAAGTGATCGACTCCACAACCGGATGCGAGCTGTTGAGTTTCTTGGATGCATACTCGGGGTATCACCAGATAAAGCTGAACCCGGCCGACAGGCTGAAGACCGCCTTCATCACGCCATTTGGAGCCTTCTGCTACCTGACCATGACGTTCGGCTTGAGAAATGCCGGCGCCACGTTTCAGCATTGCATGCAGAAGTGCCTCCTCAAGCAACTCGGCAGAAATGCCCATGTATATGTGGACGATGTGGTGGTGAAGACGGAGAAGCGCGGCACTCTACTGGAGGACCTCAAGGAGACATTTGAGAACCTGCGCCGATTCCAGATTAAGCTCAACCCGGAGAAATGTGTCTTTGGAGTACCGGCCGGCCAGCTTCTTGGTTTCCTGGTCTCAGAGCGCGGCATAGAGTGCAATCCTGTGAAGATCAAGGCAATTGAGATGATGAAGGTACCCACCCGACTGCTGGACGTGCAGAAATTCACCGGCTGCCTGGCGTCAGTCAGCCGTTTCATCAGCCGGCTGGGTGAGAAGGCCCTTCCCCTGTACCAACTCATGAAGAAGACCACTTTTTTTGAGTGGAACGACAAGGCGGACGAAGCATTTCTCCAACTCAAGAAGATGTTGGCAACCCCGCCCGTCCTGGCGGCTCCGACTGAGAAGGAGCCCATGCTCCTCTACATTGCAGCCACCAGTCAGGTTGTCAGCATAGTCATGGTAGTAGAGCGCAAGGAGAAGGACAAAGCATTGTCGGTCCAGAGACCGGTGTATTACTTGAGCGAAGTATTGTCTGCCTCCAAGCAAAACTACCCCCACTACAAGAAGATGTGTTACGGCGTGCATTTCGCTGCCAAGAAGCTGAAGCCTTACTTTCAAGAGCACCCCATAATTGTCGTCTGCACATCCCCGCTTGTTGAGATCATTGGAAGTCGGGATGCCTCAGGCCGAGTGGCCACATGGGCTATTGATCTGGCCCCTTACACCATCTATTACCAGCCTCGCACCACCATCAAGTCACAAGTGTTGGCCTACTTCCTCGTCGATTGGGCTGAAACCCAATATTTGCCGCCTGCACCAGACTCCACTCACTGGCGGATGCATTTCGATGGTTCAAAAATGCGCACTGGTCTAGGAGCCGGCGTCGTCCTCACCTCTCCCAAAAGCGACAAGCTTAAGTACGTGTTGCAAGTCCACTTCGCCGCCTCCAACAATGTAGCAGAGTATGAGGCACTCATACATGGGCTTCGGCTTGCCAAGGAGCTTGGCATTCGCCGGATCCTGTGTTATGGTGACTCCGACTTGGTGGTCTAGTAGTCTTCAGGCGACTAGGACGCCAAGGATGCAAACATGGCGAGCTAACGTTTTCTAGTGCAGCAACTCAGCGGATACTTTGACGGGTGCGAGTTCCTTCATGTGCCAAGGAATGACAACGGGCAAACAGATGCCTTGGCACGGATCGGCTCCACCCGACAAGCAATACCGGCCGACGTCGCCCTACACCGCCTTCTGAAGCCGTCTGTCAAGCCGTCTCCTAATTCAGACTCCATCTTCGTGCCGGCCCCCCCAGAAGCAGTCGGATCCGACTTGGTGACTCCAATGGCCGCACGGGTTCCGACAGCGGCCGGGGATCGCCACGCCATGACCGACTGGGACTTGAACCCGCCCGAGGACTTTGAGCCTGCCTGGGACTTCACCAGTCGGCCCGAGGACTTCTTCAGCACAGCAGGCGGAAGCTGCTGCCAACCCACCGCCTTCCGGCCCGACCGCCCTCATGCAAGTCGTAGAGGTTGCAGTTGAAGAAATTGCGGCGCCCTCATGGGCTCAGCCGATCCTCAAGTTCCTGGTGAATAAAGAGCTGCCAACCGATGAAATCTTAGCCCGACAAGTACAGAGGCGAGCTGCAGCTTACACCATAGTCAACAAAGAGCTGGTACGACGAAGCGTCATAGGAGTCTACCAGCGATGCGTGGAGTCGGACCAAGGCCAAGCAATACTCAGAGATATCCATCAGGGTGAGTGCGGCCACCACGCGGCTTCAAGAGCACTGGTGGCCAAAGCCTTGCGCCACAGTTTCTTCTAGCCGACCGCCCTGAAAGAGGCTAGCTGGTCAGGAAGTGTCAAGGGTGCCAGCGATTCCGTTCCAAGCCACACCAGCCGGCTTCTGCACTCAAGACCATTCCCATAGCATGGCCCTTCGCCGTATGGGGATTGGATATGGTAGGACCATTCAAGACGGCCCGTGGTGGCATGACTCACTTGCTGGTTGTGGTGGACAAGTTCACCAAGTGGATAGAGGCGAAACCAATCAAGAAGCTGAATGGGCCAACTGCCATGACTTCCATCGCCGACATCACCATGCGGTACGGCATCCCACAAAGCATCATCACTGACAACGACACCAACTTCGCCAAGGGAGCCTTGGCTCGTTTCTGTGCGACACATGTCATCCGCCTGGACCTAGCGTCTGTTGCCCACCCACAGTCAAACGGCCAGGTGGAACGCGCAAACGGCTTCATTTTGTCTGGCCTCAAGCCCCGACTGGTCGAGCCTCTGGAGCGCTCGGCCAGCTGCTGGCTCGATGAGCTGCCGGCCGTCCTCTGGAGCCTGCGCACAACTCCAAAAAAATCAACGGGCTTCACGCCTTTCTTCCTCGTCTACGGTGCCGAAGCCGTCATCCCGACGGATATCGAATTTGACTCCCCAAGAGTCACTATGTGTTGGGGAACGTAGTAATTTCAAAAAATTTCCTACGCACACGCAAGATCATGGTGATGATATAGCAACGAGGGGAGAGTGTTGTCTACGCACTCGTGAGACCAAGCGAAGCGCTGACGCAACGTAGAGGAAGTAGTCGACGTCCTCCTGGTCCGACCGATCCAAGCACCGTTACTCGGCACCTCCGAAGTTCTTGACACGCCAGAGCTCGATGACGCACCCTCGATCTCCAATCCAAGAGAGGCTCGAGGGGAGTTCCACAAGACGACGGCGTGGTGACGATCTTGATGTTCTCTGTCGCCGCAGGCTTCGCCTAAGCACCGCTACAATATGATCGAGGTGTAATATCATGGAGGGGGGCACCGCACACGGCTAAGGAACGATCAATGGTCAACTTGTGTGTTCTAGGGTGCCCCCCTACCCCCGTATATAAAGGAGGGAGGGAGGAGGTGGCCGGCCCAAGGGGGCGCGCCATAGGGAGGGGGAAACCTACTCCAAGTAGGTTTCCCCCCTTTTTCCTAATCTTATTTGGAAGGGGAAGGAAGGAGTACTAGTATTAGGAAGTAGTACTAGTAGTAGGAATAGGAAGAGGGGGAAGGAGAAAGGAAATGGGGGGCCGGCCCCCCTCCCCAATTCGGATTGGGCTTGGGGGGGCCTTGCTCCTTCTCCCTTCCTCCTACATGGGCCCAATAAGGCCCATATACCTCCCGGGGGGTTCCGGTAACCTCCCGGAGCTCCAAACTTCTCCGGAACCTTTCCGGTGTCCAAATATATCCGTCCAATATATCAATCTTTATGTCTCGACCATTTCGAGACTCCTCGTCATGTCCATGATCATATCCGGGACTCGGAACAACCTTCGGTACATCAAAATACATAAACTCATAATATAACTGTCATCGAAACCTTAAGCATGCGGACCCTACGGTTCGAGAACAATGCAGACATGACTGAGACACGTCTCTGGTCAATAACCAATAGCGGGACCTGGATGCCCATATTGGTTCCTACATATTCTACGAAGATCTTTATCGGTCAAACCGCATAACAACATACTTTGTTCCCTTTGTCATCGGTATGTTACTTGCCCGAGATTTGATCGTCGGTATCCAATACCTAGTCCAATCTCGTTACTGGCAAGTCTCTTTACTCGTTCTGTAATACGTCATCTCATAACTAACTCATTAGTTATATGCTTGCAAGGCTTAAGTGATGAGTATCACTGAGAGGGCCTAGAGATACCTCTCCGACAATCGGAGTGACAAATCCTAATCTTGATTTATGCCAACTCAACATGAACCTTCGGAAACACCAGAGAGCACCTTTATAATCACCCGATACGTTGTGATGTTTGGTAGCACACAAAGTGTTCTTCCCGTACACGGAGTTGCAAAATCTCATAGTTGCAGTGAACTTTGTATAAGTCATGAAGAAAGCAATAGCAGTATACTAAACGATCAAGTGCTAGGCTAACAAAATGGGTCATGTCAATCACATCATTCTTCTAATGATGTGATCCCACTAATCAAATGACAACACATGTCTATGGTCGGAAACATGACCATCTTTGATTAATGAGCTAGTCAAGTAGAGGCATACTAGTGACTATATGTTTGTCTATGTATTCACACATGTATCATGTTTCGGTTAATACAATTCTAGCATGAATAATAAACATTTATCATGATGTGAGGAAATAAATAATAACTTTATTATTGCCTCTAGGGCATATTTCCTTGAGTCTCCCACTTGCACTAGAGTCAATAATCTAGTTCACATCGCCATGTGATTTAACACCAATATTCA
Organism: Aegilops speltoides; assembly: GCA_021437245.1. NCBI lineage: Eukaryota > Viridiplantae > Streptophyta > Magnoliopsida > Poales > Poaceae > Aegilops > Aegilops speltoides. The sequence goes on from CM038146.1 coordinate 142,765,672, forward strand.
TATCTCAGATATGATTAACACCCATAGTTCACATCATCATGTGACCAACACCCAAAGGGTTTACTAGAGTCAATAATCTAGTTCACATCGCTATGTGATTAACACCCAAAGAGTACTAAGGTGTGATCATGTTTTGCTCGTGAGAGAAGCTTAGTCAACGGGTCTGTCATAATCTGATCCTTATGTATTTTGCAAATATTTTATGTCCACAATGCTCTGCACGAAGCTACTCTAGCTAATTGCTCCCACTTTCAATATGTATCCAGGTTGAGACTTAGAGTCATCTGGATCAGTGTAAAAGTTTGCACTGATGTAACTTTTACAACAAACTCTTTTATCACCTCCATAATTGAGAAATATCTCCTTAGTCCTTACTAAGGATATTCTTGACCAATGTCCAAAGGATCTACTCTAGATCACTATTGTACTCCCTTGCCAAATTCAGAGCAAGGTATACAATAGGTTTGGTACATAGCATAGCATACTTTATAGAACCTATGGTCGAGGCATAGGGAATGACTTTTCATTCTTTTTCTATTTTCTCATTGTGGTCGGGATTTGAGTCTTACTCAATTTCATATCTTTGCAACACAGTGCAAGAACTCTTTCATTGACTGCTCCATTTTGAACTATTTCAAAATCTTGCCAAGGTATGTACTCATTGAAAATCTTATCAAGCGTCTTGATCTATCTCAATAGATCTTGATGCTCAATATGTAAGTAGCTTTTCTCGAGGTCTTTTCTTTTAAAGAACTCCTTTAAAGCACTCCTTTATGCTTTTGTAGAAAAATTCTACATCATTTCGATCAACAATATGTCACTCACATATACTAATCGGAAGGTCTGTAGTGCTCCCACTCACTTTATTGTAAATACAGGCTTCATCGTAAGTCCATATAAAACTATATGCTTTGATCAACTTATCAAAGCGTATATTCCAACTCCGAGATGCTTGCACCATCCATAGATGGATCATTTGGAGCTTGCACATTTTGTTAGCACCTTTAGGATTGACAAAACCTTCGGTTGCATCATATACAACTCTTCTTTAATAAATTCATTAAGGAATGCAATTTTGACATCCATTTGCCAGATTTGGCAATTGCTAACATGATTCAGACAGACTTAAGCATCGATACGAGTGAGAAAATCTCATCGTATTCAACACCTTGAACTTGTTGAAAACCTTTTCGCAACAAGTCGAGCTTGGTAGATAGTAACACTACTATCAACGTCCGTCTTCCTCTTGAAGATCCATTTATTTAACATGGCTTGTTGATCATCGAGCAAGTCAATCAAAGTCCATACTTTGTTCTCATACATGGATCATATCTCAGATTTTATGGCCTCGAGCCATTTCGCGGAATCTGGGCTCATCATCGCTTCCTCATGGCTCGTAGGTTCATCATGGTCTAGTAACATGACTTCCAGACCAGTATTACCGTACTACTCTGGTGTGGACTGTACTTTGGAAGACCTACGAGGTTTTGTAGTAACTTGATCTGAAGTTTCATGATCATTATCATTAGCTTCCTCACTAATTGGTGTAGGAATCACTGGAACTGATTTCCGTGATGAACTACTTTCCAATAAGGAGCAGGTACAGTTACCTCATCAAGTTCTACTTTCCTCCCACTCACTTCTTTCGAGAGAAACTTCTTCTTTGGAAAGGATCCATTTTAGCAACGAATGTCTTGCCTTCGGATCTGTGATAGAAGGTGTACCCAATAGTTACCTTTGGGTATACTATGAAGACGCACTTCTCCGATTTGGGTTTGAGCTTATCAGGTTGAAAACCTTTTTCATATAAGCATCGCAACTCCAAACTTTAAGAAACGACAGCTTAGTTTTACTGCTAAACCATAGTTCATACGGTGTCGTCTCAACGGATTTAGATGGTGCCCTATTAATGTGAATGCAGCTGTCTCTAATGCATAACCCCAAAACAATATTGGTAAATCGGTAAGAAATATCATAGATTGTACTATATCCAATAAAGTACGGTTATGATGTTCGGACACACCATAACGTTGTGGTGTTCTAGGTGGCGTGAGCTGTGAAACTATTCCACATTGTTTTAATTGAAGACCAAACTCATAACTCAAATATTCGTTTCCGCGATCAGATCGTAGAAACCTTATTTTGTTGTCACGATGATTTTTCACTTCACTCTGAAATTCTTTGAACCTTTCAACTATTTCAGACTTATGTTTCATCAAGTAGATATACCCATATCTGCTTAAATCATCTTGTGAAGGTCAGAAAATAATGATACTTGCCACGAGCCTTCATACTCATTGGTCTGCATACATCAGTATGTATTATTTCCAACAAGTCAGTAGCTCGTTCCATTGTTCCGGAGAACGGAGTTTTTAGTCATCTTGCCCAAAAGGCACGGTTCGCAAGCATCAAATGATTCATAACCAAGTGATTCCGAAAATCCATCTTTATGGAGTTTCTTCATGCGCTTTACACCGATATGACCCAAACAGCAGTGCCACAAATAAGTTGCACTATCATTATTAACTTTGCATCTTTTGGCATCAATGAATATGTGTATCACTACGATCGAGATCCAACAAACTATTTTCATTGGGTGTATGACCATTGAAGGTTTTATTCATGTAAACAGAACAACAATTATTCTCTGATTTTAAATGAATAACCGTATTGCAATAAACATGATCAAATCATATTTATGCTCAACGCAAACGCCAAATAACATTTATTTAGGTTTAACACTAATCCCGAAAGTATAGGGAGTGTGCGATGATGATCATATCAATCTTGGTACTACTCCCAACACTCATCGTCACTTCCCTTCAACTAGTCTCTGTTTTATTCTCAGAACTCCTGTTTCGAAGTTACTAATCTTAGCAACCGAACAAGTATCAAATACTCGGGGCTACTATAAACACTAGTAAGGCACATATCAAGAACCAGATATCAAATATACCTTGTTCACTTTGCCATCCTTCTTACCCACCAAATGTTCAGGGCATTTCCGCTTCGGTGACCATTTCTTTTGCGGCGTAAACACTCGGTTCAGTGCTATGGTCCAGCTTTGGGCTTCTTCAGGAGTGACAACTTGCTTGTCTTTCCACTTGAAGTTCCATTTCTTTCCCTTTGCCCTTCTCTTGAAACTAGTGGTCTTGTCAATCATCAACACTTGATGCTCTTTCTTGATTTCTACCTTCGTCGATTTCAATATCACGAAGAGCTCGGGAATCGTTTTCGTCATCCCTTGCATACTATAGTTCATCACGAAGTTCTAGTAACTTAGCGATGGTGACTAGAGAATTATGTCAATCACTATCTTATCCGGAAGATTAACTCCCACTTGATTCAACCGCTTGAAGTACCTGCACAATCGAGCACATGCTCACTAGTTGAGCGATTCTCCTCCATCTTTTAGCTATAGAACTTGTTGGAGACTTCATATCTCTCAACTCGGTATTTGCTTGAAATATCAACTTCAATTCTCGAACATCTCATATGGTCCATGACGCTCAAAACGCCTTTGAAGTCCCGATTCTAAGCCGTTAAGCATGGTGCACTAAACTATCAAGTAGTCATCATATTGAGCTAGCCAAACGCTCATAACGCCCGCAGATCCGCTCCCGCAATAGGTTTGTCACCTAGCGGTGCATCAAGGACATAATTCTTCTGCGCAAAGAATGAGGATAAACCTCGGATCACGGATCCAATCCGCATCATTGCTACTAACATTTTTCAACACAGTTTTTCTAGGAACATATCAAAATAAACATATGAAAGCAACAATGCAAGCTATTGATCTACAACATAATTTGCAAAATACTACCAGGACTAAGTTCATGATAAATTTAAGTTCAATTAATCATATTACTTAAGAACTCCCACTTAGACAGACATCTCTCTAGTCATCTAAGTGATCACGTGATCCAAATCAACTAAACCATAACCGATCATCACGTGAGATGGAGTAGTTTTCAATGGTGAACATCATTATGTTGATCATATCTACTATATGATTCACGCCGACCTTTCGGTCTCCGTGTTCCGAGGCCATATCTCGCATATGCTAGGCTCGTCAAGTATAACCCGAGTATTTGCGTGTGCAAAACTGGCTTGCACCCGTTGTAAATGGACGAGAGCTTATCACACCCGATCATCACGTGGTGTCTCGCACGCATTTAACTTTGGCAACGGTGCATACCGTGGAGAACACTACTTGATAATTTTAGTGAGAGATCATCTTAAAATGCTACCGTCAATCAAAGCAAGATAAGATGCATAAAGGATAAACATCACATGCAATCAATATAAGTGATATGATATGGCCATCATCATCTTGTGCTTGTGATCTTCATCTCCAAGCACCGTCGTGATCACCATCGTCACCGCGCGACACCTTGATCTCCATCGTAGCATCGTTGTCGTTACGCCATCTATTGCTTCTCGACTATCGCTACCGCTTAGTGATAAAGTAAAGCAATTACAGTGGCATTTGCATTTCATACAATAAAGCGACAACCATATGGCTCCTCGCCGATTGCCGATAACTTCGGTTACAAAACATGATCATCTCATACAATAAAATATAGCATCACGTCTTGGCCATATCACATCACAACATGCCCCGCAAAAACAAGTTAGGCGTCCTCTACTTTGTTGTTGCAAATTTTACGTGGCTGCTACGGGCTTAAGCAAGAACCAATCTCACCTACGCATCAAAACCACAACGATAGTTTGTCAAGTTGATGATGTTTTAACCTTCGCAAGGACCGGCGTAGCCTCACTTGGTTCAACTAAAGTTGAGAAACCGACACCGCTAGTCACCTGTGTGCAAAGCATGGCGGTAAAACCAGTCTCGCATAAGCGTACGCATAATGTCGGTCCGGGCCGCTTCATCCAACAATACCGCTGAACCAAAGTATGACATGCTGGTAAGCAGTATGACTTATATCGCCCACAACTCACTTGTGTTCTACACGTGCAAATAACATCAAACCATAAAAACCTGGCTCGGATGCCACTGTTGGGGAATGTAGTAATTTCAAAAAAATTCCTACGCACACGCAAGATCATATTGATGATATAGCAACGAGGGGAGAGTGTTGCCTACGCACTCGTGAGACCAAGCGAAGCGCTGACGCAACGTAGAGGAAGTAGTCGACGTCCTCCCGGTCCGACCGATCCAAGCACCGTTACTCCGCACCTCCGAAGTTCTTGACACGCGTCACAGCTCGATGACGCACCCTCGATCTCCAATCCAGAGAGGCCCGAGGGGAGTTTCACAAGACGACGGCGTGGTGACGATCTTGATGTTCTCTGTCGCAGGCTTCGCCTAAGCACCGCTACAATATGATCGAGGTGTAATATCATGGAGGGGGCACCGACACGGCTAAGGAACGATCAATGATCAACTTGTGTGTTCTAGGGTGCCCCCCTACCCCCGTATATAAAGGAGGGAGGGAGGAGGTGGCCGGCCCAAGGGGGGGCGCGCCATAGGAAGGGGGAAACCTACTCCAAGTAGGTTTCCCCCTTTCTAATCTTATTTGGAGGGGAAGGAAGGAGTACTAGTATTAGGAAGTAGTACTAGTAGTAGGAATAGGAAGAGGGGAAGGAGAAGGAAAGGGGCCGCCCCCTCCCCAGTCGGATTGGGCTTGGGCGCGCCTCCCTTGCTCCTTCTCCTTCCTCCTACATGGGCCCAATAAGGCCTATATACCTCCCGGGGGTTTCGATAACCTCCCGGAGCTCCAAACTTCTCCGGAACCTTTCCGGTGTCCAAATATATCCGTCCAATATATCAATCTTTATGTCTCGACCATTTCGAGACTCCTCGTCATGTCCGTGATCATATCCGGGACTCCGAACAACCTTAGGTACATCAAAATACATAAACTCATAATATAACTGTCATCGAAACCTTAAGCGTGCGGGCCCTACGGTTCGAGAACAATGCAGACATGACTGAGACACGTCTCTGGTCAATAACCAATAGCGGGACCTGGATGCCCATATTGGTTCCTACATATTCTACGAAGATCTTTATCGGTCAAACCGCATAACAACATACTTTGTTCCTTTGTCATCGGTATGTTACTTGCCCGAGATTTGATCGTCGGTATCCAATACCTAGTCCAATCTCGTTACGGCAAGTCTCTTTACTCGCTCATGAATCGTCATCTCATAACTAACTCATTAGTTATATGCTTGCAAGGCTTAAGTGATGAGTATCACCGAGAGGGCCCAGAGATACCTCTCAGACAATCGGAGTGACAAATCCTAATCTTGATTTATGCCAACTCAACATGAACCGGAAACACCTGTAGAGCACCTTTATAATCACCCAATTACGTTGTGACGTTTGGTAGCACACAAAGTGTTCTTCGGTACACGGAGTTGCAAAATCTCATAGTTGCAGGAACTTTGTATAAGTCATGAAGAAAGCAATAGCAGTATACTAAACGATCAAGTGCTAGGCTAACAAAATGGGTCATGTCAATCACATCATTCTTCTAATGATGTGATCCCACTAATCAAATGACAACACATGTCTATGGTCAGGAAACATGACCATCTTTGATTAATGAGCTAGTCAAGTAGAGGCATACTAGTGACTATATGTTTGTCTATGTATTCAAACATGTATCATGTTTTCGGTTAATACAATTCTAGCATGAATAATGAACATTTATCATGATGTGAGGAAATAAATAATAACTTTATTATTGCCTCTAGGGCATATTTCCTTCACTATGTACACTGAGGCGGACGCCAAGGAAGCACGATAAGACGGTGTCACCTTGTGGGAGGAAGGCCGGCTGTTGGCGCTCAGCCGGTCGGCCATCTACCAGCAGAGTCTACGCCGATACTACAACCGCAAGGTGAAGCCAAGGTCCTTCCTGGAGGGAGACCTTGTGCTCCGGCTGATCCAGTGAACAGCCGGACAACACAAGCTCTCGGCACCTTGGGAAGGCCCTTTCATCATCAGTAAGGTGTTAGGCAACGATGCCTACTATCTGATCAATGCACAGAAGCCCAGGGCGCGCAAGAGAGATGATTCAGGCAAAGAAACGGAGAGGCCATGGAATGCAAACCTCCTCTGAAGGTTTCACAGTTGAAAGCAGTATGTACCACGCTACCTTTTGTACTATGTATAAAGACTCCGGGTCCCCCGAGGAAAGCTCGGGGACTGCCCTCTTTTTATCTATATGATAAGCGTCATGCCCATGAGAATGTATGGTCTATTTTCTTCCGCCTGGCCCGGGTTCGACCAGTCGGCCTGGAGCTTCGCCGCCTTCCACAATATGCCGCCTCCTGCAGCCGGACAAGTAGTGTGCCGGCATCAAAGCTTCCTTTGTCAGAAGCCACAGCTTGCAGAGCGACTGCATGGCATGCAAAGGTTGCAAAGAGGTGCCCCGCACGAAAAAACGACTAAGGAGGAAAACACATATGGTGGCAGGCGGCCTCGCACCTTGCCGTCTGGCTGCTTGGCAGCTAGACGACCGGCCTCCACCTTACTACCCAAAGCTCCGAATGGCTAAGTCCTAGCCCCCTTCACAAATGGCTAGAATGCTCAAGCCGGCCACGGTCCGCAGAGCGGCCGCCGGGCTAGTGAAAGCAAAGCCAAAGGGTCGACAGCAAAGGAAAAAACACCAAGGAGAAAAGGGAAAAAGGTTGGAGGTTGGCACAGCAAGCATAAGCAATGATAAAATATTTTACATAGATAAAGGCCTTCAGCAACATTCAAACAGTTTGATATACACCCCATGGGTGGAATTGCGCGAATTTAACAAAATGTTCAGAGCAGCAAACAGAAAGTAGATAGAAGCCTAAGGAGCAGCAGAAGACTCCGGCTGGGGGGTGCCGGTTGGCGTAGCAGAGGACTCCGGCTGGGCGGTGCCGGTTGGCGTGGCAGAAGGATCCGGCTGGACGGTGCCGGATGGCGTGACCAAAGGCTCCGGCTGGACGATGGAGTCGGCTGCGCCACTGGCGGCTGGCAGCGGCTCCGTCTGCTGCTGGCGAAGCGTTGAGTCTTTGGAACGGAGTCGGTGGCATCCGTCGGAGGAACGGGCGGCGGGTCCGCCCCCACCTGAACGCCTCCAGTAGCAGGCGGTGCCTCGGTGCGCGGCTCGTTGCTCGAGGCCCGGTCAGGTTGGGGCTGACCATCCGCCCCGACCTCCGGCATGTCGATGTCGCTCTCATCTTCCTCCTCCTCCTCCTCCTCTTCCTCCTCCCCGTCCTCCCCCTCGTTGCTAGAGTCGATGACTTCAGTAGAATCCTCGCTGTCCGCCGGGTTCAGCCCGAGCCACTCATGCTGAGCTTCTCCGCCTTCCTCGACCACCTCCGGTACAAAGACATTGGTGTCGGTGAAGTCGGCGATCGCCGCCGCCCTAATGACGAGCTCGGTTTCCACCGCCGCAAGCTCCTCCTGCGCCTCCAGCCAGAACGTGGCTAACTAGGCTAGATCTAGCCTAGGGTACCACGCCTTGACGAATTCCAAGGCCTGGCACGCTCCTGCCCGGGCTGCTGAGCCCTTCCAGGCCTCCAAGTGGCCGGCCGCCACCCCCAGCCAGTCGGCAATCCGACTTGGGGTACGCGGAGCCGGCAGGCCCGGCCAGAGGGCGAAGACCGCCTGGGCTCCGGCGCGCTGGAGACGGCGCAGCAGTCGATGGGCAGGCCGAAGCCAGGCCTGGATGCTGAGGACCTGTTCGCCAAGAGTCCGCGGCGCGTCTGTGGCAATCTGCGCACCTCCCGCTCTTCGCTCCTCGCGCTGGGCCTTGATCATTTGGATCGTGGCTACAGAATGGCCTGGGAAGAAGTTTGTACAAGCAGAAGAAGGAAAAGAAAAAAGACGGGACCATAAGCAGGGGCCGGCAGCTCAAAAGCAAGAAATCAGGGGAGCAGGGCTTACCGTCGACCAAGTCTTCGATACTACTGAAGCAAGCCGCCACCTGGGCCTCCTTGTCGGCCCAAGCAGAGCGTTCAAGCTCAAACTCGGCAAGGAGGCTGGTCTCCGCTGTCTTTGCCTTCTGCTGGGCCGCCTTGAGGGTTTCCGCCTGTTCGGCAAGTTGGGCGACCAGGCGGTCCCGCTCCTCCGCCAGCTTGCCGCACTCCGCCTCCTTGCCACGAAGGGCGGTTTGGGCCTCGCCCAGCTGCTTCTGCAGGGCGGCATTAGCCTCTGAAGAAAGAAAGAAGAGAAGAAGGCATCAGTCGAGTATAAAAGACAAAGGAAAGAAACGATAAAGGAGATTCGGCCCGACTGCTCAGCAATCGGCCCGAACCTCGGGATTACAACCAGGTGCGCCGTGCGCCCATGGAAAAAAATAACCGACAAGGGAAAAGAGCAATCAAGAGATTCGCCCAATTGCTCGATGAGTTGGCCCGAACCCGGGACTACAGCCATGGTGCGCCAGTGCTACCAAGAAAGAAGAAAGAGACTCATGCCGGCTTTCGGCGAGATGGGCCGTCTGCGCCTCCAGCTCCCAAACCTTGGAGTTATAGGCAGTCGCACGAAGGTTGTGGTAATCCTACAGAAGAAACATCGAAATAAAGTCAGCAATCGGCAATCACAAGTTAAAGTTCTGACCCGCCAGCTCGCCGCCCGCACTTGGGGACTACACCGGTGGAGTGCGCTTGCGCAATAAAGAAGCAAAGAAGAACACTCGAAGAAGAAACCAGAGGACGGCTTACCCGGATGGCGGTGCGCGACTCCAAGTAGGCATCGTTGCAGTGCTTGAGTGCCACTGCCTCCGCCCGGAGCTTGGCCTGGACGTCAAGAGACGCCTCATTCAGGGCGCCAGTTCCGCCCCCGTGTACCCAGCCCACGGGCGTGGCACTGGTTGCCTCGGTATCAAGGGCCGATGAGCTCGAGGCGCCAATCTCCTGCGGCCGCGGCGCCGAGGCCGCCTTCTCTAGATAGCGGCGCGTGGGAATACGGACCGCGGGAACCAGGACCGTTGCCATCGGAGTCCCGACCGGTGGCACCGGCGGCGCCACTGGCTGTTCGTTCTGCGGCTCGCTGGCTGGCGGAGGCGGCGGCGGGGGCGGCGACACAAAGACGTCTGGCATGGCAACGTCACCGCCTCCCTGCTCTCGGATCGGGTAGTCGCCGTCAGCTCCTCTGTCCGTTGCCTCGAAATCAGGTGGAGGCGGCGCAGTATTCAGAATGGCCACAAGTAGTGGCTCTTGGCGGCGGGCGGCCTCCGCTAGCCGTTCCTTCTCTGCGGCCAGGGCTTCTGCCTGCGCCAGCACCCTCTCGGCAGACGCAGCAGACAAAGCCGCCTGCTCCTGGGCTAGGCGGTCGGCCTCCGCCTCCTCGCGCGTTCCGCTCTGTCGCCTCCCGGAGGTCGGCGGTCGGGTCGATGCACCGGCTGGTCGAAGAGGTCGCTGCCGACCTGAGGATCGAGCCGGCGCCCGACTTCTCAAGGGTCAGCGGGGCCCTGAAATAAGAAGACAAGTCAGGAGACTTTCACGACAGATTGATGAAAAACAAGAAGTAAGGGAATGATGCTTAGGCCGACACCATGGCAGGCACCTTCGGCTGCCTCTGGCACTGGGCCGCCTTGGCCGCGGTCTCTCTCCGCCTGGTCGCCGCGGCCAGATTCTTGGGTTTCTTGGGAGCGCTGCCGAACAGGGTCGAGCCTTGTTTCCATTTGTGCTTGCTGCCTGGGGCGGGCGGCCCAGAAGAGGGGCCGGCGACAGTGGTGGCGGAGCTCCGGGCGGGGCGCGGCTCGTCGTCGTCTTCGTCGTCATCAGGCCAAGCCTCCACGCCGCCGCCTCCCTCGAGCCGCTTTGCTCGCCATCATCCGCATCCGCCTCCGCCGCTATCACGTTGTCGACCAGGCGGCCGCCCCAAGTCGGGTCGCCCATGTCACTCCGCCTGTCACGGCCGAGGTTATCACCCGGCCCCAGGAGGGCGGCCGTTGCCTCGGACATATAAATCTACAACCAAGAAGGAATCAAGTCTTGAAGGGCGGTGCCATAAAGAGAAACAAAGAAGCAGTTCAAAGGACGAAGACAAGAAACTTACCGCAGGGGGCGGGTTGTGGCGAGAGTACGTCTGCTTCCCATACCGCCACTCCTTCTACGACATCTTGAGGTCGGAGATCTCGTTCACCATCTGCGACACTTTGGCAGGCGGCATTCCCTTCGTGCACAGCCGGCACGGATCGCGGTGTCTGCCCATCCGGAAGATTGGATGAGGGCGGCTCTGGAGCGGGAGGACCCGGCGCTCCACGAAGGTGACGAGGAGGTCGGAGGCCACGAGGCCCTCCGACTCCTGGAGCACTCGGAGTCGGCTAATAGCGGCCGCTGCGTCCGCCGACACCGGCTTCGGCCTGTACTTCCAAGAGACGCGGGCTCCGGTAGGGGAGCGGCCTCGTAGGCCGGCAGGTTGAGGAAGTCGGCAGCAGGGTCCACATTCTCGACGTAGAAATAGGACTGCTGCCACATCTTCACCGATTGCGCCAACTTGATGACGGGGAAGGCGTTTCGCTGCACCGGTCGGCGCACGGCGACGAAGCCCCCGCACTCGGCCGCCGTCTCCTTGGCGGAGGTGCCGAGCTTTCCATAGAAGAATGCTCCCCACAGCTTGATGGTGGGGAGGATGCCGAGGTAGCCCTCGCACGCCGTGACGAAGACGGAGAGCAGGGTCACGGCGTTGGGCGTGAGATGGTGGGGTTGAAGGTTGTAGAAGTTGAGGAAGGCACGGAAGAAGTTGCTCGCCGGGAGGCCGAAGCCCCGCAGGAAATGCGAGCGGAAGACGACCCGCTCGCCTTCCTGCGGCGCCGGCGAGATCTCCGTCTCCGGCGGTACCCGCGCCTTGACGAAGGCCGCGCTGAGCATCCGGCGCATGTCACGAAGGAGGGCGATGTGGTCCTTGATCACGGTCGACCCATCCCAGTCGCCCATGGCCCCGGCTGGCGGCGTGGAGGGGAGAGACACGTCGGCGACGAGCAACGACAAGCAATGATGGCAGCGCTACGGCAGCAGCGATAGAAGCTGAGGGGAGAAGAAGAGTGGGAGGGGGCGCAGGAACTTTGCCGCACCTCCCCCCTCCCTACTTATAGCGCCCGGGCTATGAAGACGAGGGGGCGGGACGTGGGGTCGTGGGATTTACTGCGCCCACGTCCCCACGACCCCCCGTCTCCCGCGCGCATTTACCCCATCGTGAACAGTCGTGGGGATAGAAACCGCCCCCTCTGGCGCAGTAAATCCGCCCGGTTGCCGAGGCATGGTAGTGGCGGGCCCGGCCCGGTGTCACGTCCCATCCAGAGCGTGGGATGGCAGGCTTGCCAGGCTGACGCACGCCGCGTGGCGCGTCCGTGGCGGGCGGCTGGCTGGGAAGCTTAACAGGCACGCCACCTGTTTCCCGCCTGAAAGTTCAAAATCAACCATATAGCTCCGCCTGGAAGAGGCCGGCTTGAGCGGTCGGCCGGCCACCAGACGGATCGACATTTCTTCAGAGCTCGGGGAGGGGAGAAGCCGCTGAGACCTCGCGACCCCTCGACCACGACGCGTCACCGGCTTCGGGGACTACTGTCGGAGTAATGGGCCACGGGTAGGCTCACCCGAGTCCCAAGATTTACCAAGACTTTGGGCCAGCTCCGCCTGGCTGGACCCCAAGCTGAAGCTCCGCCCTCTGGGGCCAGCTGGCTCAGCGGCCGGCTGCCAGAGGGCGGCCACGCCAAGACTACGGCGCTCCGGGTGGCCGGCTCCTGGCAACCACACTCCTGAGAGGGCGGCGACGGGCAGGCAGCCACCTCACAATTACGGCACGGCCGAGTCCCCCAACGAGAGTACAAGACAGAGCATGGCTATAGTAGGGTGCGTCGCCTCCCACGTTCAGGACGGGCGTGGCTACAGTGCTCCGTACAGACGGAGATCTCCGCACGGCGGGGCACTGTGCCATGTCTCCCCTAACGTCGCTCCGGGCAGGCGGAACCCTGTTCCCCACGACGGCCTATCGATACGACCTGCTAGAGGCGCGCCCTATCGGGCAGTGACCCCAAGGAAGACGGCGGAAGCTCGACCAGGCGGATTTAAGAGGGGCCGGCCTCCAGCAGGCGGTCGTCCCTTGTACCGAGGCGAGCACGCCATTAAGCTGATAAGACGAGGTATGGCTACAGTGTCCTCCCACCAGGCGGCGGGACTATAGCCACGCTAAGATGACCAAGCCCCCACACCAACGACACTGCTAAAGAAGCAGACCACCAACGGTCGGTGGGCCCACCAGCGGCGGCCCCAGCTGATCGGGCGAAGAAGCCGAGGCTGGAGACACCGACAACCGGCCCAAAGAGCCGCCAGATACCATTGCACCCTGGGGTAGGCCTATATAAACCCCTGTGCCACCCATGCAAAGGGTTCGACCCCATTAGAACTAGCCACCCCTTAGAGTAGGAAGAGAGCTGAGCCTTGCCTCCTCCTGCCTCTAGCATACAGCTCGAGGAGCACCTTCGTATCACCTGTGCCTTAGTGATCATGCGAAGACCCCGCAGAGTAGGACTAGGGGTGTTATATCCTAGAAGAGCCCCAAACCTGGGTAAAGTACGCCGGCGTTCATGTCTACGCCTTATCCCGCTTCCAGGCACCGGCAACGTTCAACTCACTCCCACCATGATAAGCCATCCATTGGCATATGTCGCACCCAACCCCCGACATCTCCCAAGCCTTGATCCAGCAAGGAGAGAGGGAGAGGTTGGGGAAGACTCCTTCCAGCAGCAGCACGGAGGCGTGGTGGTGGTGGAGGAGCGTGGCAATCCTGCAGGGCTTCGCCAAGCACCGCGGGAGAGGAGGAGGGAGAGAGGTAGGGCTGCGCTAGGGAGAGGATTAACTCGTGTATTTGCAGCCCCCAATACCTCAAGTATATATAGGGGAAGGGGAGGGGCTGCGCCCCCATCTAGGGTTCCCTCCCTAGGGGTGGCGGCAGCCCCAAAACCCTTCTAGGGTGCGGCCAAAGGGGGAAGAGGGGGAAACTTGCCCCCCAAGCAAGGTGGAGGCGCCCCCTCCCCAAACCCTAGGCGCCTTGGGCCCTGGTGGGGGGCGCACCAGCCCACCTGGGGCTGGTCCCCTCCCACACTTGGCCCATACAGCCCTCTGGGGCCGGTGGTCCCACCTGGTGGACCCCCGGGACCCTCCCGGTGGTCCCGGTACGTTACCGATAGCACCCGAAACTTTTCCGGTGACCAAAACAGGACTTCCCATATATAAATCTTTACCTCCGGACCATTCCGAAACTCCTTGTGACATCCAGGATCTCATCCGTGACTCCGAACAACATTCGGTAACCACGCACATCTATTCCCTATAACCCTAGCGCCATCGAACCTTAAGTGTAGACCCTACGGGTTCGGGAGACACGAGACATGACCGAGACAACTCTCCGGCCAATAACCAACAGCGGGATTTGGATACCCATGTTAGCTCCCACATGTTCCATGATGATCTCATCGGATGAACCACGATGTCGAGGGTTCAATCAATCCCGTATTCAATTCCCTTTGTCTAGCGGTATAGTACTTGCCCGAGATTCGATCGTCGGTATCCCGATACCTTGTTCAATCTCGCACGCAAGTCTCTTTACTCGCCCGTAACACATCATCCGTGATCAACCCCTTGGTCACATTGTGCACATTATGATGATGTCCTACCGAGTGAGCCCAGAGATACCTCTCCGCCACACGGAGTGACAAATCCAGCCTCGATTCGTACAACCCAATGTGACACTTTCGAGATACCCGAGTGCACCTTTATAGCCACCCGGTTATGTTGTGACGCTTGGTACACCCAAAGCATTCCTACGGATCCGGAGTTGCACAATCTCATGGTCTAAGGAAATGATACTTGACATTAGAAAAGCTTTAGCATACAAACTACACGATCTTTGTGCTAGGCTTAGGATTGTCTTGTCCATCACATCATTCTCCTAATGATGTGATCCCGCTATCAACGACATCCAATGTCCATGGTCGTGAAATCGTAACCATCTATTGATCAACGAGCTAGTCAACTAGAGGCTTACTAGGGACATGGTGTTGTCTATGTATCCACACATGTATCTGAGTTTCCTATCAATACAATTATAGCATGGATAATAAACTATTATCATGAACAAGGAAATATAATAATAATAACTAATTTATTATTGCCTCTAGGGCATATTTCCAACAGTATGTGACCACTAGTATCTGTCTGACTTTCCTTGATTTTTGGATCTGGAGAAACTAGCTCTGCTTTCTGACTTGAGATGTTCATTTTCTGCAAGATTAACTGTAAAGTTTGCTGAATTCCCTCATTCATCTCCGACAGTTTTGCCTCTACTCTCGGCATAGTTACCATCTCTGACCTGAGTTTTGTTACCTCCTCTTTAAGCTCTCATAGGCCTTCTACCTCTGCCCTCAAATCTGCTACTTCTTTCTCCACTCGATCCACTGTGATCTGAACCTTAGCTCTTGTGTCGGCCATCTTATAGAACTTGTGCTGCGACTGAGATAGATCCCGTTAGCCTCGCTCAACGGAATCCTTCTCTGGCGCACGGATCCCGTCAGATCCCGGAATTTTACCACCGAGAGAAGGACTCTCAACAACCGGGTCGGACTCGGTGATCTGCGCCCGAATGTTACCGCCGCCGTGTCGCCGCCACCTGACACCGCCGCCGCGAACTGGGAGGGACGGGAGCGATTTTACGAGAGAACCCAACCTTCTGTTCTCCACAGCCCGATTCGCCGCCGTTGACTCGCCGCCGAGGTATCCCACCGGCGTTCTGATACCTTTGTAAGACCTGGAATGCGAGGATTTGATAGATCAGAGGAAACTCGACTCGATTTCACTGGAATTTCATGAACAAGTGGATACAAGGGGTGGATCATGAGGCCAGATACCCCGCCTTCCGTACGAACTAGGGTTCTTATCTACCTACGCTTAGTTCTCGAATTACAGGCTTGCCCGATCTCGCCTCGGAGCCTAGCGTATAGGTCCTTGTCCAGCTCACCGCGGTAACTAACAGTGTTTAACGGTTACAATACAGTGATCGGTTTAAACAAAGGGGTAAACGACGAGGTTGCATCCGAGCCATTGATCTGGCCTGAAACGGTATCCTAGCATCTGTGTCGTTGCTTAACTGAACTTGCCTTGCCTCCTTCTCCTTCTTAGTAGTCGCGTGGATCAGGTCCTGATAGAACGAGAGGTCGGGGAGGAGGTCTCCTGAGAGAGGGCATCCCCTAGGTCACTATGCCTCATGCTAGTCGAGGTTAATGGCGGCGCCTCATCTGTCGGGCCTGATGACCGAGGCCAAATGGCGTCCCGGATGGCCCGACAGCGACGGACGGCCAGGCGGTCCAGGCGTCCCGACTGCTGACGACCGAGGCCAGGTGGTGTCCCGGACGGCTCGACGGCCATGGACGGCCAGGCGGTCCAGGCGTCCCCGACGGCCCGACCGCGACGGACGGCCAGACGGCGTCCCCGACGGCCAAGAGGACCAGGGACGGCAGCGGAGGAGAGGAGCGGCGGGCGGCCGGCTAGGCGGCATCCCCGACGGCCAAGAGGACCAATGCGGCAGCGAAGGAGAGGACTGGGGCGGCGGCGGAGGGCGAGCAGAGAAGAGGAGCGGCGGCGGAGGGCGAGCGGAGCGGCGGAGGATGGGGGCGGTGGACGGCCCGTGTGTTTTTTAAGGGACGTGCAGGTGAAGAGAGACAAAGCGGTAGCGGGGGAGCGGTTTCGTTGGCGACGGGGAGATTTCGCTAAAGATAGTTTTTGTTAACGATGATTTTAGGCCTTTAGATCGTTGATTAGACGACTAGTATGCTCAGTTGGATCTCTCCTCTCATGCTTTTATAGTGTTAGTAGATAGTAGATAGTAGATAGATACTCCCTCCGTCTCATAATATAAAAGCATTTTTTGAACTAGTGTAGTGTCAAAAACGCTCTTATACTATGGGACGGAGGAAGTAGTAGATAGTAGATATTACTCCCTCCGTTCCTAAATATTTGTCTTTTAGAGATTTCAAATGGACTACCACATACAGATGTATATAGATATACTTTAGAATGTGGATTCATTCATTTTGCTTCGTATATAGTCATTTATTGAAATCTCTAGAAAGACAAATATTTAGGGACGGAGGGAGTAGTAGGTAGATAGTAGATACTCCCTCCGTCCCATAATGTAGAGTAGTAGATAGATAGTAGATAGTAGATGGGTCGAAACCAGCCAAAAAAAGTAAAGCCCAGACCGAACTAATACCGTATGGTCTTGGCCCATTTCATCTAATCCAAGGCCAGCCCAACAGGAAAATATTCCCATCTAAATACAGCAGCCTCGCCAGAAGAGAAGAGAAACCCTAGTTGACCTTTGTCATAAAAAAAATCCTAGTTGACCCGATCCCCTCCGTGCCCTTGGGCAGGCCGCCGCTGCAAGCTCTCCTTCTCGCCCTTGCGGCCGCCGGCGACAACCACTCCCCGCCGCTCCCTTACCTCCTCCGTCCAGGGGTATGTCCTTTTGGGCACGGCACGGGATTCCTTGTGTAATCGTGGGTCGATTTCGATTCGGATTCAGATCCCAAGCGGACTCGACTCAAAAAGGACCTCTTTTTATTCAAATCCTCATCGTGAGGGAGATGCTCTAATCAGGATCGGAACCGGAAATCCATAGATAAAAGCCTCATAGAAGCAACCAGGCCTGGTGTAATCGAAAGATAAGAAAAGGAGCTATTTTTATTTATTAGCAAATTTTCTTTGTGTCCCGAGATCTACTCCCTCTGTTCGGAATTACTTGTCTCGAAAATGGATGTATCTAGAACTAAAATACGTCTAGATACATCTATTTTTGCGACAAGTAATTCCGAACGGAGGGAGTAGTTATTAGTAATCAGGATGTGATCGAGTCCTCCTATTCTTGTGCTGCCCTTGTTAGCGGACCAGCCGCAGGAGATTTCGAGTTCTTTGATCCATCTAATAAGGCCAATGGGAGACTTCGCGGAGATGGGAAACAACAATGTAAGTTTTTTTTAATGCTTTATCCTCCTCTGTTCATGTCCATGAGGTTCATTCTCTTTCCTCGCTTAATGTGATGCAGAAAGCAGCTTCTAACGAAGCTGAAGCTGAAGTTGATAGGCTTAGCAATTTGCCCGATCACATTCTACTCAATATCCTGGAGAGGGTTCGCACGCTAGATGCCTTGAGAACCTGCATCCTCTCCAAGAGAATGCTCAAGCTTCCGCCCATGCTCTCGCTGCTCGACATAGATATTGGCTCCCTTGCGCGTTACATCAAGCCCCAGGTTGACACCATTAATCGTATTTTTCAGTACAACATTGCTGTGGCTGCTATCACAGGCAAGGTCCTGAGAGTGAGGAATCCCGATATCCCCATCCGCAAGCTGAGGGTCAGGTTCTGCTTGAGGCCTGATGAATGTCTTTCCATCAGCGAAGCCGTCGCCCACGCCATGGCAACCCAAAAGGTCAATGTTGTTGAGTTTGTGGTCCTCACAGAGACGATTTGTTTGAAATGCACTGAAGACCATCTACTCTCCTATGCCAAGCGCTTCAATAGTTGGTTTGGTGATTGTCCAGCTGTGTTTGCTGGTCTAACGCGCCTGTGGCTGCGCAATTTGAGGTTTGGTGAACTGGACATCCCCAACATCCTCAGCACCTGCAAGAGGTTGGAATTTCTGCGTCTCTCCTATTGTGACGCAGGGGTATGTTCCGTGCTTCAAGTAGAACATGCTCAACTTGTTGAGCTCCACATCGATTATGGGGAATTTGAAGCCGTCCAACTCAACTGTCTACCAAAACTCCAACGTGTCAAATATGTTGGTTGGTCTTACCAAGAAGATCCCCTGATTTTTGGTTCTGTCCCTCAGCTTTCAAAGCTAACCCTCGAAAAAGTTGGTGTTAGCTCGACTAGTAATCTCCAGTTAAGTCAGCTGCTTGCTAATGTGCCCTTGATAAGTGACCTGCGTCTGGATTTTAAAAGTGAAAAGGTACTCACTAGCCATCCATATATCTCTCATCCCTATTTATGCTTATAATAGTAGTATTAACTTAAGTGAGTCTCTTTTCTACTTCCTTCGTCCCACAACGCTCTTATATTGTGGGACGGAGGGAGTAGCTCTCAAGTGTATAATGTAATTTTTAATTTGCTTCTTGTGTGCCGTGCCAGATTTGGGTTCTACCTGAATGCCCCAAACTGCTTGCGCCTGTGATTGGCAACCTACAGATTGTGAATCTGGATAATCTTCCTCAAGGGTGCGATATCGCTTGGACCATGTTCATTCTTGAAGCTGCAAGCTCCCTAAAGGAGCTATGCATCACGGTGTGGGATCATTGGTGCAAAATGGAGACGAACAAGGATGTCCGTAAGGAACTTGGTTACTGTGAGAAAGCAAACGTGGAGTGGCAACCATCAGCTGTTCATTTTAAGCACAAGAATCTGGTTAAGCTCGCCATCTACGGCTTCCAACCTGAGGACAACTTTGTGCAATACGTTAGGCGCATCATGGAAATTGCAGTGAACATGAAGGAGATATCTCTGCACGATTGGGGTGTGTGTAAGCGCTGCAGGGACTTGGATCCCAGTATCAAGGTCTGTCCTTCCCGGTATCCACGGACCAGTGAGGAGAAGGATATGTTGAGGGAGGAGATTACTAAGGAGTTGCCGATGGCTTCGCCTGCTGTGATTCACTTCAGGTCCTAATTAATAATCGAAGAATAAGATGCATGGCGCCATAACTAAAATCTAGAGTCCATGTAAATCATTCATGGGATATGTACTCTTATTTATCGTCTATGTAGTTCCAAGGAGCTTCTGTGCTCCCTCCATAATGCAGTAGTCACTGCATTTGTATTCTTATTTATTTATCCCTCAACCAAAGCTTGTACTGATGCCTTAGGGCTAAAATTGTTATTAATAAAGGTTTTGAATATCATGATAATTATCTGTGGCACCTCTTACAAGTTTGATAGGTTTTTGGAGAAATTTATCTTACAAGTTTGATAGGTTTTTGGAGAAATTTATCTTACAAGTTTTAAACCAACTGATGCACTTGTGTTTTCTGCTTGGTCTATGTTATACCCATTATGGGTATGGTTTTCAAATGTTTTAGCCTGATGCATAATAAGTCCTTACTTGTGGTTAACCCAGCCAGACCTCAGGTCTCCAATCTTCAGATATACAACCTAAGTTTTTTTTGCTATAATTAAGTATAAACTTTCTTGCTCTTGACTAAATTCTCTCTATTTGGAAAGTGGTAAAGATTAAATTTAGGTCTGCATAAGCAAACTCTTATTGACTCAGTAATGTTAAATGAATGGATGGAAATTGTTTTTTTGTTTCCTTAAGGGTGCATCTGCTATTTTTGTGCTCATATGTATTGAACTATTGATGATCTAAGATTGTAATCTACAGTTGCAAACTTAACATGGCTTGTTCGTTTATTTATTATGCTATGATACTCGACACAGTTATCCATGACCAAGTAAGTAATTTTTCTTCTATTTTATTTCATTCACAAAACATGTGGTGAAGTGCAGTAGTGGCATGAGAAAAGTTCATTATATCTATTTCAGAACTATGCTTAACTCCTGAGGTGTTTTTTTTCTAGCTTTACTATAGGTTGTGTGGAGTGCTACTGCATGTGTTTATCGCTTATTTTCCTACGGTAGCATGAATATTTTTTTCTCCGGGTCTTAGGTAGAAATGCTGTGTGTGCCTCATTTTTGTAATCTTGGTTCTTTCTATTTTCGAGGATTGTGTTGTACTATCAGTCATGTTCCTTTCGGTAAATTACACTTTGGATCAGGTATTTCGACCCGAGTTGCAATTCTGCCACTGCACTTTTTGATTTGCAAGTACAGGTAAGACGAGCGATAATTTTGCCACATTAAATCTATTTAAAACAAGATGTTACTGATAGTTTGGCGCCCTGAATTTAGAGTCAGGAAGTTCCTTCCCTTTTGTTTTTCCAGGATGTGTTCCATGAAGCTGGTCTAGAGCTGGATGCTTTCTGGAGGCTTGGCCAAGCATGTTATGCTCTTCATTTCATTTCCTTCTTGAGCCCTTTAGTCTTGAGATTCCTATCATGTATGTATGCGTGGAAAATGGAAGCTTGGCTGACATTAAAGAATGATTGATCGTGCTTGTCCTGTTCCTGCTGTTAGTTTACTAGTCTGAAATATGAAAAAAAAGGGGCAAGTAATCTTTTTATTTATTTGAATACCAAAGTTGAATTGCTAGAGCTAGATGCTATATATGGTAGTCAGAAATGATTATACTTAAGCATGATTGTTCATCAACACCGCATCAGTCGAATGCTGGTCAAAGTAGCAGAGATGGGCCAAGGATAACGGTCTAGTTATTAGTTCTTGCCATGTACTAGGACAATGAATTGGCAGTCCCTTCTGAGAATCACTTAGGGCTTGTTCGGTTAATCCTCTCCTCAAAAGGATTGGAGGGGATTGGCAAGGATTGAATTGTATTTTGACTTACAAGAGGTTTAAATCCCCCTCAAACCCCTTCAATCCACTTGGGTTGACATGCAACCGAACAAGGCCTTACTTGGAAAATATTGTCTCACATGCATGTACCAAAATGTAATATTGACACATGTATGTGCAAGCAAATGTACATATGTAAAGGGAAATTAGCTAGCTCATTAATGGTTCCTGGAGAAAATGGGAAACGTCTGAAGTTACCAACCAACAGCAGCAGCAGGCAAATATGAGATTTGGTCTAAGGTTTCTGCTAGTGTCGATTGTGCGAGGCTATCCCTTGCCCAAAGTTGAGCCAGTCGTGGTTCCCTGCCAGGGACCATCACCAGTAGCTCGCCCCCTCTTCAGCTATAGCAGCGTAGTTGTGGTGGAGGCGGCCACAGATCCTGATGGCGCGATGGGCGCGGGAGGGTGTGGAAATGCTGGACCAACAGCTCCAGGCAACCTACATGGCCTCCCAGTTGCTAACCTCTACTCCCTAGGTAAGCTGGCTCTATATATCGCTTATACGAATTTCTGCTCTTCGTAGTTAGCTTGCAACCTCAGATAATTGTCATATGTTTTAGTAACTTGTAATTGTAACTTGAGGCTTACTAATGCTACTTGTGTTGTGATAGTGTTATGGCGCTACTAGAAGGAGGGCGCGAGAGGGCCGGCTGGGGGCCTTTTTGCCCACGGCCTGTGAGCAACCAGCTTATATGATTCGAATTGGGGATGAATTCGCCATGGGAGGCAGATACAAGCTCACACACACACGCACGGTCTGGCCGAAGCCACCAGTTCCGTCCCAGATCCACACGCAACCCGCACCAACGGTAATATACTAGCGTACACCCTTATCGGGCCCAGTTTGGGCCTGCAAGCCACTGGGGAGTTGCCGGTTGCGAGTGGGCCGGGCAGCCGGCCCACGAGTCGAATCCTTGGCCTCGCGCGCTCCCGCTTGCTCTGTTCCCGTGCCAAGGTCGCTGACATTCCCCCCTTCTTCAGAACCGGCTTGTCCCCAAACCGGGGCACGCGGAAACAGCTGACGAAGCGAATCCTTATCCTCCCAGGTTGCCGAAGTAGCATCCCCTCCACTCCACTGAACTAGTACTTGCGCCACCGATCGGTTGTCAGCGCGACGAAGGCGCTCCTGCAGTATCTTAACAGGAACTGAAGATGAGCATCAACTGAAGGAAGCGATTTGAATACCTCGTGTTGTGGATGCACACAGCGATTCAATTGAGAAACATGGAATACAGGGTGGATACGACTAGCCGCTGGCAACTACAAACGATAAGCCACTTCGCCAACCTTCTCCAGAATCAGAAACGGGCCGAAATACTTGAAAGCAAGTTTATGGTTTGCTCTGTGCACCACTGACGATTGCACATATGGCTGAAGTTTAAGAAAGACTCGATCCCCCACATCAAATATCCTTTCAGTACGTTTCTTGTCAGCCTGATGTTTCATCCTTCGCTGAACACGCAACAAATGTCGACGACCGATCGCTGAACCATCGCCGAGCATCTAACCACCGCTGCAAATCAACAGGTCAATCGAGTCCGAAGTTGAAATCCCAAATGCCGAGGACCCCGACCATAAAGAACCTCGATGGAGATTTGTTAAGAGCTGAATGCCGCTTGGTATTGTACCAAAACTCACAAAGCGAAAGCCACTTTGCCCACTTGTTCGGATGAGCACCGATGAAACATCTCAAAAACACTCCACCGCTGATTAACACGCCTGCCCCGCCCATCGGCCAGGATGATAGGTCTGTGCTCATATTAAGTACAGCTCTGTCCTCTTCACCGAGCTTGCCGAATTTCTTTGGTGAAAACCGGATCTCTGTCGATACTATATAGAGGGGCATACCATGAAGCTTGTAAATATTGTCCGAAAAAGTTCAGCAATCTTCGGGCTGTATATGGGTGTTTGACAGTATGAAATGACCATATTTTGTAAATTTGTCAATGACCACCATGATGCAGTCATACTGATCAGAAGATGGCAATCCTGATATAAAGTCCATTGTCACTGTTTCCCAAGCTTTTGTTGGAACAGGCAGTGGTGAGAGCAGCCCAGGATAAGTCACTCTCTCTGGTTAGGCCTGTTGACAAATGAGACAAGATTTCACAAATTGTTGGATCTGTTTCTTCATACCCACCCATTTAAACAATGCTCTAATTCTCTTATATGTAATAGGAAACCCAGAATGACCTCCCAAGGGAGTGTCATGAAAAGCTTGACAAATTTTTGTGTGCAATCCAAGGTCATTGCCCACCCAAATGCAACCCTTATACCTCAACACACATTGTATCAATTGAAAATTGTTCCTGGACTTAGGTTGCACAGACAACTGCTGCAGTAATTCCTGTGCCTTGATATTATCCTTATAACTTCCCACCACTTCTTCCAACCAACTAGGCTGAACCCCAGAAATTGCTAGCACTTGCAATTCTGATTGTGGTCTCCTGGACAGGGCATCAGCTGCAGAATTATCAATACCTTTCTTGTAAACAATCTTATAATTCAATCCCATAATTTTTGTGAGAGCTTTTTGTTGCCAAGGTGTATGCAGTCTCTGATCAGAAAGATTCACCAAACTCTTTTGATCTGTCCTGATAATGAATTCTTGGAATTGTAAGTAGGGTCTCCACTGCTCAATAGCTAATAGTATAGCTAGATACTCCTTCTCATACACAGATAACCCTCTGTTCTCGAACCTAGAGCTCACGACAAAAGCAATGGGATGACCTCACGATCGTAACAGCACCAATCCCAACATCACAAGCATCAGTTTCAACCACAAACTGTGTGAAAAATCAGGTAATGCTAAGACAGAGCATGAATAAGAGCTTGCTTCAGAGTTTGAAGGACATTTCAGAGTGGTGTCCACACAAAGATAGCCCCTTTTTAACAGATCGCTTAGTGTCTCTCGATCATCCCATAATTCCGATGAACTTCTGTAGTACCCAGCTAAGCCCAAAATGCTCGACTTGCTTTACATCAGTAGGAACTGGCCAATTTTAACAGTTGCAATTTTGCTAGCATCTGTTGAAACCCCTTCACTGCTAATGACATGGCCCAGATAAGCAATTTCCTGCTTGGCAAAGTCACACTTGCTCAACTTTACTCTCCATTGTTTTTCCAACAGTATGCTCAGCACCTTTTCCAAATGTATAAAGTGGTCCTTCAAGGTTTTACTGAAGATGAGAATATCATCAAAGAAACATAGTGCACAAGGATCTTCTCCTCTCAAAGCTGGAGCTAGATCTGTATTCATTGCTCCTTGGAATGTATTGGGTGCACCTGTCAGGCCCATAGCCACCACAGTAAATTCATAATGGCCAGTATGAGTTTGGAAGGCAGTCTTGAACTCTTCTCCAGGTGCCAGTCTGATCTGATGGTAGCCAGCTCTCAGGTCTAGTTTTGAAAACCAACATGCTCCAGCAAGTTGATCCAGTAATTCATCTATAACAGGAATTGGATACTTGCTCTTAATTGTGAGAGCATTAACATGTCTAAAATCAATGACCAACCTCCAGCCTCCTTCTTCCTTTTCTTGACCATCGAAAGGGAGATGAGAATGGACTGTTGCTCACTTGAATTATTCCCTTTGCAGATTTCCTCGCACTTGCTTCTCCATTTAAACTTTCAGATGAGGAGGAATCAGAGGGTCTCGATGGACACCGGCCGAGCACTGAGGATTAGTGGTATGCTGTGATCATACTGCCTTCTAGGAGGTAAACGTAGGAGGAGAGAAGACCACTGCATACTTGTCCAATAGGGCCTGAATTTCAGGCAGCTGTTCCTTTTGCTCAATTACAGCACTCTAGAAAATAGCCATCACTGTAAAAGCACATTCCTCAGGCAGGTCTCCTTGCAAGGTGACAGTGACACCCTTGTACTGGAATGAAAGCCACTTCTGCTCCCAATCGATGTACATGGGGCTGTGTTTGGCCAACCAATCTAGACCCAAAATGCCATCATAGCCCCCTAATGACAATAGTTTGAAATCATGTGAAAATTCCTGGCCTTGACAACTCCACTGACATTGTTTCACTTGTTGTGAGCAAGTCAATTTTCCTCCACCTGCCACCTTCACTGTAACTTCTTTAATATCAGTAATTTTTGGAAGAAGGGAATTCAAGGAGCTGTCCAAAAACGAATGAGTCCGCTCAATCTACCAAAAACTTCAACTCTGCATTTCTGATATTAACTAACAAGGACAGGACAGTGTAGATACATTGTTGCTTGTAGCAGCTGCTGACAACAACATCAGATTGTCAGAATCACTATCTGACTCATTCTGTGAAGGAGTGGAGCTTTGCAACTGGTCAATGAGCTCTTGAACCACATGTAGCTGGACTATAGATTTGCACTGGTGGTCCTTGGACCATTTCTCACCACAAATGAAACACAATCCCTTGGCCCTCTTGAAATTCCTCAGTGAAGTCCATTTATCTTCTACTGCCAGGGCTCTAGAGCCTTCAGTTGGTTTCTTCTCTTCCACAATCTTTGCCTTATAAGGGTAAGTTCCTGACGAGTTACTGCTTCTTTTTGTTGTGGAAGTGTACTGCATTTCTCCTAATTCCTCATGGAGCAGGGCCAACTCATAAGCAGTATCCAGATCGCGTGGTTTTTGCATGGCAATAGCCATTCGAACACCTGGTTTTAGACCATCGATAAAACGGGTGGTGTAGTGCAGGGGGTCAGGGCTGGACTCATATGCAGTCAGTTGGTCATATAGTTCTGCAAATTGTTCCATATACTCTTCCACCGATCCAGTTTGGTTAATTTTGAACATCTTCCTCAAGAGATTCTGGTGCTGGTTCCGCCCAAATCTCGTCTGCAATAGGTTGCAAAACTCTGTCCAATGCAGTTCCACAGTTCGCCTCTGCACAGACTCCAACCATCGAGCAGCTGCACCTTCAAACTGGGCAGTGGCATAAGATATCCACCTGCTGTGGTGAGTGCCCCATAACTTGAAGTAATCCTCGCATCTAGCTTGCCATAATCGTGGATTAGACCCGTCAAACCGCGGCAATTCCACTCGTGGACCAGAGTTGAACTGCTCACCTTGATCTAGAGCAACGAGTTCGCGGGGTGACTGAAACTCCCGGGGAGACGACTGATCACGCGCTCCGCGAGCCGGGGGTGGAACGTAGATGTTCTGGATACGCGCTTCTCTGCCTGCAGACGAGCTTCCGGGCCTGGCCTCGTAGTCGACCTTGTCAACCCGCTCCAGATCGGAGCGGATCTGCTCGATGTCGAGGTGGAGCTCGGAAAGGACGCCGTCAACGCGGGCCGTGATAAGGCCGTCCAAGGTCTTGGTCGATTCCTGGAGCAGCTTGGTCATGGATTTGAGGAAGTCATCGCTGTGTACCTTGAGGCGCTACTCGAGATCGTCGGTGACGGCCGCCTTGACGAATTCATGGATGTTGCGGCCTTCCGCCGACAGCTTTTCCATGGCCTCTCATCGGCGAAATTCGCGGAAACGGGTGCGGTGGGGGTGGCGAGGTAACTCCAGGATGGAACGGCTCTGATACCAGATGTGAGCAACCAGCTTATAAGATTCGAATTGGGGATGTATTCGCCATGGGAGGCAGATACAAGCTCTCACACACACGCACGGTCTGGCCGAAGCCACCAGTTCCGTCCCAGATTCACACGCAACCCGCACCAACGGTAATATACTAGCGTACACCCTTATCGGGCCCAGTTTGGGCCTGCAAGCCACTGGGGGAGTTGCAGGTCGTGAGTGGGCCGAGCAGCCGGCCCACGAGTCGAATCCTTGGCTCAAGGCCCCGCTTGCTCGTCTCGTGCCAAGGTCATCGACATTCCCCCTTCTTAACCGCTTGTCCCCAAGCCGGCACGCGGAAACAAATGACGGTTAATCCTTATCCTCCTAGGCTGCCGAAGTAGCATCCCCTCCACTCCACTGAACCAGTACTTGCGCCACCGATCGGTTGGCAGCGCGACGAAGGCGCTCTTGCAGTATCTTAACAGGAACTGAAGATGAGCATCAACTGAAGGAAGCGATTTGAATACCTCGTGTTGTGGATGCACACAGCGATTCAATTGAGAAACATGGAATACAGGGTGGATACGACTAGCCGCTGGCAACCACAAACGATAAGCCACTTCACCAATCTTCTCCAGAATCAGAAACGGGCCGAAATACTTGAAAGCAAGTTTATGGTTTGCTCTGTGCACCACTGACGATTGCACATACGGCTGAAGTTTAAGAAAGACTCGATCCCCCACATCAAATATCCTTTCAGTATGTTTCTTGTCAGCCTGATGTTTCATCCTTCGCTGAACACGCAACAAATGCCGACGACCGATCGCTGAGCCATCGCCGAGCATCTAACCATCGCCGCAAATCAACAGGTCAATCGAGTCCAAGTTGAAATCCCAAAATGCCGAGGACCCTGACCATAAAGAACCTCAAATGGAGATTTGTTAAGAGCTGAATGCTAGTTGGTATTGTACCAAAACTCACAAAGTGAAAGCCACCTTGCCCACTTGTTCGGATGAGCACTGATGAAACATCTCAAAAAACACTCCACCTCCTGATTAACACGCTCTGTGTGCCCATCAGTTTCAGGATGATAGGCTGTGCTCATATTAAGTACAACTCCTGTCCTCTTCACCAGAGCTTGCCAGAATTTGCTGGTGAAAACTGGATCTCTGTCAGATACTATATAGAGGGGCATACCATGAAGCTTGTAAATATTGTCCAGAAAAAGTTCAGCAACACCCTTATCGGGCACCAACGGTAATATACTAGCGTACACCCTTATCGGGCCCAGTTTGGGCCTGCAAGCCACTGGGGGAGTTGCCGGTCGCGAGTGGGCCGAGCAGCCGGCCCATGAATCGAATCCTTGGCCTCGCGCGCTCCCGCTTGCTCTGTTCCCGTGCCAAGGTTGCTGACACGGCCGGGCAAGAGGGAAGGGATTTTCTGCTTAATTCTTGCTTGATTAGATTGATACATCTCCTCTCTTTATATAGAGAGGTTTACTTGACTCCCAAGCAAGGCTTACTTGACCCTTAAGCTAGCGACCCTTATCTCTAATTAACCCTAAGACTACGTACTCTTAACAGATAGTTCCTGAAGATTATTAATGCTGCTTTTATTGACATTCCATTTTATGTTTCTAACCATTCTTGGGCACTTAAATTTTGCCAGCATCCAACTCCTGTGTACAAGTGACCTTGACTAGCGCCCTCTTCAAGCTGCTTGGCGTTGGCCACTCGGCATCTGCCCTCATATGTCACAGGTTTGTTTCTGTCAAATAAGTGCTCTGGAACATGACAATACCTTTTTCTATGCGTAACTCTAATGCTTATGGTTCCTCCTGATTCCAGTTAAGTTTCATAAAGTTGAGCTCCAAACCAGCTTAGATGGTGTTTACTGCAACCTCTAAATTAAGCTGTCTATCGACCAATTTTAAGTTGCCTAAATTTTCTAACTTAGGAAATTAAGTTGCATAACTCCAATGCTTTGGATTTTTAAGCAACTCAATAGTAATGTTGCGCATCACTTGTGTTAGTAACTAGAAGCAGTTAGGTGATTCTTTTTGGCAGTGTTGGGTGATTCAGTTTGTGACACACAAACTCTGGTTACTATACTGGATCAGGAAAAGAGCAGACCAATAAAGAAATGTGCTTTTAAGGTGACTGACAGCAAACCAATAGATTCAGCTGACTTTGTGAACATGTTTTACCGAATGTCACACCTAATTTCTACAAGATATGGCTTTGCTGGTCTGAATATTATCATCACATATTTGTTGGTGTTCATAACTTCATATAGCACATTTGCTGATTTTGTGTCTATATGTATGTGCTTCCTTTTAAACTGACGAAATTGTTCTAAGCATAATTCTCATCCAACTATCCTTAATCTAAAAGTTCTTTTCTCTACTAAGGTGAGAATCCAGTTATCATTTATCTTCTCCAAAAAGATATTTGATTATTTTCTTTTTGTATCAACCCGAAAATGTATTGATGTCAGAAGGTTCAGTTAGCTGTCCATTATGCATCAACACAAAAATTAACAATGCCCTGCAGCAGGTGCTGTCAGCTGGATTGAATAATTTATTTAAGCTCAGCTGATTGTGCAGTCTAAAAGTAATACCCGGTGCTGAGCTGTTGTAAGATTGGACAGTTGACTTCATTTTAGCTGAAGAAGTGTAGATCAAGCTCTAATTCTCCATAGAGGTATTTTATTCAGCACAACCAACAATTTATATTTGTGATGATCGATGGAAGCAACCAAACGCTCCCACTTGTTCCCCAGAAAGTCAATACTCGCACATTGGCTTCCATTTTTCCTCATAACCAAGCATCTGCTCACACCACTATTTTCTCCTCCACCCTGGACTGCAATTGTGTTTCCCAGTGTTCTGCGTGTGTCACGAGCTCTGAGCATTCCAATAGCAGAGCTGGTGGTCCTTCTCAATTGTGAAGCCTGGACCAGTACAAGGTGATGGAGGCATGATGGCATCCCTTCGTCCTGGTAAGGTTTTTTTTGGTCTTTCTTAGTCTGCTCTGTTGGATCTCTCACATCCTCTGAATCAAGTGTCTTCACTGCTCTTAGTTGGAACATTTGGCCGTTTGCTAATTGTGCGTTGTCAATCGTAAACTATCTATCTGGCTCACCAGGCAGATCTCTGAAGTTTGGTCATTAACTATTGTGAAGGAGAACGCTGGTGTTGTGGTTGAGGTTCACTGTCTTGGATGTCACAGCCATTCCGCTTGCACAACACCAGGTATGCTCTGTTTCCTCTGTTCTTATTGGTCGCAACCTATTGATCCACATCCAGTAAATGGCTGAACTTCAGCTCTGCTTCCTCGTCATTCTCTACTCTTAAACTAGAGGTATGATTCCCCATGTGTTCCAGCCCCCTCTCCAGGTTCAGCACCAAGGATCTAGCTTGCTCACACCACCATTATCTTTTCCGCCCTGTGTGTGGATCTGCGGTTATGGTTGTGCATGTGCAGCTTCGAGCTCTGAGCAGTCTGATGGCAGAGCTAGTGGCCACCATAGTGGTCGGGCCGCTGCTGTCCATTGTGAAGCTGAAGGAGTCCAGCTACCTGCTGGAGAAGTACAAGGTGATGGAGGAGCGAGCAGCACAGGGTGCTCAAGCGCAAGCTGCCCGCCTTTCTGGACGTCATCGCTGATGCCGAGCAGGCTGCGTTACATAGAGACGGGTCCATGGCCTGGCTGGAGGAGGACAAGGTGACCTACGAGGCAACTCGAGGTCTTCGACGAGTTCAGTTACAAGGCGCAAGGCAAGAAGAATGGGCACTACAGCAAGTTCGGCTTCGATGCAGCGAAACATTTTTTTGGTCAGGAGTGGAGATCTGCTGTTCCATACTCTGGGGGAGTATGGTTGATGTGAGGTTCTTGGTAAAGATGACAAAATGGTAATGCAAAATCAGGCTCAGGTGGAGCCTATGCAAACGATGTTTGTTACTTGAGAGAGAATTAGAAACCATAATCATCTTTACCAACACAAAGCAAACTCATTATACAACGCGGACGGCATTGACAGTCCACGTGTTTGTGTCAGTCCAAACCTGATGGGGGCGCAAGCACACTCCTTGGAATAGAATAATAACAGAGACAAGCATAGAGTGCTTATATTTACGGAGGAAGCCTCCCCGAGCAGCACAGCATGGCACGGCACGATGGCTAGCGACAATCAAGGAATTCCAACAAATCATGCGCGGTTATCTTATTCCTGCGCATTTTTCGAAAATCTAAATAAAATTACTTCATCCCTGTTACGATTTGAAGATGATACTAGTATCTCATTTACCAATCGGTCCTGTAAATCAAAATGGCCCGTACACACCTAGTATGGAAAGTCATCACAATGGTGCTGTCAATCAAGGATTTACCTAGACAAATACTAGTAGTACTACTTCAATTCATTTGAATTGGCCTCAAGATGAATCAAACTTGGCTACTACTCTGCACCATTGGATTTCTCCTGAGCTTGCACTGGATGGGTACAAGAATCCAGAACCTGATCCCCTCTCCCTCTCCTCCCACTTGATGGGTGGTTTACTCCTTACACTTTCTACTGCCATACTGAGTAGGCTAACCTGATCCCCTCTCCCTCTCCTCCCCCAGCGCCGCGGGCCGCTCCGGCCGCGGCGGCCACCCCACGCCCTAGCGCCTACCCCCGGCGGCCGGTGGATCCGCCCCTGGCCATGTCGCGCTGCTCCCAAGGGGGGCCCCGGCCTCGCCGACCACCAGCCTGGCCTGGAGCACTCCGGAGAAGGGGAGATCTGGGCTGCGTCCAGCGGTCTGTCCCAGGTGCCGGAGACCCCTGCCGCACCATCGCCACGGATCCGCCCTTTGGATTCGCCCCCCCTGCGTGGATCCGGAGCTGCAGCTGTGGTTGCCCCGTTGGACAACTCCGCGCCGCCCCATCTTGGGGGCACCCGCCTCAAATCCATTGTGGTGGTGCCTTCCCCCCAAGCTCAGCTGGCGGAGGGTGGCAATGACAGCGCCATTGAAGAGGGATGGACGCTCCAGAAATCTCGCAAGGGCCGGCGCGCTGGCTCTGATCCAGCGGGCTCTGGCCACCCCCGGAAGCAGCGCTCCGTCGCCCATCGCCATCGCCACGTCTCCGGCCGCGAGGCCTTTTTAAGCAGGTTCAAAGGCCTCTGTTTCCGTTGCCTGAGCACTCGCCATCGTAGAGTAGATTGTAGAGACCCCCTGCGCTGCATCATCTGCAAGCGGCAGGGGCACTACGGCTGGGAATGCCCGCAAAACCCACGCAAGAAGAGAGGAGGGGGCTCTGCTAGAGAGCGCCTCGGCGATCTTGGTCGCTCGAACCCCCCTATTCAGCCACCGCCGCCACTCCCTCCCTCCCCAGCTGCCATGGAGCTCGCTCCGGCTGTCGACCACACTCGCCGCCCGCGCAACAGCCACAAGGTCATCGCTTCCACCCCTGCAATGGAGCACCAAGTGGCCCTGCTCACCCAGCACGCCGTCGTCATCACTGCGGTCGGCACCAAGGCGCACGCCGCAAGCCCTCTGTCCATCGGGAGGGCGCTGGAGAAGGAGCTGAAGGTCCTGCCTCACCTGCTGCGCGTGACCGCCCACGAACCTGAAGATTTCTTCATCTTCTTCAACCTGCCGGGGCACAAAGATCTGGCGGTGCCGCACGGCTCGCTCACCATCGATGGAGTGCCATTCCTGCTGGAGCCCTGGCGGGAGGACGCCCACGCCGTGCACCAGAAGTGGATGCTGCACGTCCGGGTGGTCATCGAGAAGCTGCCCATGCAGCTCTGGACGCTCGAGGGCGCGGTGGAGGTTCTTGGAGACAAGGTGATCGTCGACCGCCTCGACAGCCGAACTTTTGAGCGCGCCGACACCAAGCTGTTCGCATGCTGGGTCTGGGTCTGGAACCTCTCCTTCATCCCGACCAAGAGGATGATATGTAAGCATGCGAGGGGGGAGGGCCGCGTGGAAGAGATGCTCGGCTACTCGCCACCGAGCCGCGTGGTCGCCCCTCCGCCGGAGCTGCTGCAGTATGACCTGCTGCTGCACGTGGGCCGCGTCGAGGACTGGACGCCGCTCTCGCCGCGCTCCTCGCACTCGCCGCAGAGTGGCCTCCCCTCCGACAATGATGAAGACGACGACCGGCCATACCCCCGCATCGACCCTGGGGTCTGGACCGTGCGTGGTGAAGACGGGCGGCCCGCGCAACCCCAGGCGCCCCTGCTGCGCCCACCTCCGCGTGTCTCCTCCTCTGGCTGCAAAGGGATGCTGCTGGGGGTGCACGCAGGGAGCATGACGGAGATGATCGAGGACACCACCGCCGCTCCTGCAGGGAAGCGCTGCTTGGTAGAGGGCGTGCGGCGGACCACGGCAAGGCACCCAAGGCCACCACCAGACACCGCAGCCGCACCCCGACGTCAAGGCACCACCAATGTGCGCCTGGAGACCGGCTGCCTGACGTTGAGGCTCGCCCGCAGGCACCCCGGGAGCGCGCCCACACCGGCCCGAGGGGCGGGGGCAAAGAGGGCGCTCGCTCGTCGGTCTTGAAGGAGAAAGCGCCGGCCAAGGCAAAGCTGCAAATGCCGGGGCAGGGGGGAGCGCCAGTGTCCCTGCTCGCCCCACCACGAAAGCTGCACCGGGACACTGCATCGTCCTCAGCTGCGCTGGTGGAAGATCCAGTGGCCCAGTTCTTCGAGGGAGACAAGCGGCAACTGACGCCGCCCAAGCGCCCTGATGTGATGGCTCCAGCGCTGGACAAGGTGATCGCGGCCAAGCTCAACAAGCCTCTCGACTTCGCCAACGAAGATGGATCCAGCAGGGAATCCACGGACTTGGGACCGGCGCTGTCCCTGGCGCGCCACACTCCCGCCACCGTGACCTCTCACGCGCTCCAGCTGGGGGCCGTGACCAGGCAGGTGACTGAGCTGCAGCTAGGCAGGGATGACGGAGCGGAGGTGCAGCACCAGCCGACGCTTCCGTTCTTCACCAGTGCACCCACCACGGTGATCGGCAAGCCCCCAGCAAGAGACAGCCCCCCCAAGACCAGAGCAACCAGTGTCCCAGTCCGGGCGAGTGCGCGACAGGCAAGCAAAAAGACGGCGGTACCCCATGTGCAGCGTGCAACTTTCCGCCTGGTGCATGGGCTTGGGATCCTGGGACCAAAGGAGAAGATGACAGCGGCTGCGGCTGAGGCGCTCATCCGCCGCTTCGACGAGCCTCTGACGGATGAAGACATAGCTGCGATCGCAAGACTGACACGCCTAGACGCCC
This sequence comes from Aegilops speltoides, assembly GCA_021437245.1. NCBI lineage: Eukaryota > Viridiplantae > Streptophyta > Magnoliopsida > Poales > Poaceae > Aegilops > Aegilops speltoides. The sequence continues at coordinate 142,799,923 of CM038146.1, forward strand.
AGGCTCTCAAGGCCGCTGCCGGCATGCTTGGCGCTGATGGAGAGGCCTCTGGCTGCCCGGTTTCCCCATGTTAGAGCACCACCGTAGTCGACGACGACCAGCCTTGTGCTGGGTCAAGCTAGGTAGTAGATTGTTAGCCTTAGGGCTAGTGAGATGTAACAGTAGTTGGGCATGGCTGCTAGTTGTTCGCCGGCGGGATCTTGGGCCTATTGGTGGCCGCCGGCAACCCTCAGATGGTAGTGCTGTGTACTTGTGTTTTCCTTCAGAAATAGAAACTGTCGTCGACCAGCCCTGGCTCGCACCTAAGGCCAGCACACTGCGAATGATCCATGTTCCTCATGAGTAGCACGGCCGGCCCAATCATGTGTTGGAACGTCCGGGGCCTGAATAATCCAGCCCGGCGTGCTGTAGTACAAGACACGGCAAACGCACACCGTCTAGCCATTCTTTGCATCCAGGAGACCAAGCTCGAGGAATGGACGACAACGATGGCTAGAGAAGTAGGAGGGCAAAGGCTTGATGACTGCATCGTCCTGCCAGCTAATGGCACAAGAGGAGGCGCTGGATTCGACCTCGGTCGGCATCCAATCCCATATGATCGGCGACTTCTCCATCACGGCCAAGGCCACGGTCCTCTCCTCGGGAGCTAGTTCTTGGTTGACAACGGTCTACGGCCCATCTGAGAGCGCGCGAAAGGACTCCTTTCTGACGGAGCTAGTCAGAGCTGCACCCCCCCGGAGAGCCCTGGCTCCTAAATGGTGACTTTAACATCATCTACGAGGCCCGCGATAAAAACAACAACAACATAAATAGAAGGATCATTGGTAGGTTTAGGGCGGCAATAGACGCTGGTGGCCTGCGGGAGATCAAATGCAAAAATAGGCGTTTCACTTTGAGTAGTGAGCGCCGAGAGCCAACTCTTGCGAGCATAGATAAGTTTTTTTGTACAATTGAGTGGGAGGTCCTGTTCCCTGATTTCATGCTTCACGCGGCGTCAACTTCATGCTCGGATCACTGCCCACTGCTACTGGCTGCTGCCTCTGCCCCTAGGGCGACGCCCCGGTTCCGGTTTGAATCGTTTTGGCCAAAGTTCCCGCGCTTCCATGAGACGGTGCAACGAGCATGGCAACGGCCAACGCCAGTGGCCTGCGCTTTTGCTCGCCTAAACATCATAATGCTCCGGGTAGCTTGAGACCTCAAAATTTGGAGCAAGTCCCTGTTTAGTGATGCTAAAATGCAGCTGCAGCTGCCACATTGGTAGTGCTACGGCTAGATATAGCGCAAGAGCGTCGGACGCTCACGCAGAGTGAGTTTCACCTGAGAAAGCTTCTGAAGCTGCGAATTCTTGGGCTGGCAGCGGTGGAAAGGGCCCGGAAACGATAGGCATCTAGGATAACATGGCTGCGGGCGGGGGACGCTCAAACAACCTTCTTTCAGGCCAAGATCAATGTAAGGCGCAGGAAAAATTTGATCCACTCGCTGCACGGACCGGCTGGGGTTGCCACTACGCACGATGAAAAAGAGGAAATCGTCCATACTTACTTCACTAGATCTTTAGGGACAAGACAGGACCGAACTAGCACAATTGACTGGAGCTATATAGATATGCCAAGGGTTCAGGGTGGTGACCTGGACAACCCGTTCACTGAGCAGGAAGTGTGGCAAGCGATCAAGCAATCGCCGGCGGAAAAATCACCTGGCCCGGATGGTTTCTCCGGGGTGTTCTTCAGAAGCTGCTGGCCAATCATAAAAGGGGATGTTATGCAAGTTTTTCATCAGTTCTACCACTTAGCCGGGGGAAACTTCCAAGCCCTCAACACAGCTGTCGTAGTCCTACTCCCCAAAAAAGATGGTGCTGCCGCAATCAACGACTATAGACCGATTAGCTTAATTCACTCGGTTGCAAAACTGATCTCCAAAGTGCTCTCGCTCCGCCTTGCAACGGTGATTCAAAGCTTGATCTCTCCGGCGCAGACGGCCTTCCTCAGGACAAAATGCATATACGATAGTTATCTCTACGTGCAAAATTGTGTCAAGTCCCTCCACGCAAAGAAGACTCCGTCATTGCTACTGAAATTAGATATCTCCAAGGCTTTTGATAATGTCTCCTGGGATTATCTGCTCGAGCTGCTCCAAGAGCTTGGCTTCAGCGCGAGGTGGCGCGACTGGATCGCCCTGCTACTATCCACATCATCATCGGCCTTCCTGCTCAATGGCATAGCCGGGCCAAACATAGTACATAGAAAGGGACTGCGGCAGGGCGAGCCCCTCTCGCCGTTCCTTTTCATCCTAGCCATAGACCCACTTCATAGAGTGTTTAGAGCAGCGGTGGAGCACGACCTAATCACCCCTCTGCCGGGCCGTGAGATCAAGCTTAGAGTCAGTCTATATGCGGACGATGCAGTAATCTTCGCAAACCCAGACCAACATGAAGTGCAAACCATCATGGAGATACTCACTGAATTTGGAAACGCCACTGGCCTGCATATCAACCCGGCAAAATCAACAGCGACACCGATTAGATGTGAACACATTGATCTTGCTGACATCCTTGGAAATTTTGGTGGTTCCATCAACTATTTCCCCATTAGATATCTAGGGCTCCCGGTGACAACGACACGGCTTAGATTAGTGCACCTGCAGTTCCTGATAGATAGGATCAAGGCTCGTCTAGCTGGCTGGAAGGGCCGCCTCCTTCCCCTGGCAAGCAGAAGAGTGCTGGTCCACAGCGTCCTCACCGCAATGCCAACATTCGCCCTTTCGGTTCTATGGGTTCCACCCAAATTACTCAAAGAAATTGATAAGTGTAGAAGGCATTTCCTTTGGAAGCAGGAGGAGGAAGTAACAGGGGCCAACTGCAAGGTGAACTGGCCAACAGTCTGCGCGCCAACAGAGAAGGGAGGGCTTGGAATCCTGGACCTGCAAAGCTTCAGCCGAGCGCTCCGGCTACGATGGCTATGGATCGCCTGGAATGATCTGGACAGACCATGGGTTGGCACACCACCACCATGTGATGACACGGACAGAGCTTTGTTTGCTGCAGCAACAAAGGTGACAGTTGGAGATGGCAAGACGGCGCTATTTTGGCAATCAACATGGCTGGGACCTGGAACACTAGCTCAGGGCTTCCCAACCCTATTCAAACACTCCCGGCGCAAAAACAAGACAGTTTTTCAAGCTCTGCAAAACGAGGCATGGATCAATGACCTTGAGCACGGCGATATCAACCGGATACTAACTGATTTCCTGCGGCTACACCGGCGAATTCGTGAGGCAAACGTCCAGCTAAACGATGATGAAAGGGAAAAAATTCAGTGGAACAGGGAGGCAAAGGGAGGATACACAGCGAGCTCCGCTTACCAGATGCATTTTCAGGGACGGCACAACTCAGAGTTTCAAGACATCATATGGAAATCTTGGGCCCCTGGAAAGATCAAAATGTTTTGTTGGCTGCTGCTACAAAACCGAGTCTGGTCCAACGACAGACTCCAACGACGGCGCTGGCCAAATGGCTATTTCTGCCAGCTCTGTCTCCGGAGCCTGGAGTCAAGCAAGCACATCATATGGGAATGCCCAGAGGCTTGGAAAGTTTGGCAACGGGTGGCATCTTGGCACGGCTGCTCCACCTTCACACCGACGGATGACTGGCACCAGAAGAAGCCTTTGGTGATTATCAGAGAAATAATCAACAGGACGTCACCAACGGAGCGGAAAGGAGCAAAAACAATGCTCCTTGCAACATGCTGGGAGATTTGGCAAGAGAGGAATAGATGCACTTTTCAAAACAAGATATCCTCCACCTCCGCCATTGTGAGAGAATTGAGAAACTCACTGGAATTATGGAGGTTGGCGGGAGCCAACTGCATTGAGATCCCCTTCGGGGAGCCACCATGAGATAGTAGGTTATTAGTGACCGTCTTTCTTTTTTTTGTTTCTTTTTCATCTTTCTCCTTGGTCCCTGACCGCCACGCACTTTTCTGTTATCACCATGTTCTCCCTGCTTTAAATCAATGAAATAGCCATCAATTGCTGGACAGTTCAAAAAAAAAGAATCCAGAACCTACTCGCCTATGCAGTAATGGAGTACCCTACAAAAACAAAAACGATCGTATTTATTAAATGGGACAGCTCACCATTGCACCAATTCATTTCCTTTCCCTAGTGCTCCATTTCTAACTCTACTCGCCTATGTAGAAATTAATTGTACATTCATATTACTAGGAAGGATATCAATTAACATGCTGATATTTGGCATGACATTAATTGCATGATAAACATGTCGAGCCCTCACCATTGAAGCAATTTAGGTCGTTGGATTGTCATAGTTTGGTAGTCAAGATTAATTGGATTTGCCCCTTTGGGCACTACTATAAATTATAAGAGCAACTCTAACGCGCCAACTCATTTCGTTCGAGCGTGTCCGTTTGATATAAAACGAACACAAAAGTTGGCCCAACGCGCCGACCCAAATGAACACGCATTCGCTTTTCGTCAACACGCGACCCATTCCTGGCCCATATCTGGGCCTAATTTGCGTTGGCGCGCACACGAGGCGGATGAGCGCGACGCCCGCCTACTCCTCCCCCTGGCCCGTTAGTCGGTTGTACATAAGCCATTCTGTTCATCCCATCAACATCAAGCCCCCAGCCGTCCCACCCAATCGCCGCCCAGTTCTGGTGCCCTCGGCAGCAGTCTGCACCCATGTACCACCCCAGCAGCACGCTACTGCCGGGGGAGATCTGCCCGCCGCGGACACCTATGGGGCCGGGGCCCCTTGTGAGTGCGGTACGAGGGCGGAGGAGGCACAGAGAGCAGATCGAGGCGAGCACGCGGGCGGATTTTTACACAGCTTCGGAGCTCTCCGGAGAGATAAAACTCCTACTGCTGCTTTGTGTTGGTATTGAGCTCGGGAGCTTGAAGAGCTACAATGGCAGCTACACCGAGCGCGAGAGTGGCTAAAGCTGCGAACCGAACCAGTTTAACCGAACCCCTTCTACGTGCATGGGCCTCCTTTTATAGTCGGAAGGGGCGCCAACAGGTGGCAGCGTGGGAGAAAGGGGTAAAAATGTAAAAGAGGTGGTAGTTGGAGCAGTCAAGGGAACAGTGCAGCTACAAAGGTCGTGAACAGTGGTTTCTACCTACTTTGTGATGGGGACAAGGGCATTTAATGCCCGTCGTCGTCGACCCAAAAGCTCCGCGCCTTGCGTCTCCGTCGCCACGGCGATGGATCCACCACCGTGAAGTGCCATCGTGTCCCCAGGCTGCACACCATCCGCCACGCGCCCTCGAAAGGCCCCCAGGCACGCTGTGGGCGGATGAGCTGGAGCGCAGCACCTAACGCAATCCTCCGGCAAGCACCTTGCCGGGTCTTCGACTTGCCTGGCCCGGAGCTTGCGGGCTCAGAACTTGTTGCTCCCGGGCCCTCGCCGATGCACATAGCGCCGAGGCGTGTCTTCTATGACGTAATCTTCTAATCGCCTCGGCGAGCTCCCTCGCCGGGGCCTTGCGTGAGTGATGTAACCTTGAGCACTCGAACGCCTTTTAAGCAAGCTCCGCTTGCGGGTCTCGATCTTCTGTCTTGTATACTTTGTCTTTGAATGGTTTGATATGGAGCAGAAGGTTTTGGCGAGCACGTGGTAAACCCCCTGCGGGGAAGCTGCAAACGCCCGTGCACAAGTTGGGGTACCGAGGTACCCCTACCTTAGTACACCGACAGAGCCCGGAACTGGGCCACACACGGTGCCGAGCGCTGTTGGGCCAGGCCAAAAGCAAAGGCACGGGCACACGTGGCCCACGGCGCCAATCCACTTCCGCCTCTGCCAGATCCCCAAGAGCAAGCACGCGTCGATTGCGGCGTCGTGGGATGGGACGTGCCCACATTCTTTAATGGGAAGAGCGGAACGCCCCCCACTTCCCCATAAAAACAGAGGAAGCAGGAGCGGTTCCCCTCCTTCGCTTTCATTGCATCTTCTTCCTCCTCCAGAGATCCCCTTTGCGCTCTGCCTCCGCATCTCCTCCGCCGTCTCTCGCGTTTGCGGCGCCGCCAGACTCTTCGTCCTCCTTCCCTCGCCGCCTCCGCCATGGCCCCGAAGACCGGGAAGGGGAAGGCGGAGAAGACCAAGAAGGAGAAATCTGAGCAGGCGGCGAAGCTTGCCTCTGCTTGAAGCGGAAGCGAATGTCGCCTCCGCCCGCCGCTGCTCGGCGTCGGGAACTCTGGAACAAGTATTACCTGCTCGGGCCAAGAAGACCAATGCGCATCCTCGGACCAGAGCTCATCCGCCGCCACTAAGGACAACTACCCCGGCGGGTACTACTTCTTCGCAGCCTTCTTCCACTGCGGTCTTTGCCCCTTTTTCTGATTTCTTCTGTGACATTATGAACACATACGGCTTCCACCTTCTTGACTTCACCCCCAACGCCATCCTCACAATGGCGGTTTTCGCACACATGTGCGAAAACTTCATTGGGATACACCCAAACGTAGCGCTGTTTAGGCACTTCTTCACTCCTAGAGCAGAGGCCGGCAACCCCCTCTCCGGAGGAATTTCTTGGGTTTTTCGTTCGCACAAGAAGGCGTCTTACTTGCCGGGGGAGCTCCGCGGCAAGTGGGAAGAGTGGCGCAGAGGTGGTGCTGGGTCGTTGAAGACGAGCCGCAGCACTTCACCGCCGCAAGACAACTCCTATCGTCGGCGCGCCGGGGATCGAGCGATCTGGATCCGGACGACGTCAAGCTCAACGTCGCCTCGTCCAATTCTTCGTCTTCAAGCAGCAAAGCTGTCCGCTGCGTATAGGCGCAGATTTCTCCGCCGCAGACGCCTCCAAGACAGAAAAGGCCGGCTGGGAGTATGGCGGCTAGGGATATAATGAGGCTGCGCCCGGCTGAACTTCAACTTCACGACGCTGGAGTTGAGAGGATGGTCCGGAACTCTTTAAATATGACCCGCCCATCCAGAGTGGTTCAGACCTCCCGGGAGTGGTGCCCTCGCAACAAAGACAGCTCGGGATCGTCTTCGCCATGATGCCCGCGTGCGATTCGACGGCGTGGAGCGCACATGGATTCCGCCCAAGCCAATAGGCGTCCTCGGCTTCTTCGACAACCTTGAGGAGGTGGCGAAGAACAAGGACGAGACCCGGGCTGACACGGGACACCACGGACCAGAGATAGCGTACATAGCTTCTCGGGCTGAAGAGGCGCAGCAGCCAGCGGCGGCAGGAGAGTTCGCCACACGCCCGAGGAGGCAGATGCTGCAGAAGCGTCCTGCCAAGCGGAGGAGGCGGAGATCTGCAGATTGCTGCAACTTCCTCCCGACACGCTCGCCGGGGTCCCCCCTCTGAGGCACTCCGGGATCCCTGGCATCGCGGCCGAGGCCGCGGCAAGGGGTGGCGCTGCCGGAGGGAGCGGAGGCACCGCAGGAAGCGAATGCGCCGGAGGGAGCGGAGACGCCAGAGGGAAAGGGGCCGCAGCGCAGGGCGCTGGGCCCGGCGAGCCAGCCGGCGAGGAGGAGGAGGAGGAGGACGCCGAGGCCGCCAAGACGCCGGCGGGTCCACGGATCTCACGCCGACGACCTCTCCTCGTCGTCGGAGACCTCCCGCCCCGGGCAAGCCCTAGGCGTTCTCCATCAAGCGCCTCCAAGGCGGCGGCGGCGAGGGCGGAGGCCTCCCGGCAACAACCAGCGCAAACTTCCCGGGAAACTAAGCTGTGCCGAGGACCGCCAAGCGCCGAGGGAATCTTCGCCCCCTCCTCGCGCCGCGCGCGCCTGTGGAGTATGACTTCTCCGCCTTGAGCGAAGACGACGAGGAGGAACAGAGGCACCCAGATCTTCATCTTCTCAAATTTCGCCTTGATCTTTGTTGATGCCAATCTTGTTTCTTGCGTTGATTTCAGGACCTTGACCCAAGGCGAAGAGGGTCAAGGTGCCCGTGGTCGGTCGCGACGACGACTTCGCCAAGGCGATCGGGACGGCCGAGCCGAGCTTGCGGACCCGAGCGCCGTTCGAGGAGCAGCCTCAGCCGCAGCCCCCAGCAGAAGTCTGGGGTTCTGCACTTTCGCCACGCGCGCTTGAAGATTTTGGTCTTGTACTAATGCCTTGATGTTTTGTCTTGACTTGTGCAGAGGTGGAGCCACAGCGGCAGAGCGCCGGAGGTCGCCTCGAGGAGCCGCAGCCCGCCGCCGCCGCCAAGGCCGATCTCCCGGCAAGGAGAGCACTCCGCCAAGGGCGGGTACTCCGCCAAGGGCGAGTACCCGCCAAGAGCGAGCAGCCCGGGCGAGGGCGGCAACTCCGCCAAGGCAGAGCTCCTCGACGAGGAGCCTGGGCACGACGACGCCCCGCCAAGGTAGGTTCCGCAACTTTGTCTCCTTGGCGTTGTCTCTTTTGGATATTTTCTTGAACTTCTTTTGCTTTTCTTCTTCTTCTAGATCCTCCTCCCCGAGCAGATGGAGACGGAAGTCGTCATTGTTGAGGAGGAGGACGCCAGCAAGCGGCGGCGGCGACGCCTGTCGCCGAGGACACGGGCGGAGCCGCCGGGCCAAATGTGCGAGATCGCTCCGGCTGCGGACGCAGCGGCCGGGAGGGGACGGCGACCGCACCGCCAGCCCGGAGGCGGCGAGAGCATCAAGTGCTGCGCCGCCGCCGACCCTTCCGCGGGAAGAGCAGCCCGGCTATTACTTGAAAGCCCCCAACGGCGTCTTCATCCAGTGCCGTGGGGCTCTTCGTCATGCTCCCGCGGAGGGCGAGGCTTTGATGGGGAGGTCCTCGCCTCCGCGGGCTTGAAGATCGCCGAGGGACGGCGGGAGCGACGGTCTCAAGAGGAGAAGCTGCTTCACCAGCCTCGGCCCTTTACCGGGCCAGCAGCGGCTCGCTCGGGAAGCCCTCGTCGCCAAAGCCGCCAAGAGATGGAGAAGCGCTTGGCGGAGCTCAGCGCCCGCCAACCAGGCTGCTCTCCACGAGGTGGCGGAGGAGCGCAAGCGACTCGCCGGGAGTATGAAGAGTGGTTGCTGGAGAAGGCCGAGGCCGAAGAGCAGCAGCGGCTCGCCGGGGAGGAGCTGTCCCGGCGAGAGGGAGAGCTCATCCAGCGGAAGGTCAACCTCGACTCCCACGAGGAAGACCTTGTCGCTCGGGAGCAGGCCCTTGGCGGGGAACTGAAGGAGGCGAAAGCCGCTGCGGCTGCCGCGGAGACCGCCAAGGAGGAGCTTGCCGCCAAGGTCGCAAGAATGGAGGAGTTGTCAAGGCGCAGCGTGGAGAAAGTCGCCCGCGCCAACACGGAGCGCGAGAAGGACGCCCACACCAACTCGAACTCCAGCGTGTCTTTCCAAGAAGGGCGACGAGTTGAAGGCTGCCAAGGACTCCATCGAGGATCTTGAGCTGCAAGTCTCTGTTGAGGGACTCGCCGACGCCGCCGGGATCGGAGACCAAGTTGAAGGAGGAGCTCCGAGAACGAGCTTTGATGGACAGCGCCAACAAAGCAGCCGAGCAATTCCACCGTACTGTCGAGTTATGGACCGAGGACTTGGTGTCTTGTGCGTCCGACATCGACCAGGAGCTGCTGGCGCTGAAGCTGGAGCATCTCATCTACTCCCCGGATCCAAATCTCGCTCACAGCGCCAAGCTCAGCCTCTTCTTCAGGGGGATCGCGCCGGCCCTTGCAAATCTGCGGAAGAAGATCCCCGTGCAGCTCGCCGAGGAGACTCGCCGGCTGTGCACGGGAACCATGGAGCGTGTGCTGACGAAGATCGTATACCGCAATCCCGGCATAAACCTCACCAATGTTCTTCGCAGCTTGCCGGCCGACGCGAACATGGAGGCTCTGAAGGAGCAGGTCGCCCACATCATTGCTAAGGTGAACAAGATCCCGTGGTGGAGGGCGCACCGCGAGACTAGGCCTCCTTTCTCTTTATCTCTTTTTGTTGCTGCATAGGGTGTTATGAACTTATTAGCCATCGCGACAAGTTATTCCTTGCAAGATATTATCTTTATTTTGTTCAATAGATGCAGTGTTATCTCCCTTGTTCGGATCCTCAACTTTGTATGCTTCAACCCTACGCTTCTAGGAAACTTGCCGGCAAGGGGTCCTTGCCGCGAGCGCTGAGTGTTGAACTCGAAGCAGCCTGCTGGCCAAGGTCTTACCGGCAAGCAACCTTGCCGCGGCTAGTCGCAACGCACTTGGCTTGCTGAGCGGACTCGAAAACGAAACAAGGGCGCGACACTTGTCGCAGCTCACTTAAATCGTTGAGCGTGCTCGAAAACAAGATAAAGGTGCGGCTATCCACGGGTAGGTTCCTCCGAGCACAGGTTTTCCATACAAAGTGTGATCGTTCAAGGAAGGCAACTTAAAATTTAAAGTTTTGGACTACTCAAATTCCAATAACTTAGCTTTCATGATCCGTGCGTTCTCCGGCAAGCTTCATCCTCCATTTCCTTCCCCCCGGCAAACTTGTGCGCGAGGAACGTTCCTTCTGCTTAAGATGCAAGGAAAGAGAAGAAGGAAACAAGTATATGGCCTTTCGGCGTGCTATTCTTACCGGATATGTGTGTCGCACAAGAGATGCCAAATAACACATGCAAATAGCAAAGAAAAGCACGGGAAAGGCAACTAGCGCAAAACACAGAAACTTTACTGATGCACGGGGTCTGCGCCCGGCTTTGTACAAGGGGTTACATGCAACAGCGGCAAGGCCTGTACAAAAGGTGGTTGCCGGAGCGGATCACGGCAACCGCGCTTTATGGGTGAAACTTGCGAAGATGCTCTATGTTCCGTGAGTTGCTCACCGGTAAGCCTTCTTGGTCTCGAGGCGGACAGCGCGGGCCTCGTGACTTGTCTCACCCGATAAGGGCCTTCCCCTACTCGGGCGCGCCAAAGATGCCGGGAGATCTGCCGCCATGGACACCTATGGGGCGGGCCCTTGTGAGTGCGGTACGAGGGCGGAGGAGGCACAGAGAGCAGATCGAGGCGAGCACGCGGGCGGATTTTTACCCAGCTTCGGAGCTCTCCGGAGAGATAAAACTCCTACTGCTGCTTTGTGTTGGTATTGAGCTCGGGAGCTTGAAGAGCTACAATGGCAGCTACACCGAGCGCGAGAGTGGCTAAAGCTGCGAACCGAACCAGCCGAACCGAACCCCTTCTACGTGCGCATGGGCCTCCCTTTTATAGTCGGAAGGGGGCGCCAACAGGTGGCAGCGTAGGAGAAAGGGGTAAAAATGTAAAAGAGGTGGTAGTTGGAACAGTGCAGCTACAGTGCGTGAACAGTGGTTTCTACCTACTTTGACAGTGGGGGACAAGGGCATTTAATGCCCGTCGCCGTCGACCCCAAAAGCTCCCGCCCTTGCGTCTCCGTCTGCCACGGCGATGGATCCACCACCGTGAAGTGCCACCGTGTCCCCAGTTGCACAGCCATCCGCCATGCGCCCTCGAAAGGCCCCAGGCGACGCTGGGCGGATGAGCTAGAGCGCAGCACACAACAGAATCCTCCCGGCAAGCACCTTGCCGGGTCTTGATTCTGCGGGCCGGGAGCTTGCGGGCTCAGAATTTGTTGCTCCCCGGGCCCTCGCCGGGACGCACATAGCGCCGAGGCGTGTCTTCTATGACGTAATCTTCTAATCGTCTCGGCGAGCTCCCCTCGCCGGGGCCTTGCGTGAGTGATGTAACCTTGAGCCTGGAACGGCCTTCCCGGCAAGCTCCGCTTGCCGGGGTCTCGATCTTCTGTCTTGTATACTTTGTCTTTGAATGGTTTGATATGGAGCAGGAAGGTTTTCGGCGAGCACGTGGTAAACCCTGCCGCGGGAAGCTGCAAACGCCCGTGCACAAGTTGGGGTACTGAGGTACCCCTACCTTAGTACACCGACAGCTACCTTCCCACGTCGTCGCCCCCACCGTCGGGCCACCGCAGCTTCCTCCAGACGTCGGCGCAAGCACCACCTTGGCTCCGTGCGCCCCCGACCAGCTCCTTCAACAATGCCAACACGCTCGTCGGACACCGCCAGGCCAGCTACCATACCATGAGATCACTTGATCCCGCTTGGTACATCTTCTATGCTTTGTGTGTTGATCAACTTGAATCACTCTTTATACTTAGTCTTGATCAACCTTGAATCTTTCCAACTCTCTTCATTAAGATGATGTCTTGAAGGTAAACATGAATGTTCACACAACCTTCTTCTTCAAGACATGCTTGCAATAGGCTCAACTCTCACGTGACCAGTCTTTAGATAAATCCTTGAATAGCAACTTGGTCAACACAAATTCTTCTTCTAGCAACCTTGAAACCAACAAATGGTCTTCAAGCAATACCTATGTACAAACCCTTCAAATATAACTCAAGGCAACCATTAGTCCATACAGATTGTCATCAATTGCCAAAACCAAACATGGGGCACCACATGTTCTTTAAATCTCCCCCATTTTGATAATTGATGACAATCACTTTCAAGAGAGTTTATACAAGGAATTAAGCATCACCATTCAAGGCAACAACTAAGCATGAGATGCAAATGCTTAGGAACAAAACCAAAGCAAGATACCAAAAACCCTCTAAGCTCTCCAAACTAAACTCTTGAAACTTCTCCCCCATTGGCATCGATTGCCGAAATGGACGAAAAACTTAAAAGGCCAATATAATATGTGTTCCTCCATGAAGTGTGTATTTCTCAAAATATGAGTGCAATGAAATACACATATCCAATGATAGCTAGTTGGAGGAAGACAAACTATATGAGGATCCAAAGATTGCAAAAGGATGATATGGCACAAAGACATACCAAAGAGAGATGTAAGCAATCAAAAGATACCAATTGAAACAAGCCATCAAATGATCCTACGAGCCACACGAATAAAAGATATTATGATATGAGCATAGGAGTGTTCTAAAGAACATAGAGAAGCTCCTCATGATTTGTGGAATATTTAGTTTTGTATTTGGATACAACGTGCACAAAATAGGATCATCACTCCCACAAAATCAGTAGAACCTCACAACAAGTGTAAGTGGGCATATAGGAAACTAAGCCTAGCACTTGCGACAAACACATGGTTGAGCAACAAGTAAAAGAGGCAACTTAAGAACAGGCTCAACCAAAAATGATGCCTATAAGTCATGGCAATGCACTAGATAAGAATAATATAAGGATGAACATTAAGCATCAATATAGTATTAAATAAATGAGATACAAGGTGCAAGACATGTCTTCCCCACATACACCCAACAAGGAAATGGGTTCACAATTTCACTGAAAAGCAAATTAAAACCAAAACTTGTGGAAACCCATGGTGAAGACAGAAGATGAAGACCTCATCAAGACGAGGGATACCAAGTAAGATGACAAAAGCCTCGTCAACACAAGCATGAGGAAAATAATCTTCAACACAAATGAGTGCATCAAGATGAAACGAGATAAGACCCACACTCAAAGCAAAAGCTTTCACGGAGCCATCAAAGAAATAACCCGAGAAAGAAAAGATGGACGTGAAAGAAAAGGATATCAACTAGATATGCAACTTCTCTCAAGTGTATAAGATTCTAGGTAGATGAAAATCATGATGATATATATCTACAACTAATGATGTACACAGGAAATAGTTATAATAAGAGAGAGCAAGATATCCAAATAGAAGTCATAAATATACCAATAAGATCTTTGCTTGAAAGCATAGCACATGGCTTAATTTTGTCTTATTGTATATAAATGAACTCCAAACACACAACCATCAACTACATCACAACTAGCACAAAGAGATCATTGTTGGGATGCTTTGATAAAGGAAACAAGTATCACAAGAACGAATCAATAAATTCATGCCATGATGCAACCTACACAAGGTTGAGTGCAAGAAGTGTATGCATGAAGTAGATACTTGTTACCGAGATAGCACTGGCATGATGTAGTAGATAATGGTTCATTGATCATCCTAGCTTGACTCAGATAAGCACATGGTGACACCACCTTCCTTGTGACTGAGCCGAGCATCCAATGTATCTCCAATTGTTCCTAGAACAATCATCACAAAAAATGGTACACAAACTCATTGGAACCAAAGAGTTAGAGAACCAACAATACACAGGACAAACTCCACATAAATATGTGCATATAGATATGAAATTGAATTTCAGGCACATCTTACTCAATTAGAGACTTGGTGGAGCTTCCCCTATATATTGGGTCAAAGAAAGAAAGCATGCCAAAGGAAGTACATAAAGTAAATATGCATGCTCAAGACTTTCAAGAACCAAATCAACACATGATTGATAAGATACCACTCGAGAAGATATGAAGTGAAAATGAGATACCAATGAAGAAATCATCGCTTGAAGATATAAAAAATATACATCAAGGAATAAGATATCCATTGATACATACTAGTTGAACGATATCAAACTCACAAAAGAGAGGAAGGTTCCAAACAAACCAAACCCTCTACAAAGTTTCAAGATGGCACAAAGTACCAAAAAGAAATGGCTTGCCTTCCACCAACACACACTCGTTAAGAATCAGAATATGAGTGTTCTAAAGAAAATAGGGTAGCTCCCCCAAGAATTGTGCATTATAGAGAAATTGCATTTGAATACAAAATGCACAGGATGGGATCACCACTTTCACTATATCTAGAAAAACACTAGACAAGATCAAGAAAGTAACAATATCCACAAGTGGTGTGAAAGACAATGGGAGTTGACCCAATCCTTCACAAGAGATAAGGAAAATAAAAAACAAAAGCCAATGTAAAGATGACCAGCAATTTCCACCACATACATAAGTACCAATTGTCAAGAGGCAAGAAGTATTTGGAAATAATTCCTGGTGGTAGATTGTAAATATATCCAACATCATCTTCACACCAAACACAGAAGCAACTTGCAACTTGTAGAGCTAACATGCCACCTAGGAACAAGATAATGTCCAATATCAACTCTAGGTGGCAATATCTCAAATGTGCACATTTTCTAGGCTTGTAATATACATAGCATACTACCCCCCCCCATAATGTGATACCAATGAAAACTTAACAAGAGGCAAATAAAAAGTAAACAAGAGATAATTAATGGACCATTTTGAATTTGAATTTCTCATGAGAAGACATACCACATAGAGACTAGATAATCTTGCAGTATCAAAACTAGGCGGTATTCCTCATGTGCACACATTTGTGGGATCGTGAGGTGCACAAAGCACATCACTCCCCCAAAATGGGTTGTTCCATTAATCTCTCACGAGAGCCAAATAAGATATAAACAAGAAGCAAAAATGGCTCAACACAACACTCACTCGTACATGATATGCAAACTAACATACACATACTTGATTACTCAAGATAAGCAAATTGGAAGCACAACATATACAAACACATGCAAGGAGCAAAACCAAAACATGCAAAGGGGCAAGTAACTTTCAATGTAAACAAATTAAGTACAAGTTACCACAAGGAGGTACATTGGATATTAGATAGAAACTTGATAATCCAAATGACTTGGCTTGAAACAATATGAATGGTGAAGACCCCTTAATTCTTCATAATGTATCAAAGTCTCCAATGCCCTTCAACAACACTTATTGATCAAGTTTGAGCTTGTTGGTCCCCAACCAAGTTAGGTCCTAAGAGGTTAGTCACAATAGGCTTGGCTACCCAAATGGTTCTTTGGTTGACACCACTTTGAGTACCAACAAACTTAGCAGACACATTGCCAACCTTATCCTTCCGAAGAGAATAAATATCATCAATGAGAATTGGGTTGGATAAGGTACCATTCATGCATGAAGAAGCAAGGTGACCCTTCTCACGGCATAAGTAGCAACATCTACTCTTTTCTTTCTTCTTACTTGACTTCTCAACTTGAAGATCATTACCTTGAGTCTTCTTGGGAAGTGACCTTTCTTTAACTTATAGTTGAGCATGAGATTGAACTTGCGGCCTCTTCGCTTGTTGCTTGTCACTAATGGCTTTCTTCTTCAATGGGAAAGATCTAACATGATGCCATTCAATTTTGCACTTGAAGCAAACAATCTTGGCCGAATTCTTGACTTGTTCTTGGCCCTTCTTTTTATTGATCTTAGACTTCTTCTTCTTATTCTGGAGTTGAATCCAAGTCCACCTTTGTCATTGGGGAATTTTTTAACACTCAAGATATTTTTGAGTGTGGACTTCCCTTCATGGCACTTTTCCAAGTCTTTCTTCAAAGAAGTGACATGGGCCTTGAGCTCTTTGATGTCCTCTACATGGTTAGTATCAACACAAGTACTAGAGGAAGTATAAGCTTCATCGTTAGAGCAACAAGGTAAGGAAAGAAATTCATCACAAGATGTAGCAACATTGTGAGTAAATGAATTACGAGAACATGGCAATATAGCATTTTGACTTGAAGTAGTGCTAGTATCCACATGAGGCTCACTCGATGTTACCTTAGTAATCATAGCCATGTGATACTAGAAGATCATCAAGAGAGCTTGTGAGCTTTACATGACTTACTTCCAATTTCCCATAATTGCTAGATAGCAACTCAAGTTGAGCCCTTAGCTCAACATTCTCCTTCAAAATGGATGCTTCATAAGAAATAGAGTTAGTAACACAAGCATCATCATTAACAATAAGAGGAGAGGAAAACTTGGCAAGCTCTTTTGAATAAGAAGCTTCAAGTTGAGCATGAGACTCGGTGAGTTTGACGAGCTCACTCTTAATGACCCTTGAGCCATTTTCAAGGTTCTCAAAGTCCTCAAGGAATTTAGCATGCGCAACTTCAAGCTTAGCATTTTTAGTTTTGAAATCATTGGCCACCTCAAGGGCTCTATCATGGGATTCCTTTAATCTAGATAATTCTAGATCAGAAGTCTCCAAAAGAGATTCCTTGGTGCTTTGTTCAAGTTCAAGAGCTTGAGAAAGGTCTGCGATCTCACACTCATGAACTTACATTTTTATCAATGGTGACATCATGCTCCTCCAGATGAGATTCCAAATCCTAAATGTATTTCTTGCCCTCAATGGCAATAGACATGATTTCCATGAAGTTGGAACGAGCAATTTTATTCTTATGAAGAGCTTTAAAAAACATTTCCCACTTAATTTTTAAGGAGGCAACATTATCATTCTATTCATCAATATACTCATCCTCATTCTTATCAACATCAACATCAACATCATCATCATGAGATATATTGGGATTTGAAGTAGGAGATACCTTCAAAGCCTTAGCCATAAGGCAAAAGTGAGAAGCAATAGTTGATGATGTAAGATCCCTTGAAGCACCATTCAAGACCACACCATTCCATGAAGTTTTGGGTTTCCTATAAATTGTTAGCACAATAACTTGAGGAAATACATGCATTTTTATCATGGCAACAAGATGTAGCAAGCATACCATCATGATATTTAGTCAAGCAATTTCTACATGATATGCATGGACTATCAACACAAGCATGTGAAACATGTAAGGTGCTCGAAGTGTTAAAGTCCAAAGATGGAGCATTGCAATAAGATTGTGATGAGGGATCATCAACGATAAGCACACTATCATCATTGCAATGACCAACACTACTCACCATATCATTACCTTGTGGCAAGCCACATGTAGGTGAAGTAGAACAAGTTGAGAACACAACACTTCCGGAGGTGGAGGGAGAACAATCATTCCCACAAATCCTGGACACACCATATTTGTCTTGAAGCTTTGTCCATAACTCACGAGCATCCCGAAACAGCATGAGTTGAAATATAACTACATTGCTCAGAGCATCGAAAAACACATTAGAAGCTTGAGCATGATAGGCCCCTTATGTTTTGGAGTTTGTTGACATAAACAGTGTTGGTGCAATGATAGCCCCCTTACGTTTTGGAGTCCGTTGACATAAACAGTATGGAATTTATGTGTTTGCTAGTGCACATAGAGTAACAGGTCCCTGAAGTATCGAGGAGTTTGATGCAAACGACGAAGATAATCTCTCTGTGTGGCAGCGAAGGTTCTCACCGAAGATAAAGCTAACAAGAGTGACCCCTAAAAATTGCTGAAGTCTAAGCAAATGGTTCAGTGCATGTTCGAAGCAAATGACTACGCTTGAGGAAGAATGAAGACAAAGTGAAGATGTAGCATTTATTTTGTTGTTCTTCTTCTTTCATTGAGTCATAGAACCACCGTACTATTAAGAGGGGTGTAGCGTTCGAAGCTTTGATTCTCTGATGCTAAATCCAGATCCTATGAAAGCTGTGAGAGAAATCTCTTTGTGCTCCGAGCAAATACTTGCCAGCAAGAGACTGTGATCTTCTTCGCTGTGAGAGATTTGCCTCGGACCGAGGAGTTAGCATTACTTGTTCCTCAAGTAATGTTACCGTTGCTCCAAAATCCGACCATTGTGAACATGTCGGTTGGCCATTGGCTGGACCTCGTGCCCAAAATGGTTATTTCCCATCTGGGAAGGCTATGACTATAAATAGCCACCCCGCGCCAGCTTTGTCTGGCAGCTGCTCCATTTTATTCTGAGAAGATTGTTGAGAAACCCACTCTTTGAGCAATTTGAGTTTAAAATCCACCGAGAGAAAAAACCCTAGAGCCGAAGAATTAGATAGTGGTTCGGCATCACTGGAATCTATGTTTAGTATGCTCCGCCTATTACTCTTGAGAGCTACAAACTCTCTAGATGGTTAGGTGTCAATTTCTTCAGAGACCAAGAGTGATTGTGGTTCTCGAAGAAGAAGTCTGTAAAGGTTCAAAGATCGCCTTCAAGTATCTACCACGAGTGATCGACATCGATTAGTGAATCGATTGTCGAGGAGAATAGGGTGAAGAGAGTTTATCTTCCGTGTTAACTCACAGCCCCTCCAACCAAGCGTAGTCCTTGTGTAGTAGGACGAACTGGTCGAACAAATACCTTGTCACCATCTAGCATCTTTGGTTACCTCTGTCACTCATGTTTACCTTCAATGCGTTTTCATTCGTATGATTCTTTAATGCATGTCTTAGTTTCCCTTTCGGTACCTTGTTTTAGTTCATCGTAGTCTATTTCTCACTTATTCCACTACTGGGTTCTGAGAGATTTAAGTTTTCCAAAGAAAATTTGAAACTCCGATTCACCCCCCTTTGGTAGACATACTTCGTTCCTACAATTGGTATCAGAGCAAGGTACTCCTTGACTCTGCTCATTTTAGTCTAACGACTTTGGAGTTTAAGTATGTCTTCAGTGAACTACAAGTCGCATCTCAAGTTTCCCATATTCGATGGGACATACTTTCCCTTCTGGAAGGAGAAGATGAAGATCTGTCTTTGAGCTATAGACGATGATATGTGGAACGCGGTGCATATCGGGTTCACATTTGTTATTCCTCAAGCTCCTACCGATGAAGAAAAGAAGCTCATTCAACTGGATGCTCAAGCCAAAGATGAAATTGGTGGCCATCTCTCTCGAGCACAATTTCTTCGGTATCACCAGTGTGAAACTGCAAAGGAGCTGTGGTATGTCCTCAAAAAGATAAATGAAGGAGTTTTAACTCAGAAAGAAGCTCAAATTGATATTCTTTGGGCGAAGTTCAATCGTTTCAAGCGCATTGGAAATGAAAGTTGTCAGAAACCTTCGACCGCCTCGGTGACATAGCAAATGAACTTCAAGACTCAGTGCCAAAGACATCGCTGACCATGAAGTTGTGAAGAAACTGCTTTGATCTCTTGACAACTCATTTGACATGCTTGTTCTGATGATTCGAGAGTGTCTTGATTTCAAAAGCCTCAACTCTGCTGATGTCATGGAAAGACTGAACACTCACCGATGACCCACAAGTGTATGGAATCAATTGTAGTCTTTTCAATAAGTAAGAGTGTCGAACCCAATGAGGAGCAGAAGGAAATGATAAGCGGTTTTTAGCAAGGTATTGTCTGCAAGTCCTAAAATTGTAAGTAGCAAGTAGTTTGATAGCAAGATATTTGTAATGAGCAAGTAACGATAATAGTAAGAAAAGTGCAGAAAGGTAGCCCAATCCTTTTGTGGCAAAGGACAGGCCAAGATCGTCTCTTATAACAAGCAAAACGTTCTTGAGGGTGCATGGGAATTTCATCTAGTCACTTTCATCATGTTGGCTTGATTTGTGTTCACTACTCTGATAATTTGATATGTGGGTGGACCGATGCTTAGGTGATGTTTCTTACTTGAACAAGCCTCCTACTTATGATTAACCCCCTCACAAGCATATGCAACTATTTTAAAAGTATTAAGAATAAATTCTAACCATAGCATTAAACTTTTGGATCCAATCGGTCCCTTACGGAATAACGCATAAAGTAGGATTTAAGCTTCTGTCACTCTCGCAACACATCATATAATAAATACTCCACAATGCACTCCCTTACGCCCAAATATGGTGAAGTGTCATGTAGTCTACATTCACATGACACCACTAAGGGAATCACAACATACATACTATCAAAATATCGAACACATATCAAGTTCACATGATTACTTGCAACATGATTTCTCCCATGACCTCAAGAACAAAAGTAACTACTCACAAATGATAATCATGCTCAAGATCAGTGGGGTATTAAATGGCATATTGGATATGAACATATGATCTTCCACCAAATAAATCACATAGTAATGAACTACAAGATCTAATCAACACTACTAGTCAGCCACAAGTACCAATCTGATGTTCTAGTACAAAGATTGAACACAAGAGATGAACTAGGGTTTGAGAGGAGTTGGTGCCGTTGAAGATGTTGATGAAGATTGCCCTCCCCAAGATGGGAGAGTTTTTGGTGATGATGATGACGATGATTTCCCCCTCCGGGAGGGAAGTACCCCGGTGGAATCGCTCCACCGGAGGGCAAAAGTGCTACTACCCAAGTTCCGCCTAGAGACAGCAGGGCTTCGTCCTGAAAGTCCTCCTCTTATTTTCTTCTAGGTCAAAATGACTTATATACTTGAAGATGGGCACTGGAGGTGGTCCGGGCTGAGCACAACCCACCAGGGCGCGCCTAGGGGGACCTGGCACGCCCTGGTGTCTTGTGCTCGCTAGGTGGCCCCCTCCGGTAGTTATTTGCTCCAGTATTTATTATATATTCCATAAAATTTCTCCATGAAGTTTCAGCTCATTTGGAGTTGTGCAGAATAGGTAGCCCGACGTAGCTTTTTCAAGTCCAGATTTCCAGCTGCCGGAATTCTCCCTCTTTGCATAAACCTTGCATATTATGAGAGAAAAGGCATTAGAATTACTCCAAAAGGCATTATTATGTAATAAAACAATGTAAATAATAGTAGGAAAACATGATGCAAAATGGACGCATCACCCCCCCAAGCTTAGACCTTGCTTGTCCTCAAGCGAAAAACCGAAATCGAAAAACATGTCCACATTCTTAGAGAGAGAGAGGTGTCGATAAAAACAAAATACGGACATAGAAGCATCATGTATATTATTATAACAGCAACGAACTTTAACATAAGACTTTTATCATAACTTTTGTCATATGACTTCTCATGAACAAGTAACAATTCAT
The DNA here is from genome assembly GCA_021437245.1 of Aegilops speltoides. NCBI lineage: Eukaryota > Viridiplantae > Streptophyta > Magnoliopsida > Poales > Poaceae > Aegilops > Aegilops speltoides. Next base: position 142,821,380 of record CM038146.1, read on the forward strand.
CACATCATTGAAGTACAAAGCATAAACTCTATTGGAAACCAACAAACTATGTTCTCAATCAACTTTGCAACTACGATTCATCATCTTTTCAGGAAAGGTCACATATTGGAGCCTTTTGGCAAGTCCACATACTCAACCATCTTATAGTATTCTATGATTGCTAACACTGAAAGTGCGTGACGTCGACTAGGGGGGGGGGTGAATAGGTGATTTTTACAAATTCGTCACTAAGGAATTTCAGGGTGAGGAGATTCCTAAGTCATGAACAACAAGCAGCGGATTAAGTACTCAGGTATAAGCATAACAGAGCAACAACATAATCATCATGATGAAATGAAAGACGAACACAGAGTACAGAAAGCGTAAACACAGGATAAGCAGGTTGAAGACAATGTGACTGAAGAAATTGGATTGAGGAAATGAAAGAGTTGAGGAAATAGAGCCAGTAGACTTGGTGAAGACAATGATTTGGTAGACCAGTTAAAACAGCTGTGATAGTTGTACATCTGGTTGGAGCGGCTGAGTATTTAAACTCGAGGACACACGGTCCTCACCATATTCTCCTTGAGCTAATATCACACATACCTCACCCAACACTCGTGGTAAGTCTTCACAGGTGACTTACAAACCTTCACAGACTCGGTCACTCGGCAATCCACAATTCCTCTTGGATGCTCAGACCATGATGCCTAACCGTCTGGAGGATACACAGTCCTCAAAGGTAACAAGCGTAGGTTCCACACAGGAACAATCTCTTAAGTGATTCTCAATCACTCTGGATTTGTAGGTTTGGGTTTGGGATTAGGGTTTTCCTCACTTGATGATTTTCGCTCAAAGTCCTCGGAGGATGGGATGCTCTCAATTGACAAGTGTCAGTTTCTCTCAGAGCAGCCAACCAACTAGTGGTCGTAGGGGGTGGCTATTTAGAGCCTAGGGAGCAGTCCAACATGATAAGACATAAATGCCCTTCAAGGATATGACCGTTAGGTGGTAGGATATTTTGGACAGCTGGCGCGTGGCACAACAACGGTCGGATTTGAGGTTCGAATTCCTCAGGGCTATCATGTTCCTCACTGTGTAGGCAATCCGCACTGGCCAACTCCTAACTCCTCAGTCAGGACAAATTCCTCAGAGACCAGAAGATCTTCGTCTCTGTCACTGAAGAAATTGACTGAACTGGTATGACATTTCTAATGGCTTCACTCGAAAGGATTGGGTAGGTGTAGGATTTTGAGATGAGCATCACTTGGAAATCAGTTTCCTTAGTATTACCTCGACCCCCTTTAACAGTACGGTGTTTCCTATGACTCAAGAAGGAGAGAATTAAACTAAGTAAACAAAAGTCTTCATGCTTAATAATCCTCGCATGAATATCCAAGTCTTCAAGGTCACACCAATTTCATCACTTCCAAAGTCTTCAGCCAAAGACATTCATTTTTAGGGGTCAACTTTCACTCTAAATATCAAACTCCTCATCGACTTATAGAGCCTGTGTACACTCACAAACATATTAGTCCCTTAACCTATAATTCTTGAATACACCAAAATCACTAAGGGGCACTAGATGCACTTACAATCTCGCCCTTTTTGGTGATTGATGACAATATAGGTTAAGTTTTCAACGGGGATAAACATATGAAATGAAAGTGCTCAATATTAAGGAATTTGATTGCAAGATATAGAAGAACTCCCCCTGAAGATGTGCATAGTGAGGAATTTGCTTTTGAAGTAATGCACATTTGAAGAGTAGAATCATGGGGATCTCCCCCTATATCTTGTAATTCATACACACATTTAACACATCAAATGAAGAATTTGAAATGCATGATGAAATATGGTGACTGATGTAACTTAGCATGCGTGCATAGCATATATGAGGAAATAGCATGAAGAAAAACAAAGCAAAAGTATCAGGTCACCACCGGACTTAAGTTTACAACTCAATCAACAAACACTTCAGAAGAGCAAGAGTTGTAACTTAAAAAACACCCATATAGATAGACCCGCTTGAAGACTAACTCAAATTTCTCCCCCTTTGTCATCAAATGACCAAAAAGGGATGAAAAATGAGGACTAACGCCCCTGAAGAATATAATCACGAGGTTGATGGAGGAGCACCAGCGTTGTTGGGGTCGGTTGTTGGAGTAGGACCTACCGCAATGTCGTCCAAATCTTCATTTTCATCGGTCTCGCGCGATGAAGAATATGAGATGGGCACCAGAGGAGGAACTTCGACCTTCTTGAATTTCTTCGCCGGAGGCTTAGACCAGCGGAAGTCCTGCTTGAAGCCCATCTGCTTGAGTTCTTCATCACCGTAGATATGAGTCAGAACAGTCCAGGTGCGATCAAAAACTTCATGGAGGTAGTATTGGTTCTTCTTCACTAAATTATATGTAGCAGTCATGTTGTGAAGAATCGAACCAAACTGACGCTTGACCTATTTATGATTGCGATTGACCTTCTGATGAAGACTGAGGAGAAGCTCATGATCAGTCATCACTCTTGGAGCTGTGGCTTGTGGACTTTGCTTGGATGCATTGGCGGCAGAATCATGAGTGGCAGAGTCATCATTGGTGGAGTATGAGGAAGCTTTGCGGAACTGTCCATCCAATGGATGAATGCCCTCATCAACAATTGCAGTGGCCTTGCCCTTTTCATCAGCTGAGGAAAATGTTCGCTTGAGGACTTTAATAGGGGGCAAGTAGTTGCCACAGTTGAGTGTGTCAGCCTTGTAGTTGATTGAAGACCTTGATCTAAGGAATCTCATAATCCAAGGAGCGTAAGGCTTCAATTAAAAGGGAGACTATGCAATGTTTGCCAGAGTCTTCATGAAGAAGTCATGGTAGTTTACTGGGATACCATGCATTATGTTGAATAGAAATTTTTTCGTGATGCCAACAACTTCTTCATCATTCGAGTCGTGGCCTTTGATAGGACTCAATGTCTTGGTCAGAATGCGATAGACAGTCCGAGGAACATACAACAATTCCTTCACAAGGAATTTTGTCCTTGAGGCTTGACCAGGCTTTAGTGGCTTCATCAAAACTTGCATGAAGTGATCAGACAGTTCAGTTTCATCATAGATGAGATGCGCACCTTCAAGGGGAGGACTGATAGGCAGGGCATGAAGTAATTCAGAGGCTGGTGGTTTGAAGTGAGTGTTCTTTGTCATCCAGTCCAACACCCAAGAGTTCACATCTTCAGCATTGCCGGTGATGTGCAGCATCACATAGAACTAAAGAATGAGTTCTTCATTCCAGTCACATATGTCTGTGCAAAAGTTGAGCAATCCAGCATCATGAAGAACATTGAGGACTGGAGTGAAGCACGACAGTGATTCCATGTCCATGTGAGGAATATGCGCATGATCGAGGACTTTGTCCTTATTGAAAAGCAGTGAAGAATAAAAGTTTGCTTGGCTGGTAGTCCAGAAATGCTTCCTTCTCAGACGACCAGAGTCATAAGGGTTGTAGTCGGTGAAGAACACATGCTCATGAAAGAAGTCATCGGCCTTGAATTTTGGCTTCTTTGAGAATGGATTCTTCGGCTTTGGCTGAGAAGTATCAGTCAGTTGCAGCACAACCTCAGGAATGTCAATCTCTGGAGCCGCATGCTGAGGAATTTCAGTTTCTGCTTCAGTTGCAACCTGGGCCTCCATTTCTTCAGCAGCTTTGTCATCAGCACTAGTGGCTGGAATTTCTTTAGGAATGGAAGGGGTAGTATGAATTTCATCAGAGCCCATCTGAACTTCAGTAGGTACTGGGGACCGAGGAATTTTTTGAAGCGTTGTGAACAGAGGAGAGTTGGGGTGCTGACTGTCCCAAAAGTCATCGTTCATCACAGGTGTGGTGCTCCCAATGTCCACATCTTCATCTTCTTCCATTTCTTCAACGCCTGCCTCTTCAGCTATGAACTGAGGCATTGGCGATGATACCAGGGAGTTGAAGTGATAGTGTCCACTTCAATTTCTTCATCCATCTGCTCAGTTGAAGCAACAGAGCGATTCTCTTCAGCAGATTCACTTGGAATCTCATAGTCTTCACCAAAAGGAATAATTTTCCTTGATGGAATGCTTGAGAGAGGAACAACATCAATAGGATTCTCAAGTGAGCTTGTCAAAATCTTCGCCTTCTTGAGTGCAAAAGATTCTGAGGAGAAAATGCTTTCCTTTTCTTCAGAGCAGCTTGCTCTGCAGCCTTTCTTTTCTTCATTTCAAAAGCTGAAGGAAGAACTTGACTTGGTGTTGGCGTTGGTGCAGGAGGAGCAGAGGAAAATTGGATCAATTTTCTTCAGGCACAACTGATGCAGTTGTCCTATCTTGTTCAGCTTCTACAGGCGCAGCGACACATGCTTCAGCTGCCCTGACTTGTTCTTCAGGCGCAACACTAGTAGTTGCCCTGGCAGTTTCTTCAGTGGCTCGAATTGCTTCATCAGCCCTGGTGCTAGCAGATTCATCAGCAGCCTAATTTTCATCAGTGGTGCTAGCATGTTCTTCAGTCAGCTGTGCAGATGCTTCAGCCGGAGGAACTTCAATGTGCACAGGATCAGCAACATTGGAAGTGAATTTCTTCGCCATTTTGACAAATCTGACTATGGCTCCCAGCCATTCTGCCTTGTAGGCGCCAAATTCATCACTGAGCTTTTTGATCTCAGATTGCATAGCGACGAGTTGCTCAGGTGATAACCTCAGAATGTTATCCTTCAAAAAGTGTTGTTTCTTGTACTGGGCTTTCTTTGCCGTCCTGGCTTGATCATACTTCCATTTTTCTTCAGTGATGAATGCCGTCAACATGTGACTTTGTCTAGGAGTGAGGTCCATCTCTGGCAAAGGAGTGTTTGGGTCATTGTGCCAGAGGTCAATGAAATCCAGGATCTTCTTCGGATCCAATAGAAGGGGCACAGCACTTTCCTTGGCTCTAGCGGCCCGCTGCTGTCTGTCTTTGATGATATTGGCCACTTCTTCATCATCAGCTTCGTCATCATTAGACGGAATTTAAAAGACCACCTGCTTCTTGTGAGCACTTGGTCTAGTGCCTCGTCCAGCAGTAGCCTTGGTCTTCAGCAGAGTGGGGCCGGTTGAAGAAGGAGGAGCTGAAGAACTTGCAGAAGCTCTCGAGGCAATTGAGATGCCTATGGTCCTTTGGCAAGTTGCAAGATGCACAGGTGCCGAGGACTTTGTCGGAGGAGCTGAGGGTTTTGTAGCCCGAGGAACTGGTGCAGCTTGAGGAATTTGCCGAGATGGCACTGACGAGCTCGGCCGTGAGGGCATTGCTGAGGAAGTTGGTTTTCGAGCAGGCTTCTTTGGCATAGCCTTCTTGCTTGTGGTAGCCTCAGTAGCAGCAGCAGCAGAATCTTCATTGAATTTCTTCACTGCTTCTTTGGCCTACTTGGCCAACTTGGCTTGCCGCCTGGCCCATTCAGCAGCATAATCTTCACCACGTTTGAGGCATGTGGGATCAGCTCTTTGGCCAGGTGCCAACGGAGGTCTTGGGAAAGGAGGGTGAAGAGCGAATTTCTTCATGTACTTTGGAGTTACATATCTGTATTCCCTCCATTCCCGTGCCCATCTTTGTTCAATTCTCTGTATGCGCACCTTGCGCTCATTCTTGGTTTCCTTCCCGTGAGTTGCCTCATTAGGCGTGCAGTACCCTGCATAAATGTCATCAAGGATCTCGAAAGCAGTCTTGACTTCCAGTTTCTTTCCTCCCTTCTGAGGTCTTTTACCATCTGCCATTTTCTTTAGCTGAGGAATTTGAACTATTGAGTTCTCTGAGGAAGTATGCAGCTTTTCTTCGAGGAATGCTGCAAATGAGTTAAGTTGATGAGAACCTAGTGATTCAACAGCAGACATGTGTACCTGTGAACAGAGTATAGGTGCGAAGAATTTGGAGAGGTCATATGCGTTCTCAGAAGTTTTGCAAAACGAAACAAGTTTGAGGAAATTGACCAGATATGTCTTGAATAATTTCACTAAGTGTTCTTTGACTTAGGTTCCAGAGTTGTCTGGATTGTGAGATTCACACAATTGAGGAATCTTGAGGAAAAACGCCACTTAGAGAAACAAATCAAGAACATATGAGTGTGCGAGGTGTTTAGAGTGTGGAAGTTGAAGAATAAACACCTTTTGAAGATTTGATGAAAATCATCAGTAGTAACAAAGGCAGTAAAAGTAACTTTTAATTACCCTTGACGAAGAACACAGCGAACTGGGAGTGTAGATTTAGAAGTTCGTCTGTCCAGATCTTCCACGTCCTAACTTGGCAGAGGAAGATGGCTACGATGGCGGCGGAGAGAAGATGTCCACGGACGGCGCGAGTACGACGACGACGAGGTCGAGGCAGTGAAGCTCTTCCTCACCGGCGATGATGAAGGTAGCAGCGGTGTTAGGGCTTGAGAGCTTGAGCGAGGGGAGTGAGATCGAGCGGGGTAAATGCAGTCTTAGGAGGGTGAGGGGTATTTATAGCCGAAGTGAAAAACCGCTCGTCCGAGGAAAATGGACGAACGTGACCCTGACCCTTCTCATCCTAGCGACATGTGTCACCCACGTATAGTGTGGTGGAGATCGTGTAAGATCGTGGGTGAATAGATAACTCTTATCGTGGGATGTGTAACGGTTTGAGAGGCAAAAGCCAAAACTTCAGATAAGAATATTTTAAAGTTTCGTTCGCAATTTCTTCAGCTCACAAAAACATAGTGAAGATTTTGAACGGGTTTCAAATAGAACGCATATGAAGAATTTAGGAATAGACTGGGTTGAGTTTTGCATAGAGGGGGAAAAAGGGTCCAATCACATTCACTTAGCACAAAAATCACTTGAAGAATTAGCAATAAGTGAATGCTGTAGAGGACATAAAAACTCAAGTATATATATAGACAATGAAGAACAATGACGGAAAGAGTGAAGACAATGCAAAGTTGATGAATTTGAAACTGAGGAATTTCAAGAATGAAGAAAAAACACAAATTGAAGATTTTCAACTTTGGTTGGTGGCATAACCCACCGTATAAGAATGATGATTTCAGACACCGCGTACAATTGTCGTAGGGTTCTGAGAATCAAATTCTTCATTAATTTCTTCACACTTAGAGGGTTAGTCTTCATTGATTGAAGAAAAATGTTACTTCGTGTGTTGCACATCTAAGTCATCAAGTTTGCATAAGTGTTAGGATGTGTGTCCTTTTCAGAGAACATTCGAAGATTCTAAGATATTTAGCTCACACCGCAACTTGCTAAATCTCTTCTCATCCAAGGGCTTTGTGAAGATATCGGCCAACTGGTCTTCATTATTTGCGTGGTCGATGGAGATGCCGCCCTTCAACACATGGTCACGATGAGAATGATGACGAATCTGGATGTGCTTTGTTTTCGAGTGCTGAACTGGGTTGTGAGCAATCTTGATGGCACTCTCATTGTCGCAGTAGAGTGGCAAATTCTTCACATTGATGCCATAGTCCTCGAGGGTTTGCTTCATCCATAGTAATTGAGCACAGCAAGATCCAGCAGCAATGTACTCAGCTTGACGAGAGAGAGTGATACGTGATTACGCTTCTTCGAGGACCAACATACCAAGGATCGTCCGAGGAAATGACATGTGCCTGACGTTGACTTGCGGTCCACCCGATCACCAGCATAGTCAGAGTCTGAATATCCAATTAGATCAAAGGAAGAGCCCTTGGGATACCATAATCCAAGTGTTGGTGTGTGAGCTAGATATCAAAGAATATGCTTCACAGCCTTATGGTGTGATTCCTTCGGTGTAGCTTGAAATCGGGCACACATGCAAACACTAAGCATAATATCCGGCCTAGATGCACATAGGTACAATAAAGAGCCAATCATGGAGCGGTATACCTTTTGATCGAAGTCTTTACCATTTTCATCAGTGCATAGATGGCCATTTGTGGGCATAGGGATTTTGATGCCTTTGCCATCTTGCAAGCCGAATTTTCTCAACACATCCTTGAGGTATTTCTCCTGAGATATGAATATGCCATTGTATTGTTGACGAATTTGAAGACCTAAGAAGAATTTCAATTCTCCCATCATAGACATTTGATATTCTTCACTCATCATATAGGCAAATTTGTCACTGTAACATTGGTTAGTACATCCAAAGATAATATCATCAACATATATTTGGCACATGAATAATTCATCATCATATGCTTTGGTGAAAAAAGTTGTGTCAAGTGAACCGGGTTTGAAGCCTTTCTTCACGAGGAATTCCTTCAGTGTGTCATACCACGACTGAGGTGCTTGCTTGAGGCCATAGAGGGCCTTGTTGAGTCTGTAGATGTGATCTGGAAATTTTGGATCCTCAAAACCTGGTGGTTGAGCAACATATACTTCTTGCTCAAGCTTACCTTTGAGGAATGCACTTTTCACATCCATTTGATGTAAAATGATATTATGATGGTTAGCATAAGCAAGCAATATGCGAATAGCCTCAAGTCTAGCAATAGGTGCAGAAGTTTCACCAATATCAATTCCTTCAACCTGTGTGTAGCCTTGAGCTACAAGACAAGCCTTATTCCTCACCACAAGGCCATTTTCATCTTGTTTGTTGCGGTAGATCCATTTGGTACCGATGATGTTATGCTTGCGGGGGTCTGGTCGCTTGACAAGCTCCCACACATTGTTGAGCTCGAATTGATGCAATTCATCTTGCATGGCTTGAATCCACTCAGATTCCATTAATGCTTCATCAACTTTAGTGGGCTCTGTGATAGAGACAAGTGCAAAATGCCCACAAAAGGTAGATAAGTGTGAAGCTTTTGAGCGTGTGAGAGGACCTGGTGCATTGATGTCATCGATGATCTTTTCGATCTGGACTTCATTTGCAACGCGAGGATGTGCGGGTTGACGACTTTGCTTAGGCCCAGCAATTTCTTCAGGACCAGTTTCTTCAGCAGCACCAGTCTGATTTTCTTCATGATCCGGAATGACTTCTTCAGCAGATTCTTCGGTAGGGATGATATCCTCAGTAGCTTTGAACTTGATGGATTCCTCAGGTGACAATTCATCTAACACAGGAGGTAGGTGCTCTCTTTGTGAGCCATTAGTTTCATCGAACCGCGCATCTACAGTTTCAACAATCTTGTGATGATTGATGTTGAAGACTCTGTAGGTGTGCGAGTCCTTTCCGTAACCAAGCATAAAACCCTCATGTGCTTTTGGTGCAAATTTAGAGTGATGGTGAGGATCTCTAATCCAGCATTTGGCACCGAAGACTTTGAAATAACTTACATTGGGTTTCTTGTCAGTGAGGAGTTCATATGAGGTCTTTTTGAAGAATTTGTGAAGATATACCCCGTTGATGATGTGGCATGCAGTATCAATGGCTTCAGGCCAAAAGTGTTGAGGTGTCTTGTATTCATCAAGCATGGTGCGAGTCATCTCAACAAGTTCTGTTCTTGCGCTCCACGACGCCATTTTGCTGAGGAGTATAAGGAGCAGATAACTCGTGAGTAATACCAAGTATATCAAGATATTCATCGAGACCAGTGTTCTTGAACTCAGTTCCATTATCACTCCTGATATGCTTGATCTTCACACCGAAGTTAGTAGAAGCTCTTGAGGAAAATCGTCTGAAGACTTCCTGCACTTCATTTTTGTAAGTGATGATATGCACCCATGTGTAACAAGAATAGTGATCAACTATGACAAAGCCATATAATGATGCAGAACTAGAGAACATGGCATAATGAGTTGGGCCAAAGAGATCCATATGAAGTAATTCAAAGGGACGAGAAGTGGTCATGATAGTCTTCAAGGGATGCTTGGCTCTGGTGATCTTTCTAGCCTCACAAGACCCACAGATATGATCTTTGAGTAATTTGACACCCTCGATGCCAATGACATGCTTCTTCTTCGTGAGTGTATGCAAGTTCCTCATCCCAGCATGACCAAGTCGTCAATGCCATAACCAGCATTCTGAAGCTTTTGCAAGTGGACTTGTGGCAGGCTGTGGTCCTGCAGAGAAATCAACAATATACAAGTCTCCTTTCCTAAAGCCTTTGAAGACTTCGGAATTGTTAGATTCCATCAGCACAATGCAATGATATTTGCCAAAGACGACAACCATATCAAGATCACAAAGCATTGAGACAGACATGAGGTTGAATCCTAAGGGCTCGACAAGCATGACTTTGTCCATGTGTCTATCCTTTGAGATCGCAACCTTATCTAGACCCAATACCTTACTTTTGCTTTTGTCAGCGTAGGTGATATGCTTTAGATGAGAAGGTGACAAATCAGTGTCCATCAACAAGTTCCTATCACCGGTCATGTGGTTTGTACATCCACTGTCGAGGACCCAATCAGTAGCTTTAGGTTGTTCATCCTGCAGATAAATTAGTGCAACTTACGAACCCATATACTTCATCAGTGATGAATATGATATCAATTTCATCAACAATAATAGATATAGCAATACAAGGATGTGAGAAATGAGCAATTCATTTCTTCATGATTATCTTGCGTCCATTCAAGCACATTCAGGTCTCCAAGAAATTCTTCAGACGATCAAGTTCGTCTGGAGACCTGACCCTGCATAAGATATTAGTTATTTTTCTTCACCACCCACATCTGGAGGGGTGGCAAAGAATTCATCATTTTGTGAGCTCCATAAGAAAAAGATGGCATTGAAGCAAGTGCACTTCGTTTCACAGAGGAGTGGTTAGGATAAGCATACGAATAAGCAGAGAAATTCTTCAAGGACTTATGAACATAATGGTTTGAAGAATAATGCACATATTCATGGCCTCTGGACTTTCCCTGCGAAACAGAAGTGTTAGCACAATGATGTTCATATGAGGATTTCGATCCATGTGAAGAATTTGGTCCATATGAAGAATTTGATCTGGGGTTCCTATTCTTCATAGGTGGTGTCATGATGACATTCACCTGAAGATTTTCAAGGTACCTTTTGGGAACCCAAATTTTCTTCATAGGGGGACCGTTCCTGCAGTTAGTCCCAACATATCGAGCAAATACTTCACCATTCTGATTCTTGAACAATTTATAGTTGGAGTCAAATGACTCATCAAAGGAATATGAAGAATCACAAGTAAAGCCATAAAGTGCATGGATCTACAGGAGGTCCTTTAGCAGCAACCCATGAGGTTTTCGGATACTGCTCAGGTTTCCAGTAGGTCCCATCAGCATTGAGTTTCCTCTCAAAGGCAATACCCTCTTTCCTAGGGTTCCTGTTCAAGATATGCTTTTTGAGCACATCACATGGAGTCTGATGCCCTTTGAGGCTTTTGTAAATGTCTGTCACATACAATTCCTTCAGCCCTGCATTATCGTCAGTGATACTTGTGGTATCCTCAGATGAGGAATTTGTGACCACAGAGACAATTGAAGAATTTGCAGCAATAGAAGCATTTGAACATTTAGGTGATGAATTAGCAGATTCACGCTCAATGCATTTCAGACATGGTGGAATAAATTCTTCCTGAGCGGAACTGATCTGTTGAGCAAGCAATGAATCATTTTCCTTCTGAAGATCTTCATAACTCACTTTTAACTTCTCAAGATCTTGATTTCTCTGAAGAAATTCATAAGAAAGCTTCTCATGATCAGTTAAGAGAGTGTTATGATGATTTTGAAGGTTTTCAAACCGAGTTTGAAGTCTCTGAAGATTATCTGTCAGAGTCTTGGTTCGATTCAGTTCCTCACCCAACAGGTCATCGCTTCTGTCTACTTGATTTTGAATCTTTTCTAAAGCCTTTTGTTGTTTGACAGCAATTTTAGCAAGTCTGGAATAGCTAGACTTGAGATTGTCATCAGATTCATCCTCACTAGAGTCAGAGGGGGAATGTTTGAGTACCTTGGCACCTTTTGCCATGAAGCAGTAGGTGGGAGCATAGTCATCGACGCTCTTGTCAACAGAGTTGGGGAGGTCATTTTCTTCAGTGTTGAAGATGGACTTGCTGACGTAAGTAGTAGAGAGGGGTTGGCTCGCCACACCAGAGTCTGATTCCTCAGATTCCTCCTCTTCCACATTATCCTCAGATTCTGCTTCAGAGTCCATTTCCTTGCCAATGAATGCCCGTGCCTTCTTGGAACTACTCTTCTTGTGAGATGAAGACTTTGAAGATTTTGATGATGAAGACTTTGAAGATTTCTTCTTCTTCTTTGAGTCATCAGAACATCATCTTTGTACTTCTTCTTCTTTGATTCCTTTTCCCACAGAAGACAATCAGATATGTAGTGACCAGGTTTCTTGCATTTGTGGCAAGTTCTCTTTTTGTAGCACGAGACGAGGAATCATCATTTCTTGAAGACTTTCCAAAACGACCGTGGCGAGATAACTTCTGGAATTTCCTCATGAGCATTGCTAGCTCCTCGTTCAGTTCTTCAGGATCACCAAGGCTGCTACCAGAGTCTTCAGCTTCAGACTCAAAGATTGCCTTGGCCTTCAGTGCATGTGATCTTCCGTAGCTCGGTCCATAGAGATCTCTCTTGTCAGCAAGCTGGAACTCATGAGTGTTTAACCTCTCGATGATATCAGCGGGATCAAGTGACTTGTAATCAGCTCGCTCTTGAATCATCAGTGCAAGAGTATCGAATGAGGAATCAAGTGATCTCAGCAATTTCTTCACCACCTCATGGTCGGTGATGTCAGTGGCACCAAGTGCTTGAAGCTCATTTGAGATGTTTGTGAGTCGATCGAAGGTTTGCTGAACATTTTTGTTGTCAAGTCTTTTGAAGCGGTTGTAGAGATTGCGAAGAACATCAACTCGGGAGTTACGTTGAGTTGAGACTCCTTCGTTGACCTTGGACAGCCTATCCAAATCAGCTTGGCGGTTTTCAGTGCACTCACTCTACCGTACTGTCCTTTGCTCAGATGGCCACATATGATATTCTTCACTTGAGAATCGAGTTGCTTGAATCCCTTCACATCAACAGCATTCATAGACGGAGTGACTGAGGGAACACCATTTTCCACAACATACCAGAGATCATTATCAATTGCCTCAAGATGCATGCGCATCTTGTTCTTCCAGTAGGGGTAGTCCGTCCCATCAAAGGTAGGACACCCAGCCGAGACCTTGATCATACCTGCAGTCGACATAACTAAAACTCCAGGCGGTTAAACCAAAATCACACAGAACAAGGGAGTGCCTTGCTCTGATACCAGTTGAAAGTGTGTTATGTGGACTAGAAGGGGGGGGGGTGAATAGCGACTTTTACAAATTCGTCACTAAGGAATTTCAGGGTGAGGAAATTCCTAAGTCACGAACAACAAGCAACGGAATAAGTACTCAGGTATAAGCATAACAGAGCAACAACATAGTCATCATGATGAAATGAAAGACGAACACAGAGTACAGAAAGCGTAAACACAGGATAAGCAGGCTGAAGACAATGCGACTGAAGAAATTGGATTGAGGAAATGAAAGAGTTGAGGAAATAGAACCAATAGGCTTGGTGAAGACAATGATTTGGTAGACCAGTTCCAACTGCTGTGGCAGCTGTACGTCTGGTTGGAGCGGCTGAGTATTTAAACTCGAGGACACACAATCCTGGGCACACAGTCCTCCCATATTCTCCTTGAGCTAAGATCACACAGACCTCGCCCAACACTCGTGTTAAGTCTTCACAGGTGACTTCCAAACCTTCACAGACTCGGTCACTCGGCAATCGACAATTCCCCTTGGATGCTCAGACCATGACGCCTAACCGTCAGGAGGATACACAGTCCTCAAAGGTAACAAGCGTCGGTTCCACATAGGAACAATCTCTTCAGTGATGCTCAATCACTTTGGGTTTTTAGGCTTGGGTTTGGGATTTGAGTTTTCCTCACATGATGATTTTCGCTCAAAGTCCTCGGAGGATGGGATGCTCTCAATTGACAAGTGTCACTTTCTCTCGGAGCAGCCAACCAACTAGTGGCTGTAGGGGGCGGCTATTTATAGCCTAGGGAGCAGCCCGACATGATAAGACATAAAGGACATTCAAGGATATGACCATTAGGTGGTAGGATATTTTGGACAGCTGGCGTGTGGCACAACAACGGTCGGATTTGAGGTTCGAATTCCATAGGGCTATCATGTTCCTCACTGTGTAGGCAATCCACACTGGCCAATTCCTAACTCCTCAGTCAAGACAAATTCCTCAGAGACCAGAAGATCTTTGTCTCTGTCACTGAAGAAATTGACTGAACTGATATGAGATTTCTAATGGCTTCACCCGAAAGGATTGGGTAGGTGTAGGATTTTGAGATGAGCATCACTTGGAAATCAGTTTTCTTAGTGTTACCTTGACCCCCCTTTAACAATACGGTGTTTCCTATGACTCAAGAAGGAGGGAATGAAACTACGAAAACAAAAGTCTTCATGCTTCATAATCCTCGCATGAATATCCAAGTCTTAAAGGTCACACCAATTTCATCACTTTCAAAGTCTTCAGGAGAACCAAAGTCTTCAGCCAAACACATTCATTTTTAGGGGTCGTCTTTCACTCTAAATATCAAACTCCTCATCGACTTATAGAGCCTGTGTACACTCACAAACATATTAGTCCCTTAACCTATAAGTCTTCAATACACCAAAATCACTAAGGGGCACTAGATGCACTTACAAACACTCACCGCATACACATGAGAAAAACGTTTCAACCAGACACATAGAAAGATAGGGGCTTATAGTTTCGCCTCCCAACATACTCACCTCAAGGGTGATGTCAATAATAATAACTTATGCTACCGACATTCAACTGGATATATGTGCCTAGATTTTTCCTCACCACATGATGCTTACCAAAGAGAAAAATAAAAAGGAATAGAGAGAAAATTTTGACTCTTGCATAAAAGTAAATACATAAAAGTAAAAGATAGTCCCTTTGCAGAGGGAAGCAGAGGTTGTCATGCGCTTTTTGTTTATATGCTCAATCCTTAGTGCAAAAGAACGTCACGTTATATTGCCCCTTATGATGGCACCCTTTATTATGCAGTTTGTCGCTTTTATTCTTTGCCATCACAAGTTCGTACAATGCTCAATTTTCTCTTGCACTAAATGATCTCACTTTTAGAAGAAATTTTTATTCTCTTTTTTGCACCAATGACAACTTACTTGAAGGATCTTACTCAATCGATAGGTAGGTATGGTCGACTTTTGAAAATAAGATTTGGGTTTAAGGGTTTTGGGTGGACAAGTAGTATCTCTACTTAGTGCGGAATTTTTGGCTAGCAAAGATAGGGAGCAAGCACCACATGTTGAAGGATCTATGACAATATAGCTTCTATGTGAATATGAACAAACATAAATCATTATGTTGTCTTCCTTGTCCAACGTCAACAATTTTGGCATATAATAATTTCATGGGGGCTCACAATCACAAAAGATTTCCAAGATAGTATATTTGCATATGAATCTTCTCTTCCCTTATTAATTCTTTCATGAATTGCATTATTGACCAATGCTATGTTTTTCAATCTACAATAAAATTTTCTACTTATACTTTTCCTTATGTGATGTCATCACTTACCACAAGATTAGCAAATGATCTTTCATTTACTTCCTTTCTTTTATTGAAACATGAAAGTGAAGAAAGCAAAACTCAAACTAAATTTTATTATATATCTCGCACGCGATTACAAAGATAGATCACTAAGCAAACTCTTGAAAAGAAAGGATCGAACTAAACTTTTATTCATCTAAAGCAAAAGATGACTATATATCAAACTAAGATAAATAAAGGCAAAACATAGTGGGGGTGATACGATACCAGGGCACCTCCCCCAAGCTTGGCGAAAGCCAAGGGAGTGTCCATACCCAATACTCAATTTTATTTTGGTGATGAAGAAGGAGGTGGTGGTGATGAAGTAGTAGCAATCTTGTCCTTGGATTTCCATGGCAGAGGTTCACCATCATAAGAGGAGGAGTAAGTCTCACGGGTCCTGCAACTGGCAGCCAAACTCATACCTTTAAACCTTGCCTCATATTCAAAGACTTGGTTTTGAAGGTCGTAGATATGGCTTTGGAGGAAGTTGATTTGCTCGTTGAAGGTGAAGACGATGTCCTTCATGGACTTGCCATCCACCTTGAGATCACGGGTATAGTCCACGATCATAAGGTGATTGGCATTGAGTCCATGTTCCACCATCCCCTTGCACCGAAAGACTTCCTGCTCCACAACTTCAAGCCTAGCCTCCATGGATCCCGTCCCCCTGGGTCCTTGCACATCGCGGATGTCAAGCACTCCCTCACGCATCTGGATAGCTTGAGGGTGCTACATCACCTCCCGCAAATATGGGTTGATGACGTTCTCGAAGAACTTGTCCTTGGAAGAGCTTGAGGCGGCCATGGTGAATTAGATCTGTCAAAAAATAACAAGAAAAGAAAACAGAAGATTTCTCTGCGATACGGTGGTCAACAGGTTCGGGGGGTATATAAAGAATTTTTTATCTTGGGAAACAAGCAAAAAAAAATAAAAACAGAGTCCGGAAGGTACCCGAGGTGGGAACAACACACACAGGCACGCCAGCATGCCAGCGCGCATACGGTGTCTTGTGCTCACCAGGTGCCTTCTGTAATTCTTATTTTCCTAATTTTTGTTATATTCCAAAACTGACAGAAAATACTTTTGCGGATTTTTCGGAGTCCGTTTACTTACCGTATCATGTACCTCCTCTTTTTTCACGATTCTGGAGTGTTCTGGAAGATTTCTTTTATTGTTCTTCCGGTGTTGTAGTTTGGATAATATTACTTTCAGCATTAATGGGCGTACCTGAGATATAATGTTTTATTCGTTGCCCATTAACAACCTTCGGGTTAGTACCTTCGGCATTGTTTATTTTGATGGCTCCGGATTGATAAACCTCCTCGATAACATGCCCACATGATTTTGCAGACCATAATGGGCCGGCCCAGCTAAAGGCCCACCAGATTTTGAAGACACTAGCAGGCCGGCCTGTTAATATGCTACCATATTTTGGGCAAATGCCGGCCCATATTTGATCCAGTCTAAAAGCCCATTGAATTTTCTTACCAAAATAGGGCCGATGGTTTACTCGGCCTATTACAAGCCCGGAACTACTAGTGGGCCAGTTTACATTTAGGCCTATTAAAGAACCAAGATGACTGGGCCCATGATGCGGCCCATATATAGTGATTTGCATGCCATCCCAATTATGTATCGTAATTTTACGGTTTGGCCGATTTACTTTTCATGGAGCAAAGACAGTAGATATATACAGTAAAATAACTGCAACATCGTGAATAAGAAAAAACCTAGACTATACAATAAAGACATTACGACATATTACATCCATTGGGCATCAAAGTTGATAATAAAGCACAAGCAGACAGCAGATTACATACACTGGGCATCAAAGATTGCCACCAATGCGAATAAACACGCCGACAAAATAATATACAAAACCGCCATCACTTCAATAGAGTTCAAGAAATATTAGCCCTGCTCGGGAGCTGCAGCGCAAGCAACTGAGCAAGCTGATCAGACTACGCTTGTTTGACGCTTATATCCTCCTCACTTTGAAAGAGAAACAAGCAAACAGATGACAGGTTTTGCACATATAAGTATCAGTCCTGACAGTTCATCACATTTCTTATTGGCGAATAAATAGACACATTTTAAAATAACATTACCACAATATGGTATTGTTTAGGTTAAGACATGGCAGGAAATGACACTGTGAAGGAGTTGGCAGCTTCACAACACCATTGGATTACAGATCAAGAACTCATAAGTATCAATGGTTAGTGTGCTGTCAATTTATCTCATTTTAGATTGGCAAATAAATAGACGGTTTAAATAATAGTAGAATAATATGACATTGTTCATAGTTAAGACATTGCAGAATATGACATTGTGTTGTAGTGGGTAGTTTCACCACACCACTGGATTATGGATCAAGAACAGAAGCATACATGCAGTGAAAAGAAGATCACTTGCTCTGTATAGTTTAATTTTATATGGTATGAAGAATGAATTTGGTTGTACAACTGAAAACTTAAATTGAGAAGGACAAACTTTTGTTTATGAACGTCATAATAAACTTTAAACATGCAATTTGATGCAAACACCAAAAATATACAGTTGTTGCAATCATGCCTAACCAAATATACACAACAAAGTTTGAAGGCTTGAGAAGGACAAACTTACATTAGTGGTGAAGACCGGCTCTATAAGCCCTTGTTCATGCTGATGGGGGGGGGGCAATTCAAGAAGTTTACCACAGAATCTTCTTCTTAAGCATTGCCTTTATTCTACATTTTGTTAAGAGTAAAATATATATATGTGATAATATAAGAAGAAATGGAGAATATTTAAGATAAGATGAAGAGTGATGCTACATAACCAAGTAGCTATAAATGTAACTACAGCGATACATGCAAAAGGTACATCCAAGAGCAATGCAGAGCTAAACTTCTTTAATACCATTGGTTTTATCTAACCTTATGGTAAGAGTAAATATAGATCTGATGTTTAGAAAATGGAGGGCAAAGGAAAATAAGCTACAGAGTGATGGTACGTGAACAACTAGCTATCAATATAAGTACACTGATAAAGGGCAGCATGTACTTACAAGAACAATGCAGAGCTAAAAAAAATTCGTTGGCATTGGGTATATTCTACATTAATGTAACCATTAATACAAATTTGATAATTTGGAGTGAACAATTGATAAGCAAGCTATCATGCATACTTCTGTCACATAATGAACCAGGTATGAATGCAAGTACAGTGATACAGGACAACAAATGCTAACAAGAGCAAAGCAGCGGGCAGCATATTTGCGATATCCTGTCATCCTTTTCAAACCGGAATTCTTCTTCGAGCAGATTTCCTGCAAAAGAGATCCGTAAGGCACATGCGGAAAAGTAGAAGTTCAAATTGTCATGTGATATCATAGACAGTACCTCATCCTGGGAATGAGACCAATGCATAACAAGGTTTTTCCATTCAATGTCTTCTAAATCTAGCATAGGAGACTTCACCGGAAATTCGTTTATAGACTTACCATCAAAGTGTGTTTTCCTCAGGTAACACCGATACTGCTGCAATGCTTCCTTGAAAGCGCAAGCAAGCTTTGCTTGTCATGATTATCTAGATTGACCCTCGCCTACTTACAACAATGTAATGTAAATCATTGATGTGTTCAATCAGCAGAAAACAGGAAAATAATCACCATGAATAATAGCACTTACACGTAAGTGGGATATGAAGATGTGAAAATGGTGTTTGTCTTCACTATAATCTTCCCATGATGGGAATATATGCATGTAGTTCCTAACAACATTGAAAGCTTGTCTTTTAAACTGGGAATAGCTGGAATGGGGTTCCAATCTGTAGGAATTGTCCGTCTCTACAGTTGAGCTAGGTCTTCGGGCGGTGGACTAGCTGTACTTTTTGCTGGAGTGGGATTTTTCTGTGGTATGGATGGTGCTATGGCAACTGAAATCGGCATACCGTTTGCTTGAGTGTAGGTCCTGTGTGATGGGGCTTGTGGTGTGGCCAGTGAAGTATGGGTATAGTCTGCTGGAGTCAGTCCTATGTTTTGTGTCACTGGTTGTAGAGCAATATAAGTGGGGTGCTATCCGATTTCTCTAGCACCACCACGTTTTTCTAGGACTTGCCGGTGCTCCTTCAGGTTCGGCAATCACCCTCTTCCTTTCTGATATCTGATGCACAAGAACATTGAGTGGAAAAACATGGTATGATGACAGATGGAATATGTATTGATAATGGATGGGCATGGCATCTTGACATATCTGATGAGTAAACTAAGCAGATGGCGGTGCAACAAAGTAGAAGAAATGCAAGATACGCGCAATCAATAAAACCTTGCTAAATTAGAGCAGGCACCTTGATGGGTGAACATGACAGGCCATCTGCCTTCGAGTCCTCGAGGTCAGAATAGTCATTAGGATCATATTCTGAACAAGAATCTGCAGGTGGGGAGTGCATGAGTTTCATTACATCCAGAATGGAACTCAATGCCTTGGTGCCAATTTTGTTAGTCATTGCAGTGTTCCATAATATTCTTCTGATGCGCGCATTCTCATATTCATTGTGATTACGTACAATATCTAAGAAGCATGAAAAAATAAATAGTAGTGAGATTATCTTTGTAATGCAGAGGATATTCTAATATAATAGGGGCTCCCCGTGAACCCTTGTGTGCTATCACTGGATTCTGATGAGAGAGCCCATGTGTGCTGTAATATGGTGCATGCATTAATATAATCTGGCACAAGTATGCAAAAAATAGGCTCCCTGTTGGGAGATCCAGAAGTAAGGATAGTTGGCAGATGATAGGTTCATAATATACTGTATAGAAATTTTATTGCCAAACCATGATAACAAGAGCACACGACAACTAGGCAGATCTTAGTGTACATAAAAGGAGTACACCATAACCAACATATATAAATCGGGAAAGTGGAACTAGCTAGAAAATACGGTGTTGTATTGCCGCTACTAACTGAAAGCCTATCGATCACGTATAGGCCAGCTCTATCAGTTGTTGACTGCAGATGTCCCTGCTCCCCTTCCTGACAAGGAACATACTGTACGTACTAAATACAGAATAACAAAAGAGGAACATGTTAAATAACAAAAGAGGAAGCATATTATTGAGAGTCAGCTTCTTTCCATACAATGTTGGTTGCCGCTCATGATGAATCACAACACCCAAAGAAATGCAATTCCATGTTGTCTCTCTATATGTGGCCACATGCATTTGGAAAATCAAGTGGGAGCATTAGCTGACCAATTAGATGTGTGTCTGTTAACTAATATCAGTATCATATCACAACTCATATTTGAAGAAGTAAGCGGTGGACTTATGATTGGTGTGTTGTTTAGCTTCAAGAGTGTACTGCTGCTAGTGCAACACAAAGAAGCTACACATATCATAGTGTAGATATAACGGGAAAACCGTAAGCATCACAAGTAAAATCAGAAAAGTGGAACTTGCTGGAAAATGTGGGCTACTATTTCCGGTACGGCTAGAAAAGCTTTGGATACCAGCTCTCTTCAACTGAAGGTGCGGTACTGTTAATATCAGTGTAACTCTCAAAGGCGACACATCTCCCCACATTTCCTTGTGAATCTTATAGGATTCAAGTGGGCAGGCCACTACAATTCCTATTCCTATGTTTACAAAATCCTATGAATCAAAGAGGACCGAAGAGTTGAAAGTGTCTATCAGAACCGACCGAATAGACCTGTACACTGCAAATGTCCCTGCTCCTCTTCACTACAAGGAACATACTGTACTACTATTATACTCCCTCCGTTCCAAAATATAAGTCTTTATAGAGATTTCCACTATGGATCACATACAGATGTATACATATACACTTTAGAGTGTAGATTCTCTCATTTTGCTCCATATGTAGTCCATGGTGGAATCTATACAAAGACTTGTATTTAGGAACAGAGAGAGCACCTATTAAAGAAGAATAGAAGAGGTACATGCTAAAGAAGAGCAAGCAGGTTTTGGATAATAAAATGTTCATTGGGAAGTGCCCACACATGATTAACCGGAGCGCATTAAGAATGAAACTCCCTTTTATCTCTCTATATGCGGTGCGCGTCTTTTCAAAAGTAAAGTAGGAACATTAGCTGACCAATTAAATGTTATCTGTGTTAGTAATATCAACATCATATCAGATTCGTATTTGAGCAACAAGTTTGGAATTATGAGTGTCACGTTGTGATGCGGAGCATCCCATGATCATCCCCATGGATGCATCTACATCTTCTACAACACCACTTGGACTAATGACAAGAGCACGTGCAAGAGCTCTCGAAACCGAGGTGACATCACTCCTCTCACAACTCCATTCCGAATCCATGAGAGATGGCTACTACCTCAAACGGGGACACTTTGCATACTCAGGTACCAAGGAGTTAGCCATGGAGAAGCTAGGAAGCAAGGAGAATCGGAAGCAGAAGACATGCATGAAGACAGAGAGGAAAACCGCCAAGTCCTTGGCTGGATGGATGATCCGGACGACGGCCCGGACGATTCGGACAGAGCCCGGACGATCCAGACCCAGGTCCGAACGATCCGAACAACTCGCGCAACGACACACGAAGCTAGACCCTCAAGCCGGATCATCCGGATGAGCACCCGGATCATCCAGACACCAACCGGACATCCGGACCCCCATCCGGACATCCGGGCCAACACCGCCACCGCCTGCATCATCAACTCATCCAGGCCACCACCCGGATCATCTGGACAGAGCCCGGATCATCCGGCTCCCCACCCGTATCATCCGGACCCCGCATGCGTGTGCGTGTTGGGCTGAGGCCCATGTACCCCTTCGACCCCTTAGCCTATATATAATACTCCTCCACCTCTCTTCTAGGTTCAGCATTGTGATAGCTCATACTTTGAGATAGAGCCTTGCTCATCCATCCGGATCTACTCCACCGCGAGGGACCGACACCTCTTCGGAGAAGATCCTCGTTGGATTCAATACCTCCTTTCGGAGAAGACCCTCTTCAAGACCTCCTCTCGGAGAAGAACCGGTTACCCTATGTATCGTCCTTTGTTGGATTTGGATCTTGTATCACTTTGTGTCTCGATGATCTAGCGCATGTGTGACTATATTCTTGTTGGTTGAGTGTTTTCTCGTGTTTCCCCCTCGGTTCCCCTCTTGTGTTCTTGGTAGGATTTCCCTCCAAATGTGAAAGATCGGCCTCTAGGGTTCTACCCTACATCATCTTGGTATCATGAGCCACGTTGATCACGTTTTTGGAGCCCCTACCCTTTGTTTTCTAGCTTGATTTTGTTGAGTTCGTCCTAAATCCGAAAATCCCCACCAAAAATAGCCCCCAATTTTTTTTCTGATTTGTTGGTTTTGATGATGTTTTGTTATCCGTGGATTCATTGTGTAACTAGTGGATCTTGCTTTTCCCCATCATCTCACCCTCAAAATCCATCCAAAATCCATGAAATCTTCGAATTTATCCCCGTTTTCGAGTTCATCCTGAGCCATGCCCGAGCGTAGTTGACCTGCCCGGATCATCCGGACCCTGACCCGGATCATCTGGACCTATCCAGATCATTCGGCTCCTGGCCTAGATCATCTGGCTTCGTTTGCCGAAACTGCATTTTCCGCGGTGCTGTCCACCGCCTCCTACGCCTCTGCATACCCACTTCGACCACCACCACCTTAACTCCGCCAACCCCACGACATACCCCGCCGTACCACCATTCGACTTTGGGTTCGAGAATTTGAGTTGTGGTTTCTGTGTCCTATTGTGTTTTGGCTATATAGGTACGACGCGACATCAACAGTACCGTCGCTCATCTTCGCCGAGTACTCATCAGACCTACGGATGGTAACCTCGATGACATCTTTGTCTACGCTTTGCCATTGCATTGATAACCACCATAGCCTTACTTTTGCGTTGCTTACCCATCGAGACTAGCCTTTGAGTATTGCCGGCAACGTGACTTGTGCACATTAGTGATCATACTCTCCATAAGCATACCTACCATATCATCGTAGTGCATATCTTGATATCATCTCTTGTGTCACAAAGTTGTCATCACATACACAATTGCTATCTTGGTTCGTGAAGTTTTGCATGAGAAAAGAGCTCAAAAGTGAAAGAGCCAAACAAGCTTTTATGAAAAAAGGGAAAGATAAGAAAAGAGCTTATAAGTAAGAACCATAGCATCATACTACATTAAGATTGTCATACCCGATCATCTTGGATCATACCACCGAAATACCATACACATAGCATACTTGAGATAGAAGTCATTGCATTTTTGCTTAGTAGGTTGTGCACAAGTTCTGTATCCGCCTATTGTGCAATCACGCTAGCGTCTCTCTTGTGTTGTGCAACATGAGCATTTTCGTGGACTCCACATTTTGGCTCATTTTTGGTTTGCACAATCCCACTTATCTTTTGCGTGTGTGTTTCCGTGTACCACTACTTGCTTGGTCTACTTGTTGCATTTGCAAATTTGCGAATCTTTTTCAACAACTTTGAGTCTAACTAACAATTGCTTCAAATTTTGTGCCACCATCCTAATTGAGCTCCACCATAAGCTTTTACTTGTGTAGGTGTGAGAACCGACAAGAATTGGTACCAATTGTGCTATTTCCTTGTCCACATTTGAGTGATCATTGATCCATCTTCAACATCGGTCAAGGTACATTTGGTATAAGTTCTTCTCTTTCTGCCACTCACATTTTTGCTTGGAATGATGGATAGGTTGAGTTCTTCTACCAACCCACTCTTCATCAAGCAAGATGACGACATGTCATCCTATGTCACCAAGAGCCACCTCTTCGGTGCACAACGAGCTTTGCATCAAGAGCAACAAGCAATGAGCAACCACATCGACAATATCGCCACCGACTTGCGACTCCCCGAGCAACGAACAAAACACTACTTCAGCAACAAGCTCGATGCTCACAAACAAGAGAACAATGCAAGAATGGATGAGATTAGTGCCTTGTTGGTGAACCGCCATTCTTCCACTTCTTCATCCTCAAGACGGAGCCGTTCGAGTCGATACACCGACGACACCTTCTCCGGCTCAAGTACACCGACATCGAACACTCTATGTCGAGCCGCACGTCACGACCGTCAAGAATCTCGTAATCCTCTACACGACAATCATCCACAAGAGCAAGTCGACGGGCAAGCACATTGTCATCGTCAACACCAAGCTCCTCCTGGCCAAGCTCACGAACGACAACGTCAACGTCACCAAGAGGAAGAGTGAGCGAGACAACATCAGGATGAACAAGACACCGAGGCTCAACGTCTTCAACAACAACAACGTGAAGCACAAGCTTTTGAGGCACAACGTGCCCTTCAAGAATCAAGTCGAGCCATTGCCAAATGCAACCGCGATAGGCGTAATCAAGAGGAAGCACTTCGCGAAGAAATCCAAGAGCGGAACTACCAACCAAGAGTGCAACATCAAGTTCCTCAACCTCCTCCACAAGCTCGACAAGCTCCTCCACAACCTCTAGTTCAACAAGAGCAAGATGACTATGGAAATCCTCCACACCAAGAGCAACAGGAGGTTGATAATCCTCCACGCCAAGGGCGTTATCATCACCCTCGACCCCAACACAATGAAGAGCAACGCTACGGCAAGCTAAAGTTCACCATGCCCAAGTTCAATGGAAGCAATGACCCCGAAGAGTACCTATCATGGGCATTGAAGGTCGACAAAATCTTTCGTTTGCACAACTATGAGGAAGAGAAGAATATCGCTATGGCATCACTTGAGTTCCAAGACTATGTGCTCATATGGTGGGAACAAGTCCTTGAGCGCCGAGAAGCAAGAGGTGAACCACCAATCACCACTTGGGCTCAAATGAAAGATGTCATGCGAGCATGCTTTGTGCCCACCTACTACAACCGTGTTCTCTTCAAGAAGCTCCAACTACTCAAGCAAAGAACAAAGAGTGTTGAAGAATACTACAAGGAAATGGAGATAGCCATGATAAGAGCCAATGTCACGGAAGATGATGAGCAAACTATGGCACATTTCTTGAATGGCCTCAATCATCCCATCAAGAAGATTGCCGACTTCCAACCCTACTCCAACCTCATTGAGCTTGTGCATCAAGCTACCAAAGTGGAACATCAAGTGCAAGATGACTTCAAGTATGCCAAGTACTCGTCCAAGACCTACTGCATCTCCAACACCCAAGCTTCAACGACTCCAACAACTTCTACCTCAACCAAGCCATCTACAAGCAACGGCAACAAGTCTAGTTACAAGAAAACTTCGACAACCTCAAGTCGTCCTCCTACTACAAGCAACTTCAAGCCGCGCACTTCATCCTGTACTCCAACCGATGAGACCGTCAAGACAAGCTCCTTCAAGTGTTTCACTTGCGGTGACCGAGGCCACAAGTCCTTTGAGTGTACCAACAAGCGCACCATGATCCTCAATGATGATGGAACCTATGACTCCATGAGTGAAGAGGAGGTGGAAGCCCTTGAGCAAGTGGCCATGCACCGACGCATGAATGAAGATGAAGATGATGAAGTCTTTTGTGATGAGGATTCGAGCCCCGCTCTCGTTGTCTCCAAAGTCTTGACTCTTCAACATTAACAGGATGAAGACAAAAAATGCCACATATTCCACACAAAGGCCGGCATCAATGGAAGGTCCGTCATGGTCATCATCGATGGAGGTAGTTGTCACAACTTGGCAAGTGAAGAACTATGCTCCAAGCTCCAATTGGTCAAAATGAAATGCCCGCACCCATACAAGGTCCAATGACTAAGTGATTCCGGCACTATACAAGTTGAGCATAAGGTCAAAGTCTCCTTCAAAATTGGAGCATATGAAGACACTTTGGAGTGTGATGTTGCCCCGATGTCCGTTTGCCACCTCCTTCTTGGTCATCCATGGAAATTTGACCGTGGCGTCATCCACAACAGGCGTACCAATCACTATAGATTCAAGATGAAAGGAAAGGAGTATGTGCTATGACCTATGTCTCCAAGTCAAGTGATCGTCGACAAGCAAGCCACCCATCATGGAGAAAAGAGTGAGAGAGTGAACTACCCAAAAGAGAGTGAGCGTCACAAGCCAAAATCGAGTGCCTCCACGATGAGCGACAAGAAAAACTTAGTCCTATTAGCCACCAAAAGTGAGATGAGAGAAGTGTGTGAGAACCCATCAAGTGTTATGCACTTTGTCCTTGTGTGCAAAGATGAGGCACCAAAATCTAATACCTCTCACGATCTACCTTTAGTGCTATCTTCTCTTTTGCAGGAATTCCAAGATGTTTTCCCCGATGAGCTACCTCCGGGTCTACCTCCACTACGAGGCATTGAGCACCGAATCGACCTCATCCTCGGAGCACCTCTACCTAACAAAGCTCCCTACTGCGTCAACCCCAAGAAAACTAAGGAGATCCAACGGCAAGTGCAACAACTAATCGACAACTGTCAAGTACGTGAAAGCTTGAGCCCTTGTGCCGTTCTGGTCATACTTGTTCCAAAGAAAGGCGGTACTTATCGCATGGTATCTGATTGCCATCCCATCAATGCTATCACCGTTAGATATCGCTATCCTATTCCACGCTTAGATGATATGCTTGATGAGCTTGCATGGCCCAATTAGTTTATGCTCTAGTGCTTTATTTATTGCAATTTTTTGCTGTTGTAGTGACCTTGTTCTTGAGCTTGCATGTCAAATTTATATGGTCCAAAGTAGTTTTTATGCATGATATAGCCTCTAAACACTTGTAGGAGCAGTTTCTATCAATCTTGTTGAGTTTGGTTCAATTTTATTTTGAATCACTAAAAATTTCAGAAATTTTTTAGAGGAAGAAAAATGTCTAGGAGAATGTACCAAGGTGGTTCTTCGAGGAAGCAAGGACCGAGGCTCGCGATACGTGAGCCGGACCTTTGTAAGGGCATGTTTATCCCTTAGTAGTTTTGGTGATTGATGATAATGCATTTGCAGACTAATCGGTGCTTTGAGTCTTTCAGATATATCATGAGTTAACACAAGACGGTTTGATTCCCCTCAAAGATTATTGAAGACGGTGTTTCTCTACGTTTCTTTTCGGTGGATTTGAGTCATAGGAAAGCCGTACTATTAAGACGGGGTCCGTGTTGGAAAGGTTTGGGTGGAATCTCACATACACACGTTACTTTTGCGCTGCCTTTCCTTTGGTTCTTTGGAGTTTCCTCCGTCTCACCGTGTCTCTGCAGAATGAAGGACTCCTAGTGTTGCTGTTCATAGGCTGGCGGTAGTACTGCTCCCCAGAGCGGTACTACCGCGGGAACCAGCGGTAGTACCGGGCTCCGGTACGGTAGTACCATGGGCGCCCACGGTAGTACCGCTCCTTCTGAGTGGTAGTACCGTGAGCTCTGCCCTGGCACTACTGCGCAAGCGGTAGTAGGGGCGGATGTAATTTTTTACATCCGCGCCCCACGCGATAGTACCGTGCTCCGGCGCGGTAGTACCGTGCCATCTAGCTAGGTGCAACGGCATGAGTGGAAGTAGGGGCGGATGTAATTTTTTACATCCGCACCCTAGGCGGTAGTACCGCACCTGGTTTGCGGTAGTACCGTGTCGGACTTTTGCATAGATAAAATCTCAGCGGATGTAGTCACGGATGTAATTTTTTATATTCATGCCTGGACGGTGGTTCCCATGCGGTAGTACAGCACAGGGTCGCGATAGTACCGCGCTAGCGGTTCTACCGCACCCTGTCGGTACTCATCTGGTTGGGTCCAGGCTCTGCCGCGCTCATGGTAGTACCACAGGCCCGTGCGGTAGTACCGCTCCAGTGATGTGGTAGTACCGTGGGTCGTGGGCTCAGTGGTGGGTAACGGTTGGAATTGTCCCCCCACTATATAAAGGGGTCTTCTTCTCCAAGAAGATTTACCTCTTCCATCCCCAAGCTCCATTGTTGCTCCAAGCTCCATTTTCGCCCGATCTCTCTCCCTAGCCAATCAAACTTGTTGATTTTCTAGGGATTGGTTGAGAAGGCCCCGATCTACACTTCCACCAAGAGAAATTTGATTCCCCCCACTAATCCCTAGCGGATCTTGTTACGCTTGGGTGTTTGAGCACCCTAGACGGTTAAGGTCACCGCGGAGCCATAGTCCATTGTGGTGAAGCTTCGTGGTGTCATTGGGAGCCTCCAATTAAGTTATGGAGATTGCCCCAACCTTGTTTTTAAAGGTTCGATCGCCACCTCCAAGGGCACCAATAGTGGAATCACAACATCTCGCATTGTGTGAGGGCGTGAGGAGAATACGGTAGCCCTAGTGGCTTCTTGGGGAGCATTGTGCCTCCACACCGCTCCAACGGAGACGTACTTCCCCTCAAAGGGAAGGAACTTCGGTAACAGATCCTCGTCTTCATCGGTTCCTCTCTTGGTTATCTCTTACCTTTACTTGTGCAAGATATATTGTGGTCTATCCCTTGCTTGCTTGTGTACTTATTGTTGTGGCATCATATAGGTTGCTCACCTAGTTGCATATCTAGACAACCTACTTTGATGCAAAGTTTAATTTGGTAAAGAAAAGTTAAAAATTGTTAGTTGCCTATTCACCCCCCTCTAGTCAACTATATCGATCCTTTCAATTGGTATCAGAGCCTCGTCTCTTTATTAAGGACTTTGTCGTCCGAGGAGTATGGTTGACACCGTAGACGGTGGGGAGGAGCACTCCGGTGTGAATCTGGTCTCGTCTATGGCCGATGGGGGAACCGCGGTCTCTCATGAGAAATTCAATGCGGCTTTGGACACATTAAAAACCTCCATGACGACCGAGGTTGAAAGCATGTTTAATAAATTCTTAGAAGGGCTTAAACTATCTACCGCACTGATGAAAGTGGGTGATCCCACTAACAAGGTGACAGATGCTAACTTCGACAAGGGGGAAGCTACTAGTGAAAAGGCTCCTTCTACTAGTGGTAAAAATGGCAACAACATCTTTTCCCATGTGGAACCTCCTCTTACTTATGGTGGACCGATTCCTTCCACTCATTTGAATCATGCCGGTCCTCCCCCTAAGATTATAAAAAATGAGGACTTTGATTCTTGGGTTTATCGCTTTAAGCGTCATTTGAACCATGTTAATACTAACCTTTGGAGAATCTTTGAAGAAGGTTTTTATCCGCATGACCGAAGCAACTTCACCCCTCGAGAAGCCGCGGATAATCAATTCAATGAGAATGCTCTCTTCATCATCCAAGATGCAATTCCACCCGAAGATCTTGCTCATCTTTGACCCTTCATCGTGGCCAAGGATGCTTGGCGACATGTTGTCTCTCTCTCTATAGGGGAAGCGCAAGCATTCAACTCTCCAACTATGAGGTAGTGCAAGATGAAGCCGATGAGTTTGCAATGAAAGAAGATGAAGAACCTCGTGAGCTCTAGAAGAGATTAACTACTCTCATCGTCTCACTCCGAGATCATGGGAGCAAGGATACGGATGAAAATTGGATCAAGCGCAAATTTCTCAAGGCCATGATGCCTTACCACAAGGCCATGTCCACCGTCATTCGTCAAAGGCCGGACTTTCACACCTTGTCCTCAAGTGAAGTGTTGGATGAGTTTGTGGCTATGAGCATCTTCGACAAGACCGCCAACAATGCGGTGTTACATTCTCAAAGAGCAAAGAAGCCCAGCCTTGCCTTGAAGGCCAAGGTTAGTGTGGAAGAAGAGGATGATGAGGAAGAAGATGAGAGCAAACCCGAAGATATTAAGTATGATTATCATGAACACATGGCTCTTGCTTCAAGGCAATTTTGGAGCAAGAAGAACACAAGGCCAAGCTTAAACAAGAATAACTCAAGTAGCTAAGCAATGTGTGAGAACATGTTACAATTGTGGCAATGTGAGCCATTTTGTTGCGGAGTGCCCTTACGAGAAGAGGGAAGACAATGGTGGCAAGCTCATCAGAAAGGACAAAGCAAAGTCTTTCCCCAACAAGAACAACTTCACCAAAAAGACTCCAACTAGAGGGTTGGTGGTTCAAGAAGAATACCATGAGGATGATGGTGATGATGAAGATAGTGAAGCCGTGGCCATGGCCTCCGTTGCCATTGCCACAACTCCACGGGTATCCCTCTTCGACTCACCCAACGAGGACATCACCGCCAAGTGCCTCATGGCTAAAGCCACCAACAAGGTAACCCCTGACAACCCGCAAGTATACGGGATAGTTGTAGCCTCTTTCGATAAGTAAGAGTGTTGAACCCAACGAGGAGCTAAAGGTAGAACAAATACTCTCTCAAGTCCTATCGGCCACTGATACGACTCTACGCACGCTTGACGTTCGCTTTACCTAGAACAAGTATAAAACTAGAAGTACTTTGTAGGTGTGATTGGATAGGTTTGCAATATAATAAAGAGCAAGTAAATAAAAGCTAGGGGCTTTTTAAATAAAGATGCAATAAAGTAAATATAGCGAGTGTGGAAAAGTGGTGGTAGGAGTTGTGGAATTGTCCCTAAGCAATTGACTATGTTACTAGACCGGTAATCACTATTGCAATTCTATTTGAGGGAGAGGCATAAGCTAACATACTTTCTCTACTTGGATCATATGCACTTATGATAGGAACTCTAGCAAGCATCCGCAAATACTAAAGATTCATTAAGGTAAAACCCAACCATAGCATTAAAGCATCAAGTCCCCTTTATCCCATACGCAACAATCCCCTTACTCGGGTTTGTGTTTCAGTCACTCACGCAACCCACTATAAGCGAATCATGAATGCATTGCAACACCCTACAGCGGGAATCCCTCACGCTTGCGTGACACGGAGGGAACCATAGGACAGCACGAATAATAAAACATGCAACTCAAACCAATCATAGCAATTCATCAATCACCGATAGGATAACAAAAATCTACTCATACATCATAGGATGGCAACACATCATTGGAAAATAATACGAAGCATAAAGCACCATGTTCAAGTAGAGGGTACAGCGGGTTGCAGGAGAGTGGACCACTGGATATAGATGGGGGAAGGTGATGGAGATGTTGGTGAAGATGATGGCGGTGTTGGTGAAGATCGCAGTGATGATGATGGCCCCCTGCGGCGTTCCGGCGCCACCGGAAGCAAGGGGGAGAGAGACCCCCTTCTTATTCTTCTTCCTTGACCTTCTCCCTAGATGGGAGAAGGGTTTCCCCTCTGGTCCTTGGCTCCCACAGCTTGGGAGGGGCGAGAGCCCCTCCGAGATTGGATCTATCTCTCTGTTTTTGCGTTCTCAGATTCTGCCCCTTCATCGTTTCTTAAATATCCGGAGATCCGTAACTCCGATTGGGGTGAATCTTTCGCCCAGATCTTTCTCATAAAATTAGATTTCTTGCTCCAAAAGAAGAGCATCAACTGCCTTACGAGTGGCCCACGAGAGTCCAGGGCGCCCCCCCTGTCTCATGGCCACCCCGGACACCGTTTCGCGTTGATTTTAGTTCCCAAAAATCATAAATATTCCAAAAAAAATCTCCGTCCGTTTTTATCCCATTTGGACTCCGTTTGGTATTGGGTTTCTGCGAAACAAAAACATGCAAATGAGCGGGGAGCTGCACTGGCAATCGGATCAATATGTTAGTCCCAAAAATAGTATAAAAAGTTGCCAAAAGTATATGAAAGTTGAATAATATTGGCATGGAACAATAAAAAATTATAGATACGACGGAGACGTATCAGCATCCCCAAGCTTAATTCCTGCTCGTCCTCGAGTAGGTAAATGATAAAAAAATGATAATTTTTGATGTGGAATGCTTCCTAGCATAATCTTGATCATATGTCTAATCATGGCATGAATATTAAGACACGAGTGATTCAAAGCAATAGTCTATCATTTGACATAAAAACAATAATACTTAGAGCATACCAATAAAGCAATCGTGTCTTTTCAAAACAACATGGCCAAAGAAAGTTATCCATACAAAATCATATAGTTTGGCTGTTGCTCTACCTTCATCACACAAAGTATTTAATCATGCACAACCCCGATGACAAGCCAAGCAATTGTTTCATACTTTAGTAATCTCAAACCTTTTCAACTTTCACGCAATACATGAGCATGAGCCATGGACATAGCACTATAGGTGGAATAGAATATGATGGTGGGGGTTATGAGGAGAAGACAAAAAGGGAGAAAGTCTCACATCAACTAGGCGTATCAACGGGCTATGGAGATGCCCATCAATAGATATCAATGTGAGTGAGTAGGGATTGCCATGAGAGCTATAAGTGTATGAAAGCTCAAACTGAAACTAAGTGGGTGTGCATCCAACTTGCTTGCTCATGAAGACCTCGGGCATTTGAGGAAGCCCATCATCGGAATATACAAGCCAAGTTCTATAATGAAAATTCCCACTAGTATATGAAAGTGAAAGCATAGGATACTCTCTCTATGAAGAACATGGTGCTACTGTGAAGCACAAGTGTGGTAAAAGGATAGTAACATTGCCCCTTCTCTTCTCTCATTTTTTCTTTTCTTTTTCATTTTTTATTTTTTTCTTTCTTTTTGGTGGGCTTCTTTGGCCTCTCTTTTTTATTTGGGCTTCTTTGGCCTCTTTTATTTTTCATAAAGTCCGGAGTCTCATCCCGACTTGTGGGGGAATCATAGTCTCCATCATCCTTTCCTCACTGGGGCAATGCTCTAATAATGATGATCATCACACTTTTATTTACTTACAACTCAATATCTAGAACAAAGATATGACTCTATATGAATGCCTCCGGCTGTGTACCGGGATGTGCAATGATCTAGCGTAGCAATGACATCAAAAAAATGGACAAGCCATGAAAACATCATGCTATCTATCTTACAATCATGCAAGGCAATATGACAATGAATGCTCAAGTCATGTATATGATGATGATGGAAGTTGCATGGCAATATATCTCGGAATGGCTATGGAAAAGCCATGATAGGTAGGTATGGTGGCTGTTTTGAGGAAGATATAAGGAGGCTTATGTGTGATAGAGCGTATTGTATCACGGGGTTTGGATGCACCGGCGAAGTTTGCACCAACTCTCAAGGTGAGAAAGGGC
The DNA here is from genome assembly GCA_021437245.1 of Aegilops speltoides. Lineage (NCBI taxonomy): Eukaryota > Viridiplantae > Streptophyta > Magnoliopsida > Poales > Poaceae > Aegilops > Aegilops speltoides. Next base: position 142,854,901 of record CM038146.1, read on the forward strand.
AATGCACGGTACCGAAGAGACTAGCAATGATGGAAGGGTGAGAGTGTGTATAATCTATGGACTCAACATTAGTCATAAAGAACTCATATACTTATTGCAAAAATCTACAAGCCATTGAAAACAAAGTACTACGCGCATGATGCTAGGGGGATAGATTGGTAGGAAAAGACCATCGCTCGTCCCCGACTGCCACTGATAAGGAAGACAATCAAAATAAAATTGTGCTCCAACTTCATCACAAAGCGGTTCACCATACGTGCATGCTACGGGAATCACAAACCTCAACACAAGTCTTTCTACTAATCCACAGTCACCCACTAGCATAACTCCTTTATATCGCAAAACTATTGCAAGGAATCAAACATATCATATTCAGCGATCTACAAGTTTATGTAGGATTTTATGACTAACCATGTGAATGACCAATTCCTGTCATCTCTCTAAATAAATATAAGTGAAGCAAGAGAGTTTAATTCTTTCTACAAAAGATATGCCCACGCTCTAACAAGTATAAGTGAAGCAAAAGAGCATTCTACAAATGGCGGTTTTCTATGTGAAGAGAAACAGACAATCCAAACTTCAAATGATATAAGTGAAGCACGTGAAGCATTCTATAAAGCCATACTCAAAAGATTTAAGTGAAGTGCAATGAGTATTCTATAAATCAACCAAGGACTATCTCATACCAGCATGGTGCATAAAATAAAAATGAAAACTAAATGCAAAAGACGCTCCAAGACTTGCACATAATGCATAAACGAAACGAATACGAAAACATACCGATACTTGGTGAAGAAAGAGGGGATGCCTTCCGGGGCATCCCCAACCTTAGACGCTTGAGTCTCCTTGAATATTTACTTGGGGTGCCTCGGGCATCCCCAAGCTTGATCTCTTTCCTCTCTTCCTTTTCCTCATATCGAGACCTCCTCGTTTAGACACTTCATCCACACAAAACTTCAACAGAAAACTCGGTAAGATCCGTTAGTATAATAAAGAAAATCACCACTCTAAGTACTGTTGCAAAACAATTCATATTTTGTTTTTGCATTGCGTCTACTGTAACATAACTTTTTCATGGCTTAATCCACTGATATAAATTGATAGATTCATCAAAACAAGCAAACTATGCATCAAAAACAGAATCTGTCAAAAACAGAACAGTCTGTAGCAATCTAAACATCCAGCATACTTCTGGTACCCCAAAAATTCTACCAAAATTAGGAAAAACAAAAACGTTATACAGCAAGACAGTGCAAAAGGAATCAGAACCAATTGACGTTCCAGTTAAAAATGTAAAATCACGCACTACAGCCAAAGTTTCTGTCCTACACCGTACAAACCAACAAGCATTGTAAACATCCTAAAGGCAAACCTTGGCACATTATTTTTATAATACAACGGAATTATACAAGGGGATAATTATTTTTGTTGAAAAGTTTCTGTAATCAAGATTCACAAAGTTTCTGTGAGCATGAACAAAGTTCAAGGCTAGCTCCCACTTCAACAATGCTTGTCTTTCTCACTTTCACTTTCCTTTTTGAAAAGTTTTTAGGTTCCCCTCTTTATTTTTGTGTTTTTAAACTATATGAAAGCACTCAACAGAAATAAATGACTCTCTAAAACTTCCGGGTTGTCTCCCTGGCAGCGCTTTCTTTAGAGCCATTAAGCTAGGCATTTAGTGCCCACGTAATGGATCCACCCGGATCCCAAGGTATATCAAAGCCAATTTTAATTAACAATGATTTGTAATTTAGTAGTGAGCACAAAGTAACATATATCATGCAACAACAAAGTCTAACTCTCTTCCTATTCATCGGCATGTCATAAAAGAACAATTCATGCACACATAGTAAAGGCCAATGCATAGTATAAGCAGTTTCTTGCAATTCTATCGTGTTGGAAACATAAAGAGGTGGAGATGTAGTTCCTCTCTCATAATAATTACAAGTAGGAGCAGCAAGCACATGCATATTATATATATCAAAATCAACATGCGCAACGGTAAAAGGCAACCAATATAATCCTTACTAAGCACAAACTTCTCCGATATAGTGTAGTCGGGAGAATTCAAAAAGATAATAGGACTATCATGCGTGAGTGCAATAGCAACAATTTCATGTTTAACATAAGGAACTATAGCAAGTTCATCTCCATAAGCATAATTCATATTGGCATCTTGGCCACAAGTATAGCAAGCATCATCAAAAAGGGATATTTCAAACAAATTCAAGGGATCATAGCAATCATCATAGCAATCATCCTTCGGTAAGCACGAAGGGGAATTAAATAATGTATGAGTTGGAGGGTTACTCTCATTAGAAGGTGGGCACGGGTAGCTAATCTGCTCTTCCTCCTTTTGTTCTTCGCTCTCCTCATCATCTTTTTCATCCAATGAGCTCACTGTTTCATCAATTTCTTCTTCCATAGCTTCCTACGAAATATTAGTCTCTTTTTGGACAGTGGAGACTTTCTCAATAAATGCATTAATATTGTAATTGTATGCATAATTTTCATAGCAATATCTAAGTATAGCAAGATTTTCTGGTCTATAAACTGAATCATCAAAATCATCAAATGCTTTAAACATAGATTCAACCTCATAAGCACCCATAAAAGCAACAAATTCTTCTATTTGTTCCACATCATAGTAATCAAAGATACCATTAGCATAAGAAGCTAAGGTTTCATTATCATTGAATTTGCATGAAAAGGGAAGGTGTGGAGACTTCATCCTAGAGCAGCAAGTATAATCATGCATCAAGCATAGTTTCCCTTTTTGTGTCAAGCGATAATCCCTAAAGTATTCACGTTGATCCAACGTTACTCCCATAACATAATTGAGTTGGGTTTTCTCAGGATTATCAAAGTAGTACATAATATCTTGAACATAACGAGCATCGAGGGTTTTAGGAGGTTCCCCATATCCATGAGTAGCAAGTACACCTAATTTTTTTGGTATTTTGTGTTCCATATCCATAACTAAAGATAGAGAACAACTTAGAACAGCAAATAAAAATTAATTAGTGATAAAGCAAACAAGCACACACGAGAATATTCACCCCACGCTATGACTCCTTGGCAACGGCGCCAGAAAAAGGTCTTGATAACCCGCAAGTATACGGGATAGTTGTAGCCTCTTTCGATAAGTAAGAGTGTCGAACCCAACGAGGAGCTAAAGGTAGAACAAATACTCTCTCAAGTCCTATCGGCCACTGATACGACTCTACGCATGCTTGACGTTCGCTTTACCTAGAACAAGTATAAAACTAGAAGTACTTTGTAGGTGTGATTGGATAGGTTTGCAAGATAATAAAGAGCACGTAAATAAAAGCTAGGGGCTGTTTAAATAAAGATGCAATAAGGTAAATATAGCGAGTGTGGAAAAGTGGTGGTAGGAGTTGTGGAATTGTCCCTAAGCAATTGACTATGTTACTAGACCGGTAATCACTATTGTAATTCTATTTGAGGGAGAGGCATAAGCTAACATACTTTCTCTACTTGGATCATATGCACTTATGATTGGAACTCTAGCAAGCATCCGCAAATACTAAAGATTCATTAAGGTAAAACCCAGCCATAGCATTAAAGCATCAAGTCCCCTTTATCCAATACGCAACAATCCCCTTACTCGGGTTTGTGTTTCAGTCACTCACACAACCCACTATAAGCGAATGATGAACGCATTGCAACACCCTACATCGGGAATCCCTCACGCTTGTGCGACATGGAGGGCACCATAGGACAGCACCAATAATAAAACATGCAACTCAAACCAACCATAGCAATTCATCAATCACCGATAGGACAACGAAAATCTACTCAGACATCATAGGATGGCAACACATCATTGGAAAATAATATGAAGCATAAAGCACCATGTTCAAGTAGAGGGTACAACGGGTTGTGGGAGAGTGGACTGCTAGATATAGATGGGGGAAGGTGATGGATATGTTGGTGAAGATGACGGCAGTGTTGGTGAAGATCGCGGTGATGATGATGGCCCCCGGCGGCGTTCCGGCGCCACCAGAAGCAAGGGGGAGAGAGCCCCCCTTCTTCTTCTTCTTCCTTGACCTTCTCCCTAGATGGGAGAAGGGTTTCCCCTATGGTCCTTGGCTCCCATGGCTTGGGAGGGGCGGGAGCCCCTCCGAGATTGGATCTATCTCTCTGTTTTTGCGTTCTCAGATTCTGCCCCTTCACCGTTTCTTAAATATCCGGAGATCCGTAACTCCGATTGGGGTGAATCTTTCACCCAGATCTTTCTCATAAAATTAGCTTTCTTGCGCCAAAAGAAGAGTGTCAACCGCCTTACGGGTGGCCCACGAGAGTCTAGGGGGCGCCCAGGGGGGAGGGTGCGCCACTGTCTTGTGGCCACTGTCGGTGTACTAAGGTAGGGGTACCTCAGTACCCCAACTTGTGCACGGGCACCCCCAGCTCCCCGCAGCCAGATCCATCAAATGCTTGCCGGAGACCATCTCCGCTCCACACCAAGCCGTTCAAGAACAAAGTATATAAGATAGAAGCTCAAGACCCCGGCAAGAGGAGCTTGGGAAGGCCACCTGTGCTCAAGGCTACATTACTCCTGCAGATCCCGGCGAGAGGAGCTCGTCGGGAGGACTAGAAGATCATGTCGCAGAAGACACGCCTCGGCGCCCTTGTAGCGCTACAGCGAGGACCCGGGAGCGGCAAGTCACAGAGCCGACAAGCCCGGGTCAAGCAAGATCAAGGCCCGGCAAGGTGCTTGCCGGGAGAGCTATGCTACGTGCCGCACTCCAGCTCATCGCCACGCGTCGCCTCCAGCCTTCTCGAGACGCGTGGCGGGTGGCTGTGCTGCATGAGGAATGCGGTGGCACTCCACGGTGGTGGCTTCGCCGCCGTGGCGAAAGAAGACGCAATGGCGGGAGCTTTTGGGGCAACGGCGACGGGCATTTAATGCCCTTGTCCCCCTCTGTCAAAAGTAGGTAGAAAGCACTGTAGCTGCACTGTTCCCGCACTATTCCAACTACCACCTCTTTTACGTTTTTACCCCTCTACCTCACGTTGACACCTGTCGGTGACCCCTTGCCCTATAAAAGGAGGCCCATGCACAACGTAGAGGAGGTTGGACGACTGGCTACTCACGCGAAGGGGTTCGACCACTGGCTACCCTCGCGAAGGTTTTCACACACCACTCCACCGTCTTGCTCGCATTCTTGAGCAAGATCTAATATAACACAATGCAGCAGTAGGGTTTTACGCGACCATCGCGGCCCGAAGCTGGGTAAAAATCCCCCGCGTGCATCGCCTCGATCTGCTCTCCGCGCAGCCTCCGCCCCGTACCGAACACACGAAGGGGCCCCGGCCCCATAGGTGCCGCGCCACCCATCCGGCCGCGACATCTCTGGCGCGCCCGGTAAAGGCGTCGAGGTTATCGCGAACCTGATCCGGCGTCGCGCGCCAAAGACTCTTCATCAACCTCTCCGGCCTTCGGCGGCTTCGCCGACAAGCTGCGTCATGGCCTCAAGACGAGAGCCGAGATCGCAGACCCATCTCCGTCTTCCCGCCGCCACCGGAGCCAGCGGCGGACGGGAAACGCCGGTGGAAGGGTGGACACGGCGAGGGCGCTTCGCGGTGCCACGAGATCGAGGGAGGGCGGAGGACGCGCCTCGGCCTCCAGAGATCGCCCACTCCAGCATATAGGCGGCCAGCGGCGCCATACCACGAGAAGGTGGTATCCGCCACCGGGCAGAAGCAGCAGGGGTTCGCGGGACGCTCTGGACTGCTGTCCATGCATGAATAAAGCGAGAGAGGTCGAGGCAGGGTTCTGCTCCCCCTAACATTGTTAGGGGCCCGAGTGTATCCGGCTCCTCGCACCGCTCGCTCCCGCTCCCCTCGGCCCCGGCAAGCGCCTATCCCTGGAGCGTTACGATGTCGTCGAAAGACGCGCTATCGAGCTCTAAGTCCGCAAGGGCGGCTCGTGCTCTATCCGACAAGCGTACCTCCTCGGGCCTTGATAAGCCGGTGAGGACAGCTTTGGTGTTCGTCCCGGCAAAGCGCGCCTCCCCGGAGCGCCGCGCCGCCGCCGTGGACACACCATTGAGCTCCACCAGCGAGCACAAAGAAAAAGAAAAGCTAAGTCGCTCGAGTCTTCGTGCAGAGCGCTCTTTTAATTTCATACTTTTATATGTTATACCCTCGCGCATTAAGCCTTTGTACGCGAAGCCCGTGCGCGAGGAGCCTGCTTGTGGATGGTCGCACCCTTACTTCGCCGAACACGCTCAGCGAGTTAAGAGTAAGCGCGACCAACCAGCGCTCTCTTCGTTCGAGCCTGCTCGGCAAGTTAAGTCGCGTCGCGCCGGACACGGCAAGGTTGCTTGCCGGAGGCGACACCAGCCAAGCGGGCTGCTGACGTTCCGCACTCAGCAAGCGTGTTGAGCACCGGCAAGTTACCTAGAAGCGTAGGGTGAGAACACACAAAGGGTGTAGGGCAGAGGGTATAACGTGGCGAGTCATGCCGTGAAATGTCGTCCGTATGAGAGACTTGGGCGCAAGAGGAGCCAAGTCGTGGCCCAGTTGCGTACTTGTTTTGTTTCCGAGTCCGCTCAACAAACACAAGTGTGCTGCAGCACCCTTATCTTGCTTCCGAGCCACGCTCAGCAAGTTAAGCGTCGCGAATCGCCCGACAAGGTTGCTTGCCGAAGCGACACCACCAGCGGGCTGTCCGCGGCAAGCGTGTTCGCCCCGCAAGCTCCCCAAGAGCGTGAAGTACAAACATCGAAGGACAAAACCGGCATCACGTTGTTTAGCCAAGATTTATATACACATACACATGCATGTGCGTTGAGCAATTGCATGTCTACCTCAACTATTTTCATGGCTAAAATTGCAGCAACAAGAAGGAACCAAAAGATCGCACCAGCACGGGGCCGGCGAATCAAGGTCGCCGGGGCTGCGGATGCCAAGGTTCTTCTTGGCGAGCCAGCCTCGCTGGGGCTGCGAGCATCGAGATTCGTCTCCGGCAAGCTAGTGTCGCCGGGGCTGCGATTCAGATAAGTTTTTCATCCCTCATCATGCATCCTCTCATGGACCGGAGATGCGGGGACTGCGTCTTTGAGCGATCGTGTCTTGTAAAACCCAGACGTGGAGGAACCGAGTCGTGGCCCGATTGCGTGCTTGGTTTGTTTCGAGTCCGCTCAACAAACCCAAGTGTGCGCTGCACCTCTATCTTGCTTCCGAGCCTGCTCAAGCAAGATAGGCGTCATAATCGCCCGACAAGGTTGCTTGCCGGGAGTGACACCACCGGTGGCTGTCCCGCGGTTGCTAAGCGTGTTCGCCCGGCAAGCTCCCGATAGCGTAAGAACACACAAGGCACTTGATCAAGTAAAAGACTCGGTCCGCAAGCATTCCCTCTTTTCATTAAAACATCCAATTTAGTACAAGTCCATAGAGGATGAAAAACATGATAGAGAGGATTACAAGTTTTAAATGCAGCTAATTGCCCGAGGGCTTACAATTTGAAAAGATAAGGTGCCGTGATCCCTCTCCTGTTTCTCTGTTGGGAGTTGGGAGGCAGGTCAAGAGCCCCGGCAAGATAAGCTTGCGGAGAGAGACCCCGCAAGAGGAGCTTGTCGGGAAGGGCGAAGGGCGCCTAGGGGGCGTGGCGGTGACGCCGCCGTGCCGCAGAGCTGCGCAAGGTGGCGGGCATGGGGAGCGCATGCCCGGAGAGCAGCGGCAAGCCCTGAAGCCCGCCGAGAGCCACAGGCGCCGAAGACCCCAAGAGAACACCCGGGAGCCGTCCCAGGAGCTTGGCGGAGTCAGGCGTCGGAGGCGAGCTTGAAGGCGGGGTAGTGGGGCGTCAAGACGCTCTCGAGGGCTACTCGCTCTCGTCTTTGCGGCGAACGGCATTGCCGCCCTCCCCTCTTCCTCTTCTGCTGCCTCCCACGCCAGCCGCCAGGAGGCGCCCGGGGAGTTCAGAGCCCGCAACCCGAAGATGGGGTTGCGGTGGCGCTATGAGGCAGCGGTGTCCGACGCCTAGTCGGGCCCGCCATCCCCCTCGTCGCCGCTGTCGCTCTCCTCCTCGTCACTTTCGCTCGAGGAGGAGCCTTCGCTATCCGAGGAGCTGTCCACACAGCAGCGCACCCGGGTTCCATAGTCGCCGAAGACCTTGACGGCGAGGAGGTCACCATCCAATAACGAAATGGAGGTGAACCCGCCGTCAAGCTATGGATCCGGGCGAACGTCTTCCACCCTCGGTCGAAGAACATCACGCCGGGGGCTTGGGACACGACACTCACCCGAGTGCCGCTGATCCCGCAGCCCCTCATGCGTAGCTCCATCACGTCGGGCGGATCCGGCCCCATTGCGCCCATGAACGGGCCGCAACCGGCGACGACGAGGCGCCCGCGAAGCTTGATGAAGAACTCCGGGGTCATCTCCGGTGTGGACGCGCCGTGGTCGAGAGGCGCCCGGAGGAGGCGGGAGGCTCCTCACCACGACCGCCTCTCCTCGACCGCCTCGGCCACGCCCTCGGCCTCGACCGCGGCCCGCCCCTCCCTCTCCCTCTCGTGGCGGCTCCGCCCGCCACGGGAGTAGGACGAGAATGGTGCGCTGCCTAGAAGCAACCAGCGCCGCCACCGTTGAAGAGCGGGGTTCCGTCCTTCCATGGCGGCAAGAAGAACGAGACGACGGCGAAGGAGAAAAGGATGAGTGTGGCCGTTGTGCACCCCTTCCGCCCTATTTAAAGGCGAGGTGGGGACTCAACCGCCCGCTCAACCAATCGAAGCGAGGAGGCGGAGGGCGGGCCGACTCGCCCTCTCCGCCCGTGGCTCGGTCTCCCACCTTCGCCGCCCGACCCCCATGCATGAGGGCGGCGTGGCGGCGGGCCGAGCGGCAGGTGAAGCGACCCGCTCTGCGCCACGATCACGGGGTGGGTGCCTTGAAGGCTGCATCGCCGCCCACTTCTCCACGACGCCGCAATCGACGCGTGCCGTTGCGGAAGGGGAGACGACAGATCAGCAGCAGATTCGGCGGGCCATGGGCAGCGCCCGTGCCTTTGTCTTGGCCTGGCCCAACAGCGCTTCGGCACCGTATGTGGCCCAGGCCGGGGCTCTGTCGGTGTACTAAGGTAGGGGTACCTCGGTACCCCAACTTGTGCACGGGCACCCCAGCTCCCCCGCAGCCAGATCCATCAAATGCTTGCGGAGACCATCTCCGCTCCACACCAAGCCGTTCAAGAACAAAGTATATAAGATAGAAGCTCAAGACCCGGCAAGAGGAGCTTGCGGGAAGGCCACCTCGGGCTCAAGGCTACATTACTCCTGCAGATCCCGGCGAGAGGAGCTCGTCGGGAGGACTAGAAGATCATGTCGCAGAAGACACGCCTCGGCGCTGCTGCAGCGAGACCCGGAGGCGGCAAGTCACAGAGCCGACAAGCCCGGGTCCGGCAAGATCAAGGCCCGGCAAGGTGCTTGCCGGGAGAGCTATGCTACGTGCCGCCTCCAGCTCATCTGCCTTGCGTCGCCTCCGGCCTTCTCGAGAGCGTGGCGGGTGGCTGTGCTGCATGAGGAATGCGGTGGCACTCCACGGTGGTGGCCGCGCCGTGGCGAAAAAGAAGACGCAATGGCGGGAGCTTTTGGGCGGCGGCGACGGGCATTTAATGCCCTTGTCCCCTCTGTCAAAAGTAGGTAGAAAGCATCAGTAGCTGCCTTTGTTCCGCACTATTCCAACTACCACCTCTTTTACGTTTTACCCCTCTACCTCACGTTGACACTGTCGGTGACCCCTTGCCCTATAAAAGGAGGCCCATACTGCGAGAGGAGGTTGGACGATGGCTACTCACTTGAAGGGGTTCGACCACTGGCTACCCTCGCGAAGGTTTTCACACACCACTCCACCGTCTTGCTCGCATTCTTGAGCAAGATCTAATATAACACAATGCAGCGAGAGGGTTTCTGCGACCATCGCGGCCGAAGCTGGGTAAAATCCCGCGTGCATCGCCTCGATCTGCTCTCCGCGCAGCCTCCGCCCCGTACCGAACACACGAAGGGGCCCCGGCCCCATAGGTGCCGCGCCACCCATCGGCCGCGACAGCCACCCCGGACACCATTTCGCGTTGATTTTACTTCCCAAAAATCATAAATATTCCAAAAAAATTCTTCGTCCGTTTTTATCCCGTTTGGACTCCGTTTGATATTGGGTTTCTGCGAAACAAAAACATGCAATGCAGACGAGGCGGCTTTGAGCCTTTGGATCAATATGTTAGTCCCAAAAGTAGTATAAAAAGTTGCCAAAATTATATGAAAGTTGAATAATATTGGCATGGAACAATCAAAAATTATAGATACGACGGAGACATATCAACCCCCAACATCAAAACCACCATCATTACTAATCCCTCCTTGATGGATTGCATTGATGAAAGTGAGGGGTCTAATGAGGAAGTAAATGAATTTGAGTCTTTTATGAGTAAGCTCAAGGGAAAATCCAAGAAGCACTTCATTGCTCTCTTGGAACAACTTGGTGAAGCCAATGACATGATCGAGGCTCATGAAGAAACCATCTGTAAGATGGAAGGTCGTAGTCGTGACTATGCCGATGAGATATTGGATCTCTCTAATGCTCTTGAGGAAGAGCGTGTGCATCGTTTGGCTCTTGAGGAGTCACAAAACGATGACCATGCTAAATTAAAGAAAGATCTTGATCATGCTCTTGCTGTATCTCGTGTGCTAAACTCTGAGAAGGCTAAACTTGGGGTTGACCATGCTAGACTCAAGGAGGAGTTTGATTTACTCGACAAGGCTCACAAGGTCTTGAAGGGTGCTCATGCTAGCCTCAAGGAGTCTCATGATCAACTCCAAGTGAAGCTAACCAAGGAGAAAGCCACCTTTCCTCATATGGTATTAATTGATAATGCAAATGCTACTAACCCATGTTGTGAGCATGTGCATCTTGTGGAGGAGAATGCCAAGTTGAAAGAACTACTTGAGAGAGGCCTTGTAACGTGCATACAAGGCAAGAAGAATCTCAATGACCTTTTGAGCAATCAAAAGGAAGTTGTGGCCAAAGAGGGAGTTGGGTTTGCACCCAATTCCAAGAACAAAAATAAGAATGACAAGACCAAATGACCTCGCCCTCTCAAACAAACTTTTGTGAAGGAGGGAGAGGCTGCTCCAAAGGGGAAGAAGAACAATGTGAAGGGTGGTGATGTCAAAAAGGGAAATGCCACCCCTTGCAACAAAGCCGACGACTTTAACCCTTCTTATGTGTTGTGCCATGCTAGTGATGGGCATGTTTATGCTAAATTTGTTGGTTCTCCTTATGAGTACATTGAATGGTCTATTTGGGTTCCTAAGACCCTTGTTACTAACATCAAAGGACCCATTATAAAATGGGTACCTAAAAACACGCATTGATCTCCTGTAGGTGTTTGCTTCTGGTGGGGGATCATGGTTGCTCGATAGTGGAGCCACAAATCATATGACCGGAAGCAAGGACTTGGTGGAGGACGTGCACAAGATCCCATCTATGCCCACCAACATCGAGTGGGGTGATGCCTCATCTTCTAAGGTATTGGGCATTGGCAAGGTTGTCATTTCTCATGATCTCACGATCAAGAAAGTCATGCTTGTTGAGTCCTGTCGGCGTCCTAGATTAGGGGGTATCTAGTCCCGCCTGCCTGCAGCCCACCACGTGGCTCCATCGACGGCCTGGTAAGGCCCAGCTTCAACAACAACACAAGACCCTCGCGAGGGGCCAAGCCTCGCGAGGCAGACGACGCCAAGACCCCTGAAGGAGTTGGCCTCCGCAGGAGGGCTTTGGAGGGGTGGATAGATCTATGCAGCTACCTCATGAGGCTCAGCTGATGTGAGCCATGACGACCAAGGCCAGGCGGGCACCAGGCAGGCACAGAGTGCAGGTTTCCTCTTCGGTGCAAGGAAGGCAAGCAACATGCACGAAGTCCCGAGGAAGCAGCCAAAGGTTTCCATTCTGGTGCAACGAGACAAAGACCGCCAGGACGGCAGGATGGAGGTCATCACCGAGCCCACCACAGCGTGATGACCTGAGGCTTTTCACAGGCGAAGACTACTTTTGTCAGGATATATTGTACTGCTTGTCCCCTTTCAAATCCCGCCGTTGTGGAATTTGTCGGATATTGGGTTCCGGCAAAACCCTTAAGGTTCGAACACTGGGGTGCGCACGAAGATCTCCTCCAACCAAATCTCGCTCTCAGCCTCGCCGCAATCCCTAAGCTAGCTTGATGAACAACACAAGAGACACAAGATTTATACAGGTTCGGGCCACCGTTGTGGTGTAATACCCTACTCCTGTGTGTGGTGTGGTGGATTGCCTCTTGGGCTGATGATGAACCATACAGGGGAAGAACAACCTCGCAAGGAGAGGTGTTCTTGTGCTTGGTGGTGTGTAGATGAACTGGGTCCGGATCTGCTGCCCCCCTACTGTGGTGGCTAGTCCTATTTATAGAGGCCCTGGTCCTCTTCCCAAATATTGAGCAGGAAGGGATCCAACAACGGCCATTTTGAAAGAGGACAGCTAGTACAAGCTATCCTGACTAAAGGTGGTCTTCGCCTGCCAAAGGTGTTGGTGGTGACGCCGTCTTGGGCTCCATGGTAACCTCCGTCCTGCTGTCCCACTGGCCTTGGTCTCGTTGCACCGATATGGAAACCTTTGCCTGATGCCTCGGTACTCCGCGCCTGCGCTTGCCCCCTTTGCATCAAAGAGGAAACGAGGACACTGCACGGGCTAGCGCCCGCCTGGCGCCCGCCTGGCCTTGGTCGTCATGGCTTGCATCACAAGGACCTCGCGAGGTACTCCTCGCCTTGATCTCTCCGCCTCCTCGCGAGCCTGCCTGTGAGGCCGCCCTTGAGGAGGCCTTGCGTCGTCCGCCGCGCGAGGCTTGGCCCCTCGCGAGGGTCTTGAGTGTTGGTTGATGAAGGCAGGCGTCTTGGGCAAGCTGGTGGAGCCACGCCCGCAGCTGCTGCGAGCAAGTCCAGGGACCCCGTTCCCAGAATGCCGACAGTAGCCCCCGGGCCCAAGGCGCGCTCGGACTTGGCTTAGCAACGAATCCAAAGGGCAAGGGCGGAGGGCGGAGGGCCCAAACAGCCCGCGGCCTTGGTCGACGCATGGCGACTGATTGGACGTGGGCGTCTCCGCTTCCCCACGCTGCCTCGGCAACTGCCCGACTTAACGAGTCCTTGCTGCATGCAAAAAGAGTCATCATTACCTGCGATCGTGGAGGTCGACGGTTGGCCTCCCTTGTGCTATAAATGAGGAGGGGTGAGAGCCCCCGTTGCCCATCTCTTCTTGCTCCGCCTGCCCGCTTCTATTTCCTTGCTCCTGCTGCTTGCAGTGCCCCCCATGGCGCCCGTGAAGAGGTAATTTTCGGCCACGGAGAATGGGAAGGCTCGCTAGGAAGGGTCTGGCTCTCCTCCCCCCAAGCGCGGCCGCGACTGTCCTCACAAGCATCCCGCGACCCCTGCTGTGGCTTCCCATGGTCGCGGCGGTGGCCCTTCACGCAGTGGTGGCCGCCCATGTCGAGGCAGCCCGGTTGGTGGGGCAAGGCGTGCCACAGCTGCGCAGCCTCCTCAGTCGTGCTTCCACTCAGCGGAGGTGCTGCCGGAGTTTGTGGTGTGGTCGGATAACCCCACCGGCAACTGGCTTCAGCTCGCTCGCTCCTTCACCGACGAGCTGCCGGCCGCTGCCCCTGGCAGGCTCTGGTTGCAAGCGGATGGTTGCTGCAGCAAGGCCCCTGGGTCGTGGTCGAGATCTTCATCGCTGGCAACGTAGCCCTGGCCCGGGGTTGGCAGACGTTTGCCCGTGCGCGTGGTCTGGGCAGGCAGTGCACCCTCCACTTCAAGTATGACTGCGATGCGGCCCTCTATGTGAGGGTGTTCGAGAAGATGGCCGCCGTGTTGGGTGCTGCCCTGAAGACAATGATGGCGACGAGGTGCTCGGCCTTGGCGATGGCCGTGGCGAGGGCGGCGGCGAACCCGCTTCCGGTGGCGACCGCAGCTCGTCAAGCTTCAGCAGCTCCTCCTCCGGCGACAGCTCCTCCAGCGGTGACTACGATCAACCACCATGCCTCCATGCCTGCCTCGAGGGTGGCGGCGGGTCGTCCCATCGTCGTGCTTTGGTGAAGCACGAGGCGGAGTCTGACTGAGCTCAGGAGGACGCTGCGGATCCCTCCTCGCGAGTTGTTGCAAGGCGCGCGCCGCTTTTGTTTTGTTTCCCTTCTTTTCCTGCATCGAGAGAGAGAAGTATGGGGCCCCGTTGTCGGCATTCTGGGAACGGGGGTCCCCAGACTTGCCTGCCTGCGGCCTGCGGCGTGGCTCAAGTGGGGGCCCAATGCAGCCTAGCTTCATCAGCTCAAGCTCAAGACCCTCGCGAGGGGCTAAGCCTCGCGGGGCGGACGACAGGAAGCTTCCTCAGGAGCAGCCTCATCAGACAGGCTCGCGAGGCGGAGAGATCAAGGCGGGTACCTCGCGAGAGCCCGTGGCATAAGCCATGACGATCGAGACCAGGCGGGCACTGGCGGCTGCTTGATGTCCTTGTTTCCCCTTGGTGCAAAGGGGCAAGCATGAGCCAAGGCATCATCTTTGTTTGGTGCAACAAGACCAAGACCAGCAGAACGGCAGGATGGAGGTCATCGTGGATCCCAGGACGGCGTCATCATCGGAGCCTTTGGCAGCCGAAGACCAATTTTAGTCAGGATAAGTGTACTAGATGTCCCCCTTATAAATGGCCAATTGTTGGCGCCCTTCCCGCTCATTATTTGGGAAGAGGCCCAGGGCCTCCCTCTATAAATAGAGCTATCCACCACAGGGCAAGAGGACGGATCGATCAGAAAGAGAGAGAGAGAGAGAGAGAGAGAGAGAGAGAGAGAGAGAGAGAGAGAAGCGATCGAACTCACCCAAGCAGTTCATCACACCAGCTCAAGAACAGCCCCTCGCGAGGCCGTTCCCCCTTTGTATTGTTCATCATCAGCCCTTGAGGCAATCCACCACACCACACACTAGAGTAGGGTATTACACCACAATGGTGGCCTGAACCAGTATAAATCTCGTGTCCCTTGTGTGTTCTTCCTTCTAGCTTAGATTCCTTGTGAGCCATCGAGACGCGAGTTGGTAGGGGAAAGATCTTCGTGCGCACCCCAGAATTCGAACCTCAAGGGTCTGCCGGAACACGAAATCCGACATTTGGCGCGCTAGGTAGGGGTGCGCCGAAATCTTTCTTTCACTGTCCGCGTGTGATCTTCCGTCGTGTCCCTGGCTGACGCTCGTCGGGCTCGCGCCGAGCGTCGGGCTGCTCTCACCACCCGCGTTGCCCGGACGGCGCCCGTCGGCGGATGCACCCGTCGTTCCCCGTCGCTTGCCGCCAACGCCATCACCGGCCCGGCGGGGAACGAGCAGCATGCCTCGTCCCTGCATCCTTCGGTGCGGCGGGAAAGCCGCACCGCCACCAAGTCGCTGACTCTAGCTGGTTCGTCGTCCCATGCCCATCGCGCCCCCACGGACGCGCATGCTGCGCTACTCCTGTCGCGTGAGCTCCTGCACTACCGTCCCGTCGACGACCTCTACGAGGACTGGCTCGCCCGCATCACCGAGCTCGTCAGCGCCGCAGGGGGCTGTCCTTTGCCATCCCTCTCGCTGCCTTGCCCTCCATCCTACGCAGGAGGCGAGGATCAGGAGGTGCCTCCACGACCTCCTCCCCAAGAAGGCACCCTGGCTCCAAGGCACGCGGCCCCAGGACGAGACCCACCGCGTCCGGCGCCTACGCGACAAGAAAGGAGTTGCCAAGAAATCCCTCGTCCACAAGAAGGTGCCCGCGTGCTCCCGGCACCGGTGCGCCATGACCGCATCCCTGCGCCACCACGTCAAGACCAGCGCTGCTCAGCAGCGGTGCGAGAACCCCGGGAGAAGCCCGCACCAGCGAGAGAGCTCGGTAGCCCGCCACCGCAGCTGCCGCGCCTTCACCGCCGAGCTGCATAGCATCGCATGGCCCGACAAGTTCAAGCCGGACCTGCCTCCTCGCTACGACGATACTGCGGACCCCGCGGAGTTCGTCCAGCTCTACAAGCTGGGCATCGAAGCCGCCAACGGGGATGAAAAGGTCATGGCAAACTGGTTTCACGTGGCGCTCAGGGCGGTGCCCTTTTGGCTCTGAACTGGCTCTGCACGATCTCCTCCTGGGACGAGATGCGCACTCGCTTCATCGCCAACTTCCAAGGCACTCGCGACCGGCCCCCGGCCATGAGTGACCTGTGCTGCATCAAGCAACAGCCAGGAGAGACCCTGCAGAAGTACATCCAGCGCTTCAACAACGCTCGCCTCAAGATCCCCAGGGTGACTGATGAAGCCATCATCTCAGCCTTCTCCGATGGCATGCGTGACATTAAGATGAAAGAGGAGCTAGCAATCCATGAAGACCTGTGCACATCCCTGGAGCTGTTCAACTTGGCGACCAAGTGCGCCAGGGCTGAGGAAGGGCGCCTCTCCCTCCTCGAGCTTCTGGCTGCCGATCTAGAAGAGAAGCCAAAGGTCAAGGACGTGAAGCGCGAAGGAGCTGCTGTGCTCGCAACAGAGCCAGACACCAAGCGAGGCAGGGATTAGCCCGAGTCATCCAAGGGCAGCCGGTACTATGTGTACCACGACCTCCACACCCACAACACCAACGAATGCCAAGAGCTCAGGGCTGTGTGCGATGGGCGTATCGGCCGACGCCCCGAGCGCCATGATCGGGGTCATGGCCGAGGAGGAGGCAGAGGTGGAGGACGATGGGAAGACCGTGGCCCTCGCCAAGGGTGGCGTGACCGACCTCGCGAGGACCATTGGCAGGACCAGCCTCGCGAGGGAGGTTGGAGGGATCAGCCTCGTGAGGACCACCCGCACAACAACGCAGGCCTCCCTCCTCTGCCACCACCACCAAGGAGGAATGAAGACCATCATCAGGACGAGGGGGCTGGGGGCTTCCAGGAGCCGCGCGCAATCACTTGCATCCTGGGCGGCACCCAGGCCCCAGCCTCACAGCGCATCTTCAAGCAGTTTGCTCACGAGGTGAATGCCGTCCTCCCCAAGCTTGAGGCCACACGCCCTCTCAGATGGTCTGCGTGCGCTATCACATTCAGCGCAGCGGATCAGCTCAAGTGCGCGGCAACGGCCGGAGTCCTCCCAATGCTTTGTTCCCCAGTCATCAGCAATGTGCAAGTCACCAGGACCCTCATCGATGGCGGAGCAGGACTCAACATCATGTCCGTCGAGACAATCAACAATCTCCAAGTGCCATATGATCAGCTTCATGTGGGGACCCCGACTCGCAAGTCGTGATCACCGAATGCACGTGTACAGTGATCCCAGAGATCAATGCTCACTGAACACACAGAAGCTGAATAACAAGAGTCTTACATCCATACATACCGTCTTACACAATTAGTGACCAACATGGTCAAGTCTTACATCGATAAAGCCTTAAGGGCTGAACATCAAATGAAACATAGCAGCGGAAATCGTCGTCGATAAGTAGAACCCATGCCATCTGCCTTAACCCTACATGCATTCTGACTGGGAAAACGTCCTAGTTCGCATGATCGTCTCCAAAGAACTCTTCTCCGAACTCCGGTTCTTCCATGCCTGGTCAATTAAATAACCAGTGGCAAGCCAATGAGTACTTTGAATGTACTCGCAAGCAACCCATGATTTGGTTCAAGGTACAATGATGCATGACATAGGTAAAGTTTTGCATAAAGCTAGTTTTGAGTGCAAGAACATGTTCAACATCCTATAAAGCATGCATCAAGAGAATTCAAGTAACCATAAGGACTGGTCACAGATATCAACATAAATAGAATGGGCACCAACCCATTTATCATAAACAGAGTGGGCACCAACCCATCTCAACCGTGTCAAGTCCTTTGACTTGATCCGAGGCAACACCATCATCTCTCACACGCCGGGTTTGAAAACAAGTGGACGTAGCCCAAGAGCGGTTACCCAACTGTCCTTGACCGTGGACACGGCTATTCGAATAGTTTTACACTCTGCAGAGGTTGCACACTTTACCCACTAGATCCGGGGAACTTCCGTGTCATCCACGACCCGCGGTACCTCAAGTACCCGGGGTAAGCACCCGATCACTACCTTTCCCTAGACGACACTAACATGGAGTCCACTCGATTGGCGGTAACCCCCGTGCCCAACATCTCACATAACAATTTCGTGGAGCCTGGCTCCCATATCCATCACATACCAGCGCACGGGTACCAGCGGTGTGTCCGGTGCCCCATAAAGATGGTCATGGCCGCCCTACAGCACGACCCGTCCCAGAGAGAGCACCAACTCTCCCCGTCACTAATGTCACGGGCTCCAAGCTAGTATCCGACTAGGTACTCAATAATGCCCTTTCCCATATAAGGGTAGAGTGGTCACGCATGTAAGGTTGGAATAGCAGTCGCAACTCCGACCAATCCGTTTTGAAAACAACACACACCTTCCTTGGCACACCACTTCGTCATCAAGTGGTCACCCATCTCATCATCTCCCTCGGGCATAAGTGGCACCCGCGGGGTTTTCGAAAAGACTTTTGAAATCACATTGCCTCCTTCACCATGCACAAACCCATCCCATATCGTAGCATCTACATTTGCATCCTATCTACTCCCACGGCATAACCCTCATAAGAAGGTAGGGCCATGCACAATGCAAGTATCAACGAGAAAGTAATCGTGGTAACCAACCCGTGGTTCACCATCTCATCATGATTCGATGCATCGATAATAAAGAGCTAAAATGACATGCATATAAAGGGTATCATAGTCATGGTCAAAGGGCTGCTTGCCTTGGTTGGCTTGATCTTCAAAGTCTTCAGGCCCTGCTCCTCCTTCTTCCTCAGCTACCTCGTCAAATACGGGATCTAACGTCGCAAGAAAACAACGGGAAAATAAGACAATAATAAAAACAGAAAAGTCAAAGTGCTCACAAAAATGTCAACTTATTTTTGTAAAATACTAGAAGGAAAGCTAGGAAGGGGACAACTTTTGGTTTTGGTTCTGGAGCAGCAAAATAGGAGTTATGGATTTTCAAAGGCTTATTTAAATGCCAAAAACCACATTTAAATATTTACAGAGAAGAAAAGGTGGTTGGATTTGTGTGAAAGTTGCACCATTAAATAGGTTACAATATTCTAGGAATTTAGAAATTTGAATCAATGCATTTGGATTAATATTCTGCCCTGTGGAATATTTGGAAATAATATAGAAAAGGAAAAAGAAAAACGGCGCTGTGCCACTGGGCCAGAGAGGCCACAGCAGCAGCAGGCCCAGGGGGGAAACCCAGCCCACGCGGCCGCCACGTCGAAGGCGTAAAGGCTGAATACGCCTTCAGCGGCGGCGGTCGGTCTGTGCGTCTTGGCCAAGACGTTTTAAACCTGACGGGTGGAGCCCACCCGTCAGGGCGTGAGGCTGACTGGCCGGCCCCACGGCGGCCGTCGTCTACCTCGGCCAGAGGCGACAGCGAGCTCGCCGGCGGCGTCTGAGGCAGGGAAGGTGCGGAGGCTACCGTTGGACTCGGGAGCGAGTCGCGGTTACGGTGGTGGTGGAGCGGTCGCCGGAGTGGCTGCCGCCCGGCGGCGAGGTCCCGCGGGCGGAGGTGCTTGGCGCCGGTGGCCGGCCGTTCGGCTGCAAAATAAGGGGGAAAGAGAGGGAAAGCATCGGTGAGGCGAGGAGTCAGTTCGAGGCGAAAAGGCGGAGGAGGCTGTACCCGCGGTCGGCGGCGACCGGCGGCGGGCTCGAGCTCGATCTCGAGCTCGGGCGGCTGGAGAGAAGTGGGTGGCTCGGGGTTGATTGGGTGTGTGGAGGAGCGGCAGGAGGAATAGAGAGGCTCGGGGCGCCTTATATAGGCGGCCGCGGTTCACCGTGGGCGTGGCCTCTGGCGCCAGCAGGATCGGCTCTGAGGCCGTTGGGGAGAGGTTTGAGATGTCCCGACGCTCGTGGGGATGGAGTAAGGCGCCGAGGAGAAGGAGAGAGAGCGGGAGGGTTACGGCGCCCAGCGTGTGAGGCCGGCCATTGGCCGAGCCGGCGGTGTCGGCACGCGCTGCAAGAGGGGAGAGAGGGGAGACAATGGGGACTGCGGCGGCGTGTCGCGACGTCGAGACACATCAAGCTGGCGAGGTGAAGGCACGAGGCGGTCGGGAGGCGCGGTGTCAGCGGTCGGCGCTCTGGCGAGCGCTCAGGCGCGACTTTGGCCGGCATCCGCGGGTTTTCAGCGTCGTAGCGTCCTTTCTGTCTGGAAGCTACTGATGGAAGGGACAAGGCAGGAAAGGGCTGGGATGCTGGGGTGCGAAGGGAGAGAGAGGGCTGTGAGAGGAGAAGAAACTGTTGTCGAGAGAGGACAAACGTGATTCCCCTTCCTCCACATTGCTTCCTCGGGTAGAAAAGTGTCTAAGTGACGAGAGGGATTGAGGAGGGTTGTGGCAAAAGATGAACTCAAGGAGATTAGTGAAAGTGGCAAAAATAGGCTTTTTAGTATTTTGCGGAAGGTGTTTGATGAAGTTTTGGGTAAGCTAATGACTCCCACTGGCCAAGATGCTCCATGGGGTGAAATGTCACATATATTTAGGGCCTTCCACCCATTTTGAGCTTATTTGGACAAAGTTGCCAATGCAACTCTTGCAAACCCTAGAAATGGGCAGAAATGGGTTTGTGTAGATCCGATGGAGTAGATCATTTCTCCTTGATGTACCACTTGGTGTGGTAGCCTCATTTGGTCACATGATCAGGCTCACCAAAGTTGGGGTCTTGGAGAAAAAGTTGGTAGTGCAAAGTAGTTCAAACTTGATTACAGTCGAGAGGGTTTTGAGGCACTTTGACCAAGATTTCCTCTTCTCCAACTTTGTGCCATTTGGTCCAGATGCATCATTAGACCAATGAAGCATGTCCACCAAGTTTGAGCACATTTGGACATACTTGGCAATGTAAAGTTGATCAAACTTCAGAATGGACAGAAATAGTTTTGAGGGGTTTTGATGGTGTTATCTTGTTCTCCAAGTCTTGAGGCTTGGCAAGATCATCTAATATGTCATAAGTGACATGATAGAATTTTCCTGGAATTTTTGGAGAATATATCCTTTGTAAATATTTCAAAAGCTTGAAATATCCAGGAAGGGTTTTAGAGGGATTTGACCAATATTTTGAACATGACCAGGTGTTGAAACTCTTATATATGGACAATATATGTCCTATGAGTTTCCATAAATTTTGTCAAATATTTTTGAAACAGTAAAGTAATTTTTTTCCTATTAAAGACCGGTTCTGGCCTTAAGAAAAAGCTTTTAAATAAAATAGTAAAACAATTTTTAAAATTATATGTTTGTGGTTCTGGGCATCCTATATCTAATAGGAGTCAAATATATTTTGGAATGATTTTTACTGCCCTTAATTAAGTACTTGCGATTGCAAACCTCAATTCAGGGTTTTGGAAAACTAATTTTAGAAAATACTTTCGGCCAAACTATTTTTGTAAGAAAATTCTATATAGCACTATTCACATGGCATGGTCATTGGTGGGGAGCTTGGGGTAAGGAGATGGAATATAGAGGTAGAGTAGTTGACTTCAAGAAGCACTTGAAAAGAAACACAGAGAGAAAACCAACTCCAAATAAAAGCCAAATAATGCAAAAAGTTTTTGTTGGTCCAAATTTTCATGCTTTATAAATGAAAATGAAATGTTACAAAATGCAGGGTGTGACACTTCAGCCGACCAAGCCTTTCTCAGGAGTCACTGATGGTTCAACTGTTCCGATAGGGCAGGTTCGCCTTCTAGTCACCTTTGGGCAGCGCAACAACTACCGCACCGAGCTCATTGACTTTGACGTCGCCCACATTCGCCTGCCGTACAACGCCATCCTCGGGTACCTAGCCCTGGCCAAGTTCATGGCAGTGACTCACCATGGCTAAAATGTCCTCAAGATTCCAGGAAGCGGTGGAGTCATCATGGTCCCTTGTGAGGAAATGGATGCAGTGTGTTCTCTTGAGCATGCCTTCCAAGCCGCGGCAATCGAAGACCCAGATCACAGGAGCAAGAGACTTCCTGAGGCGGTCCCAAAGAAGAAGAAGGCTTCACCTGGCCCAAACCCTCAAGAGGCAAGCACCTTCGGAGGTGTTGCGTCAGGATTCATGCCTGTTCAGGGGCGCCACACTCTGTCGCATAGGAAGGCGCGCCCGGCGCCCTCCTTGGGCAGGGCTCGCGGGCTCTTTCTTGGAGAGCCACCGACTTTGCCAAGGTCACGAGGGAGGCGCTCGGGCACCACTTGGAGGCGTGCTTCAAGGCGCGTGTCCCTCAGGAAGGTCTGAGGCAAGGAG
This sequence comes from Aegilops speltoides, assembly GCA_021437245.1. Taxonomy (NCBI): domain Eukaryota; kingdom Viridiplantae; phylum Streptophyta; class Magnoliopsida; order Poales; family Poaceae; genus Aegilops; species Aegilops speltoides. The sequence continues at coordinate 142,877,243 of CM038146.1, forward strand.
GGCCAAACCCTCAGGAGTTCATCGCGATGAACACTCAAGAGCTACCGGAGTCAAGAGTCATGCGCGGCAGCCGCCGCTTGCCCGCCATAGCCCCACATCCAGGCGAGGATGGTGGGCTGCGCGTCTGCAGTGATGTACCAGGGCTCAACCGAGCCGCGTCTCAGGAGCGCCTTTGGCCTTCGCGCGTGGGGCGTTGCGAGGGTCCACCTCACAGCTACGTTTGCATGCCTTTCGGCCTGCCGAACGCGGCCGCAGCTCATCAGCGCCTGCTGAGGAGCATCCTGGAGGCTCAGGAGGTCAGGCGTTGCGTGGTCCTGGCGGAGATGGAGATGGCCCTCGAAGATCCACCCGTGCCCCCAGAGCCTCCCGAGGCTCCTGGTCCTGGGAGCTTGTGAGGGTCGGCTTCCTCACCGCGCGTCGTCCACTACTTCAGCATCACTTCTTCTCCAACGGTATCAGGTGACATCTTTCAAAGTTCCATTTTCAGCTGGGAGCGCCCATAGGGCTGCATCATTCCCAGGTCGCGTGGGTCCGTCCCTGCGGCATGTATCCGTTTTGCTTATGCTCTTTACCTACCTTGTTGGGGGCGCCCCTCGGGCTGCATCATCCCCAAGCTGCTCGGGCCTGACCCAGTGGCGTTTGCTTTTTCCACATCTATCTAAATGGATTTGCTTGTTCATGCTTAACCTTCTTGACTTAATCGCCTGCTCGATTGACACCTACCTTTGGAGCCGCTCGCTCTGGCACGACACTTGCGTAGGAGTCCGTCCCTGCAACACCGATAAATCTGAATGGCTGAGCTCTAGCCGCGGCAGCCTCGCAAAGCGCCACCTCACCAGGCCCTCAGTTCCCCAATCACTCCTTCGGAGCGACCAATGGTTGACTAGCAACCATAACGACAGACCTTGTTTCCCCCTCGTGATTGGTATGCAGGACCCACTCCAGACGCAATGCTGGGGACGTCGCGAGCTTTCTCTCCTTCTCTTTGGCACGATCCGCTTGCATGTTAAAAGGGGAGCGCCTGAGCATCACGACTCATGGGCTCTTATTGGCTCTCCAGCCCTCACCCCCTGGCCTTGACCCACGGCATCGCGACCTGTCATACCAGCGGCGGCTGAGCTCGCTCGAGGGCTGGGACCTGAGGACGTAGAGCACGACGGAAAGTGCGGGGGAAAGGGAAGAAACTCACGAGGACCTAGCCCAGCATCACCCCAGTTGCCGCAATGCAGGCCCGACACTCAGTCGAAAACAACTCCAAACCCACGAGATAAGTCACGCAAAGACTGAACCTACTCAGTGCTAAACCCTCGCCTAGTGCAGCTCTGTCACGACAACGTCGCCTACCTTTCTTGCCTAGCGGAGGCTACTTGAGCGCTAAAGGGGACCTCCTGAGCATCGCGACTCAGGGGATCTTACTAGACCTTGGCCCGCTCACCTCCTGGCCTTGACCACGGCATCGCGACCTGGCATACCAGCGACGGCTGAAGCTTGCCTGGGGACCGGGACCTGTCGGCATAGAGCACCAAGCCCTCATGAGGAAAGAAAGGGGGAGCCGAGCCGGGACAGGACAAGCATCTCGCATCGATTCATAATAAGGATATAATATTCACAAAAGACATGGCCAGCGCCTTACATACCCCCGCGGGGTGGTACTTCGATTCCTCGCAGGGAACAAAAGGTGCTAATCCTAAGGAACGCTAACTACACGCACCTCCGTAGAAGACGCCATCATCAACAGTGGGCCGTCAGGCGCCGGCGCCAACCCCATCCAGATCAGTGGCGTCGGCGTCCTGATGCAGCTGCCCTGCTCTGGGCGCGACGCGAGCTCGGGGGCTCGTAGGTATCGTCGCTCATCTCCGGAGTCACGTGAAGTTAGGCGGAGGCGCTGGACCCTCCAGCTCCTCTGCTGCTGCCTGAGGAGCTGCTGGGGAAGCGGTTGGCAGGCCTGGTCCTCGCCACTCCAATGCCCCAGCCGCTTTCCTTGGGGCAGCATTCCAGCGGGCGTCCTTCCGCGTCGAAGACCTTGAAGAACAGCAAGGAGGCGCCATCATATTCGAGATGGATTACGAGGGCGCCCCCTGTCCGGCAGACCCAGGCGATCTCGCCCCAGCCATGGGTCAGGAAGACCTTGCCCGGGGCGATGACCTCGACCTCCGCCCGGTCGCGAGGGTGTTGCGATCGGCGTCTTTGCAGCGAGCTCGAGGTCCCTCGGTGGAACCTCGAAGGCGAAGGAGGGAGGAAGGCGAATCCAAGATCAGGGATGCTTGGCGGCGTGAAGCACAAGCTCGCGAGAGGAGCCCTCGGCGTGGACTCCAGGAGGAACGACGTGCACCGCAGTAACTCGCCGGTGTCGGTGGCGGCACCGTCGGTGTCGCTTGACGCCTTCTTCTCCAGGGCCCTCGATTCGGGCGTACAAGGGCAGCGGAAACCCGGGCAGCGGCCGCTCGTACCAGGGCCTCGACGCCTCCTGACGAGCACCCTCATCTCGGCGGCAGAGGACTAGCCGTTTCTTCGGCGGAAGCGGGTCGGGACCCTCTCGGGGGGCCTTTCGCTTCTCTTCTATAGAAAACCGGCAGATAGGCGCCATTGGCGTAAGGTGGAGCAATGGCGAGGAAGAAGAAGAAAAGGAGTAGCAGGAAGGGATGGACTGGAAGGGCTCGCTCCGTTCCGTACTTATAGCCGGAGAAGGCCAACCATCGGCCACCACGACCGCAGGTAATCATGACCCATTTTTGCATGCAGGGACTTGTCAAGTCATGCGGTTGCCGAGGCATCATGGGGAAGCGGAGACACCCATGTCCAATCAATCGCCGCGTGGCGCCCAAGGCCGCAGGTTGTTGGGGCCTGCGGCGCTTCGCACTTGCCCCTTCGCTTCTCTGCTAAGCCAAGTCCGGGCACGCCTTGGGCCCGGGGGCTACTGTCGGCGTTCTGGGAATGGGGGTCCCCAGACTTGCCTTCTTGCGGCCTGCGGCGTGGCTCAAGTGGGGGCACAGTGCAGCCCAGCTTCATCAGCTCAAGCTCAAGACCCTTGCGAGGGGCCAAGCCTCGCGGGGCGGAAGACAGGAAGCTTCCTCAGGAGCAGCCTCATCAGGCAGGCTCGCGAGGAGGCGAAGAGATCAAGGCAGGGTACCTCGTAAGGAGCCCGTGATGCAAGCCATGACGATCGAGACCGGGCGGGCGCTGGCCTGCGCAGCGTCCTTGTTTCCCCTTCGGTGCAAAGGGGGCAAGCACAGGCCAAGGCATCAGGCAAAGGTTACCGTTTCAGTGCAACAAGACCAAGACCAGCAGAACGGGAGGATGGAGGTCATCATGGAGCCCAGGACGGCGTCATCGTTAAAGGTTTTGGTAGCCGAAGACCAACTTTAGTCAGGATAAGTGTACTAGATGTTCCCCTTCAAAATGGCCAATTGTTGGCGCCCTTCCCACTCATTATTTGGGAAGAGGCCCAGGGCCTCCCTCTATAAATAGAGCTAGCCACCACAGGGCAAGAGGACAGATCGATCAAAAAGAGAGAGAGAGAGAAGCGATCAAACTCACCCAAGTAGTTCATCGCACCAGCTCAAGAACAGCCCCTCGCGGGGTTGTTCCCCCTTTGTATTGTTCATCATTAGCCCTTGAGGCAATCCACCACACCACACACTGGAGTAGGGTATTACACCACAATGGTGGCCTAAACCAGTATAAATCTCGTGTCCCTTGTGTGTTCTTCCTTCTAGCTTAGATTACTTGCAAGCCATCGAGGCCTTGAGTTGGTGCAGGAAAGATCTTCGTGGCGCGCCCGAGTTCAAACCTCAAGGGTGCGCGGAACCGAAATCCGACACTGTGAGGCGTGCTGCAAGAACTATGATTCCCTAGTTATCGTGCTGCATTTATTGTTCCTGTGCTGTGTTATGGTGCGGTTGTTATGCGTCTGCACGTAAGAATGACTTAGCTTAGGATGTTTGAAGTAGTTTCCGCCTCGTGAGGTGCCTGCTTCAGGCCTCGCCGGGTGCCTTAAGAGCTGCAAAAAAAACTATTGGGAAAATCATTTTCGAACCTTGGTCGCGAGGGTTGCCGGCCATGGCCCAACGCTTGGTGTCGCGATGCCCGAGGGGCACGGACTGGGAGGGGTGCTCCCGCTGCGAACTCGAACGAGAGAGCCTCGCGAAAATCAGGGGAGGAAGGACTCACGAGGGCACCCGCGCAACCCCCTCGCGAGGTTTGCGAGAGAGAGAGAATGAGTCAGACAAAAAGCTGAAAGCAGAGAACAAGGGCAGAAGATGATGGACAGAACCAACAATAAACACTAGAAGCAAATTTAATAAAGGTTCAAACAAGAAAGAGCAAGCCAACTGCGGAAAGCAAATGAAAAGCCGCGTCCGGCACCTAGTCTAATCTTCGATGTCTTCTCACCAGCGCGGAGCTAAGTGCTTCCATTGGGCGTGGGCGGGAGCCCCGAGGCCCAAGAGCGGCACTCCGGAGACTCCGAGGCGTGTACAGCCCCACTCATTATTATGTGAAAGTGTCACGGGCGGCGAGCTTCACAGGCACTGGGCCTTCTTCACAGGCACCAAGCCTTTCTTCTGGCGGCGAGCTTCACAGGCACCGGGCCTTCTTCATAGGCACTGGCCCTTTCTTCGGGCGGCAAGCTTCACAGGCACCAGGCCTTCTTCACAAGCACTAGGCCTTTCTTTAGGGATAAAACTTCCGGAGGTGCTGGATGTTCCAGGCGTTCGGGATGGGTACCCCCTCCCGAGTCTCCAGGCACGCGGCGCCCGGCCTGGAGACATGGATGACCTTGAACGGGCCCTCCCACATGGGTGAAAGCTTATGCAACCCTTCCCTGGAGAGCACCCGCCTGAGTACGAGGTCACCTACCTCGAGAGTCCTGGGGCGGATGTTGCGACAGTGATACCGCCGGAGCGCCTGCTGGTATCTTGCCGCCCGTAGCGTAGCTTCACGGTGGCGTTCCCCCCAGCCCGAGGTCCATCCCCCGCATGGCGTCCTGCTGCGCCTCGTCAAACGCTAGGACCCACGTGGAGCAACGCCTGACCTCGTGAGGGAGAACCGCTTCTGCTCCATAGACAAGGAAGAATGGGGTCTCGCCAGTTGGCTTGGTGGCGGTAGTGCAGATGGACCACAGCACGGACTGGAGCTCATTGTACCAGCCCCTGCTGCAGGCCTCCAGCTTCTTCTTGAAGGTCCTGGTCTTGAGGCCCCTCAGGACCTCCGAGTTGGCGCGTTCAGCCTGGCCGTTACTCTGGGGGTGCACCACCGAAGCGTAGCATATCTGCGTTCCAAGGTTAGCACAATACGTTTTGAAGAGATTGCTGGTGAATAGTGAACCATTGTCGGTGATGATGCGGTTGGGGACCCCAAACCGGTTCACGAGGCCCCTGATGAACTTGACCGCAGAACCGGCTGGGATGGTGCAGACGGCTTCCACCTCCGCCCACTTGGTGAACTTGTCGATGACGACATAGAGTACTTGATAGCCCCGGCGCTCGAGGAATGGGCGGGATATCCGGCACCCGGACGCGACGACCATGAGGCGGTATGGTGCAGAGGCCTGCTGGCTGATGTATCTGCTTGGCATGGAATTGGCAGGCTTCACAGGACTTCACCAGCTTTGTCGCGTCATTGAGTGCCGTAGGCCAGTAGAACCCACTGCGAAACGCCTTGCTGAAGAGGGTCTGGGACGACGAGTGGTGTCCGCAATCTCCACCGTGTATGTCGGCTAACAGCTCCTTCCCCTGTTCCCTGGAGATGCATCATAGGGAAACGTCATTTGGCCGCCTCTGGTCACCGTCTTGGATGCAGTAGGCCGCGGCCTGCCTGGCCACGCGCTTCGCGTCCTCCTCTTTCTCTGGCAGCGTCCCTTACATCAGGTAGTCTTTGAATTCCGTGGTCTAGCATCCCTCCTGAGGCTCCATCGCCAGGAGCAGGAGGGCTCTTGAGATCGGGCCACAAGCCAGGGCTCCCGTGGCAGGTGGCTGAGGGAGCTCCTCCCGAGGCCATGTCGTGCTTGAAAGTGGCAGTGCCGCCGATGGCTTGAAGAGTCGTTCCTCGAAAACGCCAGGCTCCTGAGGCAGCCTCCTAGAGGCCCTCTTGGAGATGTCATCAGTCTCTTGGTTGGTGCCGCGGGGCACATGCTGCAACTCCAGGCCCCAAAATTCTTTTCCATCTTGCGCACTTCCACAAGATACGCTTCCATGTGCTCGTCCCTCGGCTCATACACCTTGTTGGAGAAGTTGACAAGGAGTTGTTGTCGGATGTTGGGTTCCGGCAGACCCTTAAGGTTTGAACTCTGGGGTGCGCGCGAAGATCTTCCCCCTACCAATCCACGTCTGATCGCCTCGCAAGAATCTAAGCTAAGCGATGAACCACATGAGGGACACAAGATTTATACTGGTTGGGGCCACCGTTGTGGTGCAATACCCTACTCCAGTGTGTGGTGTGGTGGATTGCCTCAGGGGCTGATGATGAACATTACAAGGGGAAGAACAGCCTCGCGAGAGGTGTTCTTGCGCTGGTGCGATGAACTACTTGGGAGAGTTCGATCGCCTCTCTATCTGATGGGGACTCTCTGAGATGGCTAGCTCTATATATAGAGGCCCTGGTCCTCTTCCCAAATATTGAGCGGGAAGTGCGCCAACAATGGCCATTTCGAAGGGGAACATCTAGTACAAGTTATCCCGACTAAAGTTGGTCTTCGGCTGGCAAAGGCACTGGCGATGACGCCGTCTTGGGCTCCACGGTGACCTCCATCCTGCCGCCCTGCTGGTCTTGGTCTCGTTGCACCGAAATGGTAACCTTTGCCTGATGCCTCGGTACCCCGCACCTATGCTTGTGTAACACCCCGGATCCGATGCGCCAGGTGTCCGCCAGTTATTCGCCTTCGTTGCCATGTCATTTGCTTGCGTGTTGCATTTGCCATGTCATCATATGCATTTCATATCATGTCATCATGTGCATTTCATTTTGCATACGTGTTCGTCTCATGCATCCGAGCCTTTTCCCCGTTGTCCGTTTTGCAATCCGGCACTCCTATGTCCTCCGGCGTCCCCTTCTTCTCTCTCGTTGTGAGCGGGTAGTAAACTTTCTCGGAATGGACCGAGGTTTGTCAAGCGGCCTTGGTATAGCACCGGTGAACCGCTTTGTCAAGTTTCGTGCCATTTGGAGGTCGTTTGGTACTCAGCAGTTAACAGGGTAACCGCAAAGCCCTCTTTTGTTGCAGCCCAACACCCTTCCAAACTGGCCCAAAACTCACCAAACTCCTCTCCATGCTCTCGGATCGTTCGATCACGATCGCGTGGCCGAAAACCGCTCCTCATTTGGACACTCCTAGCTCCCTCTACCTATAAATTTGTGTCCCTCCCGGATTTTTCGCGCAGATGAACCCTAGCCTCGCTCCCCTCGCGCCGCCGGACATGTCCGCTCCCTCGCCGGACATGTCCACCGCCTCCAGCCACGTCGCCCGGCCAATCCCGGGGCGACATGTCGCCTCCGCCGCCGCTCTGTGTCGGCCGCTGCCATGTCATCCTCGCGCCTCCCATCTCGCTCCCGAGCCGCCGAGCCAGCTGAGCCTAAGCTGAACTGCGGGGCCGTTCGCCGCGCCGCCCGGTCCCTCCGCCGCGCAAGGCCGCTGCCGTCGCCGTCTGCGTCCGCGCGCGGCCGCGCGCATTGGCGCCTCCGGCGCCACCGCGCCTCGCAGCTCGGTCGCCGCCACCTCCCGCGAGCGTCACTGCCACGCCTGGTGCCTCGTCCCGCCATGGCCTCGAGCTCACCAGCCTACCCCGTCGGTGCTCTTCCGCCCGAGCCGCGGCCGGATCCGGGATCCTCGTGCCCGGATCTGCCCGTTCCCGTCACCCCGGCGCCCTCCTAGCCTCGCCTGCCGGCGCGCGCCGCTTCTGCGCCATAACGCCGCCTCCTCCTGTTACGTGCGGGAAAAGCAGCGGGGGACGCAGCGCTTCGCTCATGGGCCGCCTCGCGCCACGTGGGCCCGTCTCGCCCGCATCGACCGCCCGGCCCAGCGGCGCCGGACTGCCAAGCCGGCTGCTTGCCTCCACTGAAGCGGGCCAAGGCCCATGGGTGAGGCCACCCCACCCCCTCCTTTGTTTTTTTTTTTTACATTGGGCCATCCAACAGCAGTTTGACCCGTGGTTGTTTTTTTTCCGTTCTGCGAATTTTCCTATTATCCACGTGATTTCTTGTTTTCTGAAAAAGCCCTAGTTTCATGCATATAATAACTTCTAGCGGTGCATCGGATTAAAACAAACTTTATATGTAAAATGCTTAGAATTTCATCTAGTTTCATAATATGCCACTTTCATCCATGTTTAAAATGTTTAAACTGTTGTTTGTTTAAATTTGCTTAAATGCCATGTTAAAATGATTTAATTCATAACTAAATAACCGTAACTCGATTGTAATAAACTTTATATGTAAATGGGGTAGAATTTTGCCTAGTTTAACATGGTGCACTCATCTTGCATAGTTAACAACTCTAAATTTGTGTTTAGGGCAGAACAGTACCAAACCTTAAAATATGCATATGGGGATTTTCCGAATTGTTGTTTGTTCTTTCGGCCTCATTTAAACTTGCCTAGTTAGGTAGTTTTGTTATGCTTCACCCTTGCCATGTTAATCAACATTTAATCTTGTCTTGTTCATAACCGAGAGAGAACTAAATAATTGATGTGGTGTTCCGTCAATATGCAACTCGTTGCATATTGAGCTCCACTTAATTTGAAGTGTTGTTTGTTGCATTTTGCCATGCCATGCCTCATTAAACCGGACATGCATCATATTTGTCTGCGCATCAGGCCATGATTATGCTTGTGTGTTTACTATGTTGTTTGCTTCTCTCGTTAGCTTCGGTTTCGTTCCGGAGTTGTGAGGATTCGTTCGACTTCGTCCGTTTGTCTTCTTCATGGACTCGTTCTTCTTCCTTGCGGGATTTCAGGCAAGATGATCATACCCTCGAAATCACTACTATCTTTGCTATGCTAGTTTGCTCGCTCTTTTGCTATGCCAATGCTACGATGCCTACCATTTGCTTGTCAGCCTCCCAAATTGCCATGTCAAACCCCTAACCTTTGACACCATTCCTAGCAAACCGTTGATTGGCTATGTTACCGCTTTGCTCAGCCCTCTTATAGCGTTGTTAGTTGCGGTGAAGATTGAAGTTTGTTCCTTGTTGGAACATGGAGATGTTGTTCTGGTGGAACATGTTTACTTGTTGGGATATCACAATATATCTTATTTAATTAATGCATCTATATACTTGGTAAAGGGTGGAAGGCTCGGCCTTATGCAGTGTTTTGTTCCCTCTTGCCGCCCTAGTTTCCGTCATATCGGTGTTATGTTCCCGGATTTTGCATCCCTTACGGTTGGGCTATAATGGGAACCCCTTGACAGATTCGCCTTAAGTAAAGCTTCTCCAAGCAATGCCCAACATTGGTTTTACCATTTGCCTCACCTAGCCCTTTTCTTTCCCTTGGGTTCTGCAGACTCAAGGGTCATCTTTATTTTAACCCCGGGCGGTGCTCCTCGAGTGTTGGTCGAACCGAGATACCTGCGGGGCCACCTCGGGAAACTTGAGGTTGGTTTTACTCGTAGCTAGACTCATCCGAGTGTGCCACGAGAAAGAGATATGTGCAGCTCCTATCGGGATTTGTCGGCACATTCGGGCGGTGTTGCTGGTTTAGTTTTACCCTGTCGAAATGTCTTGTTGTACGGGATACCGAGTCTCGATCGGAGTGTCTTGGGTGGAGGTCTATTCCTCCGTTGACCGTGAGAGCTTGTCATGGGCTAAGTTGGGACACCCTGCAGGATTTGATCTTTTGAAAGCCGTGCCCGCGGTTATGTGGCAGATGTGAATTTGTTAACGTCCGGTTGTAGAAGACCTGAAGTTGACCTTAATTAAAATACATCAACCGAGTGTGTAACCGTGATGGTCTCTTTCCGTGAGTCCGGGAAGTGAACTGATGTTGGAGTTATGCTTGGCGAGGTTGCTATAGGATCACTTCTTGATCATACTTTTATCGACCGTGCTTTGCCTTCTCTTCTCGCTCTCATTTGCGTCGTTAGCCTCCATTTATGCTAGTCGCTTGCTGCAGCTCCACCTCATGCCTTTACCTTACCTATAAGCTTAAATAGTCTTGATCTCATGGTGCGAGATTTTTGAGTCCCGTGGCTCACGGATACTTCAAAACCAGTTTGCGGTGCCTATGTTACCGAAAGCGGTGGCGCTACCAAGCTCAAGGAGGAGCTCGATGAAGATCTTGCCCTTTGTGTTGTTTCGTTCTAGTTGATCAAGAGTGGAGCCCGGTTGGGGTCGATCGGGGACCGTTTATCGCATTTGGGGTTCTTCTTTTATTTTGGTTCCGTAGTCGGACCTTGATTGTATCTGTATGATGTAATGCTTTATTCATGTAATTGTGTGAAGTGGCGATTGTAAGCCAACTATGTATCTTTTCCTTATGTATTACATGGATTGTGCGAAGATTACCTCACTTGCGACATTGCTTTCAATGCGGTTATGCCTCTAAGTCGTGCCCGACACGTGGGAGCTATAGCCGCATCGAGGCGCTACAAGTTGGTAATCGAGCCATCCCGACCTTAGGAGCCCCTTGCTTGATCGTTTTTAGTGGCGAGTTGTGTCTAGAAAAATGTTTTGAGTCATTTAGGATTATATATATCGGAGATTTTAGGAATTCTTTTTACTCCCGGTCCTTGACCTTACGGTGAGGTATCTGACGTAGAGTTTTGACTCTTCTCTTCTCAAATTTCACTAAAAAAATTTTTTAGGATCACGCGGGTATCTTAGAATCGTTCCAATGGTGTTATGATGACAACATTGTTCTTGGTGCCTCCTGTCATTTAGGGGTTGTGGCAGTGTCCCGGGGAGTTGAGCTCCGAGGTGTTGTCGTCATAATTTTATCGTTGCAGTTTCGGAATACCGAGTTTAATGCGCCGACATCGAAAATCTCTTTTATGCAGTTGTTGGTGAGATAACCCCGCTAACCCAGTACTGAGGTGAGTACGGGAGTATTGCCATGACTTGTATAACGGATGCTTTTCGAAGGTTGAGGTAGACGATTTCCGAAGGTTTCTTGGTTATGTGTTGACAGATGGATACAGCTGGATGTAGGGATTGTTAGTTTGAGTGAGATATATATTGCTCCCTGTATCCCCAACACCGCATTGCATAACCGAGAAAGTTTGGGAGTTTCATAGGTGGGAATTCAAGTAGCTCTTAGGATATCTTTCCGACGGATGTATGATATGAAATTGGGGTTCGACGTCTAGTGGTCCGCCTATTCACGGTTGGTTTTCTGATGGTCTCGTTGTGTCTTAAAGAGTCCTAGGCTATGCCGACTCGGGGCGCTTCAGTATGTCATGTGCACTGCCTTGTACATGATGGTGCTGTCGATTGAGCCCGTGTAGGCCCCACCACGAAAACTTGGACGAAATCTCTATCATATGTTTGTTCGCTTATTCTGCAAGCCAATCCTTTGTTTGGTTTTATTTGTGGTATTCGAGTTGCTTCAATGTCAAGTGTTGATTCCATACCTTTCCGAAATGGTGTTCTCATACTTCGATGTGAATACCAATCCTTTTGATCATCGAGATTGTCATGTTAATTCTTTTTCAACCGGTGTGCTACTCTTCAAGTGGATCCCATCATTTTTCCCATCCGCAAGATCAATTCTAAGTTTTTCTCAACGGTGTTTGTTTCGTTCATCCCAAGTTGTCTTTATTTTTACCCACCCTCCCACTCTTTTTCTTCAAGGACTAAGATTTCTTAATCAAGTATCCATTTATTCATGTGAAGTTTCTCCATTCTTTTCAATCAATGTTCTGATCCGGTGATCTCTCGTGAAGATGCTCACGAGCTTCAAGTTCATCATCCTTCGTTCTTTTTTCTTCTCCGGTGGATCCAATTCAAGCTTTCGATATTCATCATATTCCTTTCCTCGTTTCTAATGTCTTCTCATACCGGTGCACCTCATTATCATTCTTCTTCTCGCTATTTGCTATTCCGGAGTGCTCAAGATTTTCTCAGGAAGATTCCTGTTTCCACTCTATAGTCGTTCAAGCTCTTTCGAGATTGGTATCTCATTCAAGTCATTTAATTCAACCGGTGCAACATCTCTTTTAAATCTTTTCAACGGTGTTCTTTTGAGTGGGCCCTAACCCACAGGTCTTTTACCAGGATCTTACCTGACTCTTCTATTTTCCCAGAGCTATCCTAAATTCTTCTCCAAGTTTGACGTAAGAATGAGTTATCTTCAGTCAAATGCTTTTCTCCAAGATCTTTCAAATTCTTTTCATAGTTGGCTTAACCTCTTCGCTTTTGATTCTTCCGGTGTGCCTCAATAATTCTTGGTGGTGTTTCTCGTTGTCATTCTCATCATTTGAAGACCGAAGAAGAGTTTCTCGTTAATCTTGCTCTATTCTCTTCAAGATTCATGGTGCTAGCTTGTTGCCATCCTCTCATAATTGTTTTCGATTGTGAGAATCTTTTCACCCATCCGGAGCATTTCTTGAATTGTTTCAATTTCTTTCCTCCGAAGGTCATCATGTCATAATTCCTCATTCTAAGCTTTCAGCTCTTGTTCTCCAAATCATACCGGTGCATCATTCAAATATCCTCTAATCAGTTCTTGATCTCTTTGTTCTCATGTATCTAGTTTGTCTCAAGCACCTTCGTTCATTTGCTAATTCTTCCCGGTGATTTGTGCATTTGCTACGTTCATTTTCAATTCTTACGGTGGTTCTTTCGAGATATCTCTTCCTTGTTAATCATATCAATTCATTTGTTGTTCCAATCCTACCGGTGGTTCGTTGAAGACCTTCTCAAGTTTACGCCATATCTCCTTAATCCTTCTACGAGAATAAGTAGTATGCCAAATCCGTTGATTGTCGTCAATTTAATTGGTGAAGGATAAGCATAACATAATTCTTGTTCTTGTTTCATCCAAGTGTTTAATTCCTTCTTTCGGAGTTTGTTCATGATGAATAAATTCTCGGTTTCAGTTGTTTCATCTTTTCTTTTCCCGGAGTTCCAAGCTCTCTTCATCGCGAAGATCCATCTAAATCATTGCAAGGCTTAACCTTGTGTTTTCAACTTCTCTTTCTTTCTATCACCCTTTTGTTTACCGGAGTTCTTTATGGAGGCTCTACATGGTGGTTCATCAAGGATTTAATTCTTTCTCAAAGTTTTCATCCAGATTCTTTCCTAAGGAGCTCAAGCTTTCTTCATATGGTAATCCGGAGTGCAATTCTTTCTACCTTATCATTTGAGGTGGTGTTATGTCATTCTTGGCAGTTTGAGTTCGTGTTTCATGTTTCACATGTTGTCAAGAATGAGGTATTTTAAATCCATCATTTTCTCTTCGTTCAAGAGATCTTTTCGACCAATCAACTTCTTCATTGGAGTTATCTTGGGTTATATTTCACCTAAAGCCTTTCCTTAAGGGATGTTGCTATTTGTGGTGCATATCAATGATCCAAGTTTTCTCCTATCCTCTCGGCGAAGAAGTTTTTCATCTCTTTGGTGTTCTCAACCAATCAATTGTTTCCATTAGTGGCAGGTTGTCACCTCATCATTTTGAGATGTTTTCCATAAGCCCACTGCAAACTTATTCTTTTCGTTGTTGGTCTTCCAACAACTCTATTCTAACCTTCTTGCAAGGATGCTTTCCAAGTTCACTTGTGGCAAAAGTTGTCATTTTCTTCTCCGTCCCTTTATTCCAATGATCTACTTCTATTCTTTCTTACGGAGGCATTGTGATGTTGCTCTTTTCACTCATCATCTCGAATTGTGAGGATCATGTTCTTTTCATGCTTATTCAGTTAACCGAGTGTTGTGTTATCTCTTCAAGTTCTTTCATCTCATCTAGTTTTGCCTCCCTTCTCAACTTGGTCTTGTCTGAAATCTTTCTTACCCCTTGTGCCATTCTTTCAATTCGGAGGCGGTGTGTTGTGGATTTCATCTTGTATCCTCTCATCTTGTCAAGTTCATGTTCAATTCCTTCCATTTATAGTGAGTGCTGTCCAAATTATATCAATCTTATTCCTTCTCTATCTAGTTTTAACCGGAGTGGTTTCAATATCTATCTTATCACTAAACCTCTTGGTTTTCATCATACTCCTTGTTCCTCTTTTCTAACGGATTGTTTTGCAATCTCGTTCATCTCTGTTATACTCTTTCTTCTAAATTGCTCAACCTCTCAAGGTTCATGGTTTTCACTCTTTTGTCGAAGAAGCAACTTAGTTTTACCTCTTCTTTTTTCTCTTCCGTTTTCCCTCCGGTGCCATTCTAGATCTCGGGACGAGATCCTCTCATAGTGGTGGAGTGTTGTAACACCCCGGATCCGATGCGCCAGGTGTCCGCCAGTTATTCGCCTTCGTTGCCATGTCATTTGCTTGCATGTTGCATTTGCCATGTCATCATATGCATTTCATATCATGTCATCATGTGCATTTCATTTTGCATACGTGTTCGTCTCATGCATCCGAGCCTTTTCCCCGTTGTCCGTTTTGCAATCCGGCACTCCTATGTCCTCCGGCGTCCCCTTCTTCTCTCTCGTTGTGAGCGGGTAGTAAACTTTCTCGGAATGGACCGAGGTTTGTCAAGCGGCCTTGGTATAGCATCGGTAGACCGCCTGTCAAGTTTCGTGCCATTTGGAGGTCGTTTGGTACTCCAACGGTTAACCGGGTAACCGCAAAGCCCTCTTTTGTTGCAGCCCAACACCCCTTCCAAACTGGCCCAAAACTCACCAAACTCCTCTCCATGCTCTCGGTCGTTCGATCACGATCGCGTGGCCGAAAACCGCTCCTCATTTGGACACTCCTAGCTCCCTCTACCTATAAATTTGTGTCCCTCCCGGATTTTTCGCGCAGATGAACCCTAGCCTCGCTCCCCTCGCGCCGCCGGACATGTCCGCTCCCTCGCCGGACATGTCCACCGCCTCCAGCCACGTCGCCCGGCCAATCCCGGGGCGACACGTCGCCTCCGCCGCCGCTCCTGGCCAATCGTCCGCTGCCATGTCATCCCTCGCGCCTCCCATCTCGCTCCCGCAGCCGCCGAGGCCCGCTGAGCCTAGCAGCGGCCTGCGAACCCGTTCGCCGCGCCGCCGGTCCCTCCGCCGCGCAGCTCTGCGTCGCCGTCTGCGTCCGACACGGCAACGCCGCTCGCCGGCGCCTCCGGCGCCACCGCGCCTCGCAGCTCGGTCGCCGCCACCTCCCGCGGCGTCACGCGCCGCGCTGGTGCCTCGTCCGCCATGGCCTCGAGCTCACCAGCCTACCCCGTCGGTGCTCTTCCGCCCGAGCCGCGGCCGGATCCGGGATCCTCGTGCCCGGATCTGCCCGTTCCCGTCACCCCGGCGCCCTCCTAGCCTCACTGCCGGCCGGCGCAGCCGCCGCCCTGCGCCATGCCGCCGCCTCCTCCTGTTCGTGCGGGGGAAAAGCGGGGGGGACGGCGCTTCGCTCATGGGCCGCCTCGCGCACGTGGGCCCGTCTCGCCCGCATCGGCCGCCCGGCCCAGCGGCGCCCGGCACCGCTAAGCCGGCTGCTTGCCTCCACCGAGCGGGCCAAGGCCCATGGGTGAGGCCACCCCCAGCCCCCTCCTTTGTTTTTTTTCTTTCTGTTGGGCCAGCCAACAGTTTCGGCCCGTGGTTGTTTTTTTTCCGTTCTGCGAATTTTCCTATTATCCTGTGATTTACTGTTTTACAGAAAAGCCCCTAGTTTCATGCATATAATAACTTCACAACGGTGCATCGGATTAAAACAAACTTTATATGTAAAATGCTTAGAATTTCATCTAGTTTCATAATATGCCACTTTCATCCATGTTTAAAATGTTTAAACTGTTGTTTGTTTAAATTTGCTTAAATGCCATGTTAAAATGATTTAATTCATAACTAAATAACCGTAACTCCGATTGTAATAAACTTTATATGTAAATGGGGTAGAATTTTGCCTAGTTTAACATGGTGCACTCATCTTGCATGGTTAACAACTCTAAATTTGTGTTTAGGGCAGAACAGTACCAAACCTTAAAATATGCATATGGGGATTTTCCGGAATTGTTGTTTGTTCTTTCGGCCTCATTTAAACTTGCCTAGTTAGGTAGTTTTGTTATGCTTCACCCCTTGCCATGTTAATCAACATTTAATCTTGTCTTGTTCATAACCGAGAGCGAACTAAATACTTGAATGTGGTGTTCCGTCAATATGCAACTCGTTGCATATTGAGCTCCACTTAATTTGAAGTGTTGTTTGTTGCATTTTGCCATGCCATGCCTCATTAAACCGGACATGCATCATATTTGTCTGCGCATCATGCCATGATTATGCTTGTGTGTTTACTATGTTGTTTGCTTCTTTCCGGGTTGCTTCTCTCGTTAGCTTCGGTTTCATTCCGGAGTTGTGAGGATTCGTTCGACTACGTCCGTTTGTCTTCTTCATGGACTCGTTCTTCTTCCTTGCGGGATTTCAGGCAAGATGATCATACCCTCGAAATCACTACTATCTTTGCTATGCTAGTTTGCTCGCTCTTTTGCTATGCCAATGCTACGATGCCTACCATTTGCTTGTCAGCCTCCCAAATTGCCATGTCAAACCTCTAACCTTTGACAGCATTCCTAGCAAACCGTTGATTGGCTATGTTACGCTTTGCTCAGCCCTCTTATAGCGTTGTTAGTTGCGGTGAAGATTGAAGTTTGTTCCTTGTTGGAACATGGAGATGTTGTTCTGGCTGGAACATGTTTACTTGTTGGGATATCACAATATATCTTATTTAATTAATGCATCTATATACTTGGTAAAGGGTGGAAGGCTCGGCCTTATGCACGGTGTTTTGTTCCACTCTTGCCGCCCTAGTTTCCGTCATATCGGTGTTATGTTCCCGGATTTTGCGTCCCTTACGGTTGGGCTATAATGGGAACCCCTTGACGATTCGCCTTAAGTAAAGCTTCTCGGCAATGCCCAACATTGGTTTTACCATTTGCCTCACCTAGCCCTTTTCTTTCCCTTGGGTTCTGCAGACTCAAGGGTCATCTTTATTTTAACCCCGGGCGGTGCTCCTCACGAGTGTTGGTCCGAACCGAGATACCTGGGGCCACCTCGGGAAACTTGAGGTTGGTTTTACTCGTAGCTAGACTCATCCGAGTGTGCCACGAGAAAGAGATATGTGCAGCTCCTATCGGGATTTGTCGGCACATTCGGGCGGTGTTGCTGGTTTAGTTTTACCTGTCGAAATGTCTTGTTGTACGGGATACCGAGTCGATCGGAGTGTCTTGGGTGGAGGTCTATTCCTCCGTTGACCGTGAGAGCTTGTCATGGGCTAAGTTGGGACACCCTGCAGGATTTGATCTTTCAAAGCCGTGCCCATGTTATGTGGCAGATGGGAATTTGTTAACGTCCGGTTGTAGAAGACCTGAAGTTGACCTTAATTAAAATACATCAACCGAGTGTGTAACCGTGATGGTCTCTTTCCGGCGGAGTCCGGGAAGTGAACACGGTGTTGGAGTTATGCTTGACGTAGGTTGCTATAGGATCACTTCTTGATCATACTTTTATCGACCGTGCTTTGCCTTCTCTTCTCGCTCTCATTTGCGTATGTTAGCCTCCATTTATGCTAGTCGCTTGCTGCAGCTCCACCTCATGCCTTTACCTTACCTATAAGCTTAAATAGTCTTGATCTCGCGGGTGCGAGATTGCTGAGTCCCCGTGGCTCACGGATACTTCAAAACCAGTTTGCGGTGCCTATGTTACGAAAGCGGTGGCGCTACCAAGCTCAAGGAGGAGCTCGATGAAGATCTTGCCCTTTGTGTTGTTTCGTTCTAGTTGATCAGTAGTGGAGCCCAGTTGGGGTCGATCGGGGACCGTTTGTCGCATTTGGGGTTCTTCTTTTATTTTGGTTCCGTAGTCGGACCTTGATTGTATCTGTATGATGTAATGCTTTATTCATGTAATTGTGTGAAGTGGCGACTGTAAGCCAACTATGTATCTTTTCCCTTATGTATTACATGGATTGTGCGAAGATTACCTCACTTGCGACATTGCTTTCAATGCGGTTATGCCTCTAAGTCGTGCTTCGACACGTGGGAGCTATAGCCGCATCGAGGGCGTTACAGCTTGCCCCCTTTGCACCAAAGAGGAAGCAAGGACACTGTGCAGGCTGGCGCCCGCCTGGTCTTGATCGTCATGGCTTGCGTCATGAGCACCTTGCGAGGTACCCTTGCCTTGATCTCTCCGCCTCCTCGCGAGCCTGCCTGGCGAGGCCGCTCCTGAGGAAGCCTTGCGTCATCCGCCCCGCGAGGCTTGGCCCCTTGCAAGGGTCTTGAGTTTGCATTGATGAAGATGGGTCGTACTGGGCGACCACTTGAGCCACGCTTGCAGCGAGCAAGTCTGAGGACCCCGTTCCCTGAATGCAAACACATAGCCCCTGAGCCCAAGGCGCGCTCGGACTTGGCTTAGCAGAGAAGCAAAGGGGCAAGTGCGGAGCGCCACGGGCCCCAACAGCCTGTGGCCTTGGGCGCCGTGTGGCGGTTGATTGGACGTGGGTGTCCCCGCTTCCCCATGCTCCCTCATTATGCGCCTAGCTAGGCGGCCACGAGGCTTGTACACGGTTATTCTCCCCTTGCTGCCTGCGCGCTTCTTGTTCCCCTTTCCTCCTTGAGCCTCTGCTTCAGCCTCCAATCCATCTCGGGTTCTTCCTTCTTTCGGTTGCCATGGCGCCAATGAAAAAGGAAAAGGGGAAGAAACCTGCGCCTTTGTCCAGCTCGCCTCAAGCACCTGCTCCTGCCGTCGACCAGTCGCTCATACTCAATCTGGAAGCCTTGGAGAAGGTCCGCTCCGCGCTCACTTCTAGCTTCAACGAGTGCGGGAGGACGACGGCTTGGCCCGCGTCCCATGCCTCCTTCGACAGGATCGTCACGGAGGTCCGATTCTTCGCCGACGCCCTATGGGCGGGCCTGGTTCCCCCTTCTCCGCTTTCTTCAATGCGGTGCTTTCCCATTCCCATATCCATATGATGCATCTCGGTCCCCAATCCATTACTCTTCTTGCTGTCTTCGTCTTTGTTTGTGAGGCCATGGTGGGGATTCCTCCTTCCGTTGCTCTTCTGCACCACTTCTTCTCTCTGCGCCTGACTGATCCTTCCCAATGCTCGGGATGCGTGAGCTTCCAGGCCGTGCCGGAGACGGCCGCCTTGGGGATCGATTTTGGTCTCCCATCTTCTACGAGCGGGTTCCGGGAGTGATGGCTATATGTGGACGTTGGGGTGCCCAGCCCCCTGCTCGCGCACCCGACATTGCCTGCCGTTCCCAATCCCGGCTGGGGTCATGAGGAGCTCATGAGCCCCCAACTTGCTTTCGCCTGGCATCGCTTCGTGAGGTTGAGGACGCATGGCGTGACGGCACCTCAGGTGGTGAAGGAGTTCCTCCAGCGCTGCATCACTCCTCTCTAGCGCCATTCCCGCCCGATGTGGGCCTTTTCCGGGCATCAGGACCGCATGAGGCTCCAGGAAGGGGGACCTCGCGCCTGAAATGCTGAAGAAGGTGCTGAGGGTCCTGACCAGCGACCCTTCTCCAGGCAGCATCCGACATGGGGGCGCCGTCTTGTATCTCTGCTCAAACAGGGTCGAGTTTGTGAGGCAGAAGCCCCGCTTCGACGAATGGGGGCAGCGCCCGGCTGGCCTTGTGGGGCCCTGCAAGAATCCGGTTGCTATGGCTCCTCCCCTGGTCGCCCGCGCCGGTCTTGCCTCAGGAGTCGGTGCAGGGAGGCAAGCATCAGCAGGAGCTGGGGGGCCTGACGTTTTGGTGCCGATGTCGCGCGGGGCTCCCGAGGCGTCATCCTTTGGAGCTTACGGAGCCCAGCTCGAGATGGCGGCTGATGAGGGGGCGCGACCTGCGACTCCTGAGGCTGAAGCCCCCGAGGCCTCGGCAGGCCACCAAGAGGTGGCACCTGATCGCTCCTCTCAGACTGGCGCCCTTGATGTAGGTTGCCCTGATGCTTCGGCTCCTATGTCATGCGCCGGCCCTCACGTCGAGAGCTTGGGCCGGTTCCGCATAGATTTCGAGGCCCTTCGCAAGAGGAAGGAGGATTTGGGTGGTGATGATCGCCCGTGCCGCCCATTGAAGCACAGGAAGTACTTCGCCGTGGACGAGTAATTCCCTCCTTCTTATAGTTCATTGTTTGTCGTTCCCTTTGCTGACCGTGGCCTTTCAGGATCCCCCCTGACGAGCCCATGGAGCCAGCCAAGGAGCCGCTTCCTCAGGCTTCACGTCCACCTTCGACCTTGATCGCCCCGAGCCTGTGCGCCACCCTCGGCGCGAGTTCGGCTAGAGAGGTAGGCTGGCATGCGGCGCACCTTGAGCCTACGGGCATGCCGCTCCTCCTTCGCGAGCTCTCCCTGGGCACAACTAGCTTGCCCCGGGCTCCTCCACTGATCATAGGCGGCGAGTGGTTGAAGTCGATCTTTGGTTCCTCATCGGGGGATAGATCGGTGCCGGGCTGGGTCCCTTGCGGGGCCCGTCCGGCGATCGTGGGGGCCCCAGCCCCCTGCCAAGAGGGGGCGAGCCACTCCAGGGTCCTCCGCCGGCGCCGATGGCGGACGATGACGTTGATGACGTGCTCAGGTGTGCGCGGGAGCGCAATGCTATCCACCAAGAGTTCCTCCAGAGGGCGACAGATGCACTAAGCCAGCTTGGTGCAGAGCTTGCGAGCAAGGACGCACATCTTGAAGCCGAAGGCCTGTGGTTGGTCGAGGAGCGGCGCAAGCTGAAGGCGGTAGTTGGTCTCGTGTGCCACCAGCGTGATCTCGAAAATGTCAAGGCCGAGGCATCTCTTGTGGCCTCTCGGGAGGCCTGCTCCTGAGCCATTGAGGAGGCTCAGGAGGCGGATCGGCAACGCGAAGCTGCGGAGGAGCGCGCGTGGGAGCTCCAAGATTGGTGCAATTCTCTGGAGCAGCAAGTGGAGTTGCGCCGAGCCGCCCTCGCATCGCTGAAAGGGGTGCCCACCGAAGGGGAGGAGTTCCGGAGGCGCGAGGAAGCGCTGACATTGGAGGCTGCCAAGCGCAATCTCGATCTTGAGCGGTTGGAGACGAGGGAGCGCCAGGTCACCCAGGCGGAGGACGACGTCGGTGCGCGGGAGGCCCAGCTCCAAGAAGAGATCGACCGTCGCGTGGCGGAAGCTCGCACGGGTCTTGAGCGTGAGTATGAAGAGAGGCTAGAGCTGATCAAGGCCGAAGCCGTGGGCAGGACTGCTGCTCTCAGAACCAGGCTGACCGAAGCCAAGCAGCAAGCTGAGGCCACTGCAGCCCCCCTAGGCACGGCGCAAGCTGAGCTGGCCTCCTCCCGCACCAAGTTGCTTCTTCTTCAATGACGGGTCGACAATGCCAAGGCCGTTGCACAGCAGAACGAGGATGAGATTTGTCAGTGGCAGACGCTGGAGCACATGCATGGCCCCATGCTCCGAACACTCAGGGAAAGGGCCAACGCGTCCTTGGGCAATATCTGCGAGGCAGCCACTGAAGAGCCGCATGTGACCAACTACGTCGGCAATCTCCGGTTCTTCACTGACATGGTGACGCATCTGGAGAGCCGCTCTGAGAGGTCCCACCAGCTGGTAGAGGAACAGAGCCGCGGCCTGCTCACACGGTCATTCTCCCGCGTCTTCAGCCATCTCCAGAACATCGACCCCCTCTTCGACTTCGACGCCGCCATCGCCCCGGTGCCCGAGGCTGTCCGAGGCAACCTAGCGCGATGGGTGGAGGACAATGTAGATGCTCTCGTCCGGGCCTTCACTTCTGATGACGACGGGGTGATTGTTGCTGCTGACGAAGGCGACATGGTGAACGGTGGTGAAGATGGTGCCAACGACGGCGATGGGGAGGCCAGCAACAGCGACAGTGGTGCCGGCAACGCCTCTGGGGACGCCCAGGGGGATGCGGTGAGCGACATGTCCGATTGATCCCATGCTCCTCCCGCTGTTTATCCTGCACAGGAAGAGACTCGGGCGTGGCCCTAAAGGTTGTAAGAGCATTTTGGGAGCGAAAGCCCCTCATGTAAAAAAGATCATTGCCTATGTGTTGTGGAGGTCGGCGCCAGAT